>JAJHZJ010000284.1:0-1497500 GCA_023548195.1 Bettongia penicillata ogilbyi
CAGTTTACCTATTTATAAAGTTGTAGGTTTGAACTAGATTACTTCTGAAGTCTCTTCTAACTCTAAATCTATGATATTATGATAAAAGGTGGTGAAAGACCCACAGTACAGAAACGTGAGGGAGGAGAAAGGAGGGATTGGAGCAGGTGGAGAGACAGAGACAGAGTCAAAGACAGAGCTTTATTGTTATTATAAATAATTGCAGGAGGTTCACTTGACTGACAGAGGGAAGCTGTCAGTCAACTGATCACTCTCCATCAAGACTTGACATAATAATAAATCTTCTCTGTCTGATCTCTGCCCCAAATTTTTATAATGTGGTCCTTTCAGCACAATGTCATAGTATTATAGGTATTGTAATTAAATTAGATCCCTTTCAACTCATAATCTGTTTTTTCCCACCTTGAGGCCAACTTCATTTTTTTTTCCTTTGTAGCCTCAGCACCTAGCACCTGCCTGGCACATAGTAGGTGCACTTAATAAATGCTGTTAATTGATTGATGGATTTATTTATCATCCATGATTCTCT
This sequence comes from Bettongia penicillata ogilbyi, assembly GCA_023548195.1. Lineage (NCBI taxonomy): Eukaryota > Metazoa > Chordata > Mammalia > Diprotodontia > Potoroidae > Bettongia > Bettongia penicillata. The sequence goes on from JAJHZJ010000284.1 coordinate 530, forward strand.
TTAGCACAAGGAATCAGAAAATCATACTTAAGAGAACTTTGCAAAAGCCTAAACAAATAGTGTGAAATGGATAGAATGCCAGGCCTGGTGACAAATCTGAGTTCAAATCTAACCTCAGATGCTTACTAGCTGTGTGATCCTGGGCAAGTAAATTAACCTTGCCTCAGTTTTCTCATCTGTAAAATGAGCTGGAGAAGGAAATGATAAACCATTCAAATATTTCTGCCCAGAAAGCCACCAATGGGGTCATGAAGAGTTGTACATGACTGAAAAATTCCTTAAACAATGACAAGCAATGATATCTAGCCTGTTCTAGTGAAAACAGCACTATGCTGGGGAAGCTGGGTTCTTCTGATTCTGCCTCTAATTTTCTCCATGATCTTGAAAAATTACTTCATGGAGACCTTATTTTAGACCCAGAAGGGCCCTCAGAAGCAATCTAACCTGAACCCTCATTTTGCAGATGACGATCAGAGAGGGTAAGTGATTTGCTTGTGTTCACACAACTAATAAGTGACAAGGACAGGATTAGGACCCATGTCTGTGTGACTTCAAGGAAGGTGCTTTAACTACTGTGTTGCACTCCCTTAGCATCTTCCTCTATAAAATGCATGGTTTAAACTAAATGTCCTTTAGTCTTTTTACATGGTTAGCAAGAAGTTCCAGTAGCCCCAGAGTCATAAGATTTGGCATTGAATCCCAGCATGGCCAAACACTAGACATATGACCTTGCCTAAGTCACACCATCTGCAAGATTCCTTATTAGTATCTGTTGGTGTTTTGTTCTGGTTTCTGGTTTTGTTTTGTTGCTTCGTCCAACCCTGTGAACAGTGATGGTATTACTGTCCTATATCAAATTCTTATCCCTTAGGGTCCCTTTCAGGAAACTCATATTGATCTAGACTGTCTCCTTCTCCATCTCATTCCACCAATGTCTTCCTGACAATGAGATTTCATGTTTCTATTTCAGTTTCCATGTGTGTTCGTAATTTTTTATTTCATGTAACCCTCATAACTCTGAAGAAATAGAATGACTTGATCAGAATCCTAAAGTTGGAAGGGACCTTGGGGACCATCTAGTCCAGTCACTTCACTTTACAGAGAGCAGCCCTCAAAGGTTCCATCACTTGGTTATGATCACAAAGTGAGACAATGGGGATGAGCAGGGGTTTCAACCCAGGTCTCCTGATCTTGTTTAGGGGATAACTCTTTTCTTTCTAATCCATGATGGTTCCTCACTTTTGTTGTCAACATTATCCAAACAGCTTTGCCTAAAATTCTTCTCCAGAAGCTTGTACCTGGGGTCAGAGTCTGGCTTTCCCACTGGGCAGGATCTCCAAGGTACTTTGATCTGGTGAACTTTTTTGCTGTATTTTTCTTTTGGACAATATGTCCAGTGGTGAAATTCATCAAGAGAAGGCAAGAGTTCTCCTATTGTTTGATAATCCTAAATGTCTGCATTTCCAGGCATAAATAATTGACCTTCCCCCACCATTAAAACTACTTTGTCTCAGAAACATAGGGTCACTTGACTCTCGTTCTTCCAGACCTGGGCTGTAAGGCCCATTTTTCCTTCCCTACAGAGGTAGAGGATGGTATTTTTTTTCATCCATATCAAGTATTAATTCTACATTGACTAGAAATCCTAGTTTGTGGGGAAATGAAACACAGGTGAATAAAATTGGAATCTACTCTCCCTTCTTCATAGTCCATCCTGATAACCAAGTATTTCCCATTTAATTACCCTAAAAGGTTGACTAATGCTGAGTATAAAGTAAAACTTTAAAATGAGGTATAAATTCACCATGATACTCAGATTTTATCTTTGTGATTTCTTTAGTTTAATTAAACTATCTTTATACAATATAAGGTTTCCCTATGAATGGGGGTATATTCTGTATAGAACATTAGCCAAAATCTGGATAATGTTGGACATTAGCCACCCTGTATAATACCTTTAACATGTATCTAATTCTCATTGTATCAAATATTTCCCTTCATAATGAACAGTTTCATTAGAGAAGGAAGTTTGGAATCCAGCTTTCAATGACAAGAGTCTTGTAACCTGGTGGGTGGGATTATATCTAGAGAAAAGATCCATTGAGACTTATGGCTATGTCTCGGGCATGCCACATTTTGTATAAGTAAGTAATGTAGTTGATTATGGGATTGGCCACTACGTATGTTACTCTTTAGGAGTATTTTACTAGGTATTTCACTCTGTGGGAAATGATTTAAGCCCTCATTTCTCCCAAACACTTACTTAGCTGACCCAACTTTATTCTGAGTATTGTAATTATTAAGAAACCCAGAATTTGAATTACCTGTGCATTAGATCAGGCTAGTGCAGGTGGTGCAGAGGCAAAGAATGAACTGTAATAGATGGCCTAGAGAAATAAAAGAATCCTGGGGACTTATCTGCAAGGGGCAAGTCTGTGACCAGGGAGCTTTGAAACCTACACATTGGTAACCATTCACCACCCTTGCACCCCATTTGAAGGGGTCACCTCTGACATGACCACACACCCACTTGGTAAGTTTTTCACACCTATTACATCTCAGTTCACATTTTGACTTGTACATCTTCTGAAGCCAGGACCACGTGACAGAATCAGTGCCTGCAAGACATGAGCTTCTTTGAGCATCCAGCATGCAGAAAGGTAAGTTAAATTATCTCATCCCTCAGAAAAGATCCTGTCACCAGGAAGAAAGGGGGCATTTCATTGACAGCTCACAACCCTGTCTTCCTGATTTATAATCACTGTGACCTTGACCTCTCTTCTTTTCAGGCCCTATCCCTTCTCTCCTCTCCTTCCATCTTTCCCTTTTGACTAGATTATAACTTTAAGGATAAAGCATGGAAAAACTAGCCTTTTAAAGGATCCTAAAGGATCAGCCTAATCTCATTAATTTTACTGGTGAAGAAACTGAGGCTTTGATAGGAAAAGAATTTGCCTCAGATGGCAGAACTCCTAAGTTGGAGACATATAATGCAAAATGTGCTGTATTTGGAGTAGAGGATATGGAGTTCCATATGCTCTGACATACCATTTGCATTAACAGTGTGACCTGGGCAAGTCAGTTTCCTCATCTGTAAAATGAAGAAGCTGGACTAGGTCATCTCAAAAGTTCCTTCTTAATCTATAGTCCTGTAAATGGCAGAGCCAGGATTATCTCCTGGCTCCAAGTTTAGCCCTCTTGCTGCTTTAAACTAGTGGGGGAGATAAAGCAGAAGGTCAATCATAGATGATAGGATGATAAATCTAGGGTTGGTTAGTTCGATAGCATCCACAGAAACTCTCTTGCTTCCAGGAACCATGACTGACACTTAGTTCAGCTCCATGTAGACAGGTTTTTTTTTGGCAAGGACAGGGGTCACCAAAACTCACACTGCTTGGTACGTGACCCAGGAGAGTTGATTGGAGAATTTGTCTTGTTAATTAGGATATCCTCAAGCCACCCATCCAAGGGCACCATCATACCTCATCATCCATATTGGTGGTGTTGGTCTTGGCTCTGTTAGGTAGCAAACTCATTGGTCAAGGTTTGGAATGTTTTGTTTTTTTTTTCCACCATAAAGAATTTCCAGGAAGTAAGTCAGGCTGCAATCAAATCAAGTCTGTCAATTGCTAAATCATGTGGTTTTCCTCTTTAACTAGAGATTCCTTTGTGATCTGAGGAGCGAGTGCCTTGTGGCTCTGGCAGAGAGACCTCAGCCCAAGAAGTCCCTTGTGGGTTCAGTGGCCTCCTTGGATTTCTTGTTTGGATGTGAGGGAGCTCTAAAAACATCTTTCCTTCCTTTAAATCCAAACTGCTTTGGCAAGCAAAGGTCTTTGGTGTCAACATACACAAACAATAGCATATTTCCACAGAGAAGTAGAAAATCAGATTTCCACATCATGGGGTGGGGGGTGGGGGGGGAGCTTGTTTTCCCTGTTCTGCTTCAAAGGAAAATGTGCTCTGAATTTCCTGCCCAGAGGAGGAAAAGAAACAACACAGTGAACTTTCTTTAATCCTATCGCTCTGGCAACCTCAGCGCCAAATCCTACGCACTCAGCGCCTTTGGATGTTAAACACCATCTTGAGAGTTGGTAAAAAGCGCGGAGGGAGTTCACTGTGGTTATATTTATTTCTTCTCTTGTTTTTGTTGTCCAAGCTGTCACGGCTCTGATGACGTTCTGCGTGAACCTGGGCCAATAGAATAGACATCTCCTGGTGCCCAATTGATACTGAGTGGTGTCAAATCCTCCCTTTTATAACACACCCCACCTCAGGTGCTGAGTTGATAATGGGCTCCAATTTGCTCTCTCTCTCTCTCTCTCTTCTCTCTCTCTCTCTCTCCTCTCCTCTCTCTCTCTCTCTCTCTCCTCTCTCTGTCTGTCTCTCTCTCTGTCTCTCTCTCTCTGTCTCCTCCTCTCTCTCTCTGTCTCTATCTCTCTCCTCTCTCCTCTCTTTCTCTCTCTCTCTCTCTCTCTCTCTCTCTCTGTCTCTGTCTCTCTCTCTCTCTCTCTCTCTCTCTCTCTCTTTGCTCTCTCTGTCTGTCTCTCTCTCTGTCTCTCTCTCTCTGTCTCTCTCTCTCTCTCTGTCTCTGTCTCTCTCTCTCTCTCTCTTTCTCTCTCTCTCTCTCTCCTCTCTCTCTCTCTCTCTCTCCCCCCCCCCCCCTCTCTCCCCTCTGCCACTGTGATCTCAGCTCACAATGATAGTTACAAGGAATCTTAGAGTGCATTTCCTCATTGTGTGGTTAAGGACCTTGCCCAATGTCACACAGGTAGCAAGAATAAAAGGTGGGATTTGAATCCAGGTGCTCTGACTCCAGAACCAGATATCTTTTTCCTGACCCTCAGAGAGACAAATGGAAGGCTAGATCACACCAAGCTCTTTTGATTCTTTAATGGGGCTGACAGAGAGACAGCTTGTTGATGTAGAAAGAGTGCTGGCCTTGGATTCAAAATTTTACCTCTGATGAAATCTGACTGTGTGACCCTGGGCAAGTCCCTTAACTTCTCAGAGAACCCAGCTTGCTATAAATATAAACTCTCTATAACTGTAAATTGTAGGGAAGCTGCTAGTCTTCATTGGACGAAATCAGCCAGTCTGAGACTCTCAGATTCAAAATATTTGCTGATCTGAATAGGTAGAGGAGCTTTTGTTACAGGGTCCTCCTTATATATTAAGTTATTGGTATGTTTTTTTCACTTCTTACTCCCCCAAAAGGGGAGAATATCTTATATATCTAGTCTGAATCTTCTAGTTGCTAGTACCCCCAATATTTTTCCATTTATTTTTTATATATTTTCTATTTACTTGCTTGTGTATAATTTATTATTTGCAATATCTAGAGAGCAAAGGAACAAAATTTCACTTTGTCTTTGTATCCTTATGATAGTCCCAGGTACTTAGCAGGCTGCTTAATAAATGTTCATTGATTGATGGATACTGAGCATATTGCCCCACAACTTCTCTTTGGTAAGAGAGGTGCCTACCTCACCACTAGCAGAAGAAAAGAAATCCCTCCTTCTGGGGAGCTGTGGGCAGAAGAGTGATTTCAACTGCATAGCTCCAGAAAGCACCCAGTTGAGGCAACCCCTTCCTTCATTTTTCTGCCTGACCTGTGCAATTTCACCATGGGCAGAGGGACCTGTTGTTCTGTTTACATTTCCTTGTTTTCCATCTGCCCCACTATAGGAGCTGTGCCACCCATCTCAGCTCTGCCGGCCACCAGTGATGGGCAAATGGTGTCATTTCCAAAAACAAGAGAAGGAAGTAGATTCTTCACACTATAGGCCAGTGAACTTGATGTCAATTCTTTGCAAAATTCTAAGATACATTGTTATAAGCACTTACATACAAATTCATAAAGAAGGCAGACAGTGATCTCTTGGAGACAGCAGAGTTTCATTAAGAACAAGTTATGGCTTTATTACCTTATGAGGCAGGTAGGTTGGTCAGGGAAATACCATCCACATCATATTCCTGGATTCTGGAAAAGAATTCTTAACTCAATCTCTCAGCATATTCTTGGAGAGAAGATAGAAAGATATGGAGCTTTAGGTAGATCTAAAACTGGTTTACTGACAAGACTTCAGGAGTGATGACTGATTTATCAATATAGAGACAATATGGAATAGTGGACAGAGTGCTAGAATTAGGAAGACCTGTGTTCAAATCCTGCCTCAAATATTTATCATTGTGTGACACTGGACAAATCACTCAACCCCTCAATTTTCTCATATGTTAAATGAGGGAATTGGATTCAGAAGCCTCTAGCTTCTAATATTAGCTCTAAAATTATTATCCTATTACCTTGGAGAAAGATTTCCAGTGGAGGATCCCAGGGATCTGTCCATGGTTCTTGTTCTGTACAGTGTTTCTGTCAGTGATTTGGGTGAAGGTATAGTTATTGCTTTTGAACCTGATTTGTGTTTCTTAGGGATAAGTGAACTCCTGATGCAGAAAATCCCTCTTCTAGATGCCAGTTGGCAACTTTTCTACAACCTATAGATTTAGAGAATTGTCTTGGCACTAAGAGAGTAAATTATTTCCCCAAGATAACATAGCCTGGGTATGTCAGAGGTAAAAACTTAATTAAGCCCAGTTCACTGTAGCTTTCTATCCACGTTCATGTCCTCCTGCCTCCTCATAGTCTACTTTATCAAATTTGAAGATGCCATGGAATAGGAAGGGATAGCTACGATTCTGAAAAAACTGAATTGGAATCCCAAGATGTCTCTGCAGTCTGGAAATATCCTACAAATTTGATGAGGTATAATATAATAGGGACAAATATAAAGACTTCCCGTTGGTTTTGAAAGCAACAGCTGGACAAGACTATTTTGTGTTAGGCATTTTTTTAATGGCCACAAGACTCGGAAATAAGTCAATATGAAATTGATTCTCTATATAAATTTTGGGTGTGTAAAGTTAAGCAGTATTTCTGATTCAGCTGCCAGAGTGCATGATAGTTTTATTTAGAGAGCAAGGAAAATAAAGTACTCAGGTACTGAGTTGTCTGGGTAGATGAAAGAAATGTGCCTTGGATAATTCACTATATGAAAGAAACTCCATTAAGCTCTTCCTCCCCCTTTAAAAGTTCAATCCTGATGTAGATGAACAATGCAATGAACTGTGACATCTTTAGATCAGTCATCCAGGTCCGGTAGATCAAGTTGACCTACCCTGGGGTGCCACAGCAGGCAGTGGAGACATAGTAATTGATGTTACTTTTTTAGCAAATAGTATTTTATTTTTTCCAATTACAGGTAAATGTAACTTTCCACCTTCATTTTAATGACTTGAGTTCCAATTTTTTCCCTCCCTCCCTCTCACCCACCCTTCCCAAGATGGCAAGCAATCTGATACAGGTTATACATATGCAATCTTGTTAAACAAATTTCCACATTAGTCTTGTTGTGAAAGAAACAACAGAACAAAAGGGAAAAGCTATGAAAAACAGAAGAAAGTGAAAAATAGTCTGCTTTGATCTGCACTCAGCTCTATAGTTCTTTTTCTGGATGTGGATAGCATTTTCCATCATGAGTCTTTGGAAGTGTCTTGGATCATTATATTGCTCAAAAGAGCTAAGTCAATCACAGCTGATCATCTCACAATGTTGATGTTACTGTGTAGTATGTTCTCCTGCTTCTGTTCACTTCACTCAGCATCAGTTCATGTAAATCTTTCCAGATAATTGATGTCATATTTCAAGTCTTTTTCTGGAACCAGTTTTTTCATGGGTTCTTCATCACTGGAGTTCCATTAGAGCATGTGGCTTGCTTCTGTAGAGTTGGAACATTGTCTCTTTTGCCTCTCTATTTCAGCCATTCTTTGTCTGCTTCTAGGGAGTTAGATAGTATGGTGGATAGAATGCTAGACCTGAAGTCTGGAAGACCTGAGTTCAAATTTGACTTCAGATACTTACTAGCTGTGTGATCCTGGCAAATTGCAAACAAATATCTTTCTTAGTTTCCCCTACCTGTAAAATGGGGAGAATTAAAGCACATGGGTTCTTGTGAGAATAAAATAGTGCATATAAAGTACTTTGATAACTTTAAAGCATCTCACAGTCATTTCAGTGGGTGGGGGATAGGGCCAAAGGAGGCTAATCTTAAAATGCTGGAAGCTGCCAGTATAATGCTTTCTTCTACCCCCATTTCCCCACTTTGGAATATGATTCTCTCAGGAGGCATCACCTCCTCCACCTCACCCCTAGGAAAGGGTCAGCTTTTCCAAATCACACTTGCATTGATAGGCCAAGTTCCAGACAATGACTGTTTCTCCCCATAGGATTCTAGGGGTGATCTTGAGGAGTTTGAGGATTATCTGACACTGTAACTCATCAGTTTCCCATCATATTTCTCCCCATTTATTATGCAGTAAATATCAATTAGCCAGCCAACCTTAATTAACTTTTCATTAAGGGTATTTACTAAGGTGATATCATAAAAACAATTGACACAAAGTGAATCTCTCTTCCTCCCCCCACCCAAGTCTATGATACACTCTCCTGCAAGTACATACAGAGTCCAATCAATCAATATTTATTAAGCATCTATGAGGTGCCAGGCATTGTACTAAGCCCTGTGGATTTAAAAGAGGTAAAACCACAAGGAGACAGCATGCAAACAAATCTATACAAAACAAACTATATACAGGATAAATAGGAAATAATTCAGGGATAAGGTACTGAAATTAAAAGGGGCAGCAGCAAGGCCAAGGAGCTTCCTGTTGGAAATGGGATTTCAGTTGGGTCTTAAGAAGCCAGGGAGGTCAGTAGGCAGAGTGGAGTAGGGAGAACTTTCCAGGAGTGGGAGAACAGGTAAAAGAAAATGCCTGGTGCTAAGAGTTGGACCTTGGGGGGCATTTTGATTTGTTTTTGGGGAAAAACCTGGAGGCTAGTGTCACTGGATCTAAGAGTGTGTGTCTGGGAGCAAGATGTAAGAAGACTGGAAAGGTAAGAGGGAGTCAAACAGAACATATTGTCTTAATTCCTCAAGGCCATAGGGAGTCAATGGAATTTATCAAGTGAGGGGGGTGGGTGGCATGATCAGACCTGCACTTTAGTAAAAGCACTTTAGTGGCTGAATGGAGGATGAACTGGAGTGGGGAGAGACTTGAGGCAGGCAGATTCACCACAAGGTTATTGCAACAGTTCCAGTGTGAGGTGATAAGGGCCTGTACTAGGGCAGTGGCCTTTGTCAGAGGAGAGAAGGGCATGTATTTGAGAGTGTGAAGGTGAAATCAGTAGGCCATGGCCACAGATTGGATATGAGGATGAGAGATAGTGAGGCATCCAGAATGACCCCTAGGTTGTAAGATTGAGGTACTGGGAGGATGGTGTTTTCCTCTACATTATCAGGGAGGATAGAAGATAGAGAGAGGGTTTAGAGAGAAAGATCATGAAATAGGTTTTGACATACTGAGTTTAATCTGTCTGCTGAATATTCAGTTTGAGATATCTGAAAGGCAGTTGGACATGCAAGATTGGAATTCAGCTGAGACACTGGAATAGGAAAAGTACATTTGACAATCATAAGTATAGAGATGGTAGTTCAATCCATGGGGACTGATGAGATTATCAAGCACAGAGGGAGAAGAGAAGGGCACCAAGGACAGGACCCTATGATCAGAATGCATGACTTGGAGGATAATCCAGCAAGGGAAACAGAGAAGGAGCAGGTAGGAGAAGAGAGCGGTGTCTGAAACACCTAGAAAGAAAAGACTATCAAGAAGCAATGAGTGTTCATAAATGTCAAAGACTGCAGAGAGGTCAAGCGAATGAGGAATGAGAAAAGACTATTGACTGTGGCAGTTATGAGATTATTAGTAACTTTGGAAAGAGCAGTTTTGGTGTAATGGTAAGCTAGATTGTAAGGGGTTAAGAAAAGAGAAAATGGAGGCTTCAATTGTAGATGGCCTTTCTGAGGAGTTTAGCTACAAAGAGTGGAAGAGATATAGGCCAATAGTTAACAGGGATAGAATGATAAAGTGGGTTTTTTTTCCAAAATAGGGGAGACATGGGCATGTTTGTAGGCAGTAAGAAATGAGCAAGAAGAGAGGAAGAGATTTAAAGTAAGTGGAAAGAATGTGGATGGAAGAAACGTCAATCTGTTGAAGCAGACAAGATGGAATGAGATCGCTTGGACAAGTAGAGAGTTCAGCCTTGGGAAGGAGTAAGGCCACTTCATGTGGGGCAGGAGTGAAAAAGGGGATAGTGACAGAAGGCATCTGAGTGACAGGAGATGAGGAAGAAAGAGAAAAGTGAGTGAATGGTCTCAATTTTTTTCTGTAAAATATGAGGCAAGGTTGTGAACTGAACAAGTAGGGCACAAGGAGCCATGAGAGATTTGAGGAGGGATGAAAAGGTTTAGAAAGCTGTTGTTGAGAATAGGAGAGTGAGTTGATAAGGGAGCTATAGCAGTATATAACATATAGTTTATAGTGTCATATATCGTATAAATTTGTAGCAGGGCAGTCAGAGGGCTGTATGATTTTCTTCACCTTTGTTGAGCAGCTTGTGTGTAGGCAAGAAGGTAATGAATGTCTGGGTATAAACAGGAATTATATGTATGTATATATATATATATTATATATAATAAGGGGGTGGAGGATTCAAGAGTGGAGGACAGTGAAGAGTTGAATTTGTTCACCAAGGTGTCAAGATGGGAAGAGGAGAGGGTGCCTAGTGCAAGGGAGATGATCTATGAGAGAACTGAGGGATCAAGGGATTGGGAGGTCACCATATGGATACAGAGTAGGGTTATATAAGGGAAAGCAGGGAGAGAAGTGAAAAACCAAGGGATGATGGTCAGATAAGAGCATTTCAGAATTCAACATGGAGGTGGTACATTTGTGAGTGATGGCAAGGTCAAAGGTGCAACCATCTTTGTGTGTAGCTGAGGTGACATGGAGGTGTAGCTCATAGGAGGTAAGTTGAGGAAATGAGGGGCTGAGGTGTTTGAGAGGATCAATATGTATATTGAAGCCCCCTAGTATGAAGGCAGGAATTGGGAAGGAGAGAAAAATTGTAAGCCAACTGTCAAACTTATTGTGGAAGGAGGGGGAGTGTCCTAGACATCTACGGACAATAGCTACCAGGATTTTGATTAGGTGGTAGAGATGAGCAGCATGAAATTCAAAGGAAGAGAGGTGACTGAGGAAAGGGGAAAGTGGGCTCAGGTTTTGAAAGAAACATTTTTCATAGGGGTGATTCTCCCTTCGTAGAGTCCTCACTCAAAATTCCCCTTGGGTGAGCTTATAGGTGATCTTAGCTGCCTGTGAAGGTCTGAGGGTGGGAGCCTTTGAAGAAGTCCTAAATTTCAGCACCCAAGAGGTCATTCTCCCTAAATATGCCTTTCCTCAGGGTGTGTAATGTTCTCTCTCGGATGGAAAACTGCATGTATTTTGTTACTGGTTTAATCTCTCTCCAGTGATATAATCACTCATGGAGGTATGGGGGAAGGGTGCATGGAGAGTGGGACCCTTCCTCTGGACTCACTCTTCCTGCCTCACAAAACTATCCCAAAGCATAACTCTCAAAATGGTTACTGGCATGCTTATGTTGGAATCTCCTTCTCTAGTATAACACAAACACAGAGGTGTATCTAATCCTCTTAACCAATAGTATTAATGTCTTGTCATCTTAAAAGGAAACTTAGTATAGTAGATAGGACATAGACTTTGAATCATGAAGAATTGGGTTCAGATCCTGCTTCAGATCCTTACTAGCTGTGAGATTGGGAGTAAGTCACAAAGTTTCTTATGGCCTCGGTTTCCTCATCTGTAAAATGTAAAATTTATGGCTTCTAAAATAACCTTCAACACAAATCATGATCCTGTGAGGATAAAATGAGATAATGCTTGTAAAGTACCTAGCACACTGCCTGACACATAGTAGGTATTAATAAATGCGTGTCTCCATTAGCATCCTATGATTTCACTCCATGGTTCTGAAGTCCTTCACTCCTCGTACAATTTATACTTTTGATTGATTCAGTAAAGGTTTCTAGGAATTGTTCACACGTAGTTCACACATTTGACTGATTCAGAGATTTTCTCACCTGGTAGAAGTCTGGAGGATAGAGAACTTCATCAGTTACATTAATTCGAGTTGGGGTATGTAAGTAACACCAGTTACATAAAAAATGAGGAGTTTGGAGCAGACATCCACCTTCCATTTCTTAATATGGAATCTCAATGTCTGTGTGTCTTTCTTGTGTCTTGCTGTAGCCACTGATAACATGATAGATGGCTTCCACTGGAGTAGGTCTCAGTTATGAAGAACTTCACACCCTGCCTCCCACCTACCTTTCCAACCTTATGATACATTTTTCTCTTTTCCACACTCCGTAATCCAGGCTTTTTTCACTTCCTCTCGTGGGACAAGTCCATCTCTGAATCTTTGCATTGACCATTCCCAGTGCCTGAAATATACTCATTCCTCACCTTGGCCTCAGAGACTCCCCTCTCCTCCTTGAGGGTGCAGTTAATCCACCACCTTCTGCATTAAGACTTTTCTGATCCTCCCCCATTCCACTTTCCCTCCTCCCCAATTATTTCATATTTATTATCTTTATATTTATTCTATGTGTACAGACATGCACACAGACATACATGCATTCACAGACATACATACTTGCTGCCTCCCTTATTAGAATGTCAGCTCTATTCTTTGCATTTGTACCCCCAGCTCCTAATTCAGTGTCTGGTACAAAGTAGATGCCTAAGTCTGATTGACTAGAAGGGGAATCCAACGCTGTCTCAGGTCACTGGGGCAGAACAAATGAGAAGGATAATTTTAGCAAACATTTCCATGTTCACTTTCAACTTTTTATAGAATTTTTCTCACCATGACCTTGGGAGATAGAAACTGGATCATCAACATTTTATCAAAGAGGAAATTATGAGTTGGAGAGTAGATGTGACTTGCCCAAGATCACGCAGTAAATGTCAGAGATGGAACTTAAACTCAGGTCATTACGGGCTCTTTTCCTTTACCGCAGTGTTTCTCTCCCAAGGGTTTCCTGGCTACCTCTTTCTGAAAACTCACCAGCTAGAGATTGAGATGATTTATTGGAACCTCTGGGTTCACCCGAATATGAATGTCAGGAAGGCCCTACAAATAACAAAATTAATCTCAGATTTAGTGCCTTAAAGGGATGTTAGGGAACACAAGGTCTCACCCCCTTGTTTTACAATACAGAGCTTGCAAAAGGCAAAGCCAAGACCATAGCCTAGGTAACCCATGCTCATTCTTCTATCCATCCATCCATCCATCCATCCATTTAACAAACATTAAAGGATCTACTATGTGCCAGCCACTGTGTTAGGAACTCTTCTGGCTCTCCAGAAGCTTGTATTCTATTGCAAAATATGGGGGAGCGTGAAGCAAAAGAGCAGGTAGGTATACCTCAAAGTAAATACACCCAAATATAATTCAAAGTAATTGGGGCAAGGTGGGGGTGGGAGCTAGCTGGAGGAATCAGGAGGGGAGGGGCTACCAAGCTGAGCACGAAGAAAATTAAGTATTCTAAGGAGTCAGTGATGAGGGCAGAGGGCATTCCAGGCATGGGGAGGTTGGATGTCCTTTTTGAGGAACTGCAGGTAGGTTAGTTTGGCTGACATGATGAGTGTTCTCCTGGTAGAAAAAGAGATATGACTAGGGGCCAGGATTGGGGTAATGATAAGTAAACCTGGATACTTTCCTTTTTAATGCCTTTAGACTGAATGAATGCTAACTTCTCCTGAACACAGACATCTGGCCTAGTATAAATGTTGATTTTTAAAAGCCTATAAGGCTACAAAGAAACTTCTATTTAGAAAAGGGATCAAAACAATGAATGCATTTTTGATTAAGTGTGAACCATGCATTCAACATTTAATAATTCCAGTGTATTACCTTAATTTCCAGAAGAAGAAGGGAATGTGGGTCACTTGCGAAGTCATTCTATTCTAAGGCTCTTCTGCTCTCCTTGTGGGCCATCTGTTTTTTCTCCTAAGCTTTTCACTGACTAGTGACCCTCTTTGGAATAATGGAAGTTGTCAGGGTAAGATAATGAGAATCTATGAATGGGCTGATCTGCAAGTGAATGAGCCTTTGTAAATGTGGCCAAACAAGGCAGAATGATTGGCTGGGGAAGAAGCTGTCTCCTACATAGTGTTCTCTCCCATCTTCCGACTGGAAGGAACAGGTACTCAGAATTTCTTTTCTAGACCAGTTCTTGGTATGTAAAGTTTTCCCCCTAATCAGGGAGACACTTGAGGCTCTTATTATCTCAGAAACCCTTCCTTCCAAGGGCAAGAGAGACATAGGGGAAAGACTTGATTCCCGGGTGAATCCCTGTGGAGGGTATAGTACAAAAGAGGAAAAGAGTCTCTTCTATAACATCGTTAGAATCATTTCCTAGCCTTTATTTGAAGGCTTCTCTTGAGGTTAGTCTTTCAATTGCTTCCCAAGACAGTCCATTCCCATTTTCCAGGCAGCTCTAGTGATGATGAAACTTTTCCTTAGGCAGAGTCATTACGCTTCCTTGTAGCCTCAAGCTCTGGCTCCCAGTTCCACCCTCTGGAGTCAAATGGAATAAGATGAATCCCCCTTTCACACAACAGCCCTTCAAACACTGGAAAACAGTTCTCATGTCTCCCTCGAGATGTCTCTCCTCCAGGCTAAATATGCCTGGTTGCTCTAATTTAGGGCCTGATGCAGAGGCTCTCTGCCATCCTAATTGGGGATAAATGGTGCCTGCCCAACAGGACATGTTTCAGCTGTGGCAGATCAGGACCCAGTCTGGCAGGTTCTCAGGCTGGTGGGGTTCACAGGGAAGCTTCCCTCAGACTGTTATGGACTAGCAAAGCTGGAGGCTTTAGGATTAGGAATGGAGTGGGGGAAGAAGGATTGTTCCAGCTAGGAAATATGAAAAAAAAACCAGAGATAAGATGGGCATAGCCTGGGGAGAGAGTGCCAATCCAGAATTTTTAAGTTAAGGTTGTCAAGTTCCTTTGGGAACCAGAACCAATAGAGTGTGGGGAGACACTTACCATGTTATCTGTGACCCATGTCCTGCCTGTCTATATGTCTGTTTGATTGGGGGGGGGGGGGGTAGAGAGAGGGTGAGAGGACAAGGAGAGAGAAAGGAGGGATCAATAGGAGAGAGAAAGTACAAGGAAAAGGGGAGAGGTAGACAGAAGTGGAGCGAAGGACTGAGAGGAGAAAGTGAGGATGGAGATTTGGGAGATCATCCCCAAAGGCTAGGTCCAGACTCTTCATATTACAGATGAGGAAACTTGAGACCAAGAAAGATAAAGAGATGTACTCAAAGTGATATAGATAGAAATAGCAAATTCTAACTCAGGACCTTGGATTCCAAATTGCTGTTGGGTCAGATAGAACTTCTGGAAAGAAGCCTTTTCCCCCCCCTAAATCAGGAATCTGGTTGCCTTTGGTACATGTCCCAAATAGTGTCATGGCACATGTGGAGGGCAGTAAGTAGATTTCCTTGGTGTGACAGGTTCACCTTGGGATGTCAGTACAGACATTCTATGCGAATGTAGTTATATGGAATCTAAACTGTCAGAGCAAGGAAGCACCTTTGAGGTCACTTAGTTCAATCCCATCATCCCAGCAATAACCATAACAGTAACCGTCATTTAAAAGTTTGCAAAACACTTTACACAGATAATCTCACCTGAACCTCAGAACAACTCAATTTTACATATCAAAAAATTGTTCTCTAGAAGGTCTTGTGACTTTCCCATAGTCACACAGCTAATTTATGTCAGAGGCAGGATCTGAACCCAGATCTCTCTGAACCAGAATGCAATGTTTTGTGGTCAGTTCCTTCCTAAGAAAAAATGAAGAGGAGGAGACTGAATGAGACAGGGAAGGGAGAGGATGGGGTGTAATCTCTAAGGTGTGAAATCCAGGTTTTCTGACTCTTTCCCTATACCCAAGTCTCCCTTTCCAGTATCCAAAGTGTTCATTATGGGAACCTAAGCAAACACTTATCCAAGGGCTCTCATCTTCCCATGGAAAGAGGATGGCCTCATTTTTGCCCTACCCCCTTTAAATAAAGTGGGCTATTTCCTGCATTTTATCCCCTCCACATTTTCTACTTCATGGTTCTGGAGTGGAGTGGGGATATTTGGAAGGAAGTATCATAGGATCATGAGCAAATAACTTACTTATCCTACTCCCCTACCCCATTTTAAAGATATGTATAGACAGGCTCAAGTAGGTGAAGTGATTTGTCAAGGTCACATAGATTAATGGAAGGATTTGAACCCAGACCCCTTGACTCCCATGTCAGAGGAAGAATCAATGCTCTCCCAAAGGCATGGGGCTAATCAACATCATTGGGTATAGATCTGGAAGGAACCCAAGAAGTCATGCAAGACCCAACTTCCTTATCTTTAAGATTAGGTAACTGAGGCAGACAGAGGTTAAATGACTTGCCTAAGGGTCATGCAGTTACTAAGTGTCTGAGGTAGGATTTGAACTTAGGGCCCACTGCACCATACTTCCCCTTCCTATATATCACCAAATACTAGAATGGTCCTGTTCAATAACCTTCACCTGCTGAGGATATAAGACAAGTGTTGCAGTATGCTCAGTAGCTCCCCGGTACTTGTCAGCCAAAACGAGATATGGAAAGCTTGGGTGGGAAAGGGCCAGAATAGCCACAAATTACATTCTTATCAGCACTTCGCACCAATAGTTCAGCCTCCCTGCAAATTGGCAGCACTGGGAAGAGAGAGGAACAAAGACATGTAAGCCAGGCCTTGCACACCTGGGCAGAAAAAGGCATCTCCCCTCTCTGCCTGTCTGCCCACCCTTGATGAGGCTCCTCTCCTCTGCTCCCCAATAGAGCCTGACTTTTTTGTCTTATGTTCCCAGCACTCTGCCTGGACAGACCCTTATCATGTTGGAAAATGTCTAGCCTTCTTGATTACAGCCTCTTCTTTGGAGGGAAAGAGACAAAGCCCATGTGAGTGATTCTGAAAGGTGAAAACTAGAGGTACCTTGGGCCACACTGGCTGAGCAGAGAGGTGTGTTTAAGAAGGACTGAGCCCTGAGAGGCACCTTAGGTCCACCCCCCTTATTTCACAAAGAACAAGATAAGGGAGGCCCCAGGAAATTACCCAGGTCACAGAAACAATGAGAAGTAGGTCTGAGACTCAAACTCAGACATGGGATCATTGAAAGTGGATCCTTCATTTTACGTATGGGGAAACTAACATCCAGAGAGGCTTAGTGAATTGTCTAGGGTCTACATAGTAGGGTCAAGATTCAAACCCAGAATCCTTGATTCTAAATCCAGGAGTCTTCCCACTACAGCACTGAGTTTCAAGATTTGGGGACTTAGGAACCCCCTTTTTAACATCAAAAAGATTTTGTAAGCTCTCTTGGCAATGAATACTTATAATGGATACCATTAACATTGCTGGTGAATCTATCTTTTTAAACTTGGATTTCATCAGAGTAGGTAGTTTCCCAAGGAGGAAACTCTCTTTACTGGTGTAGATCTCTACCTGCTCTGCGATGAGAGTCCTAGGGAGCTGGCTGCCTACTCTGAGAGTACTTGCCCAGGGTTGCCACTCAGTATGCATCAGAAGCAGAGATTAGAAGTCACGTCCTCTCCACTCCTATGCCACCTCTCTTCCCACTCTACCATGTTATTTTTTGACAAGTGAAGTTATAGTAATGAAAATCTACTATGAATTCAATAACATAATTAAATGAGCTTAATTTATCATGACAACTTTTATATATGTTATAAGGATAGTAATACATCTTCTTGAAAGACAATTATTCCATCTAGAGAAGATATGGTTATTTATTTATTCCACACTGAGTAAACACATAAGAGGACCTCTTACAAATGTAAGCTCCTTAAGGGTAGGTAATAATTCATTTTTGTCTCTATGACCTCTGCAAATATTCACAGGGCTAGGCACAATGTTGGCACTAGAAAAATATTTGTAGATTGCTTGATCAACTGACTGATGGGTTTAGTGGGGTCTAAATAAATCAACATGGCAAGGCTTTGTGCAAACCATAGCTCCTAGCTTTTTTGCTATAATAATTCTGAAGCCCCAGGACTGGGGACCCATAGATTGAGAACCACTGCACTATAGTCCACCGAATCTCTCATGTCCCACCCCCAAACTACTCCCGCTTTCTGCCTTCTCTGTTGCTGTCACCCATGTTTGACTTCTCATTCTCTCCTGACAAAAACTGAATTATGAAAACTTGAGTTTTAGAATTTGTTCTCAGACCCTTGTGACCCTGGTAGGGCATTTAACCTCTTTCAACCCCAGCTTCATAAACTTTAAAATAGGAAAAGTGATAGTACCTACCTTCCAAATTTGTTGAGGATCAAATGAGATATTTATCCAACACTTAGTACACAATGCCTGACATGTTGTAGATGCTTGTTTTCATCCCCTTCTTTCTTTACTTCTTTCCTTCCTTTTCCCTTCCTTCTTCCTTTCCTCTTTGCTTTCCTTCCTTCTTTCTTTTTCCTTCCTTCCTTCCTCCTTCCCTCAATCTTTGTCTCTCTTCCTCCCTCCCTTCCTTCTTTCCTTCCTGCCCTCTCTACTTTGTCTGGCTTGAAAATTCTTTCCATTCCAAAGCTCAGTTCAAATACTAGCTCCTCTCTGCAGTCAGTCTGTTCTTTCCTTCTCAGTCAACAATGAGCCCTCTGTTCTTTTACACTGTCCTTCATTTGAACCTTACCTATTCACTTATCATGTTCCACTATGCATCATGGTCGTCAGCATTTGTGTGTTATCCCCTTACCAGATAAGAACTCCTTGAGGGCATCTTATTCATCTTAGAATTGCCCCTAGAACACAGCTAGCACTTTGCAGAAAGTTTATGCTCAGCTAATAAATAGAATCTTGATCTCAAGTTAGCGTCAGACTCTGAGGCCATTCCCCATGCTGCCAAGTGGTCCTTTGGAGTTGACAATAAGACTCAAGATGGTGTATTTTCCCATCACTCAGCAGTTAATGGGTACAAAGAGGAAGACACACCCTAGCTTTGACTGGGAACTGCGATTCATACTACCTTCATTTCCACGGCCAAGACAAGTGGTCCTAGAGAATAAATCAGGGACTTTTTCATACCCAGAGATCCACCTTCTTTACACAGATTTTCTCACAGTATTGCTGTATCCTTGCCAACCTTGGAAAATCTGTCTCCAAGGAAGCAAAGTTGCAGATGACCCAAAGGACAATAGAGAAGCACAGAATTATAGAATTTGAGAATTGAAAGGGATTCCAGTGGCCATTTGGTAAAACCCACCCACAGAAGGAACTCTCACTATACCCAACAAAGCAAGTAATCATCCAACCTCTGCTTGAAAGCCTTCAAAGAGGATGATCTCATCACCTTTCAAGGAAAGCCGTGCCTCTTTTAGATAAGCCTAAATTGTTAAGAAGCTTAAGTGGACGTTGAGTCTAAGTTCATTTTTACACCTTCTACTCATTACTCCCAGTGATGCCTTCTGGAGCCAAACAGAATGGGTATAACCCTTCTTTTACATGACAGCACTTCAGATACTTAAATATCATACTAATGCTCCTTCCCTTCCCCCCCCCCCCCCGTCCCAGTCTTTTTTTTTCCAGGTTAAATATCCCCTAGCTCTTCCAATTGATCCTTGTATGACATGAACTTAAGACCCTTACCCCTCCTGACCACCTTCCCCTAGATGCTCCTAAACTGTGAAATCTAGACAGGACACAATATTCTTGATGTAGTCTGACTCAGGCAGGGTACAGCTTCCATAGTCGTGGACAGGTTGAATCCAGTCCTTCCTAATTCCATGGCTAGCTATCTATTCACTATTCCAAAAATGCCTCATAATGTAAGGGATATCACTGAGGAAAATGCATGATGGGAAAAGGAGATAGCTCTGTCATGTGGTGGGAGATGGACAGTCCTTGTGCTCCCTCATATTATCTATAGAATATAATATGACCTAAAGACCTTCAGCACATTAGATCCTCAGTGGATATGGGAGAATATGAGTCAAAACCAAGTGAGACACAGGAGTAGGAATGGGTTGCAATATGCCCTGTTAGAGGGAATATTCACATTGATCAATAAATGAATGAAAAAGCTTACTGTAGGATGAATACTGGTGGTGCAAATGTGAAAACATTCACTGTCCTCAGGGAGCTCACATTTTGATAGGGACAGATAACATAAATTAAAGAAGCTTGGTCAGGAATGCAGTATTTTGGTTTGAAAAGCTACCAGGGTAGTGAGTGGAGCTGTGGGGGTCAGTGGAGTGCCACAGGAGTTGTTCCTGTGGAGTACCCGTAGACTGTCCCTAGAAGCAATGGCAGTACTGATTTGGTTACTATTCCAGGATTGAGGAAGTAAGGATTGGAGAAAGGAGGGAAGTTTGGAATGGTAGCAGGGTAATTGTCAAGGAACTGACCAGGGGGAGTAAAGGGAAGTGTGGTCAGAACCAGCCCAATGGAGTGAGCCATATCAGGGGCTCACCAATCAGGACAGTAGGTTCCAATGATTTACTGAGATACTGAAGTGAGAAGGGACCAAAAAAGAGATGTATGAAGGATGATGTTGCAAACTGGGAGAATCTGGATGGGGGGAAGCTGTGAGGAGCATAATGCCTCCTCAGCGGGATAGATAATTCTGGTTCTTGCCTAGGTCAAATAAAGATGTGATTCTCTATCCTTCCCCTTCCTGTCATCTTAATAAATTCCAGCAGGATGTATTTAATAAGAATCACCATTCTGTATTACTACTGTGCTGCTGCCTTGTTGTTTAATGAGAAAGTTTGGGAATGCCCTCTGCAGCACTGCCCTCCAAGATTAGAGATATTCTTTAGACATCCCCAACTTGAATAGCCTGTTAAATTTATATGGGATGATGCTGTCCTACTCCTAGCCAGGTTATCGATCTTAAGCTCATTCCCAAGAAGCATTATCTTTGGCCTCAGTTGTCACCTTGGAGAGCTCCTGGGACTCTAACTGGCATCTCCACTATGATTATCTATTCTAGTCCCTTGTCCACGCTGCAGTTCCCTGTCATCACCTCCCTAGACAGATTCATTCCACTTCCCGCCACACTCAGTAATAAAGACAAACATTTTTATTTGGTGCAGCCATTCAAATAATAAAACACGTGTATTCAGGAGTGGGGAGAAAGAGATAACACATATAAATCACCTTCCCTCACCACCAAAGAAAAGCTGGCAATAAAAACTTCAGGAGGCTTCTCCATTCTGAGCAGCCCCCACCTCTAAGAAGTCCATTGCCTGACATCTAGTGGTGAAAATGAGATCAAGCCCATCCTTCTCTACTGGAGTGCAAGTCTGAACAACAGAAGATACTTCTGAGTCATTCTTTCCTAGATAGGGGACAGCTAAAGAACCAGACGTGTTAGAATTAGATTAGAGAGTTAGGGCTAGAAGGGGCCTCAAGGACCATCTAGCCCACCACTATATTCTTCCTATTAAGGAGATTGAGGGCCAGGGAAGTGAAGTGACTTGCTCACTAGAAGGCTTGAGAAAGCATTGGAAACAATGATGGGCAAGGGATAGGGTTGGTAAAAAGTTTAAGGGGTAATCCCTCAATAACAGCAGGGTGCCAGTACATCCTAGGAGCTCTCCAAGATAATAAGTGGCAGAGCTGGGATTTGAACCCACACCCTCTTATTTCAAAGTCAATCTCTCTCTCTCTCTCTCTCTCTCTCTCTCTCTCTCTCTCTCTCTCTCTCTCTCTCTCTCTCCCTCTCCCCTATGTAGCCACCTACCTCTATCTATGTATCTATCTATGTATCTATGTATCTATCTATTATCTATCTGGCTGGCTGTTTGGCTGGCTGTCTGGCTGTCTATATATCTATCCATTTTTCTAGCTATCCAATACATGTATCTTTATCTACATATTTTTCTCCATCCATATATCTATTTACCTATTTCTCCCTCTGTCTATCTCTCCCTCCCACCCCTGCCCCCATGTAGCCACCTACCTGTCTATTTCTATGTATCTATCTGTCATCTATCACCTATCTACCATTGCACCATACTGAAACCAGGAGTTAACATACCCTAAAGCAGTGGCCAGCTGTTCACTCAAGACAGAGTTCTCAGAACTTTACAAGTGCACTTTGTTAAGCACAGCAAGGCACAATATGCCTAGATAAAGTGAGATTAAAGAGAGCAACTTGTGAAGGACCTTGCCAGTCCATGATCTGCCATCAACTAGGTATGTGACTTTGGGCAAGACATTGTCATTCTCCAGGCTTGATTTCCCTCACCATTAGAAAGAGGGGATTAAAATAAAGGCTCTTTCCATTATGACATTCTGTTATTTGTTTCTGTTTTATTCATCCAGGTTCAAATAACCATAGAATATTAGCACTTGAAGGAACTTTGGAGATAATTTGGTTTTGGACAATATGTTGGTTAGTTTTACAGAACTGCTAAGTTATCCCCTGCCCTCCATCCACCCATACACACACTTTTTAATCTTTATTATAAGGAATAGCTTTCTGGGAGGAAGAAAGGGGTGGGGCATTAGGAGACATATAGGTAATATAAATGCGAAATACTGGAATAAATGTTTAAAAATAAAAAGGGTCAGAAAAAAAAAACCATGAAATCACCAAACCCAACATTGTTTCATTGTCTATATATTGGCAACATGAGACTTTGCCATTATGGCAGAGTTGTCCTCCCCCACCTCCCAACTGTGTGTATCATATGTGCCTGACAAAAAGCAGTTAACTTTTTCCACTGCCCCCTTGTTTCCATGACTTTCTAATGCTTTCTTTTCCCTCAAAGCCTTAGGGTAATTTGCACACTATGGTTTCAACCTCTAGGGATAATGGGAAATAGAAAAAGGGAATGAAAGGGAATGTGAATACGTTTTTCCTCTCCCTTAAGACAGTGGGAAGTGATGAATAAGTGGAGGAACATGCAGTCTTGGCACTGGGAAAGGGAAATGATGCATAGGACTGTCACCCTGAGTCAACCAAGATGAAACCCTGGGCACTTTGGGTGATGCAAAGGGAGTAGAAAAGTGCCCTCAACTGATAATGAGGTCCTTTGTTTAGAGGACAAGGTATGGGTCCTGAATAGAAAGTAAGAGAAATGTCTTAAATAGATCTGGATTACTGTCAGATAGAAACCGAAGAACTTAATGGCAGAAGAAACATTATTGTCATAATTGCTAATTGAAAATAAAGACTTCAGAAGCTAAAGATAGATTTGGAAAGGGAGCATCTGGATGAGACGCTATCTGAGAATAGAGCTTTTTCCAGACCATAGATGAAAACATAGTAATGATGAACTCTTGACCATGGATATAATGTGCCTACGATCTTCAGAGCTGGAAAGACTAGAGGGGTCGTATAGGAATAACATCGTAGCACAGTGGCTACAGCAAGAGCCTTAAATCAGGCAGACGGAAGTTCAAGTCTTGTCTCTGAGATGTACTGATTGTATGAACCCGAGCAAGTGTTTTAACATCTTAGATTCCAAGAAACTCTTTCAGTAACAGGAAAGGTGTTAATATACATAGTAGAAGTGCCTTATTCTGAGCCCCAGCCATCAATGCAATTACAAGCTGTTTGTATGTTTATGCCCCTCCTACTCCCACTCCCATCTGTCTGTCTTCCTTCCCCCACCCTCCCCTCGCTGTCTCCCTCCCACTATGTAGGCACCTACCTCTAGCTAACTAGCTATGTACCTATTTTCTAGCTACCTAATCTATCTACTCTTATTTTTCTCTATCCATATATCTTTATACCTATTTCTCTTTCTGTCTTTTTCTCTCTCCCTCCCTCCATGTAGCCCCCCACCTATTTACCTCTGTATCTATCTATCATCTATCTATTTTTTCTAGCTATCTACTCTGTTTATCTCTATCTACGTGTTTTTCCTCTGTCCATATATATAAATACCTATTTTCTCTCTGTCTCTGTATGTCTCTCCATCTGTCTTTCTCTCTCTCTACCTGTGTCTCCATCCGTCTGTCTCTGTATGTGTATGTCTCTCTCTCTACCTGTGTCTCTCTCCATCCGTCTGTCTCTGTGTGTGTATGTCTCTCTCTCTACCTGTGTCTCTCTTCATCTGTCTATTTCGCTTCCCTAATCCTCTAAGATTTGCAGGGCAGATATGAATAGAAAAAAGATTAGAAGAAACTCAATAATATCCAAGCAGAAATATCTATAAAGAAAGCCAGCAATAAAATCCATGTCCCCAGAAGTCTATATGCAAATGCATAAATCATGAGTAATAAATGAGGCAAACTAGGATTCCTAATATAATGAGGCAGACTCGACCTCATAGAAATGACTAAAACTTGATGAGAATGGGGATCATGCATGGAATATGGCTCTATGGGAGGGCATATCTTATTCAAAAGAAAAAGAAGCAATAAAAGAGGGCAGTGAAGTAGCCTAGACTTGTGCAGAGCTATAATTCACTTTGTGGTACCCAGGGTGAGCATTACAGAATGCGTCAAAGAAGACATAATGATCCTAAGAGCTAACATTTGTAGAAGACCTGAATTCAATCCAACCTCAGACACCAATGTGGTGAATCTGGGCAAGTCACTTCACTCTTTTGCAGTCTCAATTTCCTTATCTCTAAAGTGGAGATAATAATAGCACTTACCTCCTAGGGTTGTTGACAGGAAAAATGGAGATAATGTATTTGTAAAGCACTTTGTAAGCCTTTAAGTAATATATAAACAGCTACTGTTGCTCTTCCTATCTGTCTCTGGACAAGTGATCTCTCTGGGCCTCAGTTTCCTTATCTGCAAAATAAAGGGTCTAGACATGATATCCTCTAAGGCCTCTTCCAGTTAAAAAAAATCTATGATCCTGTTTTTCAAAGGGCTTTATATGTATTATTGCATTTGATTTTTCACAAACACCCTATAGGGTTACTATTGAGTTATTATTATCTCCATCTTATAAATGATGAAATGAAGACACAGAGAGGTAAAGTCCCTAGATCTACATAGTAAGTAAGCGTCTGAGATAGGGTTCAAACTCAACTCTTCCTGAATCCAGGTCCAATGCTCTATTTACTATGCTACCTAGCTATCATCCTTCAGACTAACTTTTTAAGTGCAGTTACTGGGGTGAGGTAGGAGGAGAGCCCCAGTTCTCTGCTATGTAAAGAGACACATCTCCAAAGAGAAGAACACTTGGAATGCCATGAGGTTATTGATGAGGAGGTCACCACTGATTGGTAAAATGGCATAGGAGAAGTAGGCATTAGAAGTGTCCAGGAATATGAACATTAGGCTGGAGAAAGGAGAAAAACAAACAATTCTCCAGTAGCTTTAATTATTTTTGTTATCTAACTGCTAAGATTAGTTATTTCTATTCTAATGTAAGGAATGTAAATGTCATCACCCTCTAAATTTTGATGCCTTGGAGCAAAGCCCAGTCACCTTGTCCTAGTTAGAGTTCTGTACTCATAGAAGGAAATAGAGGAAGTGATATGGGGAAAATAGTGAGAACATTTTGGTGAGGACCAGTGGAGAAAAACAGAAGGTGCATCCTATGAATCACCTGAAGAGGAGAAAATTGATCGGAAGTCCAAGAAACAGATCACAATCTTGATGGGGAGGCATTATTGGGTCATTAGGGGGGACTTTAGCTATTTAGACATCTGCAGCAGCATCTCTGCCAAATACACAACAGCTGATCAAATGTTGATTTATCTTAATGATCACTTAATTCTTCAAAGCTTGGAGAAAGCAATCAGGAAAATTGCTCTTCAGAATCCGATTCCAAATAAGGAAAATGTGGCTTTTAAACTAAAGATCATGGGAACCCTGTGAGGATCTGACCTCTCCATCTTGGAATTAATGGTAGTAAAGAAAAGGAAATTGAGTCACAGACTGACACTTTCCTACATTTGGGGAGAGCAGATGTCAAAGTCTTAAGAAAGGATGCCCAGGGTCTCATGATCTGAAGTTCTATAAGGCAAGTCAGATTAAAAGAAATAAGAAACTCTTACACAAACACAAATTATTGTAGTAACAAAAAAGATGGAATTGTCTAAAGAGATGTTTAGAAAAACTGAGTAAGAGGATGATTATTGTAGTGCAAGGTGTCAAATTCAAATAGAAATGGAGTCCTAAACCATACATTAGAATTCCTGCAGGCTGCATATTGACTTAGAAAACTACAAACCAACATCAACTATGTTTTGTTATATTTTACTTAATTGTTAGATATTTCCCAATTACATTTTAATCTGGTTTGGAAGCACTGTGGGTCCAGAGGCCTCATGTTTGACCACTCTGGTGCAGTCGATAGGGTACTGGACTCAAAATCAACGAGATCTGGATTCAAATTCCACCTCATGCAATTATTTTCTATATGACCCTGGTCAAGTCACATAGCCTCTCTCTATGTCTCCCTATCTTCATTATAAAATGGGAAGGTCAAAATCCATAGCCTCTGAAGGTCTTTTCTAGCTTTAAATCTATGATACATAGATCATATTGTCTTAGATTTTCTTTTTTTTATCTTTCATCTTATTTTATTTTTCAATAAACAAGAATTTATTTTCTCTCCCTTCCACTCCCATCACCTCAATATAAAAGAAAAGGAAATGCATCAACTGTGACAAAAAAAAAATGTATATCTCATTCTGCACCCTGAGTCCACCACCTTTTTCAGGAAAAGGTCTGGGTTCTCTGTAGTTTGAGTTGATGATGGCATCCATTACTTTTAAATGATTGAAGTAAAGGCAAATAATAAAGAATAAATATTAAACATAGAGCATGGTCCTAGAAAGAAGGAGAACAAATGTTCATGAAACACTCACTGTACATTTGACATCGTGCACTCTATTCAGAATAACATCAGGATATGCAGGCTCAGAATGAGCTTCATGATGCTGAAGACAAGGAAGAGATTTCTTTTCACTATTTGAGAGGCACCATTTGGAACAAAGAAAGGATAGGGTTGCTGTTTTGGACAGATTGGGCCATGATCATGGATGATAAAGAGAAGACAGAAATACTCAGCTTTGATTTAGTTTACTTTTCTACAAAGCAGAATACTTCTTACTTATAGGACTTCACAGAAGAATGAAAAGATCAGAAAGTGTTGACAACAATGCATTCTTTTATTTGTCATATTAAGGGAAGACTAAGAATCCCTGTGCATGGTGGGTAGAGAGCTGGGCTTGGAGCTAGAAAGACCTAGGTTCAAGTCTTGAATGAGGGACATACTTGCTGCATTACCTGGGTGAGTCCCTTAACTTCTCAATTCCCCAGGAAAATCTCTAAGACTGAGCTGTCCAGCAGTATGTATTAGCATTGATAGACGGAATTTCCTCACTCAGAGGAATCAATGGAACCACAGGTTTTGTTCAAACAGGCCATGTGTCTTTACTGAATACATCCAGGGGAACACAGAGGAAGAAGTGGGACAACAAGTGAGGAAGGAAGACCTCTATGCCTTCCTGCTCTCATTACCAGAAGGACTGATGCCTAAAACCTAAGGCAGTCCAATGACCCCCACCATGGGACTAGGACTGATAACTCTAAATCAGGAGAGAGGAGAGAGAGAAAGAGATAAACCCAGGGATGCTGTCAAGGAACCAGTGTTCTTCAAGCCATGGCAGGAGGAGAAAGTCCATAGTGGCCTTGAGAGATGCTGCTCATAGGACTTGATTCATGGATCGTAGACTCATAATTCTATAGCTTAAAGGGATCACAGAAGCTATCAAATCCAAATGAGCAAAGCACAGAGAGGTTGTGACTTATCCAAGATTCTATGGGTCATAAATGGCAGCACTGAGATTTGAGTCCCTGGTCCTCTGACTCAAAATCCATCGTTCTGTCCACTGTATCACCCTGCCTTTAGACTCCACCAAATTGGCACTAGGACTTCTAGGCCCATATTTCAAGAAAACTCTGGGATCAAGGCTAGTTAGATATTATATAGAAAGGATGGAGTCCTACTCAAGTAGTTCTGATTGGTTTCCTTTTGCTTAGGCCACAGACAAGGAGGAATCCATGGACTAGGTCAGAGGGTAGAGAGGACAGAAGATAGAGACTACCAGACAGAGGAAGGGCATAGACAGTTTGTTGGACAGAAAGACTAGGACAGAAACAAACAGGATTTTCTGGACTTCAGTGAAAAGAGAGAACAAAAAATATCAACAAGGAGTCGAAATCCAAGATTAAAAAAAATAGAATCTAGTTGTTCTCAATGAGTTCATGCCAACAGGCTTGGAAGAAATTCATCCTATAGTACCAAAAGAACTGATGCAATTGATGTGTCATCATTCTTTCTCTTTTAAAAATCATGAAGAATTGCTGAGGTGCCACAGGACTGGGAATGGAGAATTGTCCCAACGTTCAAAAGAGAGAAGTGGGGGGAGTCTGCAGATTATTGGGGAGTGAGTTTGGTTTTCCTTCCTGGCAAAATTGAAGTTTTGTGAGCATTTAGAGAAGGAAGAAGTGATCAGAAGGAATCTGCATCACTTCATTCAGTGCAGCTCATTGTAATTTGGCTGCATCTTCTTCTCTGAGTTGAAGAAGGTAGATCTGGTAGATCTACATGGTAGATCACATGAATGATGTCAATACCGGGGAAGACACTAGACTTGATTCCATTGGTGAAGAGAACTCCCAGGTGAGGAAACTATGTCTACCAATGCATTTTGTACTTTCTCTGCAACTTAAACATCTTAGACTGGAAGCTCTGAAAGAGTAAATGATTCAAGTCTATAGATTTTATTAAGTAAGCTTCTCATGGTATCCTTGTGGACAAGATGCAGAGAGAGAAGCTAGATGACAGAATAGTTAGACAGATTCAACGTTGGCCAAATAATCAGCCCCTAAGGGTCATTATTAATAAGGAAACTCCTTCTATCAATGCAGGTCAGCCCCTTCTCTGCAACTTGGCATCTTAGTCTGGTTACATTGAGAGATGAAGTGATTTTTGTCTATAGATTTCAGCAAATCATTTGACAAAGTTTCCTATGCTATCCCTGTAGACAAGATGTAGAGATACAAGCTAGAAGACAGAACAGTTAAGTGAATGCAACACTGATCAAGCCGTTAGCCCCAAAGTGTCATGAATGGCTCATTGTCTGGGTTTGGGGAGACTTTTAAGGAAAAAACACAAGGATATGTCCTTGGCCTTGAGCTGTTTAATATTTTTATCAATGACGTGGATGAAAGCGAAGATGTTGCGTACATCACGTTTGCAGATGACATGAAGCTGGCAGGTTTAGTTAACATATTGGAGGATAGAATCAGGATCCAAAAAGCTCTTGACAAGCTGGAATGATGGGTAGAATCTAGTAATTTGAAATGTAATAAGGGTAAATGTAAAGCCCTATACTTGGATTTTAAAAAATTGACTTCACAAGTACAGGATGGGGGAGACAGGACTAGACAGCAGTTCCTATAAGTAAAGGTCTGTGGGTTTTTGTAGACACTCTATGAGTCAACATGGTGTGAAAGAAGCCAAAAAGAAAAGAAGCAAATGTGATCTTAGGCTGTATCGAGAGACTTAGTAAAGAGAATGAAGGTGGTAACAGGCCCATTGTTCCTTGGCCCTGGTCAGGGCATCTCTGTAATACGGTGCTCAATTTTGGGTGCCATACAGTAGGAAGAACATTAACAGCTGAGGTTTGTTCAGAAGAAAGTGACCAAGCTAGTGAAGGCACCAAGACAATGCCTTTTGAAGCTCACTGGAAAGCTCTGGGGACATCTAACCCAGAGTCATGAAGAGCATACTAGCTGTCTTCAAGTATTCAAAGGACACACACAGAAAAGGAGCTATAGTGTTGCTGGTTAGAGCTGTGAATTGGTTTAGCCTTTCTGTAAAGTAGTTAGAAATTATGTCCCCAAAGTTACTCAAAGTTCCTTCTCACCCAATAATAATACTATCAGACCTAAAGATGTCACAGAAAGGGGAAATGTCCCCATTAGTACAAAAATATTTATAGCAGCTCTTTTTGTAGGAGTAAAGAACTAGAAATGAAGGTGTTGTGCCCATCAATTTAGGAATAAGTGAAGAAAATATAGTATGTGAATTGATATATTCATATGGTATATGGGTAGTATACTATTGTGTGGTAAGAAATGATGGTTTCATGAGAAACTTGGAAAGAACTGTAAGTTTACGCAGAGTGAGTAGAATGAGAACTGTTTATACATTTACAAAATAGCATCATAAAGACACAAAATAATTCAAATCCACAAGAAACTCTAATCTACACAATGACCAATGAGGGTTCCAGAGGTCTGATTATAAAACGTGGAGTAGCTAGGTGGCACAGTGGAAAGTGTCCTGGAGTCAGGATCTTTCTGAGTTCAAATCTAGCTCAGACACTTCTTAGATGTGTGACCCTGGGCAAGTCCCTTAACTCTTTGCCTCAGTTTCCTCATCTGTCAAATGAGCTAGAGAAGGAAATGGCAAACTGCTCACATACTTTATCCAGGAAGACCCCAAAATGGGGTCATAAAGAGTTGTACATGACTAAAAAATGACTAAACGACAACATCCCATCTCTTGTCTAAGAGGTGATGGACACGAGGTGCAGAATGAGACATAGAGTTTTTGGAAATGATCCATTCATGACCATATTTTGCTACTCATACATATTTGTTACAAGGGGGTTATTGTTCATGTTTTTTCCAATGAGGGGATGGGATAGGAAGAAGTGAAAATGTTTGTCTTTTAAAAATTAATTTAACTTTTAAAAAAGGAAATGGAATTATATACATTCCACCTTGCCTCTCGAAAGCAGAACAAGAGACAGTGCATAGGAGTTGTAGGGATGTAGATTTAGACTTAAGGTAGGGGAAAGCTCCCAATGAGAGATGCCCCAAATGGAACAGACTTCCTTGAAGGTGGCTTCTTCTCCCTCTCTGGAACTCTGCATCACTAAGGTTATATTTGCTATAGGAAGAGTATAGCAGGGATCACTCCTCAGCCTTGGGACAGACAAGTGTCCCAAGTCCCTGGTTTTGTGATCACTGTATCCCAATCATCTAGCACTTTTACTTCACATGTTTTTGTTGTTCCATCGTTCTGTTGTGTCTGATTCTTCAAGACCACATGGACTATAGGATACCAAACCTTTATGTCCTCCACCATCTCCCAAATTCTGTCTGATCCTTGCACATAGTAAGTGCTTGGCTGAGTGGATGAATGAATGAATGAGTGAATGAGAAATGGACAATAATGAGGAAGTAAAGTCACTAGAGTATCCTTGATATTTGAGGAAGAAGGTCAGGATACTTAACAATACCACTGGTCATTATTCATGCTCACTTTAGAACTCCTTTTCCCCCTGATAAACTTGATAATTTATTGTCTATGCTAGAGATGAAGTGTTGTGATGATTGAGAAAAATTTCCAAATTTCTGATAGCTGGCAACTCAGAGACAGGCTATCTTAGATGATGGCAATGCAGAGAGAAACAGATAAAACTGTATTTATGACATCAAAGCATGTTTCTTTACCCACAAAGCCCCAGCCCAACCTCTGCTGAGCAGGGAGATAAGGTCCGCCTTCACATTCTAGAGTAGGAAATGATAACGGGGGAAGGGGAAGATATGGAAAGGAAAAGAATAAAAAAGATGGCTGGAGTGTTCAGGTCCTTGAGGAGAAACTGATAAGCTGAGTGAGAAAGGAAAGAGACCTAGGTGTTTCCTCAGAAGATGTCCCTAATTCCTGGCATTTCAGGGAAAGAGGGAAGAAAAAAAATCTAATTCTTGGGTGGAATGGGGGGTGAGGGTATTTAGGTGAGAGCACTGATCCAGGTACTATGAGTATAGCAAGGTGAAAGGAAAATCAATGGTCATGGTGGTTGTGTTATGGTAATGAGAATGAGAAAGAGAATAGTTCAACACAAAATGGTATAATTGTAATGGAACCTTAACAAGTGAAAGGCATGATGGGCGAGGGAAGAGTCTAGAGGTCCACATAGTCTTGGGCTAAAATTTTGACATTTAGTGAGTGAACAGTACAAGTGAATGAGAGACTCCGAAGGCTGAAGGCCCATGGGATGATTGCTAGCATCCCCCATTCAGCAACAATCAGCATGAAGAAATGAATGAATGATTGAATAAATGATAGCGAAAAATTCAACCATTGGATTTTTCCTAATCTGGAGTTTTAAAAAGAAATTTGATTGATTTTATGTTTTTCATCACCTATATTCCTCTATTTCGTTTCTCTCCATTACCCCTTCCAAAAATCCATCCCTAATAAAATGAAGAAAGTATATATATATATATATATATATATATATATATATATAGATAGATAGATAGATAGATATAGATACATATAAATATATATAGATAGATAGATAGATAGATAGATATAGATACATATAAATATATATATATATATAGATAGATAGATAGATAGATAGATAGATAGATAGATATAGATACATATAAATATATATATATATAAGACGTTATCTCCACACCTCTGGTTCTCTCCTTCTTCAGAGGAGCAGAGAGAGGTACCATTTTATGACTCTTCTTTGGGGCTAACTTTGATCATATAATTCCACAGCATTGAGTTTTAATTGGTTTTCACTGTTAGTTGTTGTATCTATTGTTCCCTGGTTCTGATTACTTCCCTTTGCATTAGTTCATGCAGTTTTCAGTGCATCTCTATATTCATCATGTTCATTGTTTCTTATAACACAGTCATATCTTATTATAGTTATGTACCATGCTTAAAAAAACTATTCACCAATCAATAGATCTTATTTCCAGTTGTTTGTGATAAAAAATAAACTACTTCTATAAATGTTTTAGTATCTGGGATATTTTTTTTGTCATTGGTTTCCTCAGAGTATATGCATGGCAGTGAACTCTCTGGGTAAAAAGTTAAGGATATTTTAGTCACTTTCTTTTCATAATTCTACACTGCCTTCCAGAATGGTTGGACCAGTTCACTAGTATGCCTTAGTATGTCTGTCTATTCACAACTTGTACAATCTTGATTATTCATATATTTTGTCATCTTTGACAATTTGAGTTCAATTTTCCCCTTAGACACTTACTGGATGTGGGATCCTTGTCCAATCACTTACTTTCCTTCTAAGTTTTAATCTGTAATTATACAATCTTATGAACTGCCCCAGGGACTAGGGTCATGATTTCTGGAGGTACCATCCGTGTACAGAAGAAGTTATTCCAGAGGAGTAGAAAGGAAGGTAATGGACAAAATGGTTCAAGTGGATAACGGAATGGTACATGAAGTATGGACTGGTATGTAGCCAACTAGATATAGTGTACACATAAAAGATTAAGTATTCTTTGGGGCTAAGAGGGAAATAAAGACATAGATACTCTCATTGCCCTACCTTCCATTCTTCTAGAGCAAACTAGATGGAGGAAAAGGAGATGACAATGCAATGGGGTGGGCATGGTACAGGAAGAGGTGATCTAAGCTTCCTTACTGTCATAGCCCTTTCTGGGGCATAGTGGAAGAGTAGCGAACAAGAGGAAGAAATCAGAGAGTCTGAAAGAGGAAGAAATCAGGGATTCTGAAAGGAGAGGGTTTAGTTTTCATGTGTCTCTTTCCCCTCCCAACACACACACACACACACACACACACACACACACACACACATATATATATATATATATATATATATATATATATACATGTATGTATGTATATATGCAGAACATGCCAGTATGGTACAATAATGAAAAGCTGAAAGATCAATTCTTCTCTAGTACAACTTACCTTAATTCAAGTTTCTGTTTCCCAAGATGGGGCACTGACTGATCTATCCTAGGTCTACCAACTGAATGCAAAGAGTTAGGTTAAGTACTTCTGTGGTAATCTGAAAAAGTCTCAGTCTTCAACCCCTTTTTCCCCCTTCATACCAGATCTTCTACTTTACAAAGTCACAAAATTAGGAAAGGAATTTTGGGGACAAAAAATAAAAAAAATCGGTCAAAATAAAGCATAGGAGCAATAACTCAAGCCCTGTAATTTGAAGACTATTGACCTAAAGCAGACTATTAAAGTTTTTCTAGGGAATTAAAAATAGATGTGAAAATAGGGTAGCTAATAAATATATTTATGTCTCAAGTGCCTTTTGACAAGACTCTGTATTAAAGGTTAATTTAACATTCTAGCTATCATGGAGTTTTGATTAAGGAGACTTTTTTCATGGACAAAAAAAAATTTGATTTAGTGCTAGCAAATAAAGAGAATGGATAAGATGGCACAATTCTGGATAAGGAAAAATAGAGAATAGGGTTGTCTCTAGTACCAGTGATAGAAATGATTTTATTTAACATCTTTAAAAATAATTTAGAATTGGGAACACATGATGAAATCTCTCAGCACAGTGCTTTGTACATATTCATAAAGTGTTATAGTTGGTAGAAGCCATTTCAGCTGCTTCACTTCAATTAAGTCACCATATTTTTCATGGAAAAAACATATCCAGATAGAGACAGAGCTAAGATGGTAGAAAAAAGGTAGAAAGTCATCGGAGCTCTCCCTTAAAACCCTGTGAACACCTTTAAATAATGCCATGAAATAATTTTTAGAGCAGTGGAACCCATAAAAGGACAGGATGCCTTTCCAGGCAAAGACAATTTAGAAGGTCAGCAGGAAAGGTCCGTCACACCTGGGTGAGGGGAAGCACAGTCTCGTGCAGGTTGTGCCAGCACAGACCAGTCCCCAGCAAATCAGGAGTGGACCTTGGGAGCCACTGAATTAACAGCAGCAGCAGTGACTGTCTGAGAGCCCACAGACAGTAAGGGGGCTGCACAACTGATCAAAAGGAGATTACTGGGGTTTCTTTGCTGGTACTGGGGACACTCTGTTGCTTTGCCTATACTCAGATCTGGGTCCTGGTCCTGGGTAGCAGTCCCACAGTGAGGAGGAGCACTAGCACACAAGAACTTGCAGCCGAATGGGGACCCTTGTTCCAGTTCCAAGGCAGAAAATAGTGCTTGTGGTCACACACAGACCAGAACACAGACCAGGAGAGTAGTAAACACACCTCTCCTTAGATCATACCACCTTGGAAGAACTGAAAACTTGTAAGTCCTCAGAAGTATCTCTGAATACAGCTGCATAAAGCCCCTGAAGCTTGGGACAGTGCACCTTGGAAGCAAGAACCCCACCTTCACAATGAGTTAAAAGTCAAGAAAAAGATTGGAAAAATGAATAAACAGTAGAAAGATTCTGACCATAGAAAGTCACTATGGTGACAAGGAAGATCAAAACACACGCTTATAGGATAACAAAGTTGAAGCTCCTAGATTGAAAGCCTCCAAGAAAAATATGAATTGGTCTCAGGTCATGAAAGAGCTCAAAAAGGATTTTAAAAATCAAGTAAGAGAATTAAAGGAAAAATTGGGAAGAGAAATGAGAGTGATAGGATAATGAGAAATGAGTGAACAGCTTGGTAGAGGAGACACAAAAGATACTGATGAAAATAACACCTTAAAAATAGGCCAAATGGCAAAAGTCATACAAAAAGCTAACAAGGAGAAGAGTGCCTTGAAAAGCAGTTTAAAAAGCAAATAAAAAAGCACAAAAATTCACTGAAAAAAACTCCTTAAAAGTAGAATTGGTGTTATGGAAAAAGGAGGTACAAAAACTCACCAAAGAAAATAATTCCTTAAAAATTAGAATTGAGCAAATGGAAGCTAACACTTTTTGAGAAATCAAGAAACAATGAAACAAAATCAAAAGAATGAAAAAATAGAAGACCATAATGTGTCTTTATGGGAGAAATCCTTGGAATTCTGTGTCTCATTGGAAAAGCAACTGACCTAGAGAATAGATGCAGGAGGGGGAATTAAAAAGAACATATCCAGAGGGGGTCTTAGAATTATATATATATAAAGGTTTGAAGGAAACTTAGAGGACATTTAGTCCAATCTCTTGATTCTGCAAATGAAGAAACAGAGCCAAAGGAGATTAAGTGATTCATCTGAGGTTGCACAGAAACTAATTAATGGAACCAGGCTTTGATAAGATCAGAGGAGCATAGATTTAGTGCTGGAAGGAACCTTAGAAACTATTGAGTTCAACCCCTTTACTTTACAGATGAGTAAACTGAGGCTCAGAGGTTAAATGACTTTCCTTAGACCACAGCAAGTATCTGAGGCAGAATCTGAAGCTAGACTTCAAGACTAGTGTTCCATTTATACTGCCTCTTGAATCTGGGTCCCCTGGACTTCTAGGACAGGACTGTTTTTGCTTCCCCAGAATATAGTAAGTGTTTAATAAATACGTAATTATTTTCTTTGCTCCCCAAGTTTCCAAAGTATACTCATATCCTTTGAGCAGAGAAAAAGTTTGGGGAGTTGTGAAATTCTGTAATCAGGTAGATAGGAGCTACTGCAGGTAAACATAAGAATAATCTCAGAACCAGGATCTTAGACTTGGATCAATCAATCAATAAGCATCTATTAAAAGCCTACTATGTACTAAGAACTGGGGATACAAAAAGAGGCAAAAGACAGCCTCTGTTCTCAAGGAGTTTGAGGTCTGATAGGGGAGAGAAAATATACAAAGAAATCTATACCAAACAAGCTATATACAGAATCAATAGGAGGTAATTAATAGAAGTTAGTGAAATTAGGAGAGTTTGGAGAAGGCTTCCTGTAGAAGATGAGACTTAAAGGAAGCCAGGGAATTCATAGTCATATTGGAAGAGAGATAGCACTCCAGGCATGGGAGACAGTAGGAGAACATGGCTGGAGGTGAGAGATGGAGGGTGTTGTTCATAGAATGACCAGGAGGTCAGTGTGACTGAATGAAAGAGTATGTATCAGGATATAAGGTACAAGAAGACAGGAAAGACATGGGGGGAGTGGGACAAGGTTATAAAGGACTTGGAATAGCAAAGAGAGCATTTTGTATTCTTTCCTAGAGGCAATAGGGAGCCACTGCAGTTTATTGAGAAGGGAAGTGACTCAGAAGACAACTTGTAGCAGCATAGCTTCTCTTTCTTGCAGGATCAACTTAGAAGATGGATTTTTATGAAGCAGTGGCCAGTGAAAAGAAGATGATTGGACCTAGAGAACCTGGGTTCAAATCCTGATTCTGTCATTTGATACCAATGTAACCTTGAGCAAGTCAATTTCATCTTCCTAGGCTTCAGTTTCTTTATGTGTAAAGCAAAGGGGTCGAACTAGATGGCCTCAGACTGATTCTCCTATAACCTCTCTAGGCTTCAGTTTCCTTCTCTACTAAATGAGGAGTTTATATTAGATGGCTTCTCTAGCTCATTTGACCTCTGGACTGATGGCCCCATAACCTTTGATTTCCTTTTCTATAAAATGAGTAGTCAGATGAGATTTCTGAATTCCCATGCAACTCCAACCCCCTGATTCTAAGCCTTTCCTGATCTTTGCAGTCGTTGGTGTTCTCTCTGTCCTTAGATTGCTTTGTGTTTAATTATATTTATGTACAATGTGTCTCTATAGGAGAAATCCTTGGGATTATCTAATTTTTGATTTTGTATTCCCAGGACCTTGCATTGCCTTGCATATAGTTGGTGCTTAATGAAGGTATGTTGAATCATCAGGTACTCTAGAGAAATACCAGCTGAATATGATCTTTTAGCCAGAAGTCAAGAAAATATTGCATTACCATCAAGAAAGGGATTAGAAAAGCAATAAGCAATGCTTTCCCCTTGTATGAAGCTACGAGTTGTCAAAGAAGGATTCTAAATGAGGTCCAATGACAATGTGTATGACTCATTGCCATCCATTCTTCACAAGCAACTAATGGAGGGCCAGTAGCACCATCTTCACATCAAAAAGAAAGTGCATTCCCAAGCTGAAAAGACAATGATCTCTGCAGAAAAATACAATGTGATGTAATGGAAAGACTATTGACAACCTGATGCCATGGGTTTCAGTCCTAGCACCCATAAGTCCCTGAGACTCTTCAACTGTAAAATGAAGGAGTTGGACTCAATTATCTCTGAAGTTTTCTTTAGTTTAAATCTATGATCCTATGATATCTTGGCTCTAGTAATCACTCTCTCATGAAGCTTTGGGCAAATCCCCCTTCCTCATTTGTAAATGAGGGAAATGTAGGCTTCCTCATTTATAAAATGAGGTTGGACAAGATGACCTCTAAGGTTCCTTCCAACCCTTAAATCTATGACTCTATGATATCTATGACATCTCTCTGAGCCCCAGTGTCTTTATCTGTAAAATGGGGATAATAAGACCTACCTCCCAGGGTTGTTTTGGATGAAGCTGCTTTTAAACCACAAAGCCCTAAAGGAATGTGAGCCATTATTAATTTATTTTTCAAGAGGCCACACTACTCTGATGGCTAAGCCTATATCAGTGGAAGAATTAATGAGGTCCAAGAGCCACAATGGGACTGATTTAGAATGATCCTTGTGTTTCTATGACTGCATCCTGGAGCACCAGGTGCTTTCTCAGTTAGAGGCTCTCTCAGAATCATCAAGTCCAAGAAATGAGCTACTTAACTACTGCAAAACGACTTCCCCTTGAAGCAGGGCTGAAAATGATGCCCCAGGTGTCTGGGCATCCTGAAAGGAAAGAAGGATGGAAGGTCTACAAAAGCAAAGTAGCTAAAGGATAAGGAATTTGTTTTCTTGGATTAGGCAAAGAGAATTTTCTCAAAGAAGATGGGGCATCAGAATTCAGATTTTTCCTCAGAGACAGGAAGTGACCTGTCCAAAGCCATTGAACCATAGGATCATAAATTTAGACCTAGAAAGAACTCTAGAGGCACCGGTCAACCATCTTCACTGCAATGACGGAACTTAGGCTCAGGAAGATCATAGAGTTAGAACAAGAAATGACCTTAGAGACCAACTACTATAGCTCTTTTAACTTACAGACAAGGACACTGAGGCATAGAGCAATCGTGATATAGAATCCAAAATCTGGAGCTGGAACTGACCTCCAAAGTCATCTAGTCCAACCTCCTAAATTTACAGATAAGGAAACTGAAGCCCAGGAAACTAAATGATTATAGGATCATAGAGTTAGAACTAGAAAGAACCTCAATCTAGTCCAATCCCTTCATTTTGCAGATGGATAAATTGAGGCTCAGGGAGATTAAGTGATTTTTAGAATCATATATCTAGAGTTACGAGGGAATGGAGGGGCCATCTAGCTCAAACTTCAGTTCACAAGTGGAGAAACAGAAGCTCAGAAAAATTAAGTCATTTTAGGACCATAGTTGTTGAGCTGGAAGGAACCTTTGAGTTCATCTAGTCCAATCCCCTCATGTTACTGATGAGGAAACAGGCCTGGGAAGATGAGACGTGCTATGGGTTTAAGGTTGGGATCTGTTGCTAGTGAACATCTCCCAGTCTACACCAATCAGGAACAAACAGTGATGAAAGATCAGATTTTTTCTAATATAACATATTTCAATCATGGGTAATTGGTCTAACTTATGTGACCAAGAGAATTGAGCAACCCAACAATGACCAAGATAATTCAGTGACCAAATTTGCCTGGGACCTGGGATAGAAAACATGGTGGAACCAAGCAATTAATCAGCAGTCATTTAATAAATGACTATTTAATAGAGAGTTGTTTTGACTGGTACCAGGGACATGACTGCAAAGAAAATAGACTTCTTGTGAAACCAGGGAAAGAAGGATCTGAACAAGGAATACTAGAGACTCATGTACACTTGTAGAGAGGTCTGAAACCAAAGAAATGTCTAAATGAGACAATTCCCAAGCTGGATATAACTAGTTGAAGGGAGGCAGCATGGCATGGAGGAATTGAAACTAGGTTCAAACTCACCCTCTAACATTTATTAAATTTGTGACCTTGGGCAAGTCATTTACTCAGTTTCCTCCTTTGATAAAAGAAGAGCCTGGGCTAGATGACTCCTGAGGTCTCTTTCAGCTCTAACTCTATAAACTTATGACTCCTTGCTTTTACTTGACTGAATGTACCTGCTAGATGCCCATTCAGTGCTCACACCTATACTGAGGTCTCTGGTTCATACAAGACAATAGACCTCAGAGCAATAGATCATATGATCATAGATTTAGAGTTGGAAAGGACCTGAGATGTCATTGACTTCAACTCTCTCATTTTGGAGATGAGAAAGTTGAAGCATAGAGAAATTTGGTGCTTTACCTAGGGTTGTGTAACTAGTAAGCAAGAAGACTCACGTCTTCTTAATTCTGAATCTAGTAGCCAACTACAAGTTGCTCTAGAGGCTGTATTCCTAGTCATGGTCTTGTGTTACTGGGAGGATTCATTTAGAGAGACCCAGAGACTACTTCCCAAACCTTAATGGAGGAACATCTTAAGTCATTGGGTTGTGATCTCAGACATGACTTGGAAAATGGACAGCTTGCTTTGTTTTTGCTTTGAGGAATTCACTTTGAAAAACACTGCACTCACCTCACCCCACCCCCACGTTTTCAAGACCCATAAGTAAGCAGGATCATAGGAAAATGCTGAGATTTGTTTTGGGAATCTTTATATTGCTAACATGAGCCAAAAATGACTGAGGAGAAAGGAATCTGGGGTCATGGGCTGAAAGATCCATCTGCAATTTCATTGAAAATGAAACAGAACTTCATCACTTAATTCAGGTTGAAGTAGGTTGTCCTTTTTGCCAAAGATCAAGACAGAGGAAAGCAGATTTCAATGGTGTCCTCTCATCTCACCCTTAGAGCAGATTGTGCATTAGAACCCCAACAGTAGAGCATTCCTTGCTCTCCTCAATGCCTTGTCTCAGGAAATAATATCCAAGGCATATTTAGTTATTGACATTTTGTTTTCTAAAAAGCAATTTCCATACATTTCCTTTAACTTTTCCTAGCTCATTCCACTGATTAGATGAGAGAGAAAAAAAAACCCAAGATTTCAGCCCCTTGGGTTGATTACCCAGGATGGAATGATTATGATGAAGTCCCAAATCTCTTTCAATGGCATTAGAGAATGGGAGAAAAGTAAGGACAAACAGAACTGAGGAAACCAAATTTGCCTCCAGTGATCATCCCTCATGTTTGTAGGGTTTGGTTGCTTTTTCACAGTGTTTTTTATATCCATTGTCTCATTAGAGACTCTCAGCCTCCTAGTCACATAGATATATAGAGTATTTTTAGATGCCTTTTACTGGAAAATTAAGGCATAGAGAAGCAAATGGAGTTGTCTAAAGTCACACATACAAAACTGGAATCCAAGTCTTCTTACTCCTATCTCATAACTATTTTCACTGGATTACATCTAGGAGACGGTGGGCAATGGTCCAACAAACTGGAGAAAGAGAGGCTGTGTTGCCTAATGGTCAGGTTCATAGATCTAGAAAGGATCTTAGAAACTATCTAATCCAACCCTTTTGTTCTACACGTAAGGTCACTGTGATGCACATCACACAGCTGAGGGGACCAGGTGTACATAGCCAGAAGGAGATAATACAGAGGGAGCCATGTTCCCAGCCTTCAAATACGTGGAGGGCTGCTGTGAGGGAGATGTGGCAGAATGACTCTGTCCTGCTCTAATGCGCCTGACTGGGATCATAGGAAGAAGGTTTAAAAGGAGCTGGATTTGGGCTTAGCCTAAAATAAAGGGTCGTAGCCTTTTTGCATGCAACATGGATCCCTAAGTCTATAGAACCTTTCTCAGAATAATGCTTTTAAATGCACACAACAAAAATACATAGAATTACAAAGAAAATGAATTATATTGCAGTCCAGATATTCAAAAAAAGCACAAGTTTCACAGATCTCAAGTTGAGAAACCCTGCCCTAAAGCATAACTGGATGTATAGAAGTGAATAGCATTGGAGAAAGATTTGAGGTAACCTTCTCACTATACATGAAGGTATTGAAGCTACTTCCTCACCTGTGGGGCTGCTGTAGATGAGACTCAAATTGAATAAGAGATTAAACTGAGCTCTCCTCATTACTGAACTCTCATCTAACATTCTATGACTCTTCCCAGTTATTTGGAAGGGATCAGAGATCTCCCGCTGTGAGAGACTACAGAGGCCATGTGGATCAATATCCCTCCCTTATTTTACAGATGAGGAAACTGAGACTAACAAGAGGAGGTGGCTTGACTAAGATCACCTGGCAGTAAGTATCAGAAGTGAGATTTGAACCCACCTTCTCCAACTTAAGAACACTTTCCCTCTATACATTAAATCAGCCCTGGAAATAAACTGACTAAAGGCAGTGGTCTTGGAAGGTCAGATAGGAGAGCATTAGGATTCCTTCCTTGTCGACTCAATATTTCCAATCCAATCCAACCCAGAAAGCATTGAATATGGGTGCTGGACGAGGATAGAATGACAAAATAAACAAATAAGGGATTGACCTAGATCTAACTTCTAATACTGATCAAACTGTCCAGTGCCTTGTAGCACTTGGCAGAGCCCAAGTGATGATTCTCAGAGACTCAAGCCCTCAAATAATAAGGCAATGGTAAATGGAGTCAGGTAAGGGGGGTAGATGAAGGAGACTTTACCCACTGAGGGATGGAAAGTTGAACTGGGGAATTTATAGTGAGTGA
This sequence comes from Bettongia penicillata ogilbyi, assembly GCA_023548195.1. NCBI lineage: Eukaryota > Metazoa > Chordata > Mammalia > Diprotodontia > Potoroidae > Bettongia > Bettongia penicillata. Next base: position 43,043 of record JAJHZJ010000284.1, read on the forward strand.
TTCTAAAAATTCCTGAAGGGAACAGTGAGACAGATTTCAGGTAAGAAGGAGGCTGGTACTTCTGACTCTAACGATCTTACATGGAAAGGAAGTCAATTTGCCTTCTAATGGCCCCACTTATTTGGCAATGACATTCTCACAACCTGTTTTTATCTACTGTTCCCTGGGTTGGGCAACAACATTTGGGAGCCAGTCATGAAGGACCTGAAGAATTAAAATGAGAAGGGAGGTTAGAGCTTATCTATTCAGTACTTTCATTTTGTAGATGAAATTGAGGTTCAGAGAAGTTAAGGAGATTGGCCAAACTAGTACAGGTTCTAAGCAGCCAGGTCAACAGATGAAGTCAGATTTAGAGCTGGAAAGGACCTTGGAGGTCAATTCATCCAAGTCTTTCATTTTCCATATGAGAAAACTGAGGTACCCAAGGTCACACAGCTACAAGTTTTTTTTTCTTACCATTCCAAAAACATAATCACAGAATGTCAGAGCTGGGAGGAGTCTTTAAAATCATCCATCCCCCAGATCTCAAGGACACATACTTGACAGATGAGGAAACTGAAGCCCAGAGAGGTTATATATCACTTGGCCAAAGTCATGCTGCTGGTCCATAGCTGAGTCAAAGCTATGACTGAGGATTCTTCCGTCCTGGGCTTGAACTCCTTCTGCCCCACTATAATGCCTGTCATACAACATTCGGTTAAATCTGAAATAAAAGTAAAATTTCTAGTGGTTGAGTTAATCTGTGACCAGTTAGCTAAGTGGTTAGTCAGAAAATCAACATGGTGGGTTTTATCCTATTTAGGTCAATGAATGTTGCTGTTTTCTAAACACTTGAAAAGACCTTAGCATCAGTCACCAATAAAGCTGGATAGGAGAGTGTGAATGATTCAATATGATCTAAACCACAGTCCAAACTACACTTGATCCAGGAAACATCAGCACAGTGATCATTATTAATATTGACCAAGTATCATACACATACACACACACACACACACACACACACACACACACACACACATATTCCAAAGACTAGAAGGAGAAGGGAAAGATTAAGAAACATTGCCTTAGGAGAGGGAGGCACTCAAGAGACCTTTGAAATGATGAGGAGAGGAGATGTAGGAAAGAAGCTGCAGATGGCAAAACCTCTTGTAGAGTAGGCAAACTAGCCAGCAGCCAGATTGAAGGGAGGGAGAGGCAGAGGCCAGAAGTGCCAGGAATGTTGGGAGCTGGCAGGGGATGTTAGTTCAACAGGAAAATAATGCTACAAAAATAAGAGGGTGAGAAGAAGCAGGGACTCTTTCACCCTCTGAAAGTCCTGAGTTTCCTGTACTGTTTCCTGTACTGTAGCCAATCGATAGGCATTTATTAAACCCCTAAACTGTACCAGTACTAGGCACTAGGGTTACAAACCCAAAGCATGTTACTAGCAGTCCCTACTCACAAAGAGTTTACACCCCAATGGAGGAGTCAACAAGGACGTATATAAAAATATCCAGCATAAATATAAAGGGAATCAAATTAGCAGTGCTGGTGTTATACAGTTTGATTTCAGGCTAACTCTATAATTCTTACTTTGTGAAACAAAGACCTAGAAAGTGTATAACACTGAGGTGGAAGTTTAGAGGGGCTGTGTTGACCCAGGAATTCTTTAAAAGCTTTCTGTAGGATCTGTTTCTTCCATACTTGTGAACCCTGCTCTGGGAAGGTGGCAAGAAGGATTTCTAGTTTTCCCAGAGGTTAAGTGGTATGTATCCATTCCAGTCAAGGAGTTGTCTTGTCTAAATAGGTCAGATCTACTCAAGTAGAAAGCTACACTGCTCCTAGCAATCTTGGGCTACCCCATATTAATCTAAATGAAGGAAGGAAACAAACATTTATTAAGTACCTACTATGTGCTAGACACTGTGCTCATGTTATCTCATTTGGTCCTCCCAGCAACCTAAGAGGTAGGTGTTAGTATGATCCTATTTTACAGTTGAGGAAACTGAGGCAGACAGAAGAGAAGTAACTTGGCAAGGGTCACATAGCTAGAAATATCTGAGGCTGTATTTGAACTGAGGTCTTCCTGACTCCAAGCCCAGTTCTCTATCCACTGTATCATCCAGATGCCTGCATCTTGACTAGATTGCTCAGAAGGAATCAGAGGAGCAGGAATTTTAGAAGAGATGTTAGAGCTTTTCTATTTCAACGCTCTTTTCAGATGAGGGAACTGAGGACCAGTAGATTGCCTAAGGTAACAGTAGGAAGTAGCAAAGCCAACAAATTCAGGTGATGGTGAGGAAGAAGTTCATGTCTCCTTGCATCTGTGTATGTGTGTGTGTGTGAGTATTCCACTGACATTTTGTATATTACTCATAAATATTTGTCATCAATTTAGAGGGGGCGAGAATGTCCACTGGAGGCAAGCCTTATAGTTTAGCAGAAAAGAGGGATACCTACATGTTACAGTTTGGGGAATCCTGAAGCCATCTTTTCCCCCAGGATATTCCCTCTTCTCTTACCTCTGGTCGGTGAACCTGTCCTATTATTTATAGAGATGAATTCCATTGTAATTTTGGAGTATTTTCCTTCTCTGCATCTTCCAGAACTCCCCTGCCACAGCAATTAATGTAGTGTGTGGCATATAATGGATGCTTAGTAAATGTGAGTTCACTGACTGCACACCCACACCCTGAGCCAGGACTACCCTTCTAACTTCACTGAAATAATCAAGGTCATCAGTCAAAACGTCATCCTTTTTTCCTTCGCCTGATCTGACATCACTCAAATCTCCCTCAGACATCCCTATCTCCCCTTCCCTTGCCAAGGCAAGCCCATTCTGTCTTGTTTTCTCCAACAGAGTGTTGTGCCCACTGTCATTTCCAATCTCATATCTTCAATCTATTCCTTTTTATCCTTGGTACCTTGACCTCTTTTCTTATTCTCTTCTAACCCCTGCAGGGGTATCTGACCTCAGCATCTCAGCTAAAATACCCTCTCCAAAGTTACCACCAATCTCCTCATTGCCAAATCTAATGGCATTTTCTCAGTCCTCATCTATTGACTTCTCTGCATCATTTGACACTGTTAAGCACTTTCTTATCCTAGATAAGATGTCTCTCCAGGTTTTTTTTAAGATTCTTCTTCCCCAGTTCTCCTCCTGCCTCTCTGACTGCTCCTTCTCGGTCTCTGCTGGCTTATCTTCTAAATCATATTCCTTAATTGTGAGATATAATATGATAGCCTCTGCTCTAGGTCTCCCTTTCCTTAAGTTAGTCTCATTTCAGTATTTGGAACATTTAAACTGGATGTCCTAGAGACACCTCAAACTCCACATATCTAAAACAGAACTCATTACTTTATCTTTCTCCTCAAACCCCATTCTCTTCTAAATTACTCTATTTCTTTCATAGGCACCATGATTATTCCAGTATCCCATGTTGACTTATCATTCTTCCTTACCCTACAGGCTCAATAAGCTATCAAATCTTACTTTTAGACTTCATGACACCCCTTGCATGGACTGCTCTTTCTTTGCACAGCCAACAATTTAGTTTTGGCCCTCATCACTTCTTACCTGGATTGTTATGATGGCCTCCTAATCGGTCTTTCTGCCTCAAGTCTTACCCTACTACATTTCATGCTACACAAAGTTGCCAAAGTGGTATCTCTTAAGCCAGATCTGACCATGTCACTCCCCTACTCCATAATCCCCAACAACTCCCAGTATCTCTTAGATCAAATTAGCATTTCAAGCTCTTCACAACTTCCCCCCTTCCTCCCTTTCTGGTCTTCTTACTTTTGACTCCCCTCCAAATATGCAACCTTCCAGTCATATTGGCTTGCTTGAAGTTTTTTGTGCATGGTCTTCCACCTCCTATCTGCATGCCTTTGAACTGGCCATCCCCCATGTCTAGAATGCTTTCCCTCCTCATTGCCGCCTCTTGGAATCCCTGGATTGCCTCAAGACTCAGCTCGATCACGAGCTTTGCAGGAATCTTCCTGGGATTCTCCCTGTTATCTCATCTCCATTTCCACCTCCGTGTCATTGCTAGAGCTTTTCCTTCTAAAGCTCCTGCACAATGGAACTACTTATTTACATGTTGTCTCCTCATTAGAACGTAAACCCTTTGAGGGCAGGGACTATTTCATGTTTGTCCTTGCATGCCCAGCACTAAGCACAGTGCCTGGCATGCATTTAGATGCTTGACTGGTTATTGACTGACTGACTAATGTGATGTTAGAGGTAATCTACTCCAGTTCTCTCATTTTACAGGTAGGAAGGGGAAGTCAGTTGCCCAAGATCACACAATATAGCTCAAGGACAAAGCTTAGACTAAAAGTCAGGTTTATTTACCCTTACACCCAAGCTGGTAATTAAGAATGAGACCCTGGGGGAATGGGATAGTTGTAGATAGGATGTGCGTGGAAGAAGTAGGTACAAGGACACAGAAATGGGAGGTGGGGAGGCACCAATGACAAACCTCCTCCATTGCTGAGGGTGAGCTCAGATGTGAGGGAGCAAAGTCAAGGAGTAGAAGCCTGTGTATTTTTAGTGACATGGGCAAGAATTGTAGCAATGGGGCTGGTGGTCACTCAGAGGCAAAGTGCCTCATGGGTTCATTGCTCCAGAGCTGGAAGGGGATGTCCAAGGCCACTTAGTCTGAGCCCCGGATTTTATAGAGGAGATAACTGTAGCCCAAAGAGATCTAGTCCAAGGTCATTAAGGCAATAAGTGATAGGTACAGCATTTGAAATCTATGATTCCAAACAGGAATGTTTTCTGCTCTTCATATAAACTGACCCTGTGGATTTTCCTGGTGGTAGAAAATTATTTGGGTGGATTGATGGGGGTTCTGGATGCTTCATCTGTATCCTTGGACAGGTCTCTGCATGAAGTTTTTCTCTGGTCTCCTGTCTCATTACCTGAGAGTCAGGGAGCCCCATTAAGCTGAATGAGCCACTAATGAGCTGGCTCTAGAAATGCCAGGTTGCTGTCTGTCTGCTGCCCACTGTTTATTTGTCTGAGAGTAGAGCCTCATTACCTGAGCAAGAAGACAGCTGGGTCTAATGATGCAGCAAAGGTCTACTGCTATCACTCTCCACCCCCTCACCTGAGAGTGACCTGCTTCTCTGGCTACTGGCTGACCTTAGCCTGGGGGCTCCAACCAGGGCCTGACACTCCCCAAGTTCAACTCATCAAGAAAGATGATGAGTTCTCTCCTCCACCTTGAACCCTTGGCCTTGGGGGGGTGGGTGGGTCAATGCCTTATATGCCAGTTCCTTCAGTTTCCTCATCTGTAAAATTTAAAGATTAAAAAAAAATGAATCTTTTAAATTAACATTAATTTTAAAAACTAAAATGAAAAGGACCAGATTGAAAGACTTCTAAGTCCCATTTCAACTCCAAATTTTACAATCCTAGGCTACAAGAGACAGTGGATACGGGAAAGAAAGATAGGGACATAATTTTCAATAGCCTTACCTAGTGATAGCAGTATGACCAAAGTCATGACCCATATGGATTGATTATCTTCTCATAAAGGGAAAAAAAGAACTCTGTTCTCAGCTACAGATGAATTCCTCATGGGTAAGAATGGTGGATGGCTTGGTGTAAGCCCTCTTGATTCCTGAAGATGCATACCCATGTATCTGTGGGGCTAAGAAGGGCTTGGGAGTAGTTTCTCAGTAAACAGGCTACAGGCCTTTATGGGCTAAGTGTGAATGGAGCACAGACCAAGTGAACTTGAGTGGAAAGAAAAACCATGTCTCAGCATCCCTAGGAACCCCTGGTTCATCGCTCTGTGCATGAGCGCATTATGAACTCAATATTTCCAGGTCTGCCTCAGTTATCTGAGTCACAGTATGCCAAGGAGGTAGCCCTTTGGGCTCCATTTGCCAGCCTTTCTAAGTTAATCAATATTAATTTATTAAGCCCCCATTATGTCCTACATAGGTGGTAGGTAGAAGAGATACAGAGAAAAAAGGGAAACAGTTCCTACCTTCAATGAGTTTAAGTGATATCAGGAAAAATGTTATACACATACATATTTATATATAATACACACATATACATATACACATGAATATATGTATTATGCATGTATATAAGACTTCTCCAGAACACTGTCTGCGGGTCTCATTCCTCTACGCTTTAGAACACAAGATGTCTTCAATATCCACCTCCTCATCATTCCCCAAGTTTTCCACTGGCTCTCTTTCTCTTCTGCTTAAGGGTTTAGTGAGTAAACCCCTGGGATTTGGTGCAGGAAGCCCAGTTCAATTCAAAGAGTATCTAGCTGAGAGTCAGAAGACCTGAGTTCTAGTCCTACCTCTAATGTTTACTTCCTGTGTGGCCTTGGGTACTTAATTCCCTTATCTGAAAAAAAGATGGGCTTGGGACAGATGATTTCCAAGTTCTTTTCTACCTTGACCCCCATAGTCCTATGATATTTATTTGATTTTAGGGTTTTGAACTCCTTGAAAAATGTGTTCACAGTCTTCTTAGGAGAACTTCTTTTCAACTGGTTCTCTCTCAAGCCCCTGATTGCTTATTAGGTTAAATTTAAATTCTTTTGCCCAACATTCAAGATCTTATACAGTTTGCAATCTGTCTCCACCTTCTCAGTCATATAGAGATAGAACAGAGAGATAGAGACAGGGAGATAGCCGTGTCAAGATATCACTTCTCATCTTTTGGTACTCCACAGCAAGGCATTGTTCAAACTTCTGGGAATGCAATGGCAGCAAAAAGAAAGAGTTCCTGCTCTCAGCTAGCTAATATTCTAATGGGAGAAGGTAATATGTCCACGGGAGAGAAAGTTCTTTAAGATTTCTTCTAGTATTGAATTGTATGACCCTACCGCCATATTGTGCTCCCCTACTAGAAAGCCCTCTCTATCAATTCAAAACATGCTCATCTTCTAAAGTCCAGCTTGTTTCACTTTCTCCATGAAGTCTTTCTTGCCTTCTCCCGTCCTTTGTTCTCCCATCCTCTGGAGATTTTTTTCTCCCTTATCTGTATTACTCATAGTCTGTACCCCTTATCTCAGTCATATGTTGCCTGAGATTCATAGAATTTTATGTTAAGAAATGAAAGGGACCTTTGAGGTTATCCAGTTTGGCCCTTCATTTTACATTTAGGGAAACTGAGATCTATAAAAGTGAGAAGCCCAGATCCTCTGGCTCCAAATCTTTCCCTTATACCATTCATTTTTCAAACACTTAGTAAACACTAACTATATGAGAGCCTCTGCTTGCTTGATAATTTGTTGCTTTTGTGGGTATCTTGGTTCCTTGACCAGATGGTCAGCTCACTACAGTCAGGGAATACCTAAAGTCTTGCCAGCATATGGTAAGAAGTCAGGGGTTAAGCATTAGTTATTGACATCTGGGACACTGGGGTAGTTCAAGGGCAGTCTATGTGTTGAAAAGCTGGAAATTCAATGAAAGGAGGAGGGAGCACAGAGACTGAGGAAAGAGACAGGAACAGACACTGAGACGTGAGCCAGGTCAAACAAAATCAGCAGATCAGGCAAAATGCAGACAGATCAGCACTGAAAGAAACCAGCGTCAGAAAATTAGGAGTCATTCAACAGTATATCAAGCTCTAACAGTTTACAGGGAAGAAAGAAAACTAGTTGGTACACAACACTTTTCTCTCTGCAGAATATCATTAACAACAAGCTAAGTCCCTCCTGAGGCCACGGTTCCACTAATCAGTGATGTGCAAAAGGAATTCTTGTGGTCAATTCATTTGGTCAGAGAGTATCAGAGCACTGCCAAGGGTAACTATATAGCAGCAGCTAAGTGGCACCATAGTGCACAGAGCACCAAGGCTGGATCCAGGATCTTTCCAATTTAAAATCTAGCCTCAGATACTTACTAGTTGTGCAATCCTGGGCAAGTCACTTTACCCTGTTTGCCTCAGTTTCCTCATCTGTGAAATGACCTGAAGGAGGAAATTGCAAACCACTCCAGTATCTTTGCCAAGAAAATCCTGAAGTGGGTCATGAAGAGTCAGACATCACTGAAAATTACTGAACATTAGGGAAACACAGACCTGGGGACAGATGTCAAGTGTACCCTTGATGTGCCATGACAGACAGACAGAGATGCTGGAGCAGACTTGGCAGACCCCTAGGTATATGGCCACTAAAGGAGGGGGAAAGGAAGGCCAGCCAGGGTAAAGGGGAGGAGACAGAGTGGGCTGGACTCATGTGAAAGGCAACAAAGTCTTAGGATTCCATCTTACTTGGTTCTTCTCATTGAAAAGTAGGGTATGGATCCCAAAGTCCAGTGATACAATGGGTCACAGAGGATATTCTTTTCCCTCTTCTCCCTCACCTAGTATGGTACAGTTGTACAGGGAGAAGATCCTAGGACCATAATTCTAGAGCTAAAAAGGGCATTGAAGGTCATCTAATTCAAGCCCCTTTTTGATATAAATCTGATGCCCAGGGAAATTAAATGACTACAGGTAGTAGGAAACAAAGGCAAGATTTAAACTCATGTCTTCTCACCCCAGAGCTGGTGCTCTTTCTACACTACTGTCCAGCCTTGAGAAAGGGCATCCTATTCCCAAGAGGATCCAGTCTATGTTTCCTGTAGGAAACAGTCCATGACCCCAGCCCTGCCCCTTAACACCTCTGAGAAGATGGGGAAGTAGATGTAAGACTAGGGATATGACAGTAAGTTAAAATGGATCCTGGAGGACAGGAGATATGACTAGGAGATGCTGAAGGAATTGGCATGTACCTGGGCAAAGGACCAGGGTGGATTGTGGCATGGCTGACTAGCTGGCAGAGTACCGTGAGTCAAGAATGATTTTGGGGAGAAAGAATGACCCTTAAAGATGAAGGTGCCCTGGAGCAAAGCTCTAGTTTCCTCATCCTCTTTACGGATCTGGATCTCATAATCAAGAAGTCTTTCCTTGAATAAAGTGGAAATATAGTTTTCTGTAAATTTTACCCATTGATGTTCTTCCTAAAGAGGAGGGAACTTGAACCCCTGAAGAAGATGTAATTGCTTGTCCTGTAAGGAATGACACAGGAAAGTCACAGAAGCTACTCAATGACATTATTCAGAAGGGTCAGATGAACAGTAATGTAGTGGTGGTGGATGATTGGCTGTTCAAGGACACTGAGGCATCTGTTTGTGGAAGATAACAAGAAAAAGGAGGTCTGTGGCCTTTCTGTGGTATGTCTCCAGGAAACGAGAACTTCCTAAGAGTTAAAGTGCCTCTGACTTTTGGCAGTTTATGTGACCATAAAAGATACTGATGAAACCAGAAATGATCACCAAAGACTATGAATTCTTAGGCAAAAAGCTGGAGGGTACAGTTTGTGTTTGTTTCACATTACCCACAAAAGGCAAGGAATGTAAAAGAGAAAATTGATTTGCAAATTGAGTAACTGACTCAGAAAGTGGTATCTGAGAGTGAAACTTGAATTTCTAGACTATAGTTTAGGGATGACAGATTCCCGACCAGGGATGGAGTGCACGTTATGAAAGCAAGTAAGAATGTACTTGCCTGATTTCTTTCATATTGAATCTAAATGACTTTAAACTAAGAATTGGGGAGATAGAAAACTGCCTATATATTCACTAAGTTAGATACCAGACAGTAGTGGTATCAAACTCAAATAGAAATGGGGGTCACTAATCTGTACATAAGGAACCCTGAAGGCTACATATTGATTTTGTTTTAAAATATAATATTATCTGTATTTTCATTTATTTCATTAAATATGTCCCAATTAGATTTTAATCTGGTTCAAGCCACACTCAGGAGTATTATGGGCCACACTTAGTCCATACATCATTTGTTTGGCATCTCTGCCATCTTGTTGTTCAGTTGTGTCTAACTCTTTGCGATCACATTTGGGGTTTTCATGGCCAAGACATTGGAATGGTTTGCCATTTCCTCCTTCATGTCATTCTACAGATGAGGAAACTGAGGCCAACAAGGTTAACTGACTTGCCCAGGGTCACACAGCTAGTAAGTGTCTGAGGCCAGATTTGAACTGAAGGAAGATGAGTCTTCTAGAATACAGATCTGGTGCTCTACCCATGGAGCCACCTAGCTTCCCTGGAGAGTAACTATAATGAAGGAAGAACAGTAATTAAGGTACCCAGAAGTCCACAGGAGAGCAAAACAAAAAAAACCTCAAAACCCAATAGTAAAACTCATGGCCTCAATCAAGGTTGATACAGCACACCAGAGGAACCAGAGATCCTAATGGAAGGAGGTGAATTTGATCTCATAGACATCACTGAAACTTGATGAGGCTATGGTTCTTACTCAAAAGAAACGATAGATGTTGGTGGAGCTACTCTGAAAAGCAATTTGAATCTATGCTAAGAAAACAACTAAAATGTCGATAGCATTTGATCCACAGGTATACACCAAAAGAAGGTCAAAGATACTGTAGAAAGGTCATTATACACTATAAATGTTTTCTGTAGTAGCAAAGAATTGGAAACAAAATAGATGTCCATCAGTTGTTGAATGAATAGACAAATTGTGGTATATGAACGTAATGGAATATCACTGTTCTGTAAAAAATGAAGAACATAGAGAAGCATGGGAAAATTAATATGAATTAATACAGTAAAGTGTATAGAACCAGGTAAATATTCTGTACATTGGCTATAATAATGTAAATTAAAAAAGCATTAACCTGTGGGGTAATTATAATGATCAAAACTAACCTTAAAGAAGAGGAAATGTACATCCTTCTTTGTAAAGATGGGGGACTATGGACATTGGATATTGCGTAGTCTGTCCTGCATGGTGGATGTGTTACTTAGCTTGTATGGACTGCCTTTCTTCTTCTATGTTTTATATTTTGTTATAGAAGATGACTTTCTAGATACAGAAAAATAAGAGGATATATTTGAAAATGAAGGCAATTTAAAAGCAAATATTTTGATAATTTAAAAAATGACAATTAAATGGGGATAGCATAGCATTGTGTGTATTAAGAATCCTTACTCATATGGTAAAATCCATGAAATGGATAGTAAAGCATGCCAGACAGCACTCAGGTACAGATTTGAAGAAGGGAAGGGATTTTGTCATTAAAGTATACTATATACCACCAGGTCAGAAAGAGGAAATAGATAAGGATTGGGAAACAGACCCTAAGTCTGGCATAAAGGTGTGATATTTTAATGATAAGAAACATCTGCTACAGTTCTCTCTATGCCAAAAGCAAAGCAGCTAATAGCCTCTGGACTTACCTTACTGATAATTTTGTCCTTCAAAAGGTAGAAGAATTCAAAACAAGACTGAATTTTCATTAACAGGAAGGATCTATTTGCTGGGTAGAAATGATGAAGACATTGAGAAGAAGTGACTGTTCCATACTAAAATTTGTGATAGAGGAGGGAATTTCAGGAAGCTTGACATGCACCTAAGATTTGGGAAATCTATATTTTAAAAGAAAAACAAAAGGCAGTTTCACATGGAATAAAATTCTACAGAGGGATGGGGAAAAACCATGTAATCCTGAAGACACAAAGTGAAGCAATTACAGACTGTAGGAGAAATGAACATTGTTCAAAAAGGCTGTAAGATTTTTAAAAATAGGCACAGGAGATAGAAACAACGAAAGGTAATAGGTGATTAATATATAACAAGAAATTATATGTTAATATAATGATAGGTGACATTAAAAAAAGTGTCAGGAGTTCTAAACCTCAGAATGAACTTTGCCTGTCAAAGGAAGCAAAGTTTGACAAAAAATAGGATCAAAGAATCAATGAGACCAATAGAAAGAAGAAAAGCTACTCAATTTTAATTGTTTTCTTTTCTCTGCTAATGAGAATGATCTTTAAGCTGAAAACGACAGACCAAAATTATCTGAAACGTAGTTAATGATCAAGGTAAGTAAGGAGATTGGAAGAGAGACTCCTATTGTCCTTGACGGATTCAAGTCACTTGGCCTGGATGAACTACTTTCTTGGCCACAAAGTATGCAAATTATAGAGTGAGCTTGACTTACCTCCTGAGAAGTCTAGTGAATAGAGAGAAAAGGAAGCAGAGATTGCAAAAAACAGGTCGAACTGCACTAACCTTGTTTTCTTTTTTGCTAGGATTATTAACCTAGTAGATCAGGGAATGTAACAGATAGAAAATTTAGTGGGGTTTTAGCATAGTTTTTGAGAATCCAATACTGCTCTTGGGGAAAAGATGGAGAGATGTGGACTAGACAATCATACAAGTAGATAGTATCAAGACTGTTGAATGGCTATTCTCAGAGTAGTCATCACTCAAAGTTGCTTTGGCGGGAGGTCTCCAGTTGTCTACTGAAGCCATCTTGGCTAAGTGCTGGGATGTTTAATATTTTTTAATGAATGACTTGGATGATGATGTATATATGTATGTTATGTTATGCCAATCAAATATGCCAATGATACAACTCACATTTTGATAAAATCAGAATCTAAAATTATCTGGATAGACTAGGGAACTGGACTAAATCTAATAATATGGGATAGACATTAAAATATACTCTGGTTCAAAAATTAATTTCATAAGTGAAAAGTGGTTGAGTTGTAGCTAGACAAAAGTTTGTTTGAAAAAGATATGAGGGCTATAGTTGACTCAGTAAGTCAGTTCAGTAAGAGTCAGGACCATATGATGTGGCTCTCAAAAAACCCTAATGAAATCTTAGTCTTCACTAAAGGAAGCCTGGCTTCCAGGAATAGAGAGGAGAAGGAGAAGGAGGAGGAGAAGGAAGAGGAGGAAGTAGTACTAGTAGTAGTAGTGGTAATGGTTGTAGTAATAGTGGTAGTGGTAGTAGTAGTGGTAGTTTTGGTAGTAATAGTAGTAGCACTAGTAATAGTAGTAGTAGTAGCAAGTAGGAACAGTAGTTGTAGTAGTGTATAGTTGTAAAGTACCAATGATAGTGGTAGTAGTAGTAATAGTAGTAGCAGTAGTAGTAAGAGTTGTGGTAGTAGTAGCAAAAAATAGATTTTACATAGCACTTTAAAGTTTGCAAAGTCCTTTACAAATATCTCATTTTTTCTTCTCAATAAATCCTGGGAGGTAGATGCTATTATTATCCCCATTTTATAGATGAGAAAGCTGAGACAAATAGCAGTTAAGAGATTTGCCCAAGGTCACACAGTTAGTGAGTATTTGAAGAAGGATTGAAGTCAGGTCTTCCTGCTTCCAAATGTAGAGCTCTATCCACTGCACCACCTAACTGCAACCAAGAGGGTGGAGATCCTTGAGTTCACACCATGTTAGTAACCAAGCATTTGCAAAGTGCCTACTATGTTCCTGGTACTGAGGACAAAACAAAGACAAAAACAAAGCAATCTTTGCCCTCCGGGAACCGCTATTCACATGATGATCAGATGAAGGAAGTGAAAATATTTAAAAAAGAGAAAATGAGAAAATGGAAGAGAGAAAATGAGTGGGGACTTTATAACTGTCTTCAAAAGCTATGACATGAAAGAGGGATTAGCTTCAGAGGGCAGAAAGCAGAATGAGTAGAAATTGAAAAAAAAGTTTAGTCTTGAAATCAGATAAAATTTCCCAACAATTCCAAAGTGGAGTAGGCTACTTTGAGAAATGTTAGCTCCCCTGCCCAATGCAAGTCTTTAAACAGAGGATGAACCACCACTCTTCTGTATGTCTCAGTGGGCATACCTCTGGGACATGTGTTGGACTCAGTCGTTACTGAGCTACCTTCCAACCCATTTCCCAGCCTGCTATTCTGCCTCTAATTCAGCCCCAAGCTGGGGGCCAATCAGAATAAGTCTGATGCCTCTTCCAACCCTTCAAATATTTAACAACAGATACAATGCCCCTGCCACTATTAACTTCTTTTTTCTTTTTCCAGATTAAATACCTCCCATTTCTTCAAATGCTACTTAAATATATGACAAGACCCCAAGGACCTTTGCCACCCCACATAGCTCCTCATGTTGGTCTCAAGCTTTTTAGTTTCTTCCTCAAAATGGCATCCAGAACCAAATGCAGTACTGCTGAAATGGACTGATCAGAGTAGAATGTTGTGGGATCGTTTACAATTCTATCGATAGAACCTTGTGTCCTCCTTTGTTGACTCAGGTTGAATTTGAAATCTTCCTTACATGGAGTGACAGAATGACAGAGGGAAGCAGCCTGAGAGGTCAGCAGTCCAACCCGTAGCGGAATAAAAATTGACTTTGTGATCTCCTTCATAAGTAAGATGGAGAACCAATTAAAATAGTGGGAATTAGTAGTGGTTCCTAGGAATGAGAAACCTATTTATTGTTGAGTTTCAGCCTTCAAGGTGGACATGAGATATAAAGAATCATAGACTTGGAGCTAGAAGGGACCTCAGAAGTTATCTAGTCCAGTCTCCTCATTTTGTTGTCGTTCAGTTGTGTCCAATTCTTCATGTCCCCATTTGGGGTTTTCTTATAATGGTTTGCCATTTTCTTCTCTGGCTCATTTTACCTATGAGGAAACTGAAGCAAACATAGTCAAGTGACTTGCCCAGGGTGACACAGCTAGTAAGTATCTGAGGTTGAATTTGAACTCAAATTTTTCTGACTACAGGTCTGGCTCTATCCACTGAGTCACCTAGCTCCCTCATTTTACAGATGAGAAAACTAAGGCTGAGAATGTGCAGCGATTTCTGAGTCTGAGGCAGGATTCAAACTCATGTCCTCCTGACTTCAAGTCTAATACTCCATGACTTCTACACATTCGGAGTCTAGGACTTGGGGCTTAAGGATAGAAAGGGAAGACAGGAGACACAGTCCTCAAATAGGACTCTCTTTAATAGGATAATCCTCTTTATCTTCAATCAGATAATCCTCACTTTATAAGGTCCTTAGGCTGACAGGACAGATGGAGCAAGGGTGGAACACACACACACACACACACACACACACACACACACACACATACACACACACAGAGCTTAAAGAGGTCACATGAGGTTCACATAAGATATAAGATCATAGATAGGAAGAAGACTCTGACAAGTATTATATTGAAAAAGCAGCATGAGGTAGATGGAACGCTACATCTGGAATCAGGAAGACTTGAGTTCTAATCTGGTCTAAGACACTTTAGTGACTGTATGATCAAGGCTAAGTCTTTGCCTGCCTCATTTTCATCTGCAAAATACAATAAAAACAGCATCTACCTTCCTGAAATATGAAGATAAAAATGAGATAGTATTTGTAAAACACTTTGTAAGCCTTAAAACATTATGTTATTATTGCCTAAATCATATATAAATATAACAATTATATTCTGGTATAATAATTTATGACTTATAACATATAAATACTATAAACACTTACTGCTGCCACCTTGTGAACACAAACTAAACTACAGTCCTGTTCACTTGACTTTGTATCAGATTGTACAGACCTTTCTATGTTTTCCTGAAACCATTCCCTCATGATTTCTTATAGCACGATAATACTCCACAATCATATGTCACAAACTTGTTCGGCCATTCCTCAATTAATGGGCATCCCCTACATTTCTAAGTCTTTACCACCACAAAGAGGGCTGTTATAAGTATTTCTGTACATATAAGTACTTTTCCTTTTTCTTTGATCTCTTTGGGGTACAGACTTAGCAGTGAAACTCCTGGGTCAGAGTATGCGCAGTTATAATGCCCTGTAGGCATAGTTTCAAATTGTTCTCTAGAATGGCTGGACGAGTTCACAACTCCACCAACAGTTCATTAGTTTACCTATCCCCCCACTCCCATCCCTTCCAGCATTTGTCATTTCTGATATGTGTTAAGTGGTACCTCAGAGTTATTTAAAATATTTTCCCAATCAATAGTGAACATTTTTTCATATGATTATATATAGCTCTGATATTTACTTCTGAAAACTGCCTGTTCTTATCCCTTGATAATTTATCCACTGGAGAATTATTCTTACTTTTATAATTTTGACTCAGTTTCCTATACATTTGAAAAAGGAAACCTTTATTAGAGAAATTTGCTGTGAAAATTTTTAATATTACTTCATTGTCTATTGTACCTTTAATCAAAATAGTTTCTGCAATTATATTTTTTAATTAGATCTACTTTTGCTTTTTTCATGAGCCATGTTGAAAAGAACATGGGAGGAACCACAAGAAAGAAGAAACAAAACCAAGCCAAAAAAAAAGAGCAAATAGTATGTCTTTGTCTGTATTCAGACTCTGAAGTTCATCTCTCTGGATATGGACACTATTTTCCTCTATTTTTGCTTTTGCTTTATCACGATCAAAATTGCTACCCCTACATTTTTTACTTCAGCTGAAACATAATAGATTGTATTTCATCTCATTAGTTTAACCCTGTATGTATTTTTCTGTTTCAAAGTGTGTCTCTTGTTAACAACCTATTGTTGGATTCTGTTTTCTATGTGCTATCCACTTTCATTTTATGGGTGTACTCATCCCATTCACATTCACAGTTATGATTATTCACTGTGTATTTCCCTTGATCCTATACCCTTCTCTCTCTTTTTATCCTATATCTTCTCACAAATCTGTTTTGTTTTTTGACCCTTAATCTGCTCTCCTTTTCTCTCATCTCATTTCCCTCCTATTTCCCTGTTGGATAAGATAGATTTCTATACGTGTGTGTGCATGTGTGTATATTATTCCCTCTTTGAATCAATTCTGATGACTCTGAGGTTCAAGCATTGCCCTCCACCATTTCTCCCTTCATTGTTATATGATTCTTTTATGTGAGATATTTTCCCCCATTCTACCTCTCCCTTCTCCTAGTGCATTCCCCTTTCTCACTCCTTCATTTTTTAGATCATCCCAATATAATTGACTCATGCTTTGTCCTCTGTTTGTATATACTTCTTCTGTCTCAATAATCATAAAAATTATATGTATCATCTGTCTATATAGAAATGTAAACAATTTAACTTTATTGAGTCTCTTATGGTTTGTCTTTTATGTTTACATTTGTATGTTTCTCTTGAGTCCTGGGTCTGAATGTCAGGTTTTCTATGTGGTTCTGACTTTTTCATCAAGAATGCTTGAAAGTTCTCTATTTCCTTAAGTACCAATTTTTTTTTCTCCTAAAGGATTGTACTCAGTTTTGCTGGATAGAGTATTCTAGGTTATAATCTTAGCTCCCTTACCTTTTGGTAAATCATATTCCAAGCCTTACACTCCTATAACATGGAGCTGCTAAATCTTGTGTTAACCTGATTGTGACTCAACAGTATTTGAATTGGGTTTTTTTGGTTCCTTGCAATATTTTCTCTTTGATCTGGGACCTATGGAATTTGACTCTAATATTCTTGGAAGTTTTCATTTTGGGATCTGTTATAGGAAGCAGTTGGTGGATTCTTTCAATTTCTGTTTATTCTCTGGATCTAAGATATTTTTATCCAGGAAGGCCCCCTACTCCCTTGCAGTTTTAAGTGCTAGTGCTCCTCTTGGCCCTGAAACTATGGCCAGGGCCCCTGGTCTCCTGTAGCCACCAACACTAATGCTCCTCTTTGCCTTGGAACTGTGATTAGGGTCCCTGCTCCCTAGTGACTGATCACAAGTTCTCCTCCTCACTTAGAAACTGCCACCCAGAACTGTATATGGACAATAGAGTTACCAATCAGTGCCACTTGTATCCAGTGCTAGAAAACTGTCCCCTGTAATTTCTTTCTGATCAGAAATCTGACCCCTTGCTATCTTTGTGTTGAGAGCTGTAGCTGCTTTTGCTGCCACTACATGCACTGTCACAGTTGCCTCCAAGGCCCATTGCTGGTGTTGCCACTGCATGCATTATGGGCTGCCCAACACCCCTACCCCAGTGCCACAGACCTCCTACCATTTTCCCAAGTTATTTTAGGATGGAAAAATGCATCATCCTGACCTTTGGTTGGCTCTATCATTTCAAAATTCAATTTGAGGCATTATTTAAAGTTGTTTGGAAGGAAATGTTGAAGGAGTTTGGCTGGGTTGGTGCTCTAATTCTCCATCTATGCTCTGTCAATCTATTCCTTCATCTTAACAATGAGGAAGAGAAGACCTGGAGAAGAACTTGTCCAAAAATCACTGAAAGAGGAAGTGACCAAGTCCATATAGAACCTAGGCTAGGGATGCGCTAGAGCCAGCTTGTACTGTCCTATGAAAGCTGATTGTTAAATTTTTAGTATCAGTTACAAATCAGGGCTTGATTTACTGATCTCTGTCTTGATTGTCTAGACTGAAAAAAATGGTGGGAAAATGTTAATAATGCACATGAAACTTAAAAGTGTATCATACATGCATCTTTTTTGGCAAGCTGGTTGATAAACATTTACCAACAGACCATTGCTTCCAGTTCACTACATCAAGAAATGTCCCTGGACATTATTTACAAAGTTGGAAAAGTTTGTGTCTCCCTGCTCCTAATCCCACACTCCATACAACACAACCATTCCATTCTCTTTTTCTACTTTTCAAATTGCCCATGTCGTCAATGCTCATGTGTCCCTTCCTGCCATCTTCTTTTCTACTTAGCCTTCAAAGCCTAACTTGGGTTAGCTTTTCCTTGGAGTCTTCCCTGATTATCTCTAGCTGAACTCAATATTTTATATTCCTCTTACCCATAGATCATATTTTACCTAAATATCTTGTATTTATTCTTCATATGTATTTTTAAATTTCATTTTTCATTCTAAACTTAAATACTATCTAGAAAAGTCATTTTTCATACATGTAATAGAACATAAAGAGAGAATTTTACATGATGGCACATATCTCTCTGATTTATAGCTTCATTTTTCTTTTAAGAATATGTAAGGGTAAATGTCAGGAGAGTAGATCAATCAGATCACAGGGATCCATTTAGCATGGTATCTTACTCAGGTGAAAACAATTAATCTTAAGTTTTAGGCTCAATCAATAAATGAATCATAGACTCCAAGCCATTGCTTAGTTGCAGTAGAGTGTCCCCTATTGAATAAATAGCTCTGATTCAAGGTGATAACCAGGAAGTAGGACAGAACCCCTTTCCCAAAGGGGTCTCCTCTAGAAGGCTGCTCACAGTTTGGACTAACATGGTTTTCTGAACTCGGCTTGTTCAGGACCTTTAGGAGTATGGCCAATTTTCTACTGATATGTGGTATTATTGTTTCCAATTCAATTAAAGAAAGGTTATCACACTTTATAAAGGGATGATAGGAAATTAACACCTTGGTAGTATCATCTGTGTTTTTATGGGGGCACCATCCCTCACCCAGTGGCATTGGGAAGAACATAGATGATCATTAGTCAACTTCCTTCTTTAACACTCATCCATACTACAGTGTTAGTGACTACACATATTAGCACTTTTAGGACCTAGATAAACCCACAGGCTAGTTGTCATTGAATCAGAGATATTGGTATGAAAAATGAACCTGCTGAGAATTCAAGAGACTATTCAGAAGTGATAGACATTGGATGAATTTTAGGGGCAAAAGATAAGACACGATCCCCACCTCAGGCAACAGGTTTTTCTTGAGCACTTCCTGTGTGCTAGGATACAAATGATAGCAAAAATAAAGACCATTCATGTGCTCAGAGTGCTTACTTTCTAATGGAGGAAGATTATATACAAAAAAGAGCTGAAGAAAGGAGGGAGGGAGAGGTCCCCAGGGAGAAGGGGATGGCCTCAGGGTCTGGGAGGTCAGAAGAACCAAGAGGGGGATGAAATTTGGCCGGACTGGGTCACTCCCCCAGAAAAGGATGCCCCTGCAAGAACTCCACAGTTAGAGAAGGGGGGCCAGAAGGTGAGGGATGTTTCAAGATGAGAAGGTCTCAGGGGAAAACAGATGTCTCAAGGCAAAGAGGTCCCAGGAGCTGAGGGAGACATAGCAGCTAAAGTGTGGGAGTAAAGTTGAGAAAGTCAGAAGCTTACCTGGGAGAGGGATGCTTTGGGAGGGGGATAGTACTTCTACTGTCTGGCACAGTGGAGAGCTTTTTGTTTACTCACTGTGACTCAGGTCACAGAATTTGGAACCGGAAGTAAAAATGTAAGCCTAAAAGTTAACTCTCTGGGCTGCAGCTTTTTTCAAATATGAGATGGATGTATTGGAATTAGCAAAACATTCAGAGGACCTGCTTTCAAATCCCACCTAAGCCTTTTGCTACTTGCTCAACTTTGGGATGCTCACTGATCTCCCAGATTGTATTCAATGACTTCTGGGGCTCCTTCCAGCTCTAGAACTATTCTTCTACTTAAAGTTTTAGGATCTTAGGATGTACACACATGGATAAAATCTTCAGGATCTGTGAGCCCAAATCACTTTTTGTGGAGGAAGAAGCCAACAAGGGTCTGGAGAGGGGAAGAGACTTGTATAAGTCCTCACAGGTAATAAATGATAGATGAGGGATTTTAACTCCTACTCCAAAAAAAAAAAAATCAGTGGCTCCCCATTGCCTCTGTTGCGTTCAATCATTTTTCAGTTGTATCTGACTCTTGGTGATCCTATTTGGGGTTTTCTTGGCAAAGATACTGGAGTGGCTCCCCATTTCCTTCTCCATATCATTTTACAAATAAGGAAACTGAGGCAAACAGGGTGAAGTGACCTGCTCAGGGTCAGATTTGAACTCAGGAAGATGAGTCTTCTGACTCCAGACCCTGCACTCTTTCCATTGCACCTACCTGCCCTTTTGCTTCTATGGGAAAATATAATCTCCATGACAAAATCCTCCATGGTGTAGTTTCTACCTACCTTTCCAGGCTTGTTTTATACCACTCCTATCCAAGACATGTTCCTGTCAAAATGGACCTTAACATGCCATTCTCTCTCACGTCTCTGTGCTTTTGCGTTGCTCATCTGCCATGATTGTCTAAAAGAGGTAGATCAGGGTAACTTCTTATCAGATTGGGAGTGTGGGAAGGTTCTTAATTTGCTAACACATTAGGGTGTGGATCACTGTGAATGACTAATCAAAGTGAAAAGCTGAATCTTGTGAGAGTTCAGAACATTGACCCACTGGATGAAAACAAGTGCTAACACTCAGGAGATTCTGTGTTTGACTGACTAAAGATCAGCCACAGCCCTGTTAACTTTCAAAGGCAAGGTAGTCCCACTCTGCTGAGGATCAGCTTTTGAGGTTTCTCGGAGTTCTCCAGAACTTGCTCTTCCCTTTTTCTTTGTCTCTTCCAGAAAGCAGCAAGATAGAGAGAGGTGCTTTCTCTCATCACCTATTGAGAGGTTGTAGAAGGAACTTGCTGGAGAAGCACATGACCAAGGGAGATATGTGCTTGCCTGCAGCCTAAAGGGAAGTAAAGGATATTGTTTTCTGATTCCCAAACTTTAGTTCAGAGGATGATAGATTAGGAATTCCATAAATAGCAAGATCCTGGAGCCAGAGAAAAGAGACTGGGCTTGAGATGGGAAATTATGGCACTAGATCTTCTAGAGGTAAGATTTCTTATTCCAACAGTCTCCATGGTTCCTGAGCAGGATCTTACTTAGATTACAAAGCCATCCAAGGACTCTTCTTTTTCTAAAAGAGGATAGTAGTATCCCAGCAAAGGTTTTCAGCCGAGCCTGAGTAGGGGTTAGAGGCAGTAGATGCTACTGTGCCAAACAAAGCCTATCCAGTCAGCCTCAAGCAGTGGTCAGTGGGGCAGCATCTAATGGACTATGAGAATAAAATGAACTAAATAAAAATAACTCAGAGCAGTGGCAAGCCATTAATGACTAGCATCAGATGCACGATTGTCCCCCCCTGAATGTGCCGTCTTGACCTAGGGGTGTTTTGAGGCTCAAATGAGGTAATGAATGTAAACCATTTTGCAAACCTTTAAAAAAGTGCTATATAATTCCTCCTCCTCTTTCTTCTCCTCTTTCTCCTCCTGCTCCTTTTCTTTCTCCTCCTCATTATTATTAGACCTCCAGTCTGGTGACAATTCCCAGAGCCTTCTACTGATAAGTCCAACCAATGTTTATAGAGCAATACAAAGTTGTACTGGTAAATCATTAACGACTGGATTCTTTAGAGTACACAGACACATGCACACACAAGCTTAAAGTTTAACCTGCATTATTAACACCTTCTTAAGTCTTGGCAAAACAATTATTAGAGCTCCAATTTGTAGCTGATTTCTGAGTATAAATGCTCCTGTGGAAGATTTAGTAATGTGTTCTCTAAAGTTGGTTAGAGCTGTTGTAATCTGGCCCCATGCTATTTGTAACTTCAGTAGTGTCCACCTTTCCGATAACGGGTTTATAGTTTACAGTGCCCCAAGTTTATGGAGAGAATGTTCTGTTGCTACTTGAGCACCGGAATTGGAGTCAAGATGACTTTGAGTTTAAAATCTACCTCAGATATTTACTATTTATATAACCCTGGACATGTCACTTGACTTACCTCTCCCAATCTCAGTTCCTTCTTCTGTAAAATGGGGATAACAATAGCACCTAATGGACAGGTTGTTGTGAGAATCAGGCATGTACACATTTTTATGTATACACACTATATACATATATAAATAGAATTATATAAATGTTCACTATTTTGTTATTATGATGCAATTTCAATAAATGCCTTTACTTTGAGTAATCATGTCCACTGACTGACTCAAGAAAAGTAAAGACATTGGTGAGATATTATAAAACCATTTAAGGATGTAGACCCACAGAATATCTTGAACCTTGGGCAGTTAGACTTCAGGGGATTTATCTTGAGAGTTGGGTGGGGGGGGGGGGGGGTTCTACCTGAAATACACTCCCTCCAAATTTCCACTTCTCAGAATTCCTAACTTCTTTTAAGAATCAGGCCAGGTGTCACTTCTTACAAAGAGGCTTTTCTAATACCCAGTTATATGTGATTTCTCCCTTCTCAGTTTAGATCATATTAGGTTTTTCTCATTTTATTCCACTCCCCTACAGTGCCATGTAAGCTCCTTGATGGAAGGTGGACCGTTTCATTTTGGTCCGTGTATTTTCAGAGCTAGTGTCTGGCACAAAATAGGGACAGGATAGAAAAACTTTGTTGGACTGAAATTCATGAAAACAAGCTACCAGAGCTATTTCCACACTGCCATCTTGTGGGCAAAAGTCAAAATGTCCCAACTCAATGTTCAAAAGAAATTCATTTCTTAAAGTCTAACTCAGCAAAGTCTTGGCCCTGTTGTTGATGGAGTTCTCATTACAATTTAAGGCCCCCCTTCTCACTCCTACCCGCCATGATTCAACCCTGGGTCCTGGATTTTCAGGCTGAGTCACTTGTTTAAAATGGCTTCACTCCCAATAAAGCTCCCTTCCAGAGACCAAATTGTAAAATTCCTTTCTCTTCTCCCCCCTCATTTGGACCATTTTTTCCACTGAGCAATATTCCTTGATCTCGGCCCTGTCCTCCTAAATATGTTCCAGCTTTCAGAGGCAAAAAGTCTAAACCTATTTTGGCTCTCCTCACCAAACTACTTTTGACCCCATCCCAGAAAACCTGGCCATGGAAGAGAAGAAGATTCCTCCTTTGTTTTTTTAACAAGAAGAACTAGTTTAACTTCTCTCCCATCCCTCCCTTAAACTCAAAATGTCAGACTGAATCTCTAGAAGGAAAAGGTTTTCCAAAGTTCTCTCTCAACTGGTCAAAGGAATGGGATCTAACCAATGCTAATAAGATTCCCTCAAGGTTGGGCAGCATTTGGTAATTTCTCACATATTATCTATCATATTTGATCCTTACATCAGCCTGGGGAAGGATGGAGGACTGAAACTGTTATCCTTGTTTTACAGATGAGAGAAAGCATTTTTTTTCTGGACAGTATTTATTTATTTATCGCACAGTCTAGGAAGCATTTATTAGGTGCCTGCTATAAACAGTATGCATGATGATGCCAGGAAGAAGCGAGACACATATTTTACACTGAAATTTGAAACCAGGTCCTGTGATTCAAGACCTGGCACTGATCCCACTGCTTTATGCAGCCACTCTATTTGTGTTTGTACTTCAAGACTTTACCCTATATAGACACTCTAGGTAGTCTCTCTCCTGACAGGAGATCTCCCCTAGTGATCTCATTAGCCCCTTCTGGTCCAAATCCTGTTTTCTCCCATGTGACTCAAAAATCTAAATATCCAGCCCTCATCTCTCCTGAGCTCATCTACCTTTTCTACCTGGAAGGATGACCTAAAGACATCTTACACTCAAAATGTTCAAAACCAGACTAATTGTTCCCCCACTCTATGCCTACCTGTCATCTAAACTTCCTTTTTCTGTCCAAGGTACCACCCACTATTCTTCACTATGGCTTACAACCTCAGTATCATCCTTCCTTCTCTCTCCTTCACTGCTCATGGTTTTACTGATTTATCACCCTTATCATGTTAATGTTGTTTGTCCTTCATTTCTAAAGATGACCATGACACCATGACATATAAGTATACCCTAACCATGGATGTCCCCCAAAGTTCTGACCTGAGTCCTCTTCCATTTCCTCCCAACTCTCTCATTAGGTGACCTTGTCTCTTCCTCTGGGTTCCACTGTTATCTCTATGAAGACCTGGTCTTCATGAAGAATCTGGTCTTAGTGTCTCCTATGCTCTACCCCAGCAATCCCTTTGGGCATTTGAAATTAAATGACCTTTAGGCATCTGAAAAGCAACCTGTCCAAAACAAAATATCTTCTCTTTCCCCATAAATCCTTCTCTCTTCCTAACTTTTCTAGTATTGTTTGAAATTAACACCCTGTTTCTAGTCACCCAAGTTGACATCTTTAATGTTACCCTAGACTCCTCACTCTCACTCATCCTGTATCAAATCAATTGCCAAATTGCTGGTTGTTGTCCTTCGTCTTCAAAGAGGACCAAAATGTCATCACCATGATAAAGTGAAATTTCAGTGTGTCCGATTATGGCTGATCAAACCAATGCGAGCTCAGAATGCTCTACCGCAGGTTGGGCACAGATAGTCCATGTGAATATTTGGGTGGATATTCCAAATTTGTGCATGCTGCGTTTACTTTGTACTGTCTCAATTCTGCTTTGCTCACAGAACACAGTGCCCGTTCTGATATGGGAATGTTATGCTGAGTGGTCTTATGCCAGTGTCTCCCATGTTGCACAGTCAAATCCAAAGTTCTTGAGAGAGACCTTGAGAGTGTCCTTGTATTGCTTCTTCTGACCACCGTGTGATCGCCTGCTCCATGTGAGTTCTCCATAAAATAGTCTTTTTGGCAAGCGTACATTTTGCATTCAAACAATGTGGTCAGCCCATCAGAGTTACACTCTCTGAAGCATAGTTTGAATGCTTGGTAGTTTAATTTGAACAAGGACTTCAGTGTCTGGTACCTTATCCTGCCAGGTGATCCTCAGAATCTTCCTAAGACACCTTAAATGGAAGCGATTCAGTTTCCTGGCATGGCACTGGTAGACTGTCCATGTTTCACAAGCATATAACAGTGAGGTCAGCACAATGGCTCTGTAGACCTTCAGTTTGGTAGTCAGTCTAATACCTTTTCTCTCCCAAACTTTTCTTCAGAGCCTCCCAAACACTGAGCTAGCTCTGGCAATACATATATCAACCTCATTGTCAATGTGTATATCCCTGGAAAGTACACTACCAAGGTAAGTGAACTTATCCACAGCATTCAAAACTTCTATATTAGCTAAAACCAATGGTTCCACGTATGGATGGTGTGGTGGTGGCTGATGGAGCACCTATGTTTTCTTGATGTTAACTGTTAAACCAAAATTAGCACAGGCAGCAGAGAATTGATCCATACTTTGTTGCATCTCAGCTTCAGAGGCTGTACTGAGTGCACAATCATCTGCAAACAGAAAATTATGCACCAATACTCCCTCCACTTTGGTGTTAGCCTTTTCAAATCAAAGAACTTACCATCAACTTTCGGTAGTTGACCTTGATGTCATGTTCATCCTCATTGAAAGCATTTGACAACGTGGATGAAAACATCATGCTAAAAAGCACAGGAGCAAGCACAGAGCCCTGTTTCACTCCATTGGTGACTGGGAAAGCATGAGATCATTGTTCACCATCCAGAACCCCGGCAAATATGCCATCATGAAGTTGACGTACAATATTGATGAACTTCTCAAGGGAACCAAATTTTGACATAATTTGCATAAACCCTCACAAATAACAGTGTCAAAGGCCTTGTTCAGATTTATAAATGTTGTGTACAGACCTCTGTTCTGCTCCTGGCATTTTCCTGGAGTTGTCAGGCAGCAAACACCATATTGACTCTTCCTCGGCCCTTTCTGAAGTCACACTGACCTCTCAGGTATATGACCATCTTCCAAGTGAAAGATCAGCCTATTAAGGAGGACTTTAGTAAGAATTTCGCCAACAATGACTAAGAGATAGACCCCTTGTGATTTTCGCAGGACAATTTATTCCCTTGATAGAGATGGACAATGAAGGCACCCTTGAACTCTTGGGGGGATAACTTCCAAATAATGTCATTTCTATGTCCATGACATCTCTCACATCTGTCCCTTTCTCTTCAAACCCAGAGCCACCACCATGAGGCAGGCACCTCTTGCCTGGAGACTATTACAGTAATCTTCTAATTTGTCTCCTTGCCTCAAGTCTCTCCCAACCTCAATCTGTCTTCCACTCAGTTGTGAAATTCATGTTCCTAAAGTGCAGGTCTAATCATGCTACTCTTTCCCTAGGCAGTAAATTTCAGTGGCTCCCTATTGCCTCTAGGATCAAATATGAAATTCCCTGTTTGGCATTAAACATTTTTTACAACTTGCTCCCTTCCTCCCTCCCTAGCCTCCATATACATTATATCTCTAGGTACTCTGTGGTCCAGTCATACAGACCTATTTACAGTTCCTCATACTTGATGCCTTTGTATTGGCTGTTCCTCATGACTGGAAAGCTCTTCCTCCTCACCTCCAGCCTGTCCAAATTTCTGGCTTCCTTTAGGACCAAGTTCAAGTGCCATATTTTACAGGAGGTTTTTCCCCTCAGTCACTAGTATCTTTCTATGCAAGAGTACCTTGTATCTGCTCTGTGTGTGTGTGTACTTTCATATGTTCTTAGCACTGTAGGATCATAAATTTGGAACTGGAAGGGACCTTAGAGACCATATAGACCAACCCCCTCAGGTTACAGATAAGTAACAGAGGTGAGAGCAAGTGACTTGCTCAGGGTCACACAGCTGGAGGCAGGATTTGAGCCTATGTTCTCCTGATTCTCCCCTATTCCATGATGCCTTTCAATGGTCTGACATGATCAAAGAAGAATTTGCATTTCCCTAGAGAGCGTGGTGAGCTCCTCGCATGTAGGAATTGTTGCATTCCTTTTATCTTTATCCCTATTGTCTAGCACAGTACCTGGGATATAGTAAGTGCTTAATAAATGCTTTCGGGGCAACTAGGGGACAAAGTGGCTAGAGACAAATTCATCTTCCTGAGTTCAACACTGGCTTCAAACATTAGCTGTGTTACCCTGGAAACATTACTTAACCCAGCTTGCCTCAGTTTCCTCACCTCAGTTTCCTCAATTGTAAAATGATCTGGAGAAGGAAATGGCCAACCATTTCAGTATCTTTGCCAAGAAAACCCCAAAGGGGATCATGAAGAGTCGGACATGACTGAAAATGACTGAACACACATAATAAATGCTACTTTATTGATTAATTAATCCTTTCAGTCAATTCACATGTATTGTGAATTCTACCTCCACAGTATCTCTCACATTGGCATTCAAAGTCCAAGAAGTTTTAGTGATTCCCTCTTGCCTCCAGGAGAGAATATCAACTCCTTTGCAAGGCATTCAAAGACCTTCCCAATCTGGCTCCCACATAGCTTTCTAGTCTAATTTCACGTTCCCCCATCCTCTCTATTTTCCAGCCAAACTGACCTACTTCCCATTCTACGTCTGGGATGTCCTATTTCCTGCCTGCAGGGGCTGTCCACCACACCTTGCATTCCCTTCCCATCTTGGAATCCCTCACTCCCTAGTGATTGCTCAGGTCAAGTTCTGCCTCCTCTAGGAGGTCATTCTTCATCTCCCAACTTGCCATCCTCCTCCCCCATGTCCTTCCCAGGATTGCTGGGTATTTAGGGACAAAGTTTGGATCTGTGACTTCATAGAGATGAGGAATTCCCAGATGAGAAAACCACTTTTACCCTTTCTCCCAGTTTCCTCTGCAACTGTGTCTTAGAGATTTGGCAGTAACACTTAGAGGTCATGTGACTTGAATAAGGATGTGTCAGTGGCAAGACTTGAATCTTGGTCTTTAGGACTCCAAGATCTGTTCTGCCCCTACTATGTACATACTATGTATATATCTTACTTCTGTGTGAGTTCTTTCCCCCAGCAATAGAACGTAAGCAGGGACTTTGAGGGCAGGGACTGATTCTTTTTTTTTTTTTTTTTGTCCATGTAACCTCAATGCACAGAACAGCTTCTGGCTCACAGTAGGTACTTAATAACTACTTGCTGTTGGAATTTGTGCTGAATTGCTTAATCAGGTTATTCTGGCTCTTGCCCACAAGATGGCGGTGTAGAAATGGTGCTAAAGAAATTGTTCACCTTCAGCAAAAATAGTGTGGAAGTTGGACCCAGTGGAGCCAAGGTCGAGAAAAGGTCTAACATTTTTCTCCCTACCCCTACTCCATTTCTGCCACTCCCCCTGATTTTCCCGGTATCCAGTCCAAATCCCACCAAATGACTGTCCTCCATGAGCATTCCTTACCCCAAACTCCCCATAGCAGATTGACGGGAGGTCAAGACACTGACTTGCGCAAGGGGAGAGGTGCCAACAACATTTCTAGGTGGTACCTTGTTACCTTCCTTGAAAAGTGCTTCTCAGTAGTGTGTGTGTGTGTGTGTATGTGTGTGACTAAGAATTTCATATTACCAAGCCAGACACAGATGCATGGCTCTATGGGGGGTCATGTTGATAAAGGGGATGAGCTTTGGCTAGGGACCATTGCTGAGACTAAAGGAATTTCAGAGGGGATTTAGAGGAGGAGGGGATTCATGCTGGGCTCCTGATTCAAGGCAGCTGAGGCAAATCAAGGTCAGAGTTATTGGCTCAGCTTGGGTATAATGGCTAGGAGGGGAGTTGGAGGAGAGGGTATGGCAAATCAGATGTTTGTGGGGAAGAGAGGAGTCATCTTTAGGCAGGTCTGTTGAGGTCAAAGGCGGGGGTGTGTGTGCAATTTCAGAGAAGGGGAAAGGCAGAAACAAGAGAGTGCCACATGGGGTCATAGGCAGGGAATAGACCTGAACCCTCAACTGCCTTCTCAACTTCACCAACTCACTGCCCAACTCTGGGCTTCCTTTATGAAATCCCCACCCCAGACTCAGGGGTGCTACCCACCTCTGACAGTCCAATCCAGAGCATGTCATTTCACTCAGGTCAGAAATCCTCTACCCTCTCAGAGCAACTACTGTGGACTTTAGTTTCTTCATCTATGAAATAAGAGGGTTTAAATTCAGCCTATGACCTGCCCCTGGGCCCCACCTCCCCCAAGGAGGACATGAGTCCTGAGGAAAAGAGGAAGTGTGATGGAATGGAAAGAACGTTGGGTTTCGAGTCAGGAGCCTAGGTTCTAACTTGGCCTTTTTTTACTATTAATGTTACACATCCAATAAGTCAGGTCATTCCCCTCCGCCTCAGTTTCCTCATCGGTTAAACTATTAAAGTAGAGCTCCTCTGAGGTCTAAATCTGTGTTGTCATGCCTTTCATCTACTTTGTACAGTATGAGATCTCTTTCCCCAGCCCTTACAGACATATTTTTTTTAATAGAACTTGTCCCATACACAGGAATTGTAAGTTACAGTTCTGTATCTGATCCCTCTTGCCATTCAAATTTTCAGACTGGGTTTCCTTCCCCAGAACCCTTCTTAACCCTAAGGACCTAGATCTAGGGCTGGAAATGTCCCAAGAAACTATCAGGTCTACCCTCCTTTTCATTTTACAATTGAGGAAACTGAGGCATAATGAGGTCCTTACACAAGGTTATATAAAACCAGTTGAAGGTGGAATTTGAAGCAAAACCTTCTGACTCCAAGCCATGCACTTGGCACAATAATTAAGTCTGGCTTGGATAATGGCAGGACACTGAGTCCCTGATCACAGCTCTACACCCCGACTGCCCTTTGTGCTGTGAACCAGAGACAGACATGGGAACTGAACGGCCCCAGGATAGGTGCAACATCTGAAAGCCCCATGGCCTTTGATGTTCAGAATCCAAAGTCACCTCATGGGGATGTTCAGCACTATCAGGGATGTCATTATTCAGTACCCCAAGGCAACATTCATTTTCTTCCAGAAAATCTGACACATCAGCCAGTTTTGTTTTTTACTCCAGATTGTTTCTGGCCAAGTTTTGGGAGAGCAAGATGGGCCAGATCATACTGCACTTGAGTTCTGGGGATCATTTTGCTGAGATCTCAAATAAATTACAAGGAAGGATTTGACATGTCTTCCCCTGACCACAGACTGTGTCAAGAAGTCAGTTGGGGCTGTCAGGAAGTTAGGAACCCATTAAAAGCTAATGAAAGTCCTGACTCCATCGGTCTTTCTCCCAAGGGTTTCAGTCTGACATTTGAGATGGGAGAAGGGGCGAGAGTGGAGAGAAAGAAAACCAACCTTCCAAAATGCAAAGGAAATCTGTAGTGAGCAAAAATGCAATATTCACAACAGCTGTTCCTTCTAGATTCAAACCAAAAGCAGTCATCAAATCATAGAATGTTAGGGTTGGAAGGAACTTCCATGGCTGTTGAGTCATGTGGATGGACACAGCAAGGAATTCCCACTATAACCTTCTTGACAAGTGGTCATCAATCCTGTCTTTGCAGTGCGATTTCCAAGGAGGGAATCTCACCACTTCTTGAGGCAGCCTGTTCCACACTGGGGCAGTTCTAACTGACATCAAGCCTAAAGCAGCTTTCAGTCTGCTGAGGGAAGTCATACAGCTCCTGGAGTTCAAGTGTCTTTGGGAGGAAATACTGAGATCATAAATTACCTGTTCCAGAAAGAAGCAAAGTGTGTTGGGCAGTGGATATTGTGCAATCAATGGACATTTAGGGACATCATCTTTGTAGTTTTGGGGGGGACCATGAATAGAAAAATAAATTACATCAAATAATGACTTTTTCCCTTTATGAGACAGCACAGATGATGCCCAATCTTAAAATTTGGATATTTAAAATTCAGAAAAGGAAGTTGCCTTGAAAATGCGTGGAAAGTGTTCAATGGATAAAGAAACCAAACTCATAGTTTTCTGGTCCTGTGGCCAGGTCCTTGCACATTCTCAGAGCCACATGTCACAATTGTATAGAAAAATACTTTCGGAGTTGGTTATTTTATTACATTTGTAGTCTCCTTGGTATGGGAATTCCCTCCAAGGGGACAGATTGTAACCCACTTACATGTGCCTATCCTGCATAACTTTTGCACAGGCCCCTAAATAAAACATCCATGGCCTCTCTACCCAACATACTCAGTACTTTCTTCTGTTCCTGTACCTGTTGAGCTCCAATGGAGCTGTCCATTGATTATTCCCTGCTCTCAGTATACCGTAGGCCGATGTCTTTTTCTGGCCTTGCATTTCTCTAATAATGCCCTTTGTAGATGTGTTTGTACTTGCTATATCTTTGAAGTAAATATTCTTTGGTAATAGATAATTCAATGTTAAATAGTTAAATAGAACCTTAAAAATGGAGAGAACAAATTCAATGTTCCTTCCTGATGGTACATAAGAGATATTCTCTAACCTCTGGTTACCCAAGAACCTTAAAAGTAGTAAGATGTAAAACTCATGGGCCCCAAGAGAGAGGGGCCAGAGCAACCATGTTATAGAATACACTGGAATATAGTTAAGAGACATATGTATACCAGAAGCACCAATCATTTCAGTTCTTTCTAGGATAGTCCTAGGGTTAAATTAACAGAAATTTCACCTGTTTTAAGCAGTCTTTCCAACTCCCATTAGGTGTAGGGATGGAACAACATCAGTTACAATGGCCAGAAGCTGCATTCCTCCTCCCAGCTTGACTGGCTCCAGAAACCTTTTGTCCATCAGTTTCTGATTCTTCAGACTCTCTAGTCATCAGTTCTATTGGAGAGGAATTCACTTCTCCCCCTGTGACCACCGTGATTCACTTTAGGGCCTAGATCATGTATTCTTAGTAATACAAGTATGAGAGGGGTTATTTGCTGCCCTTCTCAGATGCCAGGGAAGACGTATTGCCACAGGCCATGACCTTCCCCTTCCTTTGTCTTTCTCAAGGGTTTCAAGCTTCATCTTCCAAGTTCATATGACCATATGAGGCCCTGATTGCAGAGTCAGAGTTAATCTACTTATGTGATGTTACTGTTATCTCCCTGGGCCTTAATTTCCTCATGTGTAAAACAAGAATTGGGATTAAAAGGCATCTCTGGTCTCCTCTAGCTCTAGATCTACAAATGGTTCGATAATCCCATAAATTACTTTCAGGATTCACATAGTCATTGGCCCAAAGCCAACTGAGCTGTTATCCACAGAGGAAAAACCAGTAAGTCCCCAGGTATGGGTTGGCTGGATGTAAATCCCCAAGATCATCCAGCTGATGGGTAGAAGGTTTCTCCACCCTTGTCAGAGCAGCCTCTGAGCAGCACTAGCTGCTTTCTCCCTGGATGCTCCCAATCCCCCTTCTCCAACACTTCCCTTTTCTCTCCCTTCAATCAGAACCAATGATTAACCTTACTTTCCATCATGCATATTTCCAGGCAAACACCACTGGTTATGCTAAATCCCTTACATGGGAGGGGAGGGGAGAAAGGGTAAAGATCCAAGAAGCTTTTCCATTTTTTCCTAATTAAAAAGAAAATAAATTATGCTCCAACTATTTTTTACCTCCATCTCCCCCATCCCTAACCCCATCTCTACCTACTAAAATTCTACCCATTCTTCAAGGGCCAGCTCAAAAGCTTTTCTTTCAGGAAGCCTTCCTTGATGTCTAACCCCAGAAATCACCCAGAGAGATGTGGTCTCTCCTTCCTCAGAGTCCCCACAACAACCAACCAACCAATTAATCAATCATCCAGCATTAACTTTGTGGCCTACTCTGTTCCTGAAACTTGATTAAATAAATGAATCGATCAATGGAAGATCATTGATTAAGTGCCTACATATAATAAATAATAAGAATAAGAATAGTTAACATTGTTATACTTACTTATGTTATACTTGTTATGCTTACTATGGGCCTGGTATTGTGACAAACACTTTCCAAATATTATCTCAATTGGCCCTTACAACAACCTTGGTTTGTTAATAGCAGATGTTATTATTCCCATTTAAAAAAAAAAAGAAAGAAAGTGTATGCCAGATGTTGTGCTAGATGAAGGGCATACAGAGAGAAATGCAAGGGTCATTGTCCTCCTGGAGCTTAGAAATCTAAATAAAGCAGATATGGCAGCTTAGTGCTGTCATAGTGCATAGAGCCCTGAACTTGAAGTTAGGAAGACTTATCTTCCTGAGTTCAGATCTGGCTTCAGACAGTTTCTAGCTGTGTGATCCTGGGCAAGTCACCTAACCCTCTTTGCCTAAGTTTCTTTATCTGCAAGATGAGCTACAGAAGGAAATGGCAAACCACTCTAGTGTCTTTGTCAGGAAGCCCCAAATGGGGTCACAAAGAATTGGGTGCAACTGAAAACAACTCAACAGCAACAAGGTAATATGAGAAGGGGTACCTGGGGAGATTGGGAAAGGTCTCCTGTAAGGGAAGAGCTTGAGCCAAACTTTGAAGAGTGCTAGGGATCCTAAAAGAAGGAAGGACATTCCAAGAATGGAGAATCATTCTTCCGTTCCAAGGTGGCAGATGATAGAATTCTATCCACAAGAAAAAATCAAGTAAGATGGTGGGTTTGAATAAAGAACATATAAGAGAGGATAATGTATAATAAGTCTAGAAATATAACATTTAGCATTTCTGTAACATCTAAGAGTCTGCATATATAATCTCATCTTATCATCACAACAATCTTGGAAGGTAGGTGCTGTTATTATAGTCATTTTGCAGATAAGAAAATTGAGGTTGAGAGAATTTAAATGTGTTGCCCAGGGTCACCCAGCTAATACAGCAGGATTTGAACTCAGGTCTTCCTAACAGCAGGTCCAGCACTCTCCACTGCACCACCTAGCTGCCTCAACTTAGACTGAAGGCAGATTGTGAAGGGTTTAAATACAGAAAGAAGAATTTGAGTTTGTATTTTGTCCTCAAGGCATTTGGGAACCAGCCACATTTCTAAGGTGCTTACCATATTTTCCCTTGAATCATAGTTATTTCTGTACATGCTATCCCATGTGTTGGATTATCAATGCCTTCACTTTAAAGCTCTGCACCTGATGGTGACCTTTTAGATGTTCTTTGCCCTACATTTCTTGGTTTGGGTGCCTGCCAAGCACAGGCCTTCTCTTGAGTGTGGTAGGTACTTGAAAAATGCTGCTAATGGGACTTGAATTCACAGGCCTTTCTCTACCCCCCACCCCTACCCCCAACTGCTCTCTGGAGGAAGGATTGTTCATCCAAGACACAAACTCCAGCCAAGCTTGACTTTGTGAGGTGCTAAAAAGTCTTTCACAAAGGATGATGAGTTAGCTATAAGGAGACAGTCCAACTCTACAAACAACTGCTCTTTGAGCCATTTGGGTCTGCGGGAGGGAGGCAGTTCCTGGGGAGAAGAGAAATAGAGCAAAGAGACTGAGAAAGGTGGGAACCGAGAAAGAGAATGTCTTAAAGAGACTGAGGCCATCTTACAGCAGAAAGTACTGTGGAGAGTAGTCTATTTCTGTCCAGTAAGACTACTCTGCCCTCTGAAATCCCACTATGGAACACTGGAAATGAAGTCTCTAGACACCTAGTTAGGACCCCAGATATGGAAAGGCAAAGTGGCAAAGTCAGCAGTCGAATGGAAACCTATGTTTTATATGGGTGCATGCATATATGCAGTGCATGTATGTGCATTTATCAGGTATATCCATTCATGCATATAAATGCTTCATGCATGCACACATATATATGGTATATGTTTCATTAATGTATATTTATCTGTGTATATATGTATGTGCATATTTTGTATGTGCACAATTTATACATACACATGTATGATTCGTGTGCATATTTTGTCTGAACACATTTCCTTTGTGTATGTGTACATTCATGCGCACATGTATGTGTGTGTGCAATGTGTATGTTGTACACATATGTTTGCATACACACATTGACTTTTTTGCATGCCGTGTCAGGCTCATAGTGCACTAAAGCCCCTGGATCTTTTTTCACACAAACTCTATTACATATACTTGTTAAATTGAATATTTAACATTGGTAAAAATACAATATATGTACAGTTAATGCACGATTTTCTCATTCAACATATCACTCACAGAGATCCATACATCTGGGGAAGTGCTCCCCATTTCTACTTGAGTTTGACACTACTACCCTAAAGGAATCCAACTTCCCTTTCTATGTCTCGCAAACCATGTCTTCAATAATATTCAATAAATTCTTCTGCCAAAGTCATTTATTTAGTTCATATGATCAGTTAACAAACGTTTATCAGGTACAAACTATGTGCTAGGCCTTTGGGTACAAAAACATGTCACTGACCCTGTCCTCAGGGGCCTTATAAGGTGAGATGGGGTGGAAGCAATAGGTATATAATTGTATGCAAATATATCACATATAATTGCTTCCAAACTGTATACAAGATGAACAGAAGGTAAGATCAAGGGAAGGAAAACACTACTGACATCTGTGAATCAGGAAGAGCCTTATGTAGGAGATGTCCCTTGAGCTGATCTTTGAAATGAGCTTAGGAATCTACACAAGGGAGGTAAACAAAGTGAGGCTTCAGGGACTGCAGGAGAACCAATGCATGAGAGTAGAGTTGGGAGATGGAGTTCAACAGGTCACTCACCGGAGGACAGCATGAGGCCAACCATGGCCACCAGAAGACTGGGACAAGGACTTCTTGAAGATGGACTGTTTGGGAACATAGCCCAAAGAGGGTGGTCCACTCTCTCCATCTAAGGCCCAGAGAAGTCTCCAATCTGCAACATCTTGATGCAATAATTAGTTTGTTTTATGCCTAAGGAGTAATATACTCTATATGAAAGTCCAGAAATGATCTCCAGGCCTCCCCCCAGGAAGAACAATATGACATCTATTTCCTCTGCTTCTTGTCCCACATCTTATCTTTCTGAAGCCTGTCTCCTCCTGCCTCCAAAACAGCCTTTGAGGGGTATGGGGGAGGGGGAGTAGATTTGAGTCATCACTTCTTCTGAGGTCACTGTGCCACAGTCAGAAAGCTATTTGCTTGATAACTATATCAAGCTGCTATATTATCATCACTGACCTCACTAACCATTTTTGTCCCAGTTGAAAGCATCTAATAATGCCTCTGATTTTAGCAAGTGTGGCAAGCATAGAGAAACTTCCAATGACCTTCAAAAATTATATTGTGATTATATGATAACATGTAAAAATTTCTGGTTGGTCTCTCTGCTAAAGAAAAAGGTACACGCTAGAATAATGACTGTCTCCATTTCAATATTCTAAGTACAAAGAAATAATATTTTGCTATTAGAAATCTAGAGAGTTTATACACCTAAATATATATATTTATATGTGTATAATATTTATACATCTTATATGTGTATAATATTTATACATCTAAATATAGTAGAATTAATTCAACTCTTCCAATTTCTGTTTCATGGTTCTGAACATCTATGATGTCGTATATCTTGCTAATAGAAATATTACTACTAGGAATCTAAGTAAAAACCTCAAATACAATGATATTGCAACATGGCCACCTAGACAAATCTAATTTATGTCATATTGCTGCAAATGACTGAAATTCTAGAAACCTACCTGGGGAAACACAATGTTCTTTAGTAATCTAAAAACCTAACTTAAAATCATATGTACAGTTGCTTCCGGGGGCAGAGCCAAGATGGCGGAGTGAGAGCAATGACTCACTTAAGCTCTCGGACAAACTCCTCCAGGTACCTCTGAAAGGAGAATTTGACCAAATTTTGGAGGTGCGGAATCCAGTGGGAGACAGATTGTGATGGATCCGGAGCTCAGGTTGGACTGGAAGGTGCACAGGAAAGATCTGTTCCACGGGGGTGAGCCCACAGCACGCACAGCACAGCATGGTCAATGCAGCAGAGCAGAAGGGACTCGAGAAACCTGAGCAGTGGGTGGAACCGGTGGAGTGGCACCAAGGGCAGAAGACAAGCCGAACCGAGTCAGTGAGAGCTGCCCAGCACCAGATATCAGCACAGCAGCTCCTGAGACCTTCAGCCTGAAGATCAAACTTCTGTAAGTCACCTACTTGAACTTCCAGGAGCCAGGATGGCTGAGTGATCAGTAAATACTCTCTCCTCCCGCTTGATGCCTGTGAAAGAACCATATTTCCCCAGAAAAATCCTAGATCAGCAGGAATAGCAGAAGGAGGCCAATAGTCTCATAACACCTGAGCCGAGGAAAATAGCTAAGGGGGATTCCTCCTATGGTGACAGAGGCAAACTGGAAGGACAGAGGACCCAGGGCAGAGAAAACTCACACTAGGACCCAGGCAAGCCTCAGCGCCAGGAGAGGAGCCCCAAGAGGGGTGGGAACATGCATTAGCATCTAGGCGTGCCTCAGCTGTCCAGGGGAATCAGAAAGACAATAGGGCAACTT
Source organism: Bettongia penicillata ogilbyi (assembly GCA_023548195.1). NCBI lineage: Eukaryota > Metazoa > Chordata > Mammalia > Diprotodontia > Potoroidae > Bettongia > Bettongia penicillata. Next base: position 80,659 of record JAJHZJ010000284.1, read on the forward strand.
GGATCACCAGCCCCTGAGCTTGCCTTTGCCTCAGTTCAGCTGAGGAGATCTCCTGTGACCAGACCACTCCTTCTCCACACTTAACAAGCTAAACCCAGGGCTGATCGGGAAACACCAAACAAAAACCTGCTTTCAGCTTTTTCACACATCAGCTCAGCAAAAAGTTCTCTAGCTTCTGACTGAAAGAATCAGAAGCCACAACACTCAGTCAACATCATGAACAGGAAAAAGTAGAGGGCCGAAAGAACCATAGAATCTTTCTATGGGAATAAGGACCAAAACACAAACACCAAAGAGGTCAGAGCTGAGACTGTACTTCCATCTGAAACTTCAGAAGGGACTATGAACTGCTCGCAAGCACAAGCCGCTCTCCTGGAACAGCTGAAGAAGGAAATAGAAGATAAACTGGCCAATGAGTGTAAAATTATTAAGAAAGAATTCACTGATGAAAATCATATGTACAAGTGTATCGCAAAGATCCCACTCAGTCATTCCAGTGTGCTTAATTACTCCTAATAATATTGATAGAATGTTTTACATTTCACATTTGTAATATGTATATCACATATTGTAATGTATATACATATTGCAATATATTGGCATATGTAAATATGCATTTACATATAGTATCTGATTTGATTCTCACAACTACTCTGTGAAGTTGAAACTAACATTATCACCTCCATTTTATAGGGAAATAAAATTGACAGTGAGAAGGGTTAAGTGACTTGTTCAGGGTCACATAGCTAACACATGTCTAAGGGATGATTCAAACTCTTAAGTTTTCTTGACTCCAAATCCCGTACTTGACCCAGCTTGCAGTTAGGTGATACCATAGTGCACAGGTCTGCGAATCATCTTCCTGAGTTGAAATCTGGCCTCAGATTTACTAGCTGTGTTACCCTAGGCAAGTTACCTCATTTTGCCTCAATGTCCTCATCTGTAAAATGAGCTGGTGAAGCAAATGGCAAGCCACTCCAGTATCTTTGCTAAGAGAACCCCCAATAAGGCCATGAAGTGTCAGACACAACTGAAAAATGTCTGACCTAGCTTCGTTCTATGCCACCTAGCTGCAGAGTACTCTGTTCCTAGTTAAAACAATCAAATATGACCACTACAAACAAATACATCTAAATAAAAAACATATTTAAATACATTATAATACACTGGCCTAGGAAGCTCCACTTTATGTCACTATTTTAAAAATATTGAGAATGTTTTATATCTAGCAGATAGAATGAATTATTACTAGGCACCTAAAATCTACATACAAAACACTTATGCAATAACATTCAATGTGGTTATCTACAATGCTTCAATTCTGTGATGAAATACAATACAATTTTGTCTTATGAGATATGATGAGCTGGTTGATTTTAGGAAAACATGGAAAGACTTGCACAAAAAAATGAAGAGTGAAATGAATACAGCCAAGAGAACACTGTATACAGTAACAGCAACACTGCTTGAAGAATAATTGCGAACAATTTATTCGGAGAACTACAAATACTCAGATCAACTATAAATGACCTATGAAATAAGATGCTATCCACCTCCAGAGAAAGAACTGATAAATGGAAGGGTACATCATATGGTTATATACATATGCATATAACTACATGTATGTATGCATAAATACATACACACATACATATACGTGTGTGTGTGTATATGTATGCATCATATTATGCCTTTCTCTAGTGTGGAGTGAGAAGGAGGAATGGGAGGTGGTTCAGAAATTAAAATATACCAAAAAGCAAATTTAAAAATAAATATAGCAAAATTGCAAAGTACAAGCTTGGCCCAAAAGAATTGATATAAGAAGATATCTCTCACCATTCCTTTACAAATGTGTTGTGGGAAAGGAGGTTCTCACTGTTGTGGAACTTTACATTTAATGTCAGATTTTCTAAAGCATCAAATTGGTTTGTGAATTTTTTTTCTCTTCCATTTTTAAAAAAATTCTTTGTTATAAGGGATGGCTTTCTAGGTGGGGACAGAGGGAATGATACAGAAGACAATCTAGGTCATGTAGAAATAAAAGATATGCATAAAATCTTTTTTTTTAAAAAAGATGTTTCAATTCATGTTGCATTGCTACAACAAAGTGTCATTCAGATGGAAACGTCTGTTGGAACAATATTACAACTAGAAACTTGGGAACATCCATCAAACTATATTTCCCAAAGTCCACACTGAAACGGAGAGATCAGATATTTCCTTTGGAAACCAGCAAAGGGAAGTAGAAGGGACCTACACAACTGAATTGCAATGAGTCCACATAGCAAGCTCCAATTTGTCCTGCATTGCTCAATGCTTTATGTCTAGGTAACAGAATCAAATATTACTACTAGTAGCCTAGAAATCTAAGGGGAAAACACTTGTAAGTAACAATGCAAAATGGCAGCTAACCAAACTCCAATTCATGTTATTGCTCGTTGTTCAGTCGTTTCAGTCATGTCTAGCTCTTCCTGACCTCTTTTGTGGTTTTCTTGGCAAAGATACTGAAGTGGTTTGCCATTTCCTTCTCTAGCTCCTTTGACATATGAGGAAACTGAGACAGACAGGGTTAAGTGAGTTGCCCAGGGTGACACAGCTAATAAATGTCTGAGGTCAGAAGACTGGACTCTGTGCTTGGCACTCTAGGCAGCACACCACTTAACTATTATTACCATGAGTAAGCTAGAAATCTAACTAAAAAACATATTAAGCTACATTATACAAAATTTACCTGGATGCTTCAATTTTTGTTGGATTATTTCCCATAGAGACAGCTAGGTGGGACAATGGACAGAATGCTGAGTCTGGAGTTGGAAAGTTCCAATCCAGATTCAGATATTCACTAGTTTTTTGACCCTAGACAAGTCGCTTAATCTCTGTCTATCCCCATTTCCTCAAATGTAAAACAGGGATAATAATAACCACACAGGGTTGTTGGGAGGATCCAATGAAATTAAATTCATAAAGCACTTAATGCCTGGCACATTGTGGGTGCCTGTTTCCTTGATTCCTTCCATGGGGAGAATATTATAATTTTAATGGAAAGAATCAAATATTACTAATAGGAATCTAGAATTCTAATAATGTGCACAGGCAACTACATAACAAGTTCACCATGAAAATTCCAAACTGTATCAGCTTCTTTTTTAAAATATTTTTTCCCATTACATTCAGAAACAATTTTTAACATTTAAAAAAATTTTTAATTTCAAATTATCTCCCTACCTTTTATCCCTCCCTCTTGATTGAGAACACAAGCAATTTGGTACAGGTTATACATGTACAGCAGTGGAAAACATATTCCTACATTAGTTATGTTATAAAAGAAAACACAGGAAATCAAGGGGATGCCCATCAGTTGGGGAATGGCTGAATAAATTATGGTATATGAATGTAATGGAATACTGTTTGCTATAAGAAATGATGAACAAGAAGACTTCAGAAATCCCTGGAAAGACTTATATGATCTGATGCTGAGCGAAAGGAGCAGAACCAGGAGAACTATGTGCACAGCAACGACCACAGTGTGCAAGAGTCTTTTTCTGGTAGACTGGGATCTTCATGGCAATGCAAGGACATTAAAAAAAAAATTCCCTATGGTCTTCTAAGGCAAAATGCCTTCCACATTCATAGAAAGAACTATGGAATTCAATCACAGAATGTAGCAGATCATTTTTTGTGTGTGTGTATTTAATGTTTTGGTTTGCTATATGATTTCTCCCATTTATTTTAGTTATTCTACACACCATGACTGTAGTAAAAATGTATTCAATAGGAATGTATGTGTAGATCCTATATAGAATTGTATGCTGTCTCAGGGAGGGAGCAGGGTGGTGAGGGAGTAAGGGGGGAAAATTCTAAGTTTTATGGTAGTGATTGTAGAACACTAAAATTAAATAAAATTAATCCAAAAAAAGAAAGAAAACAAAGACCAAAAAATAAAGTTTTAAAACTGTGCTGCAATCTGTATTCAGAATCTGTCAAACTTTAATAACTTCTTATAAATAAGTGGAATCTTGGAAATATAGCTCAAAGAATCAAAGATTATCACAAAAAAATAAAAACAAAATTTGACTCAAATATTGTAAAATATGAACCCAACAAACTCTGGTTTTTATAGTATTGCTGTAAATAACTAAAATACTCTTTAGCTAGCAAATGGAATGAAATACCACTAAGAAAGAACTGTGGCAGATTTAAAGTTTGAGAGATGTTGTTTCTGGACATTTAATAATCAGTTTTATTTATTATAATTAGCAGATACGTAATAAAATGATGGTCATTTGACTTTCTCTTAAGCCAAAGACACACCTTGGGAGCCTCTAAATGCTTAAAAAGCCCTTGAAAAAAGGAATGTGGGTCGAAATCAACTCTGATTGCTTAACAATCAATGAGGGGCTGGATTAAAAAGTCTTCAGTTCCTCCTGCAGAGGACATGTCCTAGTCATGTGACTCAGCCACCTCCAGCTGTTTGGACAAAAGAATTCATCTCTACCCAGAGTTTGTTGATTGGTTTTCTTCTTCACAAGCTGGCCCACCCTTAATTCTAATGGAAAGCTGCAAGGACTAGGGTTTATTTCCTCAGGGTTAGATCTTACCTACACTGCATTTGGTTTGTGAGGTTTTCTAGGTGAGTGGAGTCCCACCCAAGATCTAAAAGCATGTACCCTAAGGATTTGGGCAATATTATCTAGTAACAATAAGTCCTTAAGAGGCTGGCTAAATAATCTACAGAAGCTGATTTCTGAATGAGGAAATAGAAAGGAAAAAACCTTAGTCTTAATTTAATAATTGGTTATTAATATAAAAGAGAAATAACCATTTCTCTTAAGAACTGAGAAATCTAAGTGGAAAATGTTTATGAAATAGCATAGTAGCATGACCACCTAAATAACTTTCAAAATTTTGGGTTACTACATGGAGAAAATATTGGAAATTGAGCTAGAAAAACCCAGAATAGAAGGTAAGAGAAATTTTCACTTGAGGAAAGGGAAGTAGGTAGCATTGGGAGAAAGCCAATGGTTATAAGAAGAACTAGACTGGTCAGTTGCCAAGAAATATGTTAACCCATCCATTAACAGTTTTCCTATTATGTACCATAAACTGTCTTAGGCACAATAGATATAATGACAATAACAAAACTGTCCCTTCCCTCAAGGAGTTTATATTCTGTTGAGGGCATCAAGTTGTTCACCTATAGGAAAAGATACAAAATATATGCAAATACTAGAGTGTTTATGGAATGTAGAAATCTCAGAAGATGTGATAAGTGGATGAATGAGTTGCAAATAAGAAAAGTTAGAGCTTGGGGACCTCATCAGAGATTAGGAAACCAAAGTGCAGGGATTACAAAATATTAACATTTTGTGTGACTCAGGTGTTCTTTTGGAAGCTTTAGTCTCTTTATTGTGGAGTAATGCATCCTCTAATTAAGACCACATGGAGGGTCCAACTGTAGTGTCCATATGGAATGTCTTCACCAACTGGAGGAATGACAATTAAGTTGACTCAGCCACTCTCACTGATCCATGGCTCTGCGCATCTCTCCCCTGAAGGGTATGGGAGAATAGATATATGCCTTCTGGAGAATCCCTCTTTGGGAAACCAGTGACAAAGGAAATATTCAAAGAAATGTAGTTCCAGCTAAGATCACAGAAACTTTGGGAGAACTTCCTAGGAAGAGAGAGGATCCTTGACTTTGTCTGTGGGTCTTCAGGATAACTCAGCTTGTTTGGGGATTTTAGTAGCTTTGTGAGAGGGATTTCTCCACATCCTCCACAGATACTACAGAAAAATTTGATTCATAGCCCCATATTAATCCCAAATTACAGCATTGTTAAAGTTAGAAGGAGGACTAACGTTCTTTAATTTTTATTTGTAATTTTTGTTATGTCATATTCATTTCCAAATCTCTCTCTCTCTCTCTCTCTCTCTCTCTCTCTCTCTCTCTCTCTCTATATATATATATATATATATACATCTATTTACATGTGTATATGTATACACTCAATATATAATATACATACACATACACACCTCTGTGTGTGTGGGTGTGTGAGGATGTATATATCCTTTGCCTCGGCTAGACATCCCTTATAAAAAAGACAGGGAGAAAAGAAATTCGGCAAAACTAATCAATACATCAGCCATGCCTCACAGTATAAACAATACGACACATCCATAGTCCCCTACCTCTGCAATGAAGGAAGGGAGGTGTATTTTCTCAATTTGTTTCCAAGGCCAAGGTTTGTCATTATAATTATAAAGTATTAAATTCTGTCTCATTGTACTTTCTTTTTACATTGTTGGAGTCATTGTGCATATTGTTTTCCTGGTTCTGCTTATCTTACTCTGTATCATTTCACGTAAGTTTTCTCAGGCTTCTCTGAATTCTTTGTAATTGTCATTTGTTTTTAAATTTTTTTTTTTGCAATTGTCATTTCTTATGGCTCAGTAATGTTCCATGACATCCAAGTACCACAATTTGATTAGCTATTCCCAATACATGAATACCTATTTTGTTTCCAATTCTTTGCTAGTACAAAAAGTGCTACTATGAGTACTTTGATATATGGGACCTTTCTTTCAACAAAGACCCATTTTCAATGGTAAAAAAAAATAAAATAAAAAATCCTCCCTCTGCCAAATATTCACCCAAAGAAAAAGTAATGAATGACAGAAGCTGCCTATTATAGTTCAAGAGAAAGAGCTGCACAGATGCTTATTGAAATTATGAATCAATCTATTATCTAGCTGACAAGTGAGAAACATTAATAACATCAATTAGCTGAGCAAATCTGCGACCCAGATGTTTAAAGAGAGGAACTAAATCACATTGCAAGTTATGATTTATATTCTTCATTAAGCCTTTCAGATAAATATACCCAGAAAAAAATAATGTGAACATGGTGGTTTGACCTCACAAACACTTGAAATAAAGTTTTCTGTTCTTCCTAGTTCCTTCTGAAGGGAATTGGAATCATAGTGCCAAACTAGCCATATAAATATCAGAGGGGGTTCTAGATGGAGAGGCAGGAATTCATTGTGGGAGAAAGAAAAACCAGGGTACAAATTCCACCCCTAAGCTGTGTATCCATGAGCAAGTGTCTTTGCTTCTCTGAAATTGCTTCTTCATCTGAAAAAAACGTGGATGATAACAATAGTTTTAGATCAAAACTTTCCAGCTGTGAGCACAATGATTCAGGTGGATGAGGACCAGAGTCAGAATATCTGATGTCATTCTCTCTGTGGCCTTAAACAAGCCCCTTCTCTCAGGCTTCTCTCTCTTTGTCTGTAAAATAAGGAGATGGAATTGGATGGCATTTGAGGTCCCTTCCAGATATATGTCTAGTATCCTACAAATTCTCTTTATATGGCTGTGAGAACCCAGTGAAAGCATGTCTATAAAATACTTTGCAAGCCTCAGAATGCTATTCTTATCCAGCACCTTGGCCATAAAAGTTGCTTAATAAGTTCCATAAATTATAGAACAAAATTATTAAAGTCAGAATTCAAGAAAGTGGGTTAGTATTCTTTGTATTTCCAAGCAAGATGAAAGTTACAGACTTTATGCTAGTGAGCCTAGAACTCATTAGGTCATGAGATGATCATGGAGCTACAAAAAGCTGTGGAAAATCTTGGTGAGCAAAATGCTTTAGCCAACCTTTCCCATTACACTCTGGGGACTCAGATTGATCTGCTTGTCCTGTGGAGTAATCATGCAAATGAATCATCCAAGTCTACTAGACACTTCCCTTTCGTGGCTAATGGAAAGCAGCTGGAGAGGGAGAAGGTAGTATGTTTAGATTGGGTGCTCAGCGTCAAAAGAGAAGGGAGTCCAAGATATAACAAAAGCAAAACTCTGGATTTAATCTGTGCCCTTTTATATTCAATAGAGTAGATGCTGGAGATAGAAAAATAAGAGAGGGAGGGAGGGAGAGGGAGAGGGAGATACAGAAAGAGACAGAGACAGAGAAAGACAGAAAGACAGAGACACAGAGAGAAAGACAGGCAGAGAGACAGACAGACAGAAACAGAGACAGAGGAACAGATACAGACACACAGAGACAGATCTGCAAACAGAAAAGGACTGAGACATAGAGACAGACACAGAGAGAGCCTCTCTAAAGAAATATCCAACCGTGCCCCCCCCCCCCACTTCTTTCGGATTGCAATGTCTGTTATAACCTGTTTCTATTTCTTTCCCATTTTTTCTTCTCCTTCCCAGAGCCCAACACCTTGCTTTAACGACATTTTTTTTTTTTTTTTTTACTAAGGAAGAATTAATTCATCCTAAGATTTTAGGTAACAAGAAATTGTTAGGTAACAAGAAATTGAGTCTCAGAATCACAAAATGTCAGATCTAGAAGGGAACTAAGGGATAGATCATCTCCTTAGAAATTTATTACTCCCACTCATATCACTTTTTTGTGGCACATCAGAGTCTCAATTTCCTTTGTTCCCCCTCCTTAACTCCACCCCCCCTCCAAGAGTGCTCAGCACCAGCTTCCAGAAACTGGTGCTCAGAGCCTTGGCATTCAGCTATGCTGTTCAAGGTAGAATCACTGGGGGAAGATGGGGCTGAGGGAACTCTAGGCTACAAGCCACCTCCCTCATCCACTTATCTCCCAACCCAATCCATGTACTTGCATAGACAGTCCAGACTCCAGTCCTAACACACATTCATTCTCACACTCTGTCTCTCTGTCTCTGTCCCTGATAAAAACTCACTTCATTGTGTACATCTTAAGTCATTCTTTCCAGTCGTGTCTTTTACACACTCAGAGTCTTGTTTCTCCCACCATGCCCTTAACACCAGTGGATAGGATAACATCCTGTTGTCTCTTAAATAGGTCAAGGGTATTATTTAAACCCTTAAAGTTTGAAGCCTTCCCAACATTCTCAGAATCTAACACATCTAATCCAATCACCTTGTTTTACAGATAAGGAAACTGGGGCTCCAAATGAAAATACTGAGATTCATATCCAAGTTTTCTGAATTTTAATTCAGTGTACTTTCCACCAAATCAAAAAATCAGGGGACAATGCAGGGGACAGAAAGCCTAAAATCAGAGAGTTCCATTCTCAGGATGGAATGATATTTAACCAGTTACATGACAGTGAAACTTCTATGAAGAGAGATTTTGTGAGGAAGGTGATGAAGGTGACAGAGTATTAGAGCCCTTTCCGTACATGTGAGAGCATTTGAAAAACACTATACTAGAGGTACAGATTACTATAGCAGTGAGATTGAGAAAAATCACTTTTTATCAAAATATTCAGGTAAAGGACTTCAAGGTGGAGGTAGTAAATTTTAAGAGGTTATTCCATGCAATGTGACAAATACTAGTCATTTGCCCATCAGAACTGTTGAAAACACACCTTTCTTTGAAACTCAATTCCAGTATTTCCTCCACTAGAAATTATTAGAAGTCAATCATTCTTTACTTCTTATTTTTTTTTTTTGTATTTAAGGTATTTTAGAAGGGTATTTTTTGGCAATGGGCAATAGGACATTTGGTGTGCTGAGTCACTCTGAATAATCAGGCAATTTTGATAAAGGTTAAAGTGTTTAATAAGCACATAAGTCTTCAGGGAAATCTTTCATTGAAATTCACAAAAATGGCTTCTATAAATTGCAAGTACAATTCAGAATAGTAACTCTAAAGATACAAGGCACACAAACTTTCTTGTGAATAGGATGAAATTGGATTATGTCTTTTCTGATCAGTTGGGGCTAACCTTGACAGAAGGTCCTACAGATTTTATAGTTCCTAAAAGACAAAGAAGGAAAGATACAGACACAGAAAGAGGCACTGACAGACAGAGAGAGACAGAGATGCAGAAACAGACAGTGCGACATAAACAGAGCTAGGGACAGAGAGACAGAGACAGAGAAATTCAGAGGCAGATAAAGACAGAGATACAGAGACAAGGAGAGACTACTGCTTGATTTTTCTCTCATCAGTAAGGACTTATAGGGAAAATGAAAATAGAACCCTAAGGAAGGTTTTCTACAGAGAAGGTGAAGAACAGCATTGCTCTCTACTATTCTCTCTGTAAAAAGGAGAGAAAGAATACGCAGAGAGGAGAACCTTCAGAACACCTGTGTGATAGATCCCCTCATTTTTATTTCCATTCTAATCAGTTCTCAAGTTCTTAATCAGTTTCCTTCTTGTTATCATCTCTACCTCCTTCTCAGCTACCAAGAAAGTTGGAAGCACCCTCATAACTTCTGAATTCTGAGCTTTATGCTTCATGTGAAGACCAATGGTGTTGTCCACCCTCACCTAACTTGTCAAGGGGCACATGGAATCAAGAGGTTCCTATTAACAACAGAAATCTGTCTCTTCAAACATGACTCATTGGAGACCACTTTCCCAAGATCTATTATTTTAGCTTTATTTGAGTGGAATAAGGACCCTTTAGGCATTAGTAGACCTCCCTAGTCTCATTCTAAAAATCCAGAAGGCATCACAGTAATTGAAATGTTGCCAAGCTTGGCTGATTGAGAGGAAATTGTAATTTCCCACCTCTGTGCATTTTAGTTTACAACATAATGAATTGTCTCAGGAAGATTCTGAAGATGACCTGGCAGGATAAGATACCAGATACTGAGATCCCTTCTCAACTGCCAAAAATTCAAACTCTGCTTAAGAGAGTGCAACTCCAATGGGCTGGTCATGTTTTTCGAATGCAAAACTTAAACTTGCCAAAAAGACTATTTTATGGAGAACTCACACAGGTTAAGCATTAAAATGTGTAGGAACAAAGACCCTGGAGTACATAGGAAGGTCTGCTGTATGCTGCTTTTCAAAAAGGACAGCAACTTTTGAGGGATCAACTACTTTAATCAAGCACATATATCATTCACTTAGTTCAGGTGAAAAAGTCAGCACCCTGAACTTCAGAGAAAATACAAACAGAGAAATAAAGAGCAACAGACAGGGCTTCCAATTGTCTGACCATAAGCAATATAGACATCACAGAAAAACAGATAGATCCAACTGTCTGACCATACATACACAGTTACCAGAGACAGAAGCACCAAATCTGAGTTTTCAAAGCCTTGAGGCTCCTTAGCAGCTGCCCAGAGTCTCATCTGGTCAAACAAACACTTCCAATGAATAAACCCCAAAACAAAACCTCACCTCACAGTATTTATACACTTTTCAGAGCCAGAGGGCAGGACCCTCTGACCCAGTGCCTCAGTACAAATTAACAAAAGGTATTGAGGTTTATTAATGGGTGGGGAAGATCTTTGACTCTTCCCCCCCATCCACCATTAACTTGTAATTACCCTTACATTGGGCCCCAAGATATTGACACAACAGGCATTAACTTTTCTTAAGAAAATACAATGTAATTCCCACAAACACAACATGAACTTCACATTTGTAGAATACATAACATGACATGACATCATTCTTTAGGGGTCAATCTTTGGGGAGTAAGCAACCAACTCCTCCTATCTCAATCCTACACAAAATGTCCAAATAAAGTCCTCTTGTGGGGGCGTCCCTCTTCCCTCACTGAACTCGCAGGCACTCTCAGCTGAAGGTCCTAGAGAGCCAAGTCTCAGTCTTAACAATGCTCCAGCTCCCACTTCCAAGTCCTGAGGGACAGGTGAGCAACAAAGTCATCAGATGGGGTCCTTGTGAGTACAAGACACTTCTTCCCACCCACTGTAGGCAACTTCACCTCTTGAGTCCCAAACTGTCCCAGGAGAATGCTTCAAAAAAGCACACTCAGTGCCTAGCTGTGCAGTCCCCATCTTATCCTGGCACTGAATTCTGAGCTTCAGGATTCCTCCTCCTCTAGCAGGAGCAGCCCCTCCCATCTCCCACCTGTGTCTGAGAGTAGGTAACTTTCCACTTTTGTTCTCACCTCACCAATGTCAGCACACAGGCAGTTTTCCTCTCCTGCTTCAGGGCTCCACTTCAAGCTCTCACTGCTCCTGCCTGGACTCTGAATACAATATAATCCTACAGTGTTCCTGGGGCTCCACAGAACCATAACCACCATAACTGGGAAAAAATGAGCAACTATCCCAGGCCCCATATTTTCATTTTAGTTTTCAGATCCTGTTAAGACTATGCCATAATGTAAAAGCAAGTACCTGACGCATCCAGGATATCCTGCTATGACAGATATGTATGTATTGCTTATGGTCAGACAGTTGGAAGTCCTGTCTGTTGATATTTATTTCTCTGTCTGTTTTTCCTCTAAAGTCCAGGATGCTGTTCACCTGAACTAATTGAATGATATATGTCCTTGGTTTAAGTAAATTGTTGATACCTCAGAAATTGTTTTCCTTTTAGAAAAACACATCTAAGAACCTGTACAGCAGGCCCTCTTATGTATGCAGGAGTCCTTGCTGTTACAACATGGTGGTCAGAAGAAGTGATACAAGGACACTCTCAAAGTCTCTCTTAAGAATTTTGGTATTGATTGGGTGACATGGGAGACACTGGTACAGGACCACCAAGCATGGAGTGCCCACATCATAGAAGGTGCTGAGCACTATGAGCAAAGCAGAATTGAAACAGCTGAAAGGAAATTCAGGATGTGTGAATTTAGAGAATCCACTCCAAATATTCACATGAATTATTTGTGCCCAAGCTGGGTAGAGCATTTCAAGCTCTTTTTGGTCTGATCAGTCATAGTCAAACTTCACTCTATCATATGTCATTTTGTCATTTTGGTCCTCTTTGAGAGAAGGACAATAACCAACCAACCAACCAAGGGGTACAGGTTGACTGCAGCATGAATAGTTTGGTGTGAGTCCATATAAGCAATTCGACTCTAGATTGTCACCTTAGAATGTGTCAGACTAAGGATTTGGGCTTTATTCAGAAGACAATGAAAATAATAGCTAGCATTAATATAGTGCTTTACAAACATTATCTCATTTTATTCTCACAACAACCCTTTGAGATAACTGTTATGTTTTAATCTCTATTTTACAAATAAGGAAGTTGAGGTAGACAGAAGTTAAATATGACTTGTCCAGGATAACCCAGATAATACATCTCTGAGACTGGATTTGAACTCAGGCCTTCCTCTCTCTAGGTCCAACACTGTACCCACTGGACCACTCAGCTGCCACTGAAGATTTTCAAGCAAAGGAATGTTAGAGAATGTTTTTAGGATCATTAATTTGTTAAAAGCATATAGGAAGAATGAGAGGCAGAAGGGACAAAACGAGGTGGCGAAGTCAACGAGGAGGCTATTCCAATATTTCATTTGAAAGGAAATGGAGGGTTTGAACTAGGGTGGAGTGGAAAGAAAGGGATGAGCTCTAATAACATCATTGAGGAGGAGTCAAAGGGCAATGGTAACAAACTAAATTAGTGAAGCAGCCTTGGGAGAATAAAGAATAAAAGATAACATGAGTGCTTTGTGGGAATGGTGGCATAATGATACCAAATTTGAAAGGATGTAGCAAGAAGAAGATTTGTAGAGGAAAATGATGTGTTTTATTTTAGACATATAGAGTCTGGGCTGCTGACTAGGCTGGCCATTTGTGAAAGTGTCATCCAAGGAAAATGGGGACATCAGCTCTTCAAGATGTCACCTTCAAGGATCGAAGACATGCCTTAAACATCCCTAATATCCATTTAATAACGTATTTTGGATTAGACATCTACAAAAGAAACTTTTCATCTTTTAGCCTGGACCATGTATGAGGGCAACAAGTTCCCCAAGTTTCCTTCAATTTATTTTTAGTTGGTTTTTAAAAATCCATTCTTCCTACTCTCAGCCCCAATTCTTTATATTTATATAATATGATAACTGAAAGAGACCTTAATGGTCATAGAGTGATAGATTTGGGGCTGAAAGATACCTCAGATAGCATCGAATATAACTCCTTTATTTTAAGGTGAGGAAACTGAGGCCCAGGAAGGAGGAGATGACCTAAAGATAAAACACATCAAGAAAATTTAAATTTAAAAAATAGATATTAGGTCCCATGTCAGGGAAGGTATGTAGAGTACCTCATGTGAGATACATGCAGATCATGTCTTTCAATGATGTCAAGCTGGTTTATGGCAGAAAAACTCATCTTTTTTTGACCATGATATCCTGGAGTCAATATAATCACTATATGATCACTATAATCACTATATAATATATGTGAATATAATTCACAAGGATGTTTGTGAATCATAGGACATCAGACTTCACAGAACCAAAATTGTAGATGATCCAAAGGGAAATGGATGGATAACCAGTGGGTAGAAGCATATAAGTTGCAGATAAGAAGTGGCATAAAAGATGCTGTTCATGGAAGACATGATCCCCAAAGCAGGTAGATTAGTCATGTAGCAAGAGTGAGAGTGGTGAATAATAATAAAAACTATGTATATAAGGCTTTAAAGTTCACAAAGGATTCTGCACACATCATCTTATTGATACTACACCTATCTCTGTTTTGCAGATACAGAAACTGGGATCCATAGAAAGCTAAAAGATCTAAAAATAGAGGACTCTACCACATGGTCTGCTTCTCAATAAATAATTTATAGGAGTACTTCAGGATTTGAGGACTCATTGGTCATTGGACAGGGTTCTTACATAAAGAGTACCAAAGGAGTTTTACTTAACAGCCATCCACACCAGGATGACCAAGTGGATGAAAAATCTATTGCCCAGATTGTGACATGCATTTAGGACGAATATGTGCAGCTTGTCTAATCAATCTGTATATATAGAACAGATAACGCAAATAAGCAATGATTTGGACCTGTAATTGAGAAGGAGAAGGAAAATGGATTGCTTTTGGAACATGGCGGAACTGTCCAGTGACTCTTAAACTTCTAGAACTTCTCCCATTTTTTTATATCAACATTTTACTAGTGTTAGTCTATTGCTGCAAGACATGAAATGTAGTAGGCTATCACATAGTGAGCAATGAAAGGGGGATGGTACATGTAAGCAAGCTACAACACATAAACAATGAAGAACTTCAGGGAAGAATGGTAATAAAAGATGCCATCGAGATAATTTACAATAGCAAAAGAAGATAGGCTGGTCAAATGAACAGGTGTGCAGATAGCTGGGCAGACAGATAGTATCCTCTTGGCCTCTAGAAAAAGCAGAGAAGGACTCTAGCGTACTCAATGCATCGTGCTGTGGCAAACATTGGAGGAACAGACAAGTTGTGAGTTGCATCATTGAGGGAAAAATACGAATCATTGATGTTACAGATATATTTGAATATTTTAATAGAAGAAATGACTTATTGGAGAGGGGCATAATATATTTGGAAATTGAAATGATATAAAAACAAAGGACACCAAATTTGTTTAAAAAATTAGTGGCTTGGAAATATGAGGGACATAGAGTTAGCATAAGCAAGGTTGAAAGACCAGAGGTACCATGGACAGTTGCCTCTGGAAACTGACAAAGAGAAGGACACTGGCATGTCTTTAACCTGCTCAAACTCTAGAGTAAGCAGAGTAAAGTTTCTCGAGAATACTGGAGTTCGACTCTAGTCAATTCAATTCAACATTCACTTATTAAGCCCTTCAATGTTATAGGCACTGCACCAGGAACACAAGTACAAAAAGAGAAACATTGCTTACCCCTAAGGAGTTTGTATTCTGTTGGGGGAGGATTACATTTTTAAACAAATTAAAAACAGACTAATTTGAGGAAGAGATCTTTAGCACCTAGATAAAGGGGGCTATATAACTTTTATTGTGGAGAAGAAAACAAAAACATGAGAAGGGAATAAAAAACAGAGAACACTTTTGCTACGATCTTGTTGAATTAATATAGCTGTGGTGTTTTTGATTCGCTCATCTCTCCCTGATTCCTGGGATTTTGCTCCAGGGCCAGGCTCTTCCATTCACTGGACTTTTGGGTGGGATAGTCAGCCCTGCTTGATCTAATCCCGGGTCTCTCGATTCCCCAGACTTACCTCAGCCTAATTAGACCCTCCTGGATGTTTGAGATTCAGAGTGTTGGAACTTCAGAGCAAAGCAGAATTGAAACACCACAAATGAAACATAGGATGCACAAATTTGGAGTAACCACCTCAAATGTTCACACAAACATGGATTATGCCCAGTCTGTGGTAGAGCATTCCGAGTTCATATTTGTCTGATCAGTCACAGTTGTACACATTGAAACTTCACTTTATCATGGCGATGTCATTTTGGTCCTCTTAGATAATGAAGGACAGCAACCAACCAACACCCCCATCAGGTATTATGCTATAATTAGTATAATAATGCTGCTCTTGAGATGAAAGGCATTTCTGTCCTTCTAGTCCAAAATCCTAATTCTACAAATAAGTAAACTGAAGCCCAAGGAGCTGAAATGACAAGATCTTAGTTTTAGGATGATAAAGGACTTCAGAAGCCATCTGGTTCAATGCCTTGGATTTATAGATGAGGAAACTGAGGCCCAGTGTAGTTAAGTGACTTGACAAAAGTCATAGAAGTGATAGGTATCAATGGCAGGACTTGAATCCAGGTCCACTGACTCCATAGCCAAAACTCTTTCAGCTATATCACATTGTTGGATTTAGAAGACCTGGATTCAAATCCCAATTTTGCCACTTATTACCTTAACTCCTATGGCTCACTCACTTTGCATGGACCTGTTTCCTCATCAAGGGAGATTAGACTAGATGACCTTTAGCTTGAGATGGACCATAATTTAAGAATGCTTAAAAGGACTAAGATTTGTCCATTGATAATAGGATAAAAATTTTTATCTCAAGGAAAAATTATAATATCTTTTCATAATTTGTTATTCAATCATTTCAGTTGTATCCAATTCTTTGGGACCCCCTTCCCCCTTTCAGGTTTTCTTGGCAGAGCTGTTGAAGTGGTTCCTTCTCCAGATCATTTTACAGATGAGGAAAATGAGGCAAACAGGGGTAAGTGACTTGCCCAGGGTCACACAGCTAGTAAGTGAGATCAGATTTGAAGTCAGGAAGATGAGTTTTCCTAACTCCAGGTCTGGCATTCCATCCACTGAATCACCTAGCTACCTCTGCTTGTAATCATTAGTGATTCAAGTCTATTTGCACAGATAGCAGACCTCTTCTAGCTCAAGATCTCTGCTCTTCACTTTACAGATGAGGAGTTTACTAAGGCTAAGGCTAGTAGTATGATTTGTCTGAAATTATGTAACTAGTGACTCAGAGGCAGGCTTTGAATAATCCAGTCACTAAGAGACACAGTCCCTCCCATCCCTTTCGGTCTGCCTGAGGGCATTTTGAATTCAGTTGCATCCTAGACTGATCTTTGTGGAGTTAAAATCATATAATCAAAGGGTGCTAGGGCAGAAGACACCTTTCACATCATCTGATCCCCTCATCACACAGGTGAGGAAATTGAATGTCAGGGATTAAATGCCTTACCCCCATGGTAACAGTATAAAGGGTCACTTCATGACCACTGGATCATGCCTTTGCCATTGATTGTGGGTAGCACAGCCCAGGGAGCAGAGTGATTGGACTCAGGGAGTCCTTCCCTTCTTTTCCAGCTCGATTGACTTTTAATAACCCACCAGTGCTGAGAGCTACCACCCTGCTATTTTTTAATGAGTTTCTGAAAGGTTTGCTCCAGGGCAGCAGCCCACATGTGGAGTTCAAGCCAAGGGGATAGGGTTATTTTCATGTTTAAAAACATGGATTTAAACAGAAATGCCAACAGGATGCTAGCTGTTTAACTCTCCAAGGTGTAGACAGAATGAGACAACCCATGCTGGTTCAAATCACTAACTATTCATTTTGAATGAAGGAAAAACTATTATCCCTGGAATCCCTCACTGTGAAGTTTTAGACTTTTGTCCCCCACTAAGGAAGAAACAGGAATTGTTTCTTCCTTAGAGAGACACTCTTCATTAAAAAAGAAATCCAATAGCTGAAAACTTACTGAAAAATAATTTGTACCGCAGGACATGACTTTGGTTTATGCTTCATAACAGTGTAACACGGATTGACTGGGCCACTCCTCAGGGAGCTGGGCATGTGCTCTGGAGCTTTCTGTGGGACCGTGCTTTGAACTCTTGCTAAAGGATAGGCATACCCCAGGAACTCCTGATAGGTTCCATGGTCCCTGCAACTGAAGTTATATCAAAGATGATTGAAAATTGAACCAGGGAGATTGAGTCACTCAATGACTTGGTTTGGGGGAGGGGACTTCTATCCTTTCTCCCCTTGCCCAGGGGCAATGATGGTTCATCAACTGAGCACATGGACACAAGGACATGAGCTTTCCTATGTGAGCCTGCTGAGACATGATGTTTCCATCATTGGCAGCTATTCAAGAGTTCCTGGGTTTCTGAATAGGTGTTGGCTACCCAATGCGAAGACAGAAGATGACTAGTTATTAAACCATCTTGAACCTCAAAGGATTAAGGGGACAGGCAGGAGATCTGAAATTTGTGAATTGTTCAGACAGTTCTGGTCTGATTGGAAAGTAGTCAGTTATCTCACACAAAGTGCCGTTAGCTTTCGGAAAGATTATGTTGATGGTAGTGGATTATCATTTTCTACTTTAAGTAGTTATTAATGAATATGTCTTTTAAATATTTCTTCAATGTTTAGCACAGTTTTTGGCACATAGTAGGCACTTACTAAATGATTTTCTATTGTTTTTTGGAGAAAATAAATGGCTGACCTATATCAAATGCTTGTTTTATACTTAGAGGACTTTTTCTATAAGGGATCCTAGAGATACTTGAAACATGAGTCATGCCTAAACTTAATTTTAGAGATTTTTCTCTTGAATTATAGTCCCAGATGGGTATAGAAGACCTCTCTTTGTGGATGCCTCCAGGTTGAATCTGGTTTCCATACGAATCCAGAGTTGGAACCCTTTTGAGGAAGGACCATAAAAGCTAATTCTAAAGTTTTCCATGAATTTCATCCAAATAATGAGGGGATATATCCTAGCTCAGAGACACCAGAAATAGAACTAAAAGTCAAAGAGAGAAGGGGAATTGATGAAGCAAGATAAGAAGGCAGTGAGAATTTTCCCTCAACTCTAGAATTTTCTTGCCTAGATCTCTGCTTCATGAACAATGAAATAGCTATGGGGAGAAGTTGTTAGTGGCTATACCATTGAGGGGACATTCAAAGAAAAAGATAAAGTCATAAGCTACTTGAGTATCCTAAATCCATGCCCTGGGTCATGCAGAAGAAATGACTCCTTGGGTCCAGAGATCCTGAATCTTCATATAAAGACTTGCCTTCCTGGAAGTGTTAGTCAAATATAAGTTGGGTATTATGTGGTGTCCCCTATATGCCTTTGTAAACTCATAGTCACAGAGAACTAAAGAAATCAGCATGGGTCTTCCCTAGAACCACGAGATTCAGAGCATCCTTAATACTGCCTGGAAATCACCTCTGTTTAGGAGATATTGTTCCTATGCATCCATTATGTAGCTGTTGTATTATTTGCATTGTTAGAGGCTCTAGGTGGAACAGTATATCGTGGTGAACTTAGACTCAGGAAGATCTGACTTCAAATCCTAGCTTAGACACTTAGTACCTGTGATGCTGGTTAAATCACCAAACTCTTTTGTAAAATAGGGTTAATAATAGCACCAACCTGCTAAGGTTGCTGTAAAGATCAAATGAATTAATGTATGTAAAGCATTTTTCAAATCTTTAAGTACTACATAAATGTTAACTTATTATATTATTTCTATGCTAAGGATAAAGCACTGGAACAATTAAGAATGAACTGTCCAAATCCTGGAGGGGCCCCATTACCGTTGTGCTTACATTATGGCCAATAATTAGGACTCATGAGGCAAGTTTAGGAAGGAGGTCAGTAGAATGGGCATTCAAGAACTAGTCTTGATTGAGTAAATTCACCCTAACTAGACCCATTAGACTGACAAGTCAGAGCGGTCCCTCACAGGGAGTTGAAGCTGGGGTACAGAATGTCATCCACTGTCTGGGAAACAGAGAGTTTGGACCTTCTCTAATCTTTTCATTCAGCAGGGGTTTGGGGAGTGAGAGCACTAAACTTCCAGGGCAAGCAATCCTCCAGCTTCTAAACCTTGTCTGACTCATTCAGGTGAATGGATAGCTGCACCACCCACTGGTTAAACTCGGAATATGAAGATATGCTTTAAGTACCATGGAGAGGCGCCTTCAATTTGTTTTCCCAAATTTCCTGTTTGAGTCTTACAAATTAAGGGAAATGAGAAACTCTTCCAAAGCATATCCAGGTCATTCATCTCATATATCTTCTCCGTTTGAATTAACTTGGCCAAGATAGCTCAGCTTGTAAGCAATAAGGTGGATAATGAGCCTAATAGGCAATGTACTATTGTATAAGGAATGTAATATCTCCTTAGTTGCTAGGGAACTGGTTCAGGGTATGAATGACAGCCCACACAAAGAGCTGTGGTTTGTGGGAATACTACTGAACTACGATGAATTCAACACATAAAAGACCCTCTTGGCTACTATGGATCCTCTGGACAGGAATAAAACACTGGCTAAGATGTTCTGAAGGGAATACAATGCAAATGTGCCAGTTTCCTGAGATAATGGAGCCTTCTAAATTTCCTAAAGATCTCCTCAGTGAGGAGAGAACATGGAAGGAGATCATAAAGCTCCCCATCTCAGATGCTGAGCACTTGAAGAGACTGACCTTTTCTGAGGAGGGGCAGAGAGGACTCTGTCAGATCTAGAAAGATTACTAGGGTGGGGAAGTACCATTTCAATCCCAAGAATGACTATGTACCACAAGCATAGGCACTAAGTGTATTACCCCATAAAAAGCATAATTATTCTTGAGAAATTATGGATCCCTTAAAGAAGAGGGAAATTTTGAGCCTGGGACTGCCTCAGCTGCTGAGATATGACAAGGGGATAGGTGGAAAGGGGGCAAGAAAATCAAGAAAACCTGGGTTTTATGCGTTGTATGTGTTAAAAATGAAAACCTATCTGATAACCATTCTAGTGTTCTTACACCTCCACACTCCATACACACATAGATATACTCTGAGACATGGTCCATCCTTGGTGTTACTCCCTCCATCTCCCAACTCTAGGAGGCTTCACTGGATATCAAACTCTAGATATACTAGAATACTCTCCTTCATCATTTCCATCTCCTGGTCTCTCTGACTTCCTTAAAATTTCAGCTAAAATATCTCCTTCTATAAGGAGCCTTTCCTGATCTCTCTTAATTCTAATGCTTCTCTCTCTCACTTATGTGGAATTTATCCTGTCTAGGTCACGCTTGTGCATAAGTGTTTGCCTGTTGCCCCTCACCCCCCATAAGACTGAGTTTCTTGAGAGCAGGAACTGCCTTTGCCTTTCTTTGTATCCCTGATGCACAATGCCTGACATTGTAGGCACTCACTAAATGCTTATTGGCTAACTATTGACTGGATCTCTGATTCTTTGACATAGAGAACTCCTGGGTGATGAAAACATCTCTATTAATACAGGTCAGTAGCCTCCTTGCAATTTATAGTGTTAGTTGCTTAAAGCACGGAGAGGTTAGCATGACTCTTTGCAAACATAAGATAACCACTTCAGGGAATGGAAAGGGCTCAGAACATCTATGTTAATTTCCCAGATAGAAATTTCCTCATCTGTTAAAAGAAGAGATTAGATCAGATGCTTTCTAAGATCTCTTCCAACTCTAAGTTTCTATGTTGAAAACCTCACAGTTACATAAAGACAATGGTCATCAAAGTCACAGTAACCTTTGAGACATAATACATGTTAGACTTCCTCAAGTTGTCAAGATAATCTTGGCCAAACTTTTGGTGAATAGTCAATTCAATCAAGTCCATATTCAATGAGACTCACCTCCCAGTTGATAAGAATTGATCAAGTGAAAAGTACAAAATCAAAAACAGACAAAGAAAGTTAGCTCAACAGAACCTTTGCTACTAGACCAAATTTTAGTGAACAACAGTAGGGAGAGTCTGACTCATTGAGTCTAAGCCTTGAAAGGCTGCTCTTCAGGAAGCAGTTCAGTTCCCCACTTTGGCTGCACTTGGAGAAGTTCAGAAGACTTAGGAGTTAAGGATTCCAGCCACTGGAACAATGCTAAAGGAACCTCACTGGGAAGGGTCATCGAACTAGGCTTTGGTCATCGTAGTGAGCAGGATGGATACCTGTGTCCTGAGTACACCCAAGAAGAGAACTGATCTTACCTTCTAGATCCAATAGTCCCCTGGCCAGGTGCCCAGAAATGTTGGAGAAAACAATAGCAACAACAAAGAGTTATGGGCAGGAGCTAAACCGTCCTATGACTCTCTGGACCCAATTCTCCTGGGCTTACATGACCATGGCCTGAAAAGAGAATACAGAGTAAGAGATTAGATTTTTCTGTTCTTGGCTATAAGTCTTTTGCCATTTTTCCCCTTATAAAATATAATCTCACTGAGGGCAGGAACTATATTTTTTGTCTTTGTATGTCTTTCACCTAACAGAGCCTGGCACATATTAAGATAGAGAATAGCTACTGGATGTGTGATTTCATTGATATAGGGAATTCCCTGGTGGGGAAAAATCCTCTGCCAGTACAAATAGCAATCCTTTTCTGGAGCACTGAGGGACTGAATGACTTCTCCAGAGTCATGTAGCCCATCTGTGTCAAAAGCAAGACTTGAATTCAGATCTTCCTGGGATCTTGCTGGGCTCAAATCTCAATAATCATAGTGTACATAAAGGGAGTAAAAAATAAGAAGTCTAGAAATGCAGGAAGGGGATAAGTTTAAATGACAATGAACTTTAGATTTGATCCTGAAGGCCATAGGGAGCCACTGGGATTTATTGGGAAGAGGGGTCAAGGAGGGTGAGAGCGTACAACCTATGATTTGAAAAATCCTCTTGGCATCTGGGTGGAGGAGAGTTTGGAATGAGGCTAGAGATTACAATGTTTATGGACCACAGAAAAGAAGATAAACAAACAAATAGATTGCTAGATCATGCTGTGAAATTGATCTTCCCTACGCTCTCCACAGGCATGATCTGTGTCTCTTAGTATGAAAGCCTGTGCATTTCATAGATGTCCCAGATAACAACTGAGTCTTCAGTAACAACAAAACCCACTTTCAAGGCCATAAAAGAGCACTGTTGTCATGTAATTGATTAATCAATTAGCTAGCATAGGAATGTAAGCTATTTGTACAATTTCACCTCCAGGTGTCGCTATCAGCATAAGCGCTATCACCCTAGCCCATGAGGCAAGCGTTTGCATCAGAAATAAACCTTTTCACAAGAGTAGGCTTTCCCAGTGGTTGCAATATACCTGTTGATCACAAGAGGGCACTCAACTACAAGCTCTTACACACCCCCTGTGACACCTAATAGGTTTATTCACCTTTCACACCTAGATTCAAATTTTAGTCTAACAGATGAATTCGTGCTCAAAAAAAGGAATCAGTGCTCTGAAATATTAGAATCGGGGCAGGACAAAACACAGTTGGCCTTTTCATTGATTTTGTCCCCAGTTTGCATTTGGGAAATAACCGGTTCTCAGATGACTTACCTCATTAATCAGGCTCAAATGATTTACTTTTCAGAGACTCTAAGGTTTATTAAAATACAGCAAAGTGAAGAACTGTTTAGTAGCTGTCCCTTAGTAAATATGTAAGAAAAAGCTTTTCCCTATTATCTCCCTTTTTGCCTCTCATCCACAACCTCTTCATAACCATGAATGATGGGAAAGATTAAGGGAAGGAATTGTCGCTCTGGAACCCACCAGGATAAATTATAGGGGAGGAGGGATAAAGAATGGAGCACCAGGGGTTTTGGTATTATATTGCTGGCCCAATTTTACCAGCAACTTAAGTTTTGTAGGGTATACCAGTTTGTAGGCAAATACAACTGCACTGGTCCATCTAGACTCCACTTGGTCCTTTCTTTGTCCCAGGGGCTCCCTCCTTGCCATGGCGGTTCTCCAGACAGCAAGTCCCCCTACAATAACTATCCTTTGTGTATAATTGTTAATCCAATAATTACTACAGCATATGTTACATAAGTAGGAGGGAGGAAGAAGAGAAGGAATAAAAGGAGGGGGGGAGGAGGAGGAGAGGAAATGGAAAAGAAGGAGAAGAAAAAAGAAAAAGGAGAAGAAGGAGAAATCTAGGACTTATTAATAATTTAAGGTTTCTAAGGTCTTTGATGAGCATTATAAGAACACTGAAGATAAATAAGTTTTCTTGTCGAATGAAAGAAATCAATCTTAATTCAGCGAATTAAAGAGAGAAGCACACAGGCAGGTAGAAGGGAAGTAGGCAAAATAGTGTGGTAAGAGCAGTGATGTGGATTGGACAAAGTGCTTCTGAGATGTATTCAGGTACAACCAACTAATGTGTCCCCCCCACCCCCTTTCCATAATCGCCTCTTCTGCTTATTAATTTTCTCTCCTTTGGTTCAAAGGAAATGTAGTGGCTATGCTCTAGAAATATCTCAGCAAGTCACCAAAATTGCAGAATTCTTACAGTTCACACCTACCCTAGAGTAAGAGCAGTGCAATCTCTTTTCCAATGGATTTACTTTTGCTTTCTCCATCTCACTGTAAATTCATAGCTTAGATAAACATCACTGTTAATGGTCATGTAATTTGTTATCAGTATCAAACAACATAGAAACACAGACAAGTATTCCAATTATCTTAAAGCTTGCAGCTAAGGTCATTTATTTCTCTTTCCTTCACCTTATTCCTAGACAGCCCAAAGGGACATTGTTGAAAAAAATGTATTGAGATTTAGACTTTAAGTGAAAAGTCTCCCAGCACTGTGCTCTGAGAAATATGAGGGAAACAGTGGAGATGGAAAAGGATGGGGGTGTGAGCTGTTTCCTGGATTTCATTCTCAGGCAATACCACAAGTACCAGTTCAGCCTAGTCTCAACTCTAGCCCACAACTATCACAACTACTCACCTCCTCTGTTTTCCCTCTCCAGGGGGCAGCTAGATGGTGCAGTGAATAGAGTTCAGAGCTTGGAACAATCTTGCTAGGTTCAAATCTGGCCTCATACACTTATTCACCCAAGGATTCTCTATGTTCAGAGATTTTATGAGGGAAGCACTTTGTATACCTTAACATGCTAGAGAAATGTGACTCAGGTTTAATAAAAAATTAGAAGAAATTCCTCCACCACTGAAGTCTTTCATTGACACTTCACTGTGACCTGGAAGTGACTCTGGTTTCAATGAGGACTATTTCAGTGGAGCACAGAGTTTTCCAGGATGTTACACAACTGGAAATATTGCAAGAACAGGTCAAGTGAGTGACTTTATATCTGTGGTCCAAGGAATTGCCTAGAATGGGAGGGGCTTGTTGCAAGAAGGATGAGGATCATCTGATAGGTTTTGAGGCCATATAATTCCTGCAGACTGACGACTAAGGCATCAATAGAATACCAAGACTGACACCATTTCCAGTATTTTAAATTAAGATATTTTAATTACCTGACCAAGATCTGAGTGCCAATGCTTATGCAGGGCTAGGAAGTTGCGACATATGGGCTGAACATATTTCTTCTCAGGAAATCAATGTAAAATATTTTAGTCTATTATCATACCCTCTTTTGCATAAAAAATAGTTGCATGAAGAAAACAAAATACAAGCAAGGGAAAATCAGTGTAACAGAAGCTGGTGAGTTTTCATTATGAACAACATAAGTAATTCAAATGGATAAATAAATATAAATTTGCTTTAAGCAGCATGAGTATAAATTAGTTCTTAGAGTTTCCTGAAATAGTACATACCATAAAGATGAGATTGTTGAATGATCTTTTTTTTGTGTAGTAGTTAGATAATCACTTGAAGTTTTAGAATAATATATAGTCCTTCATACTTTCCAAATATTATATTAGAAACACTAATTCAAAATATTGGTTGTGTGATCCCATCTATCATATGACCTTGAAAAAGAGAAATGAGCCTTCTTGCGTATTCATTAAAAATGATCCAATACCACTTATTCATAGGGCCAAGTAGACTGGGTTTACTCAAGTCCAATGATCACAACTGTGATGAGTCTTTGACGGTATTCATTCATAATTCTTAATAAGCATTTGGGAGTGCTGGGGAACTCTGGACCAATTGTTGTAGTCATGTTAACCTTGAACCAAACAAATGCTCATATGATGGTAGCTTCTGGGGTGGAGGAAACAGAATTTTTCATTTATTCTTTTTTTCCTATAGGTATAAATACAAAATATAGATATTTCATGAGCCCCTATTATGTTTATAGCTTCTCCCTCCTACCCCATCCCTACCCCCAGGAGCAGGTGATGCTGATTTTTGTGGTAGAAACACATGGCACAGGTAGACATGTGTTTTGATCTGGTCTTGGAGGGAGTTCAAGGACATATTACTGAACCACAACCCTCTGTGTAAAGTAGAGTAGATTTTGTCCAATCCTGAAAACCAATCTCTAGCCCAAGAAGTCTTCCCGAGCAGCAACAGCATTGGGAGTTGCTAAATGTACAATCTCAAGACTGAAAGTTCCGAAGTTTGAGAGTTGGAAGGCTAGTCTCCTAGAAGGCAGAGATTTCCTCAACAATGTGACTCATGGAGGTTGTCAACAGAAAATTTCTTCTGTTAACTTATCTTTCCGGGTTCAAATCTGACCTCAGACATCTACTAGCTATGTAATCCTGGCAAGTCACTTAAGCTCTGTTTGCCTCAGTTTCCTCATCTTTTAAAAGAATGAGCTGGAGAAAGAAATCATAATCCACTTCTACCAAGAAAACCCAAAATGGGATCACAGAGTCAGATATGACTGAAAAATGACTAAAGAACAAAAAGTCTCTAGTACTCTGCACATAGTTAATAAAGGCTTGTTGAATTGAATTCAGCTGTATTTTTAGGTTCAGAGCATTTGTGAATATATAACATGGTGGAACCAAACTGGGAATCAGATTTTGTCTTGGCAACGGAGCCCTATCTGAGCTTGGCGCTGCCCCACGAGCCTGCACACGTGTGCCATGCTTCAGCGGTTCTTTTGATGGCTACATTTCTCCAATACATTGTAGCAAATGTACTTAATGGTAATTAGAATGTTGACCTCCTGCTGTGCTCAAATCTCAATAGAAAACAAACTCTTGCTAACTGATGGGATAAGTGACTCTGAAGATGGAAGCCAGTGATTTGCAGAACACTTGTTTCATGCAAATATCAAGATTAACAAAGAGATTCATTGATCCCATTTTGCTTTTACAGGGCTTATGTGCAGACCTAAGGGAGGGGAAAGAAGCTTCCTTATCATATGTCATCTCCCTCCATCCCCCCATAGTTCAGCTGCAGACTGGATAGTATTTTCTTTCTACCCAGGATGCTGATTCAGTTGCATTTGACTTTGCAGAAATGCTTGGCAAGAGCAAATTTGCATTTTCTGGAGCCAGACATGGCAACCTATCTTTCCCTCTTTGATGACCTGCTCAATGAACTTAAGAGGAATTTCTGCCACTAGGTGCCTTTGGCCTAGAAGCCTTGTTCTTAAAAAAGACAGATAGATGACAGATAGGTAGATAGATAGACAGACAGATAGACAGACAGACAGACAGACAGATAGAAAGACAGACAGATAGATAGATAGATAGATAGATAGATAGGCAGATAGATAGACAGATAGATAGATAGATAGACAGATAGACAGACAGACAGAAGATAGATAGATAGATAGATAGATAGATAGATAGATAGAAAGACAGACAGACAGACAGATAGATAGATAGATAGATAGATAGATAGATAGATGTGGATGGATGGATGGATGGATGAATCGAGTTTAAACTTGCGAATTTATTTAATTTATTAAAATTACATTAATTTATATTATTACCACAACTACAAAGACACATATTATTAAATTGAATTTAAAGCATTTTTTCTGAACTAGTTAAATGACCACTTTCCTCTCTGTTCCTTCCTTTGTATAAGATGAGGATGTTGGATCCCAAACAATAATGAACCGATCTTGTTCCCTGAGGCAAGTTCGGAAGGAGCAGTGGAGGCAGTGCACCTGAGTGGGATGTAGTTATGTTTAGAGAGGGGCTGCCATAGCTGTAGGGGAGGATGAACCCTGATGTGACATTGATCATCGTGGGGCAGGACCCCGCCTCTGGACAAGGGAATAGGGAATTCAAGCTGTAGATACAGGGCGAGTGGAATTAATCAGAGGCAGTGGTGGGCCATAAGAGACAAGGCTAATGAGCACCAGATTACTGTGGCAAGGAAATGTAGCTCCCAGAAGTCATCATCCTGTGACTGTTTCAGTTGCCGCATCCTATGGCTCTGATTGGACCAGATGAGATGATCCCAGACTTTTCTTTTGGGTCTGACGTTCTGCAATGATAATTGCATAATCCCAGGGCAAGGTGGTTTGCTTGCAAATAAACTGATCTAATTAAAAGAGCTCTGGGTTACAAACAGAAGAAGAGAAAAATGGTTTAGGTTCTCTTAAAGAGGGCAGAAAGGGTATTTATAGATAGATAGAAATTTGGGCTGAGACAACTACTGCAATTGAGGCCTGACAGGATTTAGCTAAGAGTGAGCAGATTACCCAAGGCTGTAAATGCCCTGGGAGCTGCTCACACAGGCATAGCAGGAATTAGCTAGGGCAGCTTTATCTTGCACCATACCATCATTTGATATGATAGTCTGAATAGCTACAGGCCCAGCTTCTCTAGGGTGCTAAGTGGTGAGGTAGATGGAGCTAGGCTTGGAGTCTGGGAGACCTGAGCTTAAATTCAACCTCAGAAACTTACTAGCCATGTGACCATGGGGAAGTCACTTAATCTCTGTTTGCCTCGGTTTCCTTATCTGTAAAGTGGGATTAAAAAAAAGCATCTGCCTCCCAAGGTTGTTGTAAGGATGGAATGAGATAATTGTGAAAGGCTTGGCACAATGCCTGGCACAGAGTGCTATATAAATTCTAACTATTATCATTATTTCCTTAGAAATAATGCCAAAGAAAAGTGAGGGCTTTTTTGAGTGTGGTATCTGTCTTTTATACATTCTAAAAATGTCTTGTGATATAAAAATGATTTAAAAGGATTAAGTATGACTTGGTGAGAGCAGTGAACCCAGGGGTCCCAAGGCTATCACCAGCTCCGGTTGTGATTTCCTTCTCTGTACAATAAGGGACTTGGAGAAGAAAATGATCTTCTTCTCCTCCTCCTCCTCCTCCTCTTCCTCCTCCTCCTCCTCCTCCTCCTCCTCCTCCTCCCTTCTTCTTCTTCTTCTTCTTCTTCTTCTTCTTCTTCTTCTTCTTCTTCTTCTTCTTCTTCTTCTTCTTCTTCTTCTTCTTCTTCTTCTTCTTCTTCCTAAATGCCCATCAGTAATATCTTTGTTTTTACATCATCTTCACTCCCCAACATATACCTTCCCCTTTTCCTAGGGAGGGGGCTACCAATACAGCCATTCCTTATAGCAAAAATAGAAAAAGGGAAAAAAAGCAAATCAATCAAACCTACTAACGTATCAGCTAAGCCTGACAACATATGCAGTACTCCACATCCATAGTCTCCCACCTCTGTGCAGAGAGAATAGTACAGAAAATAAAAAAGCCTTATCTCTAGAGTCAGAAGATGTATGTTCAAATTCCAACTCTGAAACTTAATATGTGTGCCACTTGGGACAAATTAGTTAACCCCTCTGAGCCTCAGTTTCCTAATCTGTAAAATCAGAGGGCTAGACTAGAGGGCCTCTGAGCTGCCTTCCAATTCTAGAAGTGTAAGTCTATGAATTCTTATCTCTTCATTCTTCTATTGACTCATCTACACTTTCTCTACTATGCTTTAACAGCTTCCCAAATCTGGAATTTAACTCCATCCTTGGAATTCCCACACTGGAAGTACATCCTGACTCTGCAGCCCCTCCTTCTGATTGGCTGGCTCCTCCAGCCTCTAATTTTAGATGTAGACTTGGATTTTCCATTTTTCAGAAAGCCTCTGGCCTCCCATATTTTCATTTCTCTTTGGGCTTCTCTCTTAACTCTCTGGATATTCTCTGCCATTCCCTCATATTTTCCACTTGTACTTGTATTTCCAGAGTTTAGTCCTGGTGAGGACTCAATAAATGTTTGTCTCCTTGACATCTTCAGGGACATCTGTGGTGGCATAGTCACATAGCATTCAGTTTCAATTTTCCCTGTTTCTTTCCTCATACATTATTGTAGTCATTGTATCAATAGTTTTCCTAGTTCTGCTTAGTCATTTGTCATTAGATTATGTGTCTTCATGTATCCTTCCTTTTCATCATTTCTTACAGCAAATATGGAGTAACCACCCCAAATGTTCACATGAACTATCTGTACTCAATCTATGGTAGAGTATTCCGAGCTCATATTGGTCTGATCAGCCACAGTCAGACACACTGAAACTTCACTTTATCATGGTGATGTCATTTTGGTCCTCTTCAAGAACAAAGGACAATAACCAACCAACATTCCATTACAGACACATACCACAGTACCCACCCACTCTCCATTCTTCTCTGAAACAAACATAAGGTTGCTGTCAATATTTTGGCATAAGTGGACCTTCCTTTGTATTTTAGTTCTCTTGGGTTGAAGACTAATGGTGAGATTTCTGGGTCTGTCTCTTTCTTATCCTAATTCCAAATTGTTTTTCAAAATAGTTGGACTGATTCACACATCCACCAACATTGTATTAGTGTACCTATTTTCTCTACCTCTCTGTCACTGACTCTTCTCATTGTAGGCTCTGGGGGGCTACAACATCTTCTGACATCTTTGCCAGATTGCTGGATATAAGCTGAAACCTTACACCAGCTTTCATTTGCATTTTTTTCTTTTTATTAGTGATTTGAATCAATTTTTCACATGTTTGAGAATTATTTGCTCATAATAAGATTTCTAAAATCTCATACAGCTCTAATATCCAGGAGAAAGTATCTTAGAAAGACTCAAATCATAAAACGTTTTTATTCATTATTTTCTATTCCTTATCTTATTCCTTATATGGCTTACCTAAAAACAAGTAAATTCATATCCAACATTTTTTTTCGTGCTGATGAAGTTAAATGTCACTTTTTCTTCAGAGTGGTAGAATATTTGAAATATGGAACCTACTTCTTGTTTTCTACCAAAATAGGGTGTGAAGACCAATCCATGGTCAGTAGCCTTCTATCCTTCCAGTTTAGGTAGTTTATGGAAGAAAGGGAAAGAACGCATTACAATGGAAGGCAACAGGCAGTTTGCAGAAAGCTCCTAATCAGCACATCCCTGTGGTATTGAATAAACATTCATCATATTTAATTTGTCATTTTCTGGTGAAATCAGGAACTTATCACCTATATCCTACAATCCAATGGACAGCTCCCCTGATTTTATCCTGTGCTCCATCTCTTTACCATTCCTGCGTTCTTATCATGGCCATCCATTCACTTGTCATCACAGACTATCTTTCAGCCTTCCTTCCCTCAGGCTGAGAGATGTCTCTCTCTCTGATTGATGAATCAGAATGAGGCAAGTCAGTTACTATTCATTCCCTGGGTTTCTTGTAACCACAGCTTTCTCCAGTTTGCAGCTCTCTTGTTTCAGCCTCCAAGTCACCTTATCACTCGTTAAGCTGTTGCTGTTTTCTTTTTTTAGCTTAGGAAAAACTTTTTTTTCCCTCTGAAAAATCTCCTTACTCAGAATTTCAGAAGGAAGCAGGCCATACGTTGCCTTCTGCCACCATAAAAGGAGTCAAGTGAGAAGGAAATCAGAGAATCTTGGAGTTGGAAGAAATGTCAGAGATCATCAAATACAACCCCCTACTCAATGCAGAAATTTTCTGTTGACAAGTTCAGATACTATACTATCTCCTCTAGCTTCTCTCTGAATACCTCCAATGATGGGAAATTCATTTATAATAGCACAGTTTGTTCAATTTTGGAGAGATTTAGGTACTAGATTGTTCTTTATTTTTAGTTGAAATCATCCACTGTATAACTAGTCCTCATTCTTGCATTCTGGAGTGTTAAAAACAAGAGCCTTCTCATTTCAATATGTCAAACTTTCATCCTTCTCCAGAATTTTCTCTTGTCTGCACTAAATATGCCTTGTTTCCTCCACCGTTATTACCATTATTGATGCTTTATTATACTCGTCATTGATCTCCGGGTGCTGCTTAATTTGTTAATATCACTCCTAATGTATGATGCTCAGAAATGGACATTTTACTCCAAAGGTGGCCTGGAAAGATGAGCACAGTGGGGCTATTGCCTCCATCATTATAGACCTTGAACTTCTATCTTTGCAGCTCAAGATCATAGGATCATAGGCTTGAGTTGAACGACACCCACCCAGCACAACCTCTCATTTTGTAGATGAGGAAACTGAGGTACAGAGAAGTTAAGTGACAAACCCAGGATGTAATAGCTAAAAAGTATTGGAGGAAGAATTTGAACTCGGGTCTTTCTGACTCCAGTACTATCCACTGTGCCACCTGAAAAAGGCCTTAGGATTTTTAGTAACTGAATTACACTCTGGGGGTCATATTCAATATAATGTGCCCAGATTTAAATGTCTTCAGATAAAATTTTACTTTCATGCAGAGATTTTACCTACATTTCTGGGGCAGTTCCTTGGTTGTGGTTCTGATTATCCTATTAAACCAGGTAATAAGCAGTTTCCTGGTTCTCTGTGGATCAAAGGTGTGGATACTGGAGTTCTCAAAGGTCAGCCTTTCTTTGTACACCTCTATCCTGTACTCCCATCTTCTTTATCCCCTAAGTGAGGAGAGGAACCAATGGGGACTTGCTTTTCACTGAGGGTGAGTTCAGGTGATCCTGATGAGCATAAGGCTTATTTGATTATGTTTATTGAGACTTCAAAATAGCTGTAGGATCATCTTTTCCAGGTGCACACCCAGAGATGAAACTGTTACATAGTGAACTGAGAGAGTATCCTGGATATGTACTGAAAGCATTCATGTTTTTTTCCGTGTGAATCATCTCATCTTCTAGAGAGGTGCTAAACTTTCAGTCTTTTGAGAGTCAAAGTCCAATCCCCATGGAGTAACTATAGCTTGACCAGTTATAAAATGAACTTGTCAATATGATTGAGTCCTGAGTGACTGCCTGCTCATAGCCCTGCCCTCAAACCCTTCTTAGGCTTCTCATTAGGAAAATGTTTTGGTATTTTTTCGTTTAGACTAGCAAGAGACAATAAGTAGTCAGCTTACAGAGTAGAAGAAGTCAAAATTGTCAACTGCTTTACATAATATAATTATATATTTCCTTAATATAAGGAAAGTGTGTTGGGTTTTCTTTGTTTTTTTAATGGAGAAGCACACGGTAGGTGCAAGCAGCCTGTGGTATATAGCTAGTGAGGAATATTGAAGGAGAATGATAGTAAAGAATGCCACGAAGGAATTATATAAGAGGAAGAGACATTGGACTGATCACATGCCAAGTAAGCATGAAATGTCAGGAGAAAGAAAGGAAGGCCTCTAGCACGTAGAGTGGCTAACTTATGGGTGGACATGGACAAGAGTCACAGAGAATGGACTGGCATGGAGGATTTGCAAGCAGCATTATCGAAGGGAACTTCCATATGAATGAATATTTGAAGGGAAATGTAAGCATGCTTGTGGGCAAAGAGGAAGGAAACAGTAGAGGAGGACTTGGGGATGAAAGAGAGAGTTATTGAAAGAATGGGGTGGGGGGCAGAACCCAAATGGTGTAGAAAGACGCACATATGCTAGCTCTCCTGCCATAGTTCATAAAATACCTGTAAAAAATTCCTCCAGGCAAATTCTAGAGCAGCAGAAGCCACAGAATGACAGAATGAAAGAGATTTCCAGCCCAGGGTGGCCTGGAGGGCCAACGGGAAAGGCCAATTGCACTGGACGTGAGGCAGGGCAGAGCCTCGTCTTGACCACACCGCACCTGGGGGAGCTGGACTGGAGCAGACCTCAGGGGCGGAATCCCCAGCAGCAGCAGAGGTCCCTGGGTCCCTCAACTCACAGGCCCCAAATAGAGTTTTGGAGGTCAGTGAGAAGGCTTTTTCTTTCTTTCTTTTTTTTAATATAAATTTATTTATTTAACTTTTTACATTCATTTTCACAAAATTTTGGGTTCCCAATTTTCTCCCCATTTATCCCCTCCCTCCACCCCAATACACCGATCATTCCAATATTCCCTATCACCAATCTGCCCTCTCTTCTATCATCCCTCCCTTCTCTTGTCCCCATCTTCTCTTTTGGTAGGGCCAGATGACTTTCTATTCCCCACTAACTGTATTTCTTATTTCCTAGTAGCAAGAACAATATTAAACAGTTGTTCCTAAAACTTTGAGTTCCAAATTCTCCCCATCCCTCCCTCCCCATCCATTCCCTTTGGGAAGGTAGGCAATTCAATATAGGCCCTATCTGTGTAGTTTTGCAAATGACTTCGATAATAGTCATGTTGTGTAAGACTAACTGTATTTTCCTCCTTCCTATCCTGCCCCCCATTGTTTCTATTCTGTCTTTTGATCCTGTCCCTCCCCAAGTGTGGACTTCAAATTGCTCCCTCCTCCCATTGCCCTCCCTTCCATCATCCCTCCCTACTTGCTTATCTCCTTCTCCCCCACTTTCCTGTATTGTAAGATAGGTTTTCATACCAAAATGAGTGTGCATTTTATTCCTTCCTTTTGGCGAATGTGATCAGGGTAAATTTCATGTTTTTTTCCTCAACTCTCCTCTTTCTCCCTCCACTAAAAAGTCTCCTGCTTGCTTCTTGAATGAGAGAAAATTTACCCCATTCCATTTCACCCTCTCTCCTCCCACTACGTTTCTCTCTCACCGTTTACCTTAATTTCTTTTAAGATATGGTCCCATCTTATTCAATTCACTCTGTGCTCTCTGTCTCTGTGTGTGCGTGCATGTGTGTGTGTGTGTGTGTGTGTGTGTGTGTGTGTGTGTGTGTGTGTGTGTGTAATCCCACCAAGTACCGAGATACTGAAAAGTTTCAAGAGTTAAAAATATTGTCTTTCCATATAGGAATGTAAACAGTTCAACTTTGGTAAGGTCCTTATGACTTCTCTTTGCTGTTTACTTTTTCATGCTTCTTCTCATTCTTGTGTATGAAACTCAAATTTACTTTTCAGCTCTGATCTTTTCATCAAGAATGCTTGAAAGTCCTCTGTTTCATTGAAAGACCATTTTTTTCCCCTGAAGTATTATACTCATTTTTGCTGGGTAGGTGATTCTTGGTTTCAGTCCTAGTTCCTTTGACTTCTGGAATATCCTATTCCATGCCCTTCGATCCCTGAATGTAGAAGCTGCTAGATCTTGTGTTATCCTAATTGTATTTCCACAATACTGGAATTGTTTCTTTCTAGCTGCTTGCAATATTTTTTCCTTGACCTGGGAATTCTGGAATTTGGCCACAATGTTCCTAGGAATTTCTCTTTTTGGATCTCTTTCAGGTGGTGATCAATGGATTCCTTCAATACTTATTTTGCCTTCTGATTCTAGAATCTCAGGGCAGTTTTCCTTGATAATTTCATGAAAGATGATGTCTGGTCTCTTTTTTTGATCATGGCTTTCAGGTAGTCCCATAATTTTTAAATTGTCTCTCCTGGATCCATTTTCCAGGTCAGTTGTTTTTCCAATGAGATATTTCACATTCTCTTCCATTTTTTCATTCCTTTGGTTTTGTTTTGTGATTTCTTGGTTTCTCATAAAGTCATTAGCCTCCATATATTCCATTCTAACTTTGAGAGAACTATTTTCTTCAGTGAGCTTTTGAACCTCTTTTTCCATTTGGCTAATTCTGCTTTTGAAGGCATTCTTCTCCTCATTGGCTTTTTGAACCTCTTTTGCCAATTGAGTGAGCCTATTTTTCAAGGTGTTATTTTCTTCAACATTTTTTTTGTGTCTCCTTTAGCAAGGTATTGACCCGTTTTTCATGCTTTTCTTGCATCTCTCTCATTTCTCTTCCCAGTTTTTCCTCCACCTGTCTAACTTGATTTTCCAAATCCTTTTTGACCTCTTCTGTGGCCTGAGCCCACTGGACATCCACTTTGGATGTCTGGGATACAGAGGCCCCAACCTCCACGTCTTTCCCTGATGGTAAGAATTGTTCCTCATCATCAGAAATGAAAGGTGGGAACATCTGTCCCCCAAGAAAGTAGCTTTCTATGGTCTTATTTTTCTTCCCTTTTCTGGGCATTTTCCCAGCTAGTTACTTGACTTCTGAGATTCCTGTCCACCCCCACCTAGATCTGCCCAGCTACTGCTTGGGGTCTGAGATTCAAATGCTGCTCCCCAGCCTCAGGGCTTTCAGCAGCTGGCCGGTGGGGCTGCTATTCAATGTGAGCTTAAGTTCTGGTGCTCAGGAGGGGGCAGGGCCGCCTCCCAGGCTCAGTTCCCTCAGGGGGTTTATGCAGAGACCTTTGGTAATGGCCCTGAGATCCTGCCTGCTTGGGGAATCCCAGGCTGCTGCTGTCTCTGCCACTGCCTCTGCCACTGCCTCCCGAGGGGGCCCGACACCCTGGTCCCCTCTCGGCCATCCGAGAAGTTTCTCTCACTGACCTGTAGCGCCTGTGGGTGGAGGGACATTCACAGCCGCCGGAGGTTCTTCCCTGAAGCTTGCTCGGATCTAGTCCTCTGGGGCCATGTGGCCAGGGCAGCACAGGGGTGGGCTCCGCGTCCAGTGCATGATGGATCCCTGGGGATGGCTTTCTGGGGCTCTCTGGAACGGAAATCTCTTCCACTGTGTTTCTGCATGGGTTCCACTGCTCCCGAATTTGTGGGGACTTCTTTTTACAGGAAATTTATGGACTGTGGGTTTGGAGCTAGCATATGTGAGTCTTTCTACTCCGCCATCTTGTCTCCTCCCCCGGGAAGGCTTTTTCGAAGGGCAGGAAGGGAGCAGGGTCCCCCTCAGTCCCAGGCAGTGGTGGTAGTAGCAGCAGCAGCAGAGTTCATCTGTGGAGTTCTCAACCTAAAGCTCCTGGAGGAATTGAGCAGTTGATCTGAATCTCAGTTGCGAGCCTGGTCAGGGAGTAAACTCCTCTCCCTTAATTGTGCCACGTTGGAGGAAATGAGAATTTTCAGGTCCCCAAAGTGTACCCTCCTCATGACAAAGGACTCAAAAGTCAAATAACTGGATGAGGAAATGCCCAAAAAAGGGAAATAATAAGACTATAGAAAGTTACTTTCTTGGTGAACAGGTACTTCCTTCCATCCTTTTGGATGGGGAAGAGCAATGCTTACCAACAGAGACCTCCAAAATAAATATGCAATGGTCTCAGGCCATGGAAGAGCTCAAAAAGATTTTGAAAATCAGGTAAGAGAGGTGGAGGAAAAATTGGAAAGAGAAATGAGAGCAACTCAAGAAAGTCATGAAAAATGAGTCAACAGCTTGCTAAAGGAAAGCTCCAAAAAATGCTGAAGAAAATAACACCTTTAAAAATAGGCTAACT
The DNA here is from genome assembly GCA_023548195.1 of Bettongia penicillata ogilbyi. NCBI lineage: Eukaryota > Metazoa > Chordata > Mammalia > Diprotodontia > Potoroidae > Bettongia > Bettongia penicillata. Next base: position 118,037 of record JAJHZJ010000284.1, read on the forward strand.
CAATTGGCAAAAGAGATCCAAAAAGTCAATGAGGAGAAGAATGCCTTAAAAAGTAGAATTAGCCAAATGGAAAAGGAGTTTCAAAAGCTCACTGAAGAAAGTAGTTCTTTAAAAATGAAAATGGAGAGGGGCAGAGCCAAGATGGCGGAGTAGAAGGACGCACATTCACGAGCTCCGAGCCCACAACCCATGGAATTGAGGTAAAAGGAGAGCCCCATAAATTCTGAATCTCTGCAGGGGGTGCACAAACATAGGGGAAGAGATTTCCGTTCCACTGAACCCTGGAGAGCCGTCCCCGGGGTCCATCGCAGCCAGGAAAGCGGACCCCACCCCCACCCCTGGCCGCGACCCAGAGAAGCTGACCTGAGCAGACTTCAGAGAGGAAAGCTCCGGGAGAATCTCCGGCAGCCGGGAAAGTCCCTCTGCCCACAGAAGCTAAAGGTCAGTTAAAAAGAAGCCTGCGCTAGGGGAGGGGAGCGGGCCCCCTCGGGAGGAAGCAGCGGCGGCAGAGACGGGGGCAGGAAGCGGCGGAGGCAGAGGCGTGGGCGGGCGGCTGAGGCGGCAACGGCCCGGGACTCAGGAATCCCCCAGCAGCAGGTAGGATCTTCAATACTGAAGGTCTTTCCAACCTGAGGGAGCCGAGCAGGGGAGACGGCCCTGCCCCCACCTTGCTCTACTGCTGAACGCCTCTGAATAAAACCCCCAAGGGAGCTGAGCACAGCAGGCGGGGTCCCCCACCCCGCCCCCATCGGCTCTGTTCCTGAAAGTCTCTTCAGAAAGCCCCTGAGGGCCCAAGCTAGGAAGCGGCCCTGCCCCCACCCTGCGCCAGAACTAAAGCTTGCCGCGGGAAAGCGCATTTGAATCTCAGAGGTCAAGTACTAGCTGGGCGGATCCAGGCGGAGGTGGAAAGGAATCTCAGAAGTCAAGTAACTGGCTGGGAAAATGCCTAGAAAGGGAAAGAAAAATAAGACTTTAGAGAGTTTTTTCCAACAAATGCAAATGATCCTGACCTTCGGATCTGATGGGGAGGACGAGGACGTATTTTTCCCATCAGGGAAAGATGTGGAGGGCAGGGCCTCAGTACCCCAGACACCCCAGGGGGGTGTTGGGTGGGCTCAGGCCTTGGAAGAGCTTAAAAAGGATTTTGAAAAGCAAGTTAGACAGGTGGAGGAAAGACTGGGAAGAGAAATGACAAAGATGCAAGAAGAGTATGAAAAAAAGGTCAATATCTTGGTAAAGGAGTCCCAAAAAAATGCTGAGGAAATTAACACCTTGAAAAATAGGCTCACTCAATTGGCAAAAGAGGTTCAAAAAGCCAATGAGGAGAAGAATGCATTCAAAAGCAGAATGAGCCAAATGGAAAAAAAGGCTCAAAAGCTCACTGAATTTAATAGTTCTCTCAAAATTAGAATGGAACAGATGGAGTCTAATGACTTTATGAGAAACCAAGAAATCACCAAACAAAACCAAAAGAACGATAAAATGGAAGAGAATGTGAAATATCTCATGGGAAAAACAACTGACCTGGAAAATAGATCAAGGAGAGACAACTTAAAAATTATGGGACTACCTGAAAGCCATGATCAAAAAAAGAGCCTAGATATCGTCTTGCATGAAATTATCAAGGAAAACTGCCCTGACATTCTAGGACCAGAGGGCAAAATAAGTATTGAAAGAATCCATCGATCACCACCTGAAAGAGATCCAAAAAGAGAAACTCCTAGGAACATTGTGGCCAAATTCCAGAACTCCCAGCTCAAGGAAAAAATCTTGCAAGCAGCCAGAAACAAACAATTCCAGTACTGTGGAAATACAATCAGGATAACCCAAGATCTAGCAGCTTCTACATTAAGGGATCGAAGGGCGTGGAATAGGATATTCCAGAAGGCAAAGGAACTAGGACTCAAACCAAGAATCACCTACCCAGCTAAACTGAGTATAATACTGCAAGGGAAAATATGGTCTTTCAATGAAACAGAGGACTTTCAATCATTTTTAATGAAAAGACCAGAGCTGAAAAGAAAATTTGACTTTCAAACACAAGAATGAGAGGAAGCATGCAAAAGTAAACAGCAAGGAGAAGTATTAAGGGACTTACCAGAAATGAACTGTTTGCATTCATACAGGGAAGGACAATATTTCTAACTCTTAAAACTTTTCAGTATCTGGGTGGTTGGTGGGATCACACATACACATGTACACGCATGCACACACATACACACATGCATTCACATGCAGAGACAGAGAGCACAGATTGAACTGAATAGGATGGGACCATACCTTAAAAGAAATTAAGGTAAATGGTGAGAGAGAAATGTAGTGAGAGGAAAGAGGGGGAAATGGAAGGGGGTAACTATATGTCATTTAAGAGGCAAGTAGGAGATGTTTTTAGTGGAGGGAAAAAGAGGAGAGCTGAGGAAAAACAAACAAACAAACAAACAAACAAACAAAAGTTTACCCTCATCACATTTGACTAAACGAAGGAGTGAAATGCACACTCATTTTGGTATGAAAACCTATCTTACAGTATAAGAAAGCGGGGGAGAAGGAGATATTGGGGGGGGGATGATGGAAGGGAGGGCAAAGGGAGGAGGGAGTAATTGAAAGTCAACACTTGGGGAGGGACAGGATCAAAGGACAGAAGAGAAACAATGAGGGGCAGGTTAAGAGGGATGGCAATTCAGTTAGTCTTACACAACACGACTATCAGAAAGGTCACTTGCAAAGCTACACAGATATGGCCTATAATGAATTGCCTGCCGTACCAAAGGGAATGGATGGGGAGGGAGGGATGGGGAGAATTTGGAACTCAAAGTTTCAGGAACAATTGTTTAGTATTGTTGTTGCAACTAGGAAAGAAGACATACAGTTAATGAGGAATAGAAAGTCATCTGGCCCTACAGGAGAAAAGAGAAGATAGAGACAAGGGAAGGGAGGGATGACAGAAGAGAGGACAGATTGAAGATAGGGAAAATTAGATTGCTTGGGGTATTGGGGTGGGGGGAGGGGAGAAAAGGGGAGAAAATTTGGAACCCAAAAATTTGTGAAAATGAAAGTAAAAAGCTAAATAAATAAATTAAAAAAAAAATGAAAATGGAGCAAATCAAAGCTAATGACTTTATTAGAAACCAAAAAATCACAAAACAAAACCAAAAGAATGAAAAAAATACAAGACAATGTAAAATATCTCATTGGAAAATCAACTTACTTGGAAAATAGAGCCAGGAGAGATCATTTAAAAATTATGGGACTACCTGAAAGCCAAAATCAAAAAAAGAGGCTAGACATCATCTTGCATGAAATTATCAAGGAAAACTTTCCTGATATTCTAGAACCAGAGGGTAAAATAAATATTGAAAGAATCCACCAATCTCCTCCTGAAAGAGATCCCAAAGGAGAACCTCCTAGGAATATTGTGGCCAAATTCCAGAATTCCCAGATCAAGGAGAAAATATTGTAAGCAGCTAGAAAGAAACAATTCCAGTATTGTGGAAATACAATCAGGATAACACAGGATCTGGCAGCTTCTATATGAAAGGATTTAAGGGCTTGGAATATAATATTCCAGAAGTCAAAGGAACTGGGATTAAAACCAAGAATCACCTACCCAGCAAAATTGAGTATAATGCTTCAGGGGGAAAATGGTCATTCAATGAAGTAGATGACTTTCAAGCATTCTTGATGAAAAGACCAGAACTGAATAGAAAATTTGACTTTCAAACACAAGAATGAAGAGAAGCATGAAAAGGCATTTGAACACTTGCAACAACTGGAAATAGTAAAAGCAATGGAGAGCACATCAGTCAATACACAGAGAGAATACCAACTGGTGAAATTGCTTTTGGACAGTAATCAAATTGTGGATGCTCTACAAAAGTACCCAAACTGCCCTACAGATGTTAGGCAGTGGGCAACATCTTCACTGAGCTGGTTGTACTTTGACCAGCAGTTTAGGTATCTGAATAAAATTCAATTATATCTCCTTTAAAACATAGGAGTTCCAGGGTTGTAAAAGTTAGTATTATGATTTTAAAATTTCTTGTATGATAGAGCATTTTCTGCTTGATGTGTTCTATATGTAGTCTTTAGCAAGCACTTCCTTAAAATTTAAAAGATAATAAAAACTCACATTATTCTCTACTTACAGATGAGTTGATAGGTCATCTTTTTGCATTACTGAACTGTGAAACAATTTTGGATTTTGTTGTCAGCTATGTATGATTTTTGTTATATTTGGATTTCAAAGTTTGTAATTCTCTTTGGCTTGATGTGTGTTCATGCATTTGAGGAGCATATTTTTAGTTAAGCATTAGAAAAGAATAAAATTTAATCATCTTTTCAAAAAAAAAAAAACTACTTGTCTCGTTGTAGGAACACAAGAGATACAAGAGAAATCCAAAGGACTCATGATTTCAAATGCTGTCCCCAATGAGAAAAAAAGAACTATGGAGTCTGAATCCACATTGAAGCATATTATTTGCTCTCTGTTTTTTTTCTCTTTTTTGTGTATTTTTTTCTTGTGGTTTCTCTTATTGGTTCTAAAAATTTTTTACAACATGACTGATATGAAAATATCTTCCATATGTATGTATAATGTAGAGCCTATATCAAATTATATGCTATCTTGTGGTGGCAGAAAGGGGGAGATGGGGAGAAAAATGTGGAACTCAAAATCTTATGGAAGTGAATGTTAAAAATTGAAAATTAATTAATTAAAAATGCAAAAAAACCCAATTCAGTCATTTTCAGTTGTGTCTGACTCTTTGTGACCCCATTTGGAGTTTTCTTGGAAAAGATACTGGAGTGCTTTGCCATTTCCTTCTCCAGCTCACTTGACAGATGAGAAAACTGAGACAAACTTGGGTAGGTTGTTTACCCCGGTTCACACAGCTAGTAAGTGTCTAGGACCATATTTGAACTCAGGAAGATGAATTTTCCTGATTCCAAAACCAGTGTTCTGTGCACTATGTCATGTGACTACTTTCAGATGGACATCATTCCTTCAATTACCACCAAGGAGTTGACCAAACTTAGAAAAAAAATTAGAAAAATCAGGCCATCCTGTCTCACAAGAGTGAGCCTTATGAGTCTCAAAGAGGATATTTTTGTTTTATTTGGGAGAGTTTTTGTTTGTTGGTTGGTTTGTCCCTTCCTGGTTTCTTATCCCTTCTTAGTGCCATCTGCTGCATTGTCTCCTGCTACACGCCAACCTGTCCTCATTCTTGCTGAGTTTGTTGAACAAAACCTTTTTGCTCAGACAATTTAGAGCTAGAATCTTTCTGAACCCAGGCGAGCCCTCACTGCCATTCTCCCAGCTGACACCTGCCTCTGGGCATCCCTATTATCTGCTTGCCCTGTCTCTGGCACTCAGATCCTCTCATTAACAGCCATTCACCACTCTACCCCAGTCACCTTCTAGCTGCATCATCCAGTCTCTATCTCTCCATCTTGTCAACAATAATAGATTCTATGCAATTTCTTTGCAGCTATTTAGGGAATTTAGAGACTTTCACTTAGCATCCAGTGATGTTTAAAAAAATTTTAAAAACAAGGAGCTTTTTTTTTTAAAAAAAAATGAGGACATTTTATTTTACACAAAGAAAGTTTGGAGGCATAATTTGTGATGCCCATAGTCAGGAGGGCTAGGGGTAGGGAATGGAGGCAACTGATGCTTCTGCACGTCAGTCACTGGAGAGAAAGGAATGCAATAAGGGTTCAGTCACCAGAGAAGAGTATCCATGCCTCATGGATGATGGCCTCCAGACTTGGGCATAAATGGAACTAGGGTCAAGGATGTACAAGACTTAGAATTATCAGATCATGGGATCGTAGGATTGTGGATTTTGAGCCGAAAGGGGCCTTAGAGTGCATCTAACTCAACTCCTCTCACTTTTGCAGAGGAGGAAAGTGAGATCCAGTGAAGGTAAGTGACACATTCAATCAGAGATCTAGATCTGAAAAAGATGTCCAAGGTCATTTAGTCAAAGCTCCTCGTTTTGCAGATGAGGGACTGAGGCCCAGAGAAGTGATTTGCTAAAAGAAGGAAGGAAACAAATATTTATACCTGCTACATGCCAGGCAATGTACTAAGTGATTTAAAAACATTGTCTCGTTTTATCCCAACAACCTTGGGAGATAGGTGCTATTAATATGCCTATTTTAATGGGGTTAAATGACCTGCCCAGTGTCCTACAGCTAGAAAACACCCGAGGCTGAATTTGAACTCGGGTCTTCCTGATTCTAGATCCAGCACTCTTTCCACAGTACTACCTAGTTATCCCAAGTTCATGTATGATAGCATTCATCAGAGATAAGATTTGGGTTTTTGAATCATAGATTTAGATCTCACTCCACTTTGCATCTACTGCTCTGCCTCTTTTCAGATCCATGGAAGAAGATTCCCTTGTGCCAGGTACTCCCTGGTGTTCCTTGCCCACCCTTTCAAGTTCCTTCTGTGTGTTATGTCCTCCCTCCTTGTTAGGGAGGGGGATCTTTTTTTACTAATTGTGTCTTTAATACTTAGTACAGTGAGCTGGATCATAGTAAGTGCTTAATGAATGTTTATTGAATTGAACTGGATCAAGGCAATAGACATTTTAGAAATGCTTTTTGATTGGTTGATTACTTGCAGCTCTCCCCCCAGGAACAGTTAGTTCTTTGGCATTGACAATTGAGTACGAGATGGAAGCCAGATTTCTCAAGGACTGTAGCTGCCTTCTCACCTGTGTGGAGAAGAAATCCCTGGGTCCCACGTGCCTTTCATCTTTACTTCTAGGTTATTCTGGGAGATTTCACCTCAAAAAATTGGAGCCTTTGTGACCAGCTCCAACTCCTGAAGGGGGAAGGAGGGAGGGGAGGCAGCCATTTACCTTCTGGAGAATATTTCTCCCCAAACCAATGACAAAGAGTTTGTTAATTGCCCTCAAGATAGATCCAGTTCACAGATGCTTTCGTTCCAAATGAGTCTCAAATCAGAACAATTGTTGGAGGCAAAGGGGAACCCATTTGCAACAGTGAGAAAATTAGAAATTCTCTCCAAATACTATCTCCCTGAACAGATTTAAATTCACCAAATGAAAAGCAGTGAATGATGGCAGGCTGCCTTCTGTGGTTCAAGGGAAAGACAGACACAGCTGCTTCTTGAAATTATGAATCAATCTATTATCCGGCTGATGAGCAAGAAGCATTTCGAACATTAATTAACTGAGCATATCTGTGACCCAGATGGTTAAAGCGAGGAACTAACTTGGATTGGGAGTGATAGTTTATTTTCTGCCAGAAGTCTCTCAGAGTAATTCAGTAATGGGCAAACAATGTGGTCATGGTGGCTTGGGCTCACAAACCCTTCATCCAAGCTCACCACCTCCTGAGGCATGGAGATTGTTCATCCTCCAAAGGCTTAGTGTCCCGGCTTACAACCACACAAACATTCACCAGGGCCAGAATCTCTCACACAGCTCCTGACCAAAAGGCATTCAGGCATCTACGCTTAGTCTTGTCTTTGTCAAAATGTATGGCAACTGAAAGATTAGAGGAATTCAGAGCTTAAGAGTTCTATTTGCTTAAAGTAAGAGTTTAAAGAGCAGCTTCAGGTGCCAAGTGGATAGAGCACTAGCCATAAAGTCAAGGGAATTCTGTAGTTCAGTGCATTTAGGGTGAAGATCAGGGTTTAGGGTTAGGGTTAAGGTTAGTCTCAGGACTCAGTCTCAGACACTTACTAACTGTTGTTGTTGTGTCCATCTTTCATTGCTGAAGAAGACTATGCCATCAGACTAACTGTATGACCCTGGGCAAGTCACTTAACCCTGATCACCTCAAAGGAAAAATTAAGTAATAACTTACTGTCCCCAGGTATACCAGGCTGTGTAGATGGGACAGAATGTCTCTGATGTTTTTTCTTCTACTGATGATTTTCCCCCCTTAAGCTGGACCTGTGTTTTTATTGGTATAGGTTGCTTTTATTGGTATAGATTATTAGAATTCATAAGTATTATGCAACCAATATAAAATTGCCTGGTAGCATTAAAAGGTTAATTTACTTGCCCAGGGTCACACAGCCAATGTGTGTCAGCAATGGCAGGTATTGAACTCAGCTCTCTATCCGTTGTGATCTGAATCCTTATCTGCCAATGAATATAGCTGGATGAATAAAATCAAGTAGGCATGGAAAAACCTGGGCATGCTCCATAATCCACTGAATTGGCTATAAAAATGGAGTTTACAACTGCTTTAGAATTCAATGTCTTTTTCAACATTTTGAAATTAAGCACTGATGCTACACATTCATTCGTCAAATCTAAATAACCCTGATTCAGATTTCTAGGATTGTGGAAGAGTCATCTTAACACAACCTATTATTTGGGGGAAAAATAAAGTGCCTTCTACTTTTGGTACAGCATGAACTAGGACAAGGCCTTAGAACATGTTATTGATGTCAAGAGATGTAAGGGTATCCCAGGCACCACTACCACCTAAAAGAGTTGACCTTTGTTAACTGTTATGTTGCCTTCAAGAGGAGGAGAGTATAGAGGTTAACTCTTATATCCTCGGGCCAATGCTAGATCCCTTTCTATAGCCTTTCTGATAATTGATCATTCAAAGGAATATGGTAGAAATAACCCTGAAGTTGGAGTCGGAGGAACAGAGTTCAAATCTTGGTTTTGGCACCTACAATTTTTTCAGTCTTGGGAAGTCACTCAGCTTCTTAGGATCTCAGTTTTCTCATCTGTAAAATGAGTGAGGTTGACCATATGGCCTCAAATGTCTCTTCCTGTTCTAGATCTAGAATTCAAGAATTCTGGCCTCTGTCAGCAGTAAAGAGGTTCCGTCCTCACAAGGCACACAGTTCCTTTGTTGGGCTGTTCTGTTAATAAAGTCCTCCCTATAATGAACTAAATTAGGACAGTATAAAGAATATTAGCTCTGAGGTCAGAGAACTTGGCTATAATCATAACTCTCCCATTTACTACATCTGTGATTTTAGGCAAGTCACTTCAGTTCCCTTGGCCTCAGTTTTCCTCTCTGTAAAATGAGAGGATGGGACGAGATAGTGTTTGAGGAGATCTAGATATTATGTAATCCCTTTTGTCACCAATCTGGGAGGATTGCCAGGAAGATTTGTGAGCTGATGACTTCCTACAATTGTCACCTATTCTTGATGCCTCCTTAGCTCTCATCGTAGCATATTCAGTTTCCAATGATCATTTGAGTCTATATCCATACTATCAGTCACTTTTGTCCTTTCCTGTCTATTCTCATGTTCACTACCTCTCCCCTAGTCTTCTGTATGGTGTCCCTACTTCCACACCATCTCCTTTAATTTAGCTAAGTCTTCAAGGGGGGTAGTGTGGTGTATAGTCTCTGGCATCAGAAAGCTTGAGTTTTAATATTGTCTCTGGTGCTTATTATCTTTGTAACTGACCTTGAATAAATCATTGTCTCAGGGCCTCAGTTTCTTTTTTTTTATAAAATGAGAACCTAAGACCGCATGACCACTGAGGTCTTTTCCAACTCTTAATATGTGATCCTATAATCATCTCCAGTCCTTGGTCAGAGCATGCACTTTGATGGGGTGTCCCTTGAAATGTATAACTGACAAAAGATATATCGGAGGTCATGAGAGAGGTGACAGGGTACCTGTGAGAGGAAAAAAATCCCAAAATAGATTTTCACTCCCCAAATAGGTATTGAATGTTCTCTCCTTAGAAAAGCAAAACCACAGAGCAATGGTTATGCTTCTAACCAGACCATAGATAAGTACAATTAAGCTAGTATTCTCAAGAAAGGCTTATGGGGTTTAGGAGGGGCTGGTTTTCTTTAAAGGAGATAATGGTGCTAAGACCTCCCCAGGTATGACATAGAGAGAGCAGAAAGTCTAGGGTTAACTAAAATGAGAACAGAAAGGGAAAACTATTTCTACACAACCCTCCTTCCCCAATTTCACACTTTTACCTAGAGTCTTCTTTAAGTCGAAAAACTTTGAAGGAGATTATTCCTCTAGCTCTTTATACTCCAAATTTACTGATGGATAAATAAATGGATAAAAAGTATTTCCTAAGCACTTACTATGTACTAAGTATTACTACTTAAGGAAAGGGCAGTTCTTTTCCTTAAGAAGTTTACAATCCAGCAGAAAGAGACAATACATACAGAAAACTGGAAGCTGGGGCAGGGAGTTTGGATCAGAAAATATTGATTTGATTATGGGTCTGGAGCAAGAGGTGGAAACTGGTTAGGATGTAGAAGATCCTGGGAGGATGGGAGGATGTAGAAAAATCATATGCAGATGGTGACAGGAAGGTGGCCAGGATGGATGAACATAAGAAGCCTGAGACCTTTTCTTTATGGTTATCGCTCACTCACTATTCAGGACAGGTTCAGAGATACAGAAGTTTCTAGGTTTCTAAGTGTCTAGACATAGGGTTGGGAGAGGCCTGTGAAGCCATTGTTTTACTGGTGATGAAAACAGCTTAGCTACAGTTCCATCTCCCTCAGTTTTCCAGGAATGAAGTTTAATTCTCATGTTCCCTGCTCATTGTACAAATATTTCAAATCTTTCATATCAGGACAATCACTCAGGAAGCCCTCAGAGATTGCTCCTTTGGGCCTTTAAAAATTCAATAGTGACTTCTCTCTTTCTGGAGGGCTAACTTGGTCTTTTGAATAGAAACAGGACAGGAGCCTGTGGATGAGTTCTTTGGCATCCAATCCTGGCATAAAAATGGGCACCCACTGGCGTGGATCCATCCTCCAGTTTGGTTACACCTTTGCAATGGAAGGAAACTAATTCATGCAGGCAAACACAGCCTTGCCGATCCTGGTCTCTGTTGCCTTTTGTTGAAGGACACTAGAAAATAATTTAGGGTAATTAGATGCTTTTCCAGAGAGAAGAGCCTATCAAGATGTCTTGGTTTCTTCTTAATAATTTGCAAATTCTTTGCTCCAGCCCTAAGCACGCACCTCTCCTCTGACATAAGAACACCATACTCCAATGGTCAGTAGCAGCTCTTTCGGGGGTTCTGTCCCCACAAGACCAGTACTGAGGCTGCACTTAATTTGTCAGACTTGCTTCAGCTTCCCCACATAGAATTCTCTTTGGAGCTCTTATAGGATTAAGAGAGCCCTCTCTATGCTAATCACAAAATGTAGGTCCATCACTCTCCTAAAGCATTCATGTGTTATTGGGCCAATATATCATTACAGGGAGGTGTTTGGATGATGCATGGCTTCAAAGATGGAGGCATCAAAAGAGTGAGTCTAAAAGCAGATTAAATTTAATTATAGGATAAAAGGCTGCTCTCCTTCACTCTGATGATGAATTAACTGGGGGGAACTAGAGACGTGGGAAGACAAATAAAAAACAATAACTTGCATTTGCATATTGTTTTAAAGTTTGCAAAGCACCTTTATATATTATTTCATTTGAACCTCATAGCAACTCTGGGAGGCAGGCACTATAAATATTATTATGTACATTTGACAGATGAGGAGCCAGATGCTCAGAGCAGTATAACAATTTGCATGCAAACATAAAACTTGTAAGTATTGGAGGTGAGATGTAAACTCAGGTTTTCCTGATCTCTGGTCCTTCGTTGAAGCTGTTAAGCCAGACTATTTTTCTACAGGACAAAGAGAGGAGACTTGGCTAAGACACCTACAAGTCTCATAAATGTTTCAGGAACAAATGACACCAGTTGGTAGAGCTCTTAATATTTATGAGTATTCTCATTCTTCAGCACCTCTCTCTGTATGTTGGGAATTTGGTTAGGGGAGAAAATGTCTCACCTCAATATGTCTACATTTGAACTCATTATCTTTTTTTCCTCCCCCATCCCATCACCACTGCCACCACCAAGGCTTCCTTCTCATGTATACTGTCACCATTCATCTAGTCATCCAGGTTCTCAACCCTGGTGCCATCTTGGACTTCTCCCTCTTTCCCACTTCAACTCTCCCTCACATCCCATCATTGCCAAATCTTCTTGTACCTATCTCCACAACATCTCTCACAATGGTCCTTTTATCTCTGCTTATCTAGCTACCACACTAATTTAGCATCTCCTTTATTAGCTCTAGATGAAAAGATTGCAACAGTCTCCCAAATGGTCTTCTTGCCGCTAGTCTCTTCCCACTCCAATCCATCCTTCACAAAGTCACCAAAGTGCTTTTACTAAAGGATGTCATTATCCCTACTCAATAAACTCCAATGGATCCCAATTGATTTTAAGATCACCTAAAGGCTTCTCTATCATTTACATCTCTTCACAAATTAACCCTTTCTAGTCTTCCTGCACATTATCTCTTCCATGCTTTTTGCGGTGCAGCCTTGTAACCAACATATATTCCCACACATGAGGTTCCAAGTCTCTTTTTTGATGCCTTTATAAGGATAGTCTATCATCCCTAGAAAGCTTATACTCCTCACTTCTGCCTGATGGAATCCTTAATTTTCTCCAAGACTTATCTTGAGCTCCCCTCCTACATGAAGCATTCCTTGATCCCCCATTTCTGAGTACCCTCCCACTCCAAACTACTTTATATATATTCTGCAGCCACATGGTCTCCTGTGATAGAACATAAGCTTCTTGAGGGCAGGTACCTTCTCAGTTTCCTATTTGTATCTCCAGTGCCTTAGCACAGTGTCAGTCTAAATTAGGCACTAAATAGTTGCTGATTCATCACTTGACTCCAAATTTCAACCATTATTCATTAAGATTCTAGAAAGTTCCAGTTCCCTACTCCCTCCTTCCTATATGCATGTTTTATGTGTGGGAATGTTCATATTGTTAGATTGGAACTAAAATTCATTCTGACAACTATTATCTCAGAGAATGACGCATTAGTTTTTTAGCTAACACATCCAAAGTAATCACAATGTATTCTAATCATTTCTTTTTTAAAAAAATGCAGCAACAGATTTTAATGAGAACTACCTCTCCTTCTCCCTCTGATGTTTTTAGTTACCATCTGCCATAGACAGGTACTGCTAAAGTAAAATTCTCAGGTTTTACAAAACCAGTTCTGCTGGAGACCCTAGGGAATCGTCTTCATGACATCTTTCCCTCACTACTGAAGTCTTAAGTGGTTTCTTCCTCTTCCAAGATGCTTCAGTCATCACTACTTATCACCTGGCAATTAATCTTTGATTGTCTGATGACTCCTATTGTTGACTGGAACTATCATATAAATCTTTGTTATTTAAATGGCACTTGGAAGTAATTTTATTCCTGTTCCTGCCTTCTCTCTTCCACCAAACTTCTTGGATTTTTAGGCTCCAAAAAGAATGTAGGACTGACATGATCCTTGCCATTTTCTCTAAATGGAGTTGCCTGAGGTGATTCTAATATCTCCTTGGAGTGGGACACTCTTGGGGGTGAGACAATTGAAAGGAGAATCACCACATTTTGGTAAAAGGTACCACAAGAGCTTGAAATGCAAAGGGAAAATAAGAGAAAGAAAGAAGTTAAGATGTGATCCTGGGATTGAGATGGGCCATTCTTCCCCATCCTCCATGCCTGACCATTGATGAAGACTGCTAGGACCTTCTCTATGCGATTACTTTCCATTTATTCTGTGTATGTCTTATATGTAACTACTTGTTTGCATATTGTATCCGTATTTAGACTGTGAGCTACCTGAGGACAGGAATTATCTTTGCCTTTCTTTGTATCCCCAGGATTTGGCACAATGGCAGCCTGGTATATATATATTATAGTTGTTGGGTCATTTCCCATTTGGGGTTTTCTTGACAAAGATACTACAGTGGTTTGCCATTTCCTTCACCAGCTCATTTTACAGGTGAGAAAATTGAGGCAAACAGAGTGAAGTGACTCGTCCAGGGTAACACAGCTAGTAAGCATCTGAGGCCAGATTTGAACTCAGTAAACTGAGTCTTCCTAGTTCTCAGTCCAGTGCACTATCCTGCTGCCTGCATGGTACATAGTGAATACTTAGTGCATGCTTTGGATGACTGACTGATTTTAATAGCAGCCTCCTTTGGAGTTTTGATTATTCATCCCTTGAAACAATGAGACTTGAAAGGGGGGAAATGAACTTTAAACCACTATTTAAACTATTAACTAGGTACCAGTCATATGTATATATATATATATATATATATATATATATATATATATATATATATATATATACACACACACACACACACACACACACACACACACATACACACTCATTAGACCTATACATGCATACATATATACACATATGCACAAAGATGATACACACATATGTGCATATATATATATAAATGAATATACATGTATATATATATATACACATATATATATATATACACATATACGTAGAGAGAGAGAGACAGAAAGACAGACAGACATATGATAATTTAGGGCAAAAGGCACTAGCAGCTGGGGATATCAGGAAAGTTTCCATGTAAAATGGGCCCTCCAACTGAGTTTGAAGGAAATTAGAGATTCTAAGAGAAGGAGATGAGAATGGAGTAGGTTCCAAGGCATGATGGTGGGGGAACAACCAGTGCAGAGTCACAGATGGAGATGGAAGATGGAGTTCCTTGAATAAGGAACATTGCACTAAGGCCAGTTTGACCTTCAAGAAATGTGAATGCACCTCTTGAGGGCCACCTTCAGCTCTTTCTTCATTCTTGACACTGAATTTCATGTAACTTATTGGTCATTCATTAAGCTATGAGAAAAATCAAGGGGCAGAAGTGGAATGGAGTCATTTTCTTGCAGTTGCTTCATTCCAAACCCTCCCTCTTGTGTGGCTGACAGGCTCTTTTCCAAACACTTCCAAAGGGTACAACAAGGTCTGCAGGAAATTAAAGGATTGTTTGAGAAGTATGACCCCCTATCCAAATGTATGACAAACAGATGGCAATAGAATAAAGATGAAGAGAAATGTGTCTTCTGCTTCTGAGAGAGCCAGACAGTAGGAAAGCTATGCCAACACAACCTTTTAACACAATGCATCAGGTAAAAAGAGAAAACACCATTTGGTTCAATCCAGAAAGTATCAGATGGAAAAAATAGCTCCCCTTCCAGTCATCCATCCTGGGCCTGGAGGGAGCCAGTGTTACTTGGCTTCTTTCCTTGTAATAAACCTAAAGGCCTGCATCCAGAAAATGGTGAGTTGCTCAAGGATGAGCTATGGTTATTTCCCAGCAATGGTAGGGAAAATCTTGGTGAAGAGAGAAAGGTCAGAGAACACTATTGTCATCTCCTGGTGACACTTAATGGCCCTGTGCCATTGGCAATACTCTGACTCTAGATCAAATCTATTCCTTCATATTGCTGTTCAGTCATTTTCCAGTTATATCAGACTCTTTGTGACCACATTTGGGGTTTTCTTGGCAGAGATACTAGAGTGGTTTGTCATTTTATTCTCTAGTTAATTTTACAAATGAGAAAACTGAGCAAACAGAGGGAAGTGACTTGCCCAAGGTCACACAGCTAGAAAGTATCTGGGGATAAATTTGAATTCAGGAAGATGAGTCTTCCTGATTCCAGACCACTCTGCCATATGAGTCCATTCTGTGTTCATAATGCCATAATGATTCCTAAGTCCTTCCAGTACAAGATTCTTGCTTTGGCCTTGGCTTGGGTGTTCTATGACTGTAGAATTGCTCTTGGGCTGTAGGCAAGACCCTCCTTGGATTTGGGGGGAGTGAAAAATCACCTACATGGAGAGATCTGAGTGGCCCATAAAGGTCTCACTCACTCCATCCCCAATTATCCCCACTGTTATTATCACTTTGGGGTTGAGACACTGAAGACCCTAGTTAGAATGACTGTGTTTTCTTTGGAAGGAGGAGAACATTCTGAACCCATTATTAGACATTAAGGTTGATGGCAAATCCCAATGATAAAAGGTATAACTAATCTTTATATGGCACTGTCAAGCTGGCAAAGGTTTTATAAAACTGTTACCTCATTTTCTCCACATAACAACCCTGAAAAAAAAGTGCTTCTATTATTTCCATTTTACAGATGAAAAAACTGAGGCAGACAAAGGTCATGGGGTCACATAGCTGGTAAGGTTGAGGTTGAATTTTAATTCTCATCTTTTCGACTGCAGAGCCAGCACTATCTACTGAACAATCCAGCTGGTGATCAGGTAAATATCATTCTGTGGACAAGGAGAATGGAATACAGGATAAAAATGATGATATGGGAGATACTCTAGGGAGGACTTTGAGGCTAGAGTAAATTAAGAGAAATAGGAAAGTGACTAGGAAATTTGCCATTTTCTCCATTTTTCCAGTAGGTAAAGGTATAAGGTACCTTAAGGCTGGTGAGTGGTTTAGAAAGTTTCCCTTCCCCAGGACCCATTCCTCCAGGCCAGTGTCAGTATTCCCACCACTTCTCGACAGCTTTCTTTACCCACTTATGAGTCACTGGAGTGCCAGAGGCTTCTGCAGGCAAGCAGCAGGAATTTGATTATGCAAATAGGTAGTGAGCTCTTAATGGGACTATCTTTATTGTGTTATATTTCATCATGTCGATCTTAACTCATGAAAGCAGGTACAGCACTGAGCCTCTCTATAATGTGCTTAGTAGAAAACCATGAAATGGGGCAGAGATGAGTTAGGGAACATGCTCAGCCCCAAATTGGCTCCCCTGCTCTCTGTTATCCCCTAAATCCCCAGTAGACACAGGCTCCTATCAAGGTGCAGTGAAAGGAATGTTAGACGTGTACTCAGATGAGCAGGGCTCTAAACCCAGCTGTGCACCTCATCGACTTGCAGGACTTTGGACACTTCACAGTCTGGGTGTCAGTTTCCTCACCTTCTAAATGAATTTAATAATCTATGACCTCTAAAATATTTCTAAATCTATGATCCTATGACCCCAGATATTGGGAAATGGAATTTCAGTGTTCACTTATCTTCTAAAAACCATGCTACCATGTTCCTCACCCTTTTCTGACAATTAAAAGTTTATTATAAGTACATCAAGATAATAACATATTGATGTGTTGGTCATTGAAGATCAGTCCTCCTTTTCTTTATAGAAAAAACACATCATGTTTTGTCTACAGAGTAGTCATTGTTGGATAAAGCCCCCATCCCATGAGCATTGAACCCTTCCTTATAACAAAAGAAAACCAATTAAGCAAAACCAACCAATTTGGTGTCTGTAGATGACAGTATCCACAACATTCTGCACCTTTGGCCCACCATTTTTCTGCCAAGAGAAAGTGGTAGAGTGATTAGGGCTCCAGACTTGATGTCAGGAAGAACTGAGCTTGAATTCTACCTTAGACGCTCACTGGTCATGTTACCCTGTCCAAGTTTTCTCATCTATAAAATGAGAGGGAGTGGACATGAGGTCCTCTAGGGTCCCTTCTTGTTCTTCATCTCTGATCCAATCCTCTGTTCTCTGGAACGTGGCTAGATTGGCCATTATACTGACTCAGAACCAGGCTTTCTTTACATTATCATAGTTATTGTTCTCTGCATCAGTTTATGAGAGTTTCCCATGTTCCTCTGTATTCCCCATATTTGTTATTTCTTCTTGTACAAGCACACTACATTATGTTCACATATCAACCATTCTCCAGTCAGTGCTTTCTATTTTTCAACAAGACGATGCAGCACATCGTAAACTAGGTACGCTGCCCCAGCAGACTAGAGGGAACGTGCAATTTCTAAGACAGCAGAACTTTAAAGTCCCAAAGGCCAGAAGTCAACTCAGACAAACAGCAGTGAAGGCAGTCCCACATCACTTCACCCATGGGCCTTCCCTGAACTCCAGTTTTTATCGTCTACATACCATATCTGACATTTAGTCATATATCATCTTGAATTCTTGTGTGACTGCATCCTGCTGATCCAAATAATTGAACTGTTCATGAACAAAAGACCTTTGTATCATTCAGAGTGTTTAACACAGAACTGATTACAGAACAAGAACCCAGATAAAATGATGATAGATAAGTTGGTCCTTGAACCCTCCAACACTCTGTCAGGTTGATTCCCCCAGGAGACATCATTGCTTAGAATGACTGACTTCTCTCCTAACACTTTGCCCATAATGGTTGATGCAAGACAACTCTTTTCATTAGTTTCACTGGAAGAAATCTCAGGATGTCACAAATCCATGACATATATACACACACATGCATGCATGCATACATGTATGCACATATGTATGTATATGTGTGTGTGTGCATGTGCAGATGCCTGGACATGCACATGCATCAGAAGATGTAGGCTCAAAGAAGAAGAAAATCATTACGATGGATGAAGGAGTGACTCCTTAAGCCTCTACTCAAGAATTCCAATGAGAGGGAAGCACATTTCACTTTGGGACAATTCTAATTGGGTTTTTTTGTTGATGTGTAATTGTATCCGTTGTACTTAACTCTTCATGACAGTTTTTGGGGTTTTCTTGGTAGAGATACTAAAGTAGTTTGTCATGTCCTTTTCTTTATTTTACAGATGAGGAAATTGAGGCAAACACAGTTAAGAGACTTGCTCAGTATCACACAGCTATAAGTGTTTGAGGATAGATTTGAACTCAGAAACATGAGTCTTCTTGATTCCAAATGTGGCACTCTAAGCACTGTGCTACCTAGGACCTTTTTTAAAAATTAAGCCTATATTTACCTCTTTGCAATTTCTACCTAAGAGCTCCTGGCTCTTGCCTATTAGATTAGGAGGCTGTGTGTTCCAGAGATGAGGATGAACCTACATGAATTGTCATGCTGAATTTAGAAACTAGTTGGCCATTCCCAAGTCATTCTGTTCTCCCTTACTATCACCCCTTTCACCTAATGGTGCGAATTCCAGTCCAACTCACTTAAAGATGTCTAGGGAGGTAGCTCCTGGGACCAAGAGGTGGTAGATTTTGTTGAGAGAGGACAGAGCTACAGAGTATGAAAGTGGAAATGCAAATAGGGCCCTTGGACAGTGAAGAGGCATTACAGAGGCATGGGAGGTGGGAGGAAACACTATCAGAGAAGGAGGGCTATGTTGAAATAATGACATATGCCAGTATACTGCAGTATAAAAGGCAAATTTTCATTCTAACCTTTGCTGAGATTTGATCTAGGCCTTACTCTGACTATAAAAAGGCTCATTAAAGTGTTAAGTCTCCAGGTCTCAATAAATCTATTTTCCCTGAGGCTTATCCAATTTCATGGAAATTCAATCAATAGCCATGTTAAATCATGCAACTCCAGTGGTGCCAATAACTCAGTAGATAGAGGCCTGAGAGTGAGGAATGATCAGTGTCTGGAAAGGCTTTTTCTGGCAGTGTCTGATTAGGTCTGCTCAAACATACTGAGGATCCCAGTTACGGCATTATTACTTACCATCACATGTGATGGCATGCTTAATCATAACTATGTGAACACATAACATGTTACATTTGGCCTAATGGAGAGTATATTGGTCTGGGTTCTAGCTCCATCTAGTTCTAGCTCCACTTCTTATCAGCTGTGTGACCTTGGAGAAGTTTCTTAATGTCTCTGAGCCGTAGTTTCTCCTTCTGTAAAAATGAGGGTAATATCCTTATCCAGCCAATCTTACAACACTGTTAAGAGGCTCAAGTCACAGGATCACAAATCCAGACCTAGAAGGAACAGCAGATGTTCATAAAATCACTGTGCAAATTATAAAGACACAAACATAAAGTATTATTAGATGTGCTACCATGTCAATCAATAAACATTTAAGCACTTACTTGTAAGAGGACAGATCTGTTCAACCCTGATTATGCCAACCCTCAGAAAGCGTACTGAGATAGCAACTAAAGAAGGACCTATGCCAGCTTGGTTGTAAATAGCTTTTATTAAGGTTTATTGGGATAATAGAGGGATTTTATTGACAAGATACCAGTCCTGGACAGCAACAGGACACAATGGCTGAGCCCCATACCACTCTTAGTTTAGGTTAGAAAGTATGAAGAAAGAGAATTAAGGAGGTAGAGTGCTGGGGAGGGCCTAGGGCCACATGCAATTTTTCTTATGGGATAGTTAGAGTTTCTTTTGCTGTCAATGTAGTTTTCAGTAATAGGGGAACCATAGGTCATATTCTCATACTCTGGCTCCTTCCATATACTACCATGTGTTCACTATGCTAAATACTGAAGATACAAGAAGAGGCAAAAGACTGCCCTGCTTCCCATGTTCATATCTTGGTATTTCTGGGTAAATTGTCCAAGTATCACTCGACATTTTTTAAATTTTAGTCTTTACTTTTTTTCTTTTTTCAGAGACATCTTTTTCTTTTGCTGATAATTCCATCCTTTGTAATGTTGAAGACATATGTTAATCTGGACCTACTTATGACCAATAGGGAGGAATGAATTACTGAAGTAAAACAAAACAAACTAAAACAAAACCTGGGAACCTGAGAGAGTTACAAAATTCTATATTGATGAAGAGGGAAAGTCTGGGAATGGGATTCATGCTCTGGAACCCTCCTATCAAGATTGGTGATAGCCTTCCCTAGACTACTATTTTAGGTAGGTTTTAACCATACTTTGCTTCACTTCTGACATGTATAAACTGCCTTGATGTCATACATGTACCTTCCCCTCCCAAACCTTCCAGTATTGTAACTATGAACCATGGTCAAGTCAATGGTGCCATTGTTCCAGGTTGGGTTGTACCAACCTACTTTCTTGTGGTCCTTATAACTTTCTTGACCAAAGTGTGTGTCCCTGGACACAAATCCCTTAAGTGTATTGTGTATGTATTCTATCTATTATAAGAGTGTAAGTTCTCTGGGAGCAGGAGTGACCTTTGCTTTTGTAGTTGTTTCCCCAGTGTCTGACACACAATACATGCTTAGGTGCATGCTTTATATACAGTTAGGTGGCACAATACATGGAGTGCTGAACTTAGAGCCAGGAAGAGCTACATTTGAATGCTTTCTCTGACATTTCTCAGCTATGCAACCCTCTCTGTTCCTTGGTTTCTTCATCTATAAAATGGGAATAATAAAGCCGTTATCTCTCACGATTTCTGTGAATGAGTTAACACATGAAAAATGCTTCACAAATGTTAAAGAACTATATAAATCTTCTTTCTTGTTCTTATTTTTTCATTCATTTAGCAACTTAACTTTTGGAAAAGTTGTATACAGTATGGAGGAAAGGACAGTCAATGGTGGAGGAATAAAAGAGAATAGCATTCTTTAAGTTTAAAAACAACTACCTCAAGCTAGCTACATCTGAGATCTTGGATTCTGAAATAATCCAAGAATCTGGACGTTTAGATTTTGAAAAATAGAAAGAAAAGGCACAAAGACACCATGTGTATTAGTGTCGAGGGAGGAATTGGAACCCTTTTGTCTCAAGGTGGAGAAAAGTATTATGATCTACACTGAGATCTCCAGGCTACAGAGATGATGCAGAAGAATTGATTTGGGATGGTCACCTCCAACCTCCCTAAGCAATGTCAAAGAACATATTTCCTTAATATGATAAATTTTAACAAATTCCAGTCCATGCAGTGTAAAACAGGTTGGTAAGTTACATTTATATATATATATATATATATATATATATATATATATATATATATATATATATTTTTTTTTTTCTTTTTAAGATCAACCTTATGTGGAATTACTTGAAGGATTATGGTTTCATCCTGTCCCATCCCCCACCATCACTCACACTCCATCACTAGCTGTCTGGTGTAATTATTAATTGTAATGAGTTGATTGAAGCAAGGAGTGGGGGAAGCTCATTTATACTTCACTGTGCTCTTTGCTACAGGTGTGTAATTTTTCCCCTTCTTAATTCCTACTCTTGTCTTTCCCTAAGTTCATTATATTCAGAATAGAAACTAATTTTCCATTACAAAGCTCTTAATGATCTTCTAATGAATTATTCACTCTGCTTTTACAGAAATGAATGTTTAATGGGCTCTTCTGTACTGAGTTAAAAATAAAATATCTAAAATGTGAAACAACAGACATTGCTGGATAGAATCTAGAATCATGAAAGTCACAGTCTTCTATAAAATAGTGTCCATCATATAGAAGTAGCATGGTGTAGGCTATGGAGTCGGGTCCTCTGACCTTTCAAGTCACTTCAACTTTCTGAGCCTCAATTTCCCCATTTAGAAAATGAGAGGAAGGAAGGTCTAGATGACCTCAGGTCCTTTCCATCTCTAGCTAAGTTCCCATGATCTTAAGCTTACCCTTGTACCAATAGGAGACTTATCAACAAAATACAAAGAGACGTGAACTTGAGGGTATGTTCCCAGGATAGTAAAGAGCCTATGTGAGTCCAGAGCTTGGGGGCCTGGGCCCTGGGTTTTACACTATTTATGTGAACTGAAACTATGGTAGTCTCCATACAGGAAAAGAGAGAGTCTCAGGGTGATAGGCAATCTCAGAACTCAAAGAGAGAAATCAATTACAATGTCATTAGTGAAGAGGGTGAATGAGTACATCTAATGATTCAAGACACAAGGTTGAGGGAAATGCATTTGAGGTCTTCAGGCTGCAGAGGGACTATCACATTCACATTTTTATTACAGCCTTCAGCATTGATTAGTTAACTCTTGAACGTTTCTCTATGGACTAATTTTGACAACTCACTATTCCTATTCCAGGAGGTTCTCCTGCTTCCCTCATGTCATACATAATGGTTACCTTAGTGTTCTCCTGTTCCTGTTTTCCCTAAGGTCACTTTTACCATGTCCTCTGAAATTCCTGCTGTGTCTTTAGTAATTTCCTCTTACACCTTAGTCACCTCCTTAAACACTGCTTCCACTTTGCCTAACATGGCTTTCTAAGTGGAACTTGGCTTTCCCCCAAGGCAAAGACACTCCTTGAGTCTCTTAAATGTTAGCCACTCATTTCCTCATCTCCCAGGACTCTCTCCTAGTGATGTTATTAGCTCCTGTACATTTAATTATCACCTCATGTGGGTGACTACCAGATTATCTATCCATCCATCCATCCATCCATCCATCCATCTATCTATCTATCTATCTATCTATCTATCTATCTATCTATCTATCTATCTATATCTATATATCTATATCTATCTAATCTCTCTCTCTCTCTCTCTATATATATATATATATATATATGGACCACCAATTTCTCTCCTAAGATATAATCCAACTTCCTCAATTCTTTTGGACATTTCCAAGTAGACGTCACTAGGAATCTCAAACTCAGTGTGTCCAAAATAAAACTCAAAGTACTTTCTCTCAAGCTCTCTCTAATTCCTAATTTCTCCATTTCTGTTAAGGGCATCACTGAGCTTTTAGTCCTCCCTTTCTACAAAACTCCAAATCACTTTAAACTTTTCCTTCTCCTCCCTTGCCCCACATCCAATTAGTTGCCCACTCTTGTCTATACTATTTTCAAAACATTTCTAGTGTCTACCTTCTTCCTATTTACTTGTTCACCACTCTAGTTCAAGCTTTCATTGCTTGGCTCTTTATGCCCTATCCTGTAAGGCAGCACTTGGTGTGCTGGACCTGAGAAAGTGCTGGACCTGAGAAAGGGAGACCTGGAGCTAAATCCTACCTTGGACACTTACTGGCTGTGATTCTCTGGAAAAATCATTTAAACTCTCTGGGCCTCCACTTCTTCATCTACAAAATGAAGGAGTTATGTTCACTGACATCTCAGTTCACTAACAATTCTAACCTGATGACACTGTGGTTCATGATTTGCTGGAATCCCTCCATGGGATTATTGCAATAGTTTCCTAATTGGGTTCCCTGCCTCTGGTCTCTTCTTTGCTCTAATCCATCCTCCACACAAATGACAAATTAATTTTTCTAATTGGCAAGGTTGGTCATGTAACTCCACTGCTCAGGAAGCTCCAGTGGCTTCTTCTTGCCCTTGGGAGAAAGAACGAACTCCTTTGTTTTTCAAAGCCTTTCTCAATCTGGCTCCAGATGCTCAAGCAATCACAGTTTCCTCTTCTTCACACACTCAAGTCCTTGTCTTGCCTCCCTATCAGCAAGTGACCTTGTCTTATACTTTCCTGAAAAGACTGAGGCTACTTCATGAAAACTCTCCTCTTCCCTCCTTCAGTCCTTCAAAAACCTCCCATATGTTTACCAATCTTTTTCCTCTCTTGTCCTTTCCTATCTCAGGAGATGAAGTGCCCAAATTCAGTCTTCTACCTGTGTCCTCTGTCTCCTGTAAGATTGTGTTCTTTCTCTTTTTTAATGCTTATTTATTTTTAGTTTTCAAATTTTCTCCCCATCTCTCCCTTCCCCAACTCAAAACGCCAAGCATTCTGATTTCTCCTTCCCCAATCTGCCCTCCCTTCTAACACCCCCCTTCCCTTATTCCCATCTTCTCTCTTATCTTGTAGGGCAAGATAAATTTCTATATTACATTACTTGTATTCCTTATTTCCCAGTTGTATGCAAAAATAATTCTCAACATTTGTCCCTAAAATTTTGAGGTCCAACTTCTCTTCCTTCCTACCTCCCCATCCATCCCCAATGAGAAGGCCAGCAATTCAATATAGGTTATATATGTGTAGTATTGAAAATGACTTCCATAATAGTCATGTTGTGTAAGACTATATTTCTTTGCATCCTGTCATGCTCCCATTTCTTCTATTCTCTTTTGACCTTATCCCTCCCCAAGAGTGTTTACTTCTAATTGGACCCTCCTCCTGTTTACCCTCCCTTCCATTATCTCCCCCACTCTGCTTATCCCTTTCTCCCCCGCTCTCCTGTAGTGTAAGATAGGTTTTCATACCAAATTAAGTGTGCATGCTATTCCTTCCTTGAGCCAAATGTGATGAGAGTAAGCTTCACTTTATCTCTCACACCTATGCCCTTTCCCCCTCTATTGAAAAAGGTTTTTTTTGCCTCTTTTATGAGTGATAATTTGCCCCATTCCATTTCTCCCTTTCTCCTCCCAATATATTCCTCTCTCACCCCTTAATTTTATACACACACACACATACACACATGTGTATGTGTGTGTATGTGTGTGTGTGTATAATCCCTCCAACTACTCAAATACTGAGAAAAGTCTCAAGGGTTACAAATATTATCTTTCCATGTAGGAATGGCAACAGTTCAACTTTAGAAAGTCCTTTATGATTTCTATTTGCTGTTTGCCTTTTCATGCTTCTCTTGATTCTTGTCTTTGAAAGTCAAATTTTCTATTCACTGAGGGGTTGGAACCAAGATGGCGAAGTAGAAGGACGCACATTTACGAGCTCCAACCCACAGCCCATAGAATTAATGTAAAAAGAGACCCCCATAACTTCTGGACCACTGAAAGGGGTACAGAAACAGAGTGGAAGAGATTTCCGTGCCAGAGAGCCCTGGAGACTCGTCCCCAGGGTCCGTCGTGCCCAGGAAAGTGGACCCCACCCCAGCGCTGCCCTGGCCACAGCCCCAGAGAAGCTGACCTGACCAGGCTTCAGGGACGGAAGCTCCGGCAGCCGGGAAAGTCCCTCCGCCCACAGAAGCTACAGGTCAGTGAGAGAGACAGCTGGCTGGCTGAGGGAGTGGGGTGTCTCCATGACTCAGGCCCCCTCGGGAGGAAGCAGTGGTGGCAGAGACAGGGGCAGGAAGTGGTGGAGGCAGAGGCGTGGGCAGCAGTGGAGGCAGCAGCAGCGGTGGCCCGGGACTCCCCCAGCAGCAGGCAGGATCTTCATTGCTGAAAGTCCTGCATAAACAACCTGAGGGAGCTGAGCCTGGGAGGTGGCCCCCCCAACCCCACCCGCTCCGTTCCTGAAAGTCTCTGCATAAAGCCCCTGAGGAGGCCGAACCTGGGAGGTGGCCTGCCCCGACCCCAGCACCAGAACTAAAGCTCACATTGATTAGCAGCTGGGCGGCGCATTTGAATCTCAGAGCCCAAGCACTAGCTGGACGGATCTAGACGGGGGTGGACAGGAATCTCAGAAGTCAAGTAACTAGCTGGGAAAATGCCTAGAAAAGGGAAGAAAAATAAGACTATAGAGAGTTTTTTCCAACAAATGCAATTGATCCCGACATTCGGATCTGATGACGAGGACGTATTCTTGCCATCAGGGAAAGACGTGGAGGGCGGGGCCTCAGTACCCCAGACACCCCAGGGGGATGTCAGGTGGGCTCAGGCCTTGGAAGATCTCAAAAAGGATTTTGAAAAGCAAGTTAGACAGGTGGAGGAAAAACTGGGAAGAGAAATGAGAGAGATGCAAGAAAAGTATGAAAAACGGGTCAATACCTTGGTTAAGAAGACCCAAAAAAATGCTGAAGAAAATAACACCTTGAAAAATAGGCTCACGCAATTGGCAAAAGAGGTTCAAAAAGCCAATGAGGAGAAGAATGCTTTCAAAAGCAGAATTAGCCAAATGGAAAAAGAGGTTCAAAAGCTCACTGAAGAAAATAGTTCTCTCAAAATTAGAATGGAACAGATGGAGGCTAATGACTTTACGAGAAACCAAGAAATCACCAAACAAAACCAAAAGAATGAAAAAATAGAAGAGAATGTGAAATATCTCATGGGAAAAATAACTGACCTGGAAAATAGATCCAGGAGAGACAATTTAAAAATTATGGGACTACCTGAAAGTCATGATCAAAAAAAGAGCCTAGACATCATCTTCCATGAAATTATTAAGGAAAACTGCCCTGATATTCTAGAACCAGAGGGCAAAATAAGTATTGGAAGAATCCACCGATCACCACCTGAAAGAGATCCAAAAAGAGAAACTCCTAGGAACATTGTGGCCAAATTCCAGAACTCCCAGCTCTAGGACAAAATCTTGCAAGCTGCTAGAAAGAAACAATTGCAGTATTGTGGAAAATTCAATCAGGATAACTCAAGATCTAGGAGCTTCTACATTAAGGGATCGAAGGGCGTGGAATAGGATATTCCAGAAGTCAAAGGAACTAAGACTCAAACCAAGAATCACCTACCCAGCTAAACTGAGTATAATACTTCAGGGGAAAATATAGTCTTTCAATGAAACAGAGGACTTTCAATCATTCTTGATGAAAAGACCAGAGCTGAAAAGAAAATTTGACTTCCAAACACAAGAATGAGAAGAAGCATGAAAAAGTAAACAGCAAAGAGAAGTCTTAAGGGACTTACCAGAAGTGAACTGTTTACATTCCTACATGGAAAGACAATATTTGTAACTCTTAAAACTTTTCAGTATCTGGGTAGTTGGTGGGACCACACACACACATACACACATGCACGCACATACAGAGACAGAGAGCACAGAGTGAATTGAATAGGATGGGACCATATCTTAAAAGAAATTAAGGTAAATGGTGAGAGAGAAATGAAGTGGGAGGAAAAAGGGTGAAATGGAATGGGGTAATTATATGTCATTTAAGAGGCAAGTAGGAGACTTTTTAGTGGAGGGAAAAAGAGGAGAGCTGAGAAAAAAACATGAAGTTTACCCTCATCACATTTGACTAAAGGAAGGAATAAAATGCACACTCATTTTGGTATGAAAACCTATCTTACAGTATAGGAAAGTGGGGGAGAAGGAGATAAGCAAGGGGGGGGGGATGATGGAAGGGAGGGCAAAGGGAGGAGGGAGCAATTTGAAGTCAACACTTGGGGAGGGACAGGATCAAAAGACAGAATAGAAACAATGAGGGGCAGGGTAGGATGGAGGGTAATTCAGTTAGTCTTACACAACACGACTATCAGGGAAGTCATTTGCAAAATTACACAGATATGGCCTATATTGAATTGCCTGCCGTCCCAAAGGGAATGGGTGGGGAGGGAGGGATGGGGAGAATTTGGAACTCAAAGTTTTAGGAACAACTGTTTAGTATTGTTCTTGCTACTAGGAAGTAAGAAATACAGTTAATGGGGAATAGAAAGTCATCTGGCCCTACAGGAGAAAAGAGAAGATGGAGACAAGAGAAGGGAGGGGTGACAGAAGAGAGGGCAGATTGGAGATAGGGAAAATTAGATGCTTGGGGTATTGGGGTGAGGGGAAGGGATAAAAGGGGAGAAAATTTGGAACCCAAAATTTTGTGAAAATGAATGCAAAAATTAATTAAATAAATAAATTTAAAAAAATTTTCTATTCACTTATGGTCTTTTCATCAAGAATGCTTGAAAGTCCTCTATTTCATTGAATGACCATTTCCCCCTGAAGTATTATACTCAGTTTTTCTGAGTAGGTGATTCTTGTGGTTTTAATCCTAGTTCCTTTGACTTCTGGAATATCATATTCCAAGCCCTTCGATCTCTTAAGGGAGAAGCTGCTAGGTCTTGTGTTATCCTGATTGTATTTCCACAATACTGAAATTGTTTCTTTCTAGTTGCTTGCAATGTTTTCTTCTTGACCTGGGAACTCTGATATTTGATTACAATATTCCTAGGAGTTTCTCTTTGCAGATCTCTTTCAGAAAGTGATCGGTGGATTATTTCAACATTTATTTTACCCTCTGGTTCTATCAGGGCAGTTTTCCTTGATAGTTTCATGCAAGACGATATCTAGGCTCTTTTTCTCATCATGACTTTCAGGTAGTCCCATGATTTTTAAATTGTCTCTCCTGGATCTATTTTCCAGGTCAATTGTTTTTGCAATAAGATATTTCACATTATCTTCCATTTTTTCATTCTTTTGGTTTTGTTTTGTAATTTCTTGGTTTCTCATAATGTCATTAGCTTTCATCTGTTCCATTATAATTTTTAAAGAATTATTTTCTTCAGTGAGCTTTTGAACCTCCTTTTCCATTTGGTTAATTATGCTTTTTAAAGCATTCTTCTTCTCGTTGACTTTTTGGACCTCTTTTCTCAATTGAGTTAGCCTATTTTTAAAGGTATTATTTTCTTCAACTTTTTTTGAGTCTTCTTTAGCAAGCTGTTGATTTGCTTTTCATGATTTTCTTGCATCGTTCTCATTTCTCTTCTCAATTTTTCCTCCACCTTTCTTATTTGATTTTCAAAATCCTTTTTGACCTCTTCCATGGCCTGAGATCATTGTATGTTTTTTGGAGGTTTTGGATGCAGAAACTTTGACTTTTAGGTCTTCCTCTGATGGTATGCATTACTCTTCCTCATGCAAAAGGATGGAAGAAAATACTTGTTCACCATGAAAGTAGCCTTCTATAGTCTCATTTTTTTTCCTTTTGGGGGCATTTTCCCAGCCAGTTACTTGACTTTTAAGTCCTTTGTCGAGAGGAGGGTATACTCTGGGGACCTCCTGTAAGTTCTCAGTTCCTCTAAGGCAGCACAATCAAAGGAGAGGAATTTACTCCTTTCCTGGTCTGAGCTCTGGTCTGGGAGAAACCAGAGCACTCTTTTCTGCCCAGAATCTGCAAGTAGAATTCCCTCTTTAAAACCTTCACCAGCTCCACCAGGCCAACCAGAGCTCTTCCTCACCCCAGAAACACCACTCAGACCTGAGATCCAGATCAGTTGCACGATTCTCCCAGGGGTTTTAGGCTGAGGGCTCCTAAAATGGACGCTGTGCTGCAGCAACTGCTGCTGCCCTGGGGTTGCTGGGGCCAGACCATATTCCCTTCTCACACAGGTGAGAGAGCTTTCCCACTGACCTTTGAAGCTGCCTTTGGTGTTTGTGGGTTGAGGGATCTGGGAACTGTGACTGCTGCCCAGGATTACGTATGCCCTGAGGCCTGCTCCAGTCCCATTCCCACTGTGGCCAAGGCTGGGCTGCAATCTGCTCTGTGCCTAGTGTAATAGACCTTTCCTATCAGTCTTCCAGGCTGCAAATCTATTTCACTCTATTTTTTTGTGGCTTTTGCTGCTCTAAAATTTGTTTAGAGACATTTTTGCAGGTATTTTATGGGCTATGGGGGGGGCAGATTCCACAAGTCCGCCCTTCTACTCTGCCATCTTGGCTCCTCTCCCCCTGAAAATGACTGAAAAGGGGCATCTCTAGTGAAATGACAAAGGACTCTTTCTTGTTCATCTAGTATTCAACATTTCATCAGTGACTTGGATGAAGGCGAAGATGGTGTTCTCTTCAAATTTGTAATTGACACAAATCCATGAAACATCAAAACTACTTCAATAGACAGAAACAAGCCTTTAAATCTAACAAGTACTAATTGAAGAGGGGTAAACCTCCCCATTAGAATGTAAGCCTTTTGTGGATAGGGAATCTTTCCTTCTTTATTCTTGTATCCCTAGCATCTGGCACAATGGAAGAGGATTACTAAATATTTGCTAATTTATAAATAAATAAAATAAAAAATAAATTGTTTTAATTAAAGAAAACCATCTGCACAAATATATATCTGTTTTGGGGAGGTGAGATGTCAATCAAGATTAAGGGACTTACCCAGGGTCACACAGCTAATAAGTGTTAAGTGTCCAAGGCCAGATTTGAACTCCATTTGACTCCCAGGCTGGTGTCCTATCCACTGCACCACTTATCTTCCTCAGTCCTTTTTTAGAAGGGAAAAATAAGGATATATATTTCAGATTAAGGTAAATTGGTAAATGCATTATAAAAGGGTATAAAAATTCAAGACACATGTGAAAATTTCAGGGATGGGGTGAGGAAGACATTGCCAGCTGCCAAAGAGTTCAGTTTCTATGTGAGTGAAGATAAAAGACTGTTAGTATGGATCTGCCACCAAGTGTCAGGAGAATGATGAAAGTTGACCTGATCTCCTAGAACAGATGTAATTAGACATAAGATCATGGAATCAGAGCTGGAAGGGACCTTGGAGGACATCAAGTCTAACCCTCTTATTTTTCAGATGAGGAAACAACCACGGAGAAGTTAGGTCTGACCCAGCATCACCCAGTTCATATGTGTCTGAGGTGGCTTCATATCTAGTGCTCTATCTACTTCTCCAAACTATCTCTTGCCAAAGAGAATCTAAGGATTTTGGTGGACTGAAGCTATCATTATAATTGTGATCATAGCTAGCATTTACATAATACTTTTAATTTGCAAAACACTTTTAAAAGTATGATCTTCTATCCTCTTAACAATCTTGGGAGGTAGATGCTATTTTTATCCAAATTTTACAGATAAGGAAACTGAGGCAGACAGAGGCTAAGTGGCTTGCCCAGGATCACATAGCTAGTGAACAGTCTCAGGCCATGTTTCAACTCAGGTCTTGACTCCAGACTCAGCACTCTACGTAATGTGCAACCTCCTAATTTAGGTCAGCTGTATGGTGTGGTAATACTTCATTCTCAATAAAGCTAATGTGATCTTAAGAGCATATTCAATCAATCAATAATCAGTAAGCATTCATTAAGGGCCTGCTTTATGCCAAATATTGTGCAAGTCACTGGGGGTACAGATATCATGAATGAAACCATCTCAGATCCTGAGGATCTTTGAACATGGGAGGTAATGGTCCAACTGTGACCTGCTCATGTCCAATGATACCTGGAGTATCACATTCTGTTTGAGGTCCCACATATCAGATAAAACATTGATAAGCTGTCCGTGTATACAGAAGTAGATATCCAGAATAGTAAGGGGAACTTAATCTTGGCCATTTGAGGAGTGATTGATGGAAGTGGAGATGTTGACTGTGAGGAAAAGAGGGTCCCTTCAAATATTTCAAGGACTCACCTGTAGAAGGATATAGGAATATATTTTTCCTATAAATATATATATATATATATATATATTATATTTCCTGTAGAAATTCAGTTTACTTGATTCCAAAGAGTAGAACTAGGAAGAGTAGGTGGGAACTGCAAGAAAACAGAACATGATGTGACTCAATATAAAGGAAAATTCCTTTATAAAGTCGAGGTATCCATGAGCTCTTGGAAGGTATTGAAATCCCACTCATGAATGGTCTTTCAGCAGAGACCAAAAGGCTGTTTTTCAGTAATCTCATAAAGGTTATTATTGCTTTGAGTATAGACTATCAGAAATGAAGTCTGAGGAATCTGCCAAGTCTGGAATTTGATGGTTCTGTGAAGCAGGTGGGAAGCTTCATGAGTCAGGAAGTTTGGGATCAAGCCAGAGTCAGCCATGTTATTAATGGCTCAATGCCACTGCAGAGAGCCAGTTCTAACAATGAGTCCAAGAGTGTATACATGACTTGGGTTTGGGTTAGGGTTAGAAATGGATCACAAAAGATGGCCTAAAACTTGGTCTAACACATGGCCACTCTCTTGTCTCTTTTTCTTTATTTCATATAAATTTATTTATTTAAATTTTTACATTCATTTTCACAAAATTTTGGGTTCCCAATTTTCTCCCCATTTCTCCCCTCCCCCCACCCCAATACACTGAGCATTCTAATTTTCCCTATCACCAATCTGCCCTCTCTTCTATCATCCCTCCCTTCTCTTGTCCCCATCTTCTCTTTTGTCCTGCAGGGCCAGATGACTTTCTATTCCCCATTAACTGTATTTCTTATTTCCTAGTAGCAAGAACAATACTCAACAGTTGTTCCTAAAACTTTGCGTTCCAAATTCTCCCCATCCCTCCCTCCCCACCCATTCCCTTTGGGAAGGTAGGCAATTCAATACAGGCCCTATCTGTGTAGTTTTGCCAGTGACTTAGATAATAGTCATGTTGTATAAGACTAATTGTATTTCCCTCCATCCTATCCTGCCCCCCATTGTTTCTATTCTGTCTTTTGATCCTGTCCCTCCCCAAGTGTGGACTTCAAATTGCTCCCTCCTCCCATTGCCCTCCCTTACATCTTCCCTCCCACCCTGCTTATCTCCTTCTCCCCCACTTTCCTGCATTGTAAGATAGGTTTTCATACCAAAAGGAGTGTGCATTTTATTTCTTCCTTTAGTCAAATGTGATGAGGGTAAACTTCATGTTTTTTTCTCAGCTCTCCTCTTTTTCCCTCCACTAAATTGTCTCCTGCTTGCCTCTTGAATGAGAGATAATTTACCCCATTCCATTTCACCCTCTCTCCTCCCATTACGTTTATCTCTCACCATTTACCTTAATTTCTTTTAAGATATGGTCCCATCCTATTCAATTCACTCTCTGCTCTCTGTCTCTGTATGTGCATGCATGTGTGTATGTGTGCGTGTGCGCACGTTTGTATATGTGTGTGTGCGTGTGTGTATGTGTATGTGTGGTCCCACCAAATACCCAGATACTGAAAAGTTTTAAGAGTTACAAATATTGTCTTTCCATGTAGGAATGTAAACAGTTCACCTTTGGTAAGTCCCTTATGACTTCTCTTTGCTGTTTACTTTTTCATGCTTCTTCTCATTCTTGTGTTTGAAAGTCAAATTTTGTTTTCAGCTCTGATCTTTTCATCAAGAATACTTGAAAATCCTCTATTTCATTGAAAGACCATATTTTCCCCTGAGGTATTATACTCAGTTTTTCTGGGCAGGTGATTCTTGGTTTGAGTCCTAGTTCCTTTGACTTCTGGAATATCCTATTCCACGCCCTTTGATCCCTTAATGTAGAAGCTGCTAGATCTTGTGTTATCTTGATTGTATTTCCACAATACTGCAATTGTTTCTTTCTAGCTGCTTGCAATATTTTCTCCTTGACCTGGGAATTCTGGAATTTGGCCACAATGTTCCTAGGAGTTTCTCTTTTTGGATCTCTTTCAGGTGGTGATCGATGGATTCCTTCAATACTTATTTTGCCCTCTGGTTCTAGAGTATCAGGGCAGTTTTCCTTGATATTTTCATGAAAGATGATGTCTAGGCTCCTTTTTTGATCATGGCTTTCAGGTAGTCCCATAATTTTTAAATTGTCTCTCCTGGATCTATTTTCCAGGTCAGTTGTTTTTCCCATGAGATATTTCACATTCTCTTCCATTTTTTCATTCTTTTGGTTTTGTTTTGTGATTTCTTGGTTTCTCAGAAAGACATTAGCCTCCATCTGTTCCATTCTAATTTTGAGAGAACTATTTTCTTCAGTGAGCTTTTGAACCTCTTTTTCCATTTGGCTAATTCTGCTTTTGAAAGCATTCTTCTCCTCATTGGCTTTTTGAACCTCTTTTGCCAATTGAGTGAGCCTATTTTTCAAGGTGTTATTTCCTTCAGCATTTTTTTGGGTCTCCTTTACCAAGGTATTGACCTGTTTTTCATGCTTTCCTTGCATCTCTCTCATTTCTCTTCCCAGTTTTTCCTCCACCTGTCTAACTTGATTTTCAAAATCCTTTTTGAGCTCTTCCATGGCCTGAGCCCATTGGATATCTACTTTGGATGTTTGGGGTACAGAGGCCTTGGCTTCTATGTCTTTTCCTGATGGTAAGCATTGTTCCTCCTCATCAGAAATGAAAGGAGGAAGCATCTGTTCCCCAAGTAGCCTTCTATGGTCTTATTTTTCTTCCCTTTTCTGGGCATTTTCCCAGCCAGTTACTTGACTTCTGAGATTCCTCTCCACCCCCTGCCTAGATCCGCCCAGCTAGTGCTTGAGGTCTGAGATTCAAATGCTGCTCCCCAGCCTCTCAGGGCTTTCAGTGGTGGGTGGGGCTGCTGTTCAGGGTAAGATTAAATTCAGGTTCTCAGGTGGGGGCAGGGCTGCCTCCCAGGCTCAGTTCCCTCATGGTGTTTATGCAGAGACCTTCAGTAATGGAGTGGAGCTCCCGTCTGCTCCGGGAGCCTGGGTCTGCTGCTGCCTCCCAAGGGGGCCCGAGTCACGGAGACACCCTGCTCCCCTCTTGGCCAGCCCAGAAGTCTCTCTCACTGACCTGTAGCTCCTGTGGGTGGAAGGACCTTCGCGGCTCCTGGAGATTCCATCCCTGAAGCCTGGTCGGATCTGCTGCTCTCGGGGCCATGAGGCCAGGGCAGGGCAGGGCTGGGCTCTGCTCTCTGGTGCATGATGGACCTTTGCTGCCGGTTTTTTCAAGGCTCTCTGGAATGGAAATCTCCTCCACTGCGTTGCTGCATGGCTTGCACTGCTACAGAGTTTGTGGGGAGTTCTTTTTACAGAAAATTTATGGGCTGTGGGTTCGGAGCTAGCATACATAAGTCTTTCTACTCTGCCATCTTGGCCCCTTCCCCTATCAGCTGACTTTTTAAAGCAGAAAGTAGTGAAGGTTTCTGAGAACTTGTACTTCAAGGGAGTAGGTACTTTGGAGAGCTTCCATTCAAAAAGGAATCAGCCTGGGTGGGCTTAGAGCCATGGAATGTGCCCTTATTGTGGGGTGGGGGACTGAGCAGACACTACACCATAAAGAGAACAGATATCTGACTGCTCCATTTCCTTGTATTTTGGCTCTGGGATATGTTGAATTCTCTGTATCTTTGTCAAAGTCAGGGTCTGGTAACAGCTCTGTCTCTGTCTCCCTGTCTCTGTTTCTGTGTTGGTCTCTCTCTGAGTCTTTATCTGTTTCTCACCATGTCTTTCTCTGAATCTGTCTCTCTTTTCATCTCTGCCTGTGTCTTCTTTTGGGGGTCAACTTAAGAGTCTTTCTATTTTTTTCTTATTAGTTTCAAGATATCCATAAAGGTGACCTTCAATAAAATAAGCCCAATAGGGCCCCTAGGAGAGGTACTAATTTTTAATCTAATTCCATCCTCTTCTCAAGAATGTTTGTATGTCTATTTTTAGGATTACTGTTAAATATTAGACTTAATTTTCTTATTAGACCAGACTTGTAATTTCACTAGTATAAAGAAATTCTAATGAGAATAATCTTCCTCTGCCAATGTAGACAGTATTTGTTTTGAAGCTTATAGTCTTAGAGTGTTGTTTGGAGGCACTGAAAGGTTAAGTGACTTTCCAGAGTCACATAGTTAGAATGTGCCAAAGGTGGAACTTAAACCAAACCTTTCTGACTCTAAGGCCAGCTATCTATCCATTATGTCACACTACCTAGCTCTCACTTTACTGAAGTTTTTTTTTTTTTTTATACCCTCCTATTTGTATGTTTCTCCAGAAGACAGGAAAGCCGAGTAGGGAATTTGTTTTTCCTTGTCAACAAACTTGTGAGGTAGCTACCATTGGTAAAATTATGAAAGAGAATTTGGAGTGATGAGACCCAGTCTTAAAATAGCCTAATATACCTCTTCTCCAGGTCAATAAACATTGCCTCCCTATGTGCTAGGCCCTGGGTATATTAAGAAAAGAAAAACATGGTCCCTGCCTTCAAGGAACCTACAATCTATTACATATACACAGATCCACATAGACCTCAGAACTTTCTATTCCATCCTTCTCTGACAAAAAGAGACAAGAGGGGGGAGGAGCCAAGATGGCACAGTAGAAAGACTCGCGTATGCTAGCTCCAAACCCACAGCCCATAAATTTTCTGTAAAAAGAACTCCCCACAAACTCTGTAGCAGTGCAAGCCATGCAGCAACGCAGTGGAGGAGATTTCCATTCCAGAGAGCCTTGAAAAAACCGGCAGCAAAGGTCCATCATGCACCAGAGAGCAGAGCCCAGCCCTGCCCTGCCCTGGCCTCATGGCCCCGAGAGCAGCAGATCCGACCAGGCTTCAGGGACGGAATCTCCAGGAGCCGCGAAGGTCCTTCCACCCACAGGAGCTACAGGTCAGTGAGAGAGACTTCTGGGCTGGCCAAGAGGGGAGCAGGGTGTCTCCGTGACTCGGGCCCCCTTGGGAGGCAGCAGCAGACCCAGGCTCCCGGAGCAGACGGGAGCTCCACTCCATTACTGAAGGTCTCTGCATAAACACCATGAGGGAACTGAGCCTGGGAGGCAGCCCTGCCCCCACCTGAGAACCTGAATTTAATCTTACCCTGAACAGCAGCCCCACCCACCACTGAAAGCCCTGAGAGGCTGGGGAGCAGCATTTGAATCTCAGACCTCAAGCACTAGCTGGGCGGATCTAGGCAGGGGGTGGAGAGGAATCTCAGAAGTCAAGTAACTGGCTGGGAAAATGCCCAGAAAAGGGAAGAAAAATAAGACCATAGAAGGCTACTTGGGGAACAGATGCTTCCTCCTTTCATTTCTGATGAGGAGGAACAATGCTTACCATCAGGAAAAGACATAGAAGCCAAGGCCTCTGTACCCCAAACATCCAAAGTAGATATCCAATGGGCTCAGGCCATGGAAGAGCTCAAAAAGGATTTTGAAAATCAAGTTAGACAGGTGGAGGAAAAACTGGGAAGAGAAATGAGAGAGATGCAAGGAAAGCATGAAAAACAGGTCAATACCTTGGTAAAGGAGACCCAAAAAAATGCTGAAGGAAATAACACCTTGAAAAATAGGCTCACTCAATTGGCAAAAGAGGTTCAAAAAGCCAATGAGGAGAAGAATGCTTTCAAAAGCAGAATTAGCCAAATGGAAAAAGAGGTTCAAAAGCTCACTGAAGAAAATAGTTCTCTCAAAATTAGAATGGAACAGATGGAGGCTAATGTCTTTCTGAGAAACCAAGAAATCACAAAACAAAACCAAAAGAATGAAAAAATGGAAGAGAATGTGAAATATCTCATGGGAAAAACAACTGACCTGGAAAATAGATCCAGGAGAGACAATTTAAAAATTATGGGACTACCTGAAAGCCATGATCAAAAAAGGAGCCTAGACATCATCTTTCATGAAAATATCAAGGAAAACTGCCCTGATACTCTAGAACCAGAGGGCAAAATAAGTATTGAAGGAATCCATCGATCACCACCTGAAAGAGATCCAAAAAGAGAAACTCCTAGGAACATTGTGGCCAAATTCCAGAATTCCCAGGTCAAGGAGAAAATATTGCAAGCAGCTAGAAAGAAACAATTGCAGTATTGTGGAAATACAATCAAGATAACACAAGATCTAGCAGCTTCTACATTAAGGGATCAAAGGGCGTGGAATAGGATATTCCAGAAGTCAAAGGAACTAGGACTCAAACCAAGAATCACCTGCCCAGAAAAACTGAGTATAATACCTCAGGGGAAAATATGGTCTTTCAATGAAATAGAGGATTTTCAAGTATTCTTGATGAAAAGATCAGAGCTGAAAACAAAATTTGACTTTCAAACACAAGAATGAGAAGAAGCATGAAAAAGTAAACAGCAAAGAGAAGTCATAAGGGACTTACCAAAGGTGAACTGTTTACATTCCTACATGGAAAGACAATATTTGTAACTCTTAAAACTTTTCAGTATCTGGGTATTTGGTGGGACCACACATACACATACACACACGCACACACACATATACAAACGTGCGCACACGCACACATACACACATGCATGCACATACAGAGACAGAGAGCAGAGAGTGAATTGAATAGGATGGGACCATATCTTAAAAGAAATTAAGGTAAATGGTGAGAGATAAACGTAATGGGAGGAGAGAGGGTGAAATGGAATGGGGTAAATTATCTCTCATTCAAGAGGCAAGCAGGAGACAATTTAGTGGAGGGAAAAAGAGGAGAGCTGAGAAAAAAACATGAAGTTTACCCTCATCACATTTGACTAAAGGAAGAAATAAAATGCACACTCCTTTTGGTATGAAAACCTATCTTACAATGCAGGAAAGTGGGGGAGAAGGAGATAAGCAGGGTGGGAGGGAAGATGTAAGGGAGGGCAATGGGAGGAGGGAGCAATTTGAAGTCCACACTTGGGGAGGGACAGGATCAAAAGACAGAATAGAAACAATGGGGGGCAGGATAGGATGGAGGGAAATACAATTAGTCTTATACAACATGACTATTATCTAAGTCACTGGCAAAACTACACAGATAGGGCCTGTATTGAATTGCCTACCTTCCCAAAGGGAATGGGTGGGGAGGGAGGGATGGGGAGAATTTGGAACGCAAAGTTTTAGGAACAACTGTTGAGTATTGTTCTTGCTACTAGGAAATAAGAAATACAGTTAATGGGGAATAGAAAGTCATCTGGCCCTGCAGGACAAAAGAGAAGATGGGGACAAGAGAAGGGAGGGATGATAGAAGAGAGGGCAGATTGGTGATAGGGAAAATTAGAATGCTCGGTGTATTGGGGTGGGGGAGGGGAGAAATGGGGAGAAAATTGGGAACCCAAAATTTTGTGAAAATGAATGTAAAAATTTAAATAAATAAATTTATATTAAAAGAAAGTCAACTGATAATTCAAAGAAGTGAAGATGCTCCCTTTCCTTTTCTTTCTCCTATTCCATCGAGGCAGGCACCTACACTCCTCTTACCTTTCTACTTTACAGATACAAAGGGCATTTCTCCTTCTGGCGTCTCATCACTCCTACTCCACTAACCTTTCTCTCCATTCACCCTCTGCAAGATTTGACACCATATCTGACCTACTTTGCCAGGGAAGATCTGTTCAGTGTAGTGTATAACTCTTTTGTCTTAGCACTTGTTTTAGCCTTCTTGGTATAAGTGTGCATTAATACCTAGCAAAGCTAGCCTTGTTGGAGTGTACCTCTTAAAGGTACTATTCATCAGACTACCCTTCTGTGGTGGAGTCAAGGTGGTAAAGTTGCCTCTGAATTGCTCTCAATCAGATTCAGCAAAAATGTGTTAACAAATGAATCATACAACCCACAGAGGCTCATTAGTCTTACTACAAGCATTAAGTACTTACCACGTGCCAGGTACTATACTAGATGCCAGGTAGAAAAAGACAAAAGAGACCCTGCCTTCATGAAACCTAGATTCTAATGGGGAAGGCAACACGAAACTACAGACGCAAATTAAACCAAAGTAGTAGCTGGTAGATGGAGGGATCAGGACACATCTCATGTTGAAGGTGGAAACTGAACTGAATCCTTAAGGAAGCCAGGGCTTCTAAGAGGCTGAGGTGAGGACAAAGAGCATTCCAGGTATAGAGGACTACATGGGCAAAGGCTTGGAGGTGGGAGATGGATTGCTGAGTATGAAAAACAGTAAGAAAGGCCAGTAGTACTGGACCACAGTATATGTGGAGGGGAGACATTTGTAATTAGGCTAAAAATGTAGTTTGTGGTCAAGTTGTGAAGAGTTTCAAATGGCAAACAAAAGAGCCTATGTTTGGTCCTTGAGAGTAAAAACCTTTCCACTGTATGTTCATGGCTATTTGCTAAGCTGCTATTTCTTTCTTTAGCTTATTGTACAGATGAATTGGTGACCTTGCACAACCCTCTCTCACTCAAATCAAAGCCAACTGCAAGTCATATCATCATCTTGATGTCATGGTTCTCTTCAAGAATGAAGGACAAACACAGCCTGTGAGTGAGTAGCAGCTCCTTTCTTCCTCCTCCTCTTCCTCTTCCTTCTCCTCCTTCTCCTTCTCCTCTCCTCTGGTGTTCTACCCAGTGAGAAAGGTACACTCCATGCCCAAAAGCTGCCTTTTTTCCTCTGGTTTACTGACTATGTTTCTTAGTCAGAGATAAAGTCTTCAACTCAATTCACTCTGGAGCTCATAGACTGGACAACAAATCCCCATTCACCTAGCACAGAGTGATTGTAATTATTAAGTAGTAATTGTTTCTCTTTTACCCAGAAATCCTAGGTGTCTTCCCCTCCCAGCTTGATTTTTTTTATTTGATTAAAGGGGCCATCCTTTAAGTATATACTTAAAGAAGGCTATTCATTTGATGGGTGTATCTCACTCAAAGTGAGAATGTGACAAGACCTTAGCCTGAAGGGGCCAGGGTCTCATATTGCATCCTGGGCCAGTCGTCCTGATGACTGGACCCAGATGGCTGAGGAGAAGAAAGTGAGGTTGGTGACCTTGCACAGCTCTCCTTCATTCAAATTAAAGTCAACTGCAAGTCATGTCATCATCTTGATATCATGGTTCTCTTCAAAAACAAAGGACAAACACAATGAACAAAAATTTACTAAGCACTGCTTACACTGTGAAATCTGGGGGGAGGTGGAAGGAAGATAAAAGGTGTTGCCAAGTTGAAGTCCCTGTCCTCTCTTAAGCGGGGAGTGGCACCTGGGTGCTTCACTCTCAGTTCCTCCAGGCTATTTGGATGTTTAATTATAGAAGGGAAAACTGAGACACACAGGGTGGCATTATGCCCAAATTCACCTGCTAAGTGGCCAAGGATCCCTCTCCAGCTGTGACCTGAAGGCAGCTGCCCTGACTTCTTCTTTTTGTCATCTATCCACTGGCAAGGTCTGCCTATATTGGTATATATCACTGCCTCTCCATCAGAGAAGAGGTCCACAAATAAGTAAAATAGCCTTTAAAAAGGGTACTCTGTGCTTCAGTTGGTAATGAGCCTGGCACTCCAAAGGACACATCCCCATGAGACTTAGAAATAGGATATCTCTGAGTACTACACACGCACACACACACACACACACATATACATACATACATACATATATACATATATATGTGTGTGTGTATAGATAGATAGATAGATAGATAGATAGATAGATAGATAGATAGATAGATATAGATATAGATACATGTATGTATATGTTTCCCAGACAGTGACAACTCTTTTGCTTTTGGGGGATATGGGAGGCAAGGAGATGAAAAAGGAAAGAGAAGCCTAGGAAAGCCAAGAAACAGGTGAAGAGAGCTGCCATTCTGTTTAGTCTCATTGGATTGTGTGATAGAACTGCATAGTTACTATTCTTTCTCAGGAACAATGAATATTGTCTTCCATAGAGAAAAGCAATCCACCAATAAGCAGTGAGCACAGTGATTGACACATAGTAGGTGCTATGACACATAGTAGGTGCTATATACATGCTAGCTGTTTGTATTATTAATGCTTAGCTACAGATTCAAATGGAAATGGAGAGATTATCCTCACTTTTTTTTTTTTCTCCTCCTTTATTTCCCTCTTCCTCCTTTCCTTCTTTCAGAAGCTATTTAACCTCTAACTCTGTTAGAGCTGTGGGTTATTGCAGTTCACCTTAATAATTCTTTCTCTGTCCATAGTTTATCATATGCTAGTAATGTAATAATGTGGGTTATAGGAGCAGGTCAGCAAAAACCTTCAAGGAGGGGAAATGAATCAGAGACAGTCACTTTATAGAGATGTTTCAAATGTCTCCTGAAAGTAAGCATATGTGAGCAGAGAGCCCAGAGCTCAACGGCCTCATGACAATTTGAATAAAGAGGAAGTGGTTATTATCACTTTTTTTTAAATAGGGAAGTGAGAGAAAGTAAGAGAGTTGAAAATCCTAGCTAATTACTGTCTTGTAATTGAATCATCTTTGTACTCCCAGCATAAATCCAAACTGGTCATTGCATATTTTTTAAAAAATCATATTGCTATATTCTTTTGTTAGAATTTTATTTAAAGTCATTTAATCACTATTCGTTAGTGATACTGGTCAATAGTTCTCTTTCTTTTTTATCTTTTCTGTTTTATCCTTCCCCAGTTTTGGTTAGTAGAATTATATTTGCCTCATAAAGAGAATTTGATAGCATTTTCTTGCTTAATTTTTAAAAATACTTTTTAAATACTTGTCAAAACAGTTTTAGTATGTTTTAATTTTGAGTGCCAAATTTTCTCTCTCCCTAAGGTGACTGCTTTTGATTTATTTCCCCTTCTTGGAGAATTTTGCTGAGCTACTGCTATAACCACATTATTACATTATTAGCATATGATA
Organism: Bettongia penicillata ogilbyi; assembly: GCA_023548195.1. Lineage (NCBI taxonomy): Eukaryota > Metazoa > Chordata > Mammalia > Diprotodontia > Potoroidae > Bettongia > Bettongia penicillata. The sequence continues at coordinate 160,328 of JAJHZJ010000284.1, forward strand.
AACTATGGTACAGAGTGTGAACTGTTAAGGTAGGCGGCAATAACTCACATTTCCATGTTAGTCACATTGTGGGGAAAAAAACAGATTAAAAAAAAAACACCTCAAACATATCCTATTTAAATTTGAGAATTATTTGTGTAGCATATGTAGTAATTGCTTTTTAAAGGTTTGCAGGGATTCACCCATAAGATGACTGTCTTCCAGTGACTATGCTTCTCCCCTAGAGGAACAGGCAAGTTGTCTCACAGCATAGAAAAGCTATTCCACCTTCAAATAAAACTGTCTATTCCTCACACTCTGCTTTCCAAAGAACATTCAATGAACATTCTTTCTTTGGTCCTTGGGAGGGAGTTTGGTGTGGAGCAGTGGTGTCAAACCCAAACAGAAACATCCTTGTGAGCTACATATTCAGTTAGAAAATTATGGAACCATGCCCAAAGGGCAATCAAACTGTGTATACCCTTTGATCCATCAATAGCACTAACTAGGTCTGTATTCCAAAGAGATCATAAAAAAGGGGAAAAGACTCACATGTACAAAAATATTCATAGCAGTTCTTTTTGTGGTGGCAAAGAAATGGGAATTGATAAGATGCCCATCAATTGGGGAATGGCTGAACAAGTTAGTATATGAATGTAGTGAAGTACTATTGTGCTATGAGAAATGATGAGCACAGAGATTTTAGAAAAACCTGGAAAGATTTATATGAACTGATGCTGCGTCAAGTGAGCAGAACCAGGAGAACATTGTAACAGCAACATTGTATGATGATCAACTGTGAATGACTTTGCTCTTCTCAGCAACATAATGATCCAAAAGACTCAAGATGGAAAATGTTATCCCCAACTAGAGAAAAAACTATGGATTCTGAATGCAGATCAAAGCATATTATTTTCTCTTTTTTTTTTTGGTGGCTTTCCCCTTTTGTTCTGTTTCTTCTCTCACTGCATGACTTATGTGGAAATATTTGCATAATCGCACATGTATCAGATTGCTTGTCATCTTGGGGAAGAGGGAGAAGAGGGAAAGAGGAAGAAAAATTTGGAATTCAAAATTTTATAAAAATGAATGTTGAAAACTATCTTTACATGTAATTGGAAAAAATAAAAAACTATTTACCAAAAAAAGAAAGAAAAAAGAAAACACAAATGAACATTATCTATGTTGCCATTATATGCTTATTTATTTTGTTAAACATTACCTAATTACATTTTAATCTGGTTTGACCACTTGAAAATTAAGACCTGATGGTCTTAAGTGAGACACCTCCAGTGTAAAAGTAAGCTGGCTTGGATTAAAAAGAGGTATAGATTCAAACCCCAAATCTCATACTTACTTGGGGTAAACCACTTAACACATCAGAATCTTTTATTCTTATCTGCAAAAAGGAGGTTATTAATATTTCTAACATCTGCTCACAGGAAAACGTTTTTCAAATCTTAAGGTGCCACATGAATGTGAATTAGGCAGTATATTTGCACAGCAAAACTTTTCAAATGGGAATCATTAATCTCTTTTTCCATATGTGGAATCTGACACATCTCTAGAATTAGTGACTTCTCCATGGTTCACATAGCAAGTTAAATGTGTTTGTCCTTCGTTCTTGAGGAGGACCATGACATCAGAGAGGTTATGACATGACTTGCAGTTGACTTGGATTTGAGTGAGGGAGGGCTGTGCAAGGTCACCAGCCTCACTTTCTCCTGCTGATCCATCTGGATCCATCAGGATGACTGGAGATGGCTCAGGATGCAATGGGAGACCCTGGCCCTGTTAGGCTAAGGCCTTTTCAGGTCCTCACTTTGAGGGAGGCAACACCCATTCAGTGAATAGGCCTCTTTTTGTAGTAATCACCACAATAGCAACTACAAGTATTTCATGACTCATACCCTCACCTTTGATCACTCAACAACCTGGAGAAGTAGGTTATACCCATTATACCGTTGAGAAAACTGAGGCCCAGAGAGTTTAAATAACTTGCCTAGGGCTACACAGTCAGTATATGGCTGAGGTAGAATTTGAACTCAGGTCCTCTTAAGCCCAAGTTCAGCACTCTATATACTCCACTGAAATAATAAAGAACTACAATAACAGCTTAAATTTGTTCGTAATATTTTAACTTTTGGAAAATTGTAACATTCTTTACAAAGCCAGTCAACAAGAGTTGATTAAGCATGTACTATATACCTAAACAGAGCAGTTAGGTAGTGCCACAGTGCGAGAGCACCAGGCCTGGAGTCAGGAAGACTCATTTTCCTGAGTTCAAATCCAGTCTCAGACACCTACTAGTCATGTGACCTTGGGCAAGTCACTGAACCCTGCCTTAAAAATCTTATGGTGAAATGGAGAGTGAAATCAAAGACATAAAAAGGCTCTTTCCCTTCCACTATAGCCATGTGACCATGAGCCAGCCTTGGTTTCCTCCTTTACAAAATAGGGGATGGGCAATCATTGCTGCCCAGTTGGCCTCAGGAGGTTGTTGAGAGAGGCAAAGGGGACAGGGAATGTGGAAGTAGGTGGAAAATCATCACATACACATAGATGTAAGGCCATCAATGATAATAACAGTAAAGCTAACAGTGACTGAAATCTGGGCGCTTGGAGTAAGAGTTGTCATGGAATTAACCCTGGATCTGACATTCAAAGGCCTGCCTGCCCTTTACTGTCTATGTGACTTTGGACAAGTTGAGCTGCCTCTTGGGGCCTCAGTCTCCTCATCTGTAAGATCCAAGGTCTCACTCTCTGAGGCTCCTTTCAGTTCCAAATCCATGGCTTGAACAGTCTTGCTGACATGGAAGGACTATGGGAGCCTGAGTAGGGGAGCTAATGAGGGACAAGCAATCCCAGACCACAGCAAGAAGCCCCTCTCTTCCCTGGCCCCTGCTCGAGCTAGCCCAGATTGAGACTGAAGGAAAATTATGACAACAGGTCAACATTTAGGTCACTCCTCGAGGCTGGCCAAGCTTGTGAGCTTCATTAACACATCAACCTTGTGACACAGGTGTAGCTAAGAATCTAAAAACCCCCACTCTTCCAACAAGAAGACCATGTGAAGTCAGTAGGACTTAGTTTAATCCTACAGCTAAGCCTTACCAACCCTGTGACCTTAGACCACTTAATCTCCCTTAGCCTCACTCTTCTTATCTCTAAAATAGGAATAATGATGGCATATAAGGGCTAGGTCATGGGAAGATCAATGTCTTAATATATATAATATGTATGTATGTATGCATGCATGTATGTATATGCATATATATGAATATCTATTATATATATATATCATATATAAAGCACTTTGCAAATGATAGTTTCCATTTCATGGATAAGGAAAAGTAAAGGCTACGTGGCAAAGGTAGAATTTGAACCCATTTCCTCCTGGGTCCAAGACCAAGGGTTTCTCCACTATTCCCCACTGTCATTTTCTTCACAAAAAAATAAAATCAAGCTATTTGGACTGTCTTATCTAAAAGAGAAACACACAATTTTTAAATAAAAAATACTATACGTTAATGACCTGAAGGAGATAATACAGCTCTGCTCATTCTTTCCCCATCCTTCAAAAAGATGGGGAGCAACATGTCCCTTTAAAAGGAAAAATTTATTTAAATTTTTAACATGGCCATTGTTGATTCATTTTCCTTATGTGTTACTAGGGGTTTTTTTTCCCTTTTCTCTTTTTTTCATAGGGAGAGAAGAATGAGGGGTTGACAGTAAACACACACACACAAATATACACACATACACATACACACAAGAGGGAGGACATCATTTTTTTTGAATGCACAGAAGAGAACAGAAGAGGGCATAGGCAAGCAGGAGTTTTTTTTTTAAATAATGGGTAGAATTTAATTTACACACACATATTTAAATAAGTAGTGCTATGAAATGAAGATTCATGATTACATTTAGAATTGTGGGAAGGCAGGGTTTGTTCTACTGTGTATATGGAAATACTCTTTTTTGGTATTTAAATTGAGCACAGAAAAAGGAAAAGGGGAATGGCAAAAGATTTTAAACTTTGTGTCCTAGCCCAGCAGTCTGGTGAGGCCTAAAGATGCCTTCTCAGGAAAATGCTTTCATGCATAAAACAAAATACAAAGGAAACTACCTATATGAAAATACAACTATCAAATTAGAAAAGAAAAAAAAAAGCAAGTTAGTGGTTAAAAATGCCCACTCCAGTTATATAGCATGAGAGTTAAATGTATTTAAACTTGTACTGAATCTGGGTTTATTTCATATTTTCTAGAGAGGAAAGAAAATAGTAAAATGATTAAATGAACATTAGAGAGATTCTCCATTGGGAAAATAAAGGTGAGACTAGTAGAGAAAAGGCACAGAGGAAGGAAGGGGAGATTATTGTCCATAAATTTCCTTTATCCACCTAAGCAAATTGTAGTGAAAATGCCTAGAAAGTTCTCCACTGACTACTAATCTCTCTGACTTCCTTTAAGTCTCAACTGAAAGCCCACCTTGAACAGGGAAGCCTTTTCCAATTCTTCTTACTTCTAGCACCTTCCCTCTGTTAATTATTTCCTATTTACCCTGCATATAGTTTGTGTGCGTGTGTGAGTGTATGTGTGTATCTTTGCATGTTGTCTCCCCATAGGCTTCTGCAGGTATCCCCAGTGCTTAGTACAGTGCCTGAAATATAGTAATAGGTATGTAGTAAATGTTGATTGATTGATTGATAAAACATTACAAGATATAAAATTACAGGCTTTCTGTTTCCATGTAAAAAATAAAGTCAGAAGTAAGGAAGATATATACAGATATATGTATAAATGTTTGTGTGTTATGTTCTCTTGTGTGTATGGAAATACTCTTTTGGGGGGGTATTTAAGACTAGAAAGAGAAAAAAGAGAGAAAGAGAATAAAGGGGATAGTCAAGGTTCTTCAACTTTTTTTTGCATCCTGGTCCCACAGTCTGGTAGAGCCTATAGTGGAGCCTGAGTATGTGTACAGAAATTCATGATACAAGTCCCATGGGTCTTTGTGAGAATGAGAGGCAGGATGCTCTGCTTGGCGCATTTCCACTACAGAATGTCTGACCCACACTTATCGCTGCAAAAAAAGACGAGGCTCAGTCCTTTTTCGTTCCAGGACCCAGGAGCACTGGGCTATGATAACTCCAACTCACAATTCTGTAGCCCTTTAAGACTCAAAAGGTTCACTTTCCTAAGTGAATGCTTGACATTGAAGGCAAGTGACTTGCTCAGGACCACAAAGTCTTACTCTGTGGCCATGGTGGGATTTACCATTCAACTCCAGTGCTCCCCTCCCTCTTCCATGAGGGCCTTCCTGATCTGTTCTGGGGGAATGGAGAGTGTCCCCACTCCTATCTCCTCAACCATTACCATGTATTTACTATGAATCCATCATGCACTTAATATTATGTGTGCCTGATATTATTATTTGCCTGATAGTAAATAACTCCTTGAGAGCGGGAGGGGGAAAAGGAGGAGGGCTGTTTTATTTCATCTCCAGTGCCTGGCCTAGAGCACTAGGGTCTGGACCCATGATAGAGGAAACTCTTAGGTGAGGAAACATTCTCCCAATGCAGGTTGGCACCTTCTCTGCAACTTAACATTTTAGAGAATGGCCCAGAGCAGTGATTTGTTAAAATGTCAGAGGTGAATCTTGAATTTAGGCCTTCTTGGCTTCAGGGAGTCTCTCTTTCTACTGTGCCAAGCTGCCTCTAATACTATTAATGAGAATTAATCATCACTCCTCAGTATTGATTGGGAACACTGAGGCCTTAGTGCTGCATGGAGCAGATAGAGGAGGCATTAACTATAAATTTCTCTTGCGCAGTTGCAAGTTTTTATGTAAGGGCGGCAACATTCTCACTTTGTAGGTATACTGGAGACCCAATGAGTTCGCTTGCTTTCTGTCTCCCAGATCCTCAATAACTTTTTATTCCAGTTTCCTCTCTCTCTTATGCAAGAGAAGGTTCCTGAGAGATCTTCCTGGGCCCTCTAGGAAGTCAATGCCAAAGAATGCTGGATTTGGAATCAAAGAACCTGGATTCAAATCCTGACTCTTTCCCTTTTCCTCTGCTCTCTTGAATAAGATACTAAACTTCCCTGGACCTGGTAAATATATATCTTATTTTAAAATAAAACATATTATTTTTTAATATTATAATAGAAAAATAATAAAATAAAAATATATTATCTGTGAAATACAGGGATTGGACCAGATCTTCTCTAAGGAGACTTCTGTCTCTAAATCTCCAATAGCATGATAATATGACCTCTGGATATCTGGTTCTTCCCTCTGCCCCCCATCCCAGGGGTTTTAAACATGAATCTCCCTCAACAGTTCTTAAAGAGATTTCTAGGGCAGGGGTGCTTAAGGATTTCTGGGTATTGGACTCTTTGGCAGTCTAATGAAATCTGTGAAGTCTTTCAAAATAATGTTTTTAAATAAATAAAATAAAATATATAGGATTCTAAATGAAGTCAACTATACTGAAATTTAATTATCAAATATTAAAAAGAAAGCAACTTTACAGATCTCAGAGTGTAAACACAGTGTAAATGTTGAGTAAATGTTTGTAGATTGAAGGACTGGGGCTAAGAACCCCTGATTCTATAGCTGGTCTCCTCAACTGTAAGAATGTTTCTGTATTTTCCAAGAAGGTAGAAACAGTAACTAATGAGCTTTGTCTCAGTGAAATTAAAGAGAAATCGTTTCCATCAAATCTGATACGCCTCCTTCTTCGAAGGCAGGAAGGAGCCCGATAGGACACAGGATGTTTTGTCCAAGTCACTTTATAATTTCAAATGATGGGGCTTTCATGGCTTCTCTTAAAGCCCAGAGACGCAGTTAAAATATTTTCTTTTATCAATACCGTTAGACTCTGTGGTTTGTTCCAGCTGAGGAACCCTGTTCTTTGAACTCTCACGCTGCTGAGAGAAACACAAGAGGGACGACTGTTTTTCTAAGCCTGCAGATCCCACTGACAAGTACAATTCATCTCAGTTTGGTTAAAAAAAAAAAAAAGCAGAAAGGGAAAGAGGTGCAGTGAAATAGCAGCCCTGCTTGAACCCTGCCTGCTTTTCTCAAGGTAATAATAGAGCTCCGTGTGGATTCACGTCTACATTTTGGAATGTCATCTATTGTGGTTTTTCTTCATAGACCTGGAAAGGACCTTAGGGGTCACTGGGTCTAATCCCTTGATTTTATAGATGAGAAAAAGCCTAGAGGGATAAAGGAAGTAACCCCAAGGTCATACAGGTTGTAAAGGCAGTATTTGAACCCAGGTTCAAGATTATATACACACATGTGTGCATGTATACACATACATGTATATATGTATACACATGCATGTGTGTATACATGCATATGTGTTATGTGCATATGTGTGTATTGTGCATGTGCTATTATATATGCATATATTTGTCCCATATCTGTGTGCACATGTCTGGGAATGTTTGTGTATATACACATGAATACACATACATATATATGTATATATGTGCACACAGAGACACATAAGGCATACAACATACTTACATAAATATATATGTATATGTATATATACACATATACCAGATATGTGTGTATGTGTTTATATATAGTACATACATACTACATAATATTTATACATAGGTGTGTATGCAAATATACACACATTATCTCCTCTGTTAGAATATAAAGTACTTGAGGACAAGGACTTTTTTTTGTAACCCTAATGTTTATCACAGAGCCTGAGAAATCGAGAGAGTAAGTGCTTAAGAACTGCTTTTTTATTCATTCATTCATTCATTCATTCATTCATTCATTCATTCATTCAGCACTTAATATCTGCTAAGCACTGACAAAAGGAAACAGTTGCTGTCCTCAAAGACTTTAGCGTGTATGCAGGGGAGGAAGGGATGATAAGGACACATACAAATTAAATGCAAAATACATAAAAAACGTTTCTCAGGTCACAGGTCTAATATGAAAGGCCATTTGTTTCTAAATAGAACAGGGGATCCAGGAGGTGAAATGGGATGGTAGGGTGAAGTAGGGAAAGGGTACAAGAGGGACGGCACAGTCATGGTTGGATGCAAGGGCATCTGGAGTGGTGGTCAAGGAATCTTAAGTCATGTAAGCATCATCTTAAGCTCCAAGTCAGTGCCACTGGTCATCAATTGTCACACCATTCAGAGTAACAACAGTATTGATTTGATTATCAGTCCCTGAGAAAGGAGTGGAGTAGGGGAAGGGATGGATAGAAAGAGAATGATAGAAAAATTCTAAATAGAAACCCCAACTCTTAGTGTTCAAAGACCTACATTAAATACCCTTGATGCATGAGTGTTGACTGCTCGGTAATGCCGACCTATAAAGACAAAGCAAAACCCAGGGAACTTGCTGCTCTGTTTGGTTTAGTGATTTCCAAATCTTCTCCTTAATTCCGAAAGCATCATAAGTAAAGTTTGAGGGTAGGTCTTTTCCTCTTGAAATCATGGGGGAAGTTGATGATAATATTTAACTACTCAGAGTATTCATTACCCAATACCCACTGGGGTAAAATTATACTGTTACTTGAGACAGCTGTGCAGCAAAATAATTCATTACACTTGATGTGAAAGTCTCCAAGATGTGGTCATGGGGACTGGGAGGGAAAAAACTTCACTTGGCTTCCTAATCCTTCTAACCCTGTACTTTACTAACAGAAGGAGTTAGTCAGGGGCTATATCAAAAAGCAAAACATCTGGACAATTCAGTGAAAAAAAATCAACAAAGAGAAAATGGGTGGGTGGATCGGTGCTGGGTAGAAAAACACTGCCTGATGGGTCAAAATAACTCACTAATTTGGTGGAGAAGTCCATTGTTCCAGCAGTGTTATAGATTGATCTGTAGCTTAACTCTATAAATGATAAATGAGCAGGAGATGGTGGAGGGAATTAGTGAAACAAAAGGAACTGTGAAAAATTTATATATATATATATATATGTATATATATGTATATATATATACATGCACACATACACACATATATACATCCACACATACTTGGACATCACATGTCTACAACATAATGCCAAACCAACTAATGAGTGAAAACCACAGTCACAAAATCATAGAATTTGGGAGTTGGAGGAAGTCTCAGCTTTTCTGGATGCTGTATCATAATACTGACATACATTGAACTTGCATGGCACTAAAACCTCTATATCTTTTCCATAGTACCTGCCATCTATCCATTTCTCCTTCATCTTACATTTGTGAAATTGATTTTTTTGCCCCAAAGGCAAGATTTTACATTAAATTTCATCTTACTAGATTTAGCTCAGTGCCCTAACCTAGGTTGTCCAATATGTTAACCACCCCTCATCATCACTGCAGTGACTTGAATAAAGGTAGAAAGACCTCTGAGGATAGTTATTTGCAAACCTCTTTTCTACTGTTATCCAAGTCATTGAAAATAAGTTAAACCACAAGCATAGGTCTCCAGTGAAGACCTTCTGCTGGACATTGAGTCATTAATAATTTTTGTTACTGTTCGGTTATGTCAGTTATGTCCTACCATTCCTGATTCCATTTGGGGTTTTATTTGATTTATTTAACAGTTGAGAAAACTGAGGCAGACAGGGTTAGATGACTTGCCTGGGGTCACACATCTAGTAGGTGTCTGAGGTCAAATTTGAATTCAGGAATTCAAGTCTAGCATTGAGGCACCCAAATACCACATTAATAATTACTTTTTGACTATTTTTCAAAAACAACTGACCTAGAGATACCACAATTAGGCCTCTACTCCAATGAGATCAAAGAAAGAAGAAAACATCCAAATATAAATATGTATACACAAACACATGCACACATGCATATATATATATATATATATATATATATATATATATATATACACATATAAATGTGTGTGTTCTTTTTGTAGTAGCAAAGAACTGGAAATTGAAAGAGTGCCCTTTAATTAGGGATGGCTGATTGAGTTACGGTCCATGAATGTGATAGAATACTATTGTTCTATAAGAAATGATGAAGGGGATGGTTGCAGAGAGACTCGGGAAAACCGTTTAAACTGAGCAGAACCAGACAACACTACATAATAACGGCAATATAGTAAAGATAATCAACTTTGAAAAACTTAAGAAATCTGATCAACAAAATGGCCAAACATAATGCTAGAGGATTTACATAAAACATACCGCTTGGTTGGTTATTATCCTTTGATCTCAAAGAGGACATCACCATGATAAAGGGAAGTTTCAATGTTTACAGCTGTGGCTGATCAGACTAATATGAACTCAGAATGCTCCAGCACAAATTGGGCACAGATAGTCCATGTGAATGTTTGGGGTGGAGACTTGAAATGTGTGCATTCTGCGTTTACTTTGTAATGTTTCAATTCCGCTTTGCTCGTAGAGCACAGCACCCTTTCTGATGTGGGCACACCATGCTGAGTGGTCCTGTGCCAGTATGTCCCATGTCCCACAATCAAATTCAAAGTTCGAAGTTCAATCAAGTTCAAAGTTCTTGAGAGAGACTGAAAGTGTCTTTGAAAGCTTCTTCTCACCACCATGTGATTGCCTGCCCCATGTGAATTCTCCATAGGATAGTCTTTTTGGCAAGCATATATTTTGCATTTGAACAATGTAGCCAACCCATTGAAGTTATGCTCTCTGAAGCATAGTTTGAATGCTTGGCAGTTTAGTTCGAACAAGGATCTCAGTGTCTGGTACCTTATCCTGCCAGGTGATCTTCAGAATCTTCCTAAGACAGTTCAAATGGAAGCAAATTCAGTTTCCTGGCATGGCACTGGTAGACTGTCCATGTTTCACAGGCATACAACGATGAGGTCAGCACAACGGCTCTGTGGACATTCAGTTTGGTAGTCAGTCTAATATGTCTTCTCTCCCAAACTTTTATTCAGAGTCTCCCAAACACTGAGCTAGCTCTGGCAATGCATGCATCAACCTCATTTTCAGCGTGTTCAACCCTGGAAATTACATTAACAAGGTAAGTGAACTTATCCACAGCATTCAAAACTTCTCCATTTGTTGTCACTGATGGTTCCACGTATGGATGGTGTGGTGGTGGCTGATGGAGCACCTGTGCTTTCTTGGTGTTGATTATTAGGCCAAAATTAACACAGGCAGCAGAGAATTGATCCATACTTTGTTGCATCTCAGCTTTAGGGGCTGCACTGAGTGCACGATCATGTGCAAACAGAAAATCATGCACCAACACTCCCTCCTCTTTGGTCTTGGCTTGTAGCCTTTTCAAATTGAAGAACTTACCATCAGTATGGTAGTTGACCTTGATGCCGTATTCATCCTCATTGAAAGCATTTGACAACATGGCTGAAAACATCATGCTAAAAAGCATGGGAGCAAACATGGGAAGACATGAAAGCATTGTCCACTATCCAGAACCTGGGCGAATATGCCATCATGAAACTGACATACAATGCTGATGAACTTCTCTGGGCAACCAAATTTTGACAAAATTTTCCATAAGCTCTCTCACAACTAGCAGTGTCAAAGGCCTTGGTCAGATCCACAAATATTGTGTACAGACCTCTGTTCTGCTCCTGGAGGCATTTCTCTTGGAGTTGTCTGGCAGCAAGCACTATATCAACTGTTCCTTGGCCCTTTCTGAAGTCACAGTGGCTCTCAGGTATAAGACCATCTTCCAGATGAAGGATCAGGCTATTAAGGAGGACTCTAGCAAGAACTTTGCCAGCAATGACTAAAAGAGAGAGGACCCCCCACCCTGTGACTGTAGCAGGACAATCTATTCCCTTTACCCTTATAGAGATGGACAATGGAGGCATTCTTGAACTCCTGGGGGATAACTTCCTCTTGCCATACCTACCTCCAAAAGGAGAGGTGATTTGCACATTGAGCTTTGTTTGTTTCAACATGGCCCAAAGCAGATACCTGCCTATACATGCTTGAAGTATGTTTTTTTTTCTTGCTTCCTCAATTAGGAGAAAGGGGAGGGAAGGTGGGAGAGAAAAAATTTGGAACTAAAAATAAAATAAAGGTGAATTTAAAAATAAAAACAACTACTCTTTGAGTCCAGCCATCCAATCAACTTTGAACCCATCTGAGTGTATCATCATTTAATCCATATCCCCTTACTATCCCCATAAGAGAGTATGAAACACTTTATCTAAAGCTTTACTAAAAAAAGTAAGTAAATTATATCTGAAGTCTAACAGAAAAAAACATTTTAAGCAGTCATTGTATGAGATATAAAGTTTAGATAAGATGGAGTCCCTTCCCTATGGATGTTACATTATGAAAGGGGATAAGATATCAACACATATGAACATGATTCCTGGCATCATGATGTGAATGTGCAGCTAGGAGTCTGTCTAGGTTGCTTGTATAAAGCAACAAAATCCACCTACTGAGGTGACTCAGAAAGAGAAGGGTTGGAATCTTACTCACTGCCTTCTGATTCCAATATTTGGACTATGGGGGTTGTCAATCTTGGCTAGCCATTCTCTTTTTTCTTTTACCCACTATGAGCTGTTCTATAGTTTTCTCTCACAGTTCCACTCCTACAAAGGCATTGCTTGGTTCATGAATAGGAGATGTAGCTTCCCAGCTCCCATCAGACAGTCGAAGTACTTCCAACTCACAATTTTGCCTAAAGGGAAACTCCCAGTTCAAATTTTATCCTGCTTTGGTAAGCCTTTTTTCATATATTAATAACATTCTCTTTCATATGATTCCCCCAGACAAGATGAAAATCTCGATTCAGGGAGAACCTTTGTTCTCTGTCTCCCTTTGTATAATACGTCTCAGTATCTCTGTTCCTTTTTGCAACTCCCTATTCACAAATAATGAAGTTTTCTGATCTGAAACAACTATAATTGATCACTTTATATAGTTGTAAGTCCAAAACTAATTTAAAAAGTACATATCGATATGAATTGATTTTTAAAAACCAGGCATTGTAAATGAACTTTAAAGAATAAGAAAACTTTAGGTTTAACATTTGTACTCCCAGGCAGAGGGTGAATAGAGAGAGGGGGAAGGGGAAACAAGCAATTCTGTCTTTGTCATCATTTCTTCAGAGGACAAAAGTTGCATAAACTTCATACGATTCCAAAGATATTTCTTCTGAAGGTAGTAATGGGGGCAGGAGTAGCTGCTCAAAATGCAGGTTGTACCAGCTTTTCCTTCACACCATGGGTTCTTAACCAGAGGTACATGGATCACAACATCCCTGAACTTGGATGAGAAAAATGCATCTTTATTTTCATTAATCTTTAACTAAAATTTATCATTTACTTTGATCAGGAATTTATATAGGAGTGCTGGGCACTATGCTAAACACTTTACAATTATTATCTCACTCAATTCTCACAACAACTCTGCAGGTTATTTGTTGTTTTTGTTATTTATTATCTCCATGTGTAAAAGATGAGGAAACTGGGGCAAGCAGAGGTCAAGTGACCTGCCCAGGGTCACACAGCTAGTAAGTCTCTGAGATCCCACTTGGACTCAGCAGTTCCTGCTTCCAGGTCTAGGGCTCTATTCACTGCACCACCTAGCTTCCTGGGGGGTTGGAGGCTTTGCTAGATTACCACAGGAGTGCATAGTCCATAAAAAAGAGCCCTGCTCTTCACCCTTTCCTTGCCCTTATAAATTTGACCACTTAAGTGTTTCTTCCCAGGTATGAGATGAGCCTCCTTATTTATCCTTGCGATGTTTCCCTCCTAATTCAAGGAGAAAAGAAAATATTGTTCATTGAGATTTATTCAGTTCCTCATGAACTCTGAGTATAGATGGAAGCATACTGTTTTCACTTAATTTATTTTTTTCCTATTTTTTTGCCTTTTTTCCCAACATGTACAATATGGAAAGAGATAACGCATGACTTTTCTTGTATAGTTGCTATCATGTTGCTTTCCTTCTCATTGGTTGGGGGAGAGATAGGAGGAAGGGAGAGAATTTGGAATTCAAAATTTTTAAAAAATGAATGTTAAATTTAAAAAAATAAATGAAAGGGGAAAAAAAGATTCATTCAGTTTCCACATCTCCCAGAGGCCCTTGCACTGAAGACCTTCTCTCTTTCTCCAGACAAGTGGCCTTCAATATTCCACTATAAACTATATCAGAAGATTAATAAAAGAAAACCTTTGAGAAGTCTAAGAAGGATGGTCAATTGAGATAGGGAACCAGTATCACTGAAGGAAGAGGTCATGGAGAAGATGGGTATTTAAAGGAAAGGATCTCAGGGGCCACTGAAGAAGGAAGATAGCCCAGGTCTTAGGATCAATGAGAGACAATACCTGGATGAGGGAGCACAGAGAGGGTGTGATTCAGGACAGAGAACAGTCTGGTTAGAATGCAGACAGTACACCAACTGGAATACCATCAAGGCAGAAAAGAAGGTAGGGGCCAAATTGTGGAGGAAGTGGCTGAAAACTCCAGCAGATGCTTAGCAAGCCAACTGTCGTCTACTTGAACCTCTTTTCTATTGTTAATGAAACTGCTCCACGTGAATTCAGCTCCTTCTACTTTGTGAAGCTGCTGAGCCAGCAGGTCCCAGGAGCCTCCCACATCTGCAAAGATACTGGGCTAGGATTTTGTCTCTAAAATGTTTCTTTCAGCAGTTCACCCTCCTGAAAGACTAAATCTGGTCCAACCATAGGTGAAAGCAGAGTAGGTCATTCGTTCCTGCATCTTGGCAGCGGGCCCTCAAATCAGCTTACCGTCTTCCACTTGGAGTCTTTTCAAAGTATTCAAGAGACAGTGTGGGATTGTGGGAAAAGCAATGGACTTGGAGCGATAAAGAGTAGATGCCTATCCCACCTCTGGTTCTTGCTAGCTAGGTGAGCTTAGACAAATGATTTCATCTCTTCAAGCTTAAGTCTGCCATCTATAAAATGGAGGTGATAGCGCCTACATTACCTCCCTCTTAAGGTGCTTGTTTAGAAAGTTCTTTGTAAACTTTGAAATGCTATAGAAATGGAATGAAATGAAAAAGCATTTATTAAGCAATTATTATATGACAATAAGTACAGGAGATACGAATAGGAAAAGAACACAGTCCCTGCTCTCAAACAATGGACGCATACAAAACCTTATGTATGTAAAGGGCTTTATGAACTTTAAAAGCATTATATAAATGCTATTATTGTTAGCTATCATTATTTATCGGGAAAGGCAGCAGGATAGGGTCCTGGGCGTGGAGGCAGGAAAACCTGAATTCAAATGCAGCCTCAGACATTGTCTAGCTGTGGGACCTTGGGGAAGTCACTTAACCTCTGATTGCCTGACAAAATGGATATATTGAATCAGAAAATGACAAACCACTTCAGTACCTTTGTCAAGGAAACCCCAAATGGGGTCACAAAGGGTTGGACGTGACTGAAATGACTGAACAAAAACAAAAGCTGTTCAGGCAAGATAACACATTTGGAAAGGATTCGGGTTCAGGGCAGATGGAAAGGTCTGGAAGTCTGCAGGGTCAAGTCAAGTCAACAAGCTTCTGTAAAGTGCCTACTGTATGCTAGACATTGTACTAAGCCCTGGGGGTACACGATGAAAAAAAAAAAACCCTGCCTGGCTTCAATTCCATGGAACAAGACAGCCCTCCCAGGATGATCAATCACTTCAAAATTCACTACTTACTAGCTGCTAACTGAAACTTTGACACCACCTGCCTCAGCCTCCTGTACCTTCTAATTGGAAGTCCGGGGGCAGAGGACCCAATTCCTCCAGTGCCTTCCTTTATATAAAGTGGCAAAAAAATCCCAAACACACACACACACACACACACACACACACACACACACACACACACACAGATCACAATAGGACTCTCAGCTCACTGGACTTTGCATCTGCTACCCAGTGTGGTTTCAGCTTCACAGAACAAGACACCCTTGGGGACACCACCCCTTTCCTGCCTCCTTTTTCTCCCCCTCCCCCACCACTACATTGTAAACTCCTTGAGAGCAGGGACTATCTTTTTTTATTAGTTGTATCCTCAGCACTTGACTCAGTGCCTGGCACATAGTAGGTACTTAGGAATGTTTATTGAATTGGATTTTATTTTTTAAAGTCTCTGTGCTGGAGGGCTCACAATGGAATGGGGGGAAGCAGAGGGCTGATGGTAAGGCCTGATGATCCTTGGAAGCAGTGGTCCAGGACTTTGTCAGAAGGTGAATCTTCACAGGCCCCATCGAATCAGGGCCCATATAAGAAAGCAGCCTCCAGCCTATCAGTGGCAGCTCCTTACACTGAAAGCAGCCCCTTGCCAATGAGGGAGGGTCAGCGGAAGCCTAGCCCACGTTCTCTTTGTTCCCTCTGCACCAAGACTGAATCTTAGAAGGAAAGGCTGAGGGGACAAACATTTCCTGCTAAGTGAGCTGCTCCCCTCTGAGACACCATTGCCACTGGAGTCTGCAGGGCAGAAATCACCCCTCCCCAAGAGCTGAATTCTTCCTTCAAAAATGAGTACCTTCTTGACCCCCAGAATTGACCGACTCCTTCTCAGTTCTCAGAGACCATAGGGTCAACAAACTGGCTTTTAAAAGCAGCACTGGGAAGGAAGTAGTGATTAGGTAGATAAATAGATAGATATAAATATATAGATACACACATATGTATACACAATCCTCCACAACACTCTATATGCATGTATACATGTATATAATTCTACACATATATATTTATATACACATATATACAGATATGTACATATACACATACATTATATATGTATATGTGTGTATGTATGTATATTTTTTAAAGGAAGAAACAACCCTTTGTCCATTGCACCACATCTGCCTCTGACAAGTTTATTTAAAAAATAAGTTTAAAATATTAAAAACATGACTGATCTTCAGCTGGCCACTATAGCAGCTACCCTATAATTTCATCAAGTTTAATTCTTGGAATCAGAAAGATCTGAATTAAAATCTGGTATCGGATACTTACTTGCTGTGTGACCCTGGGCAAGTCACTTAACCTCTGTGTGCCTCAGTTTCCTCATCTGTAAAATAGGAATCATAATAGCACCCATCTTCCAAGATTGTTGTAAGAATTAAATGAGATAACATATGTAAGGCACTTTGCAAATCTTAAAACTATGTATATATACATGTATGTGTATATATACTCTCATATACATATGAGTATCTCTGTATGTTGTATATGTGTATGTACACATACATATGCACACACATAGATATATGTACATGTATAAACACACATCACACATATGCATAGATGCATAAAATACATATATGTATACATGTATATATCATACATAAAATATATGTGTATGTGTACTAGCTATTAATTGAAGACCTTCCCAGCTCCTAAAGGAGCAAAGCTTTGTGAATACTTCTTTCCTTCTCCTGTGTCACGATCACGTTCCTCTGTGGTGATGCTGGTTGGCAGCCATCCCAGTCAGCGCCTGCCTGTTCTTTATGAAGTAGGGAGGCTTCCTTCTGCTTGGCTCTGTGAGCAGCCCTGTCTTGTCTAAAATACAAAGTGATTTATAACTATTCAATGCCAAACTCCTACCTAGTTGTAACTACTCACTTATACTTCTCCAGCTCAATGCAACCCTCTCCCTCTCCCCCACCCCTTAAGTAAGCCTTAGCTTACTCTTATGGGAAAGAATTTAAATATAAGAAGTAAATAAGGTATTAATGACTTTTTTAATGGAACACTACTAGGAACTAAAAGGCAGCCTAGGAATTAGGGTAGTAATAAATGACATGAGGTTTGCAGCTGCCTGTGGCTTAGTCTTTAGCTTAAGAGGAACATAATTTAGAATGAATAATTGACCAGCTAATGGGATACTGAGCCTGCCATGGAGAACTGAAAGAATAGTAAGGAATTGCAATTTGTGAGTCCTTAGAGTCTACAGGGGCTGGGGGAGAGGACTCTGCATGGACAATCAGGACCCGTATTGTAGAGAGGGCCTGGGGGCTTAATCTGGAGTCAGCTAACGCAGGACTTCAAATGTTCCAGCTCCTTCACTTTCCACCTGTGTGACCTCGGATCTCAGTTTGCTCTTCTATAAAATGAAAAGGGTTGGACTTAGTGACCACCTAGGTCCTGACTAGCCCTAATTTTATGATCGTATGGTACCAGTCCCACCTTGGGCACTATGAACATTAGGCAAGTCACAACCCCCTGGTGTTCATATTTGTTAAATAAAGGGCAGGGGTAAAAGGACCAAAGTGTTAAAATTGAATAGGTCTAAAAGCCCTTCATGCAGTGGATAGACTGCTAGACCTGGAGTCAGGAAGACTTGAGTTCAAATCCAGCCTCAGACACTGACTAGCTGTGTGACCTTGGGCAAATCACTTAACCCTGTTTGTCTCACTTTTCCTCATCTGTAAAATGAACTGGAAAAAGGAAAGGCAAAACATTCTAGTATCTCTGCCGAGAAAACCCCAAATGGGGTCATGAAGAATTGAACACAACTGAAAATGACTGAACACAAAATGTATTGGGACTATGGTTGGGTGTGGGAGATTCAAAGGAAAAACAAAACTGACTTTCAAAATGTTTACCATCTTCTTTGGGTGGAAATACAGCATCGACAAATATATAAATACAAAGCAATTTGGGAGGTGACATGGCATAGTGAATAAAAACATTGATCTTTGAGGCAAGAAAACCTAGGTTTGAGTCCCATTCCATAAAAGTGGTAGACTCACTTGACCTCTCTCTGACTCAGTTGCCTCATCTGCAAAACAAGGGGATTTCAATTCAGTGGCCTCTAAGGTCCTCTCCAGTTCTAAATCTGTGGTCATTTAATCCTATGACTCCCAGATCTTAATATCCAACTCTTATTTCTCCCAGATCTCCAGAGTCACATCTCCACATCTCTACCTGTTGGGCATCTCGACCTGCATGTCCCACCTGCATCTCAATCTGAATATATCCTAAACCATATTCACCATCTTCCTCTTTAACTATGGTCTCCATTCTGACTCCCCTCTCCTCACTGTTGGTATCATCATACTTCCCTTCACCCAGGTTCAGAGCTTTGAAGCAATCTTTGGGTTGTGTTTCTCCCCATGGCACTTGTTGATATCTGATACATCATTTCCTAAGTCGTGTCATATTCCTTCACTCGGTCTACACAATTCACTTGCAAGCATCCTTAAAGCAAGGGCCAAACTTTCTTTTTCCTTCTGTATCCTCTGAGGGCGCTGAGACCCTACGGGTAGTAGACACTCAATCCATGTTGTAAGTTAGCTACAAACAAATGCCATTATTAACCAGTACTACAGACAGTGACGGTCTTCAACTCTTTCAGCAATTTCTATTCCCCCTTTTTAAGGTTATTTCCTTAGGCTAAATATATAGCTCAAGTGTCTAGCTTTCAATAAACTCTTTGAAATATTCATGAACGAAGACTATACAAATACTGCAAGTTAAATTATTCATCAAGGCTCTATATAAAGAATTATAACTTTATTCTTTTGGTTTGCTGGTCAGAGCCCGATTGGCTCCTATAATCCCGAGGGAAGGATGCAGTTATGTTTTTGGGGACAAGGAGAATTAATTATTCAACATGTCTCATGTTTACTTCCATATACCTAAATATTTGTAAATGTTTCAAGAGGCTTAACAAGAGCCATTATCTACCATCTTGCTCCATTACCAGGTGATCAGAAAAGGGGATATGGAAAATCTTTTGTCAAGAAAGCTCCAAATGGGATCATAAAGAGCTGGACACTCTTTGTGAGTGTGAAATATTTATACAACAACAATAGGTATAATCAAAGAGCAGGGAAGAACATTTGGGGGGGAGAGAATTTGGAACTCAGAATTTTAAAAAATGAATGTTAAAATTTTTACATGTAATTCAGAAATATTTAATGAAATAAGTAAAATATACTTAAAAGAAAAAAGCCTCATCTGTAGCTTTCCATCATGTGAGCTAGAATACACATTTTGGTTCAGGCTATCACATTTCCCCTACACTATGTATGTGTCATGTCATATCTCGGTTTTGGGTGCCAAGCTTGGTCCTTCTAATTGCACAATGTATAGCCTTGATTTATCATTTGTATTCTTTCCATTTATATCATAAAACTCTCAAAGTCTCTCTCAAGAACTCTGAAACTGATTATGTGACATAGGAGACACCGGCACAAGACCACTCAGCATGGCATGCATGTCCTTGTCAGAGAAGACACCGTGCTTTATAAGAAAAGCAGAATTGAAGTAGCTCAAAAGAAATGTGAGATGTGCAAATTTAGAGAATCCACTCCAAATGTACACCTGAACTATGTGTACCCAACCTGTGGTAGAGCCTTCCAAACTTGTATTGGTCTGATCAGCCACAGTTGGAGGCATTGTAACTTGGCTCTAACATAATGATGTCGTTTTGGTTTTCTTGAGAACGAAGGATAACAACCAATGAACCAGTAGTATTTGTATAGTAATTGTTTTCATGATTCTGCTTACTTCCCTTTGCATAGAAGCCTTTCCATTCTTCTCAATATCTATCATTCATTATTTCCTATAGGACAGCAAAACCTCATTACATTCATATAGCACAGTTTCGCCTTTCGTCATTCAATGGCACCATTTCTTAGCACTATATGTATTTTGATGTACTTGGGAACTTTTTATTATTAGCCTGTGGGATCTCTGGGTCCAAGGATTAGAGCCCTTTAGTCACAGTTTTCACATAATTCCCAATTGTTTTTAAGAGTGATTGGTCCAAATAACAGCTCCACCAACAATGCTTACATGTGTCCATATTTCCACAGCCCCTCTGACTTTGACTATCTTCATCCTTTGAATCTTTTCCAATTAGCTGAGCATGTGGTAAGACCTCACAGTGTTTTTGAATTGCACTTCTCTTATTTTTAGAGATTTGGATTATTCTTTTATATAATTGTTAACATCTTGCAGTTCTTTTCAGAACTGTTTGCTCATCCTTTGACCACATATATTTAGGAGTGATTTTTAAAAAAAATATTAACATGTTTCTGTTAATCGTCTATATTTACTGAATAGAAAAAGCCTAGGGACTAGCCCTATGCTTTCATCAATATATGGAACTTTGAGGTGAGGAAACTCCCTCCATTGATGTCAGTTAGCACTTCATCAACTTATGCCTTTTTGAAGTTGCCTTGATCACTGAGATTTACAGCAACTTCCCCAGTTTTATTCAACCAATATGTGTCAGGCTTTCTGGGTTTAAGGCTATCTCTCTGGTCACTGTGTCATGCTGCTTACATAGCTCTGATCAGGCTTATCAGAAATATTTGACCCAGAGATTCCTCCTCTCCCTCGTAGACAATTTTCCTTAACTGTTAAACAGTTAAAAAGGAAAGGAAGTTTTCAGCTCATTTTCTTCCTTTCTGTCTCTGAAATATGTGACAAGTGACTTTCCATCATGTGAGCTAGAATACACATATTGGCTCAGACAAGTTTGGGTCCATGGATTGCTTTTCTATGTTTTGCTTATTTTCTGACCATAATTAGCCAGGCAGTGATCCTAAGATGGGCATTTCCAGCCTTGGAGGTAGACTCCTGAGTTTGAGGTCCTTGTTCCTGAATCCCTTAGATAGAAGAAGGAGTGTCCATATTGTAGAGGACCACCAGCACAAGGATGAACCCAGACGGTGGCCTGGATTGCCAGAAGACATAATGCTTGGAGGTAATTGTTCAGATTACACAGACTCAAGGTGATATGGAGCCAACCAGGTGGCACAATGAATAGAGCACTGAACTTGGAATAAGGTTGGACTGAGTTCAACTCTAGCTTCACTTAATAGATGCGGAGTCCTGGGAAAGTCATATAACCTCTCTCTGCCTGTTATCTTATTTGCAAAAATAGGGATAATGATAATACCTCCCTCCTAAGGTTGTTGTGAAGATTAGATAGAGACAATATTTGTAAAGTGCTTTGCAAACCTTAAAGCACTTTAGAGATTCTAGATATTATTTATGAGAAATATTGATTTAGTGGTTGTGAAAATTGCTTCATGTTCTGCTGCTGAAGTGATAAACTTGTGGATCATAACAGTAGTTACAATTTACTGTTCCATGTTTAAATATCCAGTCAATGTGCAGATGTGATTATTTTCTGTTTAACATTTCTGTGCATGTGGAGGAAATAGCTACCCTATATTTAACTGACATTGTATACCTTTCTATTCTCTGATTTCTGGTAGACTTTAGCTATGAACCAGATCCAAGATTTAAGTAATTTCCCTCAGGTTCTGGGGTAGGAATATGGGGCCAAAGAGTATGAGAAGGAGCCCTGTAGGGACCCATCTTTGTCCAGGACCGAAGCTGGTCCATTCACTCGTGGTCCTAGAGCTGAGAAAAGCCCTTTAATGGAGATGGAAAGGGGGAGCCCAGTAGCTTTGAGGATACCTGGACTGTTTTGCTATTGTGATGTAGTCTACCTTTTGTATTTATCTCTATCCTTCCATTTTTTGGTTAAGAATTTCACCTCTGTGAAATTATGCCCATGCAAACATGTGGAAAGAATTTTGACGCTTAAATCAGGGGATCTAAGTTCAAATCCCATTCTTGTGTGACCTTGGGCAAGTCACTTAACCTCTATGGGTCTCAGTTTTTCCCCTGTCTAATGAAGGGCATCCAACAAGATTCCTTCCATCTTTGCACCTTTGGATCTCAAAGTAAGTTCTCTTCAAAGTCCCCAACACCTGTGACATTTTTATTGTATAACTCCTTCAAGGAACATTTAATTCAGCTTGCTTTTAAGGTTCTCTGATTTAGGTATTTGTACACATAAAGGGATCGCAGTAGAAGTCACACAAGGTGTCTTTGATTTGGTTGCCCTGGAAGGATGCACATCAGTTTTCATCTTGTGTCTTGGTTAATTGTTGTCCTTCGTTCTCAAAGATGACCAAAATGACATCACCATGATAAAGTGAGGTTTCAACATGTCCAACTATGGCTGATCAGACCAATACAAGCTTGGGATGCTCCACCACAGATTGGGCACAGATAGTCCATATGAAATTTTGGGGAGGATACTTCAACTTTGCCCACCTTGTGTCTAATGCTGCTTTGGACCCTCTTAGAAAAGAGGAATCCACACTCTCTACCTTTGAGTTAATGGGAAGGAAGGGAGATGTCAAGCCTCCAAACCCATCAGTTTCTTGCTAACAGTGTTTTTGTTGGGCTGAATGGCTTTCAGCCAGTGCAATCCAGGTCTGCCATAGAGGACTTCTGAAAAAGTTGCAAGATGAAACAACTTGGTGGGAAACTTTGTGTGCTTTTGAATTAATTATTCTTCTAACAATAGTGGGGACTTGCAGAAGGATGGAAGGTAGGACATGGTTTGGTCCACCCAACCAAAGAGTAAAGAAAAACACCAACCCAAGACTATGTATAGATGAATTCTGAATTCAATTCTCCAGGCGCCTTTCTGAGGGACAGGAATAGGAGAAGCTTTGGGAGTAGATATCTGAGTTACTGAAGCTGGGAAACTAGACATTTCTCAGTCATTGGTCAGTCTACTGCTTCCCTGTTGAACCAGCTGCTGTGGGCTTTTGTCACAGTAGGCTAAATGGGCAAAACAGTGAGAATCATAGATGTCAGCTGAAAGAGACCTCAGATGCCATCTACTCCAACCCTTTCACTTTATAGGCAAGATAAATGAGGTCAATTGACTTACTCAAGGTGAACAAGGTATCTTAAGTAATCATATGATTAGAGGTAGAATCTGATCCAACCTGTCCCCCTCATTTTGTAGATTAAGAAGCTCAGACCTAGAGAGGGAATGATTTATCAGGGATCACAGAATTCACAGAGTCAGAGGTAGGAGAGACCCTTAAAAATCTATAAATTTGTCTAACTCTTCCATTTCACAGTGAAGAAAACTGAGACCAAGAGAGGTCCAGTGACTCTCTCAATGTCACACAAGTCTTATATGGCATTACCAGGATCTCAGGTCCTGTGGCTTCAAGTCTGGAGTTCTTTGCATTGTATCAAGATACCTCAAGGAATACAGCAGATATAAGAAACCAGTGAACATGTTTCTCCTGGGGGATGCTTGATACATTTTGCTTGAGAAAGAGAATTCCCTATCCTAGACCACAAAAGAGAGATATTGTCTTGCCTGGGGGAAAGAGTACTGATTTTAGAGTCTCTGGACTTGAGTTCAAAATCCTGAATCTGATGCTTACTATCTTTATGACTGTACTCCCCTTCCCGCTTCAGTCTTGTCATCTGTAAAATGAGATCAGATGACTAGCAATCAGTAAGTACTCTCTATGTGTCGGGCACTCCTGAATATAAAGACAAAAATAAATGGAACTACTTCTGCCTTCAAGATGTTTCCACTCTATTGGAGGAAATATTCTGAACATGCTTTAAAAAATAAACACAACATAATTTGGAAGGTGGCCCTAGAAATTGGGGATAGTACAGGAGAGTCAGCAAGATGTTTTTAGAAGAAGGAATGAGTGATTTGAAAAGGTGGGGGTAAAAAAAGAAGGGCATTCCTCACATATGGGTCAGCCTGGGCAAAGAAATGGAAGTGGGAGAAAGAGGGTTGTTTAGTTAGAACAGGAAGTCAGTTTGGCCTTTAAGGTCTCTTCTAGATATAAATCTATGATCCTGTGTGTATATATATATATATGTATATATACACATATGCGTTTATACATATACATGTGTATTTCATGTGTGCATAATATGGCATGTCTACATATGTTATATATTATTGTTATATTTTACATTTATATCCATTCCCCTTTCTTTTTGCCTTAAAAATTGGAGCAAATGTTTTCTCCATCTAACCCTACCTTCATTAGATGAAATGGTATGAGATCAGCAGCCCTGCTCCAGTCCAGAACAAGCTCTTGATTACAGAGGAGAAGGAACAAGCCACAGTGCCAGATGCCTTGCAGGCAGTAGCATTTCATCCTGAAGAGCTGTCATGTCACAAGCAGGTGGAACAGTCTCATTTCTAGAGACCGTGCAGATATTGATGCTTGCCAACAAAAGTCATCCCCCTGAGCCATGAGGAGCCAGAAAGCTGCATGGGCCATAAACAGTCAGGTAGGATGGTGTTTCTTGATCAAGTGGCCCCTGATTGAAAGGTAGGCCAAGAAAAGGTGGGCTAGGATACTGGATGCAAAGGTAATTCTCAATTCCTAGCCATCCTCAAACAACCATGTACCTCAGATCTTCCCACTCTCACCTTCCCCTGCCAGAAGCTTGAAAACAACTCAACTCACAGATTAAAAGAATCAGAATTCAGAGACCATCTAGTCCAATGCCCTCATTTTACACATGAAGAAACTGAGCACTATAAGGGAAAATGGCTTCCCCAACATCAAAAATGTAGCATTAAAAATCAGATTTGAACCCAGGACATGGGATCATGTATCTAAAGCTGGGAGGGATGTCAGAAAGCATCAAACCCAGCCATCTCATTTCACAGAGAAAGAAGCTGGGCCTCACCAAAGTGGTCTGACTTGCCCAAGACCAACCAGGTACGAAGCATCAGAAGTAAAATGTCAGCAGGTATTGTCAAGAATCAATCCTTTTATATTATTATTATGTTATATGTAATATTATTATATATTATAATAATATATTCTATAATATTATATTGTCATTCAGTGGATATAAATGTGCTTGGCTGGATTAAGGTTTGAGATTGTGACTGATATTTATACTTAGGCTGTGACCATTGTCTTATCACACACATTATTTGCAATAAGTGTCTACTCTTACACCAAAAAAAAATCAATGGATATCAACAATGTGAAAATTACAATATAGAAAGAGAATTTAAAAATTGTATTGAGACTGTGACCTTCTGTGGCATGCAGCTTTTTCATTGCTGTTGTGGTTCTAACAAAAATACTCACTGAGAGTGTCTGTCATTCCTTCCAAACTTCCTTTTTTTCATTTTTCTTCATCTACCTGAGAATGACTCAAGGGCACAAGGAAGCATGGCACAATTCTTTTTTTTTTATTTTTTTATGTCAAGATGTTCATTTGCTGATGTCTGTTCTATCCACAGTAATAAGGAAAATGTAAATTAAAATTGCTTGTTATTATTAATATTGCATTAAGGCATCATATGCCTTCCCTTCCCTTCTGATATGGTAAGATCCTAGAGGATGACTATTCTTTGCTTATCCCTAGCATCTAGCAGAAAGTCTTGCACTTAGCAAATGCTTAATAAATGCTTACTGAATTAAAGTGAATTATTGCATTTGCATTGCCCTCTCCATAGTACTAAGGGATCTGTTAGGGATTTAACATATTTTGTAAATATGAAAAACTCTTTAATTTCCTTGGGAGTAGGGCAGCTCGGTGGCACAGTGGATAGAGAGCCAGGCTTGGAGTCAGGAAGACATGAGTTCAAATGTGGCATCAGACACTTAATAGCTGTGTGAACCTGGATAAGTCACCTGACAAGGCTTGCCTCAGTTTCTTCATCTGTAACATGAGCTGACAAAGGATATGGTAAACCTCTCCAGTATCTCTGCCAAGAAAACCTAAAGCAGGGTCATGAAAAGTAGACCATGACTGCACAAAATAACAATAGGGAGGCAAGGAATATTTTTGAGCTCCATGTTGAATTTAAACATTGAACATCTAAATGAATCACACCTAATAAAGTATTGTTTTATATACTTATTAATGAATATTTACTAATAAACATGGCTTATTTCTTTTTTTTATAAATTTATTTATTTAACTTTTTACATTCATTTTCAAAAAATTTTGGGTTCCAAATTTTCTCCCCATTTGTCCCCTCCCCCACCCCAATACACCAAGCATTCTAATTTCCCTTATCACTAATCTGCCCTCTCTTCTATCATCCCTCCCTTCTCTTGTCCCCATCTTCTCTTTTGCCCTGTAGGGCCAGTTGACTTTCTCTTCCCCATTAACTGTATTTCTTATTTCCTAGTAGCAAGAAAAATGCTCGACAGTTGTTCCTAAAACTTTGAGTTCCAAATTCTCCCCATCCCTCCCTCCCCACCTATTCCCTTTGGGAAGGCAAGAAATTCAATATAGGCCCTGTCTGTGTAGTTTTGCAAATGACTTCGATAATAGTCGTGTTGTGTAAGACTAACCATATTTCCCTCCATCCTATCCTGCCCCTCATTGTTTCTATTCTGTCTTGTTCCTGTCCCTCCCCAAGTCTTGACTTCAAATTGCTCCCTCCTCCCATTGCCCTCCCTTCCATCATCCCCCCCACCCTGCTTATCTCCTTCCCCCCCACTTTCCTGTATTGTGAGATAGGTTTTAATAGCAAAATGAGTGTGCATTTTATTCCTTCCTTTAGTCCAATGTGATGAGAATAAACTTCATGGTTTTTTCCTCAGCTCTCCTCTTTTTTCCTCCACTAACAAGTCTTCTGCTTGCCTCTTCAATGAGAGATAATTTACCCCATTCCATTTCACCCACTCTCCTCCCACTACATTTCTCTCTCACCCTTTACCTTAATTTATTTTCAGATATGATCCCATCCTATTCAATTTACTCTGTGCTCTCTGTCTCTGTGTGTGCGTGCATGTGTGTATGTGTGTGCATGCATGCACGTGTGTACGTGTGTGTATGTGTGTGTGTGTGTGTGTGTGTGTGTGTGTGGTCCCACCAACTACCCAGATACTGAAAAGTTTTAAAAATTACAAATATTGTCTTTCCATGTGGGAATGTAAACAGTTCACCTTTGGTAAGTCCCTTATGACTTCTCTTTTCTGTTTGCTTTTTCATACTTCTTCTCATTCTTGTGTTTGAAAGTCAAATTTTGTTTTCAGCTCTGGTCTTTTCATCAAGAATTTTGAAAGTCCTCTATTTCATAGAAAGACCATATTTTCCCCTGAGGTATTATACTCAGTTTTGCTGGGTAGGTGATTCTTGGTTTGAGTCCTAGTTTCTTTGACTTCTGGAATATCCTATTCCACGCCCTTCGATCCCTTAATGTAGAAGCTGCTAGATCTTGTGTTATCCTGATTGTATTTCCACAATACTGGAATTATTTCTTTCTAGCTGCTTGCAATATTTTCTCCTTGACCTGGGAATTCTGGAATTTGACCACAATGTTCCTAGGAGTTTCTCTTTTTGGATCTCTTTCAGGCGGTGGCCGATGGATTCCTTCAATACTTATTTTGCCCTCTGGTTGTAGAATCTCAGGGCAGTTTTCCTTGATAATTTCATGAAAGATGATGTCTAGGCTCTTTTTTTGATCATGGCTTTCAAGTAGTCCCATAATTTTTAAATTGTCTCTCCTGGATCCATTTTCCAAGTCAGTTGTTTTTTCAATGAGATATTTTACATTATCTTCCATTTTTTCATTCTTTTGGTTTTGTTTTGTGATTTCCTGGTTTCTCAGAAAGTCATTAGCCTCCATCTGTTCCATTCTAATTTTGAGAGAACTATTTTCTTCAGTGAGCTTTTGAACCTCTTCTTCCATTTGGATAATTCTGCTTTTGAAAGCATTCTTCTCGTCATTCGCTTTTTGAATCTCTTTTGCCAATTGAGTGAGCCTATTTTTCAAGGTGTTATTTTCTTCAGCATTTTTTTGGGTCTCCTTTACCAAGGTATTGACCCACTTTTCATGCTTTTCTTGCATCTCTCTCATTTCTCTTCCCAGTTTTTCCTCCACCTGTCTAACTTGATTTTCAAAATCCTTTCTGACCTCTTCCATTGCCTGGGCCCATTGGCTATCTATTTTGGATGTTGGGGATACAGAGGCCTTGACTTCTATGTCTTTCCCTGATGGTGAGCATTGTTCCTCCTCATCAGAAATGAAAGGCAGAAACATCTGTTCACCAAGAAAGTAGCCTTCTATTGTCTTATTTTTCTTCCCTTTCCTGGGCATTTTCCCAGCCAGTTACTTGACTTCTGAGATTCCTGTCTACCCCTGCCTACATCCTCCCAGCTAGTACTTGGGGTCTGAGATGCAAATGCTGCTCCCCAGCCTCAGGGCTTTCAGCGGTGGGTGGGGCTGCTATTCAATGTGAGCTTAAGTTCTGGTGCTCAGGTGGGGTCAGGGCCACCTCCCAGGCTCAGTTCCCTCAGGGGGTTTATGCGGAGATCTTCGATAATGGATGTGAGGTCCTGTCTGCTCCGGGAGCTCCTGGCTGCTTCTGCCTCTGCCACTGCCTCCCGAGGGGGCCCGAGTCATGGACACACCCTGTTCCCCTCTTGGCCAGCCCAGAAGTCCCTCTCACTGACCTGCAGCGCCTGCGAGTGGAGGGACCCTCGTGCTGGAAGTTCCGTCCCTGAAGCCCTCTTGGATCTGCTTCCCCCGGGCGAGTGGCCAGGGCAGGGCCGGGCTCTGCTGTCCGGAGCCCAACAGACCCCTGGTGCCAGCCCCCCAGGGCTCTCTGGAATGGAAATCTCCTCCACCCCACCACTGGGTGGCCTCCACTGCTCCAGAATTTGTGGGGAGTTCTTTTTACAGGAAATTTATGGGTTGTGGTTTTGTAGCTAGCATATGTGAATCTTTCTACTCCACCATCTCAGCTCCTCCCCGCTTATTTCTTTTTGTCTCTTGATCAGTGACATGAATGGCTATGCTATGTACTTTCAGAAAACCATGGGAATATCCAGAAGTATTTATAAAGCTACTAGTACATTCCAGAAATGGTACTAGATACTAGGCATAAAACAGAACCATAGCTAAAAGAAAGCATTCTAACACAATTTAAAAAGCAAATTCTTGTAACTATAAATTAGTACAAAATCCCCATGGACTGATTCTTCCATGTAATATGTATATCACATCCACAAGGTGAGTTAAACATGTGGGGATTCTTTAATTGTCTAGATGTGGTTAACAGATTTCATGACTGATTAATATTATATATGTGTGTGTGTTTATTATACATGTAGACATATTTTTAAAAGAAAGAACATTTAAAACCTCTAGTCAACACAATGACCAACTGAAATTCCTAAAGACTCATGCTCCCAACCACCTGACAGAGAAGACATGAACTCAGACCCCAGATTGTGGCATTTTTTTCAGACATGGCCAATGAGAAATTAGTTTTGCTTGGATATACATATTTGTAACAGGGGTTTTGTTTTTCTTGCCTTCTCAAAGGGGAAGGAGGAAGTAGAAGAGAGGGGGAACAGTTTGAACTTTGAAAATAAAACATAATTTAAATTTTAAAAATAGAAACAAACACAGACAAAAAAGCACCAAATTTAAGTACCCTATAAATGCCCTTTTACAAAGGGTTACAAAGAAAAAGCAAAACAGTCCCTGATTCAGTACCTGGCTTAGTTTCTGAAACATAATAGGAGTTTTATAAATACATGTTGATTAATTTCAGGGACTATTATTTTTCCAACCCATCACTTGCTTTTATTTGTAGGCTTACTACCAGTTATGACAAAGTCAAGCAGCAATTTACTATTTTCTTATGACTGGCCATCAGGTGGTGAATTTTTTTCAGCCACAGGAACTCAGAAAGATCATTTACTGAGTCATGAGGGGAAGGAGAGGGGTTATGACCTGTGACGATGGATCAAATCCACAACTGATGAAATCTGGTATCCTTGAAATATAAGGATACGATTCTAAGAGACAAATTGCCATCAGCTACCATGGTGACAGTATTTCCTTAGCTCAGAGTCTTGGAGCACTAAAAATGTTCTGAAATGTAATTGGTTTCTTCACGATGGAATCTAAGCTTTCTGGAGTGTATTAAGCCCTAAATACAGTGGAATCGCAGTGCAAACAAATCAACTAGATGACTGTCCCCATCATACCTTCTCTTACTTCTCCCAACAACTCCCAGAGAGTGTAATTATGAGGAAGAACAGGGACAACCCTTGAAATGTTTCTTTACCTTTAATAAAAGGGGAAATAGGTGGAGGGAGAGAAGAAACACTCGGTTCACAATTTCTCAAATAATCACTAAACATAATTTTAGGATAAGTCCCATTCTTTCAGAAGGACAAGGTGAAATTGTTGATAGAGTGATTATCAAACAAGAACTGAATTCAGATCCTACCTTTAATGGTCACTACCCAGGTACTTACTTTGCTACTGTCACTTAAATTCTCTGAACCTCTTTCTCCATTTGTTAAATGAAGATAATAATGCTTAGTACCTGGCCTTGGAAAACTTTCAAGAGAAAGACAATTACAGATTCTGAGACTCATTGCCTTATAAAGCAGGGAAGTATACTTAAGAAGATAATGAGTTTAAAGAAAGCTTGATTTAAGACCAAACTAAACAAAGTCATTTTAGAGGCATTTATAGTTGAATCTGAAGGGATGGTAACAAACAGATAAAAATGAAAAAGCTCTCCAGATTTTTTGCAACAAAATCTTTTCACCACCAAGGACAATGGGGCTACCACATCTGGATGCCAACATCACAGTGCTGGATGTGGAAAAGCTATTAAGTGGAAATGACATTTTAAAACAGCAAAGATGGGAGAATGAGCTGAAATAGACCAATTAATTAAACACAGAGAAAATCTGTCATGGGAGTAACATAATTTTGAAGAGGTAGAGGGTTGATTCTTAAGATATCTGAAAGGGAGGAAGATTTTGAAGGTGTGGAAATAAACTCAGACTTTATTATTGCTGAAAAAAGGCAAAGAAGAGAGTATCAGTAATTACCGATTTGGATATCTAATGTATAACTCCATAAAATTTTTATGTGAATAGCCTCTCCATACTTTGAGGAAATCCTTGAATAACGTATGAGTAAGGAACAGATAGACTTTTACAAATGATAACATATAGCAAATCATCTATTAACATTCACTTAATTAAATGAAATCTATATGGAGAATACATCAATTCATTGGGCTAATTTGGTGACTATTAATTTTTTTGATTCAGTAGAGCAAAAGACATCTCAAAGAATTTCTTTCAACAGTCCCTCTCCCTTACATGTTAAAATCATGAAAGATTCCTCAAAAGAAGAAATAATGGAGTTAATTTTGTTCAACAACCTTCTGATTACTAATGAATGAAAGACGTTTAAAAGGTGTTTAATATATTCCAAACACCAAAAGTAAGATAGTCCTTGGCCTGGGATAGCTTACATTCTAGAGGCAAGAGAAATGCATAAAGGAGAGTGGGAGCTAGGGAGAGTTGTTATGGTTTGGGAAGTCATAAGAACTGTAAGTGAAAGCAGATAGGAGACAACTGACTTGCCCTTTTCTAGAAGCAATGGTAGTATTGATTTTTTTAGTACCCAAAGCAAGGGATCCATGCCTTGGTAGGGTATCTGGCAAAAGACTGGGGTAGAAGACTAGAGAAAAGGGCCAGTAGACTGGGACTGGATAATAGGAAGACATATGCTTGCCAAAGGTATCTATCACTGTCATGGAGGACATTCAGCCTAGAATCCAAGTCCAGGGGGGATGATGAAATATAGATATTCAAGTTTGTGGTGGACATTGGCATTAATTAATTCAAGCCCTGGAACCTGTGGAGGCTCCTAAATGAGATTAATAATCACTCAGAAGAGTCTGTCTGACCTAACTATTCACCCAAGAAGGGAAAAAAAGCCAAATAAGTGATACCTGCTTATTGCCTTTTCTATTCAACACAGTTGAATGGCCAAGCAAAGGGTTGGTCCATCAGTACCTCGGACAGACACAAAAACGGACAGTGAGTTGGGTCCAGGATGGAATAGGAGGTAGAAGGTATCATTGTTGCCTTTGGAGGAATGAGTTCTATTAATGACCCAAAGCTTCTCCCTGAAACAATAACTGATCTTTTTAAACAGTACCTGGAGGACAGAGGCTCCTTGAGAAGACAGGTCATTTCATTTGTTGGATGGGTATCCCCAGAATCTAGCAATGTGCCTGGCACTTAGTTGGCACTGAATTCATGCTTGTTGATTGACGAATTGATTGGTTAACACCAATATTCTTCCAAAGATGTTCTATGATTGTGCCATAGAATTTTAGTTTCTAAACCACTGAAACTGAGAATCTTCTAAAGGGTAGTGGAAAGATTCATAGTGAATATGAATAGGCTGCAGCACATTATAAAGAATTATACAGAATGAGAGGTGTGAAAGTATAAAGGTTATGGGAGAAATAGATGAGAGATTTTGTGGCAACATGGAAAGAGGGGATGGATTTGGAGTCAAAAGACGTTGGTTCAAATTCTTCCTCTGCCATTCAGTACTTGTGTATCATTGGTCAAGTTCCTTCCTTCTCTGTGTCAGCTTCCTCATCTCTAAAATGAGGATATTGGACTATAAGACCTTTAATCTTCTTTCCACTATAGATTGATGATCTGATGATTTATTTATGAGCAGAAAATTGAGTCAGTCACAGATTAAGACCAAGGGAGCCTGTAGGCTCTGTTGATATCGTGGAATGTTCAAAAGAGGGCAAATTCTTTCAGCAGATCTTGAAGAAGGAAAGGAAACTTCAAGTTAGGTCTTAAAATGAAATTGCAACTGCCTTTTTCATAAAAATGAGAAGAAAATTGCAACATGTTGAGCTCGATTGGTGGAATTATAATAAGACATGATCAATGTGCTCACAGGATTGGTAGACAGAGATAGGTTATGATTTGGGAATGAATAATATGTACAAAGTGCTTTGTAAACTAGCTTGATGATAAATGCAAGTTATTATTTATGTATGCTGTCATTTCTCTCCCAGGCATCAAAAGACTTTTCTTTATTTTTTTATTATGTGCTTGAAAGATATCAACAGGCATGATCATTTCCATATACAAAGAATAGAAAAAGAGAATTTCCTATGAAGTTATGAATCTCTTATGTACAGCTTATTTTTTAAAGTAGATACTAAATTTAACTTTACAATTCTGCTACTGGCTTGCTTGTAGAGACAGGAGGTCTCTGAACTTTCTTATCTTTTCTATGTATTTTTAATTGTCCAATTGATACTCTTTTCTTGGGGAGAGGGGAGGAAGGGAGTATTACCATTACTACTCACCTTCACTCATAACTGTCAAATCCCCCAGAAAAGCCAGTATCCTCCTTTGTAACAAGTAAGCATGTCAAGCAAGAGATCTCCATGTTGACTATATAACAGAATCTAGTTGTCTCATTCTACACTCCTCATCCATCCCCTCTTTCAAGAAGTATGAAGCTTGATCATCATCAGTCATCTGGAGACAAGGTTATTCATTACATTGATCCATGCATGTTCTGAAGTTGAAGTTTATTTTTTCTTTCACATCATTGCCATTTCTGTAGAAATTTTCTCTGATTTTACTCACTTCTTTCTGCATCTGCTCATACAAGTTTCCCAGGTTTCCTTGAATCTATCCCTTTTATCTTTTCTTACAACATAATAAGGGGGTATGGGGTGTTGAGGAAGGACTAGCACCTCTGGTGGGAGAGCTGCCAAAATCTTTTCAGGGATACTCATCTACCTTTGGTGTCTGCCTTTCACCCAAACTTCCCCTGTGTCTCTGAGAAGCTGTAGCATCTTTAGCAGCCACAGTTTAGTAAAACATTTCAGTAGATAGGCTAAACCAGTTTGAGGGTAACCAAGGGCCCTGAAACTCATCAGTGAGTTAGAGGGATATTCATCCCAAGTAGGTGAAGACTTACCCCAGCAGAATGGGTTTACAAGAACAATTGAATCCAATGGCCACGAAGGCTGCTGAAGCAGGTGCCACATGGAGTGCTTAGAGCTTGACTAGACACTGAAGACATTAAGGTCATCCACTGCATCCTGGGCCATCACTGGTCCTGACTTTTGCCTTGTTACTGGACTTTAATAGCTCAGGAAGAAAGAGTCTGCCTGGTTTGTGCAACTCTGCCTCATTTAAATCTAATTTATAAGCGAGTCAAAACAAAACCCAAAGACATCATTAGTCGTCTTCAATAACTAAGAATGAACAACAGCAAAATAGTATTCTATTTCATTGAAGTGACATAATTTGCTCAGTCATTCCACAACTAATGGGTATTTTCTTCATTTCCAGTTCTTTGCTACAACAAAACATGTCAATATAAATATTTTTCTACATACGGGTTCTGTCATCTTTTTTCCATCTTACTGTTCTGAACACAACAGACACCAGAAAAATGGGCATTTCCCTATAGAAGATTATACGTGAAACTGAAAATCTCTTATGTAGATCTTGCTTTTCCTTTCACACATGTAAGTTCAACATGTAACTTTCCAAGTTTTCCATCTTATTTAGGATTCATTCTCACTTTCCCTCTATTCTCTACTCATTTGGGGAAGAAGGCTCTCCCTAGCCCCCTTTCTTACTCATGCCTGTCCCCCAAATTGCAAAGAAAAGAGAATCTAAAATAAAACCCTTGTAGCAAATAAACATAGTCAAGAAAATCAAGTCCCATGTTAGTGATGCCCAAAAATGTACTGCATCTTGACTTCAGAATCTTAAAAGGTGAGTAGGGTGTTCCAACGTCAGTTCTTTGGAATTGTGGGTCATCGTTTCACAGAACAGATTTTTGGGGTATTTAAAGTATTTTTACAATATTACTATCATACTGATTGTTCTGCATTTTACTTACTTCATTCTGCATCAGTTCAAAAAAATCTTCCCAGGTTTCTCTAAAACCATCCCTTTCATCATTTCTTAAGGTACAACAACATCCCATTACTTTCATATGCCATAGTGTATGAAATGACCCTCCTTTATTCTCTAGTTGTTTGTCAAAACAGAAAGTTGGTATATTTTTGTACATATGAGTAATGTTCTTTTTTGTTCTCTGAAGTATAGGTCTAACAATAATATTGCTG
Organism: Bettongia penicillata ogilbyi; assembly: GCA_023548195.1. NCBI lineage: Eukaryota > Metazoa > Chordata > Mammalia > Diprotodontia > Potoroidae > Bettongia > Bettongia penicillata. The sequence continues at coordinate 195,990 of JAJHZJ010000284.1, forward strand.
GGTTACACCTTTCCTATAATTAGTCAGTAAACAAGCATTTATTAAGTGCTTACTATGTGCCAGTTACTGGCTAAATGCTGAGGATCCAAAAAAAGACAAGAAGTGTCCCTGTTTTCAAGGATCTCACATTCCAATGGGGAAGACCACATGCAAACAATCATGTATATATAAGATTATCTTATATCTGGGGCAGTTAGTTGGCACCATACTGTGTAGAGTGCAGGACCTAAAGTCACAAAGACCTGAGTTCAAATTCAACCTCAGACACATGCTAGCTGTGTGACCCTGGGCAAGTCACTTTACCCTGTTTGCCTCAGTTTCTTCAACTGTAAAATGTGGTGGAGAAGGAAATGGTAAACCATTCCAGTATCTTTATCAAGGAAACATCAAACGGAGTCACAAAGAGTCAAATGCAACTGAGAAACAACTACACAACAATTACTTTTCTAGGTTTCTCTTGACTTCTGCATTCACATTCCAAATATTTTTACTCAGTTCTACTCTTTCCATTAGGAATACTGAAGTATCCTCTTTCATTAAAGTTTCCTTCCCCCACACTAGACTTGGATTTCAGGGTAAATTATTCTGGTTTGTAAGCCTTTATCTTTTGCCTTTGAGAATAATCAATTTGAATATTTTCCTTGTCCTTCCTATAGTTTGTTTGACCTGGAATTTGAGTATGACAGACCTGGATGCTTTCACTTTGGGGTTTCTTTGAGGACATCATTGGGAAAGAATCTTTCTGACTTTCCTTTTGTCCTTTTCTCATTTGAGGAAGGATTCTTTCTATTTCCATTTTGCCCTCTGGGCTATTTTCTTTTAGGATTTTAAAAGACAGAATCAAAGTTCTTGTGTGATCCTAGCTTTCAGGGAGTCCAACGATTTTTTGATTATCTTTCCTCAACCTGTTTTCAGAGAGACCGGTGATTTTTAGTCTATCTTGTGTTCCCGGATAGTTGTTTTCTTTTGATAATACCTACATTTTTTTCAATTTTTTTCATTTTGTTCTAACATGTCTTGTTTTCTCCAAGAATCACTGAGTCGTGACTCTCCTATTTGTCAAGGAGGTCATTCTGCGAGTGAGGTTTTCTATTTCCTAGTCTATGTTATTTATTCTCCCTTTTTTTTTCTACCAGAGTTCTAATTTTAATTCTTATTTCTTTTTTTAAAAAAATTCTTTATTCATTCCTGTGGTCCTTGTTGACAGACCATTTTCTCTCCCTCCCCCATTGTTTTTTTTTTTTTCCTCTTTGGGTAGAGATCACTTCTTGAGTTTCTCCTAATCCATAGCATTTCTGTTATTGTATTTGGTGTTTTCTGTTTTCTTTTTTTTTAATATATGTTTTCCCTGCCTTGGGTTGTTTTTCAACATCCACAGGCTTCAAATCTGTTTACCGAAGCTTAGTCTGGTCTCCCTGCTGGGAACCTTCTTCCAGCTTCCACTGGGTCTGACCAGCTTTCGGTTTAGTCCCTGACTGGATGGAGGAGTTTATTTCTGTTATTGTTTGACTTTCTTCATTGGTGTGTGTGTGTACATGTGTGTGTGTGTGTGTGTGTGTGTGAGAGAGAGAGAGAGAGAGAGAGAGAGAGAGAGAGAGAGAGAGAGAAAGAGAAATGAGAGATGAGAGGTATGTGTGTGTATGTGTGTGTGTGTGAGAGAGAGATGAGTGTGTGTGTGTGTGTGTGTGTGTGTGTGTGTGTGAGAGAGAGAGAGAGAGAGAGAGAGAGAGAGAGAGAGGAGAGAGAGAGGAGAGAGAGAGAGAGAGAGAGAGAGAGATGAGGGGTATATATGTGTGTAGGGGGGCTGCTTTACAATCACCTTAACTGCATATATGAAATGAGGGAATAGGAAGTATCTTGTCACACCAGCTCAATCATTTCATGAACTGGGCAGGGTCTAGCAGCAGGGAGGGATGGCCCCAGACCTTCTGTATCTGACTTATCCTAGGAGGAAGGCCACATCATGAGATTCTTAGGAAGACAGGATAATAGGGTTGTTGATCTAGAATTGGAAGGAGCCTCAAAAGTCACCTCGTCAAATCCCTTCATTTTGCATATGAGAAATCTGAGTCCCAAGGAGGTTAAGTGACTTGATCCAGATCTCACCCCTAGTCTAGTGGTGCAGTTAGGGTTTGAACCCAGGTCCTCCGACCCTAATTCTGGGCTCTTTTTGTCTTTGTTCCTCAGAACATTGGGCACAAAAAGAGGGAAAGCAGATCTAGAAACTGTTGCTTTAGAACAAAGGGATAAAGGTTTCCTTTTTCCTTCCAAAGGTGCTGGGGTTTATCCAACTGAGTCATAGTGCCCCCCAGGTCCCTCAAACCCCCGCCTCCGCCAGTCGGCCTACGAGGTACTATACAGCACCAGTCATTCCTGTCTCTCAAACATCAGCACTTAACTTTAATCTGCAAAAAAGGCAAGGGGGAACCTGAATAATTCCCTTTCATTTTGTTCCATGAATAACCAAGTGCGCTGGGCTGAAATATTTATGGGGATGCTCTCGGAGCTGAATTCTGAGAAGCTGAGGCCTCCCCCTTGATCTGTAGGGTGCCTGTCTCCCTTTCTGGAGGAACAGCTGAATTAGTTAAGAAAAGGAAGCACACCCAGCAGCAAACAAAGCCAGACTTTTTGTGCCATGAGTGTAATCTGTTAGTGGCAGAGCCAGAAACATGGGCCTGACTCCAGGCATCTCCTAAGGGGGTTTCTTTTTCTCTTCTTTTTCTCTTCCACCTTTGGTGTTCTTTGGTTCTGACACCAACGAGTCCCTAACAAGGCTGACCCGCGGTCCTGTACCCTAGGGAGAATCAAAGGAGCTATCCAGGGTTTAGCTACAAGTTCTCCCTGTACATATGGGACTTCTTCCAGAGCCTGCTTGGTTCTGGGGATTCTGGGGGTTCTCTGAGGGTACCTGACTTGGGCTACATTATTATCTGATGGCAGACTGCAGAGAGTGCCCCTTCCCAGGAAAAGGGATCTTTTAATAGCTTCCTAAAGGTCTAAAAGCCTTCAAGATGCACATCAATTGATCTATAAGAGGAGATGTATCTTGGTACTGGGAAAAGGGTCCTGATTGTGTAATCAGAGGACTTGGATTCCAGGCTTGTCTAAGAGGCTTGCTACCTGGGTGAGTTTGGGCACATAGTCTAACATCTTTGGCCTTCCATTTCTTCATAGGGGTTAGACTAGTTAGCCCCTGAGGTTCCTTCTTAGATATAGAACTCTGGTCTTATTATTTGGGTGGGGGAGAAATTGGAGGTGATAGGAGCTTTATTTCCTTCATCCTTTCATCAAAACCATGGGGACAGTTGCCAACTCCCTCTACTCAAAAGGCAGATTCTGGGGAAGCAGAAGGACACAGAGAGTTCATTCAGTCAGGCCTTTTTAATTACAGCCTTGTCATAGGAGCTAGAGGAGGAAAAACCCCTCTCATCCCTCCCCTCTCCAAAAGGAGCCTCCCAGGGACTCTCTGCCTCATGACAGGGCACAGACAAATCCAGGTAATACAACAGTGTCTGAAAGATATTAGGAATCAATGACTCAGTCAATTAGCTAGTATTTAGTAGGGGATTATTCTGTATAAAGATAAAAGTAAAAGCTTAAGGAACTTGCATTCTACTAGGGGAAAGGTTATGCATAAATAAGTAGATTTAAAATATAAACACAATAGAGAAGAGGTAAATGTTTTGAGCGGGGGGGGACTATAGAAGATGTCCTCACTGGGCATGTTACCCAGAGCAGGTTGTGAAACCTCTCTGAGGCTCAAGTCATGCAGGAGTTTATACTCTTGGGCTCCAAGACTACTGCAGACAGAAACTGCAGACATGAAGTTAGAAGATGCTTGCTCCTTGAAAGGAGAGTTATAGAGAATCTGGGCAGCATACTAAAAAGGAGAGACATCATCTTGCCAGCAAAGGTTCATAGAGTGAAAACTATGGTTTTCCCAATAGCAATGTACGGCTGGGAGAGGAAGGCTGAGGGCCACAGAATTGGCTTTAGAATCATAGTGGTGGAGAAAACTTGTGAGAGTCCCTCAAACAGCAAAGAGGTCGAATCAGTCAATACTTTAAAAAAATCAGTTTATTGAAATAATGAAGCTGAAATTTAAATATCTTGGCTACATAATGAGAAGACAGGACTCATTGGAAAAGACTGAAGTTAGGAAAGATTGAAGGCAAAAGGAAACTGGGATGGTAAAGAATGAGAAGAACAGATCGTAAGTATCATGGAAGCAATGAACATGAACTTGGTCAGATTTGGGAGATAGTAGAGGATAGAAGGTCCTGGCATGCTGTGGTCTGTGGGATCACAAGAGTCCCAAACAAAAATATGGTGATAATAATAGCCCCTACCTGACAGGGTTGTTTTGAGACTCAAATGAGATAGCATGCTTTTCATACCTTAAAGCATTAAATAAATTCTAGCCATGATTATAGACTAATCTCCTCCTTTTACTTAAAAACCAGAGAGAAGTGTATCATTCAGTCATTTTTGGGTCTGACTCTTTGTGACCCCATTTAGGATTTTCTTGGCAAAGATACTAGAGTGATTCAACATTTCCTCCTCCAGCTCATTTTACAGATGAGGAAACTGAGGCAACCAGGATTAAGTGATTTGCCCAGGATCACACAGTTAGAAGTATCTGAGATTGGATTTGAACTCAGGAAGATGAGCCTTCCTGACTCTGGTCCCAGCATTGTGTGCATTATGGAGGCATCTAATGCCCAGGAAATTAAGTAGCTGGAAGTGAAAATTTGATAGACCTAACTGTCCCCTTGCCTTGTTTACGGAAGCTTCTCTTGGCATTTTTGTTGATTAATACAAATACAAAGGTGAGGTTGATAACAGAGATGATCATTTATGTTTCTGAGGGCTCATAGGCCTAGAGCTGGACAGTCCACAATCCTCATCTTATACTTGAGAAAACTGAGACCCAGGAAGGACCAATTTACAGAGTGCGTCCCCTAGTGGATGACTATCCCAGGTTGCAGGTCCTTTTATAAGACATTTCCCATGCCAATGAGTTTCATTGTTTGAAAGCTTTTTCTGCATCCTTTGATATAATCATGCATTTTTTTTTTGTTTTTTGTTATTAATTTATCCAGTGAAGAAGAATGATGAATTTAAAGTAAGGGGACCTGAGTTCAAAACCTGCCTCATTCATTTGCTCTCTGTGGGATCATAGGCAATCACTTTATCTCTTTAGGTTTCAGCCTCCTTAATTAACCAAAAACAAACATTTATAAAGTACCAAATATTGTGCCAAGCTTGACTAGGTACTGAAGATATAAAGATATGAATGAGCAGTTAGGTGGCCTCATAGTGCACAGAGTCCCAGGCTTGAAGTCAGGAAAACCATCTTCTTGAGTTCAAATCCAGCCTAAGACACTTAGTACATGCATGACCCTGGGCAAGTCACTTAACCCTGCTTGCCTCAGTTTCCTTATCTGTAAAATGAGCTAGAGAAGGAAATGGCAAACCCTCTCCAGTATCTTTGCAAAGAAAATATCAAGTGAGGTCACAAAAAGTTGTACATGACTAGAAATTGACACAACAAAGATGTGTATGACTCTGAATTCAGGAAATCTATCTTCTGGCCAGGGGAGTCAGCAGATACTAAGTCCTTCTCTCGCCAGAGAGAGAGAAAGTTTAATATAGACTCACTATTAAGTAAGGGCTATTATTCCATGGATTCCCTTTTGAACTCTCCCATTGTGTGGTTCATTCCTTTATAGCAAATCAATACTCAAAAGGCAATGACAATCAGTTTATCTTTACCTTAAGATGAAGCCCATATAAATGTATAGATAGAAAATAAAAGAGACTTAAAAAACAAGAAACTTCAAGGATAATCAGTGCCAATTTACCAGGCAATAGAGAAGAGGAGAAGGAAGAAGGGGAAGGAAAAATTTGCCTGGTCCTAGAGACACACAAGGAAACAGCAAAATTCAGTCCTAGAAGATGACTCTTAAAGTGGGTCATTATGCCAGGCTGGGCCCCAAATGCTCACAATTATATTCAGTTTAGAGAGGAACACCTTTCCCTTAAAATTGGGTAGCTACATGTGTGGGTGCATATCTACCTTCCAGAGAGCTCCAGGATGCTTTGGTTTCCTTTGATCCTGCAGCTCCCACCATCTTCCTCTCCTTCCTTCTAGCTGGAGGGAAAAACATAAAAATGTATGTTTTCCATCAGCTTTTTTTGCCAATAAGGGGGACTCTCCTCTCCTCCCCTTCCCTCTCCTCTCCTCCCCTCCCCTCCCCTCCCCTCCCCTCCCCCTCTCCTCTCCTCTCCTCTCCTCTCCTCTCCTCTCCTCTCCTCTCCTCTCCTCTCCTCTCCTCTCCTCTCCTCTCCTCTCCTCTTCTCTCCTCTTCTCTTCTCTCTCTCTCCTTTCTCTCCTCTCTCTCTCTGTCTTCTTTTTCTCTTCTCTTTCTCTCTCTCATTTGTGTGTATACACAAAATAAACACACATACACACAGTAAATACAAGGTTATGAAGAAGGAACATTAGCAACTATGGGGATCAAGAAAGGCTTTAGCAGGTCAATAAGGATGTATTAAATGACTCCCATGTGCCAGGCACTGTGCTAAGCACTAAGGATATAAAGAAGGACAAATGATAGCCCTGCCCTCAAGGAGTTCACAATCTAACAGGGGAGATGATATTAAATAATTATAACAGGATACAGACTGGATAAACTGGAGATAACCACTATAGGAAGTAATAGCTTTAAGACAGATCAGAAAAGAAAGGGAGGTGGGATTTTAGCTGGTTCTTGAGGGAAGCAAGAGATATGAACCAAACTTCAGAAGATGTATGAGCTTGGAGGGAGAGATAATAAGTTCTGTTTTGGATCTGTTGAGTTTAGGTTGCCTATTGGACCCATTTCAAAATGTCTAACAAAAAAAGTAGTTGGAAATGTGCAGCTGGGGTTCAGGAGATAGATTAAAACAAGGTGTCCATACCTGGAAGTCACATACAGAAAAGACTCTTAAATCCCCTCCTGTAAAATGATAAAGTTTCTTTTTGTTGTGTTGCTCAGTCACTTTTTCAGTCATGTCTTACTCTTTGTGACCCCACTTAGGATAGCGGTTTGCCATTTCCTTCTCCAGCTCATTTTACAGATGAGGAAACTGAGGCAAACAGGGTTAAATGACTTCCCCAGGGCCACATAAATGTGTCTGATGCCACATTTGAACCAGGAAGAGGAGTCTTTGACTCCAAGCCCTGTGTTCTATGCACTATGGCACCATTTATCTGCCAATAAAGTCTCTAGGACCTCTTCTTTGTTCAGGAAGTCATTTTGAAGACCCAAAGTGCCATATAAGTATGCAGTATTGCTGTTATTATAGCCAAAAGATATGTGACCATACAATTTAGAGCTAAAAATATCTAGTCTAGTTTCCTCATTTTGCAGATGAGGATGGAGGATTGGAGAAGATATGATGTTGACTCAAGGTCATGGTGACAGTCAGTGGCAGCATTGGGATTGGGCTTGGGAGGCAAGAGGTGAGCATCTCTTCACAGGTTCTAGCCTGTTCTCACTCTACTTGTCTACTGCTCACAGTGCAGCAGGAAGGCAAGAGAAAATGAGAGCGGGAGAGCTTTTTGTTCATGTACTGCTTGGCTGCCAAGACATTTCATAATGGCTCCACTTCCCTCATCTCTCTCTACCACAAATGTTCCAATTATCTTCTCCTGGGCGAAACAAAAATACCAGTTCTCAGAAAAACTTGATTCAAAAAGAAACCTTGGAGTTTGGAAGAAAGGGGTTCAAGTTGAAGTAGGGAAGAGAACAGAACAGAGATTGACAGGGAAGGCTGTGTGTTTGTGTTTGTGTGTGTGTGTGAGAGAGAGACAGAGACAGAGAGAGACAGAGAGAGAGAGACAGAGACAGAGAGAGACAGAGACAGAGGGAGAAAGAGACAGAGAGAGAGAAGAGAGAGAGATTCCTGTGTTTCCATGTTTTCCTTTCGAGTCCCAAGTACTTGGTATTACATTAAGGAGGAACTAGACTTGCATATTTTTCATCTTCATCAGCAAATGAGGAATGTGATGCCTAATAATTTGCCTGTTGTGACTGGTGTGCATGCAACAAACCAATTTGGAGTCTGTTTTTTGCATCAAATCTCCCTCTAAAAAATGGTTCCCATCATGTGAGGTGAGAAGTTACCTTTGTGTTAAACATAAACATGAAGCCCCTACTAGGTTTTTAATGAAAACTCAGCAACAACATTTTCATGCATCAGTCCCCAAGTGATTTTATTTAAATTGAGAAAGGCATGGCTTCTTAATGGGTTTACTTTCTCTTCTGGAATGCCTTTCTTGCCATTAAGAATTTCCTGATAGTCACAAAAATGTAAGTCTCCAGACACTGCTAGCCGTCAACTGCTCATTTCCAAAAAATCTGTCCACCAGATGCCATTAAGGCGCCTGTCAACATTTATTAGAGAGTAGGGAATCATGGCAGAAAAATATCAGGGAACTTTCTCTACCATCAGCTCTGTCACAGGATCATAGAATTTGTGCTAGAAGGGAACTTAGAGTTCATTAAGTCCAACTCCTTCATTTTATAGATGGAGAAACTGAGACAGGGCAGAGTTCAACGTCCTGCTTAGGGTTGAATAGCTTGTAGTAATTACTAATAGTAATTACATAGTAATTGTTTCCCAGTAGTAATTACATAGTAATTGTTACCCAGGAGCCCTGAGGATTTCCTTTCCCAGTTTGATTTTTTTTTTTATTTAAGGGCCCATCCCTTGAGTAACTTAAAGAAGCCTATTCATGGCATGGGTGTATCTGACTCAAAGTGAAAATGTGATAAGACCTTAGCCTGAAAGGACCAGGGTCCCACATTACATCCTGGGCCATCTTCAGTCATCCTAGTGAATATCAGGCCACTGGACCTAGATGGCTCAGGAGAAGAAAGTGAGGTTGGTAACCTTGCATAGTCCTTTCTTATTCAAATCAAAGTCAACTGCAAGTCATGTCATCATCTTGCTGTCATGGTCCTCTTCAAGAAAGAAGGACAAACACAATGCAACAACAATAGCTTGTAAGTGTCTGTGGCAGGATTTGAATCCAGAGTAATGATTTTCCTTTTTCACACAGTGGTACCTAAGGAAAGACTTGAATCCATAGCTTCCTTGTATGTGTCAAGGCACGCAACCTGTGTGAATAACATCTTTCTTTCTCTCAATGTTTTTAGTTCTGCTTCAGCCAATAATTAATCAACAAGCTTTTTTTAAGCCCCTACTTACTATGTGTTGGACTTGGGATACAAATACAGACTGAAACAGCCCCTATCCCATAGAAACTAACTTTTCCTAGGAGGATACATCATGTCCACAGACAAATATTTATAGAATATTATGTACAAAATTAATATGTATTTATTAGGGGACATTAACAACTGGGGATAAAGAAACAGACAATGTCACATAGGGGGAAAAAAGCACGGAATTTTGATTCAGAGGATCTGCTCTGATCCAGTCTTAGCTCAATCACTTACTACATGGTGTAACCTTATGTAGGATTTCTCCCTTCTCTCAGCTTCAGATTTTTCTTCTGTAAAATAAAATGGTTGGAATAGATAGCCCTTAAGGACCTTTTCAATTCCGAATCTATGATGTCTCTACAACCCTGAAGGGGAGAGAAGGGCAAACTAGGAGTAGCTGTTGAAAGCTGAATTCTATCTAGATAGTCTTAATGCTAGGAAAAACTTTCCAACAATGAGGGTTCTCCAAAATGGAAAGGGCTTCCTCGGGAGGCATTTTCAACTCTCACCTCTCTCTCACATCAAACATCAAATCACAGGATCATAGATACAATGATCAATTAGAAGAACAGCTACCATTTAATTAATATTCAAAACAAATAAATAGATAAATAAAATAAAATTTAATTAATAAATTTGTAAATTAAATTGTAAGCCCCTTGAGGCAAAGGATTATTGCCTCTTTTTGTATCCCCAGTACTTAACACAGTGCCTGATATTGCTTAATAAATATGTTATTGATAGCTGCAACTGAAGCTAGATTTGAAGTCGTCTTCTTGACCCTAGATCTGGTGGTCTATCCACTGGGTCTTTATTACTTTAATCTAAATATATAGCTGGAGGAGACCCTAGAAGTTTTTTATTCTCTCCCCACTTATTTTATGAGAAACAGGTCGAGAGAAATGAGGTGACTTATCCAAGGTCCTGACAAACCAAGATTTGAACCAACCTTGGTCTTCACCAGTTGTTTTGACTTTTGTTGTGCCTCTGGACTTCACTGACTCTGAAAGAGAGAGTGAGGCTGATGACTTTGTGCAGCTCTGCCTCACTTAAATCCAATTCACACTAAAGTCAAGACATCATCCTTGTGATGTCATTGATCCTTTTGGAGGATAGAACAACTCAATAACTGAACTTCTCTTTAGAGGACCGAATCAACTTCCTCTGAAGGAAGGTCTTTCTAGTAAACCACAGCCTCTTTTCCTGGATTACAAAGTCCTGTCAATTCTACCTCCTTTATTCCATCTGCCCAATATTCTAGTCTAGGTCCTCAATATCTCTTGCTTTGAGTATTGCAAAGGCATCCCACTTTTCCTTCTTCTTCCCATTTCTCCATTTCACAATTCAACCTCAACACCCCAGACAGAGTAAATTTCCTCATGCATAAGTCTGAATATTCTAATAGTCATAAGTCTGAATATTCTAATAGTCAAAAACATCTAATTCCTAAACCTTGCATAAAAACCCTTTATAGACTGGTTGCAATTAATATTTTCATCTTCATTCCTTTTTGTTTTGTAAATAATAATACTTAATTCATTTATTTGTCATTTATTTATTTTGAAATTCTTTTTTAAATTGAGTTCTAAATTCTCGCCTTTCCTTCAGACCCTCTCCTAACTATTGAGATGACAAATAATATGATACTAATTATACATGTGAAGTCTTTCCATTTTTATTCCATATGGGGCGTGGCAGAGTGGACACAGAACCCTGGATTTCAGAGTCAAGAAGAGCTGAGTTTGAATCTTATGTCAGATACCTATCTGCTAGAAGTATGACCTTGGGCAAGTCAGTTAAATTCTCTTAGCCTCAATTTTCTCATCTGTAAAATGACAATATAGCATAGGGCTGTTGTGGGGATCAAATGAACTAACATTTGTAAAGTGTTTTGTAAACATGAAAGCACTATAGCAATGTTAGATTTTATTACACACTAAATTCCCACCAAACTGAACCACTGCCTGTGCCTTGACCTCCATGTGCCATCTTCTACCTTCATACACTTGGATGAGCTTGTTTAGTTGAGTTGTGACTTGGTCAAGTTCACATAGATAGTAAATAATAGAGCTAAAAAAAAAGAAAGCATACTTTCTACTACACTCCTTTATCACTTCAGCAGTAGAAGAGAGAAAGTTGTTCACAAGTGAATGACAGACAACAAGGACTTCCTCTCATGCTGCCTTTTTTCATAGGCTCTTATCCAGGGACAAAAGAAGGAAGAGCTAGAATTTGAACTGTTTTTCATCTTATTCTGCAGCAGCATGGAAGAAATATAAAAGATGTAATTTATCCATGTGATCTTACAGCTCTGATATCCCACAAAGTCCCTAGCAGAGTGATAGCACATAATGGACACTTTAAAAGCCTTGTTGAATTGCATTTCACAGTTTCAGGAGGGGTATCAGAGGTTCTCTAGATTTAGAGCTGGAAGACACTGTATTTGTCATTTACACAATTGGCACTTTCAATTGGTTCGACCCAAGATCATAGCTCAGTGGCCAGGGGCAATGAGAGATTCTAATCAATTCATTCATTCAGCAAGCAGTTAGTTATTCAATATCTACAATGTATGATAGTATACTAGCACTGTGCATGTGTGGGAGAGGAGCTCAGAGAAGGGGATTTAAGTTTACAAAAGAAGAAGCTAAAGCCCAGAAAAGAGAAGGATGTACCCAAGGTCACAACTCAGAATAAATGAGTAGAAATTGGAACTCTAGTCTCCCTGATTCCAACTGAAATAAACACCTCCCTTCCCAACATTTTGCTACACACACACACACACACACACACACCTATTCCTCAGGAGATTTGCCACGTGAATATAATGCTTTTGAACAACAGGCAGTGGCTGATTAGAGGAAATCTATCATAAACATAAGTGCATTTACATGATAATAAGTTGTCACAAGCAATTAATAGAAAGTGAAATACATTGCACCTTAATAAAGGATAATTGGATTGGGTGACAAAACTTGGAGTCCTGATTAGAATTAACTGGATTAAAGAGACACCCATGAGAAGCGGGCAAAGGATAGAAACAAACAATTCTCAGAAGAAGAATTTCAAGCTATTAACAGCCATATGAAATACTGCTCAAAGTTAGTAAAGATAAGAAAAATGCACTAGGCCCTAGATGTCAACTGGGAAGAGACCTTGAGGTCATAGAAGCCAGGTCCCTCATGTTGTAGATGAGGAAACTAAAGCAACAAGAGGTTAGTTGTATTGTCCAAGGTCCTAGGGCATATGTGTGCATGTATATATGTGTGCATATACACATATAAACACACATATTACATATGTGTGTATATGTAATGCATACATATATACACATGCATATATTATATATAATGGGTGTGTCTATGTGTATAATGCATACACATGAATATACATGCACACATGTACATATTATATATAATATGTGTATGTATACATAACACACATACATACATATTGTACATAATGTAAATGTGTAGATGTAGGTGTAGATGTAGATGTAAATGCATACATGTATCTATCTGCAAGGCAGAATTTCACCTGAAGACTTTAAGTCCTTGCCATATGAAAGAAGGACCTTGACATGTTTAGCTTGGACAAGAGAAGGCTAAGGGAGGACCATAAAAGCTGGTTTAGAACATCTGAAATTCTGTTTGTTCCCAAAGACAGGATGGCAGGAAATAGTAATGAGACAAATCTAACTGTGAAAACTCTGTATTAGAGCTTTTCAAAAGTGAAATCTCCCCTTTCTAGGAAGTCTGCAGTTAGTCAGTTTATTTATTTATAATAAATAAATTTATTTAAATAATAATATAATAATAAATAAATAAATAAAAATATAATAAATAAATTTATTTAAATTTATTTAAATTTAAATAATATAAATAATATAAAAATAATATAAAAATAATATATTTATTAAAAAAAATTTATAATAAATAAATAATAAACATTTATTAAGTACCTACTGTGTGCCAGGGACTGTGCTAAGCACTAGGGATACAAAGAAAGGCAAAAGACAGTCCCTACCCCTTACAGTCTAATGGGGAATACAGAAAAGGAAACTGAAATGGGCTGGGGGTGAGGTGAGAAGGTTACCTGGTTGGAGGAAGGGAGGATGATAGAAAAGTCCAAAAATCGGGGGGCGGAGCCAAGATGGCGGAGTAGAAGGACGCACGTTTACGAGCTCCGAAACCAAAGCCCATAGAATTAATGTAAAAAGAGTCCCCCATAACTTCTGGGTGTGCAGAAGCAGAGTGGAAGAGATTTCCGTTCCGGGGAGCCCTGAAGACCCGTCCCCAGCATCCGGCGCCCCCGGAAAGTGGACCCGACCCCCAGCGCTGCCCTGGCCGAGGTCCCAGAGAAATTGATCCGAGCAGGCTTCAGAGACAGAAGCTCCAGCAACCGGGAAAGCCCCTCCGCCCACAGAAGCGACAGGTCAGTGAGAGAGGCCCGGCTGAAGGAGAGGGTAAGCGGGGCGTCTCCGTGACTCAGGCCCCCTCGGGAGGAAGTGGCGGTGGCAGGGACGGGGGCGACGGCCCTGCCCCCACCCCGCTCTGTTGCTGAAGGCTTCTGCTCGGGACCCCCAGGGGAGCTGAGATTGGGAGGCGGGCCCCCCACCCCCCCCCACCTGCTCCATTCCTGAGAGTCTCTGCATAAAGCCCCCCCGAGGGATCAGAGTCTCGGAGGCAGCCCTGGCCCCACCCCAGCACCTGAACTAAAGCTCACTGATTGACAGCCAGCAGAAGGAAAGCCCATTTAAATCTCAGAGGCCAAGCACTAGCTGGGCAGATCCAGGCGGGGGTGGAAAGGAATCTCAGAAGTCAAGTAACTGGCTGGGAAAATGCCTAGAAAAGGGAAGAAAAATAAGACTTTAGAGAGTTTTTTCCAACAAATGCAAATGATCCCGACCTTTGGATCTGATGATGAGGACGTATCCTTGCCATCAGGGAAAGACGTGGAGGGCGGGGCCTCAGTACCCCAGACACCCCAGGGGGGTGGTGGGTGGGCTCAGGCCCTGGAAGAGCTCAAAAAGGATTTTGAAAAGCAAGTTAGACAGGTGGAGGAAAAACTGGGAAGAGAAATGTCAGAGATGCAACAAAAGTATGAAAAACAGGTCAATACCTTGGTAAAGGAGACCCAAAAAAATGCTGAGGAAATTAACACCTTGAAAAATAGGCTCACCCAATGGGCAAAGGAGGTTCAAAAAGCCAATGAGGAGAAGAATGCTTTCAAAAGCAGAATGAGCCAAATGGAAAAAGAGGCTCAAAAGCTCACTGAATTTAATAGTTCTCTCAAAATTAGAATGGAACAGATGGAGTCTAATGACTTTATGAGAAACCAAGAAATCACCAAACAAAACCAAAAGAATGAAAAAATGGAAGAGAATGTGAAATATCTCATGGGAAAAACAACTGACCTGGAAAATAGATCCAGGAGAGACAATTTAAAAATTATGGGACTACCTGAAACTCATGATCAAAAAAAGAGCCTAGACATCATCTTCCATGAAATTATTAAGGAAAACTGCCCTGACATTCTAGAACCAGAGGGCAAAATAAGTATTGAAAGAATCCATCGATCACCACCTGAAAGAGATCCAAAAAGAGAAACTCCTAGGAACATTGTGGCCAAATTCCAGAACTCCCAGCTCAAGGAAAAAATCTTGCAAGCAGCTAGAAAGAAACAATTCCAGTACTGTGGAAATACAATCAGGATAACTCAAGATCTAGCAGCTTCTACATTAAGGGATCGAAGGGCGTGGAATAGGATATTCCAGAAGGCAAAGGAACTAGGACTCAAACCAAGAATCACCTACCCAGCTAAACTGAGTATAATACTTCAAGGGAAAATATGGTCTTTCAATGAAACAGAGGACTTTCAATCATTCTTGATGAAAAAACCAGAGCTGAAAAGAAAATTTGACTTTCAAACACAAGAATGAGAAGAAGCATAAAAAAGTAAACAGCAAAGAGAAGTCTTAAGGGACTTACCACGAGTGAACTGTTTACATTCCTACATGGAAAGACAATATTTCTAACTCTTAAAACTTTTCAGTATCTGGGTGGTTGGTGAGACCACACATACACATGTACACACATGCACACACATACACACATGCATTCACATGCAGAGACAGAGAGCACAGATTGAACTGAATAGGATGGGACCATACCTTAAAAGAAATTAAGGTAAATGGTGAGAGAGAAATGTAGTGAGAGGAAAGAGGGGGAAATGGAAGGGGGTAACTATATGTCATTTAAGAGGCAAGTAGGAGATGTTTTTAGTGGAGGGAAAAAGAGGAGAGCTGAGGAAAAAAAAAAACAAACAAACAAACAAAAGTTTACCCTCATCACATTTGACTAAACGAAGGAGTGAAATGCATACTCATTTTGGTATGAAAACCTATCTTACAGTATAAGAAAGCGGGGGAGAAGGAGATATTGGGGGGGGGATGATGGAAGGGAGGGCAAAGGGAGGAGGGAGTAATTGAAAGTCAACATTTGGGGAGGGACAGGATCAAAGGACAGAAGAGAAACAATGAGGGGCAGGTTAGGAGGGATGGTAATTCAGTTAGTCTTACACAACACGACTATCAGGAAGGTCATTTGCAAAGCTACACAGATATGGCCTATAATGAATTGCCTGCCATACCAAAGGGAATGGGTGGGGAGGGAGGGATGGGGAGAATTTGGATCTCAAAGTTTTAGGAACAATTGTTTAGTACTGTTGTTGCAACTAGGAAAGAAGACATACAGTTAATGAGGAATAGAAAGTCATCTGGCCCTACAGGAGAAAAGAGAAGATAGAGACAAGGGAAGGGAGGGATGACAGAAGAGAGGACAGATTGGAGATAGGGAAAATTAGATTGCTTGGGGTATTGGGGTGGGGGGAGGGGAGAAAAGGGGAGAAAATTTGGAACCCAAAAATTTGTGAAAATGAATGTAAAAAGCTAAATAAATAAATAAATAAAAGAAAAAATAAAAAAAATAAATTAAAAATAAATTAAAAAAAAAAAGAAAGAAAAGTCCAAAAATCAAGAGCAGGCTGCATGACCACTAGTCTGTCATGTTTCTGAGGGGATTCCAATTGTTCTTAAGTATTTGATTCTAGAATGTTGGACCTAGAGTCAGGAAGACCCGTGTTCTAATTCAGTCTCAGTATAGCTATGTGACCCTGGGTAAGTCACTTCACCTATGTCTGCCTCAGTTTTTTCATCTATAAAATAGGGATAATAAAAGCATCTACCTCAAAAGGTTGTTTCCAGGATTTAATGAAATAATATTTATAAAATACTTAGCACAGGGCCTAGGTTCTTAATAAATTCTTGTTTTCTTCCTTTTCCTTGCAGATGTGAGGGACCATGGATGCGAAATACTGAATACCCTATCAGAAAAAATTGCTGCGTTGATTGGTTTCACTGAATTGCCATTTTCCCTCTTTTCTTTCTAATCTTTGTTCTAGTGGGGAGGAGGTATGTTAAGAAGAAAGGATGATGTAAAACCAAGCTACCCCAAAAAGAAGGAGAGACATAAAGACGAGATCACCTCCAGTCTAGGAAAATAGCATAGCACTGAATTTTGGTTCAGTAGATCTGAGCTCTGAGACAAACACGGAGAGACAAAGAGAGAAAGACAAAGAGACAGACATAGGGATGCGAGGCAGGGCGGTGTTGCATATAGTGGGTAGAGATTTATTTGGTGTTCTCAACTCCATGAATATTTCATAGTTCCCTTCTCGGAGCTGTAACTAGCAATTTTTATAACCAGGAAACAACTCTGTATCCCCTACCCAAACCCACCAACAACAACTTTTCAAGACAAACTCAGTTGAGTTTGGGAGGGAAGAGAAATACCCAGTCCCCAAGGTTCCCCAAAGTCCAGAGACCACCTCTGGGACTCTATGTATCTGTTTCAGGGTTGGGGGTGGTGGTAGAAGGAAGGCACAGAGTAGTATCTGGCTGGTGAGTAACTCACCTGAGGTTACCAGTGAGAGGAACTACATATGGTAGTTTCTGCTTTAATTAATAGTTTCGTTTTCTCGGTGCTAAACTCAGTTGTTACAATCCTGAAGGAGTACTCAACAACCTGGCTTCCCACCTGATCCGTCGACGTCTGTTGCTTTCTCCCAAGTTACTAACCAATCTTCTAATTGCCAACTCCAACGACATTTTCTTAATTTTCATCACTCTCACCCTCTTTGGGTTTTTGACTCTGCCAATACCCTCCTCCTCCTGACTACTCTCTTCTCACTGGGTTTTCTCACCTGTCATTCTTTCCTGGTTCTCCTTCTCCGGATGTGGCTGCTACTTCTCCAGCTGTATTGTTCTTCATTCATATCGCACCCACTAATTGTGGATGCCTCTCACGCCTCCTTCTCTTTTTGCTCTATACCACTTCCCGGCGTGGTCTCAGATTCCAAGGGCTCAGTGATCATCTCTATGTTGATGATTCCCTCCCTGATCAGCACATCCAGCCCTAGTGTCTTTCTTGAGTATAAGCATCACCAATTATGTCTCAGACATCTCAAAATGGATAACCCATGGATATCTCCAATTCAACACATCCAAAAGAGAACTCATTATATTTTCTCTACTCTGAACTTCTCAGCCACTGTCCAGTTTACTACACCTTGTCTTCATCATCCAACCCCACAACCTTAGTGTCATCCTCAACCCCCTATCCTCATCTCACACGTTAAGTCTCTTGTTTAATTTTATCCTTTACAATATCCCTTCTCCCCACTTAGCCACCATCTCAGTTCCCACTCTTGCTTGTACTAATGTAACAATTTCCTAGTTGCTTTCCCTGACTCAAGTCTCTCTGCATTCCAATCCATCCTCCACTCAGCTACTGAGGTGACTTTTCAAAATGAGGCTTAACCGTGTCATCTCCCTCTCTCTTTCTCGATGACTTCCATTGACGCCAACCTCTAGGATCAATATAAACTCTTCTGCTTGTCATCTAAAGCTCTCCATAACTTTGTCTCTTCTTACCATTCCAGCCTTTTTGCAGTAATTTCTCTTCTCTAGCTACAATTCAGTTACCCTGGCCACAATTTCTTTTTCTCAGACCACTCCACCCCAATGCATTTACACTGGTTCTCCCTTGTACCTGAAATGCTTTCCTTCATTATCTCTTATCCTCCCTGGTTCCCTGAAAGGCTCAGCTCAAGTCCTACCTTCTATAGGAGATCTTTCCCTCTACTCCCAGCTCCCAGTGTTATCCTCTCTCTGATAAACTTCTATTTTGTACTTATCACGTATGTGTCTAGTTATTTATGTGTAGACACTTCCATTAGAATGTAAATTCAATGAAAGAAGACACTGTTTTTTGCCTTTCTCTGTAACCCCAGTACTTAGCACAGTGCCTGATCTATAGTAATCTCTTAATAAATACTTGCTGACTGACTAGCATTTTGGTGCCCTGCATAAAGTTCACTCTGGTTAAGACTCTCTGTGGCATTGTAACTGGGACTTTCCAGGTAGTGGGGAATTGTTCTCAGCCCTGTCTGCTCTGCCCCTTTCTTTGGACAAGTTTCTACATAAGGCTTCTCTCTCTGATCTCCTATTTTATTACCTGAGAGTCAGGGAGCCCCATTAAGCTGGATGAGCCTCTAATGAGCTGGCCCTAGAATTGCCAGGTTGTTGTCTGTCTTCCGCCCACTGTTTATTTGTCTGAGATCAAAGCCTCATTACCCAAGTAAGGAAACATCTGGGCCAAATGATGCTGCTAGGACCCAATGCTGAGGAGCCCCACCAGATAGTGACTCTTCTGCTGGCTGCTACGGACCTCAGTCTGGGTGAATCAAGTGCTCACTGATGATCCCTAAGAGCAAATATTTCAAAAAGAATGGTGGTTCCTCTTCTTGGACTCTGAGAGCCCTGGAGTAAGGTACCAAGGGTTGTGTTTGGTGTTAAAATCTGGGTTCCAATCTTGGCATTATCAATTACTGTCCATTTGACCCAGGGCAAGTCGTAGCCTCTCTGTGGAACTTCATGAACTCTGAGGTTCCTTCCAATGGTAGTTCTATCCTCTGAGGATCTTATTTTTTAGCTATTATTATTTTTTAAATTGTCATAACATTTCCCCCTAATTACATGTAAAGACAATTAACATTAATTTTTAAAAAATTATGAGTAACAAATTCTCTCCCTCATCCCCCTCCCCCTCCCTGAGACTGTCAGCAATTTGATATAGGTTATACATGTGATATAGGTTATACATGTGTAAATCGTGCAAATTTTTACAACCTAAGATGCAAATACGTTTCGCACGATTACACATATATAATCTATATCAGATTGCTTGCAGGAGAGGGGAGAGGGAGAGGGAGAGAATTTGTTAATCAAAATTTTTGGTATACTTCAATCTGTATTCAGTTGTCATCAGTTCTTTCTCTGGAGACGGATAGCATTTTTCATCATGAGTCCTTTGGAATTGTCTTGGATCATTGTACTGCTGAGAAGAGCTAAGTTATTCACAGTTGATTGCTGCTACTATGTATAATGTTCTCCTGGTTCTGCTCACCTCACTTTGCATCAGTTCTTGTAAGTCTCTCCAGGTTTTTCCAAAGCCATACTACTCAGCATTTCTTATACACAATAATATTCTATCACAATCCTATAACAGCCTGTTCAGCCAACCCCCAATTGATGGGTATCCTCTGAATTTCTAATTCTTTGCCACTACAAAAAGAGCTTCTAGAAACATTTTTAGTATTTTTTTAAAGGAATGTTAAAATATGACCAAGTCCCAAGAATTTGTGGCCCAAGAAATAAAAGTATACCATTGAGAGAGAGAGAGAGAGAGAGAGAGAGAGAGAGAGAGAGAGAGAGAGAGAGAGAGAGAGAAGTAAAGAAGGGGGAGGGATAGAGATACACAGACTACTCATAAAAGGAGGAGGTACATGCAGTGGCGTGATATGGAAATGGGCAGGAAGTTGTATGGAGACTTTCCTTCCCCAGTTTAGGGTAAGATAAGGCAAATGGGCAAAGGCTCATCTATCAGAGCCTGGCTTCCCAGAAGTGGAGTCCAAGTTTCCAGTAGAGGCTGAGGGGTAGAGAGATAGGAAAGGTGGCTGAAGTTCAGCTTTCATGATATAGAGATGTCCTGGAAGTGGAAGAGCTATGCTTTATGTATTGATAGAGAAACAGTCAGGTAAGATTTGGTTCTCACCTTGTGGAGTCCATAGTTGAGTATGAGGATAAGACACCAACACACATAACTAACTCTATCATATTACATGCTAAGTCCATTCAAGAGCAACAGAACAAGGTGCTATGTAAAGTGGGACAGGGAGACAGTGGTGAAGGGTCAAGGGATGAGAGAGACTTGTTGACGACAGTGGTATCTGAGTTGATATTTAAAGGATGGGTAAGTACAAACAGTAATTGTTTCTGATTTGGCCAGAAACTCTGAGGGTCTTCCCCTCCCAGACTGATAGATTGTTTTGTTTTGTTTTGTTTCTGACTAGGGAAAAGAGACCTCATTGTTACGTAGCCTTAATCACTGAATGGGTGTTGTCTCAGTCAAACTGAGATCAGGGAAGGATCTTAGCTTAAAAAGGTCAAAGTCCCCCACTGTATCTGGGGCCACCTCCAGTCATCCTGATCTGCATCTTGCCACTGGACCCAGCTACCTCCAGAGGAGAAAATGAGGCTGACGACTCTGCACAGTCCTTCCTCACTTAAATCCAATTTACTTGCAAGAGTTGGCATCACCTTTCCAATGTCATGGTCCTCTCCAAAAATGAAGAGCCCAAACCAACACTAATAAAGGAAATGTGAGGAAAGAAAGCATCCAGGAATAAGAAAGTGTTTTGGTAAAGGAACCTACAAGGTAAGTAGTAACAAGGATCTGCTCTCTAGATTAGTGACAGTGAGAATAGGGCACTGGACGGGTGGGTAAAGAAGATCTGTGTCCAAATCCTGCTTCAGACATTAGACCTGTGATCCTTGGTAAGTCATGTAGCCCCTCTCTGTTTCTCAGTTTCCTCATCTATAAAATGAAGACAGGCAAGATGGCCTTTAAGGTCCCTTAGAGTCCCAAATCTTTGGTCCCAAGTCAGATACAACTTTCCCTGACCTTCAGTTTCCTCATATATAAAATGGGGAGGGGGGATTTGTTCTTGGCGATCTCTAATACTGCTTCTAGCTCTAATTCTCTGATTCCATGAATGAAGAGAATAGATATGAGAGATGAGGCAAAGGTGAATCAGACTTAGTAGCTGTTTGCTTGGGGAGGTGAATCAGACGGAAGAGACAGAGAGAAACCCCTGGTTCCAAACAGGGATAACTGAGTGAGAGTTGGGGTCTCTCCTTTGCTCTCTCAGTCTCATTATCTCAAAGAAAGGAGCATTTTGGCATTGTTTGTTCTAATTATCTAAATCCAACTCTCCTCTGATATATTAATCCTTTTCCACATGTTTCAGGAAGTGAGAGCCCTCTTGTGGCATCTCAGAAACCAAAACACAGAATCTTAGAAGGGACCTCAGAGTCTACTCTAACTTCTACCTGAAGAGCAATCAATACCTTTTTCTATTAACAAGTATTTATTAAGCAACTACTATGTGCCAGACACTGATGTTGCAAAGGAAAAAAAAGTATGAAATGATCCTTATTTGCAAGTATATTTACAATTTAATGGGGAGACAAGTATATACTTAAATATATGCAGAATCAAAGCAAAAGGAACAAAATCTGTGTTGTTTGAGAGGGGAGAGCACCAGAATTGTGGAGGTAAGGGGAAGATTGGGGAGGGAGTTATCAATAAAGGCTCATATAAAGGGGAATGTTAAAGATACTTCTTGAAGAAAGAAAAGGATTCCCTGAAGCAAGAGAGAGGAGGGAGTTCATTCCAGGCATGAGATTGAGAGATGGAGTGCCCCTTGGGTTGATTTCCCAGGGATTCAGGTTCTGAGCTGAAGGGACTTTCCAGAACCATATGCTGGAATTCACTACCCCTCAACCCCTTTCTCTTTCTTCCATACTCTGCTCAGGGCAACCTCTTTTATTGAGTCTTTCCTGATTTCCATCAGTTTTTCACATTACTCTGAAGAACTTTGGCTGGATTTCTCTTCTGCCCAACATATTCTGCCTCTTATTATGCTTGTCTACATCTGTTGCCTCTCCTAATAGAGGCCAGAGCAGAGGCTAATGGAGCTCATCTTAGGAATGAGAGTCCCGGATCAGGTAGATGACTGTCTCATTGCCCTCCACCCTGGTAAGACCACATCTACAGTATAAGACCACAATTTAGGAAGGATATCACAAGCAAGAGAGTTTCTGGGGGGGTGGGAGGTAGGTAGTATGATGAAAAGTCTTAAGATAATGCTAGAATAGTATTAGTTGGAGGAATTGGAGATAATTGGCCGGGAGAAGAAAAGATTAGGTGGTGGGACATGACAGCTCTCTTTAAGTATTGAAATGGGTCATGTGCTGCACATGTATAACATATATCAGATTGCTTATGGTTTCAGGGAGGGATTAGGAGGGGGATAGAATTTGGAACTTAAAACTTAAAGAAAAAGAATGCTAAAATTGTTTTTACATAAAATTGGGGAAAAATAAAATGTATTTAAAAAAAGAAGGAAAAGTTTCATGTGGAATAGAATCATGGATTCATAAATTTAGAGCTAGAAGAGATCTTACAAGTCATTGAGTCCTTTTCCCCACTTAATTTTGCAGGTGAGGAAACTGAGGCCAAGAGAGATTGAGGAACTAGCTCAGAACCACACAACTGCTAAATATTTAAGATGAGACTAGAACCCAGGTCTTCCTGCCTTTTGGTCTAGTCCTCTACTACCACCTACTACTTCTCCTTCTCCTAGAGTATGTTCTCTTGGACCCCAAAGGACAGAGCCAGGCACAGCAGGTGAAAGTTGCCAAGAGGCAGATTTCCATTCTGTGTAAGGCTAAACTTTGCCCTAACCGGAGCTGTCCAAAGGTGGAATGAACTGCATTGGAACTTAGCACATCCTCCTTTAAGGAAAGTCTCCAAGCACAGGCTGAATGACCACTGTCCACCATACTGTAAAGGTAATTATTGACTAGCAATAGGATGAACTCAACAGTCAATGAAATTCTGTGAGTTCAAGATTTTTTTTTTCATTTTTGTCTAAGCACCTAGCATTGTGCCTTGCACCTACTAGGCATTTAATATGTTCATTGAATTTTTTGCTCTCCAGTTCAAACCAACTGCTTTATGGGCCTGCGTCTGTTTATAATCGATCTGCCTTTTGGCACAGTGGGGAGAACACTAGGAATCTGTCATGTTTCATTTCTGTCTCCATTACAACACTTGCATTTGTCTGCACTCACACAGCTACATCTGAGTTCAAGCCCCCATCATTTCTGGCTTGGACTAGTGCAACAGCCTCCTAATTGATCTCTGCCTCAAGCAGAGACCCTCTCCAATCCCCTTCCCAATTTCCTTTCCAACTCATCCTCTACTGAGCTGCCAAAATGATTTTCCTAAAGCACAGTGGGGTTACCCCACTACTCAATAAATTCCAGTGCTTCATGGTGCCTGTAGGAACAAATACAAATTTATTTATATCTAAAACCCACCCCAAGCTAGTCTCTTTCTACTCTATCCACACTTTAGGCCCCTTCATGTCCTCTGTGGTTTAGGCAAACTGGCCTTCTTCTTGGTGCACATTGACTTCCTTTCTTGGTGTCTTTATCCTTGCTGCGCCCCATGCCTAGAACACCCTCCCTTTTTACAACTGCTTTTTATAGAATCCCTAGTTTATTTCAAGACCCAACTCAAGTGCCAACTTCTTTATAAAACCTTTCCTGACCCTCTCCCACTTCTGGTGCCTATCCTATACCTGTCACATTTTGTATGTAGGTTTATGTATATGTATATGCACATATAAGTATATAAACCTACATATGTAAATGTGTGTGTACATGTGATGTCCCCAGATGGACTGTAATGTCTTGGAGGACAGGCACTCTTATTTTTGTCTTTTTATCCCTAGATTAGTGCTTGAGAGGGGAAGGAAACAAACATTTGCGAAGTGCCCTGTGCCAAGCTCTTTACAACATTATCTCACTTCATCCTCACAACAACCCTGAGAGATAAGTGTTATTATTATCCCCACTTTATAATTGAGGAAATTAAGGCAGAGAGAGGTTAAGTGAGTTGTCCAGGGTCACAAAGTAAGTATCTGAGGTCAGATTTTAACTCAGGTATTCCTAAATACAGATCCAGAGCTCTTTCTGCCACTGTGCCACTGAGATTCTTCTAGACACCAATGTGCCTGGCAGTCAAGTACTTAATAAATATCTGTGGATTAATTTACTGGTTTTTGGAGAGCTGGGTTCTAGTTATGTGACCTTTGAGCTTGGCCAAGACAAGTCACTTCTCTCCATCTGAAAAGGTGAGCATCCCTGAAGCCCCTTCTAGCTTTGACACTATGAAGTTATGAATCCCCCCAAAATCAAAATAGGAAAAAAGAAAGTTTAAAAAAGGAAAGTAAATACTTTGATTCCTTCTTCTGTAGAGCAGGGTAATCATCTCTGTTCTAATTCCCTTATAGGGTGAATGAGGAGCATGGATATTAAACAGAATTAAAGAAAACCAGAAAGTACAATCCAATCCATCCCCCCCTTCACACACACACACACACACACACACACACACACACACACACACACACACACACACACACAAACTCCCACCAAAGGACTATTGTTAACACTTAACAGTAGATCTATGCTAAGCCAGCCAGGCCTTGAACTTTACAAAGGAATGTGTTCCTATAGATTTAGAGAGATAACAATAGCTCTCATTGATGTAATATTTGAAATTTGGGAAGACATATGATTGCATTTAATCATTCAAGGTTTACAAAGAATTTGACATTAATTTTCTCATTTCATCTTCACCAACAGCTTTGAGATGTAAGTGATATTATCACCCCCATTTTACAAATGAAAGAACTGGAGGGATTATGACTTGCCCACTTAGCTAGTCCATGTCTAAGAAGAATTAACGGATTGAGAACTAGGACTTAGAGGTCTCCAGGACACAAAAGGATGAGGATTTTTGGGGGTGGGGGTTTAACTGGTTGACCCTGAGCCTTTCGGCTATTTGGTGTTCAGGAAGAAGAATTAAGACCTGCGTCTTCCTGATTTCAAGACTACTATGCAAAACTGGCTCAAAGATGACAGAAAATTATCCTTCCCAATGTCCTCTTTCCCTCCTTCACCTCCAAATAGTTTTGACCCATTTCCAAGTCATAAAATTGCTGTGAAGTTCTATTACTTTCTTCCGACTGGGCCTATCCTTGGCAAAAATCTACCAGTGGAGAAGAGAAGGAATTCAAGGTATGTAAAGAAAGTCCATTTGCTAGCTGGCCATGAATAATGAAGCTAGAGATGGATTATTTCTGCGAGGTGTTGAAGGTGCCTAAGTATAACCAAGACTGCTATTTATATATATTTATTATTTATATTATTTATAAATTATTTATAATTTATTTTTAATAATTTTATTTATTATTTATTTATTATTCCATTATTTATAATTTATCTGATTTCTTGATTAAGAGATGGGGTGGGAAGCCTTGAGAAGGGTGCTTCCTCACACAAAGAGGCAGCTTCAAACTTTTCCACACTCAACCAGAGCCTTTGGACTTTCGTCCACAAGATGGCAGTGCAGAGATGGCTTTGATTAGGCGGCATCTTTAGCAAGCAACATTTCTGTGGGGACTACAGGAGGCAAAGTTTGGGTCTATTTCCCTTCTATCTCCCTTGTTACACTTCCTTCTGGGGTGCACAGGACTCTGAAGCACCTGGATGCCTAAGATGACCACCTTGTACTTTTGCTGTTCAGTTATTTCAGTTGTGTCTGACCCTTTGAGACCCCATTTGGGGTTTTTCTCATTTTACAGATGGGGAAACTGAAGCAAACAAGGTTAAGTGACTTGCCCAGGGTCACTCAAATAGCATATTTAGTATATATAGTCTGAGGCCGACTTTGAACTCAGGTCTTCCTGACTCCAGGCCCAACATTCTATCCACTGTGCCACCTAGTTGTCTACCTCAAGACTATCTTCCTCTAATAGACCCTCCCACCCCATCTAGAGACACCTCCTGCTTCCATCAAAACCTCCAGGACTACCTTCCATTCTCTAGGGCCCTGCCAAAGGACTGAAGTTAAAATTTTCATTTGAATTTTCTGAAAACTTAGCTTCTGCTAAGTGAACGGTCACTTAATAGGTAGCTTCTCCCAAGTAATGTGTCTTCACAAAGGCCTTCAAAGTAAATCAGCAAACATTTACTAGATGTTTACTAAGGGTCAGGCTATATTCTTGGTGCTAGGGGTACAGAGTAGAGCAACTAATCCAAGTTCTCAAAGAGGGGAGCAACATATAAAAAAAGGGACATAAAAAATACCCACAGAGTAGATGGGCGGTAATCTTACAGAAGTTGGATCTAATCTCTGGGGGACAGGGAGAGGCTTCCTGCAGAAAGTGCCATCTGATGTGAGTCTTGAAAGAAACAAGGAAATCTGAGTGGTAGAAATGAGGGAGGAGGGCATTCCAGGCATGGCCTAAAGATAAAAGATGGAGTATTGGATAACTGGGAAGATGGTGGTGCTCCTGACAAGAATAAGGAAATTCAGAAGAGAGAAAGGTGTAAGGGGAAAGATAATGAGTTGTTCTGAATGTGGAGTTTGGGACACTTATGGGACTTTAGTTTGAGAAATCCAATAGGCAATGGGTGATGTGGGACTGGAGCATGGGAAAGAGACTAAGGCTAGATTTATAGATGTGGGACTCTAGGTCACCACTTTTAGTGAAATATGAGTCAAGGCCCTCAGTTCCCTTAGAGGGAATCAATAACATAGGAGGATATCTTGCTGGAGGGAGTAATTGTAGTTTCTTAATTGACAAAGTCACTAGAGGCAAAGTTTAACTTTGTTAACCTGTTGCTGTTCAGTTACTTTTCAGTCATGTCTGACTCTTCATGACCCCATTTGGGGTTTTCTTGGCAAAGATACTGGAGTGGCATGCCATTTCCTTCTCTAGCTCATGTTATATATGAGAAAACTGAGTCAAGCAGGGTAAAGTGACTTCCTCAGGGTCACATGGCTAGCAAATGCCTGAGACCAGATTTGAACGCACAAAGACGAGTCTTCCTGACTCTCAACCATTTAATAAAGTCTCTATTCCTTTGTAGACAAAATTGGGAGTCACGGGTTAGATGACTATAGAGTTAGATAGACTTAGATGGAATTACCTGACCCAAAGATCAGTCACTAATGAATAAATGATAACTTGGAGGAACATCTCAAGTGGGATACCCTTGGGATCTATTGTGGAATCTAAATTGTTTAACCTTTTAATCGATGCTTTAGATGGCACAGATGGCATAGTCATCAAATTATCAGATGACAGAAAGCTGAGAGAGAAGAAGGAGAAGGAGGAGGAGGAGAAGGAAAATGAGGAGAAGGAGAAGGAAAAGCAGAGGATGAGAAGAAGAAAGAATGTTCTCAAGCTTCTCAGGATAGTAGAATCAAAATTCAAGAAAATTTCAACAAGCTAGAACAGTGGACCCAATCTAAGAAGATGACTCGGGCAGGTAGGTGGCACAGTGGATGGAGTGCCAGATCTGGAGTCAGGAAGACTCATATTCCTGAGTTCAAATATGGCCTCAGACACTTACTAGCTGGACAAGTCACTTAACCCTGTTTGCCTCAGTTTCCTCATTTGTAAAATAAGTGGAAGAATGAAACGGCAAACCACTGCAGTATCTTTGTCAAGAAAACCCCAAATGGGATCAAAAAGAGTCAGACAAAACCAAAGATAACATGACATCTCATATTTGAATTTTTGAAAATCACCTACACGATGAATAAGGCATGGTGAGACCACAGTTTCTGTGAAAATGATTGCTTCTTCACGCAGACTTTTCCCTGTCCCTGCAAGGACAAATGGATTGGGCCCCCTCCAGGGCAAGACCTTTCAATGAGCCCTGACTATTCCAGGGTACCATGTATTTAAGAAGCCAAGATGATTTGCTCCTGGATCAGCAGAAACTTCATCCTGTTCTTCCTTAGAGTGTTATTGGAAACAGATGAATTTCCACAGATCCTAATCGCAGGTGTCTTCACGGCCATAACCATTAGTGGTATTGACTAGAATGTCTGTATCTTCACACTTTAAAGGCTTAACTGAGAAGAAAGCCTTACAGCAGTTTTTTCCCTTATTATTGCTAATAATACCAGCTTGTAAGTGGACAACAGTAATAACTTGTCATCACAAGAAGGTTGAGGAGAACAAAGCATCGTCAAAGATACATTCAGGGTTGAATATATATCATTGATATGTATAAATCATTAAATGAAAGAACTGGAAGATATTTTCAAGATGTTTTATCTCTTCCATACCCCTCTCCCATTTTACAGAGGAGGAAACTGAGGCAGAAAATTGAGGAGGGCTTTGTCCAAGGCCAGACTGAAATCCTGGTCTCCTGACTTCTGTCTCAGTGTTCTTTACCGTGTAATGTCCAGCAGAGCTATGTGTCCATCACCATTCCAGCCAGGAACAAAAGGATATAGATTTCGTTTCAGTTTTGGATGAAGCGTTGAATAACTTTTTTTCTGTTTCTACAGCTAGTGTATTTCATCCATTGTGATTCATCCAGTTAAATAATCCATGAAATGTCAAACCTTCCCCTTCCTTCAGACAGGGACATGTGACTCACATTGTTTCTTTCACTTTGCTGTTGTGTCAGTGTTAAGAAAAGAGAGTGAGTCTGTGCCAACACCTGTCACTTGGGGACATGGCTTATGATCTTATCAAGGTTCAGAGGCTGAGAAAATTTTGATCATGCCAAGAGGTTTGGGTCCCGTGACCATTTATACTAAAAACTCACCCAACAGAACACAGAGGGTAGAGGTTCTCTAGGGGAAGCACTTCAAGATGTGGCCTGTTGTAAGAGCTAGGAATGCTTAGTCTGATGAAGACTGTGGGATGGGGATGGGGGAAAAGGAATGTGATCATTTTCTTCAAGTGCTTTAATGGACGCAAAGGAAAAAAGAGATCAGTCCTGTTCTTCTTGGCCCCAAAGGATACAATGGGTAGTAATTAGAGAGGTGAATTTATGGGGAAAAAAACAAACTTCATACAATGACTCTCTATCATTGTTAGATAGCAACATGGATAATCTCTCAAGAGGTATAGGCTTCTCTATCACAAGAGGTCCTCACGGAATGGCTAGATGATCCCTTTTAGAGATGGTAAAGAGGACATGTTGGAGGTAGTAGATATCATGTAAGAACAATAGATTTAGAGTCAAAGAACCTTGGTTTCAATACCTGTCTTGACAATCGAGTCATATATTATCTGAGAGCCTCAGTGTTATCATCTTTAAAATGAAGGCATTCAATTAGATGGCCTCTGGGATCCGTTCAACTCTGAGATTCTCTGATTCTTTGAGAAACATACTTTGCTTCCTTCATGTGGGTTTGAATCAGGAGTAGGACTCCCTCCTTTTCACTCCTAGTCCCTCCTACATCTCCCTCCCTCGGAGTAAAAGGAGAAGAGTTTACTTTCTCCAAATCCAACACACACTTTCATAAGCACTATGGTTCAAATCAGTTCATTCTGGTAGGAGAATCTAAGTGAGTCCTGATTTCAAGTTTTAGGGTTCTTCCTAGGAGAGTTATAGGTTAATATGTATAATATAATGTAATAAAATATATAATATAATAATCTCCCAAGCCAAAACAGCAGAGTCCTAGTGTAAATAGTGAAATATAAAATCGCTCAGAGCCTTTCCCCCATGCACACTCTGATCTTAATAAGATTTGCCAGCAGACAATGAGAATAATGAAATATGTGAAAAAGAATCAAACTTAGAAAATACTATCAGCTGGGGTGGGGTGGTGGTAATAGAAGTATGTAACTTTTGGCTTTACCCAAACAGAAGGAGAAAAGAAAGAGGGGGGAAAAGAAGCATGTCCCCCAATCGCTTGGCTTGAGAGTTGAAGGAGGGGAGGTAGAGTGGATTAAGTCCACCATGTCCCAGCAGTACTCAGAGACAGACACTTTTAATCATACAGCAAGTTCTCTCCAAGCCATTTGCTCTTCAAGTGGATCAGTGAGTCAGATATGACTCTGGATGCTCACAGTGATGTGAACATTTATCATTTTACCTTCCTCGGCTCCCTTCATTTGCACTTGGATCTGCTCCTTATCCCCTTCCCACTGGTGCATGTTTCAATTCTTATTCCCTCCCTATGGGTCATAGCAAGCTTATACATGTAGATGTGTATGTATAAACACATGTTTGTATGCCTTGGCAAAGGCAGCATGGTGCAGTGGGTAAAAGGTTGCATTTAGAATCAAGAAGATCTGGGTTTGAGCTCTTACATAAAGTATTGGCTGTGTAATGCTGGGAAAGTCACAATTTCTTAATATTCCAGGCAAATTTCCAAGACTACAGTTTGCAATGGAGGTGCTTATTTACATTACCCTATGAAGTACCTTGCCTAGAGTTCCCAGTGTTCTAGATCCATTAAAAAAATAACGTGGTCACACATATGTACACATATACACATTGACATATATTTACATGTAACCGCAATATGTATGTCCATGTCCATATACACATATGTATTCACACATATGCATTGTATATATATGCATATGGACATGTGTATATATAAGTATATATAAAATGTATGTGTATATGTACATATACACACATATATGTGTATATATACATGCATGTCTACATATGAATAAAATTTTGGGGGGACCAGAGTTCAAACCAGAATTTGAAACTCCCAGCATATTGGCACCTTCCTTATGATTTTATATACTCTTAGAGGCAAAAATGTACATGTGTGCATACATACTTACACGATGTACATGTGTATGTGCATGTGTATATATGTATATATAATGTGTATATATGTGTGTGTATATATACACACATATAGAATATTGTATATGCGTTGACTCCACATGCTATAGAAACATCGATTTTCTCCTACCAAACTGTCATCATTCCTCTGTATCTCTCAGCAACTGAGTGTTAGCAGGTATTTAATATTACACCTCTGGGAAGCTGTTACATAAACTTGGAGCCTGAAGGAGAGGTAGCTTCCTGTGGAAACAGCTGGTTCAGCAGCTGCCAGTGCAGGTGATGAATTGAGAGGCAGAATGCGTATACAACTGGGACTCAGGTATTCTAGGCTCTACTGATGGTACCATTGGATTCCTTTCTAGACCTAAGCTCTGTGGATCCAGGGCTGCCTGGTCTTCCTAGCTGACCCACACAGCGCCACGCTCAAGTTTTTGGAAACATCACCTGACTTTATTGGAAGGGACAAGGAAAAGCTCCCAAAATCCAGTAATGCTAAACACAAACAACCATCTTCAAAAATCCTTAGGTCAGAAGTGACAAAAGTTCTTCCTGTCTCTCTCTCCTCTCTCCTTTCCTCTCCCGTCCTCCCTCCATCTCTCCCTTCTCTGTCTCTGTCTCTGTCTCTCTCCCAGACCTTGTCCTCCCCTTCCCTCTCTTTCTTGATTTCTATTGCACATTTCTCTGAGAATAACTTTTATATAATTTCTTACATTAATTGCAATATGCTATAGATGACATACCTATGCCCATCACACATCCTTTGGGTGACCTGAGACTTCAGTTCATTAGTCAGTGTGGAATTCCATACTTTAATAGCCTCGATGGAAGAATATGGATATTAAAAAATCTGAGATTAGTCCAACAAAGAGAAAATTTGAGAGAACGTAATCAATTTTTTTCAAGGATCCAAATAAAATTTATATGGAAAAGAGTTTAGACTTATTTTCTTTACCCTAAAGGGTAAAACTGATAACAACAGGTAGAAGGAGGGAGAGGCAAACTGAAGCTTGAAGTAAGGAAAAACTTTCTAACAATCGAAACCATCAAAAAAGTAGCTTGGGCTGTCTCAAGGGGTAATGGTGTTTCAGGGATATAACTTAAGTCATTCAAAATGCTGAACTAATTCCCCAATACAATCAAACTCACTCTCCTCCTCCTCTGCAATTCTAAGCATAACTGATATTTGTTCAAGAGATATTCTCACATAGAAATGCACACACATACTGAGGGAGAAATTTTATGGGCTGTTCATCCAACTGTAGATTATGATTTGGACAATAGACATTCTTCATCCACTTGGGTTTTTTCTGTGTGGATTGTTAGGTTGAAATCTTTTGTGTGATTATGTATCCCATTCAGGAGGCTATTCACTGTTTCCTGGCTTAATACAATCAACATAATATGATCCTCAGACAGAAGCATCTGGAGGAACTCACCATAGACAGGGAATCATCTTCCATTTGGTCCCTGCTCTGGACATCCTCCATGACAGTAGTCAACATATTTGGTAAGAAGACTTCTACCAATTTTTTCTGGCTTCATACTAACACCTCATTAATTTGGACTCTAGTAAAATCACGTAGGGTTAAGCAGGACAGAAAAGAGAGTACATATGAACAAATACATAATATTTAATAAGAAATGTGATTGTGTTATCTTCAAGTACATACCTTAATTAGAAGTAAACTAAACTAGTGTTCCAAATTGTGACTTTTTAGAGACTTAGTTCAATAAGAAGAAGTCCTTTATATGTACCATATGGTTTGCTTGTTGGTTAAAAGGTGTTTCAAAGGAATTTAGAAGTTCCTTTTCATAAGAAATAGAAACATGTCAGCTGTAGTCATTGTCTTCCCTTATAAGTCCTATTCATTCATTTTGTTTCTATGGTCCAGTCTCAGGGTCCACTCTCCCAACTCACACTTTGATTAGTGTCTTGGATCCTCAGAGAGTGGCTGATTCCTTCTAGGACAGTGCTGTTTTGAAAACTATTTAACTGGTTCTTAAAAAGAAAAGCATACTACACATCTTTAAATTGAAACCATTATTACCACTTCCTTCACCACTTTCTTAAGTCTAGACAACAAAATAATAAATCAAGCAATACATAGTGTTTGCTGATTTCCAAGGTATAAATGAAAATTTAATAATTGGCTGTGCCCTGTCTAGGGTAACCCTGAAGGCTTGGGGGATTCTCTAATACTGTACCTCATAAACCCACAATTGTGTGTTTCCCCCACTGATGATACATGTACCTGTTTATCCATCCATCCATTAATCTATCTATCTCTGTCTATCTATCTATCTATCTATCTATCTATCTATCTATCTATCTATCTATCTATCTCTATCTATTTATCTATCTAGATATTTTCGTTGTTTTGAGTCATTTTGGTTATGTACGACTCTTTGTGACTCTGGGGTTTTCTTGGCAAAGATACTGGAATGGTTTGCCATTTCTTTCAGTTCATTTGACAAATGAGGAAACTGAAGCAGACAGAGTTAAGTGATTTGCCAAGGGTCACACAGCTAGTTGTCAGAGGTGAGATTTGAACTCAGGGCTAGATGGATAGTAGATGGATAGTAGATGGATAGTAGATGGATAGCATCTACTACCTAGCTGTCCCTATCTAGCTACCATGAGCCAGATTTAAATAACTTTTAGAAATGGGTATTAATTAAGGAACTATAATTAATGGTTGGTATGAAACTTCTCTAAACTAGGGGCATATGCTCTCAAAAGTATATTCATATTCTAGGAGAAAGTGGGCACAGGGGAAAGTGCTGCTATTTGGGGTAAAGCAAAATTAATCTATTCTTTCTTCCATATGACAGCCCTTTCAAGTCCTTAAAGCAATCTATCACGTGCCCTCGGGTTTTCTCTTTGTTGGACTAATCAGGGCTTTTTAATATCAATATTCTTGCAGTGAGACTATGACGTGGCAAAGGGACTAAGCTTTTCAGCTGGAAGTCCTTCTCTCCTGTTGGTTGCCTCTACCCGCAAGAAATTCCCCACAGGCCTGGGAAGGCTTTCTACTGGGCTCACCATGGAATCCTGCCACTTAGCTTTCCTTGCTGTGTTCTGTTTGTCCTTGACTCCAATTCACACAATGCAGTCCATCACTGATGTTCCAGGGACATGCTAGGATGCCCATGAGAAGCAAAAATAAAGGCTTTTAACCTTTTTAAAGTCCGCAAGGAGGCAAAACAAAGGATTTTTCCTTTCCTCCTCTCTCTTTAGTGATTCATTCATAGGGACTTTGGGGTAGCTAGGTGGTGCAGTGGATAGAATACCAGTGCAGGAGTTAGGAGGACCTGAGTTCAAATCTCACCTCAGACACTTGATACTCACTAGCTGTGTGACCTTGGGCAAGTTACTTAACCCCAATTGCCTCATCGTTGTCATCTCCAGTCATCCAGAGGAATATCTGGTCAGTGGATTCAGATGGCTCTGGAGGAGAAGTGAGGTACAGCCCTCCCTCACTCAAAATAAAGTCAAATGCAAGTCATGTCATTATTTCTCTGATGGCATGGTCTTCTTTGGCAACAAAGGACAAACACATATAAGGACTTTGTATTGGTATCTGAGAGAACTTATAATTTTACTATTACCTTAATCACATTTGTTAAATTGGGAGATCCAGACTTTTCTCCTCTATTTCTTCAAACGTCAGCCTCTGAAGGATATGACTGAGACTGCCCCCACTCCTCAGGGAACATCTTGGACCAGACCCCACCCAACCAGGAGAACTTACTATTTTTAGTTTAGTGTTTAGTTTTGTTTTAGAATCCAGTCTAGGCAAGTTCTTACTTCAGGTAAAGAGGCCTTGTCCTTGTACCCCTCCCTGAAAGTTTAGGGCAACTCAGCTCATGAAGGAGAGAACTGACCAGAGCACTGTGGATAGAGATGGATTCCCCTGTCCAGATTGTAGGAGGTAGCTGAGTCATGATCGAGCTGCATTCTCGGTAGGATGAGCTGAAGACTTTTAGTCTAACTCCTCATTAACTGTCCACCAATTAGGGTTGACTTTCACTTGTCAGGAGCATTCCCTTCTATAAAAATATTGAAGGCTTTCCAACTCTTCATGATTTTGTCTTTGCTTTCCAAGAGAAACCACAGACCATGAATTTATTGATTATTAACTAGTTTAATTAATAAATTATTAATTACCCAGAAACTAGCTTTCTCTCAAGGATTTTCATTTGTTACACTTCCCAGAACATAGTAGATGCATAATAAACGTTTGTTGATTGAACTGACTATTCTCTACTCAAGACTGGCACATGTTCTAGTTCCAAAATGGCAATGCATTTTATCAAAACTCTGCAGTCTATGACTGAATTTATTCAACCAATCCCAATATACTTTCTCGGTAGCATCAATTCATTTAATAGCTTTTCAAATTAAATAAGAACTTTTTAAAATGGTGGTGGTTAATGGATTGGTTCAACAGAGATTTCCACAACTGATTAATTTAGTGACTTTAAGTTGTATGGGATAGTTGAATCAATTGTGTTATTCATAAATGATTAAAGAAGTTACTTTAACTGGGATGGGGTGGGGTGATTTAATCAGTCAATATTCACCCTTTTACTTTAAACAGTATCAACCTGCGCTAAGTTCTCAGGGATGTAAATAGAAATTGAAATAGTCCTAGTTCTCGAGGAGTTCACATTCTATTGGGGGGAGTACAACATGTTTGGGAATATGTAAATACAATATATAAAATATATAAAATACAAATATGTAAATAAATATATAACGCAAAAATACACCACAATAATAACTAGGGAAATAAATAAGGAAAGAAGTTTCTTCTCGCCCTAAATCTATCATCTCTGATATTAATGAGATGTGCCTGGTGAAGGAGATGAACTAGTCATGTCTGACAAGTGAGAGATAACTGATGAAAGCCTGTATGCTTCACTGGCAGCTGCATAATGTCATGTATTCTAGGGAGAGACCCTTAGAGTCTTAGATAAGGAAATAAAACCAACATATAATTGATTTATGGGAGGAAAAAACATCTTCTGATATTTTTATAATCCTTAATGTTTATAAAGAGCTTTATGTATATTGTATCACTTGAAACCTACAATGGTATGACACAGGACTCACAGATATTGCTATACTCATTTTATAGATGTGGAAACTGAGACCCAGAGAAGTCAGGTGATTTGTCCCTGGTCACAGAGGTTCCACATCCAGGATTTGAATTCAGATCCAAGGGACTCAAAGTTCAAGACTTTTTTTCTCCCAGTGTACCATTCTGTTCCCCTGACTCCTTTTTTCTGTGCCCCATATCACCACTAATCGAAGAACAGCAATCCTTCGATATACCGTCACAGATGTGTTGGATTTGGTCCAACTCAGGGTCCACAGCAGATTCCATCTTGTACACCCAGGTAATTTTCCATGTTCATTCAAAGAAATCCAGGGCCCTGTTTCCACTTTGTGGGCCCTGGATCCCATCCTTTGTCTTGATGCCCTGGATCAGAAATAGAGTACAAAACAGAAACCAATAGGAGAGAAGGTAAGGCTTATTTCACTTATTCTTCATGAAATCTACAAAGAAAAAAGCCTGGGAAGGTAGCGACTGAGCCAATGGGCTCTTAGCCTCTACCTAAAAATCCAGATTAAACACAAGGTTTGATGCATCATAAGCCTAAGCTAGAGACCAGGGAAAACTCTTAGAATTCCAACGTCTGAAGTGCCTCTAGTTCATCCCATTTCCTTATTTCATGGCTTTTACTGGCATCCCTACTCCCCCCAGCTTTGTAAGCATCCTCAGGCTCCCATTGTGGGGTGATACAGGGAGGAAACCACTTTATATTCTGAGCCAGCCACGTTTTTAATGAGAATATTAACAGAATTTGGTATAGATGGGGTACATGCAGCAGCTCCTTGATTGTCTGTGATGAAGGAGTCAGAGGGAAGCTGGTTAACTAAAAATATACAGAAAATCCCCAATGCTCATTTTTTAGCAAAAGTTTCCAATCAATTCCACACTCCTCCCAAATATCCTCTTCCCCCACAAAAAAAAAAAATCCAAAAGCTGCCTGCAGGAAACAAAGTGGACGAGGTTATCCATTTGACATTTCTGGTCCTCTGCCTTTTTTCTGCTGGTTACATCTAATTTATCCTGTCTATTGCTTATTTTTATAAAGCCAGAGTTGAGCAAACCACCATGTGTGACCTTCTAGGTCCTCAGGTGTAGCCTTTTGACTGAGTTCAAGTTTGACAGAACAAATCCTTTTATGAAGGGGATTTGTTGTGTGAAGTTTGGATTCAGTCAAAGGGCGGCACTTGAGGACCTAGAGGACCACATGTGGCTCCAAGGCTGAAGGTTCCCCACCCCTCTTTGGACTGTGACCTCCTTGAGAGCTTGGACAATCTTTTCCTTTTCTTTGTATCATCAGTGCTTAGCATTGTCCCAGTACATAGTAGGTGCTTAATAAGGTTTGTTGAATGACTGACATGGTAATGTGGAGGCATATACCCTTCCTCCCCCTTTAGAAATATTAAAGAATAATATTTGAGGAATATTTTAATCTAAAGTACTTTGCCTCACTGGAATGAAAGATCTAATCAGCTTTCCCTTGGATAGAAAATTTAATGACAAGGATGTAGTGTCCAGATCTTTTGTTTATGGTGATGAGGAAATGGAGTCTGTGCTTTTCATTTGGAGATATCTTGACCTTAGTGAATGGGGGGAATCCTTAGAAAGAGCCAAAGCCCATTTTGTTAACCAAGGACAGTATTTCCACATCTTCCTTATCCTTGATTTAAGGGAGCTGCCTTTTAAAATCCTTCATAACAAAGCTCCATCCTACCCACCTTTCCAATTTTCTTACACTTTACTCCACTGCATGTACTATGGAATCCAGGGACCCTGATCTATCTAGTACCTGACACTTCATACCTGAAATGTTCTCCCTCCTTCTCTCTGCCTCCCGGCTTCCCTTGTTTCTTCCTTCAAGGATCAACTCAAATCCCACTTTCTTCCACAGATGACTTTTCCCCTGGCCTTGCCCCTAGTATTATACTCCCAACCCACAGTGTCCTTCCTTTGAGATTACCTTCCCTATGAGAAGCATGAGATGTTCAGGGAGGTCTACAATCTCTGGTGTGAAGACTTGCCAACTCTTTGCAGGGCTGCTCACCCACCATTGATTCCACCTGGCACTTAACTCTCACCTGGGGCTCCAAGAAGCAGTAGAATGAACAGCAGTCACATCCTAGTAAAAACATCTCAGCAGGCAGGCTAAACCAGGTTGAAGGTTTTAAACCTATCAGTGAGTTAGGAGGTATTTACATGAAGATTTTCCCTGGTGGAAAGGGACAGATGAGAACAATTTAATCCAATGACCTCGAAATGAACCTGTTCAATGACCTCGAAATGAACCTGTAGATCGTGGTCAGACGTCCAAGACGCCAAGGTCATCCACTGCATCCTGGGCCTTTGCCAATTGTCTTAACTTCTGTCCTGCCACTGGGCTTTGACGACTGACAACTTTGCTCAATTATACTGCACTTAAATCCAAGTCGTATCATCAAGATATCACCCGGTAATGTCATTGGACCTCTTCCAAAATGAAGAATGAACAAGGGAGGTGATCCTTTTGTTTGGACCCTAGCT
The DNA here is from genome assembly GCA_023548195.1 of Bettongia penicillata ogilbyi. Lineage (NCBI taxonomy): Eukaryota > Metazoa > Chordata > Mammalia > Diprotodontia > Potoroidae > Bettongia > Bettongia penicillata. The sequence continues at coordinate 234,788 of JAJHZJ010000284.1, forward strand.
CTAATTTTGAGGCACCTGTTTTCCAAGAAGACCAACCATTTTCAAGATAGATGTCTTAAGAAATTATATTCCTATACTATCTATTTCTATAATATCATTTCTTTAGTTGTTAGTCATTTTCAATCATTCAGACCTTTCACATCCCTATTTGGGGTTTTCTTGGCAATGACACTGGAATGGTTTGCCACTTTTTTCTCCAGCTCATTTTACAGATGAGGAAACTGAGGCAAACAGGGTTGAGTGACTTGCCCAGGGTCACACAGCTAGGAAGTTTTTGAGGCCAGATTTGAACTTGGGGAGATGAATCCTCCTGACTCCAGACCTGGCACTCTGTGCACTACATCACCTTTCTGCCCTTTGGCAACTATAATACTACTTGGTGAAATACCATATTTGGTAAATCTAGAAACCCTGAGCTTATACTATGTACCATTTGTTTTATTACTTTTATTAATTTATTTAAGAAAAGAGAAAAAAGAATACATTGTCTACAATGTTGTCCTAAACTTCAAGAAACTTGGATTTAAAAAATAAGATTGTGGATTTTGTTTGGTCTTAATCTCTGAAAATTGTAAGTAGAAAAAAGTTTGAATCAAAAATATTTTCAAAAGTAGGTTAGAATTTGTTCCTTTGGATTTCTGTCTCTCCAAACCAAGAATTGTTAACCTAAGGTTTTTGAACTTCTATTTAAAAAATATATTCATTTTAATCACTGTATTTCAACATATTTTGTTTCCTTTTAATGCTTTCATTTTATTTCATGCATTTGAAAACATGCTGAGAATGGGACTGTAGGCTTCATCAGATTTCCAAAGGGGTCCACAATACACTAAAAAGTTAAGAACGTTGGCTCTAAGAAAAATACTTAGAATTTAATTAATAAATTTGCTTCTTTTGCCAAAAATAAAGAGTATTGAGGTTTTCTTCCACATCATCAAGCAAAGAAACACACAAGACCACTGGGTCTTTCCATCTGGTTTTCAGATGAACTGATCTATATGAATCTCCTAGAGGAATGAAAGGTCCTGGAGAGCAGGTACTTAAAAATGTTTTTTAATTCTTTCCTTGTGTGTCCTCTGCACAACCTGTCTTCAAGATCAGTTTCTTTGGCTTATATAAAATTCTTATCTTCTTTTAGGCTGTTGCCTTTTCATTCTCTTTTGTCAAATTTTCCTCCACTTCAGTATTTTTACATTCCATATATATTATTTTCTCTGTTTCTCTGTCTCTGTTTCTCTCACTCTTGTCCACTCCCTCCCTTATTTTCTCTTTCTAGATGTCTGTTCCTTTTAGAGTATCTTTTTCTTTGGAAAGTTTTCTGTGATGTATTCATTTTTTTAATCCAGCTATTTGTGTTTTTAAATTTATTCCTATTTTTTTCTCTAAGAGTTTCAGTGTTTTTTTGAATAATTCTGGAATTTCCTGCTATTATTCCATGATCTCTGCAGAGTCCACAAAATCATATCATTCAGTAGGTAGTACTGGTTTGTTTTTCTTCAAATTATATTTGTTTAAAGAGTTTTAGTTTCTCCTGAAAGCTGTATTCATTTTTCTTCCTGTTTTTATGGTTCTTTCTTGGTTTACAGCCTATAAACTAGATTTTTATTCATGCTTTTCCCCTTGATATTTTTGCTATTTTAGTATTTCTCTTATATTTTCTATAACTCAATTTCTCACTATTTGGTACCTCTTTTACCCTTTCCTTTCATTTCCCATTGAATTATGTGTTTCCCCAAGGCTGAACTCTCTCTCTCTCTCTCTTTCTCTCTGTCTCTGTCTCTGTCTGTCTCTGTCTCTCTTTCTCTCTCTGTCTCTCTCTCAGTAAAGAAACCATTCTCATTTCTTATCTACCCCAGGTCCTCTCCATGGGAGTCCTGGCTCCAGTTGGGTTTCTAGTCTATTTTTCTTCTGACTTGACACTTACTACCCTCTAGTATGTGGCTCTGAGTTCTGTCTATATGTAATGTCCTGACTGAATCTTTCTACCCACCCTTCCTCCAGTTGCATGATCTGTGAGTCCACAAGATTTTAACTTTCAGTGGGTGATACTGGCTCATGTTTATTCATGTTTTGTTGCTTGTCCTTCCTTCTCAAAGAGGACTGTGACTTCAGGAAGATGATGCCATGACATACAAATTAATTGGATTTAAGTGAGGCAAGGCTGTGCAAAGTTACCAGCCTCACTTTCTCCTCCAGAGCCATCTGGTACCAATGGCAAGATACAGATCAGAATGACTGGGGATGGCCCTGGATGCAGTGGGAGACCTTCTTTATGTCATAATATTTATTCAAAGTGCTTAGTTTCTTTTGGAAGTTTTACTCATTCTTTACGTTTGTTTTTAGTCGTCCCTTTTAGTTCATTTCTTTTTTTTTAATAAAAATTTATTTATTTAACTTTTTACATTCATTTTCACAAAATTTTGGGTTCCAAATTTTCTCCCTTTCCTGCCCTCCCCCCACCCCAATACACCGAACATTCTAATTTTCCCTATCACCAATCTGCCCTCTCTTCTATCATCCCTCCCTTCTCTTGTCCCCATCTTCTCTTTTGTCTTGTAGGGCCAGATGACTTTCTAGTCCCCATTAACTGTATTTCTTGTTTCCTAGTAGCAACAACAATACTCAACAGTTGTTCCTAAAACTTTGAGTTCCAAATTCTCCCCATCCCTCCCTCCCCACCCATTCCCTTTGGGAAGGCAGGCAATTCAATATAGGCCCTATCTGTGTAGTTTTGCAAATGACTTCGATAATGGTCGTGTTGTGTAGGACTAACTGTATTTCCCTCCATCCTATTCTGCCCCCCATTCTTTCTATTCTGTCTTTTGATCCTGTCCCTCCCCAAGAGTGTTGACTTCAAATTCCTCCCTTCTTCCATTGCCCTCCCTTCTATCATCGCTCCCTCCCTGTTTATCTCCTTCTTCCCCATTTTTCTGTACTGTAAGATAGGTTTTCATACCAAAATGAGTGTGCATTTTACTCCTTCCTTTAGTCGAATGTCATGAGGGTAAACTTCATGTTTTTTTCTCAGCTCTCCTCTTTTTCCCTCCACTAAAACGTCTCCTGCTTGCCTGTTGAATGAGATATAATTTACCCCATTCCATTTCACCCTCTCTCCTCCCACTTCATTTCTCTCTCATCATTTACCTTAATTTCTTTTAAGATATGATGCCATCCTATTCAATTCATTCTGTGCTCTCGGTCTCTGTGTGTGCGTGCATGTGTGTATGTGTGTGTGCACACATGTACATGTGTGTGTGCATGTATGTGTGTGTGTACATCTGTGTGTGGTCCCACCAACTACCCAGATACTGAAACATTTTAAGAGTTACAAATATTGTCTTTCCATGTAGGAATGTAAACAGTTCACCTTTGGTAAGTCCCTTATGACTTCTCTTTGCTATTTACTTTTTCATGTTTCTTCTCATTCTTATGTTTGAAAGTCACATTTTCTTTTCAGCTCTGGTCTTTTCATCAAGAATGCTTGAAAGTCCTCTGTTTCATTGAAAGACTATTTTTTTCCCCTGAAGTATTATACTCAGTTTTGCTGGGTAGGTGATTCTTGGTTTGAGTCCTAGTTCCTTTGACTCCTGGAATATCCTATTCCATGCCCTTCGATCCCTTAATGTAGAAGCTGATAGATCTTGTGTTATCCTGATTGTATTTCCACAATACTGGAATTGTTTCTTTCTAGCTGTTTGCAATATTTTCTCCTTGACCTGGGAACTCTGGAATTTGGCCACAATGTTCCTAGGAGTTTCTCTTCTTGGATCTCTTCATGGATTCCTTCAATACTTATTTTTCCCTCTGGTTGTAGAATCTCAGGGCAGTTTTCCTTGATCATTTCATGAAAGATGATGTCTAGGCTCTTTTTTTGATCACGGCTTTCAGGTAGTCCCATAATTTTTAAATTGTCTCTCCTGGATCTATTTTCCAGGTCAGTTGTTTTTCCCATGAGATATTTCACATTCTCTTCCATTTTTTCATTCTTTCGGTTTTGTTTTATGACTTCTTGGTTTCTCAGAAAGTCATTATACTCCATCTGTTCCATTCTAATCTTGAGAGAACTATTATCTTCAGTGAGCTTTTGAACCTCTTTTTCCATTTGGCTAATTCTGCTTTTGAAAGCATTCTTCTCATCATTGGCTTTTTGAACCTCTTTTGCCAATTGAGTTAGCCTATGTTTCAAGGTGTTATTTTCTTCAGCATTTTTTTGGGTCTATTTTAGCAAGGTATTGACCCGTTTTTCATGCTTTCCTTGCATCTCTCTCATTTCTCTTCCCAGTTTTTCCTCCACCTGTCTAACTTGATTTTCAAAATCCTTTTTGAGCTCTTCCATGGCCTGAGCCCACCGGACATCCACCTGGGATGTCTGGGATACAGAGGCCCCCACCTCCACATCTTTCCCTGATTATAAGAATAGTTCCTCGTCATCAGAATTGAAAGGCGGGAACATCTGTACCCCATCAAAGTAGCTTTCTATAGTCCTATTTTTCTTCCCTTTTCTGGGCATTTTCCCAGCCAGTTACTTGACTTCTGAGATTCCTGTCCACCCCCGCCTAGATCCACCCAGCTATTGCTTGGGGTCTGAGATTCAAATAGGCTTTCCACGACAGGTGCGGCTGCTATTCAATGTGAGCTTAAGTTCTGGTGCTAGGGTGGGGGCAGGGCCGCCTCCCAGGCTCATTTCCCTCAGGGGCTTTATGCAGAAACCTTCAGTAATGGGGCCGGTGGGGGCAGGGCCGTCTCCCAGGCTCAGTTCCCTCAGGCAGTTTATACAGAGACCTTCAGTAATGGAGCTCCTGCCTGCTGGGGGAGTCCCGGCCACTCCTGCCTCTGCTGCTTCCTCTGCCGCTCCCTCCGCCACTTCCTCCCAAGGGGCCCTGAGCCATGGAGACACCCTGCTCCCCTCTCGGCCAGCCTAGACGTCTCTCTCGCTGACCTGTAGCATCTGTGGGTGGAGGGACCTTCGCGGCCACTGGAGATTCTGTCCCTGAAGCCTGCTCGGGTCTGCTCCTCTGGGACCGCGCGGCCAGGCAGCTCAGGGGTGGACTCCACTCTCCAGAGCACGACGGATCCCTGGGGATGGCTCTCCAGGGCTCTCTGGAATGGAAATCTTTTCCACTGTGTTTCTGCATGCCTTTCAGTGCTCCAGAATTTGTGGGGAGTTCTTTTTGCAGGAAATATATGGGCTGTGGCTTCGGAGCTAGCATACATGAGTCTTTCTTCCCTGCCATCTTGGCTCCACCCCCCTAGTTTATTTCTTATGAGCTAGGTTTTTATCCACTCTTTCCTTTATTGAAAAATCTTCTGCATAATTCCCTATTCTCTTTTTTTCTCTTTTATCTGTTAATGAGATGACCCTTGCCCTACTGAGGTCAACCTTGCTACCTGAGTCTTTGATTCTTTCTCCTTTTGTCTTACATGTCATTTTACTGATAAGGAAATGGACTGGTGAGGCTAACTGGCATGCCCCAGGTCACACACAGGAGAGTGTCAGCAGTGGTATATGATATCAGGTCCTCTGATTCCAAAGCTAGTCTCAAAAGTCAATGTCAAAGTGAACATGCTGACCAAGACTAGAATCCTACACCTCACATCAATGGTGTAAACATGAGCAAATCAATGAACTTTTCTGAGCCTCTGTTTCCCTATTTATAAAATGGGAAGAATTTTACCTACAGTGTGCCTCCTTTACTGGGATGGTTTGTGATAACATATGTAAAGTACTTTGAAAACTTCAAAGCACCCTAAAAATGTTGGTCGTTTTTGAGTTGGATAAAGAGTATTCAATTTGCTTGACTCTGTTGGTCTGTGAATGACTGCCTGGCTCTGCATTCCTGTTTTCTCTGATGTGACTTCAACTTGGATTTTCCACTACCATTACTCCCAAAGTTCATGTGGCAGCAGTTAGGGGCTCTTGGAGTCACATGTCAGGCAGAAAAGTAAAGACACTTAGACACTCAGCTTAAGCAGCAGCTGCTAAGCAATTATAATCAACCAAGTTAGCAGTCTAGGTAGAGAGGCAGAAATGGAGGGCAGGTGTAAGTGTGGGACTGGGGAAGAGCAGTCATAATTTCCACTGGAGAGACAGGTAGACTCGATCCTGAAACTGATGACACGCTTTGTAGTCCAAAAAGACACAGGTCCTGAATGCCAACCGTCAGACTCCCCTTCACTGCGCCATGGTGGCAGGTTATAGATATTGACATAGATCTCGACCCAAATAATTGTACTCCAGTGACCTGTGACCCTAATGTTTTGCACGTTAAAGGGTTTTTTCCCCCCTCAATCCTAACTTGTTGATCTGCTACATCTTCTGCCCCTCTTGACCAACTGTCACATTTTAAAACTTTCTAGTTTTCATGTCTAACCCTTTACACCAAGTTCCAGACCCAAGGTTACTTGTAGTTCTAGAAAAACAAATTCAGATAGTATACCAAAATCAGTGTGCTCATAAATATCTGACCAGTGACTGAATCAATGCCTCTAATGTTTCTTAATTCTATGGAAGCTTCCCTGGCCTTATCCCTCAGCCTCATCTATATTATGGACCTCAACCATATATTAACTAGGATATTTGGTCATTTTTGTATGTTCATCCTCCTTTGTGCCACTATGTACCATAATGGCATTTCTCCTTTCTAAGGTTTTACAAGTCTTAGTTCCACCAGATTTTTAGTTTCCCAGGTTTAAATCATTAGTAGTTTTATAGGTGGCATAGTGGATAAAGTGTCAGGCCTCGAGCCAGGGAAGACTCATCTTCCTGAGCTCAAATCTGGCCTCAGACATTTGCTAACTGGGTAACCTTCAGCAAGTCACTAAACTTTGCCTCAGTTTCCTCACCTGTAAAATGAGTTGGAGAAAGAAATGGCAAATCATTTCAGTATCTTTGCCAAGAAAATCCCAAGTGGTTGGACACACCTGAAATCACTTTAACTCTAATACTAAATGGTAATATCTCTCTTACCCATTGTAACTACTGACTGAAAGTTGATGAAGTTACACTGATGGGGGCTCATAAGCTTTAGTTTTAGGCATGAGGGAGCTCTTAGAGAGGGAGAGAGCAAGGGTGCAAGTGGTCCAAAAGGGATCTTAAAGAAAATTCCTTGAACTTCTGGAAGGAGAAGAGCTGGACTTTTAAGGCCATTGAGACCTTTTTTACATCCATCAACCATAGTGGATGAGCCTTTCCACCAGGTGGGGAGAGGCAGAAGAGAAGCCTTATATGTTGTGTGCCAGCTCCCAGGCACAAAGTCTTATGCTTTTGGAACACAGAGGGACTATTAGAAGAGATGATATATGAAGACAATAATGGTGATGGACAGGGAGCCAGTGGTGGAAATGTTCTCCCCTCCCTTGCCTCTGAACCCCACAGCCCAGAAACCATGACAAATCACTGCTGAACTCTCCCCAGAGTGACCAGACCAAACCAAATCAGGGCTCCATGACCCTCATGTTCAGAATCTGACAGTCATTAATGGGGATATTCAGGATTATTAGGAAATGACATTACTCAGTCTTTGACACAATGTCAATTTTCTCCCAGAAAATCCAACCCCTCAGAAAATTTTTTCCATCTAGATTTGTTTTGTTTCTTGTGAAGCTCTTAGGGAACAAGCAGGCGCAGAGAATTCTCCACTTAGATTCATTTTGCTCAGGCTAAGCTAAGATCTCTCTGCAATTACAGGTGAGGTTTTGACATCTGCCCTCCCTTGTCCACTGACTATCTCAAAGAAGCTGAGCTGTCCTGAAGTTAGAAATTCATTAAACTCAGCCAATCTAAGTTGTGGCTTCTTCATTCCTTCTCCTCTTCCCAATAAGGATTTAATATGATATCTGGGGTCTTCTGTAGGAGGGGTGGAACTTTCACCTTCATCATCCTCTGCTAACATCAGGTTTACACAGTCCAGAGGCTGCCCCTTTTAGAAACGGGGACAAAAGAATTGGAGGCAGGGAGGATTCTGGGAGGTAATGAGTCATCTTTGGGAACTGGAGCATCTTTAGGGGAAAAACATTGAGATAAACTGGACTCATTTCCCAGAAAGAAATGAAACCCTGGGCAGTAGGCACAGGCTCCTCCCCTTTGAAGCTTGAGGTCAATCATGGAAAGGAATGCTCACTATCAGTAATGTCCATTTCACTAGCATTTCTATAATGCTTTTAGGTTTGTAAAGCACTTTATGTGCTCTCTCTCATTTGATCCTCATATCAAAGCAATGAGGTGAGTGATCTGATTATCTCCATTTTACAGATGAGGAGAGATGTGAAATCTTCTGCACAGGGTCACACAGAAAGTGTCTGAGGTGGAATTTGAACTCATGGCTTCCTGACTCCAAATTCAGGACTTTATCCACTCTGCCAACTATATGATCCTAGATTTAGAGTTGAAAGGGACTGTAGCGGTCAGAGTCCAATTTCCTCATTTTATAGGAAGAGAAGTAGGAATCAGTTCTAACACTAACAGCTTACCCAACAACACATAAATAATTTAATGCCATAAAAAATATTCGAATTCTCTGGATCTCTATTTAGTGACTGAAAAATGAAGATACTTGTTTCTGAGAATTTAAAGTTAGCAATTATGGAATCCTTAAACATCCCATCATCTTTATCATAGAATAATAAGAGGGCAATAATAATAATTTACAAAGCATTTTGCACATATTATCTCATCTGAATCTCACAACAACCCTGTGAGGTACCTGCTGTAATTTGGATTTTTTATTTAGGAAACCGAGGCAGACAGATTGGATTTGCCTAGGATCGCAGGACTAGTGAGTATGTCAGGCTGGATTAGAACTCTGATCTTTCTGATTCCACATCCATCATTCTATTTATTATACCTATATATTATACTATACTATAATTTACTACACTATATATTTACTATGCCAGAATCATGGATTTAGGATTGAAAGGGACATCAGAAGCCAACGAATCCATCACCTTATTTTTATAGATTAAGAAACTGAGGTCCCCAGAGAGGGATGAAAGGGATTTTCTCAAGAGTAAAAAAATAGCAAATCCAGAATTCCAAGCCAATTCCAAGGGCCCCAAATCTAGAGCTCTTTTCACTGTCCCATGCTGCTCAGCCCTCTTTATCTCCCAGGGAAGCTGTTAAGGTAAAATTAGTTGATGATAGATTGAAGGAGTGCCTTGGAACACAAGTGTAAAGAATTGTGGGTGGCCCTAGGGATAGTGATTACTCACAGTGCATCTCCAGGTTGCTAATCAGAGCACTGATGCTTCCCTTCTCCATCATCCTTCCTGCCACACAGACATGTACCAGGTGGGTTTGATGTTAGCACTCAAATAAATGACTTCCTAGGAAGAAACTCAGTTCAACAAAGGGACAGAGATGGACATGATTCAAAAATGGCGGCTTGGACCTTTCTCAAGAAGACCATCTGTGCCTTTTCACAGTATAAAAAAAGTGAAGGGGAAAAAAGAGAGATAAGAGGGAGAAAGAAAAAAAACAGGGAGGATGGGAGATGGGTGTACCTATGTTAAGAGGCAGGATGACATAATAGATATTGGGCTGGCCTTCTGGTTAGAAAGCCCTGGGTTCAAATCCTACATATACAGGTTGTGTGACTTCATGCACCTTACTCAAGCTGTCATTGCCTCAGACAGTATTTAAGGCTATAAACTGATAAGTATGTGCCAACCTACACTGGAGAAGCAGAGACAAAAAAATGAAACAATCTCTACTCGCAGGGAGTTTAAATTCTGTCCAAGGAGACAGAATGTACACTATAGACACAAGTACACACATGAATATGTACACAAAATTAAAACACAGTGTAGCTGGGAAGAAAATGTAGGTGAGCTGGTAGGGGAGAATAAGAAAGGAGCTGAGGCTTGGACTGCCTCTTGAAGAAAGTAAAAGATTAAAGGAGGCAGAGGTGAGGAGTGAATATATTCCAGGCTTGGGGTAATGACCAGTGCAAACATCTGGAGACAGGAGATTACTGTTGTGTGTGAGGGGCAGACATAAAGCCAGTTCACTTGGACTATAGAGTGTGGTAAGTGGAGTAGTATATAATGAAGCTAGGAAGATATGTTGGGCCATATTGTGACAAACTTTAAAAAATTAAATAGGAGATTTAAAAATCTATCCAGGTGTTAATCAGAAAGAGTCACTGGATGGGCAAGTGACATGGTCATAACTGCATTTAAGAAAGGTATTTTGGGCAGCTGTGTAAAATGTTGATTAGAATAAGAAAGGATTTGAAAAAAGGGAGACTAGCTAGGAGACTAGTGTAATATTTCAGGTTAGAAGATGTAAATTAGGGTGGTGGTTATGAGAAAGATTTGGATGAGAAGACTATAATGGAGATAGAAAATGGAAGACTTGGCAAATGACTGAATGTGTGGGATGAGGAACTACAAAGGTTCCAGGCGAGCGTCAAGGGCTCAAATTTGGGAGATTAGAAGAATGGTGTCCTTGACAGAGACAAGGAGGTTTGGTAGAGGGGTATTTTTGGGGAAAAATAATCAGTTCTATTTTCAACAAGTTGACTTTGAGATGTCCAAATTGTATAAGATATCCAATTTGAGATGTCCAAAAGGTAGCTAGTGATATGGGAATGGAGTTCAGGAAAGAGACTGGATTAGATAGTTAGATCTGGGAGTCATCTGCATAGACATGACAATTAAATTCATGCAAACTGACAAGGTCACCAAGAGAGTTGCTGTTTGTCCTTCATTCTCAAAGAGGACCAGGACATCAGAAAGGTAATGCCATGAATTGAATTGTCAGTGAATTGGATTTAAGTGAGGCAGGACTGTTCAAAGTCACCAGCCTCACTCTCTCTTCCAGAAACATCTGGGTCCAGTGGCAAGATGTAGATCAGGATGGCTGGACCATGGCCCTGGATGCAGTGGGAGACTTTGGACTTTTTAAGCTAAGGTCTTTCCTGGGTCTCAGGCTAGGTAAGAAATGAAGTAGAGAATAGCCTCTTTACCTAGTTACAAAAAGAAAGGAAGACAGAAAGAGAGGAGAGAGAGAAACAGAGAGAGAGAGAGAGAGAGAGAGAGAGAGAGAGAGGGAGGGAGGGAGGGAGGGAGGGAGACAGAATACAGCCTAGAGGAACACACAGCTCAGTGGCATTAAGCCAGTGATAAGCCAGCATACTTACTGTATGCCAGGCACTGTAATAGGTGCTAAAGATACAATACAAGAAAAGGGGGAAAAATCACTTTTAAAGAGTTTGATATGTGTAGGGTGAAAAATGTTAATAGAATGAATTTTAAACAATAGGTTTCTGAGTGATGGTGGCGAAGGGAGTCTAGAATCAGGAATGGGGAACAAAGAAGATCCCAACTCTCCTTTCTGTTGGGGCAGGTGAGAGAAGGTATAGATGGGTTAAAGAGAAGGACCAAAGATGCAGCATCATTTGCGGGGAGCTAGGTTCCTGAAAGACATAAAAAATGGTCAGAAAAGTAGAAGAAACAAGAGACATAACCCCAGAGAAGAGACGGTTAACAGTGTTCCAATACAGCAGAGAGGTTAAGAAAGGATGAGGACTTGAGAAGACCATAAGATCTGGCAATTAAGAAATCATGGGTAACTTTGTAGAGAGCCATTTCAGTTGAATGGTGAGGCCAGAAGCCACATTGTACATGGAGGAGGAGTGACAATAAAAAGTGGAAGTAATGAGTGTAGACATTTGTTTTCTTCTAAGAAAGGCAGAAGAGATAGAGGATGATAGCTTGAGAGAACAGTAGTGTCAGCAATAGATAATTTTTTTAAAAAAATGGAAGAGACTTGGATATCTTGAAATACAATGAGGGAAGAAATCAACAGAAAGGGAGAGAGTGAAGATCAGAGCTGGAATGTTTCAGGAGATAGTCTTCTGAGGACACAGCAGGGGATGGGATGAAGGACACATAGAGATGTGGTAAGAAGGGCCATCTCTTTACCAAATATTAGAGGGAAAGACAGTAGATAGGGGATAATATACAGGGATTTTGAAATGAAAAGAAAGACAGAAGAAAGCTTTTGATGAATGGCCTCGTTTATCTCGGTAAACTAGGAACTGAGATCTTTAGCTGAGAGGTGAGGGTGGAGGAGAAGGTGTGGGAAGTTTAAAGAGATACAGTAATGGGGTATCCATCAGCAGAAAGAAGAGCGGAAGTTAAATACTCAGATCAGTCACTTGATTTTCTCCAACTCCTTTCTGCAATATGTGAGTAAAAGTGGAGGAGGTGGATGACGGGCACAGTTCAGGATTGGGGTTTGGTGATAGCCCTAAATCTATCACCAGGATAGAGCAAGGACTTTGTCAGTAAAATATAATCTAGAGTTAGATTTGATTACTTTAGAGTTGTGTATGTGTTCGTCCTTTGTTGCCGAAGAAGACCATGCCATCAGAGAAATGATGACATGACTTGCACTTGACTTTGTTTTGAGTGAGGGAGGGCTGACTTTAGAGTTGAGATTGGTAAGCAAGGCAAGTAACGTCCTGAGAAGGTCTGCTTAGTGACTAATCCTAGTTGAGGTAGAGGAGAGATCATGGGATCTGAGATTTGGAGGTGCTGGGAGGTTAAGGTGTTGGAGATGACATTATCATGAATGCTGAAGTCTCTAATGTAAGGGAAGGTGTTGGGGAGGAAAGAGATAGTGAGGTATTGGAATGTCCTGAGGTAGATAGATCACAATGAATAATCAACCAATAGCCATTTATTAAGTACTTACTGTATGCCAGGCACTGTAATAGGTGCTAAAGATACAATACAAAAACAAGGGAAAAAAATCACTTTTAAAGAGTTTGATATGTGTAGGGTGAAAAATGTTAATAGAATGAATTTTAAACAATAGGTTTCTGAGTGATGGTGGCAAAGGGAGTCTAGAATTAGGAATGGGGAGCAAAGAAGATCCCAACTCTCCTTTCTGTTGGGGCAGGTGAGAGAAGGTATAGACGGGTTAAAAAGAAGGACCAAGGATGCAGCATCATTTGCGAGGAGCTAGGTTTCTGAAAGCATGTGAAAAGAAGAGGTCCAGAATGAAGCAACATTTATTCATGATGGAATGGGAATTCCAGAGGGCACCATGGGAGGTTTGGGCAGAATTACAATGGAATGGGTATGGTAGGGTCAAGGAAGATGGTGATGATGGAAAAGGAGTTGGGGATAGTTTTACTCCTAGGTACTCAATGAGCTTGCTAATCATAGGGGAAATTTGGATGGTAGAGGAATTGGAACATTCACAGTCTTAATGAAGGAGTATATTAAGACTAAGGCCTGATGTAGTGTGGGTGGTAGCTCTGGGAGTATAGGGATGTTTGCTGGATGCTTTGGGTGGGGGGTGGGACAGTGTGATGTTGCAGGGATGGAATTGGGGGAAAGGCAGTTATGTAACCAGATCCCTACTCTTCCTGGAGAAGAGGAAAGAAGCATTTATTAATCGCCTACTATGTGCCAGATGTGTGCTAAGTGATTTCATTTGGTCCTCACAACAACTGTGTGAGACAGCTGATATTATCCCCATTTTACAGTTGAGGAAACTGAGGCAGAGGGTAAATGATTTGCTCAGAGTTGAACAGCTAGTATGTGTCTGAGGCAGGATTTGATTTGAGCTCCGGGCTTGGTACTCTATCTACTGGACTACTCAGCCCCATTTACTCCCAAGGCCAGACCAAGTTGTAAGGGTCAGAGACAGATCTGAACCTTCTAACTCCAGGTCCAGGATTCTTTCCACTGTATCATGCTTTTTTTCATGAAGTTTCTCTTGTCCTTCTTGGCTTTTACTAATTTTTTTCTCTTTCTTTTCCTCACTAACCCCATGCCTAAATCATAGGGGTCAGGCCTGTGGTAGTGAATTGAATTGAATTGACAGACAATTTGCCCCACTCCCTCTCCCCCACCAAGAATGCCCAAACATAAACTCCAGTCATGCCTGATTTTGGTAAGTGCTAAAACATGTTTATTTCACAATGGATGATGCAACAGCTAATAAGAAAGAGTCCAACTCTACCCTGAATGCCTCACTCAGCAATTCAGGTCTCCTATAGGGATGCAATTCCTGGGGTGGGGAAAACAGAGCAAAGAGGATGGAGAGATGGGGACTGGATGCTAAGGGTCCTGTCAAGCCTGAGGCTGTCATCGGTTTCTCCACATCATCAGGTACCACAGAGTGGACAAGTGTTTCTGTCCAGCAAAATGTGGCCTTGGGTGGGGAGCCTTCACCCACCCAAACTGTGCCTCAGGTGTCCTTGTCCCAAGCCAGATGGAAAGATGAAGCAGCAAACTCAGCGGCACGTAGACCTACATGTCCTAAACACACACACACATACACACACACATACACAGGCATACACATACATACACACATGTGCACACACAGGCATTCCCACATGCACGCGCACACACACAGGCATACATACACATATTCACACACGCATATATATTAATTTTAATTTATAAGTGTACCCTAACCAGAGGGCATCAGAAAAATTATTACTCCTAAGACAGGAAATCACTGCCTTCTCCATCCTGAGCAGAGTTTGGGATGGAAGTGTAGACACAGGCATAAAATAGCTCTAGTATGCACAGCTCTATTGTCCCATGGCCTCATCAAGGGGCTGCTGGATAGGCCCTGGCCCCAGAATTCTGGGATAAAGTCTAAGCACCAGGTCCTGAGGTCTCTGAGGACACATGGGAAATTGAGGTCTCCAGTTTTCTCTCGATGAATCAGGTTCCAAATAGTGGAGCAGATTATGATGAGCCAGGACTCCTCCCTCATGGTGGGGGTATTGAGCTACCCTTTCTTTCTCTTCCTCCAGAACATATGGGAACCCTCGGCCCAAGTTACTGCTCAGCAGTCCTCAACACATGGAGCATTACAGTTTGATTGCCTGTAGGTAACTAAGACCCAATGATATGGGCTTTTCAAAGCTGATTTCTCCTTCTCTGGCCCAAGTTAAGACAAGAAATATCTTTTCTCATCTGCCATTAGCTGGCTAAGAAACCCCAAGAAACAAAGGGAGACCCAGCGTGGCAGGACCTATGTGGTGAGCATTTACCCTGTAAAATCCCAGATCCCCTGGCTTCCTTCTGGCCATGTACTTGGGGCTAGGTCATACTGAATGGCCATGTGTCTGGGAGAGCTCTGGAAACATCCATCAGAAGTTGAGCCAATAGATACCATTTGGAAGGGCTTTGTGGAGAAGGAGCATTTGGAGACAAGGATGCATTTCAGGACCAAGGCCAGCTGAAGGGCCTGGTTGCTTGCCTAGGGTGGGGAGGAGGCATAACAGATTAGGGATGGGCTTAGCATCTTCCAGAGAGGTTGAGGAGCAGAGGCCAAAGCTGCCTGCCACATTTGCAGAGAAAAGTGGAATTTAGCTCCTATAGCAAAATACTAAAAAGAGAAGTGATATAAGCAATTGGTCCAGAGGAAAGAATGTTTTTTATCTCTTTAGACTGGAATTTTTTCCCCTCTGTGTGTGTGTGCGTGCATGCGCACATGTGTGCGTGTGAGTGCACGTGCTGGTAGAGAAGCGAGAAAAGAAGAGAAATAAGGGGCTGATGGGGCAATTTTTTTCCTTTGAATTATCAGCATCCCTGGCCATAGACACAACAGCAGGTTTCTTAGACATGAGAGTAAGGATGCTTTCCAAGATCAAGGATGAGATGCCCCAGTGTGTGATTCTGAGCAAGCCCATCCAAGGATTGTCTGGTCCTGGCAGGCTCCCTTCAAAAGAAGCTTGATTGTTTGATGAGACTCTGAGAAGGAGGCAGAATGAAGAGGGGTAATGGATACCCCAACAGTTTCCCCACCTATGAGAGATGAAGTGGCCCCTCAGAAGACCCCAGAAGGCCAACAAAGCCCCTGCATGGCTCTTGATTTCTCTCCCAGGCTCTGAAAGAGAGCATGGGGGAGCCAAGGCAGGTTCAGAGGGCAGGGCTTTCCAGCTTCATCTGCTCTACTTGATGAAGTTTTTAATCGTCCACCTTTGCCCTGTGCAGCTACGGAGGATAAGGTCGATGCTGGGCCGGCTTTCCACTTCAAGGCAACGGCCTGTCCCCTTATTCATGATTGCGCCATTCTGCAAAGAGAAATATGCACAGAGAGAGACAGAGAGAGGAACAAAAGAAACAGAAAGAATGGAGAAGAGGGAAACAGAGACAGGAGGAGGAGGAGGAGGAGGAGAAAGAAGGGAAACAGAGAGGTAGAAAAAAGAGACATGGGCTTATCAATAGGATTGATGGAAAATGACCAACCTCACCATATAATGTGCACAAAGAATCGATGCCAGAGTCAAGACCCTGTATTACTATCCGACTGATTTCCTAGGGCTTGTTTCCTGAGCCTAGAGCTGAGTTATCTGTTCACTCCCTCCTCACCAGGATTATTTTTTAAAAGAGATTTTTATTGATGGCCTTTATTTTTGGCTCACCAAGATTTTTCCCTGTATCCTCCCTCCTCTCTCCCACACTGCCATTCCTACTAACAAAGAATTTCTAGCTTTTTTTTAACGTGCTATCCAGAAGTGGACCCAGACTGAAAGCTGAATGGAATACTAAGATGTAAAAAATGATTCTCCCAGGATGATGACTCATCATGATGCAGAGAAGGAAAATAAAGGCCTTGGGTTCGGAGCAAGGAGAATTAGGTTTGAACCTGGGCTCCGATTGGTTGATAATCACATGGTGATGTAACCTTGGCAAAGTCACCACCTCTTAGACTATATATTTTCTTTCACACAATTCAGAAAGGAATAATGATAATAATACTTACATTAATATTCATTATAATAGTAGCATTTATATTGGGCTTTAAGGTTTGAAAGACACTTTATATGCAGGATGTCCACAAAGTCCTAGAGCAGTTCTATGCTTTAAAAGCTTTTGAGACAGTCTGTATTTTATCCCATTTGATTCTCACAAGAACCTTGTGAATGGGTACAATGTTATTATATCCATTTTACAAGAGGACACTGAGTCTGAAAAAGGTTAAGTGACCACCCCAGGGTCACAAAGCTAGTGGGTATCTAAGGCAGAATTCAAACTCATGTCTTCCTATAGTCAGGTTCAGTGTTCTGGACATGGTTTCCCCTGAGTATAATTAATTCTGAGGAGGGTTCAGGAGAGGATCTAACCTGTATGAAGTTCCAGCGTTTGTGTAGGCTGCTCTTGACCTTGTCACAGTCCAGGAGTTGGGGGAAGCGGCTCTTGGAGTTGTCCACAAGGCAACGGGTGTCTGGCAGGAGGGTAGTGGTCCCCAGAGCGCCTAGATGCAGGAAGCCTTCCCTGGTATAGCGGGTGAGCTGGGGAAACAACACTGGTTGAGCTGAATGGCTGGGACATAATAAGAATGGTTTTACTGCCCTAAACATAAGATGCGATAAATCAATCCAGCACCTACCTACAGAACAATACATCTCTGAGCTGGAGTAGCCCAAGGTCAATACATCTGGTAGAAAACAAAAACCATCCCACAACTGCCCTTCCCCCACATACACTTTTTTTTACAACAGGACCGTGTCTTTTCCCTGTTCTGAATGTTGGGTCTGGAGCCAGGAAGACCCAAGTTCAAATCCTTGGTTCTCAGAGATCCCTTTTGTTGGATGAAATCCACAACAAAAATGTGATTCAACAGAGGAAATTGGGAAGGAATCGGGTAGGGAGGGCACAGACAAAGAGAATGAAAAGATTGAGATCACTGGTAACCCCGGAGAGAGAAGTGGCATGAAACATTGTCCCTGTTCTCCAGGACCTTATGTTCTGATGAGAAGACAAAACACATAGAAGAAGACTTCAGCTGCCAGTCAGACAGGAAACTTCCTGAGGACACAGTGGGCCAACAGGTGGCAATGCATCTTCCTTAGTGTTATCTCATTGATATCTGATATTCAAGCATCTGACAGAGCCAAGGACTTTGCTGAAAAGGTTAGAATCCATATAGCAAGGGGCTGAGGAATAAATGAAGAGGAAGGCAATATGTTTCAATAGCTTTTTCAAAGAGATTGGTTGTTAGGGGAGGAAAGAAAGAGAACAGGTCAAGCAAGGACCTTTTGAGAATGAGAGTGACTTGGGAATGTGTGGAGAAAGCAGTGGAGATAGGCTATAGGGAGAAGATGAAGGTTAGAGAGAGAAAGAGATTATGGGAATGATCTAAAGAGAAGACAGGACAGGTGGCACAGACAGGGAAGGAAAGGTCACCTTTTCAACATAGCCTGAAGCAAAAGGAGACAGAATGAGGCATCATATCAAGGAATTTTGAGAAGAAAATTAAGGGAGAAGGAGCTCACAATGAATAGTCTACTTTTTTGGTAAAGTATAAGGTACATTATATTGTATTATATATATTATGGTTGTATTCCATTATACTACATATATTTTATGTCATATTTATATTATGTTATAGTATATCACAAGCACTGAATGTACAAATAGAGAACAGCCCTTCACTCTCAAGAAACTCCCATTTTAATAGGAGAGATGATAACTATGGAAGGATTGAGGTGTGATCAAATGGAAAAGTCCTATGGTCCTTAGAGTACAGAGGCAAAGGAGATGTCAATATCTCTTCTTTAATGTTGCTAAAATAAAGTGCTATATAAATGCTAGCTATTAATGTTCATGAGTATTTATTGAATGAATTAGCAGTTTGTAACTAGTCCTTGGTTTCTGACACCCCTATTCCACATGGTCCTCAGGTAAAATCATGGAGGCTGGGAATAGGTATCCAGAAGTGATGGGGCCAGTCTTTCATTCACCTGGGTGACCCAGGCCTCCTCTATCTCCCCTCTGCTTCTCAACAAAACTCAAGGAAAATCTGTTCAAACTTTCCTTTCTCTTTTTTTCACTCACTTCTCAACCTCTCACATAGTCATAGACCTAACCTGGCCATCTTCTTATCTGTGACGGGAACAAGGAGGTATCTCTGCTGAGACAGGGGACCAGGGGCCCCCCTGCCCTATGGTCTGGGGGTTCATCTCTTGGCCAAGTCTGAACCAGGAGAGCAACTACTGTCGCTGAGAGCAAGGGAGGGTGGGCCCTATGCCTTTTAGAAATCTTGCTCTCAGAGTATAATGACATCAAATTGATTAACTGCTCTCAAAGAAGATCCAGATCTTAGATGCTTTGACTCTAAATTAGTCTCAGACCAGAACAATTATAAAAAGCAAAAGAGGGAGCCATTTCAATGGAGAGAAAATCAAAGCTCCTCCTGCTCCCAATCCAAATTTGATCAGATTTAAATTCACCAAATGAAAAGCAATGAATGACACCAGGCTGCCTTCTGTAGTTCAGAGGAAAGACAGACCCGGCTGCTTATTGAAATGATGAATCAAGCTATTTTCCAGCTGATGAGCAAGAAACATTTTGAACATTAATTAAATGGACATATTTGTGACCCAGATGTTTAAAGGGAGGAATTCATTCACACTGGGAGCTATGGGTATTGTCTGTCTGAAGGCTATCAGTCATTTGACCAATCAATCAATACACATTTGTTAAGTAGGTCCATTATACTAGGCACTGGGGATACAAAGACCAGAGTGAAACAGGTCCTGCCCACCAGGAGCTTACAATTAAGTCAGAGAGACAACAGGTGTGCACGTTGCTATTGAGACGTTTTCAGTTGTGTCTGACTCTCCATTTAGAGTTTTCGTGGCAAAGATACTGGAGTGGTTTGCAATTTCCTTCTCCAGTTCATTTTACAGATAAAGAAACTGAGGCAAACAGGGTGAAGTGACTTACCCGGAGTCACACAGCTAGTATGAGTCTGAGGCCAGATCTGAACTCATGAAGAGGAATGTTAACCGATTCTCGTCACTGTATAACCTAGCTGCCCATATATATGCATTTATGCAAGAAATTAGATGGCATACCCAAGGATATATACCTAGGATCTTAGATTTAGAGCTGGAAGCAACTTTCTTGTCTAACTCTCTCAATTTAGAGATGAGGTAACTGAGACCCGGGACAGTTAAGTGACCGCTGAATATCACAATGGCAGTTTCAGAGGAATGTCAATTCCTCTGTTTGGAAAGGTCCACCAGTTTTCAGATTGTGGATAGCCTTGAATGCCCAGAAAAGAAAGAGTCATATGAACACAGAAAAGCAAGCTACTAAATATTTTTGAATAGGAACATGAAGAAGGGCAATGAGTCGAGTGGCAGGAGGAAAGACAGATTGGAATGCAGAGAGAATGAAGGTAGGAGGACCTGCTAAGAGGCCATGGTCAAAATCAAAGTAGGTGATGATGGATCACTGTGATGATGGGCAGTGGGAACAGAGGGGAGGCTATGGCTTAGAGAGATAGTACAAGGCTAAAGGGCTGGAACTTGAGTGATTGGGTATGAGAAGGGAGGAAAAGTGGGAGAGTCTAAAATAGCATTGGAGACTTTGGTAAATGGTGGTGCCATCGAAAGAAACAGTGGACTCAGAAATGGAAGTAGGAGGGAAGAAAGATTATTCAACATCCAGGAGGAAAATCATTTTATTCTTCCACACTGTCCCCTCTTCCTGTCTCTGTCAAGGGTCTTACCACTTTTTAGGGTCCCAGGCTCATAATTTCAGAGACATCCTCCCTCATCCAATAATTTATCCAGTTTAGTCAATTCTAACAACATGCTATCTGTCATTTTCATCTCTTTCTTTCCCTTCATGCATCTATGACCTAGAAGGAACATGACCTTTGGGGTCTAAGAAGGTGAGTTCGAATTCCACCCATGAAACTCATTGCCTGGGTGACTTTGGATATCAGACTGGGATAAATCTTTATATCCCTTTAAAATCACTGGAAAAAATCACATTGTTATCAATTATTTATGCCTCAATATGACTAAGTATTAACTCTTTACAGAGGGTAGGTAAGGAGAGATACTACTTTTTATCATTTAGTCATTTTTCAATCATTGTCTGACTCTTTGTGATCCCACTTAGGGTTTTCTTGGCAAGGATACTGGAGTAGTTCACCATTTCCTTCCTGAGCTCGTTTTACAGATGAGGAAACTGAAGCAAAAGGGGTGAGAAGACTCAGTAAGTGTCTGAGACCAGATTTGTACTCAAGTCCTTCTAACTCCAGGCCCAGTGCTCTACCCACTGCACCACCCAGCTGCACTAGTTAAAGTTTTAATTAATCTAGTTCATACTCTGTTGATACTTAGTAGAGTGCCTACCATAGTGAAGTAGGTTAGAGTTATTATCCCATGGAAAGGTACTTGGCTATGTGAATGGACTAAACGGTAAGTCAAGTGATCTCCCCAGCCTCAGTTTCCTTATATGTAAAATGAAGGAGTTGAACTCAATGGCCAATGTCATCCTTTCCATTTATATTGCTTTGATAACAGTGATACCATGAATGGGTGACCTTTAGTCTGCTCAAAAAAGCATGTTTTGCCAGTTGGAAAAATAAAAGGAGCTCTCTGGTATGGTGGAAACATTTGGGGATTTGTTACTGGAAGATCTGGTTTGGAATCATGGCTTTACCACTTACTAGGAAAATGATTAGGGGAAGTTAGATGGTTCAATGGATAGGGCACTGAAACTTGAGTCAGGAAGACCTGAGTTCAAATCTGGTCTTATAAACTCACTGCCTACGTGACCCTGGGTAAATCAACACTGTTTGCCTCAGTTTTCTTATCTGTCAAATGAACTGGAGAAACCACTCCAGTATCTCTGCCACGAAAACCCCAAATGGGATCATGGATTGGAAACAACTGAACCACAAATCCTCAAAGCAAGGGGCATTGGTTCAGTGACCTCTAATGTCCATTCAAGATCTAAATCTACCACTCTAAGTAGAATTGCAGGCTTGGGCCCCATGTGACCTGAGTAGGCTGGCTCACACCCTGACTTGCTCTTTAGATCCACAGACAAACAGGATTCCTGTTCCCCAAACATACATACGTAAAATCTGCAGCTCCAAATCCTAGGGAAAGAGCCCAGAGAGACACATGAATGCCCCACCAGGATGAATAAACCAAGACTCAAGACTGTGAGCATCCCAGTTTTGTGGTCCCTGTGACCCTGTCCTAGTTTGCAGAATGGATAACCCATTTTAAAGCCTGTCTTTTCTAGGACCAAACAGACTGGTTTAAAGAGTATCAGCCAGGACAGAGGCAGTCTTCAATTGATCTGCTTCTAATTAGCGAAGCTGGGACAGGATCTGAAGCAGTTTTCTCTACGAAACTGCAAGTGATAGCAGTGTCTGAGTCTGGTGAGCTTCCTCCTGGTGCAATTTCATCATCCCTTTAAAGAAAGGATCAGTGCTGCCTTCTGCGCTGGCCTACATCAAAGACTCCCATGTCATTGTGTTCCAGCCTCCTCATAGCTCTGCCTTCCAAAAACCCAGATCACCACCTCATTGTAACTTAGCCGATGGTCTTCAAGAGACACCATCCTTCAATGCGTTGATAAAGTTTTTCATACTAAGTAAAATTCATCCTTGCATTTTTTGAGGAGGTCTTAACCTGTTATTTCATTGGTGTTCAAAGAGGAAGCATTATCTACATATTTATATCATGACCCCATTGGGAGTTTCCTTGGCAAAGATACTGGAGTAATTTGCCATGTCTTTCTCTAACTCATTTTTCAGATAAAGAAACTGAGACAAACAAAGTGAAGTGACTTGCCCAAGATCACACAGCTAGTTTCAGAAGCTTGGTCTTTCAGGACATAAGGTAACCTCTGAAATATGGAAAGGAATTGTGGAAGGCATTCATAGGGGGCCCTGTACATCACAGAGGAAAGTGGCCCTCCTCTGAAGACACTATTGCTCAACATTTCACTTTTTGTAGTCGCAGGCCCACTAGTTCATAAAGTGCCTCCAGATTGAGAGAAATCACATGGGACCTCTGGGAGCCACTTACAACATTGAGGGAACTGCCATCGCTGGAAATTCACACTTTTCCACATGCTTGGCCACTGATCCTGAAAGAGAAAGCCCTTCGCCCAAGGGGAAGCAAAAGTATCTTTCCCAAAGCTCTCAAAACTAGCCAGATTCCAAATACAATTAGTCTTCCCTTAGAGGGGGATAACAAGAACACAAAAAAAATGAACCTTCTGTCTGAAATGATCTAAGAGACAAACATGGTTATTGTTCCACATTTACCAATCTGGGTAGACAGGACAGATTGACTGTGGTGTCTACTGACAATTACAGCCAGATAAATAAGGCCCAGGAAGCAAACAGTCATGGAGCAGCCTGGGCATGCTGGGAAATCCATTGGATTGTCCATAAAAACAGGGCTTACGGTGGCTTTAATATTGAATATCCGTTTCATCACTTTGAAACCAGGAGCTGATACTCCAAGCAGCCTTGGCTGCATGAGAAATGAGGTTTCTGCAGCTTCTGTTTAGATGGAAAACTGCCGATTTACACCTACTTTGGAGTGAATACATTTATTTGTAAGTGTGTGCAAACCTACATTTTAAAGCCGCACGTCGGTGAGTTTTGTGGCTTTGCAGAACAAAGGTTTCATGGGCCTACTAAATATATATGTGTGTATTTAAATCAAATGAACCTTCTTAGGTTTCCTGGGACTGCGTAGAGCTCAACTTAACCCAGTTGGTCGTTTGGGGAGGGAAAACCTTGACAGCGAAGCCAGAGACACGTGAACTGAGGTACACAAAGCAGAAGACCCTATTCTGATCGCTGAGATTCTCCCAGTTTTTCAGGCTCAAATGATAATAGGAATATGGAATCCCCAGAAAACTCAGATTGGGAGGTGGCACATTCACACCCAATTAGCAAATCCACAAGATGAGTTTACTGAGCAGAGAACATGCCCCAGGGCAATGAGGGGCTGGGGAAGGGAAGGAGTAAGATCTGAGGGAAGGAAGAGACATTAACATGAAAGGAAGTCAAAGGACCCCCCAAAAAGGGGACTGGGTCAAGGGTGAAGAACTATGTCACCCACTTCACTCCATGGTGGAGAGGGGATGGTGTTCAGGCTAACAAGTCTACATAGAGCTTCGATGTCTTTGCAGGAGATGTAAGTTTTGATTTTATTATTTTTAAAGATATGTTTATTTCGTTAAAAATTTTCCAATTACATGCAAAAAAGTTTAATAATTGGTTTTTAAAAAAAAATGTTGAGTTCCAAATTCTCTCTCTTTGTTCAGCTTCTCTCCCCTCCTTGAGAGAGAGGGAGACAAGCTTTTAGAAGTAGAGCTTCAAGGTGGGGAACTATGGGTGTGGAATGCTGTATATGTGAGGTTGGGGCTTGGCCTACAGGCTGAGCCTGGTGGATCTCTTGAGCTCAGGAACTCTGAAGTAAGGCAACTGAAATAATGTAGGCATTAATATGATGAACCCCAAGGAGCAGAGGGGTATTTGGTTTCTCAAAGAGGAGTAAAAGGCACAGATCAGGAACACAGCAGGTCCAAACTATGTGCCAGTCGGAGAGGGGATGAGTAGCCTCTGTAACTTCTAGCTAGGATCTCTCTGACACCAGTCCAGAACTGACTCTGGTACATCTTTACCACAGCCACGTTAGGACCTCACTTTTTCCTCTTAACTTTTTCTTGCTGGGTGAGAGAGTGAAGATCACAGTCAGTTCATCCATGGTAGAGGTGCCATGAATTGAACAGGGTAAGGAATCCTCCTCTTTTTCCTTTTAGATCCCAAGAAATGGGTCCGGGGCCAAGGGGTTGCTTCTGTTCTGTTGTCTTTGACCTCCTCAGTTTCAGGTCCTGGCAGTGGACCCCACCAGACCCAGGGTCAGGGTCACAATGAGCTTGAAGCCAGGATTCCAGACGGGAGATTGGAGTCAGTCTGCCCTGCAGGGAAGCCCTGAAAATCCATGGGGTCTGGAAGTCGAGCCTGAGGGGGACTTCAGAGTCAGCAGATGAGACTGTACTATCCAGGAAATGAGTCAAACTATGAATCCAACCCTTCTTTCTCCCCCGAGACGGAAGTAATATAGACAGGGATTTAAGTCCCATGTGTCGGGAGTCTATTTGTATGTTTATGAGTATACCTTTGCTGTTGGTAGCTAACTGGGACACCATTTAGGTTCTGGAGAGTGTAGAGCACCCACTCCCTACAATTAAGGGGACACCATTGGTGGGTGCTAGAGCCATTTGCAGAGAACCTAGATGCTTTCTAATCTCCCTCAAGGATACTGGAGAACCTTGGGGCAGGGTGAGGGGGCGTGGAATGAAGGGTACCTGGCCTTCAGACAATGGGGCCAGAGTGGTCAGTTATACATTATATATTATCATGATACAAAGTCTATCCCACTCCCTCCATTTTCTCCCTTCCTCCAGCTCCCTACATATCCCCTGGAAATGATGCTTTCTCTGGATTTGTCATCCGTTCTGGCAACTTCCCTGAATTTCTCACATTGGAGGGATAGTCTTGCTTCTCTCCTTGTACTGGTCTCAGAGATGTAGCCTGGGCTGCATGTATAATATGCAAGTAGAGGTCCCTTGGCCCTGTTTGGGGGTCAGAGGAGCAATCCATTTTTCCCTCTCTGGTTCCACTCTGCTGCTCCTGTCTCCAGCACAGAGAGCGATTACAGATTTAGTGCCCCAGAACCTGTCCTTCACTCGAATATGGGGCCTTTCTCATCATAACTTGTGTCTAGAGAGGGCCCAAATGTACAGTTGAACCGTCTGAGCTTGGGGTTTGGTCCATGGCCACGTATTTCTATGGAGCCTAACCCATAATTTTCCATCAGAGAAATGGTCGAAATCTCAGTTCCCATCTCCCGTAATTTGACTTAGGGGGCTCTCAGTGGTTGATAATAGCTTTTCACAAATTGATATGGCAGAACCTCTACTTTGGGGCCATTAACTCTCAATGTTCTTCAGATTTTCAATCACCATTTTGAAATATAATTAAGAGGGAAGGGCAGGAAGAAGTGAAAGGAAAAATCAATCACTGAATTTACAAATGACTATAATTTTGTGGGAGAGGGAAATAAAGAAAACACATCCTGTAATCCCTTTGGGAAGGAGAGACTTCCGTTGTTGAGCCATCCTCTCCAAGGTGACAATATGGCACCAGGGAGGGGTAGCCTTGGGAACAGTGAGTGGGTTTGCTTATTAGAGCTGTGGCCTGGTCTCATGGATATAACCTTAGGTGAGAGTTGAGGCCTCTTTCTCTGTAGAATTGAAAGGTCTGCAAAGCCCCTTGAAGAAAGCCTGGCTACAATGGAGTGATGGAATGTTTTGTCTTCTTAGGAAAAGGATTCTGTAAGCCATGAAGAATATGTCAGACGTTTGGTCTCCTTATGGAAATAACTGATGGAATGAAAGAAAAAATAATTGTTAGAGGCTATATAGAGCCTCTCTATTTTTTTCTTTTTCCTTTTTTTTTAAATATAATTTTATTTATTTAACTTTTTACATTCATTTTCACAAAATTTTGGGTTCCAAATTTTCTCCCCATTTATCCCCTCCCCCCACCCCAATACACCAAGCATTCTAATTTTCCCTATCACCAACCTGCCCTCTCTTCTTTCATCCCTCCCTTCTTTTGTCCCCATCTTCTCTTTTGTCCCCATCTTCTCTTTTGTCCTGTAGGGCCAGATGACTTTCTATTCCCCATTAACTGTATTTCTTATTTCCTAGTAGCAAGAACAATAGTAAACAGTTGTTCCTAAAACTTTGAGTTCCAAATTCTACCCATCCCTCCCTCCCCACCCGTACCCTTTGGGAAGGCAGGCAATTCAATATAGGCCCTATCTGTGTAGTTTTGCAAATGACTTCCCTGATAGTCGTGTTGTGTAAGACTAACTGCTATGACTTCCCTGATAGTCGTGTTGTGTAAGACTAACTGCTATCCTGCCCCCCATTGTTTCTATTCTGTCTTTTGATCCTGTCCCTCCCCCGAGTGTTGACTTCAGTTCCTCCCATTGCCCTCCCTTCCATCATCCCCCTAACCCTGCTTATCTCCTTCTCCCCCACTTTCCTGTATTGTAAGATAGGTTTTCATACCAAAATGAGTGTGCATTTTATGCCTTCCTTTAGTCGAATGTGGTGAGGGTAAACTTCATGTTTTTTTCTCAGCTCTCCTCTTTTTCTCTCCACTAAATTGTCTCCTGCTTGCTTCTTGAATGAGATATAATTTACCCTATTCCATTTCACCCTCTCTCCTCCCACTACATTTCTCTCTCACCATTTACCTTAATTTCTTTTAAGATATGGTCCCATCCTATTCAATTCACTCTCTGCTCTCTGTCTCTGTATGTGCGTGCATGTGTGTATGTGTGTGTGTGGTCCCACCAACTACCCAGATACTGAAAAGTTTTAAGAGTTACAAATATTGTCTTTCCATGTAGGAATGTAAACAGTTCACCTTTGGTAAGTCCCTTATGACTTCTCTTTGCTGTTTACTTTTTCATGCTTCTTCTCATTCTTGTGTTTGAAAGTCAAATTTTGTTTTCAGCTCTGGTCTTTTCATCAAGAATGCTTGAAAGTCCTCTGTTTCATTCAAAGACCATATTTTCCCCTGAAGTATTATACTCAGTTTAGCTGGGTAGGTGATTCTTGGTTTGAGTCCTAGTTCCTTTGACTTCTGGAATATCTTATTCCACGCCCTTCAATCCCTTAATGTAGAAGCTGCTAGATCTTGAGTTATCCTGATTGTATTTCCACAATACTGGGATTGCTTCTTTCTAGCTGCTTGCAATATTTTCTCCTTGACCTGGGAATTCTGGAATTTGGCCACAATGTTCCTAGGAGTTTCTCTTTTTGGATCTCTTTCAGGAGGTGATCGATGGATTCCTTCAATACTTATTTTGCCCTCTGGTTCTAGAATCTTAGGGCAGTTTTCCTTGATAATTTCATGAAAGATGATGTCTAGGATCTTTTTTTGATCATGGCTTTCAGGTAGTCCCATAATTTTTAAATTGTCTCTCCTGGATCCATTTTCCAGGTCAGTTGTTTTTCCAATGAGATATTTCACATTCTCTTCCATTTTTTCATTCTTTTGGTTTTGTTTTGTGATTTCTTGGTTTCTCAGAAAGTCATTAGCCTTCATCTGTTCCATTCTAATTTTGAGAGAACTATTTTCTTCAGAGAGCTTTTGAACCTCTTCTTCCATTTGGCTAATTCTGCTTTTGAAAGCCTTCTTCTCCTCATTGGCTTTTTGAACCTCTTTTGCCAATTGAGTGAGCCTATTTTTCAAGGTGTTATTTTCTTCAGCATTTTTTGGGGTCTCCTTTAGCAAGGTATTGACCTGTTTTTCATGCTTTTCTTGCATCTCTTTCATTTCTCTTCCCAGTTTTTCCTCCACATGTCTCACTTGATTTTCAAAATCCTTTTTGAGCTCTTCCATGGCCTGAGCCCACCGGACATCCACCTGGGATGTCTGGGATACAGAGGCCCCGACCTCCACGTCTTTCCCTGATGGTAGGAATTGTTCCTCGTCATCAGAAATGAAAGGCGGGAACATCTGTCCCCCAAGAAAGTAGCTTTCTATGGTCTTATTTTTCTTCCCTTTTCTGGGCATTTTCCCAGCCAGTTACTTGACTTCTGAGATTCCTGTCCACCCCCGCCTAGATCCACCCAGCTAGTGCTTGTGGTCTGAGATTCAAATCCTGCTCCCCAGCCTCAGGGCTTTTAGCTGCTGGCCAGCGGGGCTGCTATTCAATGTGAGCTTAAGTTCTGGTGCTGTGGTGGCAGGGCCACCTCCCAGGCTCAGTTCCCTCAGGGGGTTTATGCAGAGACCTTTGGTAATGGCCCTGAGCTCCTACTTGCTCCGGGAGTCCCAGGCCGCCGCTGCCTCTGCTGCTGCCTCTGCCGTTTCCTCCCGAGGGGGCCCAAGTCACAGAGACACCCTGCTCCCCTCTTGGCCAGCCCAGAAGTCTCTCTCTCACTGACCTGTAGTGCCTGTGGGCAGAGGGAAGTTTGTGGCACGGGAGGTTCCATCCCTGAAGCCTGCTCGGATCTGCTCCTCTGGGGACGTGAGGCCAGGGCAGCGCAGGGGTGGGCTCAGCTGTCTGAAGCACGACGGACCCCTGGGGATGGCTTTCCAGGGCTCTCTGGAATGGAAATCTCTTTCACTGTGTTTCTGCACAGCTTGCACTGATCCACAATTTGTGAGGAGTTCTTTTTACAGAAAATTTCTGGGCTGTGGATTTGGAGCTAGCATACATGAGTCTTTCTACTCTGCCATCTTGGCTCCTCCCCCCTATAGCCTCTATATATACACACGTGTATGTGTGTGTGTGTGTGTGTGTGTGTGTGTGTGTATGTGTCTGTGTGTGTAGTGAAAAGATATTCAGTTCCCAAGTTGGAAAACCTGGATTCAAATCCTACTGTGGTTACTTATCTCTGTGACTTTGGGCAATCCTGGGCCCAAATGAAGGATTTGGACTAGATGGCTTCTGGGGTCCTTTCCAGTGTCAGAGCTTTGATTAAATGTCCAATAAAATTACCAAAAATGAATCTGGGGTTCAGAAAAGAGAACTGGCTTTCTAGGAAAACTAAGACAATAATCCAATTATTCGATAAGTGCCAGGTGTTTGGGATATAAAGAAAAAAAAGGAAGCACATCCCATGGGCCCTTTCTTTAAGGGCATCAATCACAGCCAGTCCAGGCCTTTTTATCCTGTATCCATGAATTCAGACAATAACTAGCTGTGTGGCCCTAGGCAAGTCACTTCATTTCTGTCTGCCTCAGTTTCTTCAACTGTAAAATAGGGATCATAACAACTTCATAGGGTTGTTCTAAGGATTAGATGAGATGGTATTTCTGACACATAGTCAACACTTAATCCATGGTGGTTCCCTTCCTCTCGACCCACCCTTGGAGCCACTGACTTCCTTTCCTGATCATATATTTCTTGGACAGTGTATTTTATGCCACGACTCAGTTAATCTATATACTTTTACTGAGCACCTACTATGTGATAGGTGCTATACCAGGTAGTAAGGATACAGATGGAATGGTTCCTGACCTTTGGAAGCTTCCATTCTATGGGAGAAGACAAGGTATACATATACAATTGTATACAAAACAAATAAAGATAAAAATATAAATAAGCATAAGGTCATTTCTGTCATGCAAATCTCATCATTGGTCACATCATACAACTTATTTCTGTCCCACATACATCTCTCCCATGTTCCTTGGGTCATCTGCAACCTTAACTCCAGGATTCTGCTGTCTTAGGCAGGTTTTGCATCCATGAAGCAAATAGCAACTTAAAATACTACTGGGCTAATAGAGTAAAATTTTGATTCATGAAAATGCTTACGGAATGAGGCCAGATCTGGTTAATTAAGAATGAACCACAAAACATTTTTTTGGACTCATAGAAAATGAGTAATGATAATGACCATACTTACCCATTAGGATATGAGCTCCTGGAGGGCAGGTCTCTTTTTGTATATCCAGCACTTAATGAATGGTTACTGATTGATTAAAGCTGACATTTATTTAGTACTTTAAGGTTCCCAATAATCCAATTAGTCAATCATTTCATAAGCATTCATTAAGTGCCTACTAGGTGCTGGGGATACAGAAGGAAAAAAGAAAGCACATTCTATGGGCCCTTTCTCTTAAGGGCGTGGATCATAGCCAGTTAAAAGTGCCTTACCTAGGTTTGATCCTCCTAATAGCCTTAACAGGAAGATGCTATTATTTACAGCTAGGGAACCTGAGTCCTGAGAGAATTTAAATGATTTGCTAGTGTCTGAGGAAGGATTTGAACCCAGCTCCAAGTCTAGCCCTTTTATCTACAGCCTTAGAGGTTGCATCATCCAACTCCTTCATTTTACATAGAAGGAAACTAAGGCCATAGAAGAAATATCTCTTTCTAGCTAGTAGCAAAACCATAATTTTAACACAATCGATGAGCATTTACTAAAGTATTAATGTTCTAGGCACTGTTCTAGGTACTGGAGGGGAAGGGAAAAGAATGAGCATTTATATAGTGCCTTCTATATTCTAGGCACTGTTTTTTTTAAAAAAACATATATGTATCAACTGATCTTCACAACTCTAAGAGGTAAGTGCTAGTATTATCCCCATTTTACAGTTGAGGAAACCGAGGCACAGATTAATGATTTCCCCAAGGTCTTGAAGCAGTCTCTGCCTTCAAAAAACTTCCATTCTATCAGGAAAATAAAATCTACAGACTGCAAACACACCAAACATGGATTGTGATTTCATGAGCGTGGGGATCTTCCATTGTGGAAACTCCCCCCATTGGGGCAGCTCAACCACCAGTGTATAATTTATTGTCAGAGAGTCGCCTGGGCTGCTGAGACCTTAAGTACCCTGGTCACAGAGTTGGTTAGGATGTGTCAGAGATAGATACTGGATAAGATAACTTGGATTCCTCTTTTTGCCCTTCCCTCCTTAATGTGTTGATGAGACAGTCCCCAAGGCCATTTTTATCTCTAGGATTCTCAAGTTCTTTTTTCTCCTTCTTTCTCCCATCTCTTCTTCTCTATGTCTTCTTTCCCTCCCCCTTTCCTGCTGAACACTGAAAGTCCCTGAAAGGGACCTCCCTTTAAAGCCATAAACCTTCTTCAGAAACGCTAATCCGACCATATTCATGGGTGTTTTCCATCAGAAATAGTCCCCACCTGGCTCTTCTGAAGAAACAACACTTGGTTTCAGACACTGTATTCCCCACCCACCCCTACCCCTAGATACCCCCTATTGTCTTTCCCAATCTTCAGTACATCCCAGTGGAAATAGCATTGACTCTAGAGTCAGAGACTTTGGATTCAAATCCTGCCTCTGACCTTGAGCAACCTTGGGCAAGTATCTTGACCTCTGTATTATCAGCTGTAAAATGGGGGTGCGGGGAGAGGACCAGATGATCTCCAAGGTGCCTTGAAGTTCTATATTTATGATCCTACTGTCTCTCTGCGTCTCAGACTCTAGTTTAGATTTGAAGACTTTCCTGCTCTAACACCATGATCCTATGATCCCTTCAGGTCCAGACCAATTTTCCTCAGAGACAAAGGGCTCCTGGAGAGGCCTCCAAAACACAACAAATAAACCAGCACAGTCTAGACTTAAGAGGGTCAGAAAGAGGTAGATTCATTTTCCTTCTGCCCCAGGTCCTCACCATATCAGGTGATCAACAGTTTTGAAGGAGATCCTCTCCTCTAGACTCAAGTCTCCCCACATTTCTCATTCTCATTAAGGTTCCGAAGAATGAGATCATTCACATATTCTCTGATCTGATTGCCCTCTTCTGGATAAGAATACTCATAGCCTCTCTTTAATCAGGAGAATAGGCCAAGAAGCTTTGCTTTGTCATTCTGAAAGCAGCTTATCTGGGTCTCTAACAATTCAGGGGACAGCCTTTCCTGCCCTCCTCTCCTCTCATCCTCTTTTGGTTGTTGCTAACTTGGACCAAAGAATGCGAGCAGTTGATGTTGGGGAAATCACTGGGACTAACAAGGGCATGGCAGACGTGGTAGGGGTGAGGTGTGAGGGTGGGCAAAGCTGGCCCAGCTCCATCCTTCATGCTTGACCATAACCATACATCCTCTCTGGTGACTGCTCTGGTATGGCTTCTTTGTGATACAGGAAAGTTAATTAGACTTCAAAGGAACTTTAATTTCCATAGATGCTTCTTTGACCTTTGTGGGCAGCATCGAAAAATAATTTAGGTTCATTAAGGTGCCTCTTCATTTTTCTATAGAGAAAAGCATATCTAAGTATTAGGGCAAAAAAGGGGTATCTGTCTCTCTAGTGAATGAGAAATTGCCAATGTTCAGTTTATGATTTGGTGAATAGGGGGCCTATTGAATCAGTCAGTCAATTAATCTATGGTATTAAACTAGGTGTAGAAAAGTCCCCAAGAAATTTGGAAGGAATGAAAGCCATTGGATAAAATGAAATGATACTACACAAGAGGTTTGTATATGGGGATTGGTTGGGGAAAGTCAGTAATAGCTTGTAGAATTTAGTCCATTGAGAGCCAGTGGCAGGTCACTACAGTCTACAGGAAAGAGAGGTTATGGCTATTCTCCTGAGAAAGAGTCACCTGGCAGAGATGGGGAAGGAGAGATGAAAGAGCCTCTACCTCTTGCTCTTTCCTTGGCCAGAGGCATCTTGTATGCCTTGAAAGGCTGGGAGATTTGGGACTTCCAATGGAAGGCCTAAGAAAATCCTTAGAATAGTAGTGTCTCCATAGGACAAATTAGGCTTGTTGGGGAAAGGCAACTTCAGGACCCTGTGAAGAACCCAGCAGAAAGCTATACTACACCTACCTGGGGCTTCATACAGACCCACAAATCTGAGACAGGGAAAGACTTTTGGCATTTGGGAGCTGAAAATTACTAACTGCCAAATGTGTTTTCTAAGTTTGAATACACTTTCTCCTGGATTCTGTATATTCTCTATATTACTGAATTCTGCATATACTGTATATACTTGTATGTATGCCCCAGTTTAGGGCTAAGTCTTGGTCAGAGAGTTGAGAATTCAGATTTAATTAAATTCAGAATTTTAAAAGCTGCAAACACTGTTGATTGTGTTTTCATTGTAATAGAGTCCAGTGGAGTTTATATGCTATATTTAGAGCTGCACCTTGACTTCTCAGGACATTTGACCCTATATCTGTTCAATTTATATTTTCTTTTGTATAAAACGTATTCTAATCTCTATATGAGTGAATAATTCTTTTAGGTCACACAGAGTTTGAAAGATTAGAATCACAATGAAAAGGAGGAAAACAAGAACTAGCTGAATCATGAATTATTGTTCAGAATCTATTTGCCTGCCTTAGGCTAAATAAGAATGAATCCAGGTTGAGGATAGTGAGGAAAAAGGCAGGTCTCATCCACGTGTGTCTCCTGCTACAGAGCTTTTCCCTTAACTTGAAATCTCACTCAAAGACCAGGGTGTGAGGGGTAGCAAGGTGGTACAGTGAATAAAGCACTAGGCCTGAAGTCAAGAATTCCTGAGTTCAAATCCAGTCTCAGACACATACTAACTGGGAACTGAGCAAGGCTGCCTGTCTCAGTTTTCTCAACTGTAAAACAAGGATTATAAACAGTGCCTCCTCCCAGGATTGTTATTCAGATTAAATGAAATATTATCCTAGTGTATAACCCAAGTGATGGATGATCACAAAAGGAGATAAAGTGAAAGGTAGAGATAGCCAGTGGGTAGCCTGTGTGCTCCAGTGATGCCCACGTAAGACTAAGGGATCTCTAGAGAGAACCCCAGCTCCCTTCTAGTCATAAAGCATGAGAAGGTTGAGAGGGTTGCTACAAGCACCACTGTAGGGAGATCACAGATTCACCGAAGTAAAAATGGGCCAGCTGTGGTGTTTCCTCCTGAAGACATCTGCAGCAGCTCCCTTGGGGGCCCTCTCCCCAGGGTCTACCTAATGTTACCTGCTTGACATTCTCCCTGAAACCCCTGCCACCCCAGGACAGCATCCCCGTTTATAATCTTTAGACAATTAGAACAGTTCTCTCACAACCGATAGCTCATCACAGCCCTGTCACTGCATTGACACATGCATGCCTTATTGGCCTAATATATCATTACAGCAAGGTGTTTGGATGATGCATAGCTTAAAAGATGGAGCTATCAAAAGAGTGAGTCTAAGAGTAGATTAAATTTAATTACAGGATAAAAGGATGCTCATCCGTTACTCTGGTGATGAATTAACTTGGGGAAGAAGCGTCAGCTTCTCAAGAAGGAAAGCTGAGACATCAGTAAAGCATGTCAGTAAGATGATGAGTCCTCCCCCCATGCCCCAAGACCTGGAAAAAATCCCAGGGACAAATACCATCAAATTGTAGTTGTTTCTGTTTATTTGTTTGTTTTTTAAGCATTGGTAACTTTCTCTATATATTTCTATATCCTGGAATCTCATTTTAGGGTGAAGATGGGAAAAAATTTCTGTTGTGTTCACAGTCTGGCAGCAGGGTGTTAAAAATAGAATCGAGAAGACCTGAGTTCAAGGCTATCTGTGAGTCCACATACTAGTCATGTGACTCTGGGAAAATCACTGAAGCTCTCTCAGTCTCAGTTTCCTCCCTTGTCAAATGAAGGAGTTGGGTCCTTTCCATCTCTAAATGTCTGAAAGCCAGAGTGTGGTGGGAAGTAAACTGTATGCCTTAGTCTGTACCTGCTCTAGCACATGGTAGGTACTTGAGTGATGTGTGGACCTAGTCTGATCATGTACCTTAGAAGGGCAGAATTGCTAGAAACAGGGGACTGGGTAGCATCAGACCAGAACAGCCACAGCTCCACAGTTTAAAAGTGTAATCAACTAGGAAGTGCCCCTTGGAAGTGCACTGATAGGGCCACTGAGTTCCATCCAAATGTATTTAACCCTGGAGATGGTGACCCACAGTGGCCCATTCCTTTACATGATTGGGTTTAGACACAAGCAAGACTTCCCGATTGGTCGACAAAGACAGTCTGAGAGAGGCACCTCCCCTCAGCAGGGATGACCTCATTCAGCATTGTCATTCACACAATCCTGTCCAACAAACCCATGGTCTTCTCATTAGAGAACCAGCACCATCTTTTTGGAGTAGCAGAGGCCCCGTCACCTGGAGAAACGCTAAACAAATTGTGATTCATGAATACAATGTGATCTGTCTGGGTCTAAGAAAAGATCGATTTGAAGAATTCAGAGAATCATGAGAAGATGCAATGAACTTATGCGGAGTAAAATTATTAGAACCAGAAAAATAACATAAATGGCTATGACAATGTAAACAGGACAAATAATAACAAAAAAGCAAAACTGAGAGCAGCTATGCAGTGCAGCAGATAGAGTACTTTACTGGGCCTGAAGTCAGGAAGACCTGAGTTCAAATTTAGCCTCTGACACCAGCTTTGCAACCCTGAGCAAGTCACTTAACCCTGTCCACTTCAGTTTCCTCATTTGTAAAATTTCCAGAATTTTTTCCAAGAAAGCTCCAAATGGGGGTAACAAAGTGTTGAACATGGCTGAAATGACTGAGCAATAGAAAACAAAACTGGACGCTGGGCAATAATAAAAAATTGTAAGAAAGAAAGAAATGTCCCCCACCCCCATTCTGTGTAGAGGTGAGGGGCTATGGGGCATAGAAAACTACACAGACTGCTAGACTAGTGAAGGAATTAGTTTTATTTCTATGTTTCATTTTTATGCTTTGTTATAGAGGATGTCTTGCTAGCAAAAAGAAAAGACATTTATGCTTTTTTCATCTAAAGAACAAACATAAAAAAGGAACCTGTGAGTCCTTCTTACAGAAGTTTATTCCAAACTCTCCATTATTGGGGACAGACTTGTACTCAACCATTTTCAAAGTGGTTCAAAGTCTTTTGGACATGATTTGGTGGGAATTTAAAAAATTGGCTGAGCAATATGGTGCCCTACTCCAAATGCACAACAAACAGAAAGGTTTTATATGTACATGTTGCATTTGACTAGTTGTTTCACAGCTTCCAAATAGAATGTCAGCTCTCTTTTTGAGGGCTCAGACCCTCTTGGACATTGGTCAGGTTGCTCTGGGTCACAGGATTGCTTCTGGGGAGCACACAGGGCCAGCCCTAAGCATGGGGGTCGTGTGGGAAGCCACTGGCAGAGGAGATTCAACGGACACGGGGGCTCTCAGTCCACCTTCCCCCAAATAATTCTCATCATTATAATCATGTCTGTAGGCCCTGAGCACTGAAGGCCCTGATTAGAATAGATACATGTTCCCTGGGAGAGAAAGCATGGGAAGTGATTTTCAGTCATTGAGGCTGATGGAGGATCTCACTGATGTGTGTCCATCATCAGCCATTGTGGAGAGAGCATGCTGCAATTAGAGACAGGATGACCTGAGTTTGAATTCATCCCCCAACATGTACTAACAACGTAATCCTGGGTTGACCATTCACTTTTCTCAGCCTCAGTTTCCTCCACTGTAAAACAGGGATAGAACTAGCACTCACTTCTCAGGATTGTTCTAAGGATCAAACAAGATGGATGAAGTGCTTTGGAAGCCATATATCATCTAACAGAAGGAACTCCAGCAGCAGGTTACACCTTTTTGATGGAGGAAAAGGGGGTGGAGAAGGTACAAGATGAACTCAAATGTGGAGGGCCCCTAAGCTCTGGGGGATTTTCAGAAATAGAAAACTGCCTGGCAGCTTGGCAGACTTCTCCACTCTTCCGGTGGATAGTCACAGCACCCCTGGGCCTCCTCAGCAGCTCAGGAAATGCTTCCCTTCCCCCAAACCCACTGAACACAGGCAGAAGCCCAGGCCCACATCCCTACCACCTCTGGGAAGATTTCTTTAGCCACTTTCTGAGCCTCTGAAGGCAAGCAGCAGGCATTTGATTATGCAAATATGTGGTAAGCCCTTAATGAGACTGTCTTTATCGTGTTATATTTCATCATTTTGATCCTTATTCATAAATGCAGTTGCCACATTGAGAGGCTTACTAAAGAAACTGAATGAGTGGGGAACTGGAACCATTTACATGGTCCTCTGAACCCCCAGCAGACCAAGATTCACAGGACTCCAGAGACAGGAAAACAGCATTGTTGAACCCGGTTCTCCCATGAGAGCCAGTCTCAACAACTCCATTCAGCAACCATTTATTTTAAGTGCCTGCTAGGTATCAGGCTATGGGGATAAAATGAGACAGTCCTGCCCTCAAACTATGTATCTGGGTCTTACCAACATTTCTTAATTACAGACCAAACTCCTCGTCCATTTGTGGCCCCTAATGTTCCTCCTCACCTCCTACTTCCTACCTTTCTCATTTCAGTGAGGTCTCCTCCTTTGATATCCCCTCACCTTCAGATCTTCATAAAAAGTAAATTAAAAGGACAATGATATGCATGGTATTCATTACCAAACCATCTCAGGCTGTTCTCCAAAGTGACCCCCAATTCCTTTGTCCTCTGTTCTGGAAAGTTGCGAAAGACTTTTGCAGACCTAATAATTGTCCCCCTTGAACATGAAACATCTCTTCTAACCTGAGGACCCCAGCCATGGCAGGGGTAGAGGATTGCAGTGTGGTTCTCTTGGGGCCCCTGGTCCAAACAGACATCTTTAGCCTTGTTGTTGCGAAGCTGTTGGGACAGAAACAAACCAAACCATGTTAACCTTCATCAATCAGATGTTGCTTTGCATTAAAACATTCACCTTTTTCAACCATGAGGGTTGTGACTTGTCCAATTCCTTTCCAATATAGCCTGCTCTCAGCTCATCATACAGTAGGTGTTTAATAAATAATTGTTGATTGATTGACTGATAGAGGATCTCTAAGGTTCTTTCAAGTATAATTACATTATAGTAATATCCTTTGTAATGTAAGATTTGGGAAATGGGGTGGAGTCAAGATGGCAGAGTAGAAGGATAAACCTGCTCTTAGCTCTACCCCAAAAGCCCATAAAATACCTGTAAAAAATGATGCTAAACAAATTTTAGAGCAGCAGAGGCCACAAAATGACAGAGTGAAAGAGATTTCCAGCCCAAGACATCCTGAAAGGCAGACAGGAAATGTCTACCGCACCCAGCTCAGAGCAGAGCATGGCTCAAACTTGGCCATTTGGCACAGCAGCACAGCAGGGACAGGATTGGAGAAGGTGGAATCCTGGGCAGCAGCTGTGGTTGCAAGATTTCTCACTGCACAAACACCAAAGACAGCTTCCAAGGTCAGTGAGAAAACTCTTCCACCTAGGTGAGAAGGAAGCAGCATGAACCCCTAGCCTTGGGCCCAGGGTAGCCAAAGTCACTGTAAACCCTGGGGGAATTGAGCTGCTGATCTGAATCTCTGCTCTGAGTGGCGTTTGGAACTCTATTTACAGATCCTGGGAAGAAAACTTTGTGGTTGCTCCCAGACCACAGTGCAGGCCAGGAGAGGAGTAAACTCTTCTCCCTTGACTGTGCCACTTTGGAAGAACTAAGAACTTACAGGTCCCTAGAGTATACCCTCCACTTGACAAAAGACTCAAAAGTCAAGTAAGTGGCTGGGAAAATGCCCCAAAAAAGGACAAAAAAAATAAGACTATAGAAGGTTACTTTCTTGGTGAACAGGTATTTTCCTCCACCCTTTCAGATGAGGAAGGACAAAAACATACCATGAGAGGAAGACATCAAAGTCAAGGCTTCTTCATCCAAAACCTCTAAAATAAATTTGCAATGATCTCAGGCCATGGAAGAGCTCAAAAAAGATTTTGAAAATCAAGTAAGAGAGGTGGAGGAAAAATTAGGAAGAGAAATGAGAGCGATGCAAGAAAATCATGAAAAGAGAGTCAACATCTTGCTAAAATGCTGAAGAAAATAACACCTTTAAAAACAGACTAACCCAAATGGCAAAAGAGGTCCAAAAAGCCACTGAGGAGAAAAATGCTGTCAAAAGCAGAATCAGCCAAATGGAAAAGGACAATAATTTACCGAGGAAAATAGTTCTTTGAAAAATAGAATGGAGCAGATGGAAGCCAATGACTTTATAAGAAATCAAGAAATTACAAAACAAAACCAAAAGAATGAAAAAAAATTGAAGACAATGTGAAATATCTCACTGGAAAAACAATTGCTCTGGAAAATAGATCCAGGAGAGAAAATTTAAAAATTATGGGGCTACCTGAAAGCCATCATGAAAAAAAGAACCTAGACATCATCTTTCAAGAAAATAATCAAGGAAAACTGGCTGATATTCTAGAACCAGAGGGTAAAATAAATATTGAAAGAATCCACCAATCACCTCCTGAAAGAGATCCAAAAAGAAAAACTCCTGGGAATATTGTAGCCAGATTCCAGAATTCCCAGTTCACGGAGAAAATATTGCAAGCAGCCAGAAAGAAACAATTTAGTATTGCGGAAATACAATTAGGATAATACAAGATCTAGCAGCTTCTACATTAAGGGACTGAAAGGCCTGGAATACAATATTCCAGAAGTCAAAGGAGTTAGGATTAAAACCAAGAATTTCTATCCAGCAAAACTGAGTATAATACTTTTGGGGGGAAAATGATCATTCAATGAAATAGAGAAATTTCAAGCATTTTTGATGAAAAGACAACAGCTGAATAGAAAATTTAACTTTCAAACACAAGAATCAAGAGAAGCATGAAAAGGTAAACAGGAAAGAGAAATCATAAGGGACTTACTAAAGTTGAACTGTTTACATTTCTACATGGAAACATAATAATTGTAACTCTTGAGACTTTTCTCAGTATCTGGGTAGCTGGAGGGATTATATACATATGGTCAGAGGACACAAGGTGAGTTGAGGAGGAAGGGATGATACCTAAAAAAGTGAAATTAAGGGGAGAGAGAGGAATACATTGGGAGGAGAGAGGGAGAAATGGAATGGGGCAATTATCTCTCATAAAAGAGGCAAGAAAAAGCTTTTTCAATGGAAGGGAAAAGTTGGGAGGAGAGAGGAAAAAAGTGAAGCTTACTCTCATCGCATTTGGCTCAAGGAGGGAATAACATGCACACTCAATTTAGTATGAAAATCTATCTTACACTATAGAAAATTAAATTAAACTACCACATCTGCAACCCCCTTGTAGTTGATCCTTATGCTCAGAGAGAGAGGAAGTATGGTAGAGGGTTTAACCAGAGTTCAAATCTTTTCTCAGACACTTGCTTGCAGTACATTCTAGGCAAGTCACTCTGTGTCCTCATTTGTAAAATGGAAGGTTTGATTTTATACCCTCTATTGTCCCTAAAGTCTACAATTCTAAATTCTGGCTCTGACCAGTAATTCTGTGTGGCCTTTAAGTTGTATATGTCGGTGCCAACAATCCCATAGTCCCCAATGTTTTCCTGCTTCAGTGACAATGGGCATATCCTGCCTATTAATGAAGCACAGACACGAAGAGCAGACATTGACGCCCCTCAAGAGGTAGACCATGATATAATGAGAAGGGTACCCAGTCCCCTTCACCATCTTTCCCTAACTGGCCTAAATAGGACCTAAACTTCTTGCCATGGGTTCTCTTTTTGGGATAAAGTATTGAAGGTCTCAGTTAACATGGAAATAGCATTTGGAGAAGGATGGGGCATGGTGCAGGATGATATTCAAAGAAAATCTTATAAGCCTTAAACATCATCACTCCTTACATTAGTATAGAGGATGGGATGGTCGGATTGGCCTCAAACACTGAGAAGGGACATAGGGCAGGTTTTGACAAAAGAGAAATCCAGAGCATGGGAGTACAGGCTTCTATGAGACCACTGAGAACATGGGGGTGGGCTGGAAGATGCCACCAGAGATGATGGACCTCGCTGAATTAATGGCAGAGATTCAGGTTGTAGAAGGGAAATGTCACTAATTCCTAAACCTTTTTAAAGTTAATATAATTTTTCAACGAACAAAAATATATTTTCCCCTCCTACTTCTTTTGTTTTATTAAAAAAATAAAGAAAACCAAAATGTTTGTGATAAACATGCATAGTCAAATAAAACAAATTCCTTTAATGGACATGTCCAAAAAAGAGATGCCTCAAATTTGCATCATGAGTCCAATGCTTCTCTGCCAGGAGATGGTTAGCATGCTTTAGCAGCAGCCTTCTTAATTCCTAAACATTACCTAAATCTCACCCAGACCTTACTCTAAGCTTAAGAAGTTCCCAGGAGATTTTCCTAGTAAACACCTCTCCTTAAAGTATGAAGAGGTCTCTGAGTCTCAATAAATCCATGTTCCTTGAGGCTTCCATAATTTCATGGAAACTAAATCAATTCCCAAGTTAAATCATGGCACTTCATTGACAGCAATAATTCAGCAGATGGAGAATAGAGATGGAGCATTGATCAATACAGAGAAGGCTCTAATTGCTTTCACTCATTCATTTACTTTTTCTGGCATTCCGATGACTGCTCACTGTCATGACCCAGCACTGAATAGCTAATAGTACCCCACATCATGATAGGTGACCCAAGCATCCAGTTTCATGCTTCCTGTGGCTACTTTTGTGATTCATTGTGATACTCACCTCCCCATAGGCAATAGTGTTATTGTATCTTCGCATCTCAGGATAAACATGGTCCAGGTACCACTGGAAATTCTTACACTTTAACCTTTTCCTTAAAGCTCTTCTTTCTGAGACATCACCAATGTCTATCCCTGGATTCTGAAAATAAAATTGAAAAAGGCACAAAACTCAGAACAGCATTGATGGGGATGAAAGGAATTAGAGATTTAGAGATAGAAGAGACCTCAGAATGCTTTAATTTGATGATAGGACCAACCATTGTCAACCTCAGGGGAATCTCTGCCTCATAGCTCTCAGGAAACTTAGACAATATCTGTATTCATATCTCACCCTCAGTGTTTATTTATACATGGGCTGACTTGGACAACTCACTTAACATTCCCCAGCATCATTTTCCTCATCTGTAAAATAATGGAATTTGACAAGATGGCCTCTAGGGTTCATTCCAACTCTACACTTTTGATCTCATGATCTCTCTGAGTCTCTGGCTCCTCATCTCTCAAATAAGAGGAATGGAACTAGCTGACTTTAGAAGTCTCATCTAGTTCTAGATGCATCTAGTCTCATCTAGCTCTGGATGCCTCTAGTAGCATTCAGAGAGTTCACAGAATCTTGGGCAGAGACTCTAGAGGCTTGATGAGTTCAGTCTGGATATGAAAAGAACACTGTCTTTGATATTCCTGACAAATGGTCATCTAGCCTTTTCTTGATTTCCTCTAATAACGGGAAGTTCACTTCCTCCCAGCACCAGCGCCTTCCTTTCCTACATACATTGGGAAGTTTTTCTTGATTTCAAGCCTAAATTTGTCTCCTTGAAACTCAAAGCTATCATTGTTGGGGCTACCAGAAAAAGTCTAGTTCCTTCGCTCTTCACATACTTGAGGTTGACTACTGTGTACCCAAGACTTATCCTATCTCTGTTATCCGCTCCACCCCATTTGAGGTCATCAACTCCATTCATCTAAAACCCATTAAAGAACAACATGTCTCCCTGTCCATAGTCCAGAACTTCTCCCTCATACATTGTGAAATGGCCTTCTCTTTATCCTCAATGACTCATCCTCCACATTTCTTTCTGTAACCACCAGGTGTAATTATTCATATAATGATTTGATACAGTAAAGACAAGAGGAGTTTGCAACCACTTTACTGAGCTCTTTGTTACAGATGTATGATCCACTGCACCTCCCCTACCCCATAACCCCCAGCCCCATACCCTCAACATTTAGTTCGCAATTCTGTCTTTCCTGAAGTTCATTATATGCAGAAGAAAAGGTAATTTTCCGTCATAAAGTTCATAATGATTTTCTAATGAATTATTCACTTGGATTTTGCCAAAATGAACAGTTAATGAGCTTCTTTGTGCAGAGGTAAAAATCGGGAATCCAAAACGTGAAACATCAGACCTTGCTAAGGGTTGCCCTGGATCAGGAGAAACACAAACTTCTATTGCTTGGTAGTCTAGTGATGACAGATATGACAGTGTCTGGAAGGTGGGGGAGAACTATTCCATTATAGTTTTGGCAAAAGTATGAGCAGAATGGGCTTTTCAGCCCTACTAATTTTTAGAGGGAAATGAATCAGGGATTTTAACTTTATGCCAGGTATGGTTGAATAATCTGTCTTTTTTTGTTTCCTTTTAAAAGTTTTCTGGTGGAGATATCAAAATTTCTAGGTGATTTTTAGCTACACAGATACCAATTTTATAATAAAATAAAATGGTAGTTCAAGTTTTCATGTAGGATTATGGGATCTGAGATTTAGGATGGAAAGAACCTCAGAGGCCATTGAGTAAAATGAAGGAAGGAAGGAACAAAAAATATATGTTTAGGAACAGATATGATTACCAGGAATTGGAGCAAACTGAATATACAAAACATCTTTGGGGAGTCCTTACCCACCAGTACACCCCATCCTACTGTGACCAGAGTTATTTGGTTCTGACTGAAATGTGTGTCAGAGAAAGGATGCTCAGCTCATACCTCCAGAGGCAGGTTCCAGGCAATGTACACATGGGACTTATAATCATCCATCCAGACCTCGGCTACTCGTAAAGCATTCCTCTTGGTGTAAAAGCCGATGTTGTTGTTGTAAGGCTTCTTCTTCCTCTCAATGTGGGCCACTCGGGAACAGGGCAGGACCTCCATACTGCCACCACAGAGCCACACCTGGAGCAGGGAAGGACAAAGCACACAGCTATCAGCCTGAGAGGTTCTGTGTTTTT
Source organism: Bettongia penicillata ogilbyi (assembly GCA_023548195.1). Lineage (NCBI taxonomy): Eukaryota > Metazoa > Chordata > Mammalia > Diprotodontia > Potoroidae > Bettongia > Bettongia penicillata. The sequence continues at coordinate 278,845 of JAJHZJ010000284.1, forward strand.
TTTTCCTTTTTGAATATATAATTTATTTACTTTGCAGTTCTCGACATTCACTTCCACAAGAGGTCTGAATTCAAAATTTTCTCCCCATCTCTCCAGGACACCATGCACCCCATCTACCCCTTCCTCCAGTCTGTCCTCTCTTCTATTACCCACCTTTCTTCCATCCCCCTTCTCCTCTATTTTCCTGTAGGGCAAAAGAAATTTCTACACTCCATTGCCTGTATATCTTTATTTTCAGTTGCAACAATTTTTAACATTCATTCTTAAAGCTTTGAATTTCATACTCTCTCCCTCCCTCCCCACCCACCCTTACTGAGAAAACAAGTAATTCAATATAGGTCATATATGTGTAACAATGCACAATACTTCCATAATAGTTATGTTGTAAAACACTAACCACATTTCCCTCTGTCCTATCCTGCCCTTCGTTTATTCCATTCTCTCCCTTGATCTCTCCCACAATAGTGTTTGCTTCTGATTATCCCTTTCCCCAATTTGCTGTCTCTTCTATTATCTTCCCTCTCCTATCCCCTTCCCCCTTGTCTTCATGCAGGGCAAAATAGATTTCCATATCCAATGGAGTGAATGTTATTCCCTCCTTAAACCAAATTCCATGAGAGTAAGTTTCAATTATTTCCTTTCATCTTCCCCCCTCATCCCCTCCATTGTAAAAGCGCTTTCTTCCCTCTTTTATGTGAGATGATTTCCTATGTTCTAACTCTTCCTTTCTCTTACTCCTAGTACATTCCATTCAACAGTAAATTTTATTTTTTTAAGTATTCTCCCTTCATATTCAGCTCACCCTGTGCCCTCTGTCTATATCTATATCTACATATAGCTATATAGATATAGATACTTATATACACATATACCCATGTATATATATGTATATATACATACCTACACATATATAATACATACATACCCATACACACCTATATATATATATATTTCCTCTAACTACCCTAATACTGAAAAAGGTCTCATGAGTTACAAATAACATTTTTCCATGTAGGAATGTAAACAGATCAACTTTAATGAGTTGCTTAAGTCTTCTCTTTCCTGTTTACCTTTTCATGTTTCTTTTGATTCTTATATTTGAAAGTCAAATTTTCTATTCAGCGCTGGTATTTGCAACAAAAATGCTTGATAGTCCTCTATTTTCCTGAAATTCCATTTTTTTCCCTGAAGTGTTATACTCAGTCTTGTTGGGTAGGTGATTTTTGGTTTTAATCCTATCTCCTCTGACCTCTAGAATAGCATATTCCAAGTCCTTCAATCCCTTAGTGTAGAAGTTGCTAAATCCTATGTTATCTTGATTGTATTTCCACAATACTTGAATTATTTATTTCTAGCCACTTGTAATATTTTCTCCTTGACCTGGGAACTCTGGAATTTGGTTCCAATATTCTTAGGAGCTTTCCTTTTGGGATCTCTTTCAGGAGGAGATTGGTGAATTCTTTCCATTTTTTTTACCCTCGGGTTCTAGAACAGGGCAGTTTTCCTTGATAATTTCAGGAAAGATGATGTCTAGGCTCTTCTTTTGATCATGGTTTTCAGGTAGAAATTATCTCTCCTGGATCTATTTTCTAGGTGAGTTGTTTTTCCAATGAGATATTTCACATGGTCTTCTATTTTTTCATTCTTTTGGCTTTGTTTTACAATTTCTTGGTTTCTCATAAAGTTGTTAGCTTCCATCTACTCCATTCTAATTTTTAAAGAACTACTTTCTTCAGTGAGTTTTTGAACCTCCTTTTCCATTTGGCTAATTCTGCTTTTTTAAAGCATTCTTTTCTTCACTGGCTTTTTGGACCTCTTTTGCCATTTGGGTTAGTCTATTTTTAAAGGTGCTATTTTCTTCAGCATTTTTTGGGGTCTCCTTTTACAACCTGTTGACTCGCATTTCATGGTTTTCTTGCATTGCTCTCATTTCTCTTCCCAATTTTTCCTCCACCTGTCTTCCTTGATTTTCAAAATCCTTTCTGAGCTCTTCCATGGCCTGAGACCATTGCAATTTTTTGTATGTTTTGATGTAGAAGCCTTGACTTTGATGTCTTCCTCTGATGACATTCTTTGTTCTTCTTCATCCAAAAGGATTGAAGAAAATATCTTTTCACCAAGAAAATAACCTTCTGTAGTCTTATATTTTCCTCTTTTGGGGGCATTTTCCCAGTCAGTTACTTGACGTTTGAATCCTTTGTCAAGTGGAGGGTATACTCTAGGGACCTGTAAGTTCTTAGTTCCTCCAAAGTGGCACAGTCAAGGGAGAAGTGTTTACTCCTCTCCTGGCCTGCGCTGTGGTCTGTAAGCAACCAAAAGCAGTCTTTTCTGCCCCGGAACTGCGAGTAGAATTCCCTCTCCACAGCCACCACCAGCTCCACCACTCCAGCCAGCACACCTCCTCACACCAGGACTCCAAAGGTATTGTATACTATGTGAGACTGATGGCAGAAGACCCAAGAAGAACAACTTGAGTACACTGGAAAATGTTGAAGGACCATCCATCCTGGAGGCATGGACTGTCTCTCCAAGTGACATACACTACACATACTTCTCATATGTGTGTTCCTTGCCGCATGTATTCCCTATGTGGGTTTTACTCCATATATGTTCTTTAGGTAATGCTCACTCATTCTACTGATTTTAAGTAAAGTGTGCACCATATCTATGTGGGAGTAGGAGTGGAGATCTTTTATTGCTACTTTTCTTACTATACTATTTCATCAGTTGTCTTTACTTTGAACTAATCATGCCCCCTGGATGACTGAAAAAAGTAAATACACTGGTGGGGGCTAACGAGCTATGATTTTGAGTGGATTTGGACTAAATATGGGCCTTGATTTGGACTGAATATGGGTAGTCTTGTGTGTAGGGTCAATGTATGAGTTGAAGGGATGTTCCGAGATATCTTACATTAGCTTTTTGGATATCATATTGCACAGACTACAGATATCATATTTTTGAATATCATATTACACCATTGGTGCAGACTAGCTTGCAGTCCACTAAACCTTCATTGACTTAGGTGTGGTGGTGTAATCCCAGCTGTCAGTCTGAGGTTGAGAGATTGCTTGAGTTTAAAGAGTCCTGAGTGTCATTGGGCTATGCTAATCAATCAGATATCTGGCCATAGTCCTGCTTCAAAACAGGTCCTGCCCCAAAACTTGTCCTTTCCAGGCTCCAAATGATCACTCAGAAAGCTGGTCTCTCATATATTTTTTGCATCTCTGGGAAGTCTGGCCCAAGCTTTACAGGAGTTTGTGGAGCATGGCCAATTTCAGGCTCACAATTGAGTGGGAGGAGAGTCATATCTTGGAACTCTGTGGTCAATTCAACCTGGATCCCAAGCTGCTACCTCTTATAAATGCCCATCATTGTTGTACCCATATTCACAAAGAATGCAAAACATATGAGAATTGTAGATGTGAATGTCAGAAGAATGAAAGGGGTTTTAATCTAATTCTTATTCGTTTCCAAAGATATCCTTTTCTCCTCTTTCCCATAGAGTTATCCCTTGTAAAAATATAAATTTATAAAATATAAATGTGCTGCATTTATAAAATATATCTATAAAATACAATATATTATACTTTCACTTATAAAATTGAAATACATTATGTGTTCTATTTGTAAAATAATGGATGTCTAGGTGGTACAGTAGATAGAGTGCTAGGTTTTGGGTCAAGAAGACTCATCTCCCTGAGTTCAAATCTGACATCAGACACTGACTAGCTGTGTGACTCTGGGCAAGTCACTTCACCCTGTTTACCTCAGTCTTCTCATCTGTTAAATGAGCTTGAGAAGGAAATGGCAAACCACTCTAGTATTTTTTGCCAAGAAAACCCCAAATGAGCTCATGAAGAGTTGTACATGACTGAAATATGGCTGAACAACAAAACCTTGTAAAACAGAATACAGAATAATATAGTATATTTACAAAATATATTTTTAAAATACATTACATTTATAAAACTATAAGTATGTATGTATATATATGTATATAAAATATACATATATATGAGAAAAAAGGAAGTTCACTAAAACTGATCTATATACCCACTGTGCTGAACAGTATTTGTAATTTTATTCTACTTCCATAGTTCCCCAGACTCCTGTGCTTTCTAAATTTCAGGAGAACCAAACAAAGTTGGGTGGGGAGTAAGAACGAACAGGTGCTGAGCCCAGTGACTTGCCTTGAGGCAGGTCTGAAGATATCAGGGTCTGGCAAGTCTGTTGTGATCTTATTGACAGCGAGATATGGAAGCAGATGGGTGGACACTTTGATGGTACATGATGTATTAAAGGAACTAGAAGAAGGTCTACAGAGTTCTGGACACACTGAACGTCCAGGAAGAATCACAGGATCAGAAATTTAGAGATAGAGGAGACCTTGGAGGCCATAAAGTCCAATATCCATTTTATAGATAAGGAAACAAGTCCAGGGGGCATAATCATGAGATATGGGGAAATGTAGATAAACTTCATACAGGGTCAGAAGGCAGAAGGGCTTGAGGACTCAGGGACTTAATCCACAAAGGTTCATGGATCCATCCATTTCCTGGTCAGCATCCATGCTTTCAGCCCACAGGTCTCCTGATCTGATAAAAATCTGATTGCTTCCATATGGGGAAATATAGCTTTTTTTTTTTGGCATTTTGGCATTCACCACCACACATCAGCGATATGGGTTCAGCAGATGAATAATAGAGTTTTCTATGCCCTTCTATTACAACTTAGCTCTCTTTCTCTATTTTTCTTCTCTTCCTTTTTTCTACAGATCTCTTTCCTATGTCAAAGGATCATACAATCAATAAATCAATAAACGCTCATTAAACACCTACTATGTGCTAGGTCCTGGAGATACAAGGGGAAAAATTAAATACTTCAAGCTCCCTTAGAGAGTTTTCACATGTGTAATAAACTTAGAACAATGGGACCTCATAGGTAACCTAGTCTATCCCCCCTTCTTAATACAGATGAGCCAATCAAGACCCAAGGATGTCTTACCCAAAGTCGTACAGGAATTAAGTGGAAGAGCAAAGATTCAATTACAGAAGTTCTCCAATGCGTGTCTTCCTCTTTCCCTATCCTACTATCACCTCCCTATCTTCCTTCCTTCTTCCCCTTTCTTCCCTCCCCCTTTCCTTGTCTCTTTCTTTCCTTCCTTCCTTCCTTCCTTCCTTCCTTCCTTCCTTCCTCTTACTTTTCCCTTCTTTCTCCTTCCTTTCCTTTTTTTCTTTCTTTCTCCTCCCTCTCTTTTCTATTTCTCTCTTCCTCCTTCCTTTTCACATAATAATTCAAACTATAACATTCCAAAGCTACCATCATCACATCTTACAGTTAGATGATCCATCAAAGGTCACTGGAAATATGAAGACAGAAATAGTAGCCTTCAGATGGGTCTATATTAATGAAGAGAATCATTGCTTGGTGGGGTGGGAATCCTGACCTCTATTAATCTGATAACTTTCTCTTCTTCAGTGTTTAAGGTTGGAATCAGAAGAATAAACTGAAAACAAGCTCAGAGACAATTAGAATTATTTATATGGCATTGGGGGAGAGGGGAGATGCCGTTATCATTCTCCCAGCTAGCATTCATCACCCAACTCTTAGCGTTTCTTTGGCCTCTTGTATAGAAGGAAGGTGGTGCTGGGCAGCTGTAATTAAAGCTGGGCTTCTTTTCTCTTGTGGAGGCTTAGAGTAATGGCAGGAAGCTATCAGGCAAACGGCAGTGATTTATCTGTTTAATAGGTTTAATTCTGTTTATCCAACCCCCAAAGTGCCTGGATACCTTTCTGGAGGATTACATGGAGCATAAAGCCTCTTGGGATATGTCTGGCACAGCTACAGGCTTGGAAGAGAAAATGACATTAAGTCTCTTCTAAGGTTTCCCAAAACTGGCACTCACTCCTTTCTCCCTCCCCCAGTAAACTCTACTACCCCCACCCTCCACAACACACACACCAGCCATAATGTGTGGGGTTAGGAATCAGCAGGAAATAACAAATGCTTTGGAACTAAATTAGACAAAATGGAATGCCCAGCCAAGTAAACGTGTACTTCCTGCCCCACGGATCTCTCTGGTTTAACACCTGCCTGGTGACTGACATAAGAAGTCAGGTCTCTGACAGATGGGCAGGGAGTGGGATGCTCTAGCGTGTCTCTGTGAGCTTCTCAGTCCATCTGCCTTCTCCGAATGAGGACCTTCATCCTCCTTTTTTTAATCAAACCACCTGCAACTTGGAATGCACCATGACTTTGACCCAATGCTACATTTCAGAGATTATGTTCTTATGCTAGAATTAATCCAACAATCACATAGGGGTAGTGTAGTATCCATTGCCAGATTACTAGTGTCACTCATTTTCTCCCCAATGACTTGAAGAATTATTTTAGCTTTGTGTAGAAATGCTCAGAATGTCACTGATATGCCCTACTTAAAAAAAACAAAAACAAAAACAAACAGATCTGATAGAAAATTGGGTACATACATACCATATCAATCTACAAACCAGAGAGAAAAAGTATCATGGAAAACACTTGGGGGTAAGAGATGAGAGAGATAGAAGAGGTACCAAAGATCTGGTTCATAACTGAGTGTCCACCCAAATGAAAATTTTAGATGTTACTTTTCTAGTTCATAGGACAGAAACGGAACATAGACATTTCAAACTCAATGTCTCCTTTTCTGTTGTTCAGTCATTTTTTTCAGTTATTCTGACTCTTCATGACTGAATTTAGGTTTTTTTTTTTGTCGGAGATACTGCAGTGGTTTGCCATTTCCCTCTGTAGTTCATTTTACAGATAAGGAAACTGAGGCAAGCAAGGTGAAGTGACTTTCTCAGAGTCACACAGCTAGTCAGCATCTGAGGCTGCATTTGAGCTCAGGTCCTCATGATTTCAGGCTTATTGCTTTATTCACTAAGCCACCTAGCTTCTGGATGTTCCCTAGGTATGTCAAATTCAACATGTCAAAAAGTGAATTTGTTATTTTTTCCCCCAGAACCCTTATCTCTTCTATACTTCTTGCTGGGAAAGGCACCACCATTCTCCAAGCCAACCAGGAGTCTTGTCCACCACCCCTTGGTCTCATTCATCCCATTTAAGCAATTCATCATCAAATCTTGTCATCTCTCCTTTCACAACATCTCTTGTAAATGGCCCCTTCTTTCACACATACACAGCCATCCTTAGTTCAGATATTCATCATTTCTCAACTGAACAGGTGGAATAACTTTCTAATTAATACCCCTATCTCAAGTGTTTCCCCCACTCCTATCAATCCATTGTTCAGTTGCCAAATGATTTTTCTAAAGCCAAGTGTGACCATGTCACTATCCTGCCCTGCTCAATAAACACCAGTAGATCCTCACTGAGGCAGCTTGGTGGTGCCATAGTGCACTGAGGAAGTACACAGGAAGGCTCCACTCCATGAGTTCAAATCTGGCCCCAGACAGTTACTAGCTGTGTGACCCTGGGCAAGTCACTACCCTATTTGCCTCAGTTTCCTCATCTGTAAAATGAGTTGGAAAGGAAATGTCAGACCACTCCAGTGTCTTTGCCAAGAAAACCCCAAATATGATCACAGTCAAACATGACTTCAAAATGACTCAGTAATAATAAAGACCTTCACTGCCTCCAAGATAAAATATAAAGACTCATTCTTGACATTTACAGGCCTTCAAAAAATGGCCCTTTTTTGTCTTCTGACAGTTGGATTTTTTCCATGCCCTCTAAGATCTCAGGCTATTGGAATGCTTGCTTTTCATTAAATCCAATATTCTATCTCCCATCTCTCTCCTCACTTCTGCCCCCTGATTTCCCTGGCTTCATTCAAAACTCAGCTCACATCCCACCTTGCGAGAGATCCTTCCCTGGTCCTCCAGCTGTTAGACCCTTCCCTTCTCTGACTGCCTTCTATCTACCCCATATGTCTCTTTCAGATACCCAATCATTTATGTATGTTCTCCTTTAGTCAAATGTAAGTTTCTTGAGTGTAGGGACTACTCTTAATTTTTTTTTCTAGCACATTCGGCTCTCTAACCCGTGCTTGTCATTTCCTGAGTGCTTAATAAATTCTGGTTGATTGACTGGACAACAAAAGGAAACCAAATGCTGTGAGATTTCAATGATCAAGTTTGTTCCCAAAAAAGAGATGGAAAATATGCTTCTTTTCCTTCCAATATTATTGTGCTCAGTAGATATGTTGGCTAGCTTTGTTGGACGGTTTTTTTCTCTGTTTTTTTTTTCATTTTTTGATATAAGTGATAGCTAACTGAATGGAAGAGAGATATATATTTTTAAAATGAAGATAATATAAAGACAAAAATATTAATTAAAAATAAAACTAGGGAAAAATGATCAAGCCCAAAGTGAAGTGAGGTGAGGAAAGCACAAACAGCACAGATTGTAGATTAAGTCTGGAGGAGAAGAAGAAGGGAGGGCATATAGTGTAACACGGCAGATGGCAGCAGGAAAACACAGCTACTTGACTCCTTTGGCATGTCTGCTTTCAGTAGCAAGAACAAGGATGTTAGCCCTGGAAAGTGAAGAAGGAATGTGATTAAGAGGGAACACAAGGCCAAGGCAGGTGAGCCAAAGTACTTTCTTAGATGCCTTAAGGGAGTCCAGATTTCCTGAAGTCAGTGAAGAGGGCAGCTAAATAAACTTGGAGATATGATTAAGGAACCACTCAGGAATCTCTGAGAGGCCACAGGGGAAGGAAGGAGATGTCAGAAGAGTCAAGATCGGCAAATTTCATCCTCAAGAAGGAAAAAGGAAAAAAAAAGAAATGGAAAATTATGAATATGAATGGCTGGTGTCAATCCCTGCAGAATGTTAGAGTAGACAAGGAAATAGATAGTTTGGGAAATGCTAAGCAAAAGACATGGAGCCAGCCCAGAATAAGTCATGCCAAAGCAACCTGGTTGTATTCTAGTACTAGCAGACTTAGGCATAGGACACCAGGATTTTAACAGCATAGGGTTTGAGGTAGGTCATAGATTTAGAGATTGAAGGGGTTTTAGATGACCTTTATTACATCCCTCTCATTTTACAGCTGAAGAAACTGAGGTAGACAGAGGTTAAGTGACTTGTGCAGGTCATATAGCTGGTAAGTGACTGAGTTTGGACTTGAATTCAGGGCTTCCTGCCTTCAGGCTGAGTTTTCTATCCATTGTGCCACCGAATCAATTAGAGGTCATCTAGTCCATCCCTCCTTATAGATGAGGAAGTTGAGGCTTGGAAAAGTTAAGTGTGTTGTCCAAGCTCACAGAGGAAGTAAGAGACAAAGACAAGACTAGAAGGGCCCTTCAAGGGCCCTTTGACTCCCAATGGAGCATTCTTGACACTGTCCACTGTACTTTGCTCAGATTTGACTGAGTCCCCCAAGATGGCTTGGATTAGAGGAGTCATGGAAGTCATCTTGTGGGAGATGACCCTTGAGTGGAACCTTCAGTGAAGCTAATTATTCAAAGAAGCAAAGATGAGGAGGCAGGATATTAAAGGAAGCCTGGAATATCAAAGCTGGAAAGGACCATATGGATAACATGTTCCAATCTACCCCTACCCTGCACCCATTTTACAGATGAGGGAACTGAGAGTCTGACAGGGAGAGGACTTTTCCAAGGTCACCCTGATAGTTTGTAGCAGAGAAAGAAAGAGATCACATGCCTCCTCATCCTCAGCCCATCTCACTGTAAAGTTGAAGGCCTTAACCACATCTGGCTATTGCAAATGTGATGTGCTCAACAGGTAACATTTATTATTATCATCATTGTTCTAGTTATTACTATTTCCTATTCTCTGAACTCTAACTTATTAAAGAGACACAGAAAGGAAGGCTGATGTGTAGGAAGCTGACAGAGAAGAGGAGGAAGAAGGAAGGAAAAAAGAGGAGGAGGGCAGGCAAGATACCAACTTGAAGACACCCTGCTACTTGCAGGAAGGGATTGACAGACTGTTGCTGACTGCTCTTTACTTCTCCAACTGACAGAGGAGGAATGGGCAGTGTCAGTCACTTCTTCAATGAAGTGTGGGTTCTAGGCTCTAGTTATAGTACTGGAGGAAGGAGAAGAAAAGATTCCTGGACCAGGGAGCCAAGGACAGAGTGAGGAGGAGGGTTCCTAGAGGGGACAATGTTTAAAGAATTTTCTTTGCTTGAGGGAGGAAATAGGGGCAGTGGCCCCACCAGACCCAGACACACAAATGGAACTGCCCAATTGAAGAAAGGCTTGGATGGTAGAGCATAGCAGAGAAGTTGGCAGTTCTTATCTGCCTTAGGAGGAGGGGGGGAGGTGACTCAACCCTCACCTCCAATTCCCTAACCCAAGACCAATAGGATGGCTCCTTAGCTGTGACCTCTTCACAACAGTACCAGCGCTCAGTTATCCAGAAGCTCATCTTGTCCCACAACTGGTCATTCTGAATCAAAGAGCCAAACACTAGATTTCTGGTCTAGGGCTCACCATCTCATCCTTGGAGACCTCTCCCTCTTCCTCCTTGTCATTACCTGGTATAAAGTAAAGAAGAAGTTGCCATGTAGGTATTCACTGAGCTCTTTGGATATAGAACAGGGCCATGAGAAGAGAAACTCAGCAGGATTTGATAGCAGAGATCAGTGGCCAAGAGTCAGTGCACAAAGCTGTCTGCTGCTATTCCGACCCACGACCTGGTCAGCTCCAACCCAGTGCTCCATCTGGCTGGTGACTATAGGAAGGAAAATTGGGTCCTAGACTTGGTTCATACTGAGGGGAAAACTGAGGGAGGGAGGGAAGAGGGAAGGAAGGAGGGATAGAGGGAAGAAGAAAGACAAGAAGGAAGGAAGGAGGGGGCAGAGCTAAGATGGCATAATAGAAAGATGCATATATACTAATTCTTCCCCAAAGCCTATAAAATACCTGTAAAGAAAGACTCAACAAATTCTAGAGCAGCAGAAGCCACAGAACCACGGAGTGGAGGAAATTTCCAGCCTAGGTTGACCTGAAAGGCTGATAGGAAAAGTCGCACCAGATGCAGGGAGAAGCCGAGCCCAGCCCAGCCTTGGCCCCATGGGACAGGGCAGGGAGGACGTGAGCAGGCTTTGGGCAGAATTCCCAGCCACAGTAGTGGTGGTTTGTAGATCCCTCAAGCCACAGGTGCCAAAGGTCAGTGAGAGAGTTTTTTCAGCTGGCCAAGAAGGGAGCTTCCCATAGCTCTGGCCTCAGGTGCCAGTGGCAGAGGCTGCATTGGGTGGCAGCAACTCCAGCAGCAACTCCCACAGCAGCCCACATCCATTGTTGGATTGTAACGCCCTTGAGGGCAGTGAGCAGCTGATTCTTACCTCTGTCATATATAGAGACCCTGCCCCCACCTAATACTCCTGGGGGATTTGAGCAGCTGATCTTTATCTCACACTGCATGGTAGCCCTGCCCCCACAGCTTATCTGAGTCTCAGCTCTCAGTGCTGGCTTGGTGGAACTGAAGGCCAGGTGACTGTGGAGAGGAAACTCTACTACTCAGATTCTGGGCACAAAAATTTCTTGTTGCTCCCAGACAAGCATACACATTTGAGTGTGCCACCTTGGAGGAACTGAGATCTTGCAGATACCCAGAGTATACCCTACCCTTGACAAAGGACCCAAAAGTCAAGTAACTGGTTGGGAAAATGCCCAAAAAAGGGAAAAAAATAAGGCTATAGAAGGTTACTTTCTTGGTGAACAGATACCTCTTCCCATCCTTTCAGATGAGTAAGAACAATGCTTACCATCAGAGAAAGACATAAATATCAAGGCTTCTGTATCCCAAATATCCAAAATAAATATTCAATGGTCTCAGGCCATGGAAGAGCTCAAAGAGGATTTTGAAAATCAAGTAAGAGAGGTGGAGGAAAAATTGGGAAGAGAAATAAGAGATGCAAGAAAATCATGAAAAGCAAGTCAACAACTTACTAAAGGAGATCCAAAAAATGCTGAAGAAAATAACACCTTGAAAAATAGGCTCACTCAATTGGCAAAAGAGGTTCAAAAAGCCAATGAGGAGAAGAAGGCTTTAAAAAGCAGAATTAGCCAAGTGGAAAAAGAGGTCCAAAAGCTCACTGAAGAAAGTAATTCTTTAAAAACTAGAAGGGAACAGATGGAGGCTAATGACTTTATGAGAAACCAAGAAATCGCCAAGTAAAACCAAAAGAATGAAAAAAATGGAAGATAAGGTGAAATATCTCACTGGAAAAACAACTGACCTGGAAAATAGATCCAGGAGAGACAATTTAAAAATCATGAGACTACCTGAAAGCCATGACCAAAAAAGAGCCTAGATATTATCTTTCATGAAATTATCAAGGAAAACTGCCCTGAGATTCTAGAACCATGGACCAAAATAAATACTGAAAGAATCCACCATTCACCTCCTGAAAGAGATCCAAAAAGAGAAACTCCTAGGAACATTGTGGCCAAATTCCAGAGTTCCCAGGTCAAGGAGAAAATACTGCAAGCAGCTAGAAAGAAACAATTCAAGTATTGTGGAAATACAATCAGGATAACACAAGATCTAGTAACTTCTACATTAAGGGATCAAAGGGCTTGGAATATGATATTCCAGAAGTCAAAGGAACTAGGACTAAAAGCAAGAATCACCTACCCAGAAAAATTGAGTATAATACTTCAGGGGAAAAAATGGTCATTCAATAAAATAGAGGACTTTCAAGCGTTCTTAATGAAAAGACCAGAGCTGAAAAGAAAATTTGACTTTCAAACACAAGAATCAAGAGAAGTATGAAAAGGTAAACAGGAAAGAGAAATCATAAGTGACTTACTAAAGTTAAACTGTTTACATTCCTACATGGAAAACCAATATTTGTAACTCTTGAAACGTTTTTCAATATCTGAGTAGTTGGTGGGATTACACACACACACACACACACACACACACACACACACACACACAGACAGAGACAGAGACAGAGAGCACAGGGTGAGTTGAATAGGATGGGATCATATCTAAAAAAATGAAATGAGGAATATATTGGGAGGAGAAAGAGAGAAATAGAATGGGGCAAATTATCTCTCATAAAAGAGGCAAGTAAAAGACTTTTCAATGGAGGGAAAAAGGGGGGAAGTGAGAGAGAAAACATGAAGCTTACTCTCATCACATTTGACTCAAGGAAGGAATAAAATGCACACTCATTTTGATATGAAAACCTATCTTACAATACAGGAAAGTGGGGGAGAAGGGGATAAGCAGGGTGGGGAGGGATGGTGTAAGAGAAAGCAATAGGAGGAGGGAGAATTTAGAAGTCAACACTCTTGGGGAGGGACAAGTCAAAAGAGAGTATAGAAGTAATGGGGGGCAGGATAGGATGGAGGGAAATATAGTTAGTCTTATACAACATGACTATTATGGAAGTCATTTGCAAAATTATACATATATGGCCTATATTGAATTGCTTGACTTCCCAGTGGGGATGCATGGGGAGGAAGGAAGGAAGAGAAGTTGGAACTCAAAGTTTTAGGAACAACTTTTGAGTATTGTTCTTGCATACAAGTAGGAAATAAGACATACAGGTAATGGTGTGTAGAAATCTATCTTGTCCTACAGAACAAAAGAGAAGATGGAGATAAGGGAAGAGAGGGAAATTAGAAGGGAGGCAGATTAGTGATAGGGGTAATTAGAATGCTTGGCATTTTGGTGTGGGGGAGGGGAGAGATGAGGACAAAATTTGGAACTCAAAAATTTGTGGAAATGAATGTTGAAAATTTAAAATAAATAAATTTAAAAAGAAGGAAGGAAGGAAGAAAGGAAGGAAGGAAGGAAGGAAGGAAGGAAGGAAGGAAGGAAGGAAGGAAGGAAGGAAGGAAGGAAGGAGGGAAGGAAGGAAGGAAGGAAGGAAGAAAGGAAGGAGTAGACAGGACCCAAGCACAGTTATCATCCACAGCTTATCTTCAACAAATATCATTTCAGATGGTCTGAACCAGTTTTGTTGACCCCAAAGCCCTGCTTTGTCTGTGGGTCCCAACAGAGAAAGGGGATGTGTGGGTCTAATCCCCTGATCTGCAACTACCCAAAGACAGGGATAAGCCCTCGGTCTGTGATTTCATTGGAAGAGATAATTCCCAAGGGTGGGGGGACTTCCTCCCCGTATTCAGATCTGCTCCTTCTTTGTAACTTATGATTTAGAAAGTCGCCTAGAGCACAGAGACTGCCTACTGATAGAGCCAGTGTATGTCAGAAGTGAGATTTGAACCCAGTTCATCCTGGCCCAAGGCCCCAGTTCTCTCTAGACTACTCCACGCTGCCACTTAGCTAGTGCTTCTGGACTAGCATCTCCCTCTACCAGCTGCCTGGTGCTGCATCGAGGAGCTAGCAGTCCCGCTCCCTCGGAGCCTGCTAGAACCCCAGATGCAAAAAGAACGTTTCGTTTGACAAAACCTTCCTGTCTGCTCCGTAGCACAGACCCAGCGGGCACGCAGATTTCCATCGCCTTAATGTTCCCCAACTCCAGGCTGCCACGAACGCTGAGCTGAGGCTTGTTCTCCTTCGGATGGCTCCGTGAATGGCATTTAACAGCGTTACACTTGAGACCCTAATGGACCGCCAGTACCGAGCCCTCTCCCGACGCCGTCATTAGCTCCCTCCTCATGCATCTGCTGGCACCATGTGCCAAGCAGACGGATGCCAGTTAGTTCCAGCTCTCTGGGTAGATGCTATTCATTCCTCCTGCCCCCAATTTTTTCCATCATCCTCTGGAGAGGTCTAAGAATGGGTAGAAAGCAATCACACGCCGTTTCCTGTTCTCTTTCCCACTCCCCCACCCTTGCCACGTTTTCAATCAATTTGAAGGGAGGGCTGGGGACGTGGAGGATAAATGGGCTGGCAGATGGAAGGTGCTTGGAGTTATGAGTGGAGAGGTATTATTGTATACATTGTAGGTAAATCTTCCTTTAAAAAAATAACCTTGGATAGATTTGAACTGGCTAACTGTAGGTAAAACAATGTCTCCTGCCATTAGCAAGCTGTTCATTCCCAAGACCTTTTTGGGGGAACCATCTAAATCCTCTCTGAGACAAATCAAACTTAAATGTTGTCTGGATTTTTTTAAAGGAGTCACAAATGTAGCAAGGAAGAACATGATGGTTTCTGGACCTCACAGGGCAGGGGGGTTGGGTCAGGGATACCCCTGCCCAGAATAAAATACTCCCCTACTCTCTGTGGAAAATACAGTCAGATGCTGACCCTGCCTGGAGCTAGATGAGGGTATTTTCAAATACATCACATACGTTCATTCCTTGTTTCCTTCCGTGTAGCATGGAGGATCACTGAGACCAACTTAACTGACCCAAAAGAACACAGATCTAAGGTTGGAAGGACCCCCAGAAGTCATCCAGCCCAGTACTCTCATTTTACAGAGGAATAAACTGAGCCCCAGCAAAGTGACTTGCCCAAGGTCATACAATTAGTGAGAGAGGCTGAATTTGAGAGAGGCTTTTTCCACTGTACCACAGCTGGTGTCACATGCATATACATTGAAGCCCAGCTTGACTGTCATTTATATCTTGTCTGAAGGCTGACAAAGGCTGTCCATACATTATCTAGTAATCCCCACAAAGAGGATTCCATCCCCTGCCTTCACACCTTTGTATAGGTGGATGCCATGTCTGAATGTACACCCCTCCTAATCTCATCATTTTGAAATAGTGTTCTCTATAGCATGAAATTGCTTTATATCTGCAACTCTGTGTAGGGGTGGAGAATGGGAGGGGGAGGAAATAATGGGACTGTGATTATCTTGGTACAGGCCCTCCAGTCTCAGGACCCTCTTACACTCTTAAAAATTATTGGAGATTGAAAAACAAATTTGTTGGAGACCCAAGGAATTTTTGCTTATGCAGGTTATACCTATTAATATCTAACATATTAGAAATTAAAATGTGTTCATATTGTTACGTACATGGTTTTGATCTAATGGATTCCTACTAGTCTCTGGATCACTCTGAGAACTACTGGCATGGGCACTTGCCAGTGAGGACCTCCCTTCACCAGTGCAGACTGACAACTTCTCTGTCACTTGGAATCTTAGAAAACACAGCCAGACACAATGTCCACCTGTACTAAGGTGTGAAGGCAGGGGATGGAATCCCCTATATGGGGATTGCTAGATAATGTATGCACAGCCCTTGGTCAACCTCCAAACCAGATATAAATGAGTCATGCTGATTTTCCAAGCATCTGAGAGTGCCCAGAAGGGAAGGCTGAGAGGCTGAGTGATCTTCCCAGGGTCATACAACTATTATGTAAGAGAGATACAATGGAGCAGCTAGGTGGTGCAGTGGATAAGGCACCGCTGCAGGAGCCAGGAGGACCCGAGTTCAAATCTCACCTCAGACACTTGACACTCACTAGCTGTGTGACCTTGGGCAAGTCACTGAACCCCAATTGCCTCATTCTGGGTCATCTCCAGTCATCCTGATGCATATCTGGTCACTGGATTCAGATGGCTCTGGAGGAGAAGTGAGACTGGTGACCTGCACAGCCTTCCCTCACTCAAAGCAAAGTCAAGTGTAAGTCAGTCATTATTTCTCTGATGGCATGGTCTTCTTCAGCAACAAAGGATGAACACACACAATAAGAGATGCAATTTGAATAATTATTTTATGTATAATATATATATATATTATATGCCCCTCCTAAATGTCATCTCCTTGAGGACAAGGGCTGTGCGTGTGCATCTGTGTGTATATGGGTGCACGTGTGTGCACATGTGTGTATGGAAGGGGGCTTTGACTTCCTTTTTACAAATTCCCAGGATATAGCACACATAGAAAGTAGAATTAAATTGAACAATTGATCTGACTCTGGAATATGGGACCAACTTCAATTTTTTAGAGCTTAATTCCCTCCCAGATTCTGAAGAACAGTTAGGGTTCATTTACTTAATGAAGAGTATGGGAAATTTCTCCAAAGTTCAAGTTGCAATATTGAGACAATTGCCTCTGCACAGTTGAGTTCACTCAGATGCTCTTAGCAATGAGCTCGGCTCCTGGTTCCCCAGGGATGGATTCTTCAGACTCATGACCTATCTCCATCCATGTTCCACATGGGACTGTTTGGGGCCATTTCTCAGAGCACCAGCAGCACTAACAGAAGGTGGAGGATGTCAGGCAAAGAAGGGAAATGCTAGTCATCCACTTGAATACTAAGGTGAACCAGTCTTCCTTGGAGACAGCCATTCCCAGATTCCTTTTGTCTACAGATAATTGGCAGCTGGCAAAGTCTAATGCACCCATGGGTCAGACAGGAGAAGCATCATGGCGCTCAGATCAGAAGAGCAGTGGATTTAGAATTAGAGGTTGTTATTGTGTTCATTCAGTTGTGTCCAACTCTTTGTGACCCCATTTGGGGTTTTCTTGGCAGAGATACTAGAGTGATTTATCATTTCTTTCTCCAGCTCATTTAATAGATGAAGAACTGAGGCCAACAGGGTTAAGTGACTTGGTGAGGGTCACACAGCTAGTAAGTGTCCAAGGCTGTATTTGAACTCAGGCCTACCACCAGACTCCAAGCCCGGCACTCTAACCACTGTACTATCCACCTGCCCCTGAGGTCCTAGTGCCAGCTCTTTCTATAAAAGCCTGAGTAGGATACCTGGTCTAGAATATGGTTTTCTCCTTGATAAATGAAGGGACTGGACTAGATCATTCTTTTCTGCTTTTAGATCTAATGACTAAATCTGTGATAAAATGGTGGATTCACATCATTTTCCTAACCTGAACGTGTAACCAGTTGACTCGCAAAAGAGGGGCAGAGTATTGGCTCATTGTAAAGCAACTATTGCCCATAAGAGGCTTGTAATCCAATGGGCAGACAATACGAACATTTATACCAGGAGTTCTTAACTTGGGGACCATTAACCTTTTTTGCCCCTTAACCTCTTTTAAAAACATATTTGATTTTCATTGTTATTCAGGACATTTTTGATTTTTGATATTTTGAGTAACTCTAGTTCCATATAATAGATTTCCCTTGTAATCTTATACATTTAAAGTTATTATTCCAAGAAGAAGTTCATAGATTTCAGAGGTCTGCTAAAGAGGTCCATGACACAAAATAAGTCAAGAATCCTTGCCATGTAGATCAAGGTCAAAATATATATGTCACCCCAACAACCAGAAAATAATTCAGTGCATATACCCATCTGATACTACTGAGTGTTGTCTTCCTAGATTGAGTACTGAACAAATAAAATGCAAACTTGAGGGCAGGAACCATCCCACTTTTGTAATTCTATCTCGACAATGCCAGAAATATAGGAGATGCTTAAGAAATACTTAGCTGATGATTATAAATTAAATTTGAGTAGAAGTTCAGTAGAAAGTCTGACTTTTAATCTCTCAAAAGGGGATCGCAACTTTGGGTTGCCAATAGTTTTTTGAACAAGTCAAGTGATCAGGAGGGGCTAGATGGTTTACCCACCAGTACTGTCATGGCACAGAGGCTGTGAATGATAGATGCCAAATTCAATCATTCACTGCTGAGCGGCAAAACACCTCAGTGCAGTTGAAAAGTTATTTGGGGAGAAATAATTGGTTTGTGACTGATAATTCAGAGTTTATCTTACTCACCATCAAAGGCAGAAGTGTGGAGCCTGCCAATATGATAAAATGTGTTTCTGTTTGTTCTCCTGTTCTCAAGGCTAAAATGCTCTTTTAATGTGCTAATAGCCTCTGATGAAGACAACAGCCATTTCTTATAGAAACAACCTGGTTAAAATAGAGAACTCATGTGTCAAGAGAGATACAGAATCTAGGATTATGGCAACAACTTGATGTTACCTTGTCAAGGGAATTTCTTGGCACACATTTTATAGGTACAAAAATACATACAATATGATGAAGATAGAGGGGCAGCATGGTACAATGGATAGAGGGTGGTCCCAGGGTCAGGGAGATCTGAGTTCAAGTCTCCAAGATGACAAATTTCAGAGAATGAACTGGTTTTCATTGGTAAAGGAAGTATCCAAATCTGGGAGGGGACCTTAGAGGCCAGCTATTCCAACTCCATAATTTCTACTCAATATTTATCGAGTGCTTTCTACTGCTGTGGCACTTAAAAGATTCAATCATTTGGTCTGGCCACTGGGGGAATTTCACCAGGGCATTTGCCTCAACACATCCAATTTTTGACTGGACAAGGTCTACCACCAGGGGCTCATCATTGCCTGAAGGATATCCTAGAAAGATAGTTTAACTGTCCAAACATGGTAAATTGCAATCACTGAAAGGATTGCCATCATTTAACAAATGTTCTTTCTTTTTTAGTTTCTCTTCTCTTTCTCTCTCTCTTTTCTTCTTGAGAAAAGGAATTCTCCTGCCTTCTCCCAGTCTTCCCTCCCTCCCTCTTTCCTTCCTTCATTCCTTTGTTCCTTCCATCTTTCATTCCTTCCTTCCTTACATCTATCCATTTATCCTTTGGGTCAGGAGTTCTTAACCTTTTTGTGTCCTTGACCCCTTTGGCACTCTAATGAAGCTATGGTTCAGTGTTCTCACAAAGCACTCAGAACCTAGGGGTAACTTTCTGGGCTCCCAGGGGCAACTCTAGATGTTCAATAATATTACATTTATAGTTTTTAATTGTCTAGTTCAGATGTTCTTAACCTATTTTGTGAGTGTCTTGGAAGTCTTTGATAGTGTCATGAAACCTAAAGATGCAATCAAAACAAAACACGCAATCCCAAAGGAAACCAACTGTATTGAAAGACAGGTATCAAATACTGAAAAAGAACAGGTTCATGGACTCCTGGTTAAGAAGCCCTTCTCTAGGAATGCTATGGAAACTGAAGTTGGCAGCAGCTCAGCCATGGTGTGGTAGAGCCCTTCAGAGCCATGTGCTGCCTGACCTTGAATCCCAAAAAATCTGATTGCAGCTTTGAGAGGAAACATGGTGTGGTGAATGGAGAACTTGGTCTAAAATTCAGATCCATCTATGTCACCCTGAATATGTCACTGAATATCTATGGGCCTCAGTTTCTTCATCTGTAACATGAAAAGATTGGATTCCTAACTCTACATCTGTGGTCCCATGAGTACATCGCCACAGACAGGCAAACTGGAGCCTAATGTAACTGGGGAGAAATTGTTTGGCTAAGGACCACGATCACTCAAGATGCTAATGAGATCTTAGAACCCTCTGTGAGTGATGCCTCTCCAGTAACACAGGACAGCCCACTTGTCATTTAACTCTGCTCTCATTAATCAATCCTGCTGGGACCATAATCAATGCTTTGGAGAGGCAGAGGACTCTTGGTACTTTTGATAGAAGCAGTTAAATATAAAAGTTTCTTAACTTTTTCTTAACACAGACAACTTCCATGAAAAAATTGAAAAAGTCCAAGAACATAATCAAATGTTCTCTGTTTTGCCACATACCTGCACCCCCACATGCATGCAAACACAGATTTGTGAGCTTTGGGGAGTTTGACTTTCAGAAGCAAACATAGGCACTGGGAGCCTTCAAGTACAGAAGGTTGGTTTTTTTTTTTTTTTTAATATCAAAAGGGTTGTGCTAAATGATTGGCCTGAAGTGTCAGCAATCACAAGGGGAATGGCAATTACATGAAAGTCACATTTGCATATGTAAATCATCTGAAGAGAAGAGAAATGGTCTAGCTCTCTTTGTCTCTGTCTCTCTCTCTCTGTCTCTGTCTGTGTCTCTCGCTCTGTGTGTCTCTCTGTCTCTCTCTGTGTCTCTCTGTGTCTCTCTGTCTCCCTCTGTCTCTCTCCTCTCTCAATCTCTGTCTCTTTCTCTCTAAGACCTTAAGAATGAGGGGGTTTTTTTGTTGCTGTTGCAGTTTTGTGTTGTCTTTTCTGTTCTTCCCCTAATCTCCTCAAAGGCGTCAGTCCCAGGTGGGAGAAAACATGCTCTCTTTCTCATATCAAATGAGTTCCCCTGATTTTCCACCTGCAATCAGCCATTGCCTCATTTCCTGCAGGTTGGGTGAGTCCTTCTGAGTTCATCCATAGCCTGATGAGTGCCCAAATGCTCAATTGTAGCCAACAATAAAGACAAACTTGAACTTGCAAGTCTAAGCCACTTTCTCAGACAGAATATTGCTTGATGGGGGGAGAAAAGTACCCTGTTATTAGCATTTCACTAGGCAAGGGGGTAATGGGATTCTGCACATGTCCATTGAGCATTTAATAGCTCCGCTCCAGCTCTCCAGGCTGCATTTGGGCTCTGCTCATGCTTTAGGAATCTTTAAATGTCTTCCAGGTCCTTCAGAATTATCTGCCACAACATGGGGCCATGAAGCAAACAACCCGATTCCAACTGCTACGACATACGTTGTCATTATGTTCTCCTCGGTGTAATTACTACGAAGCAGATCCTGGATCTCGGGGAGGGGTCTCAGTCTTGGGAGAAATGACAGGAGCCCTGATGGTGACCACTTTCTGGAGAAAGAGGCAGGAGCTGCTGATGCATCCATCGAACACAATGGCAGATGTCATCCCCAGCTGGGGCCTGAGTATTTGTGGGGGATGCCAGATGGGATCTCCACAGCTGCCTTCCTTTTATGCAGGTAGGCAACTGCAGAGCGGGGACCATTTCCTCTCCTTTCTAATCACATGCCTAAGTTCAGATGTTGTTCTACCCTGAGGTGAAGAGAGGAAGACCTCAACTTGGCAGCAAGTGTAAATATCTATGGACCCTTCCATCTGTGATCCTATGAACTCCCCTTTAACTGATCCACTATGAAGATAATAATCATATTATTGTAGATTTAGAGCTGGAAGAAACCTCAGAAACCTTTAGCTCAATCTCCTTTTAGTGAGACCCAAGGAAGAAGTCACACAGACAGTATGAGTCTGGAGGGGAGAATGTTGACTCCAGTTTTATGACTCAGGACAATGTATTTTTTCCCATCAGGTTATCATAGTACAGAGGAAAGAGCATGTGTGGAGAGTGGGTCAAGTCACTTAATTTTTTGGGTCCTCAGTTTCCTTATCTGTAAAAAGACAGTAGTAGATTAGGTGGCCTCTAAAGTTCCTTATAGCTTTAAACCTCCGAGGTCTGTGATTTCATTAGTGTAGAGAACACCTGGTGATGAAATTCCTGCTACCAAGAAAGATGAGCAACTTTGTAATTTTTACTCTTAGAGAATTGCTGGGGCAGCACCCAAGAGTTGTGTCTTGCCTGTAGTCCCATTGCCAGTATGTGTCAGAGGAAGGCCTTCATACCAGGTCTTCTGGATTAGGAAGTCATCTCTTTCCCTGCTAACTATGCCATGGTAGCCTCTGAATGAAATATCATTCAACTTCTTGCCCTTTATTTTCCATCTCTATGTCTTTGCACTGACTGCTCCCCTTGCCTGCACAGTTACCCCTACTAACCTTCATCTCTTGGAATCCCTGCCTTCTTTTAAGACTCAGCTCTGCTCCTTTCTGCAGGAGGCCTTTGTCAATTCCCCCAACTGATTGCTAAAGCCTTTCCCTCCAAGGTCACTTCTCATCCACTTGGTGTGTCTCTTTTCTTATACATAATGTCTCACATTAGAATGTGAGCTGTTGGAGGAGTTCTTTTTTTTTTAAAACCTTTCTTTGTATACCCAGCGCCTAGTAGAGTGCCTGGCCCATAGAAAGCACGTAATAAATATTTATCAACTGATTGATAAACACGAAATTTCTCAAAAAATCTTCTTAGACCAGTTTCAGTTTCCATGTTGCAGTTGCTCTTTGGGTAACAAGTTCCAAGTGTTTATGACTTCCTGCTGGGTAAAGAAATGCTTTCTTTGATTTGATCTGAGGGTCTCTTTCATTGAATTCAATTCAATAGTATTTGTTAAGTAACCAATATGTGTCAGGAACTAAAGGAAAGCACGAATATACAAAAACAAAACATCTCTGCACTTGGAGCTTAGATTCGACTATGGGGTGCAAAACAGAACTTCTTTCAGCCTCAGTCTCTTCATCTGTGAAACTGGTATAAAAGCAATTACTTCTCAGGGTTACTGAGAATATCATATGAGATATATCATGTGAGGGCCTTTGCATGTCTTAAAATGCCATATGAATGTTGTTATTTTAGAAAGAAAATGCAGACACTATGAAATATTTGGAAGTCTACCTGCCAAAAAAAAAAACCCAGGGACTATGTGAACACAATTACAAAACACTTTTTGCACAGATAAAGTCATATCTATATAATTAGGAAAACATCAGTTGCTCATAGGTAGACTGAGCTAACATAATAAAAATGACAATTCTACCTAAATTAATTTACTTATTCAGTGCCATGCCAATCAAACTATGAAAAATATTTTATAGAGCTAGAAAAAATAATATCAAAATTCATCTGGAAGCACAAAAGGTCCAGAATATCAAGGGAATTAATGAAAAGAAATGCTAGGGGAGGTGACCTAGCCCTACTAGATCTTGAATTGTATTATGAAGCAGCAATCTTCAAAACTACTTGGTATTGGCTAAGAAATAGACGGATAGGTCAGTGGAATAGGTTAGGTATGCAAGAAACAGTAGTAAATTACCATAGTGGTCTATTGTTTGATAACCCAGGGACCCTAACTTCTGGGATAAGAACTCATTGTTTGACAAAAACTGCTGGGAAAGCTGGAAAATAGGTGGCAGAAACTGGGCATAGAACAATGCCTGACACCATAGATTAGAATGGATATGCAATCCAGGTATAAAGGCCAATACTATAAACAAATTGGGGGGGGGGGAGGAGCCAAGATGGCGGAGTAGAAAAACTCACGTATGCTAGCTCCGAATCCACAGCCCAGAAATTTCCTGTAAAAAGAACTCCCCACAAATTCTGGATCACTGCAAGGCACACAGAAACAAAGTGGAAGAAATTTCTGTTCCATAGAGCCCTGGAGAACCATCCCCAGGGGGCTGTCATGCCCCAGAAAGTGGAGCCCACCCCTGAGTTGCCCTGGCTGCATGGCCCCAAAGGAGCAGATCCGAGCAGGCTTCAGGGACAGAATCTGCAGCAGCCCGCGAAGGTCCCTCCATCCACAGGCGCTACAGGTCAGTGAGAGAGACATCTGGGCTGGTCGAGAGGGGACCAGGGTGTCTCCGTGACTTGGGCCCCTTTGGGAGGCAGTGGCAGAGGGAGAGGCGGAGGCAGCAGCAGAGGGAGAGGCACAGGCAGCAGTGGCAGCCCAGAACTCCCCAAGCAGGCAGGAGCTCCATTACCAACGGTCTTGGCATAAAGCCCCTGAGGGAGCTGAGTCTGGGAGATGGGCCTGCCCCCACCCCAGCACCAGAACTTAAGCTCACATTGAATAGCAGCTGCGCCTGTCATGGAAAGCCCATTTGAATCTCAGACCCCAAGCATTAGCTGGGCAGATCTAGGCTGGAGTGGAGAGGAATCTCAGAAGTCAAGTAACTGGCTGGGAAAATGCCCAGAAAAGGGAAGAAAAATAAGACCATAGAGAGCTACTTTATTGGGGAAGAGATGTTCCTTCCTCCTTTCATTTCTGATGATGAAGTACAATGCTTGCCATCAGGGAAAGAAGTGGAGGTCAGGGCCTCTCTATCCCAGACATCCGAGGTGCATGTCTGGTGGGCTCAGGCCATGGAAGAGCTCAAAAAGGATTTTGAACATCAAGTTAGACAGGTGGAGGAAAAAATGGGAAGAGAAATGAGAGAGATGCAAGAAGAGCATGAAAAGTGGGTCAATATCTTGGTAAAGGAGACCCCAAAAAATCCTGAAGAAAATAACACCTTGAAAAATAGGCTCACTCAATTGGCAAAAGAGGTTCAAAAAGCCAATGAGGAGAAGAATGCTTTCAAAAGCAAAATTAGCCAAATGGAAAAAGAGGTTCAAAAGCTCACTGAAGAAAATAGTTCTCCGAAAATTAGAATGGAACAGATGAAGGCTAATGACTTTCTGAGAAACCAAGAAATCATAAAACAAAACCAAAAGAATGAAAAAAATGGAAGATAATGTGAAATATCTCATGGGAAAAACAACTGACCTGGAAAATGGATCCAGGAGAGACAATTTAAAAATTATGGGACTAAGATGGCGGAGTAGAAGGATGCACGTTTACGAGCTCCGAAACCAAAGCCCATAGAATTAATGTAAAAAGAGACCCCCATAACTTGTGGGTCAATACAAGGTGTGCAGAAACGGAGTGGAAGAGATTTCCGTGCCAGAGAGCCCTGAAGAGCCGTCCCCGGGGTGCATCACGCCTCGGAAAGCGGACCCCACCCCAACGCTGCCCTGGCCACGGCCCCAGAGAAGCTGACCCGAGCAGGCTTCAGGGATGGAAGCTCCGGCAGCTGGGAAAGTCCCTCCGCCCACAGAAACTACAGGTCAGTGAGAAAGAAGGCTGGGCTAGAGGAGGGGAGCGGAGCGTCTCCGTGACTCGGGCCCTCTCAGGAGGAAGTGGCGGCGGCAGAGACGGGGGCAGGAAGCGGCGGAGGCAGAGGGGTGGGAGGCTGCTGAGGCGGCAGCGGCCCGGGACTCAGGAATCCCCCAGCAGCAGGCAGGATCTTCATTACGGAAGGTTTCTGCATAAAACCTGATGGAGCTGAGCCTGGGAGACGGCCCTGCCCCCACCCCGCTCTATTACTGAAAGCTTCTGCATAAAGCCCCTGAGGGAACTGAGCTTAGGAGGCGGGCCTCCCACCCTGCCCCCACCCACTCCATTCCTGAAAGTCTCTGCATAAAGCCGCTGAGGGAACTGAGCCTGGGAGGCGGCCCTGCCTCCACCCCAGTGCCAGAACTAAAGCTTGCCGTGGAAAGCCCATTTGAATCTCAGAGGCCAAGCACTACCTAGGTGGATCCAGGCGGGGGTGGAAAGGAATCTCAGAAGTCAAGTAACTGGCTGGGAAAATGCCTAGAAAAGGAAAGAAAAATAAGACCTTAGAGAGTTTTTTCCAAAAAATGCAAATGATCCCGACCTTCAGATCTGATGACGAGGACGTATTCTTGCCATCAGGGAAAGACGTGGAGGGCGGGGCCTCAGTATCCCAGACACCCCAGGGGGGTGGCGGGTGGGCTCAGGCCTTGGAAGAGCTCAAAAAAGATTTTGAAAAGCAAGTTAGACAGGTGGAGGAAAAACTAGGAAGAGAAATGACAGAGATGCAAGAAAAGTATGAAAAACAGGTCAATACCTTGGTAAAGGAGACCCAAAAAAATGCTGAGGAAATTAACACCTTGAAAAATAGGCTCACTCAATTGGCAAAAGAGGTTCAAAAAGCCAATGAGGAGAAGAATGCTTTCAAAAGCAGAATGAGCCAAATGGAAAAAGAGGCTCAAAAGCTCACTGAATTTAATAGTTCTCTCAAAATTAGAATGGAACAGATGGAGTCTAATGACTTTACGAGAAACCAAGAAATCACCAAACAAAACCAAAAGAACGAAAAAATGGAAGAGAATGTGAAATATCTCATGGGAAAAACAACTGATCTGGAAAATAGATCCAGGAGAGACAATTTAAAAATTATGGGACTACCTGAAACTCATGATCAAAAAAGAGCCGAGACATCTTCCATGAAATTATCAAGGAAAACTGCCCTGACATTCTAGAACCAGAGGGCAAAATAAGTATTGAAAGAATCCATCGATCACCACCTGAAAGAGATCCAAAAAGAGAAACTCCTAGGAACATTGTGGCCAAATTCCACAACTCCCAGCTCAAGGAAAAAATCTTACAAGCAGCTAGAAAGAAACAATTCCAGTACTGTGGAAATACAATCAGGATAGCTCAAGATCTAGCAGCTTCTACATTAAGGGATCAAAGGGCGTGGAATAGGATATTCCAGAAGTCAAAGGAACTAGGACTCAAACCAAGAATCACCTACCCAGCTAAACTGAGTATAATACTTCAAGGGAAAATATGGTCTTTCAATGAAACAGAGGACTTTCAATCATTCTTAATGAAAAGACCAGAGCTGAAAAGAAAATTTAACTTTCAAACACAAGAATGAGAAGAAGTATGAAAAAGGAAAAAGCAAAGAGAAGTCTTAAGGGACTTACCAGAAGTGAACTGTTTACATTCATACAGGGAAAGACAATATTTCTAACTCTTAAAACTTTTCAGTATCTGGGTAGTTGGTGGGACCACACATACACATGTACACGCATGCACACACATACACACATGCACACACATACAGAGATAGAGAGCACAGGTTGAACTGAATAGGATGGGACCATACCTTAAAAGAAATTAAGGTAAATGGTAAGAGAGAAATGTAGTGGGAGGAAAGAGGGGGAAATGGAAGGGGGTAACTATATGTCATTTAAGAGGCAGGTAGGAGTTTTTTTTAGTGGAGGGAAAAAAAGGAGAGCTGAGAAAAAAAAAACAAGAAGTTTATCCAAATCACATTTGACTAAACGAAGGAGTGAAATGCACACTCATTGTGGTATGAAAACCTATCTTACAGTATAAGAAAGTGGGGGAGAAAGAGATATTGCAAGGGGGGGATGATGGAAGGGAGGGCAAAGGGAGGAGGGAGCAATTTGAAGTCAACACTTGGGGAGGGACAGGATCAAAAGACAGAAGAGAAACAATGAGGGGCAGGTTAGGAGGGATGGTAATCCAGTTAGTTTTACACAACATGACTATCAGGGAGGTCATTTGCAAAACTACACAGATGTGGCCTATATTGAATTGCCTGCCATCCCAAAGGGAATGGGAGGGGAGGGAGGGATGGGGAGAATTTGGAACTCAAAGTTTTAGGAACAACTGTTGAGTATTGTTGTTGCTACGAGGAAAGAAGACATACAGTTAAGGAGGAATAGAAAGTCATCTGGCCCTACAGGAGAAAAGAGAAGATGGAGACAAGAGAAGGGAGGGATGACAGAAGAGAGGGCAGATTGGAGATAGGGAAAATTAGATTGCTTGGGGTATTGGGGTGGGGGAGGGGATAAAAGAGGAGAAAATTTGGAACCCAAAAATTTTTGAAAATGAACGTAAAAAGTTAAATAAATAAATAAAAAACGAAAAAAAAAAAAGAAAAATAAATACATAAATAAAAATTATGGGACTACCTGAAAGCCATGATCAAAAAAAGAGCCTAGACATCATCTTTCATGAAATGATCAAGGAAAACTGCCCTGAAATTCTAGAACCAGAGGGTAAAATAAGTATTGAAGGAATCCATCGATCACCACCTGAAAGAGATCCAAAAAGAGAAACTCCTAGGAACATTGTGGCCAAATTCCAGAATTCCCAGGTCAAGGAGAAAATCTTGCAAGCAGCTAGAAAGAAACAATTCCAGTATTGTGGAAATAAAATCACGATAACTCAAGATCTAGCAGCTTCTACATTAAGGGATTAAAGGGTGTGGAATAGGATATTCCAGAAGTCAAAGGAACTAGGACTCAAACCAGAATCACCTACCCAGCAAAACTGAGTATAATACTTCAGGGGAAAATATGGTCTTTCAATGAAACAGAGGACTTTCAAGCATTCTTGATGAAAAGACCAGAGCTGAAAAGAAAATTTGACTTTCAAACACAAGAATGAGATGAAGCATGAAAAAGTAAACAGCAAAGAGAAGTCGTAAGGGACTTACCAAAGGTGAACTGTTTACATTCCTACATGGAAAGACAATATTTTTAACTCTCAAAACTTTTCAGTATCTGGGTAGTTGGTGGGACCACACACAGATGCACACAGACACATACATACACACATGCACACACACAGAGAGACAGAGAGCATAGAGTGAATTGAATAGGATGGAACCATACCTTAAAAGAAATAAAGGTAAATGGTGAGAGAGAAATGTAGTGGGAGGAAAGAGGGTTAAATGGAATGGGGTAAATTATATCTCACTCAAGAGGCAAGCAGGAGACTTTTTAGTGCAGGGAAAAAGAGGAGAGCTGAGAAAAAAACATGAAGTTTACCCTCATCACATTCGACTAAAGAAAGGAGTAAAATGCACACTCATTTTGGTATGAAAACCTATCTTACAGTACAGAAAAATGGGGAAGAAGGAGATAAGCAGGGAGGGAGGGATGATAGAAGGGAGGGCAATGGAAGAAGGGAGCAATTTGAAGTCAACACTCTTGGGGAGGGACAGGATCAAAAGACAGAATAGAAAGAATGGGGGGCAGAATAGGATGGAGGGAAATACAGTTAGTCCTACACAACACGACCATTATCAAAGTCATTTGCAAAACTACACAGATAGGGCCTATATTGAATTGCCTGCCTTCCCAAAGGGAATGGGTGGGGAGGGAGGGATGCGGAGAATTTGGAACTCAAAGTTTTAGGAACAACTGTTGAGTATTGTTCTTGCTACTAGGAAATAAGAAATACAGTTAATGGGGAATAGAAAGTCATCTGGCCCTACATTTTGTCCTACAGGACAAAACAGAAGATGGGGATAAGAGAAGGGAGGGATGATAGAAGACAGGGCAGATTGGTGATAGGGAAAATTAGAATGCTCGGTGTATTCGGGTGGGGGAAGGGGATAAATCAGGAGAAAATTTGGAACCCAAAATTTTGTGAAAATGAATGTAACAAGTTAAATAAATTAATAAATTTTTTAAAAAAGAAAAAAAAAACAAATTAGGGGAGCAAGGAACAGTTTTATTTGTCAGATTTATGAAGAATGGAGGAATTTATGGCCAAACAAGTGATAGAGAACATTATTAAATGCAAAATGAATATTTTTGATTACATTAAATTGAAAAGTTTTTGCACAAAGTGAAAACAACTAAGATTAAGAAGGAAGCATAAAACTGGGAAAGAAGTTTTACAACTAGTGTCTGTGATGAAGTGCTCATTTCTAAAATTTAGAGAGACCTGAGTCAAATTTACAAGAATGCAAGTCATTCCCCAATTGATAAATGGTCAAAAAATATGAACAGGCAGTTCACCAAGGAAGAAATTAAAGTTATCTTTAGTCATATGAAAAAATGCTCTAAATCACTATTGATTAGAGAGATGCAAATCAAAACAACTCTGAGGTACCACATTGAACCTATCAGATTGGCAAACATGACAAAACAGGAAGATGAAAAATTTTGGAGAAGATGTGGGAGAGCTGGAACACTAATTCATTGCTGGTACAGGTATGAGCTAATCCAGTCATTCTGGAGAGCAATTTGGATCTATGCCCAAAGGGTTACAAAAATGTGCATACCCTTGAATTCAGCAATACCACTTCTAAGAATCATATTTATAGCAAATCTTTTTGCTATAATTAGAAAATCAAGGGGATGCCCACATTAGCGAATGGCTGAACAAGTTGTGGTATGTGAATGTAATGGAATACTGTTGTGCTATAAGAAATGACAAATAGTCGAACTTCAGAAAAACATGGAAAGACTTATATGAACTGATGCTGGGTGAAAGCAGCAGAACCAGGAGAACAATACACACAGCGACAGCCAGAAGGCATGAGGACTGGTTTTGATAGACTTATCACTTCTCAGCAATGCAAGGACCCGAAACAGTTCCAAAGGGCTCATGATGCAAAATGTCATCCACATCCAGAGAGAGCACTGTGGAGTCAGAATGCAGAAGGAAGCAGATTCTTGTCTCTTGTGCTATGTTTTGTTTTGTTTTTCTTATGGTTGCTTCCATTCACTATAATTCTTTTGTGCAACATGTAGTTAAATATGAAGTATGTGTAGAACCCATATAAGATTGCTTGCCATCTCAGGGAGGGACCAGGAGAAAACTTTTTAATTGATAAGTAAAGTCAAACTATGTGCAAAATAAGTGTAGAGTGATTAGGGAAGGAGAGGGTATGTGAGCTCAGCATCAAAAGGAGCCAGGGATACCAGGAGGCAGAAATGAGGAGGAAGAGTACTGGAGGCATGAAGAGGCAGCCTGTACAAAGGCATGGAGGAGGGAAATGGCACACATTTGACTGGAGTACAGAATGCACTATGGGGAGGCCTGTGATTTATATCCTTGGCCCAGAAAGGTAGGCTAGAGACTAAGCGAGATAATAATTAAAACACTGGTTATTTTATTACTGATTAACATTATTATTGCTGTCATCATCCCCACCATCATTACTGCCATCTTTATTGTCATTAACTTCATTATTATGGTTGTAATTTTCATTACCATCATTATCATCATTATTGTATAATTTTCATTATTAGCATTATTATTTTTAGTCATTACCAGGTTAAGAAAGGATTTAAATAGCAAACAGAGGAATTTATCTTTTATTCTTGAGAGGAGGTTCTTTCTTTTTTGCCTTTGTATGCCTGTTGCCCAGCACGATGCCTTGCACACAGTAGGCTCACTGGATAGGATGGAATAGGAGAATTCCCAACCTTCCTCTCTTGAGACACTGTGCTCTTTCCAGACTGAAGGGTCCCAACTATTTTAGTTTCACTGTCAAGGGTTCCCTTGCCACAACCTTGACTATTTTTATGTCCCTTCTCTGGACTCTGGATCCTGCCTGGCCCTTACACTGACAGCAGTCAAAGTGGTCACCAGGGCAACCCAAGGGGATGTCATCCAGACCATTCACATCTGTGCTCAACCCTGCTGGTGCCCTTCTACAGACTGGGTCGGTACAAGGAAGGAAGGAAGTAGGTTGGTCTGCCAATGGAATCTAGGGGGAAGAATGATGGGTTAAAAGGAAAGAAAGATGTTTGCCCAGCTTCCATCCCCAGTGTACAAAAACACCCCTGTCTGTTGCATGAGACTTAATTAAATTTGGGAAAATCTAAGCTTAATCCTCAGTGATGGCATCTGGCTGCCCGAGCTCAGTTCAGCGACATTCCAAAAGGGTGTTTGCCTTGTAGGATGAAAGACAAAGAGCAGACTGGCCCCCTCCATGGGCACTTGCAAATAATTATGTGGTCTGTAAGATATAACAGGGGACAAATGGTCATAAATGAGCCACAAAGAGAGTCTGGCAATAAGGAGAGAGCCCTGGTTGGAGGTACAAAGGGAGAAGGGACCAAGGTTTACTTGGAGGATAGATCAAATCACAGAATGCCAGAAACAGAAGGCAACCCTGGAGATGAACCAATACAAGATCATCATTATATAGGGAGAAAACAGACTCAAAGTGAGAAAGTGATTTGATCAACTTCACATAGTTTATGAGTCAACAGGTATTTATTTAGACAGGAAGCACAATGCAATGGAGAGAACTTTAGATCAGGAGTCATAAGAACCTAGGTCAGACCTCAGCTTTGCTTCCTCCCATCTGGGTCATCTAACCCCCTCAGTGCTTCAGTTTCCTCATCTTCAAAATGAAAGTTTTGGGCTACATCAAGGGTTTTTCAAATGGGATCCATGAATTTGTATGTTTTGTTAAAAAAAAGTATTTTGAAAACCTGTATTCCTATGTGATTGGTTTCTTGTGTAATGGTATGAGTTTTCTTTTGTGCATTTAAAAATATGATTCTGAGGAGGGGTCCTTAGGTTTCACCAGAATAAGTATCCAAGAGGTCCAGGACACAGAAAAGGTTAAGAGTTCCCAGACTAGATGATCCCATTTCTCATCATTTGATCCTAAGTTCTTAGTATGAGCCAGGCAATGTGGTACAGTGGTGAGAGAGCTGGCCTTGGAATGAAGATCTGAGTTCAAATTCTGCCTTTGACAAACTAGCTGTGTGATTCCACACAAGTCAGTTAAATCTTTGGTGTTGCAGGCACTGAATAAGAGCATTGGCTTTGAAGTCTGAAGAGTGGGCTTGAATTCCCATCGCTGATGCTGAGTGACCTTGAGTCAATGACTTAACCTCCCTAAATCCTGATTTCCATATTGGTAAAATGAGAGAGTCCCCGAGGGACTTTCTAACTCTAGCAATGTGGAGTAGTCTATGAAGCTGCAAAGGAAGTGCCAATCTGCATTAGGAGAGGGACTTCTTTCTAGTGAAAGTTCTCAGTATAAATAATATCACAAGTGCAGAGGGAAGGAGAGAGAGAGAGTGAAAGAAGAAAAGAAAGAAGGGAAGGAGGGAGGGAAAAGAGTAAATAAAGGAGGAAAGAATGAAAACAGAAAGGAAGGAAGGAAGGAAGGAAGGAAGGAAGGAAGGAAGGAAGGAAGGAAGGAAGGGAGGGAGGGAGGGAGGGAGGAAGGAAGGAAAGAAGGAAGGACCAATAGAAGATTGGAGATTCAGCCAGAATTCCTCTCTTTAGATTAAGCTTTAACCCTTTCCTCTGGAAAGGACTTGCTGGCAAGGATTCCCTGGGACTAAGTGGCATTTAAAGACACTATTCCCAGAGAAAACCAGAAAAAAGAACCCCCAAGGAATCACAGGGAAAGACCACAACCATGAGTCACAAGGTCTTTGCAAATTCCAAGAGAGATGAAAACCTATGAGAGTTTTGCAAAATGGTGTCTGTCGAATCTATAGCCACGTATGGTAAGCCTGGACCTACTCCTTATATATATTTCTCTCTCCTAATATACTCTATGTGTATCCTCATTCTTCCCAAAAACAAAGTATATTATTTGAGGGAGAGTGAATGCCACGTTTATGTAAAGTTTCAAAGTTAATGTTTTTAATGCCATCTCAATAAATACTTTTGCTCTGAACTTACTATATCTACTGGCTGGCTATTAAAGGTAAGTGCCTTGATAGGGGCTTATGAAGAATAGTTTTAGGGTTCTGGACTTCTATGTGGATTTAAACCCAAGGTAGTTCCTCCTCATTCTCTCACCTGTGGAGACTCAAGCTACAATGCTGATGAGGGGGTGGGGTAGCCATAGAGGGGGTGCCATATCTTACGTAGGGTGTGTTCTCTTCTCCAAATACAACATGAGACCAGGGCCTATTTCAGTTTTGTCTTTGTACTTCCAGCACCTAGCTGTAGAATGCCTGGTACTTACAGACTCTTAAGAAATGCTTCTTGATTAATTCACCAATAGAGCATGTGGGGCTTCTAGGCTCTCTCAAGAGTTTCTGGGGGTGGTATTAGGCCCTGGCAGACTAAGATGAGCCTCTCATTAATTGCTTTCTATCTTCCTCAATCAGATTGAGCCACCCTCCCGTCTGCTACTGTGAGGTCTAGAGCAGTGGAAAATGAATGGCCATCAAAGAACTCTCTCCAAACTTAACCACTCTATGCCTCCACTGTAGCCTGGAACACTTAATTATTTCCTTTGTTTCCTAATCTCTAATCTAAAGTAGCTCCATTCCTTTCATGTCCTACAGCTGAAGCTGAAATATATGATTTCTGCACTGCATTAAGAGAGCCAAACAACGTCTCCCTCTGCCTTCTCCAACTCTCTTAAAAGTAAGTCATACTTTTTCATCTCTGGTTGGCCTCGTCAGGCTATGCTGTCAAAATATTTTCTGCACAAAGCGCTGGGGTATGTTTCTGACTGCCAATTATCCTAGATGCCTTTTTGAGGAGCTCAGTGCTCACAGTTTCACATGCTCATTTCTTTTTCTGCATCCTAGGGAAATGTTCCTTTCTATTTGTCCATTAGATGTATGTTCATATAGCTTGGCTTACTCAGGGATGCCCATCATGTATGTGTTTATGTAGGGAGGAGGGGCTCATGTGTGTGGAAGGAGCCTGCTACCATGGTTCCTATGGAAGGAGCACGCCAGCAAAAATCCCCTGGGATTGAGTGGCATTTAGAGACACTACTTCCCAAGGAGAATCAGAAAAAAGTACCCAGGGAATCAGATTTAGATGTAGGAGAAACTTCAAAGATCATCTGCTTCAACTGCCATGCTTTTAAGACGTACATGTTCACAGAATAAGGTCTGGGAGATGGAGGGATTTGCTCAAAGTCACATAGGTAGTTCAGAACAGGGTACTGTGGTAGGATAGAGAGTTAGCTTGGGAGCAGGAAAACCTGAGTTTTCCCAACATTGGCTGTGTGATCCTAGAAAAGTCATTTTATGTTTTGGTGCTCTAGGTAGCTCTCCAAGATTTGAAATTGAGAGAATGTGTGCTCCTGTATTGGTGGGGGAAGTTTCCTTGTCTACAAAGTTAATGAAAGTATGGATCTGTTCCCATCCCCATTTCACATGCACAGTAAGAGCTGAGATTCAAACCTACTTCCTCTAATTCCAAATCCAGCATTTCCCTATCTTCCCTTGGTGCCTTTCATGACTGTAATTACTGTAGCATGTATGATAATTCAATCCAGTTCAGCCCCACACTTATTATTCAATAGGAAGCAGTGAACTTTGAGAAAAAGAACACCATTCGTAGAGTCAGAGGACCTGAGTTCAAATCTTGCTTTGGACACTAAAGTTTAAAGTTGCTTCATTTCCCTGGCAGCAGTTTCCTTCTCTGTAAAGTAAGGGGGTCTGAGTAGATGGCCTCGGAGACTTCTCCCATTTCTAGGTCTATGCATAGTATTTGTCAAGCTCTCTGCTGTAGTGGAGACATCTTTATTCATTCCAAATTTTTTTTCTTCCACTGTCACCCCCTGACTGGTGCTATATTAGCTCTGTTACTCACACAAAGTCAGGTAAAAATCACTCCTCTCACCTCTTTGTGCTGCTGGCATAATTTGTCTCAGAGGCATCATTAGATGTTTCTGGACCTATACCAAAGTCCTCCTCTGATATCTCATTATGGCATGAGTTCATATCTGAGTTTGATCCTTTACTACTTGGGTGCTTGTAGCACCAGGCCTGCTGTGATCTGGATCTTGAGGTTACAACAATGGAGTATAAACTTTGGCATGTCCTACCAAGAGAAGAAGAGGCTTTTAGTGTGGACTTAGTGACCTCAAAGATGTTAGACTAGCCAAGTTTAGAAAGACTCATTCCCAGAAGCTGAGCTACTAGAACATATGTAGGGTTGTTATTGATAGCCACTGATAAACTCATCTTTGTGACCCCACTTGGGATATTCTTGGCAGAGATACTGAAGCAATTTGCCATTTCCTTTTTCAGCTCATTTGACAGATGAGGCAACTGAGGCAGGCAGGGTTAAGTGACTTGTCATGGATTCACTCAGCTAGTAAGCATCTCAGGAGTCAAAGGACCCGAGACCAGACCTAAGCTCGGACACTTATTACTATACTACTTGGGTACATCATTTAATTTCTTTTGTCCTCAGTTTCCTCATCTGTAAAATGAAGATAGTCTCTAAGTTGCTCCCTTCTTGCTCTGAGTCTAGGATCTACTGGTAGTTGATGGTCCAAGGCTCAAACCAGATCCTCACCAATGACATGAGCCTCAGGAACCAAGAGTTTTAGCCTCTCTTAAAATCAAGTGACACTGGGCAACTCACTCAATTCCATTGAACCTTGATGTTTGAGTCTCTATAATGGAGACAATCATACAAACACTCCCTACGGGGCAGAGTACCAATCAATTTCTAAATTGTTGTGAAATTCTTCTTATGTGCCAAGAAATGGGGATAGAAAAAAACATTATCTGCCCTCAAGGTGATTATATTCTATCCTACTGTGATTGCTACAGAATCACAGGATCTCAGAACAGAAAGAAATTTTAGACACCATCTAGGCCAACCTCTCCTTAAAGGGTGGAAATCCTTGACAACATATTGAATAAATGGGATGCCAGCCTCTCATCTGCTCATTTGTACTGGTCCCACCACTTGTCTGACCTTGGCCAAGTTATATCACTGTTCTAAATCTCTATCTTCTCACCTTAGAGAACTGGGCTTGGGGTCAAGGAGCCCGAAATTCAGGACCTGTCTCCATCACTTACTAGCTATAAGGCCCTGGGTAATCACTTCACTCCTGCCTACCTCAGTTTCCCCAACTGTGAAATGGGTATAATAATTGCATTTGCCTCCCAGGATTGTTGCAAGGATCAAATGAACTAACATTTGTAAAGCACTTTGCAAATCTTAAAGCACTATATAAATATTAGCTATTATTATTGCTATGCATATTTTATACAATAACATATTATTAAACTCTGCTATTATATATATCATATCATATCATATTGTATCGTATCATATATAAAGACTGTTAGGTGACACAGTAGGTAGAATGCTAGGTCTGAAGTCAGGAAGACTCATCTTCATTGAAATCAGGCCTCAGACACTTACTAGTTGAGTGAATCCATGACAAGTCACTTAACCCTGTCTGCCTCAGTTTCCTTATCTGTCAAATAAGCTGAAGAAGGAAATGGCAAATTGCTTCAGTATCTCTGCCAAGAAAATCCCAAGTGGGGTCACAAAGAGCCAGACACAACTGAAACGACTGGGTAACAGCCACAAATGTTATATATAACATTACTGTTATTATAAAATGCTTTTTCATTCCTATGTCCTCCACTCACCTTGGCAAAGCAATCTGATCTGTTGGTGGACACTTGGGACTTGGAGTGGGGGGGCCTTTTCATCTGCTCTGTAGTAGAATCCTCCTAAAGGGATTTTCTCCAGTTAGAATGTGGGTTCCTTGAGATCAGGGATCATTTTGCTATCACATCCCTATTTGCATCCCCAATGCTTGACATGCTGTCAGTGTTAAACTAAGATTTTTTTCATTTGTTCATTCATTTGTTTATTTATTTCCTCACATCAGATGCCACAGTGTTGAAGAAATGTTTGAAGAATTATTCATTTGAGAAGGGAGCTTTATCCTATATCTTTCCTGTGTCCCTGAGATCAGTTGTCATGAGTATGGGACCGCTAGGTTCCCCAAAGACTAAAATCAAGAGAACAATCTCCATGCTGGGGAGCAGAGGGTTTGGAGATCTTGCTGGGGGAAGAGAGCATCAAGCTAGTCTCTTCCTCATTTTTCAGGTGAGGAAGCTGCGGCGCAGAGAAATCTTCCCCATCTTTGGAAGGCAGCTGCACTGAGTTGCAAAGGGGAAAAGAGAAAGAGAAGAAGTCCAGACACTCAGAATTCTCACTAGGCTAAAGGTTTCTTCACATGAGAAGTCAATTCAAACATGGGAATGCTGACTCTCAGATCTCAGCTCCAGGATCTGTTTGCAATTAACTGAAGGTTTTTGCTTTTGTTTTTAAAAAACGAAAAATTAAACTCTAGCTCTTTTCCTCCCAGCTACTTCCTAGCTCCCCGCTCAGGTCCAAGGTGCACACAACCCCTACAGAAGGTGGGGAGTCTACCCCCAGCTCTGCCTAAATCAGCACAGTCCCAAGAACTGAGAATTAGAGAATAAAACTGATATTGAACCAATAAAGGAAAGAAGGGGGGAAAAAGCTGCCCCAAACTTGCTGATTCTAGGAAAAAGAATTGAAGAAATGTACAGCTAGAGGGCAGGGGGACAGGTTGCTAGCAACTCCACCGAGGAGGTTTTGTGCTTTGCTGCAATTTGGCTGGAGTTCGGGGCATTTCTCTTCTTATCCATCACCCTCACTCCATTTCTAAAAGACCCTTTGAGAGAGAAGAACTGACCTCAGCAATATTTCAGAGGCAGGAAAGAACAAGCAAGCTGCTCATGAAAGGCCAGAGATGGAAGGGAGGCTTTTACCCTCCATGGATGGACACAATGTGGGATTTATTTAAAAAAAAAAAAAAGAAAGAAAAATGAAAGGGGAAAGACATCAACGAGAGTGGGAGGGTGATAAATTCTTCTCCATCCCTTTTGCTGTCTCACCCAGGACATCTTAGGGACCTCAGGTACACAAAAGGGACCTGAGATAGTGCCTTGGCTATTGGGAAGGTAGGTTGCTGACCAAGTGCTGGAGCAAGGGAGGTTGAGGGAAGTCTCTTTTCTACTGTGTGCGTGCACATGAGACAGAAAAACATACAGAATGACAAGGGGGGTCCAGTGAACAAAGCAAATTTCTAGCTTCTTGGACAGATTTTGAATGGGAAAGAGCCCCCACCAGTTGGGATACTAAAATTAGATATATGTGTTTGAGCATATGTATATCTCTGTGTATATATATATCTCTGTGTGTATATATGTATATATGTATGCATATATATCTAGATATACATACATATATGTATGTATAGATCAAGATATACATGCATATGTAGATGTGTATATATCTAGTTATACATGTGTATGCATATATCTAGACATACATACATATAACATGTATGTATGTGTAGATCAAGATATACATGCATGTACAGATGTGTACATAGTTGTACATATGTATGCATATATGTGTGTATATATCTAGATAGACACATACCTGTATACATACACACTCACACATATATATTGAAAAATAATATCTTAAAGGCAAGTTTGTTATGTAAGAACAGACGCTTTAAATTCACAATCACGTACAACCCTTTTTCATTCAAACACTGAAAACAGACCATAACACAAAGTCCTCTATACAGCTGCCAAAAATAATTTTCCTAGAGCATAAAGTTGACCTTGAAATTTCCCTGTTCCATAAACTTCAATGGCTCCCTATCGCTCTATGATTGAATAACTCTGTAGCTTGGCATTTAAAGCCCCTTACGAGCTGGCTCCAGCAGCCCTTTTTGGGTTTACCAAAAATTATTCCCTAGACATTGCGTGTTGTAGCCCAGCTGGCCTATTTCTTGTGCCCCAAATTTGACATTCCATTTTTTATCTCTTTGCACAGTTTGCCCTCTATAGCAGAAAGCACATTCTCCTAAACTATATTTATAAGAATTCCAACCTTACTTCAAACCTTGGCTGATTCCCTTAGTTATGAATACTTTCTCCCTCCTGCTCTAATCACCAGGTATATATTGTGTGTTCATACTGCATTTTCCCAGTAGATTTCATATTCCCTGGAGGAAGAGACTGGTCTTTTCGTTCATTTGTTTGTTGATTTGGATTTTCCCAGTGCTCAACATGGCACCCTGCACGAAGTAATTCCTTAACAAATGCCTGTTGGATTAGACTGAAAAGGGGAATGAAGAAAATGTGACCTTTGGTTAGAAAACAGAAGGAATGTTTATAAGACAATATTGTTACATGGGAAGAGGATAGAGCTGGAGTCATGTGGTCTAGGTTCAAATCCTGCCAGTGTTGGTGAGTATACTTGTGGGAAAGTGTGCCCCAGGTTTGTAGGGGAGGAGGATGTTTTATGACTATAATTCTTACAGTAGTACTTTGATAAATGTCATTGCTTTGAGTTTACTGGGTTTTTTGGTTGTTCGGTCATTTTCAGTCATGTCTGACTCTTTGCGACCTCATTTGGGGTTTTCTTGGCAGAGACACTGGAGTTGTTCATCATTTCCTTCTCCAGCTAGTTTGACAGATGAAGAAACTGAGGCAAACAGTTACGTGACTTGCCCAGGGTTAGTAATGTAATGTATCCCCATTATATTCTATGCTAATCCCTTAAGGTCACATCTGAAACAAGGAGTCCATTTCTGAGTATTATATAGACAATGTGGGTATGTGCCACCAAGTCCAGGCACAGGAGGTGATTGACAGTTTGAACTGTTCCAATTGTCAATGCCCTTGTGCAACAGAAATAACACAGACAAATTAAGCATCATCCAGAGGATGCTGACCAGATTGGCAAAGCATGCAGAAACCATGTCAGACTGGGGACAATTGAGTCATCTAACCTGCTAAAAAGGACAGTAAGGGGTGAGCAGATCAAAGGTGATTCTGTATCATTTTCTCACTGATCCCATCTACAAGTAATTGATTTTTCCCTGTAACTGCTTAAGTCACAGTTCTTTGTCTCTGAACTCAGCTCAGAGTTCAGCAGGCCTGTAATGGGTTAAGTTTAAAACTCTAGCTTTCTTGCCTCAGGGAATTTAACTGACCTTGCAGGATGTGTCTGAACAGAAAGGGAGTTTGGGTTTAATATCTTTACTCCACCAAGCTATCCTTTAGGGATGTCTGGTTTGCTATCCAAAAGTCTAGGCTGCTATCTCACACCTGGACTCAAACAAAGAGCATTTCTTAGTCTCATGAGAGAAGAAAGAGAAAGGCAGGGGTCATTGCTAGGCCCCATTGCCAAACTTCCAACCAATCATGTTTTTTCCTTGTGGCTCAGCTCTTAACTCTGCCCTTAATTCTATGATGTCATCTTTTCTTTGTTCTGTACCCTCCAAATATATGGGGAACTCTCCTCTTGCTCAGAGTCTTTAGCATTAATGGAGGTAAGTCATGAACCCGCTTATTGTCAGGTATTATGCCTCTGCTAATAAATGTAATCTTGCTTGGGGAGCTGCCTCAGTTTACCATTTGGTTAAAATTCAATCATGACAAGGGAGATGTATTTTTATTCAACTTCCATGGGCAAAATGAGAACCCAGGATTAGAGGTTACAGAGAGTTATTAAAAACTAGCAAATCCTGGATCTGTTCAATATGGAATGAGTTGCATCATGAGGTGTATACTCCCTATCAATTCAGGTAATCAAATAAAGCTAGCTACATAGAATTATGGCTAGGGATTTTGTACAGGGGCATTGAATAGAACATTTCACCAAATAATCTCTTCTATCTCTTACAACTACAATATTTTCTCTTCCCTCTTGGAAGAGTATAAGAACTGTTTTCTCTCATGCAAAGGAAGCAATGCATCACTTTATCCATTTCCACGGATTTGTAAAGAAGATTTTTCAGGGAGAGAAAATTTCTCCTAAGCCCAAGAGAAAATAACAGCAT
This sequence comes from Bettongia penicillata ogilbyi, assembly GCA_023548195.1. Taxonomy (NCBI): domain Eukaryota; kingdom Metazoa; phylum Chordata; class Mammalia; order Diprotodontia; family Potoroidae; genus Bettongia; species Bettongia penicillata. Next base: position 320,259 of record JAJHZJ010000284.1, read on the forward strand.
CTTAGCAAAAGAGGGAGTGGCTAGGCAGTTAAAGTCGAGGAGCTGGAAAACAAAGAAATCTATGATTGTGAAAAGTACAGGCAATGAAAAGCAGCCAACTTGTCTTCTCCTGTCCCATCCATCCAAGAGAGGCTCAATCCTCAGCCTAAGGAGAGGTAAGCAGGGAGGTTCTCTGATGTCGAGTGGATGGATGGTGATGATGGAGCATTGGAGAGATAAGGAGATTGAGTGCAGGATAAAGGGAAGGAAACCAACCAACAATTTGGAGGTCAGACATGATGAGGTCCTGATTTCACAATTAAATGACAAATTAAACATGATGAATGATTGTTCAATAACAACCCTGTTGATTAGGATCTATCTGCAAGCTAACTGCTGAATCTCAGGCTTTGCTTTTCTCCCCTTGCATTTTCCTTTCTAATAAATCCCTTCCTTTTCTGCCAAGAGCTGTCCAAGCTGGGACTCCAAGATGCTTGACAAAGGACTGGTTCTTGCAACAAGCTGGCAAGAAATAGAAGGCAGCCTCTTTCTTTAGGTGCTGAGCTTGAAACAACTCTGAAAGGGACCTTGAACTCTGGGCATGCCAGATGGAAAACTGAAATGAGCTCAACAACATGAGCAACCACAAAAAACTCAGCTGTCTAGAAGAGTGAGCTTGGGTGATTCTTTTTTCTTTGCTTCTTTTTCACTTTCCTTCCTTCCTTTCTTCCTTTTCCTTCCTCCCTCCCTCCTTTCCTTTTTTTCCTTCCTTTTTTAGACAACTATTCAAGGGGTTAGACATTTTTCTTTTCCTTAAGACTTGCTTTTTTTCCTGTTTTTGGAAGGCTTTAATTTTGGAACTTATTTTGAAATGCCAGCTCTATTTCTAATTTAAATGTAATTTCATCCTTTTAGTGCTCTCTTAGGCAGTTTATCGAGGAAATATAGAACACAGGGATAGATTTAGAGTCATTTTGAATCCTGGCTCTATCATTATTAGCTATAGAACTTAAGCAAGTCACTGAAACCCTTAACCCTTAACTTTTGTTTTCCAAACTGTAAAATGAAGGTGTTGGACCTGATGACTTTCCAAGGTCCATTCTGGCTCTAAATCTTAATTGAATTAAATTATCTCTGTGATTTATAGAGATTCGCTCTCATCCCTCATTTTGGAGATGAGGAAAGAAATCCAGAGACCTTAAGTCATTTTCTGAGGTCATCCAGGAAGTATTCTATCTCAGATCTAACTCTTCATTCTGGGCTCTTTCTACTGAACTTGATGAACTTTCTTTTATGTGATCTCAAGCCTTTGAAGGGGTATATGTGTGTGTGTGTGTGTATGTAGACTACATTCTTTTGAAATGCTGCTGCCATGACCCAGAACCAAACAGCAGACACACAATTATTACGAACATTTCCAAAGAGTCAATCTGCCAGCAAAGGCATGACCACCTACCCTCTGACATTCTTGCTTGGCTCTTGAGAAAGCCAGGAATGACTTACAGAAAGCGTGGTGCTGACCTCATCAAGGCCCTTAAAAAATGCCAGCCTGATGCCAGAGCCACAGGCTTGTTAGCTCTCATCCTGTGGCATTCTTTCCTTTGATTTCTTTCATATTACTGCTAAATTTTTTTTTTTTTGCTGTCAAACAAAAGGTTATTTTCCCCCTCATCTCCCAATAAACAAACTGCCTCAGGCTGAAAAACCTCATTGACAGAGAGTGAACTCCAATATAAACTGACTGCTCAGAAAGGTATGGTGGGGATTTTTAAATTCACCAAGTCTTTATTAAATGCCTGGTAGGAGTAACTGCTCCATTCCAGGTACTAGAGGATAAAATAAAGGGCCGGGCATAGTCGCTGCTCTCATGAATCTTATGGTCTTGTGGCAAAGACAAGACATGGACCCAGATGCTTATTATCTGTGTGATGACTGGCAAGTGGCTTAACCTATCAAAGCTTTAGTTTCCTCATCTGGAAAATGGGAATAGCAGTCAACATAATACCTACTTCATGAACTTGTTGCCATCAGTTGGTATAAAGTTATTTGCAAATCTTAAAGACTGACAGAAATGTCAGCCATTGTTATTTTTGGTCAGAAGTAATTTTCTTCTGTTCTTGTATGGAATGATCATACTTCTAATAATTCAGATTTATTTAACACTTTAATGTGTATATAATCATATATGACTTCATTTTACCTACAAACTATCCTTTTTTTGGAAATAGTATTTTATTTTTTTCAATTACATGTGAAGGTAGTTTTCAACCTTTTACAAGATTTTGAGTTCCAAAATTTTCTCCGTCCCTCCCCACCCTTCTCCCCAAGACAACAAGCAATCTGAAATAGGTTATACACGTACAATGATATTAAACATATTTTTACATTAGTCATGTTATGAAAGAAGAATCAGAACAAAAGGGAAAAACCATGAGAAAGAAAAAAATGCTTTCATCTGCATCCATAGTTCTTTCTCTGGATGTGGGCAGCATTTTCCTTCATGAGTCTTTTGGAATTGTATTAGACCATTGTATCACTGAGAAGACCTAAGTCTATCACAGCTGATCATCACACAATGATGTGTTACTGTGTACAAAATTCTCCTGGTTCTTCTCACTTCACTTAGCATCAGTTTATGTGAGTCTTTTCAGATTTTTCTGAAATCTGCCTGCTCATCATTTCTTATAGCATAATAGTATTCCTTTAAATTCATGTACCACATTTTGTTCAACTTTCACTTTGCTAAAGTTGTTTATTATTTCAAGTAGCTTTTTAGTTGATTCTCTAAGATTCTTTAAGTATACCATCATATCATCTGCAAAGAGTCTATAGTTTTGTTCCTTCATTTCCTATTCTAATTCCTTCCACTTCTTTTCACCCCTCTTATTGCTTAAGATAAGATTTCTAGTATAATATTGGATAATAGTGGAGAAAAGGGGTATCCTTGTTTTACCTCTTATCTTATTGGGAGGGTTTCTACCTTATCCCCTTTACAGATAAAACTTGCTAATGGTTTTAGATAGATAGTACTTCTCCTCATTTTAAGGAAAGCTCCATTTATTCTTATGTTCTCTAGTATTTCTAATAGGAATGGGTGCTGTATTTTGTCAACAACTTTTTCTGCATTTATTGGGATAATCATATGATTTCTGTTGCTTATGTTATTGATATTATGTTAATAGTTTTCTTAATATTGGACAAGCCTTACCTTCCTGGTATAAATCTCAACTCATTATATAGTGTATTATCCTAGTGATAAATTGCTGTAATTTCTTTGCTAATATTATATTTTAAAATTTTGCATCTATATTCATTGGGGAAATTGCTCTATAATTTTCTTTCTCTGTTTGGGCTCTTCTGAGTTTAGGTATAAGGGATTTGTGACATAAAAGGAATCTGGTAGAACTCCTTCTTCACCTCTTTTTCCAAACAGTCTATATAATTTTGGAATTAATGGTTCTTTAAATGTTTAGTAGAATTCACTTGTAAATCCATCTGACCCTAGAGATTTTTTCTAAGGGAGTTCACTGATGATTTATTCAGTTTGTTTTTCCTTTTTTCTTTTAATTAATTAATTAATTAATTTAACTTTTTACATTCATTTTCACAAAATTTTGGGTTCCAAATTTTCTCCCCTTCTATCCCCTCCCCCCACCCCAATACCCCAAGCAATCTAATTTTCCCTATCTCCAATCTGCCCTCTCTTCTGTCATCCCTCCCTTCTCTTGTCTCCATTTTCTCTTTTCTCCTGTAGGGCCAGATGACTTTCTATTCCTCATTAACTGTATGTCTTCTTTCCTAGTAGCAACAACAATACTAAACAGTTGTTCCTAAAACTTTGAGTTCCAAATTCTCCCCATCCCTCCCTCCCCACCCATTCCCTTTGGGAAGGCAGGCAATTCAATATAGGCCATATCTGTGTAGTTTTGCAGATAGTCGTGTTGTGTAAGACTAACTGAATTACCCTCCATCCTAACCTGCCCCTCATTGTTTCTCTTCTGTCTTTTGATCCTGTCCCTCCCCAGGTGTTGACTTCAAATTACTCCCTCCTCCCTTTGCCCTCCCTTCCATCATCCCCCCCTTGCTTATCTCCTTCTCCCCCACTTTCCTATACTGTAAGATAGGTTTTCATACCAAAATGAGTGTGCATTTTATTCCTTCCTTTAGTCAAATGTGGTGAGGGTAAACTTCTTGTTTTTTGTGTTTTTTTTTCTCAGCTCTCCTCTTTTTCCCTCCACTAAAAGTCTCCTACTTGCCTCTTAAATGACATATAATTACCCCATTCCATTTCACCCTCTTTCCTCCCACTACATTTCTCTCTCACCATTTACCTTAATTTCTTTTAAGGTATGGTCCCATCCTATTCAATTCACTCTGTGCTCTCTGTCTCTGTATGTGTGTGCATGTGTGTATGTGTGTGTGCGTGCATGCGTGTACATGTGTGCATGGACCCACCAACTACCCAGATACTGAAAAGTTTTAAGAGTTACAAATATTGTCATTCCTTGTAGTAATGTAAACAGTTCACTTCTGGTAAGTCCCTTAAGACTTCTCTTTGCTGTTTCCTTTTTCATGCTTCTTCTCATTCTTGGGTTTGAAAGTCAAATTTTCTTTTCAGCTCTGGTCTTTTCATTAAGAATGATTGAAAGTCCTCTGTTTCATTGAAAGACCATATTTTCCCCTGAAATATAATACTCAGTTTAGCTGGGTAGGTGATTCTTGGTTTGAGTCCTAGTTCTTTTGACTTCTGGAATATCCTATTCCACACCCTTCGATCCCTTAATGTAGAAGCTGCTAGATCTTGAGTTATCCTGATTGTATTTCTACAGTACTGGAATTGTTTCTTTCTAGCTGCTTGTAAGATTTTCTCCTTGACCTGGGAGTTCTGGAATTTGGCCACAATGTTCCTAGGAGTTTCTCTTTTTGGATCTCTTTCAGGTGGTGATCGATGGATTCTTTCAATACTTATTTTGCCCTCTGGTTCTAGAATGTCAGGGCAGTTTTCCTCGATAATTTCATGGAATATGATATCTAGGCTCTTTTTTTGATCATGACTTTCAGGTAGTCCCATCATTTTTAAATTGTCTCTCCTGGATCTATTTTCCAGGTCAGTTGTTTTTCCCATGAGATATTTCACATTATCTTCCATTTTTTCATTCTTTTGGTTTTGTGTGGTGATTTCTTGGTTTCTCATAAAGTCATTAGACTCCATCTGTTCCATTCTATTTTTGAGAGAACTATTATCTTCAGTGAGCTTTTGAACCTCTTTTTCCATTTGGCTAATTCTGCTTTTGAAAGCATTCTTCTCCTCATTGACTTTTTGAACCTCTTTTGCCAATTGCATGAGCCTATTTTTCAAGGTGTTATTTTCTTCAGCATTTTTTTGGGTCTCCTTTACCAAGGTATTGACCCGTTTTTCATAATTTTCTTGCATCTCTCTCATTTCTCTTCCCAGCTTTTCCTTCACCTGTCTAACTTGCTTTTCAAAATCCTTTTTCAGCTCTTCCAAGGCCTGAGCCCACCCGACATCCCCCTGGGATGTCTTGGGTACTGAGGCCCGCCCTCCACCTCTTTCCCTGATGGCAAGAATATGTCCTCATCATCGTCAGACCCGAAAGTCGGGATCATTTGCATCTGTTCGAAAAAACTGTCTATAGTCTTATTTTTCTTCCCTTTTCTAGGCATTTTCCCAGCCAGTTACTTGACTTCTGAGAGTCCTGTCCACCCCTGCCTAGATCCGCCCAGCTAGTGCTTGGGCTCTGAGATTCAAATGGGCTTTCTGCGCCGTGCGGCTGCTAATCAATGTGAGCTTTAGTTCTGGTGCTGGGGTGGGGGCAGGGCCACCTCCCAGGCTCAGCTCCCTCAGGGGTTTTATGCAGAGACCTTCAGTAATGGAGTGGGTGGGGGCGGGGCTGCCTCCCAGGCTCAGCTCCCTCAGGGGCTTTATGCAGACACCTTCCGTAATGGAGCGGGGTGGGGCAGGGCCATCTCCCAGGCTCAGCTCCCTCAAGGGGTTTGTGCAGAGACTTTCAGTAATGAAGATCCTCCCTGCTGCTGGGGGAGTCCCAGGCCACCACAGCAGCTGCTGCCTCTGCCGCCGCCCCCACCTCCGCCGCTTCCTGCCCCCGCCTCTGCCGCCGACGCTTCCTCCCAAGGGGTCCCGAGTCACGGAGACACCCCGCTCCCCTCTTGGTGAGCCCAAGCATGTCTCTCACTGACCTGTAGCTTCTGTGGGCAAAGGAACCTTCCCGGCTGCCGGAGCTTCTGTCCCTGAAGCCTGCTCGGATCTGCTTCTCTGGGGCTGCGGCCAGGGCAGTGCTGGGGTTGGGTCCGCTTTCCGGAGCACAATGGACCCTGGGGACGGCTCTCCAGGGCTCTCTGGAATGGAAATCTCTTCCACTCTGTTTCTGTACACCTTTCAGTGATCCAGAACTTATGGGGATCTCTTTTTACATTAATTCTATGGGCTGTGGGTTCGGAGCTCGTAAACGTGCATCATTCTACTCCGCCATCTTGACTCCGCCCCCTCAGTTTGTTTTTTCTAAAATGGGGTTAATGCATTTTATTTCCTCTTCTGTTAATCTGGGAAATTTATGTTTTTGTAAATTTTGTAAATTTTTTGTAAATATTGTAAATACTCATCCATTCCATTTAGATTGTCAAACTTATTGGCATAAAGTCCAGCAAAATAGTTCCTAATTATTGCTTTAATTTCCCCTTCATTGGTGATGAATTTACCCTAAGAACTGCTTTGGTTGTATCCCTTAAGTTTTGGTACGTTGTCTCATTAGTGTTCTCTTTGAAGAAATTATTGATTGCTTCTATGATTTATTGTTTTACCAACTCACTCTTTAGGATTAGATTATTTAGTCTCCAATTAATTTTAATCTATTTTTCCACAACCCCTTATTTCATGCAGTTTTTATTGTATCATGATCTGAAAAGAATGCATTAAATATTTCTGCCTTTCTGCATTTGAATGTGAGGTTTTTATGCCCTAATATATGATCAGTTTTTGTGTAGGTGCCATGTACCACTGAGAAAAGGGTATATTCCTTTATATCCCCATTCAATTTTCCCCAGAAGTCTTTCATATTTGCCTTCCTTTCTATCATTCCCTCCTTTCCTGCTGGCTTGCTTGGACACTGTCTGCACTGGGTTGCACTTCCCTTTTACCTAAGTGAAACAGACCTTTCCTGAAGTACTTTCACCCCTTTTCACTCTTCTTGTGGATTCTCTTGCTCCATAATTCTTTTAGAGTCTTGACTTAACATTGCGTTTTCTTTCCCTTTTCCCCTCCTACTTCCCAATAGGGTAAGATAGATTTCTATACCCAACTGACCATTGAGCCAAATCCAATGAGAGTAAGGTTCAAACAATGCTCATCCCCTCCTTTCTTTCCGTCTACTGTAACAGATCTTCTGTGCTTCTTCATGTGATGTAATTTACCCTATTCTGCCTCTCCCTTTCCTCTTCTCCCAGTATAATCTTTTTTTACCCCTTAATTTTTCTATATCAATACATCACACCAACTTATACCCACACTCTCTATGTATACTCCTTCAACTGCTCAAATGTATGCTCCTCAAACTGAGATATGGTTCTCAAGAGTCACAAGTATCATCTTCCCACATAGGGATGCAAACAGTTTAATCTTATTGAACAATATGTTTATTTATTTTCCTGTTTAGCTTTTTATGTTTCTTATGAGTCTTGTATTTGAAGATCAAATTTTGTGCTCAGCTCTGCTTTTTTCATCAGTGAAGTCTGAAAGTCATCTATTTCATTGAATGTCCATCAGAAAGACTATGTTTACCTTTGCTCAGTAGTTGATTCTTGGTTGTAATCCAAGCTGCTTTGCCTTCTGGAACATCATATTCCAAGCCCTCTGACATTAAATGTAGAAGCTCTTGCATAATCCTGACTGTGTCTCTTTGGTATCTGAATTGCTTCTTTCTGGCTGCTTGTAGCATTTTCTCCTTGACCTGACAGTTCCGGAATTTGGCCATAATATCCCTCAGAGTTTTTCATTTTGGGATCTCTTTCAGGAAGTGATTGGTGGATTCTTTCAATGACTATTTTACCCTCTGGTTCTAGGATATCATAACTTTAAGAAACATGCTGTTCAGTCTCTTTTTTTGAGCATGACTTTCAGATAGTCCAATAATTCTTAAGTTATTTTTCCTGGTTCTATTTTCCAAGTCAGTTACTTTTTCAATAGTGAATTTTACAATTTCTTTTACTTTTTTATTCTTTTGTTTTTGTTTGATTAATTCTTGATTCTCATAGTCATTAGTTCCTACTTTCTCAATTCTAACTTTTAGGAAATTATTTTCTTCAGTTAGCTTTTGTACCTCTTTTTCCATTTGACCAATCATACTTTTAAAGGAGTTATTTTCTTCAGTGGATTTCCCCCCTGTTTGGCCAATACTATTTTTAAGCAGTTGTTTTCTTCAGTTTTTGTGCTTCCTTTTCTAAGCTATGGACCCTTTTTTCATAATTTTTCTGCATAACTTTCATTGCCTTTCCCAACTTTTCTTCTATCTCTTTTACTTGATTTTTTTAAAAGTCCTTTTTGAGTTCTTTCAAGAGAAGCTTTAGGGCTTAAGACCAATTCGTATCCCCCTTTGAGGCTTCACACATGAGTATTTTGACATTATTGTCAAAAGTTTGTTTTTGGATCTTCCCTATCACCATAGTAGTTTACAATGGCCAAGGCTCTTTTTTGGTTTTTGCTCATTTTTAAAAGCTGAATTCTGCTCCTGGCATACAGTGTGCCACTGTCCCAAATTTCTTGCACTGGGGGCCAGGGGTCTGGTCACTGGCTTTCTGCACTGGTGGCTCTGGGACTGGTAGCTTGCCCCAATTCACTAGGATGACCCAGCCTAATTGCACCTATTGTGCCCTAGGTTCTGGGGCTGGAGGCCTCACAGCTAGCCTGCTGAGCCAGGATCTCAGGACCTTGGGTAACTGTGCTATGACTAAAAATCTCCTGCTGGCTTGCTTGGACACTGTCTGCACTGGGTTGCACTTCCCTTTTACCTAAGTGAAACAGACCTTTCCTGAAGTACTTTCACCCCTTTTCACTCTTCTTGTGGATTCTCTTGCTCCATAATTCTTTTAGAGTCTTGACTTAACATTGTGTTTGAGAAAAATTAGAGAGAACTCAGACAATCTCCTGGCTTCTCTCCACTGTCTACAATAACTCTATGATGTTATTATTACCATTCTCCTGATGGAAGAATTGAGGCCTGCCTATTATTGGACAGTTAAAAAGTGTCTGTTTCCATGTTTTGCCTCTAGCATTAAAGAGATCCATAAGGGAACAGAAGGGGCAGCCAGGTGGTGCAGTGGATAGAGCATTGGCCCTGGAGTCAGTAGCACCTGAGTTCAAATCTAGCCTCAGACACTTACTAAATGCATGATCCTGGTCAAGTCACTTCACCCTGTGTGCCTCAGTTTCCTCATCTGTCAAATGAGCTGGAAAAGGAAAAGGCAAATCACTCCACTATCTCTGCCAAGAAAACCCCAAATGGGAACACAGAGAGTCAGATACAACTGAACCAACTCAAGAACGATAATAAAAAGGAACAGAAGAAGAAGACAGGCATTTTAGGCATAAGGAATGCTTTGCTCAAAGGTGGAAAGTCCTAGGGTCATGCATACCAAGAGTGTTTGAGGTGGAATTTGAACCCAGTTCTTTCTGACTCAAAGTTCAAAGCTCTACCTACTAGGCAATATTACTTCTATAATAAATGAAGACTGTCTATTATACAGACTATTATATACAGTTGGATGGACAGACCATAGGGTTGGCTTATTAGGATACACATCTTGGGCAGACACTGCACACAGACCATGAGATGACCTAGAACTGAAGAGGAGGAGAAGGAGGAGAGTGGTCTAGTTTGCCTTGGGGAAACTAGGAAGTTCTTTTAAATGATTCTCAAGCTTCTCCCAAAATCTAAAGTCTGTCTTTTTAGCATCAACATCCTTCCAGAGATTCTGTACAGTTGTGAATTTGGAAAGAATTGAAGTTGAAGCTCTAGCAATCCACCAACAAATATTTATTAAACACTCCCATCAAGCAACAAAAACTTATCAATTGGTACCAGGTACTGTGAATATAAATGCAAAACAAAAAAATAAAAAAGAAAAAGAAATCATCCCAACTCTCAAGGAACTAGTGCCTCATTAAATGTATGGCAATTGGTGGTGGTGGTGGTGGTGGTGTTACAGGAAGCCTGGTCAATGGAGGTCCATCCCTACAGCATACTATGCCTATTACCAGAATACATGGAAGAGTCTGGGGAGCTTGTTTTCAGAGAAGTTTGATAATATAATGGAAGGTCTTGCTTCTTGATTTGGGCTGGTTCTGATTCTCTTCCTACATGATGAAGAGATAGATTATTGATTGGCCACTGAGGTAGAACTGGGGTAATTAAAAGGTATTAAGCAGCCAAAGAGGGTTGCCTACTTTTCACCTTTCCTGAATCAGTCTCCTCCCTTCCCTTCAATCTGAGTCCCTGCTGGATTTTACAGACATTCATGAGGACCAAAGTCCCAATCAATCTGTCTGCCCCAGCAGAGATCAAAAGCAGCCCATAAAATGCAACAGTGATCCATTCACTGACTAAGCCACATTCTGAAGTGATATGTTTGTAGCAAGCAAAATCAGTTTGAGCCCACTATCCCCAGGGATTAAGGTGGTGGTATAGGGAGAATGTACCCTCAGGTGTTGTTGGGGAAAAAGCTTATGACTTCTTTTCTTACTCTATTTTCATAGTAAATATTTCTTTGCAAAGAAGACTGGTGTTAATTGTTTTTTTAGGAAAATGGGGCCCTGATCACTAGTTATCACCATGGAGTGAACACACTGGATTGGGGCGCAAGATGATAGTACTAGAGAAGATGTTCCTCCTCTGGGAGAGTGAGTTCAGAGACTTCCAAGCATTTATATACCACTTTAAGTTTTGTGTCCATTATATCATCTATTATATCATTTGATTCTTACAACAACTTGTCCCCCTACCAAAGTAAGTGCTATTATCACCCCCCATTTTCCAAGTGAGTAAACTGAGGTCAAGAAAGTGACTTGACCACAGGCAGCTAATGTCAGAGGCAGAATCTGAACTCAGGTCTTCCTGATTCCAGATTGAATACATCACCTGGCTGCCTCATGGCAGCTTATTGACTGATCAACTTACTGATGGACTGATTGAAATACCAGCTATATAGTTATTAATGATGCTGAGCAACAGCTGGTCTTTTATGAAGTGACAGCATCTTTAAAATATCTCACTTCCATGGACAGGCGACTTTTTAAAAAGTTTTTTACCTGAAGCTCCCCTGTCTGGGACAACAGCTGCTTTTTGATTGGAAACAACAGACGGGGCTGGCGCTGATGGGCTGCCCTGGGTCTCGGCACTCAGAATATCTGCTGAAGGGGATTGACGAGGGAGGGATCTGCCAGCTCGTCCAAGTGGAAGGGATGGAGTACTGAAGCCAAAGCCTTCCTTTCTCCCTGAGGCTGCTCATACTGGCGGCAAGGGAAACAGATTTTCCCATTTCTTAGCCAGAGAACATCTGTTCCACTTGGAGGCTGGGCCCAGGCTCACGCAGGAACTCTTCACCTTGCTTAGTTTGCGTCTTGCAAGCATGCACAAAACCCAAATGCTCCAATTGGGGGGAACAAAGGAGGCGCAGAGGGATTTTATTTTCCAAGGCTATCCATCACTATGCTGCCTGCCCCCCCCCATTCTTATTTCCCCCTAAAGGTCCCTCCTATTCAAGGAGAAAACATTGGAGGGAACAGCTTTCCTTTCCTTCTGTTACTAAAGCAAAAGAGCAGCATTCCAGACTCATCCATCACTGGAAGTCCTCATTCTATCAAGTAATTACTTAGAATCCACAGCTTATTAATTTGACAGGAAGACCCATCTACACAGTTGGCTAAAAATCTGAGATTGCATCAGAACCCCCCACCCTGTGGCTTGCTCACCACATTTTCTTTCCTCCTCACTGCTCTGATATAGCTGATTCCCCCTGGAGCCCAGAAGGACAAAAAGCTAGGGCCCACATCTCTATTTAATGATACAGTCCTCTTACACATAGCACAGCAACTGGGCCTTGGGGGTTCAAAGGCCAATTTCCCTAAGCTGTGAACTTTGAGAAAGGACTCTGCCCCTTCTCATCACCTGTAAAGGTGGAGAGAAATTGGGACGATTCAAGAAAACCTTTCATGGTTTCCCATTTATACTCAGGCAAGTCTTAGTTAATCTTCAGTGTTGTATCTGGCTAGACTATGAGAATGCGAATCTGGGTTGTGTATTTCTTATGAACTTCTTCTTAATATGGAGTCCATGAAACATGATCTTTGCCAGGTAAGGCGCTTAGACGTCTCAGTTAAGTGTTGGACTTGGAATCAGGAGCACCTCATTTTGAATTTGGCTTCAGATATTCACTAGTTATATGAGTCCTCTCAGCCTCAATTTCCTTATCTGTCAAATGGTGATAAGAATAATCATTATATAATTATATATAATTTATATATATATAATTATATATATGCATATATATAATGTATATATACATTATATATATGCATATATATAATTATATATATACATATATAATTATATATATAATATATACACATATATATAAATATATATATACATCCTTATCTGTCAAATGGTGATAAGAATAATCATTATATAATTATACATAATTTATATATATATAATTATATATATACATATGCGTGTGTGTGTATACATATATATATAATCAATTATAGGCTGTTTGGAAGAATCAAGTAAAAAGTAAAATAACATATGTAAAGCATTTTGCAAACCTCAAAGCACTATGTAAATGCTAATTATTATGACCTCAGATGAAGTTTATTATCTTTTTTATATGTTAAAGAATGTTTTAGGTCTGGAGTGGTCTCACCTGTTGCTCCAAGGATGTATAATGTGTGCAGCAGCCACACCTCAGTAACCTAGCTGTCTCAGCAGATGGCTACATCAGGGTTGGTGAGTTAGGGGAATGCCTACCCCAAGCATGTGAAGACTTTCCTTGGCAGAATGGGTGGATGAGAACAATTTGTTCCAACAGCTATGAAGGTGACTGAAGCAAGTGCTGTGGAGTGCTTACAGCTTGGCAAGACATTAAAGACACGAAGGTCATCCACTGCATCCTGGGCCATTGCCAGTCATCCTGATTTTTGTCAGGACTTCGATGACTCAGGAAGAGAAAGTGAGGCAATGACTTTGCACAACTCTGCCTCACTTAAATCCAATTCATGTGCAAGTTATCACCTCCATGATATTGTTGGTTTTCTTTTGGTTTGGCCTTATGATTTCCTCAGCATAGAGAATTTCTTGTGTGGAAAGTTCCTGTGCTTTATGTAAATACATCAATCAATAAGCTTTTATTAAGCGCTCACCTCTGGATGTCAGGCACATTTTCTGCAATTTAAGGATCTGAGAGAAAGCTATTGTATGCTAGTAGAAAATAAGCCCTTTGAGGATAGAGGCTGTATCACTGTAGTAATGGTCATTCGCAGAACCCAGTGCAGTCCCTTGCATGTTTGGTTTTGGGACAGAACCTGTGATTTCATGGATGTAGCAACACCCAAGGAGACTCCTCTACCAATGGAAGTGGGTACCTGCTCTGAAGGCATCTGAGGTTACTGAGAGGTTAAATGACTTGCCCAGATGGGTCAGAGGAAGGATTTGAACTTAGGCCTTCCTTGTACTAAGGCTGGCACCTTGCTAATTGTTACTGGGCACTTAATAAACCCTTGTTGATTGATTGGTTGCTTGGTTGGTTCATACTCAAGGCACTGAGAGGTCAAATAACTTGTTCAGGGTCACACAGATAGCAGGACTTGAACACAGGTTTTCCTGATGCTAATGCTCATTCTCTATCCATGAATACTAAGTTAAATAATATCATTTGACAATAGCTACCCAAGAATCAAAATTGGAAAAGGATTCCCAGAAAGAAAAAAAATGTCTTCCTTGACCTGAATTACCCTGATTGGCCAATTAGAGAAGGTAAGGATGGATTTCTATAATATAACTGGTCGAGGGCCTTCTGGACAGGTTGGTGAGGCAATAGATCTACACATCATTTGATTCCACTCTCCCTCTACCTCTCTATTGTCTCTTAGATAAGCATCCCTAACTTCACTCCCACCTCGTGCTTCTGCTCAGGCTGAAGCCTAAAATGCCATCCCTTCTCCCACTCCTGCCAATCCTAATTCTATCATCTCTTCTGGACCCAACTCAAGGTCTTCTCTTTTATGGTATAATATGAGTCATCTCAGCTTTGCCACTTACAAGCACAGTGACCTTGGGCAAGTCACCCTAACCTCTCTAGGTTTCAGTCTCTTCATTGATATTATAAGGTTATTGGAGTAGGTGACCTCTAAGGTATTTTTCCAAGCTCTGAAACTATTACATTGGAGAATATATAGGAGAGATTAACCAGGATGTCATATGAAGATTATCTGAAGGAATTAGAGAATTTGAAGAAAAGGGACTTAGTAGGTACATGAGAACTGTTTTAAAGTATTTGCTTTTTATTTCTGTTTGGCCAAAGATGGTAAAAATAATAGGTAGAAACTGCTGAGAGGTAAATTTGGGGTTGGCAGAAGGAAAAACTTACTAGCTATTTTTGTTGTACAGTTATTTTTAGTCAAGTCTGTGACCCTATTTGGGGTTTTCTTGGCAAAGATACTGGAGTGGTATGCTCTGGCTCATTTGACAGATGAGGAAACTGAGGAAAACAAGGTTAAGTGTCTTGCCCAGGGTCACACAGCTAGTAAGTGTCTGAAGTCAAATTTGAACTCAGGTCTTCCTGACTCCAGGTCTGGCATCTTATCTGTTGCATCATCTAGTTGTCCTGCTGGCACTTAATGTTACAAAAAGTTGAATGCACCAGCTTGGGAGACAGTGGGTTTGCCCTCCTGAAAGGTCTTCACTCAAAGCTAGATGACCAGTTGTTGGGTGTGTTGGAGAGGGGATCACTGGTGAGCTGCAGGTTAGACCAGAAAGCCTCTGGGGTCCCTTCCAGCCCCAAGAGCCTGTGATTCAGAGTAAGCCTTCCTCATCCAGCCCTCGTACCCTGATGGTATTCATACTCTGATTTTTTTATGCACTTACTTCTCTGATGCCTCATTATATACCAGATGGCACTTTATACAAACACAGCCTGAATCAGGAAACTTCAATCAACATCATTTGCCCCATAATGTCATTAAGCCATTACCACCAAACTGCCATAAGTCAGCTCCAACTCTACTGTAATGTTATTATGCTAATAAGCTAAGTTCCTAATCCATTACCTACACCTCATTCCTTTATGGCTCATCATAGTGTTGATCAATTAAAAAGCATTTATTAAGAAGGTACAATGTGCCAGGCACTCTGCTAGTGGTCCAAATGGCATTTAGTTAATTTCCTTTACCGGTGTCCATGACCTAGAGCTATCCACACCTAAAACCACTAATACCCTGTAGCTGAATCATCCTCTTAGGGGTCAAGGCTACAATATGTGAGACATATTATATGTAACAAGTAATATATAATAATGATAAATAATATGTAAGATAAAAGCATTCTTCCTCTGTCCTCAGTCCTTAAATGGCCTTGATATGATTTCATCTAGCACCCTATATAAGGAGAAACCATGAATAAATCCCAAGCTTTATTGGGTGGGTTTCCAATTGTTTCATGGACAGACACACACACAGGTCACTAAGTATTTACTGAACACTTAGTAAACTAGGCTTATGAAAGATACAAGCAAATATGATCGCCCTCCTCATGATATATATGACCTAGCTGGGGAGACAAGAGAGAACATATGAGAGAAATCTAGGAATGGAAGCAAGTAAAGGAACAGAGAGCCAGTACCCTAACCTGCATCCTTGAGGCCACATGTGTCCTTCTAAGTCCTTGGGGCAGCCTTTTGACTGAGTGAAAGTTTTACAGAACAAATCCTTTTATTGCACGAATTTGTTCTGTGAAGTTTGGATTCAGTCCAAGGGCTGCACCTGAGGATCTAGAGAGAGAGCCACATGTGTCCTTGAGGATGCAGGCTCCCCACCCTGACCTAGGGGGAACACATGCATGCAGATAGGTGATGGGACAGTCCTTGCTCTAATCTTTCTCCTGATGGGGGCAACTACAATTCTGAAAACCTGAGTGACTGATTCAGAGAGTGAACTCCTCATGCAAATGTATACAGGTACCTTCTCTCAGGTAGAGTTCTAAATTAATTTTTTTAAATAAATAAGCATTTATTTTCTTACCTTCCTGCCTCCCTCTTCCCCATTACCACAAGGGGTAAAAATGGAATCCTTGTTCCAGATGTAGATGGTCAAGTAAAATGAATTCTCATGCTTGTCGTGTCAAAATAATGTGTGTCTCCTTCTGCATAGTTAGTTCATCACCCCTCCATCAGGAGGTGAGTAGCATGCTTCTCATTGGTTTACTGGAATTGTGGTGTATTGTTACACTGATGAGAGTTTTCAGTCTTTCACAATTGCTCATCTTTTCCATGTGGTCATTATAGTTAAACCTGTTCTGCTGGCTCTGTTCACTGCCCTCTGCATCATACAAGTCTTCTCAGATTTCTATGAAACCATCCCCTTCCACCATTTCTTATGGCACAAGAGTATTCCATCACATTCAAATACTATCATTTGTTCAGTCACTCCCTAAATTAATGGGTATCCCCTTAATTTCCAGTTCTTTGACACCACAAAAAGAGGCCAATAAAATGTGTTTGTTAATCTCTTTCCTTCTTCTTTCATCTCCTTAAGGTATAGGAATTCTTCCTCTTAATCAGGTACAGAGAAGAAACTTTCTCATATGGGGTCCATGGAAAGTTCTTTTTCATACACCAAAAGGTTGGAAGCACAGTGTAGAGGACAGAACATGGAATATGGGGATGGAGAACTCAAATTAAATATTGACTCAGATAGAGCTTTGTGATCTCAGTCAAGTGACTTCACCATCTTGGTCCTCAGTTCCTCCTCTGTAAAATGAGGAAGTTGGATTCGATGACTTCTGAGGTCCCTTGAAACTTGGTTTCTGAGCATGGAACCCCTGCCGAAGCTCTATTGGTGGAATCCCAACTTCCTTCCATCCTGTTCCCACTGCAGCTGATCCCTTACTTTCAGAGAAGTCAATGAGTCCTCCTGCCTATACCCATGGATCCCTTGCATCTTGGATTGTGCTCTGTCTGATAAATAAAGTAGTGAATGGTGGCTGAGTACCATTGAAATACTAAGAATGTGTTAGAAGCACAGGATAGTGAAGTTAGAGATAGAAAAGGGCTTAGAGGTCATCTCATCTTGGCTTCAAACATCTTTCCATTCCTTATATGTTACTCCCCTTCACACACCCTATGGCTTAGCCAAACTGGCCTTGCCATTCTGACACAACAGCTCATCTCCCATCACTGTACCTTTGCTCAGGCTATCCCCCCTGTCTAAACTTTATTCTCTTCTCCATTTTCCTGGTTTTCATCCAAATGCCATCTTGTACCTGAGACATTTTTTTGCTTCACAAAGCTACCAGTGCACTCCCAGTTGCCTTTATTTTGTATACATTTTGTAAATTTATAAAAGATGTAACATGGCATATTGTCTTAAGAGCTGTCTTCAGAGCCAAGAAAACCTGGGTTTGAATCCTGCTATTGACCCATTCTGGTTATGGGACTCTGGGCAAACCACTTACCTTTGGATTGCTCTAGGCCAGGGCTTCTTAAACTTTTTCCACTTGCAACCCGATCCATGGTTTAAGAGGTGCTAAGAGAGTCAAGGGAAATCTTTAAGACTTTAAGTTGAAAAAAAAAGTGCTGATTTTTGGCAGTAAAGGTAATTTCTTCATCTGGAAATTTCCTCTATCAGTGAAGTCACAGGTCCAGTCCCTATCTGCCATACCTGTATTTTGTATATATTTACATGTGTGTTATATTTCCTTGAGAGAAAACAAGCTTCTTAAACACAGGAACTACTCTACTATTGTCTTTGCATGCCCAGTGACATTTAGTAGGTGCTTAATAATAAATGTTTGCTAATTGACTGACTGACCTGTTCCAATCCTTTCACTTTATAGGGACTCAAAAAAGGTTATGTTAGAGAAACAGCCTGCTATAATGGGAAGCATTGGATATAGAGCCATGAAGATGTGGGTTTGAATCCTGCCTGTGACATTTATGAGCTTGGCAACCTTGGGCAGGTTCATTTCATCTCTCTGAGCCTCTGTTAACTCTGTTAACTGTAAAATGAATATAAGAATACCACCTAATTCTTGGGTTGTGCTGAGTGTCAAAGGAGATACTTCATTTTAAGTATTACAAACCTTAGAGTGCTCTATGAATGTAAACTGTTACTATCAATATTAATGGTACTACTAATGATGATAATAATAAAATTATTGCCCAGTCATCCAGGGCCAGAGTCAAACATCATATATTCTGGGTTAAATAGGCATTTATTGGCAGACCTGCTAAGCTGCCAAGTGGTTAAATATGATATTGTTTCTATTAGAAAATGTGTCCTCAGTTCCAAGCTACCAATTTATAGATGAACTCTGGGTGGCTAGAATTCAAGAGCTGTTCTCTCCTTCTCCACACCTCCTCCTCTGCTCCCCCTACCAAACAGCTAAGTGGCACAGTAGAAGTAGTGGGGTCAGGAACCACTGTGTTCAAATACTGCCTTAGACTCTTGTTAGCCATGTGATCCTAGGCAGGTCAATTAGCCTCAATTTGCCCCAGTTTCTTCATCTGTAAGATAGGGCTTACTTCCCAGGGTTGTTGGGAGAATCAAAAGAGATAATGTTTGTAAACTGTTCTGCAAACCTTAAGGCACCATATAAATGTTAACTATCAGAGCTTTTAGTACTTTCCTAGAAGTGTATCATTTGGTTCAATGGACAGAGAGCACTTGAGTTGGAATCATGAGCACTGAGTTCAAATTTTGACTGCCGCTTGTGAGACCTAGAGCAAGTTAGGTCCCTTTTGTGGGTCTGAGTGTTCTCCTCTATGAAATGAGGGAGTTGCACCAGATGACCTCAGGGCTACAGTCATTATTACCCTGAAAGATCAGAGTTGATGCTGGGTTTGGGGCATGGGTGGAGTTGGGGAACTTCCCTTCTCGTTTGAATCAACTATAGTAATGGCAGCCATCAGGGGACAGCAGAAACCTAGAGAGGATGCCTAGGCTTGACAGCTATCAGCCCCAGAGAAGAGGAATGTTGGGGCTTGGGAATGAAGGGGTTGGGAACTGATTTATCATATGTGACAAGAAGTGATCAGAGGCATTCAACCTATATTTTAGGGGATGGGAATGGGTAATTGGTCAGGAAATAAAATGTAAAGAAGAGAGTGCTATATAGAGGGGAAAAGCCAGGATTCTGGAGACAGAGGACCTGAGTTAAATGAATTCACTAGAGAGTTCCTTATGCCAATGAAATCAAGAGATTTCCACTCATTCCCCCCCCTCCCCATTATATAGTGCCAAATATCTCTATATCTATATGTATATTTGTGTGTATATATATATGTGTGTGTATACATGTATATATACATATACATATATGTGTGTAGATACACATACATATACACATACATAAATATATTTATATATACATATATATGATTTTATTATTATCTACTCTCCTCCTTTTTATGAATGAGGAAAAGGAAGTTGTGACTTGCTGTAACAGCAGGGACCCTGGAGCACACAGGAGGGCCTGCTGTATAGGTTCTTAGAACCACTTTTCTAAGAGGAAAGCAACTTTTGAGGGTCAACAATCTACCTTAATCAAGCACATATGTCATTCACTTAGTTCAGGGTTAAAAGTCAGCATTCCAAACTTCAGGAAAAATACAAATAAAAATTACAAACAGAAAGAACAACAGACAGGATTTCCAACTGTCTGACTATAAGCAATATATACATCACAGAGCAAAAGACAGATACAACTGTTTGACCATACATACCAAAAGATGTTCAGTTGACTTGGGTTTTACTAGCCCCTCCTCTCTCCTTCCCTCCTTTTCCCTCCCCTGCCTTTCCCTCTCCTCTTTTTCCCTCCCCTCTCCTCCCCTTCCCTTCCCTTCCTTTCCCTGTACTATCCTGTCCTGTCCTGTCCTTTCCTAAAAACAAGCCTATTCAATGAATAGGTGTTGCCTCATCCTAAAAAAGTACCTGCAAAGACCTTGGCCTAAAGGGCCCAAAGTCTCCCAGTGCATCCTGGATCATCTCCAGTCATCCTGAGGAATATCAGGTCACTGGATTCCAATGACTGTGGAGGAGAAATGACCTGCATAGCCCTCCCTCACTTCAAACAAAGTCAAGTACAAGTCAGCAATGACATGGTCCTCTTTGGCAATGAAGGACGAAAACAACATACATAGTTACCAGAGAGAGAAGCACAACATCTGGGTTTTCAAAGGGGAGTTGGGGGTGGGGGGCTCCTTAATGACCACCCAGAGTCTCATCTGGCCAAACACCTCCAACAAGTAAGCTCCAAAACAAAACCTCACCTGAGAGTATATATATACTTTTCAGAGCCAGAGGGCATCATGACCCTTGCATACCAGTGTCTCGTTAGAAATTAACAAAAGGTGTGGGAACTTCTACAAAATACATCTCCCCTAATAAAGCTTCCTGTAATGCGCAGGCCCATTAATAGATGGGGAAGATCTTTAACTCCCATTAATTTAATTAACATTACACTTGCCCAGGATCATACAACTAACAATTTTAAGAGAACTAAGATGTCTCCAAATTCCAACTTCAGCATGCTGTCCACTGTACAATGCTACTTTAAAAAATATATAAATGCAATTATAATTTCCTTGGGATGACAAAGCTAGAATTTTCTAGCTTCCCTTGAGTTAACAATAGTAATAATTGTTAGCATTTATATAGTTTTTATGGTTTGTAAAGTAATTTACATATGTTATCTCATTTGATTCTTATAACTGTAGGAAGTAAGAGCTATCCCAATGTTATCCCCTTTATACAGAGGGGGAAGCTGAGGCACAGAGAGGTGAAGTAGCTTTCCCAGAATCACACAGCTAATGAGGATCTAAGGCTGGATTCAAACCCAGGTCTTCCTAACTCCAAGTCCAGAGCTCTATGCATGAACCATTTAGTTAGATATTCATGGTGTGATTCCATTTATTATTTCTGGACCACATTCCCAAAATATCAAACACACTCTGTTCCATATGCCGGATATTAAAAAGAAAAGAAAATGCATTTCATACCCAAATAAAAGTCATTTTTGGAGTTTCTACTGTTTTTCTTTATTACTCAGAGTTCTGCTCAGTATATTTATTACTCCATATGGTTTGGTCCTGGGAGGAGCCCAGGCTGGGATAGAGCAGACATGGGAGGTAAGGGAGAGAGAAGAATCTAGGATGGGAGCAAAGTTACAAAACCTGGATGGTTGGCAGAATACTGGTGTCTCCAATGAAAATAGGGAACTTTTAGAGAAGGATGAGTTCAATTTGACTTCTGTTTCAGATTTTGCTGGGACTTCCAAAGCACACTGAGCAATCAGGATTGCATATGTACATTTGGGAGTCATTACGGTAATGTAATAATGGAGCCAAATGTCTCAGTGCTGCTATTCCATAGGCCTGGCTTCCAACAGCAAAACTAAGGGTCTCTGTTGCTATTTGGTTGTGCCCAACTCTTTGTGACCCCTTTGTGGGTTTCTCTTTGCAAAGAGGCAAACAGGGTGAAGTGATTTACCCAGGATCACACAGCTAGAGAACTGATTTGAACTCGGGTCCTCCTGACTCCAAGTCTAATGCTCCATCCATTGCAACAAGCTGCCTGTTAAAAACTAAGGACAGAATGTAAATATAAATATAAACAGTTCATTTGGTTCAGTCTTCAGACTGGGTAATTTCCAAACCATCCAGCACTGAGAATAGGATTGTAGGGTAACTCATCTGGAGCTGGAAAGGACTATTAGAGATCAATTAAATAATCGTTCAATCAACAAATATTTATCAATTATCTACTATGTGCCAAGCACTGGGCTAGGCACTGAGCCTACAAATACAAAGAATGAACAATACCTACTCATGAGTTTTTATTCTAATGGGGAAGATAACAAGTAAACATTTATAAATATGCAGCAAAAATAAAAGGTGACAAGATACATATATAAGTAGTAAACATAAGGGACTTTAGAAGGGAGGAAAGTCGAAGTTGGATCAGGGAGATCAGAAAAGTCTTCATGTAGAAGATGGTTCACTTTAAAGGAAGATGGAATCTCCAGGAGGAGGAGGTAAAAAGGAGAGAGTGAATTGCAGACATGGGGATGCCGGTGCAAAGTCCAATTCCCTCACTTTAGGATTAGAGAACTGAAAGCTAGAGAAGGGAAGGAACTGTTACAAGGTCACAATCCATCAACATTTATTAAGTGCCTACTATATGCCAGGCACACCTCTCTCTTTCTGAAGAGTTACAGACATGAGAACTCCACAGCCTCCTCAAGTAGCCAATGACAGTGTTTGATCTCCTAGTGATGGGAAAATTCTTTCTGTAGCTGGTGGTAAGATTTCATTCTCCTCTCATTCTCTTGACTTGAACAAGGAGAAAGCCATGGATGTGAGTATATGTATGAGTTCAGAATTGCCCAAAGGAGTAGCCTTCACCCAGGATGGGGCTAATAATTAGTAGTTCAAAGCTCATTGGATCGTAGATTTAGAGCTTAAAGACTTTGAATTCTACTCTATTTTAGAGATTGTCAGCATAGAGTTATGCTTTAGCACCTACCTTCTCCCCTCTGCATTCCCTATCACTATTGAGAGTACCAATAGGCTTGCATTGAAGGCACCATCTACCCATTGCTCTCACTCATGTTGCCCATGCAATTTGATGTTTTCCCATTTCTACTTTTACAGCATCTTCCACAAATAACTCACACAACCTCCAAACTAAGGCTCTTATTGACTCCTTTCTGGCCTATTAATGGGTCTCCCTGCCTCAAATCTCCCCTCACTCCAATGCATCCCTTTTACTCAGTTGCTGGCATAATCATGTCACTCCCCTCTCCCTCAATAAACTCCAGTGGCTCCCTGTTACCCAAAAGATCAAATATAAGACCCTCTGGCATTTAAAGCACTTTATGACCTTCCTACCTTTTTAGTCTTCTAAGTCTCTGATACTCACTCTATCAACCTGTTACACTGGCCTATTTGAATGTTCTTTACTCATAACATACCGTCTCTTGCTGTCCCCCAAGCCTAGAACACACGGCCTCCTTCAAGCCTCAGCTCAAGTCCCACTTTCTACAGGAGGCCTTTCTTGCGCTCTTCCTGTAGGACTTTTAATTTTTTCTCTGTATCCTCAGCCTTGACATTGTATGTAATTAATAAATTCTGGTTGTTTGTCATGAGTATCATAATTCCTGATTCCAAGTGATAAAATTCTGCCAAATGAGTCTGAGCCTTTTAAACCTTAGGAGTCTGGAACACAAGCCTTGCCCTTAGGTCTGTCTGAAATATTAACATCAAAGGAGACATCTGTAAAGCACTCAATCGTGCCTGACATATAGTAGGTGCTTAATAAATTCTTGTTCCCTGCTCCCCATACTATCCTAGGTTACTTCAATCCCTTTACTCCTATTCCATCCATCATCAGCATGGAAACCTCCAAGGCTGTCTCAGTACCTCTTACCCTACCCTGCAAGCCCCCTTTTCAAGTTTTTTGTTTGGTGGGAAGGTCATGCCTCAATCATCTCCTTGTTTTGACTTTACAATCTTTCTGAACATGTGATACAATCATATCCTGCAACCATCTTTCCTCTAACTTGGATTCAAGGCTTGTGATTGCTGCTACAAGCTTTGTCAACTGCCAGGCCCAGGAGGTTGGCCAGGGGTCCTGGAGGCAGCTGGGGAACCATTTGTCAGCCATGTCTTCACAGGGAGAGCTAGCGGATATCCATCTTACTCCGCTCCCTCAGGAACCAGATGCCAAGAACTCAAGCAAATGCTGGAAATGAGAACTAGGCTGGCCCGATGGGTGGGAAGCACAGACAAGATGGAAACTGCATGATATATTAGAATCGGGCAAGGCTAGATTCCAATCATGCCTGAGATATTGCGTGAACTGAGGATGTCGCCAAGCTTTCCTGAGTCTCAGTTTCTTCATATGTAATTTAAGGGAATTGGACTGGATGGTTTCTAAGGTTCTTTCTAAGTTTTAAATCCATGTTCCAATGATAGACCCCATTCTGGGAAAACAGGGGTCCCCATCTGCACTGAGGCAAAGAGCCAACAACTACCCAGCATCTCCTTCCTTTGGGTTTTCATGGTTATAGTTGAGTCCTTTCAGTCGTGTCTGACTCTTCATGACCCCATTTGGGGTTTTCTTGGCAGAGATACTGGAGTGGTTTGCCATTCCTTCTCCAGCTCATTTTACGGATGAGGAAACTGAAGCAAACAGGGTTGAGTGACTTGCCCAGGGTCACACAGCTAGCAAGTGTCTGAGTCCAGATTTGAACTCAGGAGGATGAGTTTCTTCCTGACTCCAGGCCTGGCACTCTGTGTACTATGGTGCCACCTTTCATAATTGAGTTTCTACTTTGTTTTATAGACAATAAATAGAAACATGGTGGGCATCTTCATTGGCTCTCTCCCTTGGCTTGAATACTCATCCTTCCTCCTCATTGCTACCTTCAGTCTTCCTTCAAGTCCTAGCTAAAATTTTTCCTACCTCATTGTACTTAATTCTAATTCCTTCCTTTTGTCGATGATCTCCAATTTATGTCTGTACACGACTGTCTGCATGTTGTCTCTTCCATTAGACTATGAGCTCCCTGAGAACAGGGATTATTTTTTGCCTTTCTTTGTATTGCCAGAATTTAGCATAGTGTTTGGCACATAGTAGGTACTTAATAAATGATTATTAACTGACTGTGGCACATTACCCATGATGACTTGTTCACAAGAACTAGGGTAAGGAATTTAATTCAGGAGAGATATTCTGGAGTGGAAATGGACTGGTAAGAAGGTAAGATGCAAGCCCTCCAATGATACTCAACCATGATCAAATCACCTGGAGGAGACAGTGTGATACAGCAAAAAGAGCCTTGGATTGAAGAGAGAGGATCTGAGTTCATATCCTGCCTCCCTTTTGTGTTCATGAGCAAATCCCTTAACCCCTTTGGACCTCAGTTTCCTCATCTGTAAAATGAGGGGGTTGCACTGGGCAGCCTCTAAGAGAGGTTCCTTCTAGCTAAGGAAGGTCTCTATCAAGCACAGTGGGTAGAGAGGGTCTCCATGGAGGACCAGTGGAAGAACATGGGCAAGAATCACTCAGGAGGAGCAAATGTAATGGGTTGCAATCTATGCCAGGGAAGAGAATGCACACCTAAATGAGAACATGAATTTGCTGACTTCTTGAGTGCTCATGCTTCATAGAGGCAGCACTCAGGTAGAAATGGATTTTCACTGGAGCTCAGCCATGACCTCAAGAGGACTTTCCCCCACCAAGCAGATGCTATAGGAAGGGACTCAGACCTGAGGCTTGAGTTTGAGGTTTGTTCTACAATTTACTCACTCTGTGACCTGGAGAGTCATTCCTGTTCTTTAGGACTCAGGCTGCCCCTTAACAAAATAAGAGGGCTGGATTCAATGGTTCCCAAAGGTTCCAACCAGTTCTAGGGTTCTAAATATCTATCTATATATAGAATGTTCTCCCGATACCTAGTGAATGGACAAGATATAGGTTTCATCTGAAACCTCTATTGCTCCAAATTAAATCCTTTGCCAGCTTACTCAATAAATTAAATCAAATAAAGCATGTATTATGTGCTAGGTGATAAAAATTTAAAAAAGCAAAAACAGTCCCAACTGTAAGGAGTATTCACCCCAAGAGCTTCTCCTATGATTAAGCTCTCTGCATCTCAGTTTCCTCATTTGAGAAATAAAAGGCAGGTCAGTTGGATGATTTCTGAGGTCCCTAACAGCTCTAAATGTATGATATGATAATATAATGAAAGGCAGAGATGGTCACAAATGACTAATTGGCATGAAATCCTTAAGTCAACATTTAGCCAGTCTCTGGGAAGATTATTTGGCCTGAAATGCTCTCAAGAGCAGAACCGATTCAGTTGGATTTCAGTTTATCTCCCCAATCTATAATCTATTCACCGCTACAGGGAAGGCATGAAAGTAAGCAACCCAGATAAAGAGCAAAGGCTGGACGAGACGCCCAACCTGCCAACTCCCAGGTCAATTCATGTCATGGGAACAAGTTGGACAGCTCCCTGGACTTCTTGTCTTACTTCTGAACATTATAGGGAACTTTCCCTGGCAAATGAACCTAAAATTCTGATGTATCAATATTGATTTATACTCCTTGGCTTGTATATGCTAATTTACTGCATTACCACTAATGAAATCCCCCTCTTTGCCCAGCTGCTTTGGGCTCATAGGCAAGAACAGAATTGTTGCTGCATATAGGCGCTGGGTCTAAATCTATCCGGAGCATGAATTATTTGTTGTCTCAGCACTGTTTCCTTCCATATTTGTGCAAATGAGGTTCCGTAACTCTCCAATAATGACAGAGTCATGGAGCTTAGAGCAAGAGGGATGCCTAGTTGTTTCAGAATTGGACCCAACTAATGATGGTGGCAGGTGGAAAACATGTGCATAATTTTCAAAATGCCAAAGCAAAGCTTCCTTGTCATTATGGATTTCCAACAAGAAATGGGGGAGGTGGGTCTGTTTCTTCTAGGCTTTCACTTGAGTTTCTGCTCAGACTGGTGAGGTGTTCTCTGAGGCATCCATCCTAAGCAAGTCTTTACACAAGATCTTCTGGAGCAGGAATCCAAGCAGGTGGAAATACCTCAAAGAATACTGAACAAAAGATACCACAGGAAGTGACCCAGTCACAATAATGCTTTTTACAATTAATTCTGTCTTTATATAGGGTAACCCAGCCAAAAAAAAAAAACAAAACACAAGTAGATAAAAATGAATTGACTTCTTTTCTTTTTTTCCCCTAAACTAAAAGTTTATTGAGGGATTGTTTCATTTAGGATTCTTCAATCCTTTCAAAAGATTATAGATTCAGAACCAGAAAAGATATTAGATGGCATCTAGTCCATTTTATAAATAAGGAAATTGAGTTTCAGAACAATTATGTGACTTGCTTAGAGTCACACAGCTTGGACATCTAAGAGGTAGGAGTAGAATTTGAACCCAGGTCTTCTGACTCCAATTCCAGCCTTCTACCTCCAAAGCCATCTCCTTGCCTTCCCATTTGGTTAACATGGAGGAAATTGAAGTGAAGGGATGCTAGTTGCCCAAAGTTTAATGGGTGGCTAATAACACAGTCAGGATTCAAACCTAGGACTC
The DNA here is from genome assembly GCA_023548195.1 of Bettongia penicillata ogilbyi. Classification (NCBI taxonomy): domain Eukaryota; kingdom Metazoa; phylum Chordata; class Mammalia; order Diprotodontia; family Potoroidae; genus Bettongia; species Bettongia penicillata. Next base: position 347,652 of record JAJHZJ010000284.1, read on the forward strand.
CTAACTCAGAATACAGTAAATTTTCTACTATACTTCACTTTCCAAAGAAGACTGATGTACAGTATGAGCAAAAATACCAAGTGTTTCACCGAAGCCTGCACATGTCTTTTCACTACCAATCACTCCCATCCAGCTGAACTTTATAATTTCCAATTTGGCTGTTCTTGTACATGAAATGGAGTTTGAGCAGATCTGAAAAGAGTTTTGTGAAAATAAAAAATTGCTTGAGTGTCTGCATGGTAAAAATAGGCTGTGCTTTAAGCTGTGCATTTCTGCATTTCCATCACAGGGAAGAAAAGGCTTGGTTGCATTTCTGGAGACTGGAACACACGGAAATGGATAGAGTTGTCAAATGCACAATTAGGCATTTTCATTGTAAAAGCTCTTCTCTTTGGGGTTTTGAAAAGAAAAGGAAATTACTACAAAACCAGCCCAATATGGTGCCAGCTCCTCTTTCTTTAATGCAGACAATGAGGAAATTAGATTTTTTTAAAAAACTGCACACAGCTGGAAACTGAAAGAAGAGCTCTCAGAAAGTGAAATCACCTGTATTTTGGCCAATGTACAGTAATGCTAACGACTCCACCTTCAGCAGCACAATCAGTAAATTTGTCCATGATGCTTTGGTGCAGCCTTCTTTTCTCACAGTGGGCAAGTGGACTGGATTGGAGACAGAGTGCCTGACTTTAAATCCTGTCTGTCTCTACCTATGCAATAGTGGGAAGATCATTTGATATCTCTGCGTCTCAGTTCCCACAGGTGTATATAAGAGGGTGTCTCAGATAGCTGAGTGGGACAAAGACAAATGTGAAATCTGTATATCTTTTTAAAAAAGAGTAGTTTGTAGAGAAAAGGCATCTACTTAGCAAAGATGACCCATTCTTCATCTAGTTTGAATAGTCCTAATTAGAGAACTTAGAATTAAAAATTAGGAAATACTGGACCTCAGAGCTGTTTTGGAGAAAAGGGGTCAAAATAAAAGTTGTCTTGCCTGAAAGAGGAACTACCCTGTTTAGCAATGGAGCATTCCAGCCACGGAACAGTCTGGCTTAGCATCAGAATCAGCTGTTCAAAACTGATACCATGTCCACCAAGGAACTTTGTATGGATTATTACTCAGGGGAAAAAATAAAAGGATCTCAAGATCCCAAAGTCCAGGGGATGAGCTGTCCTGGGCATATGTGTTTACTACCATGATGGCACCATGATACTTTAAATTTGCAACATCTCTACTACATGGATGCCATATACATTGGTGAAAGCATTATTAATTATTATTGCAGTTGTTTTTATTATCCACATTGCTGTCGCCATTGTTTTACCTTCCTTTGAGTAAATGTTTCTGACTAAGAGTCAACTGAAACAGCAACATTGTGTGATGACCAGCTATGATAGACTTAGCTCTTCTCAGCAATGCAATGATCCAAGACAACTCCAAGACTTATTCTGGAAAATACTTTCCAAATCTAGAGAAAGAACTATGGAGTCCGAATGCAGATTGAAGCATGCTATTTTTGCTCTTTTTTTCTGTGGCTTCTCCTTTTTATTCTCTTTTTTCTTTCACAGCATGACTAATATGGAAACATGTTTACATGATTGCACATGTATAACCTATATCGGATTGCTTGCCATCTTGGGGAGGGGGCATGGAAGGGAAGGAGAAAAAATCTGGAGCTCAAAATCTTATAAAAAATGAATGCGGAAAGTTATCTTCACATGTAATTGGAAATTATAAAGTACTATTTACAAAAAAGAAGTCAACTGACCAATGTGTCATATGGGAAGAACCCAGGGAGGGGCTCAAGAGTTAGTGTTAATAGAAGATGTATGTTTTCCCACCAGGGTTATCCCCAGAGCCCAAAGAGAGAATGACTTATAGGCAGCACCTCCTTCTGGAGAACCCATAATCTGAAAGCATGGATATGGCAGTGGGGGGGAGGGAGTGGGCACAGAAGGGCAGACAGAGTACACCTACTAACAAGTAAAAGGAGGAGGTTGGACTCTGAGATCCTTTCCATCTCCAAATCAATGATCCTATTATCTCAAGGATAATTATTTTAATAAGAGCTTCTGCCTTGTTTAAGGCCACTGAAGCTACTGACAGCCTAATGTTTTATAGTTGTGTACCATTGACCACAAAAATCAAATGATAGAAAGATCTAGAACTAGTTTGACTAGTCTGACCTAATTTTAGAGAAGACAAAGTCCCAGCAAATGTAAGTGAAGTGCCCAGGGGTCAGCCCCGACCAGTGTGACTGGTTTAGAACAAAATAAAGGCTTCTGAAATGCCCAGAGCTGGGTGTTTCTGAGAGATCATGAGAGGGCCCTCCAAGGCCATCGGACTTACTACTTTCTCAATTTGCCAATGACTCACAAGAGAGTAAGTTACATTCCCAAGGCCATACAGGTAGTTAGTCAATCAGTCAACAACAACATTTATTAAGCACCTGTTCACTAAGTGCCAAGCACTGGGGAGACAAAGAAAGACAAAAGACATCATCTGCTTTCAAGGAACTCGCAGTCTAATGGGGCTGACAACAGGCAAATACCTATGAATGAAGATGACATAGACAAGATAATTGGGGAATAATCAATAAAGGTGAGGCACTGGCATTAAGCCTAAGGCAAAGGAAACTTATGGGATTTCTACTGGGACTTGAAATAAGCCAGGAAATCTGAGGTAGGATTGGAACCTAGACTATGGGTGACTCCAAAGCCTGAGATGATGCTATGTAATACCGGCAGATTTTTAAATTCACATTTTCCCCAAATAGTCACTTTTATTTTGATCATAGACTCAGTCATAGTAGTAGAGCTAGGAAGGATCTTAGAGGCTCCCCTTTCATTCTATAGATAAAGAGACTGAGGTCCACGTACTCAGTCAAAGCCACATGGGTAGTGTCAGGAATAAGATTCGAACCCATATCTCCTGACTCTAGAATTCTGTGTTTGTTGTGTGCATATTTGTGTGTGTGTATGTTTAATTCCTTTCCAAGACAACCATATATGTAGGATTAATTTGGAAGTGTGAGTTGTGTTGGGGGTGGTGGAGTGTCAGTCTCTTAAAATGCTCTGTCAATGGTCTTCATTTCAAAGGTTTATGAGACTGATGGCAAAACTGGGGGGGGATGCATTTGATTCGTTGATTTAAATGTATTGACAGAGAACTTAGGTAATCGTAGCATCAGAACAAACATTTGGTTTAGCTAAGCCTGCTATGATATGGAACTTGAGGAAATATAAGCATACATCACAGGCTAATAATGCCCCTATATATAAGATCGCAGATCTAGGGTTGGATTGACTTCAAAGGCCATAGAATCCAAACAACCCATTTTACAGATCTGGAAAATTCAGTCTAGATAAGTGACTTGACCAGGGTCACACAGGTAGTAAGTGTCTGAGGCTGGATTTGAGCTCAGGAAGAGGAATACTCCTGACTCCAAGTCTAGTTCTCTATCCACTGTGCTACCTATCAGCCAACACATAATGATAACTAACATTTATATAGCATTTACTATGTGCCAGGCACCCTGGAAGGTAAGTGCTACCATTATTCTCTTTTTTACAGATGAGGAAACTGAGGCAAACATAGGTTCAGTGACTTTTTCAGGGAAACACCACTACTATATGTCTGATGATGGGTTGAATTTAGATCTTCCTGACTCCAGGTCCAGGGCCCTAACCTAGGTGTCTCACTAGGAGTAGAAAGGATAATGTGTCACCTGGGTAGAGTGGGGGGTAAAGATGGATTACTTGAGTCCTTACTGACTAGTTGTTCTAAAAATACATGTGACACACCAGGAAAATCAATCACCCACGAGATCATGAGAAATATACTCATTTGCCTTGTTGGAAGTAATAAGTGATGGAACAAGTGTATTTGAAGTAAGGATCCCTGACAGAGAAGGCAACTTATCAACATGAGTGAGCTCCCAAGTTAGTTCCCACTGAATTGCAGTCAAATAACCTGCTCCATTTCAGGTAAACAGCTATTTCTCCCCTCTCCTCATTTCCTCCGCCAACCATTGCCTACAGGATAAAAACAAAATTAGGTTGGCATTTAAGACTGTCTATCATTTGGTTCCAAGTTATCTTCCAGATTTTGTTTTTCATTATGCCTTTTATTGTCTGCCTAAATAGATTAGCTAACTGGTTATCTCATCCTCCTGCCTCCGTGAATTTAACACATCCTCTATAGTTAGGGCCATCTATCTTATTCGACCCTTCTCTGCAAGCTGCGCTAGCTTTTTGTAGAGCTCTACCCCATGAAGGTGAGGTTCATTTCACTTTAAAAGGTACTGGCACCATAATCAAGTCATGACTGATCCAGGGGCCTAAGGCTCACACCATTGATGTAACTCCTTGATGACTAAAGTACAAAGAGTTAGGGGCACAGGGAGTTAGGAGCGTCTTCCTCCCTTAGGTTACACACACGCTTCTGACCAGCTTACCAACTTGCCCAACATACAGCTAAGGAAGCTTTTCCCAACTGCTGTATCTTTGCTGACTATCCTTGCCTTGTTTGTAAACTATTCAGTGCTCTTTCACGATCTCATTTCATTCCACTCCCAAACCTAAGCCACCAGGCAACCTGAGTAAGTCTTGAAATTCCATATCATTCTTGGGATGTTTACTCTCTCATCTCTGCTAAGTTGAAAGCTTTCTGGTCTTTCAAAGATTGGGAACCTTCTTTCCACAAAGTCTTTTCCTGATTCCTCTTAGATGAAAGGGAACACTGCCCCCCAACTAAAAAATATCCCTATTGTATCCCCTCCTTCCCAAGTCTCCTTTATATTCCAAGCAGGATTTTTTGAAAACTACTAAATAAATCCACATAACTGAGTACTTATGTGTATCCACATTGAAGGGCTATTTCTGGGGTAAATAGTCATGGATACCCACTACCTATATAGGATGACATTTTAACTAGACATTATGGCTAGTGGGACAAATTCAGTTGAGCAGATAAGTTTCAGGGTGAGGGTGGGAAGTATATGTTTGGGGCTGGACAGAGAAAGAAGTCAGTGCAAATCAGTACAGTCATGTCAGAAGAGAAAGAGGATTATTCCCAGTCAGTAGGGCATGGTTGCTGACCCTTTAAGCCCTGGGAGGAAGTAGATGGGATGAGGAGCAACAGGTAGGGGTGGTATTTGGAGAATGAAGGAACCGTGACAAGTGGTATCAGGCTGACAGAGGACCATGAATCATGGGGAAGGCATGCTACAGGACCCCTGAGTGCACCCACTGAATGATGGCACCTTAGGACAAATCCCCACTGCTGCCCTTGGTATAGACTGCCTACCACCATGAGATTTCAGATTTCTCAAGAGCAAGAACTGAGTGATTTTTTTCTTTTTAATCTTTGCATCTAAGCACGTAGCACAATGCTTTGTACCTAGCAGGAACTTAATAACTTCTTTTTGCATTAAATTGACACAGAACGCCAATCGTCAACATTGCCAGATTTGGTCATACTGCCTGCACCCAGGAGGACTAACTGTGTGCTGTACTATAAAACAGAATCTTTTGTTCTCTGAGAAACCTGTCAGGGAAGACCCCGAAAACAAATTGAGGTAAGATTGATCTCTTTCCTCTTGTTTCAGTGGAGATAATGGAAAGTGATAACCAATCATTTTCTATTAGGAAACAGACCAGAATAAGCAATGTGACAGCCAGCTTGGCTTCCCATTCCTCTTCTTCCCCCTCCCCAATACAGAGTTATAAACCACCCAGGTCACCCAAGTCCTAATAGAGGAAACGGCTATAATCCAAGTTCACAGTCATAAGGGCTGAAACCTATTTCAGAGAGAATCAGATTACTCCTTCATTTCCTGGGAGATGAAGGATACGAAGAGACATTTTTTTTTACCCCTCATCAAAAAAAAAAAAGACGCTTCTTAGAAAAAATGCCTTATGGACACTAAGAATGAATTGATGGCAGTCCTGGAAGCAGCCCTAGCAAAGAGGAAAGTCCTGGAATGTCAGCTCTTCTAGTAGAGAGTCTGCCTGGGTTGACCAGCATCTACTGACGCCTTGCAAACAGCACCTTCACCACTAATGGAAATATATATGTGCTATTTATAAAAATATCAATAAATCCTATTATCATCTCAAACCACAACACAGAAACGAATCAAACACTATTTGCCGAGGAGGTGCACACACCCTCAATCAAAGTGGCTCAGATGCCATCATACTCAGTGCATAATGGCCATTTCTCTCCACATGGGGAGATGCAGAGACCAGCAGAGTATCAGCTCCTTGAGGGTAAGGACTTTTTCATTGTTTTTTTTCCTGTTAGGCTTATTTCATCTCTCTTTCACTGGAGTCTAGTACCACACTTTTCATACCCTGAGTGAATATAATTATGGCCAACAGCAACAGACATTTGTATAATGTTTTAAAGAGGCAAAGCACTTTATATATATTATCTCATTGGATGCTCACCTGGAGAGGTGAGTGCTGCTACTATTCCCATTTGACAGATGAAGATACTGAGGCATGAAACATGGAAAGGACCTCAAAGACCATTAGGTACAATCCCTTCATTTTACAGATAAGGAGTTGAGCCAAGTGAAAAAGGAACCAAAATGACTTACCCAGGGCATCACAGAGTGTTTGAGGTGTGATTTGGACCTCAGTCTTCTAGACTTCATGTCCAGTACTCTATCCAGTACAGCACCTAACTGCCAAAGTGAACCTGAAAAAGTCTCTGGTTTTGCCAGTCTGGGAAATTCTCAGTGTGGGAATTTTCTCCACTATGGCAGATTACAATCTCTCTATGATCTAAGTCACACATAGAGATACTCAGAAGTTAAGTGATTCACCCATATTAAGCAGTCACTATGTGGCAAAGATAGGACTGAAACCCAGGACGTCTTGACTCCGTGTCCAGTATTCTATGCATTATGCCTGATGCCTTGGATTTTAAACAGACAAGGCAGAGAATGGAAAAACTGGTAATAAACATATATGTGTGTATATGTACACATATATACACACATAGTGTGTTATGTATGTATGTGTATATATGTACATATATGCACACATACATGCATAAAATATACTAGTATGCACCTGCTCTCACCTGTACATTTACAGTGAGATAATAAGACACAGACATGTTGCACTGTGGTGTAGTAGATAGAAGGCCAGCCTCAGGGTCTAAAAGACCAGGGTTCAAATCCTGTTTTTGATATTTATTTGTGACCTTCAGTGACCCTCTGAGGCTAGAAGTTACTGGTGAGTGGCTAATCTGCCCTGTTGAAGGAAGTTTCCATACCAGGAAGCCCTATGCTGACTGAATCAGCTCTCCCACTAAAAAAATACTGATATATTGAGCTTGTGTGAACAGAGTGATATATGCATGTACACACGTAGGGCTGTACAGAGGTATAAATATGTATGAGTATATTAGTTCCCTTCTAACCAAGTATCTCACATGTGTACACATCTACATATGTGATTTCCAAGAAAGACATAATCTGATCACGGGTAACTTTGTTCAATGATTCTTCCCCCTTATTAATATCAAAAAGGGCATGTGTCCTCCAAAGATGCTGGCCACTTTCAGAGGGAAGATGCCACCTCAGCCCCTAAAGGTAGAAGGATTTCCTCCAGATGCCCCTGTCTGCAGGTGTCAAACCACTGACTGACCAAAGCTCCCCAACATCATGGTATTCTTCAGAGATATCCATGATTAACCAGAGATTGACTAAACTTCCTACTTAAAATAAATCATATCACATCTTGTGGCGCATATGTATATACAGTCCATACTGGTCATATTTACAATGGAATGAATCAGGTATTAATTGCTCACCTGTTAAGTACCTGTACCATTGCTCTTTAGTTTAGTCATTTTCAGTCATGTCCAGCTCTTCATGACCTCATTGGGTATTTTCTTGGCAGTCACTGGAGTGAGTTTCCATTTCCTTTTCCAGCTCATTTTGCAGATGAGGAAACTGAGCAAAACAGTGAAGTGAAGGGTCTTGCCCAGGGTTACACAGCTAGGAAGTATCTGAGGTCAGATTTGAAGTCAGGAAGAAGAATCTTCCTGACTCCTAGCCTGGTACTGTGCCAACTAGCTGCCCTTGACAATCCTATGAATCCCCTCAAACCAATCCTCTTTTTAATGGTCACAACTCCCTTATATGTGTTGCTTCTCCTTATTAGAATATAAGCCCCTGAGGGTGGAATTGTCTTTGCTTTTATGTTTATGCATCCTTAGCCCCTAGAATAGCTCCTAGCACATACTATGGAATCAACCAGCATTCATTAAGTACTTACTATGTGCCAAGGACTGTGATAAGTGCTAGGAATATGAATACAAGCAAAAAGAAAGACTTTTCCTGCCCTCAGGGAGTTCAAATTCTAATTGAAAGAAGATAATACATAGTGTATGTTCATCCTTTGTTGCCAAAGAAGACCAAGCCATCAGAGAAATGATGACATGACTTGCACTTGACTTTGTTTTGAGTGAGGGAGGGCTGTGCAGGTCACCAGCCTCACTTCTCCTCCAGAGCCATCTGAGTCCAGTGACCAGATATTCATCAGGATGACTGGAGATGACCCAGGATGAGGCAATTGGGGTTAAGTGACTTGCCCAAGGTCACACAGCTAGTGAGTGTCAAGTGTCTGAGGTGAGATTTGAACTCAGGTCCTCCTGACTCCTGCACTGGTCCTCTATCCACTGCACCACCTAGCTGCTGGAAGAAGATTATACATAAAAGAAAGGTAAAAAAGCCAGGTGAGGGGAATAGTATAGGGACAAGGTGGAGAAAGAAGTCCAGGGAGTGAGGAGGGGAGTGGGAAGAGGTAAGGGAACAGAGCTTGGGGATTCCAGGAAGAACTCGCCCAATTGGAAGAAAGGGCCAAAGGGGTAGAAAGAACTTGCAGGGTGAGGAGGACAATCTGCTAGACAAAAGAAGTCAGGGAGTCAGGGGAGGAATGGTGTGTTCCCTAAGTTTTCAAAAATTGATTAATTCATTATGAATGTTAATCTGAAGATAGACAAAACTCTTCTCTTTTTCAGCCTGGGAAAGCAGAGATATAAAACTCCCTTTGAGTCTGGATGTCCTTCTCCGTAGAGCCCCAAACCTGCAGAATTATATCAACCCTTTGGAAGCGACCCTATTCTAACGCTGACATCACATTTCCAGCTGTCATTGGCAATGGATCTCTGGGGGGAGCTTGAGTGTGAGCCTGCTTTGGCATCCTACACACATCAGTCTCTTTCTTCTTTCTAGAGGAAAGTAATAAATCTTTGTACAGGTGATAAACTATGCCTGCTGTCCAATGCAGGGAATTCTGCTTAAAATGAAATTTCTGCTTGGTGAACCTTTGTGCCCTGCAAAATTACCACCTGACACTCAACCCAGTATGTGCTCCCAGTAAGCTGAGGAAGGGGGTGTTAAGCGCTGGGGGAGCACAGAGCATAGTATTGGTTAAACCATTGTAGGATGTTTAAAAGCTGCGACCCTGACAGGGATGGGGGAAGGGGAAGCTGGGGGAAAAGTTATAGATTCGGAGTCCCAGGGCCTGGATTCACATCATGGTTCTGCTCCTTACTTTGTGGGAAGGAGAGATGCTGCCTTGACTCTCTGGTCTTCAATTTCCCTATCTATGAAACAAAAGGATTAGACTATATGACTTATGAGGTCCCTTCCACCTGTACATGTTGGATTTTCTGTTAGCACATAAGCTCCTAAGAGTAAGGATTGTTAGTTTGAGGAAGGGGCTTCGCTCTCTGAACTTGGCCACCATGTTTCAGTGGCTACCTGAACTCCCCTCCAGTAGATACTTTTCTTCCATCCTGAGACCTCCATTTTGAAGCAGTGCCCAGACCAGCCATCAGCCTTCCCTTTCTACACTTGGAGGGCACCAGGCTACCAGGCAGACTTTCACCCTCCTCTTTCCCTAGCTTTTCAGCAATCTTTTGTGTGATGTCTTCTCCTCTTAGAATGTAAGCTCCCTGGGCAGGAATTGGTCTTTGGTTCTGCTTGTATTTCTATACCCTGTGCTTCATACAACTATGAAGTTGTATGCCCATAGTGAGCACCTAACATTTATTTGAATTCCCTACTTAATTTTAACAATTGCTTAATAAATGCTTATTGACTGATAGGCTGACCTAGAAGTTCAACTCCTCTCTCTCATCCTAATCTTTTTGGGAGCAGCTGGATGGTGCAGTGGATAGAGTGCCAGGGCTTTGTCTTCTTGAGTTCAAATATGGCCTCAGACACTTACTAGTTGCATGACCCTGGTTAAGTCACTTCACCTTGTTTGCCTCAGTTTCCTCACCTGTAAAATGAGCTGGAGAAGGAAATGGCAAACTACTCTAGTATCTTTCCCAAGAAAACCCCAAAGAGTCACAAAGAATCAAACACAACTGAAAAACAACTGAACATCGACAACAACAAACCCTTTTACCACTGTTAGTGGAAGAAGTCATCTTTGACTCTTTCTCATCTTTACCATTCACATCCAGTCAGACACCAAGTCCTGTCATGTGGAACAAGGATTAGATTTGTCTGACTGGTCCCAAGATCAGAACCAGAAACAATGAATGAAAGTCAAAAAGAAGGAAATTTAGATTTAACAAGAAACATTCATTCAAGTTGTCTAAAGGTGGAATTTACTTCCTCAAGAGATGGTGTGTTCTTCATCCTCAGAGGTCCTCAAGTCAAGATGGGAACAACTATTTGTTAAGCATGCTCTAATGGGAATCCCTAAGTGTATGTGTGTGCTTGTGTGTGTGTGCATGCACACCTGTGGGCACTCATACATAATAAGAAGCAAGTATTTATTATGTAATATATAGTGGGAACTGTGCTACACATTTCACGAATTTCATCTCATATGATCCCACCAAAATAATAGGTGCTATCCCCAATTCATAGTTGAGGAAACTGAGGTAGCATTCTATCCACTATCCACCTAACTGGTGGTGACGATTCTTGACTAGAGGCCCACATGGTCTGATACCAGTGCTTTGGAAGATAATTTGGTTGGCTATGGGAAGGATGGATCATAAAGAAGAAAGTGCTGGAGGGAGGAGAAACCCAGTCATTACACCCAGATATTTTATCTTGCCAGGGGGCAGAAATACCCCCTTCATGAACGGTGGCAGCCAAAATTGTTTATCTTTGATTGTCAAGTAGGTGATGAGTTCCTAGGAACCTAGCATGGTCCTCTGAGGAAAGACACGGGTGCTTATTCTCAAAGAAATGAGCAAATTTCTGCAATCATATAAATCTAATCACCCCAATATGGACATGTCCTTATGGTTACCACAAGTTAAATATGACCTTCAAGTGACAATCCCCCTAAATGATGCTATCAAAGGGGTTCTAATGCCCTCTTTATTACATTAATAAACAGTTGAAATGAGTTCCATTAGGAATGTGCACCATGTCCATGAATCATAGCATAATAGAGTTCGTGTTTTAGAATTGGAAAAGCTCCAAGAGATCATTTAGTTCAATCCTGTCATTGAACACATAAAGAAACTGAGACCCAGAGAAATGTAAAGGGACTTTTCCAAAGGCTAAGACTGTTGGAATCAGGAGGGAAAGGCCACAGATTGAAATTTGGAAAGGATTTCAATGTCCATCCTGCTAAATCTTCTCATTTTACAGATGAAGAGAGAAACTGAGACCTAGAGAGATGGAGTCACCCAGGTTGGAAAGAATCAGAATTTCAACCCAAATTCGCTTACTATAATTTCAATATTCTTCTATCATATCTCTTTCTAACAAAAAGCCATTAGGGAAATTACAGATTTTATAGTTGGTGTTATGCTAAGAGATATTTTTTGTTGTTTTGAGTTTACTTTAAAAAAATATAACATAGCACAGATTTAGAACTGGAAAGGGTCTCTGAGGTCATCTAGTTTAACTACGTTTTGTGGATGAGAACCAGAGAGAAAACACTTTTCCAAGTTCTTGAGAGCCAAGACAGAATGTGACCCCACATTTTTTGACTCAGGGATCCCTCATCCTTTTCACTACACCCTTGAGCTTCCCCAAATGTATTCTATTTATTATTGCTCCTTTAAGTAAAGGCTGGAAGATCATTTATTGGGTATATTATAAAGGGACTTCGAAAGTTTTTCCCCAGGCATTGGCCTCTGAATCCCTTCCAACTCCCAAATTCCAGGATTCTGGGAGTCATTACCTACTGCCTTTGTGTCCTTGTTTCGCCAAGCATCCTGACACAATTTGGAAACCTGGGCCAGAAAGTCCAGACACAGAAACAAATCCAGATGTTTTGCAGCATATAGTTAGAAATATCGCCAAGATTTTTTGATGAGATTTTTCCGATATTCATGCATTCTCTCTCCTCTCCCATCCCCATATGAGCCAATGCTATTATCTGGACTGAATTTATCATCTATTTGAAAAGGGGGCACAGGAAAGGAAAGGAAAATCAAAAACAACTGAACTGCAACTATGGTTAAAAAACCAAACAAACTCCAGAGGGAAACTTGCAAGGCTGTTGGAATGCTTTGTGTTAAGAGCAAGTATACCTCTCCCTCAAGTCTGGAGTTGAGGAGTGGTAGGGAGAGATGTAAGTAATCATTTGGTGAACAACTCCATTGCAATATAAACCCAGGCTCTTTCACCTGCTAGGACCCTAATCTTCCTTTCTGCCAATTTCCCTCCTTTTTTGGTGAGTCTGGAGAAGTGATGCAAGGCTCCCAGAAGGATGGAGAATGCAAAAGGGATATACTCATCCATCCACCCACCTCTAGACAGCACAGGCTGAACTGAAGCAAGGCAAAAGGGGAAGATTTTTCACTGTTGTCTCTTGGATGAGGAATAACCCTAGAGAGCTTAATATGGGGGGAAGGGGTCTTAGAGACTATCCAGCCCAAACTGAGACCCATACCACAAAGCCAAAAAAGTGGCAAAGCAGAGATTCAAAGCCTTGTCCTCTGATTCCAAACCCACTGTTCTTTTAAGTAAAAATAAATGACCCTTCTATAGGTCTTGAAAGTTTGTCAAGAGTTTTACATTAATAATGGGCTCCAGTGGAAAAGACTCAGCTGTCATTGCTAGATCAAGGTGACCTTGTAGAACGTTAGGGTGGCTAGCACTGGCTCATCGCTGAAAACTGAGATGAGGCAGGGCCCCTAACTGTCTACTGAGAAAAATGAACTGATGACGCTATGGATGTATGGAAATGAGTCTCGCTGTCTCCTTTTTTTGTGGGGGGGGGGGTTGCTTATCTCCCATCCAGCCCCCACAGTACCACAAGCACATGGCCACCTCCACCACTTTTATGTTTGTCATTTCTTGATCTCAGGTGAACAAGCATTCCATGGTAGACATGGCATTTAGTAGATGCTTAGTAAATGCTTACTGACTGCCATGTCTAGGACTGAGTGTCACCTTTTGAGCTCAAATGATACAAAGGTCCTGGAACCAATGAGAAGAACCCTCAGTTGTGGCGATGGGAGGAGCCAGCTGTGACAGAGAGGACGGCCCAAGCTTGGCCAATTGATTGAACACTGTGAACCCAAGATGACATGTAAATTGCCTGACTAGCAATTCTGCAAAACTGCTTTATGTTTGGATGAGGTTTAAATATTAGCTTCAGGCAATTGTAACCTTGGTTGTAAGTTAAGACAGGATCCTAGTCAGCTAATTCTGCTAATGGGGACTGATTTCTATTTTTTGCACTCCTTTTTGTATGTAGAAATAAATTACTTGTCTCATCTCTGATACATATTCTATACTGAATACCTTTTTTATGCCCCCATTTAGGAGAGAGCTAGACAGGAACCATAAACTAAGGTTTATGTAATTTTCCCTCAAGACACTAGGCTGGCCGACTTCTGCTTCATATTTAAAGCCCTTCACAATCTGGCTCCAATCTATTTTTCTGAATAGGTTTCACATTACATCTCTTCATGTGCTCCATGATCCTGCCCAGCTGGCCTCCTTACCCTTCCTTATATGTGACTTTCCATTTCCCGACTCTGTTGTACTGCAAAGGCTGTATCCCATGTCTGGAATACTCTCCCTCCCCTTTTCAGACTCATGGAATCTCTAGCTTCCTTCAAAACAAGGCTCCAGGGTCACCTAAGGTCTCTCTCAATCTCCCTTAGTCATTAGTGCCCTCTACCCCCTCCCAGTCCCCACAAATTACTTTTTACTTACTTTAAAAATTATTTTAGAATGGATTAGGGAGGTATGTAGTGGACAGAGAGACAGAAGTCAAGAAGACTTAGGTTCAGATCTTTTCTCTGATACATCCTGGCTATTGGGCAAGTCACTTAATCTCTCAGTGGCCCAGATAACTCTAATGCTGAGGAGCACATGCTGACGCATATGGGTAGAGGTAATTTTTCACCTGTTTTTCCCTACACTGGCATAATCACAAATATCATCTTTCTCTCTCTCCCTTTATCTATCTGCATCACCATTCATCATCTGTCCATCTCTAGTCAGCTAAGTATCTCCATCTATCTATCTTTCTTTCCCTTTCTCTCTTTACCTACCTCCATTCATATCTATCTCTATTACAATTCATCCATCCATCTATCCATCTATTTATCTTGTCTCTATGACCTATCCATATCTAATATATACATATAATATCCTTATATAAACACACATGTGTACACATATGTGCACACACTTATATGTGTACACACATGTGTGCAGATGTATATATAAGCATATGTGAATACACACACTTATTTCCTCAGTAGAATATAAGCTTCTTGAGAGGAGAGAATGCTTTTTATTCTTTCAGAATGTCTTACACTTAGTAGGGGCTTAATGCTTCTTGAATGAATGAGTGAAGTCACTTGCACAAGTCAGGTATCAGGTACAGGATCTGAACCCAGGGCTTCCTGACTCTGACCTAGTACTCTATTTACTGTGTAATTCTGACTCTTGATATGATGTTGCTCTGTCAGTTAGACTGTAAAACTTTTTGAGGAAGAGGGCATGTTTTCTGCATTGGTGTCACCTTGGACAAGGCTTCACCTCTCAGGGTTAGCTTCCTCATATGTAAAAGGAAGGGCTTGGGTTATATGGTGTCTGAGGTCCTTTCCCACCCTCTGCCCACCACTTAGAAGTGTCTTGCTCATCTTTGGCTCTCAATACATTTTATTGATTGTTCAATTCTAATGTTATTTATGACCATCCTAGAATGTGAGCTGGTACTTAGAGACTGCATGACTGTAGAAACTTCCAGAGTTACCAGACCTGCACAAACTGATTTGGCAGATATTCATTTTAAAAGGCCATTGAAAATATTTCTGAAAGACAGTAGATTTTGAATTTGAAGGGGTCTTTGAGGTCATCTGCCCCAAACTCTTCATTTCACAGAGGAAAAAGCCAAGACCTAAAGAAATCAACTAAGGTCACCCAGGAAGATGCAGAACTGAGCCAAACCTGGGTCCTCAGACTCCAAATTTAAAGCTTTTTACCTCACATCTTTTCTTAAAGGCTTATGAGGTATGAATGGTGGTCTTGGGGAAATTTTTCCACAATGCCCCAAATCTGTGGATTTAGTACACTGTCAGGGGCCGTCCCCGGACCTCCTGGGCAGAGAGGTAATGGCCGGGAGTCTATACCAGCCCCCCCGGCAATCACGCGCCTCACCCGTGACTTCCGGACCAAGGGTGCAGGGAAGGCTCGTGTACAAGGCACGATACCGCCCTCGGGGAGGTACTGAGGGAGTCCCAGTAAGAGTAAAAACACACCTGGCCACCTGTGATAGGACCAAGCAGATGGTCCGAATGGGAAGGGAAGGTCCAGAGAGACTCCTGCCCTATTGCCACAGGACACAACCAGCTAAGGGGAGGGGGCTGGGGCGACAGCAGGCTGAGCTCTCCAATCAGGGGCCAGATAGCAAGAACCGGAAGGGATAAGGAATATAAGGGTATGCTCTGAGGGGATTCGTGGGGACTGGACTGATGTGAACTACTGAATAAACACCTGCTTTGCTCTACCACTCTGGCTAGTGCCTGGTTTAGCCCGTCCTCAACCCCTGGGGCCGGGACCGGAGACGTCCGAAGCCGCGGCTGAGCGGAGAGCAGAGGTCACGACATACCCCCTGCGGTGCAGCAGGGACTGAGCCCGGACAATTGGCGCCCAGACGTGGGGCTCCACCGTTCAAGTACGTCGTGATCTTCCTGTCCCTCGCAGGCGAGGGACAGAAGGGCCAGGCACACCGGGACTTTCGGGTTTTCCCCTCTAGTCCCGAAGGCAGTTTAGTTATGGGAAATACAGAGGTTAAGCCAGAGGATAAAGGCATTCTTGCTTGCCAAGTGTACAAACTCTGCAAGCAGAATGGGATAAAAATACACATAAGAATTTGCCAAGATTGGGTCGAGAAAATAATAACCATCAGTCCATGGGTAGAGCATACAGGAATTGATCCGACCCGTTGCCGATTAATAGGGCAGCAGATGGCTTCATACCAAAAAGAGGACCCCTACTTCCTCAATCCCCAGGACTTTGTTATGTATCCATGGAGGAGTCTGGGTAGTGTAGTCCGAGAGGCTAAAAGACAGAGTCAGGAAGGAATCCAGGAGGAGGGAGCAGGACACGGGAAAAGACAAGGAACAAAACCTCGCCCGCAGAGAGGAGAGGGACCCCAAAAGAAATCACAGGACAAACAAAAAGAGGAAGTCCCAGAGCAGCAGGAAAATAGAGAGGAGGTAGATTGGGAAGGGGCCAACCTATTTCCTGTGTTTGTTCAGCCAGAACAGGGCGGACAGCCTCAAAGGGTGCATAAACCGCTGTTCTATAAATTCCTAAGAGATCTTAAAGAGGCCGCCGCAAAATACAGCTCTGGCTCTGCTTATGTACAGACAGTCATACAATCTTGGCGGTCTGGGAGCTCAGGAGACAATCATGACCAGATAGGACAGAGAGGAAAGAGGGAGTTGGTGCAGTCAGAAATTCAACCAGGAAATACATCCAGAGTTGGCCCAGGGCCTGGTTTTGTGGCACAGCAAAAAATTTGCCCAGGATTTGTGGCACAGTGGAGAATTCAGCAGCCCGGACACAGTGATAGAAATTAAGCCAAAGTTATAATGTGTACAGAGGATTTCTGACAATTTTCTCAGTTTTTTGGATTCTTTTATTGTCTGTATATGTGTTCTGTCTTTACATGTTCTGTGTGCGTGTGTTTGTGAGTTATTACGGTCAGCTCCATGGTAGCTGGACCTTGGAATGTTATCTCTTTTCCTCCCCCTCCTCCCTTCTCTCTGATGACTGCAGCATCGGGGAGAAGTATGGGAGAGAGAAAGAGAGGAACTAATCTTATACAAGGTGTAGTCTTGGATGGGAAATGCAGGGACATAGTGTCTGTGCAGTTTTAAAGGGGGCTTTAATCAAAGCCCATTAGGAAAACAACATGGATATGAAGTTTAAGGAAAGCATAAAAGTTTTGGAAATTATTTGAAAGTTTTTGGTTAAACTCTCTCTCGCTTTACCCTCCAATTCTGGCCAAATTGTGAGGGTGGAGAGAGACAGAGATCTGGTGCAGGCTGATCAGCATTTTCACCTAAATCTCACCTAAAAGAAAAGTATTTTGTATAATGAGAAGTAACCAAAAGGTAGTTATTCTGTTCACATTTTAAGTGAAACGTGTCACTCCTAATTGGATGTTTAAAACAGATCAGGATTTGTTATATTTTTTGGCACTAGGAAAATGGGAAATATGCATAAATCTTAAAGGGACATCTCAGCAGAGATAAAGATTTTGAAACTCTCCAGCAGAATGGAATAGACTTGGCGCCACTGGGCAGTTGTCCAGAAGTCTCCCTCCCTTCAGCTGAGGAATTCAAAAACTCTCTCATTCAAAGAAGTTCTTAAGGAGTGGACACAGAAATAAAATTTACTTGAGTAAAGGATGGAACCATTAAGATTTTTTGCCCTGCAGTCCCAACTCATCATTCAGCTGGGTCTACAGTGAATTGTAACTTTTATCATTCCAGATTAGATCAAGAGAAGAGAACTATTATTTTGAAGGCTTTCAACTAATTTTTGTAAAAGTTTAGTGACTGTTAACAACAGGAGAAATTTTAAACGGTTTTAAATTTTCATTTTCAAGACAATGTATTGGTAAATTAATATGTAATGGTCTATGAAGCAGAAAAGATCTTGCTCTTTTAATCTGAACTTATTAACAACTTAATTTCTAAAAAGTTTTCTTTTTCAGAGTAAATGTAATCAGAGAAGGAGAAACTACCCTGTGAAACAATGATGTAAGGTGGTAAGGCTTAAGTTTGAAGTCACCTATCATAGATTCTACAAAGGTTACAACTTTAAATGACTTTCAGAAATTGATAGGAGAAATTCAGTGGTGTAGGCCACAGTTGAGAATTACAACTGATCAAATGAAACCATTATATGATTTATTGAAAGGTCCTTCTCAATTAAACTCATGCAGAGGATGGACAGATGAAGCACTGGAATGTTTGAAATTAGTGCAGAAAAAGATTATGGGGTGAACTATTAGCAGGATATGAGAATCACAGGACTTGGAAGTAACAATTTTATTCACTGAAAAAATACCCACTGGAGTTTTACATCAAAAACAAGGGATTATTGAGTGGGTACATTTGGCTCAGATAAAGAACAGAGCTTGTGTGCTTATGCTGTGCTGGTAGCCCAAATCATACATAAGGCAGTGAAGAGAGTAAGGATGTTAATAGGACAGAAACCTCACACAATATATACTATGTATACAAGTCAACAAATAGAGAACTGCATACAAGAGTTTGTGGAATGGCAGATATTGATTAATCAGAATTTCCAACACGGGTTCCCAATTCCTTCTGGGTGGCAATTTGCCACGTGGCCATGATCTTGGGCCAACAAATGCTCTTCCTCACTGGTAGAGGGAGTTAATGTTTTTACAGATGCAACAAAAAATTTTAGGGCATCTATGTATATTCCATCTAAAAAGGAGATGCATAAATTTAAAACAACATTTACTTCTACACAACAAAATGAATTATATGCAGTATTGCAAGCATTATTATATGTGAAAGAACCTTGCAATATCATCACAGACAGAAAGTATACAGTACCATTGATACCTAGAGTAGAGTCAGCCTATATTCCTGATAGGGTAGATAGTATTAAACAGATAACTATGGAAGTTCAACTAGCAATAAGGGCCAAAACAACAATATTTTATATCACACACACTCGGTCACATTCTAAATCATGCAGTACCAAAAAGCATTAAACCAAACAATGGTCCAGCTTATGTCAGTAAAGCCATTGAACAGTTAATGGTGGAATTTTCCATTTTACATGTCACTGGAATCCCCCATAATCCCACTGGTCAAGCTATAGTGGAACGAGCAAGTAGATCCCTGGACACTTACTTGCAAAAAGAAAAAGGAGGAGTTGGACCAGGAGTTGATAAATTCGCAATTGGCTGTTTATACTCTAAATTGATGATAAATTACAATTGGCTGTTTATATTCTAAATTATTTAAAATTCTATAATGATGGCTTATTGGCTGCTATGAAATTCTTAACATTTCCTAATAAGGAGTCTGCAAAGAATGAATCAGCAATAACAAGTGCCCTGAAAGCAGCCAGTAAAGTAATGTGGCACGATGAGAATAAAAATTGATTTGGTCCTCATACAGTGCTAACGTGGGGAAAAGGGTATGTTTGTGTTTCAACAGATGATAATAAAGGAGTTTGGGTTCCAGTGAAAAGGATGGGAGTGAGGAGGTGCTGTCAGTGGCGGATGAAAAAACTTTTGGAGAAACTTAATCAACTAGATCACAATGACTCATTTCATTTTTCTTGTACTTATCATGACACTCAAAGAACACTGCGTCCATCGACCCAGTACCGAAGGAACAACAGAGATGGGTGTTCCTCACGAATCCACCATGGTTAAGGGTGATGTCATGGAGTGAGACAATAACCAAATTTATCATCCAAGGCAATATTTCTCACATGTTTAAAGATGATGGACTAGACTATGATAATAATGGGACTCTCTTTCAGAGACACTAACTTTTCAGGACTAGTCACAGGTTTCCCACTTTGTCTATAGAAGGGTGTTTCTGGGAATTGGAATGGGTTTGGTTTTAAATACATACAGGTGAATGGAACAGAGGGGTATCCCTGGTGTGCCACTATTGTGGATGGACAAGAGACATTGGATGAGAAAGATACATTACACGCTTATAATCTATTCACCTGGAGGATAAATGGGACAATAGTAGTTTGGTCAGACAAGGACTTTGTGGGACTTGTTCGTGGGATGAAATTTAGGCCATTTTGTAACTTACAAAAGAAGAGAAATGTAACCCTTTGGCATCTGTATACGGGGCTTTTACCATTTGAGAATTGTCACAACATACCTGTCAGGAGAAAGAATTGATTATGGGAAACTACATAGAAATGTTATATTCATGTCACAATCTTACATACTTACTTGAGGAAAAATATGCAGCAAACTTTCCTAGACAAATGTACATCAATTGTAAAGGGTCTCCTGAGGTTGAAGGATCTGTTCAGGGACTAGACAAAGTTATTCTAGCTATGAGAGGACAAACAGTGCAGGGAATGCCTGCTGCAGCATCACCAAAGAAAGCTAACAACATTACTTTAATGGGTGAAGTATGTCTAGGGAACACACATATATTTCTATGGGACAGAGACTACAGATCTAAACTAGAGACATATCAGAACATGACAGGAATTTTCAATTTTACATGCCAGAATTGTTCTGTACAAGCATGTATAGGACCAAAGATAGTAGGGAGAGTGTTTATTCAAACAAAACCTCTCCCATGCTGCCAATTGTCCCGCGAGCTATCGCAGATTTGTGAGCACCCTCCACACCCTCCGGCACCAGGTTGCCAATATTAATGCCACCCGAATTGATCCCGCTGTTACCACTACCTTTAGTTCTATCTTTTCTACTCTATCTACATGGGTGAAAGGCTATGTGGGCTCCGCCTCTTTATTCCTTCTCCTTGCCATGGGTTTCTTGCTCTGCCTACGCCAGGTTCGGCAGAGGCAGACGCAACAGCGGCAATATACCGCGTGGGCTCTCCGCTCCCTGACAAATCACTCTAATCCACAAGTTTGGATCACAGCTTTAGAGAGACGCTAGCTCTCACCTCAGCCCCAAAAGCATCCCTATGCCCCACTATAATCAATAATAAGCTTTCTACAGGAATATTGTGGCTCCATGACCTGGAGACCCGTTGGCTGCAGAGGTACCCAATGATGGGATTATTGTGGGTCCACCTACCAGAAATGCTGGAGGTGGGAGCCACCCACATAGCCTAAGACAGGGGCCCTGCCCACTTTCGGTACCAGACATGGAGACAGGCCACATGACCTATTCTCTCACTTACCTTTATAAAACAAAAAGGGGGAGTTGTCAGGGGCCATCCCGGACCTCCTGGGCAGAGAGGTAATGGCCGGGAGTCTATACCAGCCCCCCCGGCAATCACGCGCCTCACCCGTGACTTCCGGACCAAGGGTGCAGGGAAGGCTCGTGTACAAGGCACGATACCGCCCTCGGGGAGGTACTGAGGGAGTCCCAGTAAGAGTAAAAACACACCTGGCCACCTGTGATAGGACCAAGCAGATGGTCCGAATGGGAAGGGAAGGTCCAGAGAGACTCCTGCCCTATTGCCACAGGACACAACCAGCTAAGGGGAGGGGGCTGGGGCGACAGCAGGCTGAGCTCTCCAATCAGGGGCCAGATAGCAAGAACCGGAAGGGATAAGGAATATAAGGGTATGCTCTGAGGGGATTCGTGGGGACTGGACTGATGTGAACTACTGAATAAACACCTGCTTTGCTCTACCACTCTGGCTAGTGCCTGGTTTAGCCCGTCCTCAACCCCTGGGGCCGGGACCGGAGACGTCCAAAGCCGCGGCTGAGCGGAGAGCAGAGGTCACGACATACCCCCTGTGGTGCAGCAGGGACTGAGCCCGGACAGTACACTATGTGAAAAGGAAAAAAACATGGATGATAAAAACCTGGGTTAACCTGGCTTAAGCTTAATTAATCAATCACTTATTAATGATCTATCATGTTCCAGATGCTGGAGGGTACAGAGAAACAAAAAAAAAACTGTCCCTGAACGCAAGATGTTGACATTGTCTCATTTACGTGACATTCTATATTTTCCTCACCCCTGAAAAGCAAGCCCTCCTCACTTCTGTCTCACAGAATCCCTTTCTTTCTTCAAGGTCCTACACAGGTGCTTCTGCCTACATGGAGCCTTTCATACATAATGAGCAATCTGACTCTTGAAAATTCTTTTGCACTATTTTTCATATACTTTATGTACCTATCTATAGTTTCTTTTTTCCTATTATCTATCTCCATTTGGCTTTTTCTATCTCTATTTTCATCTCTATGTCTAATTTCTCCATCCATCCAACTATCTTTGTCTTCATCTGTCAGTCTATCTTTATTTTCATCTATCTATCCATCCATATAACTATTTATCTTTCTCCATTACCTTCTCTCTCTATCTCATCTATCTATTCCTATTTCCATCTATCTATCCATCCATCCACCTAACTATCCATCTATTTCTATCTTCATCTATCCATCTCTATCTCTATCTGGTATATCACATATATACTCATATATACACACAGCATATATATATACACATATATATCATACACATATAAACACATGCGTAGATATATACACATATACATGAGCGTATATCAGATCCCTCTAGCACAGAGATTTTTCACCTTTTTTGTGTCTTGCGTTCCTTTGACTATCTGGTGAAGATTATGGACCTCCGCTGAGAATCATGTTTTTAAATACTTAATACAGACTATATAGGCTCACAAAGGAATCCAATTATATTGAAATAATTACTAAAATACAAAATAAGTTCCTAGACTGCAGATGAAGATCCCCTTTAGTCAGAATGGTAGCCTTAAGTGACTTAAGGAGTTATTTCTCCAGCACATAGCACAGTGCTTGGGTTCCTGCAAGTACTAAATAAAAGGTTTTTTATTTTATCTTAGTGGAATTAAACTGATGTCAGTCTCCAGAAAAACTCTAGGAGAGATGACTTGTGAGCATTTTAAAAAGAGATTATCATGATTAGCCAGGATGAACTCAGATCAAACTCGCTTATTTCCATCATTTAATAGGATCGACTAGTAGACAAGAGAAATCCCATAAATACAGTGGGTCTTGGTTTCAGCCCAGCACTTGACAAAGTGGCTCATTCTACTTGCACAAGATATAGTAAGAGGGAGGAGATGACAGAGAGGCTCACAGTTGCCACCAGGCCCATAGAGTGTTGATGAATTGACAAATATCAAAGCCAGAAGGAAGTCTCTAGTGGTGTGACTTGACATGGATCAGGCCACAGGAAGGAGACATGCTTGACTGGTAGGGAGAACTCCAAATTTTGTGTCATTAAGCCATACAAAATGCCATTAAATGATGAGATTTTAAAAGACCTTGACAGAAGCAAAGGAGAGGATGGATGTCACTAATAAGAGAAAACACACAAATTCTAGGTAGACAGACAATATGGGAAAACGAGTTAAGCACTGGATTGAAAGACCAAAAAATCTGTGGGCTACCATCTTGACTTGGACTATTGACTCTGGCTAATTCAATGAGCAACTCTGAGCTTCAGTTTCTTCAGTGCCTGCCCTGACTCAAGAGGGGCACTGACCAATTCAAGTATCCATCAAGATGGCATAGGATCTGCAAACATCCTATGAGGATTGGTTGAAGAAACTGGGTGTGCTGACCTTGGAAAAGAGAAACCTCAGACTGGATACAGTAGAGGTCTTCAAACACATCAACAACTAGTATATGGAAAACAATGTGGTCTCTTAATAAATGCTTGTGAATTAACTGATTAATTGATTGACTGAAAAGATTAGGGCTACTGCTTCCATTCAGTGTAGATGCTAAGGCCAGCAAGGCTCCTGAGGAAGGCCGATGCTGTTCACCAGTGAAACCAGCTGGCTCCTGGCTGTCTTCTCCAACTCCTGTTAACCCCATCTGTTCTATGACACAGCCCCAGGCTATGACACATAAAGCAGAACTAAAAAAAGACTTTGGCTTGATGGAAGGAACAAGAGTTATCCTAAAATAGAATGAATGGCTTTGAAAAGTACGAGGCTTCCATCCCTGGGGTGTGTGAGCTGGACAACTTACTTACCAGGATGCTGGCATAGAGGGATAAGGAAAGAAGAATGTTATAGTGGCAACAGCACTGGCTCTTGAATCGGAGGACCTGGGTTCTAATCCTGCCTATAACATTATCTGTGAGATCTTCGGTAAATCATTTAATAATAAGGATCATCCCTAAGAAGTATATCACGCTTACTATGTGCCAGGTACTGCTCTAAGCACTGTACAAATATGAGCTCATTTGGTCCTCATGATAACCCAATGGGGCAGGGGACGGGGAGAAGCTATTATTAGCCTCACTTTATAAATGAGGTAACTGAGGCAAACTGAGGCTTGACTTCAGCAGAGTCACATAGCTAGTAAGTATCTGAAGCTGGATTTGAACTCAGATCTTCCTGACCCCAGGGCCAGTGCTTTCCGTTTTCTCTAGCTGTCTCCCTAGCCTCAGTTTGGTCATTTCCAATGAGGGGAGTAGACCAGATTCTCTTCTGATGTCTCTCCCAACATTAAATTTCTCCAGTCCCATGAAAATAAAATTGGTGAACTTTCTTTTCTTCCCCATCATTATAACTACCTTTCACTAGCCTAGTGAGACTTAACTGGAGGTATTATTTCCATTAATTACAACAAAACAGTTCTCTAGATGATCGCTCTCCCATTCTCAGATTCAGTATCAAGGAACAAAGATTTAGACAGATTCAAATCACATGTGGAAGGCAGTGTAGCCCAATGGGTACAGAGCTGCCCTTAAAACCAGGAAGACCCAGTTTCAAGTCCTGTCTCTGACATGTACAAGTGACTCAAAGAACAGAATTTGTAGGAAGGATGCTGATCTCTATGAGTGCAGGGAGCATCCTCATCTGGGAGTTCCCTATATCAGTGAAATTGCAGGTCCAATCACCATCTCCATTCCAAATTAGCATAGGAGATACAGTGAATTCAGAAACACAGAAAGGCAGCTGTACAGAAGACAAGAACATTGGGAAATAGTGAGCATGGCACTACTTTTGCTCACTGGTACTGATACACTCAAAATGTACCAGGTCAAATGACTTGTCCAGGATCACACAGTCAATTTCTATCAGAGGCAAGTCTTGCATCTGGGTCTTTGGGATTCCAGGACAATTCTCTATTCACTATGTATGCCATATTTCCTCTCAATTTAACAATAGACTCCACTTGTATATTAAAGTTTATAAAGTACTTTACTGAATGTTATTCAAATCAACAAGCATTTTTTAATGGCCTGCTGTGTGCTAGGACTTAAGGATGCAAAGATTTGAATGAAGTGGTTCAAGTTAAGGAGCTTATATCCAATTAAGAGAGAAAACACACACATAAATAAGTATATGTGTATATATGTGCACATATACATGTATGCATACATGTACACATCTATATACATGTATACAGGTGTGTATTCATAATATATATTATATAATATGAGCTTATATTCAATCAAGAGAGACAATATGTATAAATATGCATGTATATGTGTACACATGTACATATCTATATACATGTATATGTGTATTTATAAATATATGTATGTATATGTTTATAATACATGAGATTTTATTCAAACAACAGAGACAACATATGCATAAATAAGTGTATTTATACATACACACATATGTTTATGTGCATATATACATATATTTGTGTGCTGTTTCTCAATTAAATGTAAGCTCGTATATATTTGTAAAATAATTATAATATATAAATTACATATTTGTATAATATATGATATATATTACATATGTAATATAATATATAATTGTGTAATAATATTATAATAATAACATATATGTATAATGTAGAAATATATGTGTATATATTATATTGTATAGATATTATATAGGGTCACATTTAATATGTGTCCATATTTACTCATCTCTAGTTAACTACAAGTAGGACACAAAAGTAGAATGCTTTCTAAAAGGTAAATCATCATTTTAAATGCCGTTGATCACCATGGCAGAAGGTTGTAGCATATGTCCATGTATTCATTCTTCCTTCCTTCCATTTTCCCCTCCATCCTTCCATCTTTCTGTTCTTTTTTTGTAACATCGTTGGTACAGATCACAGAGATGCTGAATGAGTTGTATCTCTGATCACAAAGGGGATATTCACACCAAGATAACTGATCTCTTTTTTTTTTATTAATTTTGTTTTTGCCATTCATCTCCACAAGACATTGAGTCCAAATTATCTCCCCATGTCTCCCCTACCTCCACCCCAAGACACTGTGCATTCTGATCATGCCTTTCCCCAATTTAGCCTCCCTTCTATCA
The DNA here is from genome assembly GCA_023548195.1 of Bettongia penicillata ogilbyi. NCBI lineage: Eukaryota > Metazoa > Chordata > Mammalia > Diprotodontia > Potoroidae > Bettongia > Bettongia penicillata. The sequence goes on from JAJHZJ010000284.1 coordinate 374,101, forward strand.
CACCCCTCTCTTCCTTTATCCTCATCTTCTCTCTTTTGTTGTAGGGCAAGATAGATTTATGTACCCCATTACCTGTATTTCTTATTTCTCAGTTGCACGCAAAAACAGTTCTCAACATTTGTTCCTAAAACTTTGAGTTCCAACTTGTTGCCCTCCCCACCCATCCCCACTGAGAAGGCAAGCAATTCAACATAGGCTGTATATATGTAGTTATGCAAAAGACTTTCACAACAGTCATATTGTGAAAGCCGAATTATATTTCCCTCCACCCTATGCTGCTCCCCATTTATTCTATTCCCTCTTTTGACCTTGTCCTTTCCTAAAAGTGCTTACTTTTAATTCCTCCTTCCTCCCATTTGCTCTCCCTGCTATCATCCCCCCACAAACCCCACTTATTCCCTTCTCCCCTACTTTCCTGTAGTGTAAGTTAGATTTTCATACTAAATTGACTGTGCATGTTATTCCCTCCTTAAGCCAAACATGATGAGAGTAAGCTTCACTTTTTTCCTCTCACCTCCCCGCCTTTACCCCTCCATTAAAAAAGCTTATTCTTGCCTCTTTTATGAGAGATAATTTGCCACATTCCATTTCTCCCTTTCTCCTCCCAATATATTCCTCTCTCACCCCTTAATTTTATTTTTTAGATATCATCCCTTCCTATTCAACTCACCCTGTGCCCTCGGCTATACATATATAATCCCTCCAACTACCAAATACTGAGAAAAGTCTTAAGAGTTACAAATATTATCTTTCCATATAGGAATGTAAACAGTTCAACTTTAATAAGTCCCTTATGATTTCTCTTTCCTGTTTATCTTTTCATGCTTCTCTTGATTCCTGTGTTTGGAAGCCAAATTTTCTATTCAGCTCTGGTTTTTTCATCAAGATGGCTTGAAAGTCCTTTATTTCATTGAATGAGCATTTTTTTGCCCTGAAGTACTATGCTCATTTTTTCTGGGTAGGTGATTCTTGGTTTTAATCCTAGTTCCTTTGACTTCTGAAATATCATATTTGAAGCCCTTCAATCTCTTAATGTATAAGTTGCTAGGTCTTGTGTTATTATGATTTTATTTCCACAATACTTGAATTATTTCTTTCTGACTGCTTGCAATATTTTCTCCTTGAACTGGGAACTCTGAAATTTGACTACGATATCCCTAGGAGTTTTTCTTTTGGGATCTCTTTTAGGAGGGAATAAGTGGTTTCTTTCACTATTTATTTTACTCTCCAATTCTAGAATACCTGGTTAGTTTTCCTTGATAATTTCATGAAAGATGACGTCTATGCTCTTTTTTGGTCCACGGCTTTTGGAGAGTCTCATAATTTTCAAATTGTCTATCCTGGATCTATTTTCCAGGTCAGTTGTTTTCCCAGTGAGACATTTCATGCTTCCCATCTATTTTTCATTCTTTTGGTTTTGTTTTGTAATTTCTTGGTTTCTCACAAAGTCATTATCATCCATCTAATCCATTCCAATTTTTAAAGAAGCATTTTCTTCACTGACCTTTTGAACCTCCTTTTCCATTTGGCTAATTCTGCTTTTTAAGGTATTCTTCTCCTCATTGACTTTTTAGACCTCTTTCACCATTTGGGTTACTCTATTTTTAAAGGTATTATTTTCTTAAGCATTTTTGGGGTCTCCTTTAGCAAGCTGTTGACCCACATTTCATGATCTTCTTGCATTGCTCTCATTTCTCTTCCCAGTTTTTCCTCTACTGATCTTACTTGATTTTAAAAATCCTTTTTGAGCTCTTCCAAGGCCTGAGATCACTGCATATTTTTTTGGAAGTTTTGGCTCCAAAACCAAAGATGTAGAAGCCTTGACTTTTATGTCTTCCTCTGATGGTATGCTTTGTTCTTCCTCATCCGAAAGGATGAAAGAAAATATCTTTTCACCAAAAAAGCAACTTTCTATAGTCTTATTTTTTTCCCCTTTTTTGGGCATTTTCCCAGTCAGTTACTTGATTTTTGAGTCCTTTGTCAAGTGGAGGGCATACTCTAGGGACCTGTAAGTTTTCAGTTCCTCTAAGACGGCACAATCAAGGGAGAGGAGTTTACTCCTCTCCTGTCCTACCCTGTGATCTAGGAGCAATCACAAGCTTTTCTGACCAGGATTTGTGAGTAGGATTCCCTCTCCACAGTTACCACCATCTTCACCAAGAGAGTGCTCTTCCTCACCCCAGGACTGCCACTCAAGGCTGAGATCCATATCAACTGCTCAATTCCCCCAGGGTCTTTAGGTGGAGGGTTCCAAAAGTGGATAATGCTGCAACAATGGGTGCTGCCACCCTGGGGCAGGGGCTACGGCTGAACCTTAATCCCTTGTCCCCCAGGTGAAAGAGATTTCTCACTGACATTTGAAGCTGTCTTTGGCTGTGGGTTAAGAAATCTGGGAACCACAGCTGCTGCCTGTGACTTCACATTCTGAAACCTGCTCCAATCCTGTCCCTGTGGCACCATGCAACCAAAGCTGGGCTGCCCTCTGCTCTGTGCCCAGTGTTTTAGACCTTTCTTGTCAGCCTTCCAGGCTATCTTGGGCTGGAAATCTCTTTTACTCTGTCATTTTGTGGCTTCTGCTGTTCTTGAATTTGTTTAAAGTCATTTTTTACAGCTATTTTATGGGCTCCAGGGGTAGAGGTAGAGCAGGTCCATCCTTCTACTCTGCCATCATGGCTCTTCCCCAAGATAACTGATTTCATGGGAAGACATGGAAAGAGTAGACCAAAAGCTTGAATTACAAACAAAGTTAATCCTTCCATCCCATACACTACAGGCTTGACTTCTGCCTATCAGTCTCTTTCCTCCAAATGGAGGTTAACAAGAGTATGTGAGGGGGGAAGATCCTTGTGACCTAATGAGCTGCTTTTACAACAAGGATGATCGAACACTCTTATTAGGTGCTAATCATATAAGAGAGGAATAGGTGTAACCACCGACCTCCCTTCCCTCATCTCCCTTTCCAGAACTATGTGCACTAGTTAGATACTATTAGAATATTATCTGTCCCCTTCTCCTAAAAACAAAACCAAAGAGAAAAATCTTTCTGAGAAATGATTCTTAATAGGAATTTAAATCGAAATTATAATTATTCACAGATCTAACACTCCTCAGTTAAATGCTATAAGAACACCAAAAACAGGGAGAAGAAACCATAGAACAACTTGTTCTGACTCAGGAGAAAAAGAAGTAAAGGGAAAAAAAATATTAAAAAAATGTAAAAAAAATATATTTTTCTGCAACAGAGCTACCTTGTATACATACCAAGTAGAAAGTTACCACCTCCATGGCCTATACACCTACATCCCATGTCACATATTATGTGATGCTATGTATAAATTAGAACAAGTATAAGGACCCTCTACTCCCCCAAAAATCTTGGTCACTAGTCTGTCAATAATCCCACCATGGAATTATTCCTACATTCCCAGGAGTGATTTATTAAAATGTAAATATCCAATCCTTGCTGTTATTTGATCTAGTTTTAGAAATGGGTGTAATACCAATTAGACAAGAGAAAGAAATTAAAGGCATAAACAGAGAAGAGATAAAACTTCCTTATTTGTCTATGACATGATGTTTTCACAGAAAACCCCAGAGAATCAGCAAAGAAACAAATGGAAACAATTAGTAACTTCCCTCAATGGTTGCAAAATAAAACATTGAAAATCAACATAATTTCAGCAAAAATAAAACCCAAGTAGTAATAACAGAAAGAAGAGGCTTATTCACAATAAAATAAAATGCCTTCTAGTGCTAAAAATAATATAATTTGTGATTTTATAGGATTATAGAGCTAGAATTGACCTTAGATATGATCAAATCATCTTGTTCATTATGCAGAAGAAAATGAGATTTAAAGACGAAGTTATAAGTTAAGTATGACTCCAAACCCAATGGTTTTTTTTTTCCTTGTTTGTTTTTACCATAGGACTTAAGCCATTATGTTACTGAGAATAAATTTGAGAGATTAATATGCCAAGACTTTTATGGGAAGAGCCATCAGAGGAACAAGTTTTAATGGAGGTGGGAGGAATACATTCAGAGTGTCCAACATAGGGCAGATAGGTGGTGCAGTGGACAGAATGTCAGGTCTGGAATCAAAAAGACTTGATCCTTACAGCAACAGAAGAAGGTGAATGATAGTAATAGCCTCATTTTAAAGGTATAGGAACTGAGGGTGAGAGAAATTAAATGACTTGCCCAGGATCATATAGCTAGTAAGTATAAGCTAGTGAGAGGCAGGATTTGAATTTAGGTCTTCCTAATTCCAAGTCCAAAACTATATCTGTAAAAGCAGGTAAACATGCATGGTCTAGCACTGGAGTCACAAAAACAAAATTCAAAATGATCCCTCTCCTCAAGAAACTTTCATTCTTTTTGGGGGGAGGCGGGAATATAACATTTAAACAAGTAAGTACATACATGATAACTTGGGGCAGATGGAGAGAATACAAATAAGCGGGGGGGGGGGGGGGGGGGTGGGGGGGTGGGGTGGATCAAAAGAGTCCCAGTGAGGACTCCCAAGTAGACAAGGGACAGCATCAGACCACAAAGACACAAAAAGACAGGACAGTCACAAAGCCCAATTTTGCCAACTTTCCCATCATGATGCTTTTGAGCAGGTTTAATCTCCTTCCCTAAGACTCCTGGGGGCATCATTTGCAAACAATCAATTCACAAGTAATCCAATTCATTCCAACCCCTCTCCCTCCCCCCAAATGGCTCTTTTATGGATCAAATCTCCAGTTGTTCATTGCTCTACAAAGCATGAAATATTTTTAACAGTCAGAGATTTGTCCTAGAATGATGAATAATGCATGGCTAGGCAGGCACAAATAGAAACTGTGGAGGTCCATGTAAACTCGTTCTCACAGCTCCATCACTTCCCACATATCCCAAAGTAAGAAGTGCCCCAAGCAGGTCTGAGCATCTTTGGAGATGTGCCAGCGAGATTCAGTCGAGGAAAAGACATGATTTATCAGTTGCTTCCTTTAGTGGGGTAACCAAAATTATCCCATTAAAAAGAAAAAAAAGAAATCTGGACAAACAAAACTTACTTAGCCTGTTGGGTTAAGAACTATTTTGTGTTCTTAGGATTTAGGAGGTTCATTCATTCATTGATTTTGTTCTTTCCTTTGTTTATCTATTTACTGCAACTGATTTTAGAAACAGTAAAAAGGAAAAATAAAGTGGAACTGAAGAAAAGGGAATGTATGGAGAGGGAAAGGCAGAGGTCAATATCAAATTACTCTCATTGGAACTTTCAAGCCGCAGGCCAAGTTTCCAAAGACAATCAGTCTGCAGATGTTACCTCTCTTGCCAAGAGTAAGAAGGGTTAGTCACAGGGTTTGGACCCGTTGACTGTGCTAACAGGTGGTGGGAGCTCTGATTATCCAGGAACCCCCAGGGATTCTCAAAGGAATTGTGCTGGGAACAATAGATAGGATGCTGCCCAGTATGTGGTACATATTGCTAGCTCTTAGGTTGCCTCAACAGCTAGGGAGCAGGAAGAGATTTGGGTAGACAGCTGGCAGCACATCCTAGCTTTGGCTTTTCAAGAGGTTTCTGGTGGGTGGGAGTGAGCTCCATCATATTACTGATGAAGAATTTCACAAGGAAAGAGATGTAAAGGAGATTGCTAGAGAAATGACTTGATTTACACAATAGCTTTGCCCAGGGCAAACCCCAACTGTGGATACTTCCTGGCAGGATATGTGTGGGAGTCTGATGAGGTTATGTTATCCATAATTAAATAGGATTCTATGGTGTGGAAGCAACTTGAAACAGATTTTGAGCCTACTTTTCCAGCCACATCCAACTGATCCTTTTGGGATGAGAAGGGTACAAGCTTTGGCATAAGAAGACTCTTTTCTCCACCCATCAGCAATATCATTTCATACCATTTCATGTATAATAGGAGGGGGTTGGTCTATTCCAAGGGTTCTTAACTTTTTTTAAGTTATCAGCTTTTTGGCAGTCTAGTGAAGCCAACAGACCTCTCCTTAGAATAATGTTTTAAGCATGGAAATAAAATACAGACAATTACAATGATGTGGAAATAATTATCTGAATTTAAAAGAAGGTTTACCCAACCTATGTTAAGAATCTCAGAATTAGATAATGTGTAAAATTCCTTCCAACTTCAATATTTTATGCTTCTAATGTAATGATCTATGTAATGATATATGAAACATTTTTTATTTTAACACTGCAGGGAGATCTTGGTATGGAACCTCCTTTCATCAAGTCAATCCAGATTTGTCTAAGAACAAAGAGCCAGAAAGGTATCATCATACAATGGAAAGAGCAATGGAGTTGGTGTCACAAGTTCAAACCTCAGCTCTGCCTTATTAGCTAGGTGACTTCTTAATCTGGGGCCTCTGTATCTTCATCTGTAAAGTGAGAAGGTTAGCTTTGGGTCCAGGAACCCTGAAAGGTTCTGTGAATAGATTTTAGGGGAACTATGAACATGAGTGGGAAAAAATATATCTTTATATCAACAATTGGTTTTTTTTAGTAATCCTCCGTATTTTATTTTGCTCATTTAAAATCATCAGCCCTAGAAAGGGTCCATAGGTTACACTAGTCTGCACAATAAGTCCATGACATGTACAAGGTTAATAATTGTTCTAGATGTCCCTAAAGTCTTCTAGTTCTAGATTTATGATACTACCTATGGCTTAGTAGATAGGTTTGGGGAGTCTGTGACTTAGTATATAAGTTTCCCATGGTCATACAGTTAGGAACCCCATGCCTTCCTGACTGATTTCAGCCCTCTAGCCTTGGTGGCAAGTCATTTCACTATATAACTAGATCATATCAAGTGTCACGGAGAGAACTACATGTGTGATCACTTACATATTCAGTCATTCCCCAAGTAATGAAAATATAGAGTGTCCATGGTGATGTTTAGTATAATTTAATGGGGAAAAGTCTTAATTCATAAATCACGAGATTCGAATTCTTAGATCATGGATGTATGGCCCCAAGGGGCTTCAGAAGTCAGTTAGTTCAAACCCTTCATTTTACAGATGAAGAAGTGAAACTGAGAGGTATTAAAGGACTTGACCAAGGTCACCCAGGTGGTCTTGTACCAAAACTGAGATCAGAACTCAGACCCTCCAACTGAATCCAATGGCTCTTACTGCCAACTCTCTCTCAGATCCATCTTAGTTACCAGCATGCTTGGGCTAAGTCAGCCCTATCCATAAAATAACTACATTATGAAGACAGCATAGAGACAAATGAGTACATTGAAAGTAAGAGCATCATATGAATGTCCCACTTTATCAAAGCGGTGACAGTGTTGGGATTAAATCAGAGAAAAAGACATTAAAATTAAAACACCAGGAAAATAAACCACTTCACAAACCTTGATTCCAAGCTCTATATTTTCTCCTCCATATACATCCATCCCTGGGTCCAGGAGGCCTATCTCCCCAAAGAACTTCCTGTTGACCACAAAGGAACACCCGATCATTGCTGGAGTCCTGCAGGAGAGAAAACAAGAGACAGTGAACTTGCTTTCAGTATCAGACAATGCATGTTCCTAAAGAGAGAGGTGGCCCACAGCACAGGTTATGAACTTAGATGTGAAAGTTCTCTTAGAGTCCTACAGGTATGAGTGCCTACTTCACACATGGAGAACTTGAGAACCATACAGTTTAAGTAACTTCCCCAGCATCACACAGACCTCTTTCCACTATACCCCTGCCTCTCTGGGCCTCAGTTCCCTCCTCTGTAAAATTTGGTGAGATCAGATTATTTCTCCATCTGTTTTCAGTTCTTATCAAGTCAAACTACTTAAAATAGCCCTGACTTACAGGCCCAGTTTTGGCTTGACCTGGCCTAGGCTTTGACTGAATATTCCAGACCGTGTTGGTATCTTTGTTATTCAAACAACTTCATAGCACAGCCTCTGTAGGCTGCACTGAGAGTCAGGAGACCTTGGTCTAAAACTTGATCTTGCAATTACTTTGCCTGGGCAAGTCATTCTCCCTAAGCCCCAATCTCATCTTTCATAAAATGAAGTAATGAGTTTATTGCAGCTTTTTTTGTGGTGGCAAAGAATTGAAAGTTGAGGGGATGTCCATCAATTTGGGGAATGACTGAACAAGTTGTGGTATGTGTGGTATACACGGTATATGTAATGCAGTACTATTGTACTATATAAGAAATGATGAACAGGCAGACTTCAGAAAAAACATAGGAAGACTTATATGAACAGATGTTGAGTGGAATGTGCAGAACTAGGAGAATACTGTACACAGTAAAAATCATATTGTGTGATAACTGACTTTGATAGACTTAGCTCTTCTCAGCAATGCAAGGATCTAAGACAACTCCAAAAGACTCATAATGGAAGAATACAATCCACATTCTGAGAAAGAACTTTGGAGTCTGAATGCAGATGGAAGCAGACTGTTTGCTCTCCTTTTGTCTCTTCTTTCTCTTTCCTCCCATTAGTTCTAATTCTTCTTTACATATGACTAATGTGAAAATGTGCGTTCATCCTTCATTACCGAAGAAGACCAAGCCATCAGATAAATGATGATATGACTTGCACTTGACTTTGTTTTGAGTAAGGGAAGGCTGTGCAGGTCACCAGCCTCATTTCTCCTCCAGAGCCATCTGAATTCAGTGAGCAGATATTCATCAGGATGACTGGAGATGGTCCAGGATGAGGCAACTGGGGTTAAGCAACTTGCCCAAGGTCACATAGCTAATGAGTATCAAGTGTCTGAGATGAGATTTGAACTCAAATCCTCCTGACTCCTGCACTGGTGCTCTATCCACTGCACCCCCTAGTTGCTACTAATGTGAAAATATGTTGAATATGAATGCATATGTAGAGACTATATCAGATTGCAAACCATCTTGGGGAGGAGGGAGGATAGGGAGGGGGAAAAATTTGAAACTTAAAATCTTATGGAAGTGAATGTTGAAAACTAAAAATAAACTAATTTTAAAAAAGAGAAAAAGAAAAAAAAATGAAGTAATGAAATAACTCTCAATGGAGTCTTAGTGGGAAGACTGGATGACCACTTGGGGAAGATTCTGGTTGACCTTTGAGGTCTTTTCTCTTAGATTCTGAGATTCACTAGAAAATCTCTGAGGTTATTTCTAGCTCTAAAATTCATTAGATATATAATAGAACTCACATTCTATCAGGAATGTAATGAAAGGTGATTCCACAGGAAAGGCAGAGCTAACTGACTCCTCAGTCAGGGCAAAGAAAACTGGAGCATGATGAGAGCCCAGGAGAGACAGGGGAAGGGTAGATTACTGAGTGGAACATGTCCACCAGAGACACAGACAAGGAAGGGATGCCTAGAGACCTCTAGAGCAACAGGGCAACTCACTGAAGCTAATGGCCCAACTCTGAGAGGGGGAAAGGCTAGTAACCCAGGAGAAATGCTTCTAACTCCTGTGACTATGAAGTAACCTAGATGTCCCAGAATAATACATTTCTATGATCAAATCATAGATTTCAGAGTTTAAAAGGACATTTAGAATTCATCTGGACCAGGAATTTTTTTTAACCATTTTTATAATTGAGCCAAATACTTAGCATGCAGCTCTAACACATAATCAAAAAGATTAGGCTTGGAATGGATGGCAGGTAGGCACGAAAGAGCAAGTTATTTTTGATGTGGGATGGGGTAGATCAGTCAACACAGATTTACAGAGCACCTACTATGTGTCAGGCATTGCATTAAGCTTTGAAGATTCAGTGATGAAAATGACACAGGATTTTGCCTTGAGGAGCTGACATTCTACTCAGGGAGACAAGTTTACAGGTATCAAAGACAAAAGGGAAACAGCCCCTGCCCTCAAGGAGCTTATGAGGGGTCTTTTTTATCAGCCTTGGACCTCTCACACAAATCAACTGGGGAAGTCCATGAATCCCTTCCCAGAAAATGGATTTTAAATAATAAATAGAATGGAATACAAAGGAAACCACTTATAATGATTTTTTTAAGTTCACCAAATGCAGGCTAAGAACTCATTTGCTACAGGGATAAAACATGCAGGAGGTCCAGCTTGACTCAGTAAGAACTGGCTTTGGAATCCTGTCTCAAACACTAGTTGTTTCACCATGGCCATGTGACAGCCTCTCTGAGATTGCTTCCTCATCTGTAAAATAAGCTAAAAAGCCTCTAGGGTCCCTTTCATCTCTAAATATATGATTCATGATTCTAAAAAGGAAGAAAAAGTCTCCTTCTCAGTGCTGGGAAAGACTAACAAGTAGAGGAGACAGCAAAGGCTTCCTGGAAGAGATGAACTCCAAAGGGATGCCAAGAGGAAGACAAGGAAAAAGGAGAATATTGGGTCCTTAAAAGGGTCCTTGATGAAGAGTTGGGAAAGACCCCAGTGGCTGTCTAGTCCATGTCCCTAATTTTACAGATAAGGAAACTGAGGCTAAGGAATGTTTAATGATTTGCCTAAGGTTACAGAGACTATGAAAAGGTACAGAAAATTAGAACAGGTATTCATGGGTCACAATGGAAGGAGAAAGTGAACTTAAGATAGAGTCCTAGGAGGGCTGAAATGAATGCATTAATCAACATTTGGTTGCATCTGACTCTTTGTGATCCCATTTGGGGTTTCCTTGACAGAGATAATGTAGTAGATTTGCCATTTTCTTCTCCAAATGAGGAAACTGAGGTGAACAGGGTTAAGTGGCTTGTCCAGGGTTACACAGCTAGATAAGTGTCTGAGGGTAGATTTGAACTCAGGTCATTCTAACTGCAGAGCTGGCACCTCATCCACCATGCCACCTGCTATATACCAGGCACTATGCCAGCCACTGGAAATATAAAGACAAAGTATGATACACCTTTCAAGAAGTTTACATTCTTATGATCCTGCCCCCCTATGTTCCCCTCCCCTCCTCCTTGCTGGCAAATTCTGAGATTCCTTTCTATTGATTCCAGATGTATCTTACATGAACAAAGTAGTTTGGACTGCGTCTTCTCCATTAGAATGTCAGTTCCTTGGGAGCAGGGACTATATTTCTGCCTTTGTTTATATTTCTAACTCTTAGCACCATACCTGGCACAGAGTGGATGCTTCATAAATATGTGTTCACTGATTCACATGAACAGGTATGAGCAAGCAGGGAGAATAATGTTAGTGGTTGCTCTTAATCCTATGAGCTAATCAAGAAACGAGGGATAGGTCTTCCCCTAGTCCCAGAGACAGAGAGCCCCGGGCCATGGGAGGCAAACTATTGTCTCATAATAATATGAGAATATCAAGGACATTTTTGGAGCTCCAGGGGCAGGTTGGAAGTCTCTATCCCCAGCCTGCCTTCCTAGAGCTCCTAGTTCTCATTTGGTCTGAGATTTGCACATTAACAATGAAACATCCCAAGTGTGGCCAAGTTCTGCCATCTGGGCAGAGGGAGGCTGAACTTTCCCCATGTTCCCATGGATTTCCATGGTTCAGCACTATGGGAAGTGATGCTGCCATCACAGCTTCCATCCCTGCCTCCCTTAGTACTGAATCACCAAATAAACAGTATCCAAGGCATCTCTTCCTGGCCTCCACTAAAGCCTTGATACCTGATGGGTACCAGAGACAGGTGGTGAGATGAAGGAAAAAGAAACCTTTTCAGGAACTGTAAAATGTCAGCCCAGTTCAGAAGGGCCAAGGCTGTGGAAAAGCACCCAAGGAACATGAATAAGGAGATCTGAGAGCCAGGAGGGAGCAAAACTTGGCTTGGGAAGGGGATGGGGGTAGCCTGCAGAATCAGTGGAGGATGCTGAAAACAGCTGCGCTTGCAACCCCAGTGCTGGCTCAGTCTTTCAGAGAATGAGCATCTATTGCCCTTCATCACCTAAAATTTGGCTTCATTTGGATCCAGTCCCTGGACGTGTTCTTTGCAGCTCAGTATAATTTGGGAGTTGTACAGATCTTGTGCTATCTGATGTGTTTGTGGATCATGAGCCCTCTGCAGTCCTCAGTGACTCTCTTTGCCAAATGGGGTCAGGAAAAACCAGAGGACCACAGATCTTGTTAGCATCACTCAGCTAGCAACTTTCTGATGCGGGATTTGACCTCAGGTCTTCCTGACTCCAAGTCCAATGCCCTAAACACTAACCCATCCCACTTTAAACCCAAATCTATATTATTTTATATTAAATTCTTTGGCACAAACTACAACTGGAAAGGAAATGGAGAAATGAGACACTGTAGGGTATAAGAATAGTTCAAAAGGTTATGTGGAAAGGACAACATATTTTTGACTCAGATGTTCCACATTCTAAGATGCCTGGAGCTGATCTTTTGGTTTTTTAGTTATTAAATTTGCCATTTAAATTATGAGTTTAATAATCATCAGCAAAGTCAAGAATTCTAAGGTAAAAAATTATATATTCAATGGTGAACTTGTATTGTGTATATTTTGTAAGTGTATGTTAAATTTAACAAGACAGTAACAAAACTGCCCCTTCTGTGTGGTCTTCAGAACATATTTTTTGTTTTCTTCTGCGTGCTTTTGTGTTTTATTGATGTCCACCCTTTTCTCATTTTTTGCTTCCTTGGGTCTGCCATTTTAACAAATCAAGGCAGCATATTGGCCATATATGAACATGTCTGTCTTATCTGCACCTCTAGCTCATTGACTCTCCATCGAGATGTGGGCAGCAGGCCTCATCCGCAGAATCTGAAGCCAGATTGGTCACTGTTCTGACCAAAGGGCCTCCAACTAAATTTCCAGAAAGCCTAAAATTATAATACAATTTCCCCATATTTAGATAAAGCAAATTGGCCTAGAAAATCAACCCTGGGCTCATCTTCTATCACCAAGGGAGTGACTCAAGGCAACATCTTTCCACATTCTTTCACTGACTCCCATCTCTCCATTCCACACACAAGTACAAATACTTTTACTGTACAGCCGGCCTGGCCCCAAGGACTAACATGCTCCCTTGCCAGCCTCCAGATTCCCTTCTAGGAAAACTAAAGGGCAAAGCAGGAGTAGTCTCCCCACCACCACCCAGCTCTCCCTACGGTTAGGATCATTTGGCTGCTTACCTCAAGCCAGGAGCCTGCAAGGATTTATTAATTGCCTACTATGTGCCAGGCATTGTGCTAGGTACCTGGGATCCAAAAGATCAGAATGAAACCTCCCTACCCTCAAGTGGCTAACATTTATCCAGGGAGACAACATGCACAGGGAGACAACATGCACACACAGACAGATTAAATACGTAAAGAATAAATCCAAAGTAAGTCACCGGTCATTAAGAAGAAAGGGCACCCGCAGTTCAGAGGTCAAGGGAATGGATAACAAGGTATGGTGTAGGTAAGTGGTGGCTGTTGTTGCTCATTTCATTTCAGTTGGGTCCAACTCTTTGTGCCCCCATTTGGGATTTTCTTGGCAGAGATACTGGAGAAGTTCGCTGTTTCCTTCTCTGGCTCATTTGGCAGATGAGGAAACTGAGGCAAACAGGGAGAAGTGATTTGTCTCGGGTCACAGAGTTATCAGTGCCTGAGGTCAGATATGAACTCAGATCTTCCTGACTCTAGGTCCACTGCATCACCTAATTGCCCAGAATAGTGATCTCCAACTCAGAGAAATAGGCCCCCCCAGAGAATTAAACTTCAAAGAAGGGAGGCATGTTGACTTGGAAAAATCATAAATAACATTAACTATTCTATTGTATTTGTATTTTTTTCTGCCAAATATTTTCCAATTACATAGTAATCTGGTTGGCAACACTCATTGCTGGATTTGACACTTCCAGTATAGAAGGAAGGGGGTTTTTGAGGAGCATCTTGAAGAAAGTGAGAGATACTATGAGGTAGAAGAGATAAGAGAGTCCATTCTAGGTTGGCTAGTACAATAATGGACAGTGGGATATGAATAAAGAGAAATCCACTTTCAGTGGTCTGCCCAGTATGAGGAGGGAAGTCATGAACAAGGACACTGGGTAGTTGGGGTGTCATAGGGTGATGGCCTCTTATTTCCCTACAATCATAAATTGGGATGCCATTTTCTGCCGATGTCTCTTGTTTAGGCAGACTCTCCTGTGCCTCTAATGAACTGTAGACAGCAATTGCTTCTGTTTTGGCCAGAAACCCTAATGGATTTCCCTCCCAGATTGCTTTTTTGATGTCATTTTTGGCTCATTTCTTAACTAGTCTTACTTAATGTGTGAACAGACACTGCCTCAAACAAACTGAGACCTGTAAAAGACCTTACTTTGAAAAGGTCAAGGTCCCTCACTGAATTCTGGCCATCTCCAGTCATCCTGATCTATATTTTGCTGCTGGACCCAGATGGCTCTGACTTTTCACTGCCTCACTCAAATCCAATTCACTTGCATGTCATGCCATCCACCTCCCTGATGTCATGGTCGTCTTTGAGAAGGAAAGACAAACAGCAAGTGAAGCAGAGAAGATGGCCACACTCTCATTCCTGGTCCAAGATTTGAATGCCTTCCCCTTGCTAGGGTGAGTTACCAGAGGCATCACTGATACCTAAATCTGCAATTCATCTGCTCCATCCCTGGTCCAACAACCAGCAGTGGTGGAAACAACTCATTTCAAAATCAACTGAATATGGTAACAGTGCTAACCTCATTTTAAGAGCTCCATTATCAAGGAAGAAAATAGGAATTAAAGATAATTACTTTTTATTATTATTGTTGACACAAAATTTATGGAACGTGGTTGAAATGCTCTAATGCAGAATAAAGCAGAGAAAGAGAAATAAAAGCGAGCAAAGAGTTGGTCAGCTATGAGAAGTGTCATTAAGAATCACTTGTATTTATTCATTTCTTAATTCATTCAACAACTACTTCATTCATTCATTCATTCAACAACTCTTTCATTCTTCCATTCAATTTCTACTTCCTTCAATTACTTTTTATCTACTTGTTTGTTCAACAACTACTTCTTTCCTTCATTCATTCATTCAACAACTCTTTCATTCTTCCATTCAATATCTACTTCCTTCAATTACTTTTTATCTATTTGTTTATTCAACAACCACTTCATTCATTTGATAACTATTTCACTCATTCATTCAATAATCACTTCTTTCAATAACATTCATTCATTCAATAACCACTTCATTCAGTCATTCAACATTCATTTAATTCATTCATTCAACCACTTCATTCATTCATTCAATACCCACTTTCTTCAATAATTTTTATTAGTTCAATCATTCAACAATTCATTCATTCATCAATAGCTATTTATTGTTAACTACCTACTACTATATGCAGAGTACTCTATCTGGGTGCTGAGAAGCCACAGATAAGAGGTACAATTTATAAGGTATATACAATTGATAAGACACATAAGATATATACAATTTATGATATACATAAAACTTTTCTACCATCTAGTATGAGATTATCCCTATTTGGCAGATGTGGAAAGTGGCTGGTCACTTGAGTAAATGAGGGAGCCAGAGTTGGAGCCCACATCAGACAACAGATTCTGCCATCTTGGCTCTCTATCTGGCTCAGACATGATCCTTGACTGTGGGCTTCAAGGGACTTCAGTCCAGCACCAAGTCTGGTATATTTAAACTCCACTCCATGTCTTACCTCCATCCCCTTCTCTCTATTCACAGAGTCCTTACCATCAGTCCAACTACTATAATAACCTCTTAATGGGTCCCTCTTCCCTCCATTCACCTTTCATGCCACTACCTATATCAGAGATCTGACTAGATCCTTCTCTCACTCAAGAAACTTCAGCAGCTCACTATTAAGTAGAAGATAAATACGAATTCATTAGCCTGGCTTTCCATGATACAAGTTCAACCCACCTTCCCACCCTTATTTCACACAACTCTCCTTCATACATCCAGTGCCTCAACTGAAAGAACAACTATTCCTTGAACTTATTTCCCACTTCCATAAATTTGCAGAGGATGTGTCTGAAATGTCCTCTTTCCTTATCTTTCTTTCACCCCAGCTAAAAGTGATCTCTTTCATCTCAAATTTTACTGGATCATTCTTTCAGGTTTCCTGTTTTATGTCCCCCAGGTTCCATTTCATATTTTGCAATCCCCATAGTAGAATGTAAGCAGGCTGAGGGTAAATCCTGTTATATGTCATTTATATCGTACTTTATTAAGGTTTGTAAAGTGTTTTTTTATCAATATTGATCATCTCCTTTGACATTCACTCATACTCAGTGGGGCAAGTACTGCATATATTATTAACTACATGAGAAAAATGAGATCCAGAGAGGGTAATCAACTGGGCCAGGGTCACATAGCTATCCAGAGAAGAATTTGAATTCTGGTTTGTTTGCTTTTTTCTGATTCCAAGTCCCATGTTCTATCCATTATGGCCTATTAAGCTAAGTCTTGAATCCCTACTACATTATCACAGAATCTAGTACATGGTAGATGCTAAATAAATATTTGCTGACTAAAAGAATAAAATAATTTATTTGCATCATGGAGGATGAAGAATATAAAACCTGAAAACATTTCCAAAGGGCTCGATGCAAAATGCCATCCACATCCAGAGAAAGAACTATGGAGTCGGAACACAGAATGAAGAGACTATGTTCTCCTTTGCTACGTTTTTTCTTGTTTTTCTCACGGTTTCTCCCATTCTTTTGAATTCTTCAATGCAACATGACTAATATGAAAATGTGTTTAATAGGAATGTATGTGTAAAGTCCATATAAGACTGTATGCCATCTTGGGGAGACAGGGGAGAGGGAAGGGGAGAAAATTTGGGATTTATGGAAGTGATGACTGAAAACCAAAAGCAAATAAATTAATTATTAATTAAATTATTATCAAACAATCAATTAAATTAATAATCACCTGAACTAATTAAATAATCAATAAATTTATTTATTATTGATTGAAAATTAATAAATTTTGGGGAGGATATTAAACCTGAATGTGAATTGAACAACTCAGTGGTACAGTGGATAAAGTACGAGACCTAGGCAGTCACTTAAGCTCTGTCTGTCTCAGGTCCCTTATCTGTAAAATGGGGTTAATAATGGTACCTCTGTTATCGGATCGCTGTGAGCATTAAATGAGATAGTATTTAGAAAAGTACTTTGCAAATATTTAAGCACTATAGAAATGCATAATAACTATATATAAATATGTTCTATTTCCTATTATTATCACTAATACTACTGATTGACATTTGGACATTTACTCACAATCCAATGAAGATAAATACATTTTAGGGATTGAGGAAGTCTAAGCGTATAAGTAAATGATTGGTGTGAAGACAAGGGAGAATGTGTATGTGGGGGGGGCTCCATTTTTATTTTGTAACATAACTATTTCTTCTAAAACTCGATACCTTTTGCTCTTACATCACCCACATTTCTTGATATATATCTCATAAAAGGAGAGGAATGTGCCTTATGATAAAGAATAAAAAAGAGGAAAACACACAGTTCAGTAAAACTAACCAACATATTGAGAAAAGATGACATTATCCACGATGCTCTCCACCCATAGTTCCCCACCTCTGCAAAGAAGTAAAGGGGAGGAATTTTCTCATATCTCTTCTTTGTAGCCAAGATTTATTGTTCTGATTTCACAGCATTCATTATCAATTGCTATTATTACTGTTTTTAATGGTTCTTCTTTCCATTTACACTGTTGTGACCGTGTGTGTGTGTGTGTGTGTGTGTGTGTATTGTTGTGTTTTAAGAGGAATATGGTGAATACAAGAAAGGATGGGAAAACTTATATAAACCAATGAAAACTGAAGACAGTAGAACCAGTAAAAAAATATGCATATATGTGTATACATAATAAGTAATGTATACTTTTTCTGGTTTTCATTGCATTCATGGATGACAAGAATTTTAGATGTTAAAAGCGTCCCCTAAACTGAGCAGGAGGAGGGAGAAGGCATTTACTAAGCATTGGCTATATCCTAGGCACTGGATGATGCATTTCAAAGACAGTTCATTTGAGCCCCACAACAACTCTGGGGGGTAGATGCGATGATTATTCCATTTTACAGTTGAAGAAATGGAGGCAGAGAACCTGCCCAAAGTCATTAGGGAGCATCAGCATTGGGATTTGAAGCCCAGTTGCCTCATCACCATTTGGGCAATCAGAGCCATCACTCTCTTCCCAAATAGGAAAAAAATAAGGAACTATGACATTTCAGGACCCATTTTTGTTTCCTCCTCATTTAAGAGAACACAGCCTTTGGGCCCAAATGTGGAGCTAATGAAGGGTGGCCAGTGGATGGTGGGGACGTAGGATTTGGGAATCCTGTTTACTCATCTTCCACTCTAAATGCTGGACCCAGAGTCAGGAAGCTCTGGGTTTGATTCCTGATTTAGACACTGGCTAACCCTAGGTAAGTTATGTAAAAGTTTCTGAGTTTTAGTTTCCTCATTTATAAAATAAGGAGGTTGAACTCATTGACAGAGAAAGGAAGGAAAGAAGGAAGGAAGGAAGGAAGGAAGGAAGGAAGGAAGGAAGGAAGGAAGGAAGGAAGGAAGGAAGGAAGGAAGGAAGGAAGAAAGGAGAGAAGGAAGGAGAGAAGGAAGGAGGAAAGAAAAGAGGAAAAATGAGGAGAAAGGAAAGAGTGAAGAAGGAAAAAGGGAAAAAAGGAAGGGAGGGAGGGAGAGGAGGAAGAAGGGAAAAGGGAGAGGGAGAGGGTAAAGGAGACTGAGGCATCCAAAATTGACGGCAGCTGAGATTCTTTTTGTTATGAAGCAAATGGGCCTCACTTCAAGATTTCTGGTTGTTGCCAGAAACCAGGAATGAAGTTTTAGGGGAGATGTTGGCCAGCTTGCCTGGAATTCTCCACTGGCGCAGATCAGCTATTTAATAGGGACAGCCTTGATCGCCTCTGCCATATATCAAGATATCCAAAGAGCAAGAAGTGATGTTTTCTGTCAAATTGAGGATCTGGGGCTCAGATCTCTTGCAAATACATTCCAACCCCAGGCCAATGGTTCTCCTGCTTATTGAAGGACACACTGACTGTCACTGCACAGAAGGGTTACTCTGTCTACAAAAATAAGGAAAAGCTTCCTTCTTTGGAAGTGGGATGCTTTATCACAAAGAGTTTCCCAGCTCACTGTAAAACCCAAGAAAATATAAAAGAGATTCAATTATATTTGATTCCATTAAAATCAATTTAAGTTGACAATCTTTGTGGAGCACCTGCCACATACATGACACTGTATTAGGAACTGTGGAAATAAATAAATTTAGTAAATAGAAGTAATTTGAAAATATAGATATATAATTTATATGTTATATAATACTGAATATATATTTAATATGTTGAATAGTTTATAAATAAAATATAAATAAATATATAGAAATTAAAAGGTGTTAGCCCTCAAGGAGCTTCTGTTCTGTTGGGGGATAGGAGCAGGGCATAGGATCCACTGCTGCTGGGCACAGGCTGGCTCTTGAAGATGCTCTCCTTTCTCATACCCATCTTTTAAAGTTCGGCTCAAGTTCAGCTCCTACATTCAGGCCTTCCCTGATCCCCTCAGTCATCTGGAATTTCTGCTTCCTCTATAACCTTGTATGTATATTTTATATTTACTTACTTTTATACTTATTGTTCCTGTCCTCCACCTAGCCCCACTCCCAGAATGGAAGCCTTTTGAGGTCAGGCTCTTTTTTTGTTTCTCTTTTTATATCAACAGGACTTACCAACATGGTACAGTAGAATGAGTGAATTTGGGGTCAAAGGACTGAAGAAACTTGACTTAAATTGGGGGCTCTTAATCTCGGGTCCATGGACCCCCAAGTGATCCTTGGAAAGATTTCGGGGCATTCATGAACTTGCATGGGGAAAAAAATTCCATTTTTATTTTCACCTATCTCAAATAGAAATTTAGCATTCCCTTCCACTCCTTGAAAGTATTATTATTCTAAGAATGCCAAGGGGTCCATGACAAGTTAAGAATCCCTGTATTAGAAATCTGCTGTCCTTTCAGATGTAAAAGTATCATCTTATTAGCCTGGTTTTAAGTTCCAGCATATACCCTTGGGGAAATCACTTCACCTCTTTGCCTCAGTTTCCTCTTCTGTAAAAGGAGGGGGTTAGACCAGATGATCTCTGAAGTCCTTTACTGATAGAACTCTGGGCTCTAGAGTCAGGAATACCTGCATTCCAATCTGGCCTCAGACACCTGCTGTGTGACCCTGGACAAGCCAGGGAACTTTACTTTTCATGTTGCCTCCACTCTATAAAATGGGGTAATAATAGCTCCTACCTCTCAGGGGTGTTGTGAGAATCAAATGTGATGATAATTGCAAATTATTTTTAGCAGTGGCTGGCATATAGGAAATGCTATAGAATATTTACTAATTCCACTATTATATTATTTTTATTGTGGTGGCTAGGTGGTACAGCAGATGGATAGCCAGGCTTGGAGTCAGAAAGACTCTTCTTCCTGAATTCAAATCCAGCCTCAGATACTTCTTGTCTGTATAACACTGGGCAAGTCACTTAACTCTGTTTGCCTCAGTTTCCTCATTTGTAAAATGAACTGGAGAAGGAAATGGCAAATCATTCCTGGATCTCTGCCAAGATAACCTCAAATAGGGTGATAAAGAATTGAACTTGACTGCAAAATGACTGAACAACATTTTTATTATTACTGTTAACTAGCAGAATGCCTAGCACATAGTAAACACTCAAAAAATGCTTGTTGAACAAATGAGTTTTACTTGGGGGGGGCATGGCATGCAACATGTAAATACATGCAAAGTACAGTGTGTTGTTCAAAGTGTATACACATTTCATTAGCACCTAACTCTGTAATATCTTTTCTTTTTCAGAAAAATAAACATTACCTTTATTAATAACCTAATTATATGCACATTTTTGGGGGACACACATTTGGGGGGCATAAACAAAATAATATAGCTAAATTATTGTGGATAATGAACCTTGTCAAGTGGTTGCATATCTTTGAATTCATGCTTTTCAAAAATTATAATAATGTAAAATATGGTCATTAGTTTCAGACCAACGGAAACACATATTGCAAATTCAAATAATGAGACCACTTCTGGAGAGTCATTCTTCGCATTAATAGGGATCTGGCTGTACAATGTTGTTTCAAGAGATAGTGAGTGGTACTACCCTGTAATGTAAAGGAGAAGTTTTCAGAAGAGGCAATATGTTCGGTGCTCCAAGGAATGCTTTAGAAGGGCAGATGGATGAGGAAAGAGGAGGTGGGAATTCAGGGAGAGGCCACTGGCTCTTTTCTTTCATGGTCTGTGCTCAGTCAGGGCCTGTTGGATTTTGCCGAGTATGTCAGTAACCCCAACCTGCTTCATCTCTCTATCAAGTTTGTTCCCATAAGTCATTTTCCAGGCATCATAATATTTGTTCTTTGCATAATCACATTTTCTTTAGGACTTTTAAACTCCTATCTACCAATTTCATTATATTTGACATTTTATTTCCCCTAACCAGAATTATCATTAATAATTCACCAGCACATCCTGGGGAATTCTAGTATTCCTCTAGTTAAAATGTTCCAGCTTTTATAAAGTGACTTTAAAAAAAAAACAAAAAAAGGTCTTAGAAATAGGTTCTGAAAATGCCTTTATAAAGAGAACTGGCCTCTGAGCCAGGAAGACCTGAGTTCAAGACCTTCCCTCTGACAGATCCTGGCTATGGGATTCTGGGAAATCACTTGACTTCTCAGTTCCCTGGAAAACCCTGTAAAGCCAAGATGTAGCGAAAGTACCAATCTTCATCAATAGCTGGACTTTCCTCCCCTGAATTTCCCAGGTTTAGACCAAAGTAAGATTACCTGGCCCCCTGCCTCCTAAAGTTTTGATGGGGAAAAGTTTAAAAAAGTAATAATAATAAATCTAGGCTGGGGTAACAAAAGCACCAATCAGGGCAGGTATGGCAGTCAGACAAAAACCTGGGGGATTGAGATCGGCTACTGACAACAAGCTAGCCCTACTCGGAAGTTGGGCTTAGGCTCATTCCTGATCATGGCACTCAAGAATTCCATCCAATGAGAACCATGAGGTGCTTAATAATATCACCTTTCTGGGCCTCAGTTTCCTCCTCCAAACAATGAGAGATGAAACTGTTGACCACCCTGGTTTCCAGGTCTATAGCTATGATCTTAGGGTCCTAATTCACTTAACTGCCCTGTGCCTCAATTTCCTTATCTGTCAAACTGAGGAAACAGACTAGATGGTCTCTGAAGTCCCTTCTACCTCAGATACTATGATTTCCTGCCATTGTCCTGTCAGTTACTAGGGTTATCTCAAGGAAGTTTTCTTAGTCTAAGGAAGATGAGCTTATACTCCACCTTTTTCAATGAATTATAAAAATCAGTTATTTTATCTGCTAATAAGTTTGCCACATGCAACTTAAAGCCTTTTGTTGTGGGTCATGGGTTCCTCTGGCAGAATGAAAGCTTATGGATCCTTTCTCAGAATTATGTTTTTAAGTAAGTGAAGAAAATGCCAAATCTTACTTAGATTATTGATAATAAAGATGTAATTTCTGCTCCCATCCAAGAACACCTGAAATCTATCCACGGACCCTTGGATCCCAGGTTAAGAACTTCTGACTTCAAAGAACAAGAGAAGAGGAGGTACTTGTCTTAGGATCATTTTTATGCTGAAGACAAGAAGGGAGGGAAAAAGAATAATAATTATAGATATTTACACAGCAATTAAAAGTTTACAAAGTGACTCATATGCATTAAATCTTTTGGGACTCAACAGTACCAAATTAGGTATTCATTATTCGTTGTTGCAGTTATCAATCATTTCATGTGAATCTGAAAACCCCCATTTTGGGATTTCTTGGCAGAGATACTGGAGTGGTTTGCCATTTCCTTCTCTGCCTCATTTGACAGATGAAGAAACTGAGGTAAACAGGGTTAAGGGACTTGCCCAGGGTCATACAGCTAGTAAGCGTCTAGGGCCATATTTGAACTCAGAAAGATGCGTCTTCCTGACTTCAGGTCTAGTGATCTATCTACTATGCTACCCAGATGCCCCTAATTTGTTATTAGCTCTTGTTTTACAGAGGAGGAAATTGAGGCATAGGAAGATGAAGTGATTTCCCATAGCTTATGTCAGAGACAGAATTGGAAAGTCAGCTCTTCCTGACCTGGAGCTCTTTCTATTGCATCAGTTAAGTCCTCCTAGGTAGGATCCTTCTCAACTTGATGTTCTTAACACTAAGCAAAAGAGACTGGCTCTTGGGAGATAAATTTATTTGTGCCAAGTAACCAGTTGTTCCCCTTCATAACTCTCATGGCTGAAGGGGGAAAAAACACAAAACAAAACCCAGCATCTATTTCCTGGCTTAGGCTAGAGAAAGTCAAACAATTTGGAATGAAATCACGGGTCAGTTCCCTTAAAAAATGTTTATAAGCTTTTAAGCTTTCAAATGGAAATGGAAAGCTGCTGGAAAGCTTCTGAAAGCACACAGCTCTTTGAGTCTGCCTGTGAATGCCAAAAAAAACCAAATAAATAAATAAAAAATAAAAGAGTTGAATCAGTAGCTAACAGGAAATCCTCCTTCAAAAGTGCCCCTGGTTTTCTCAACTGGGAGAAGACTTTTCCAGTCACTCAGTTGATATGTGGTGACTGTCCTAAGGATTTCTGGCTCTTTTTTGCAGAGCCAGAGAAAGATTGGTCTTAGGGATGATATTTCACTCAATCATTCAACAATCTTTTATTGAAGACCCATTATGTACATGGCAAACATGGGAGCTGCCATGATGGGATTGGGGTAAAGAGCTCAGTGAGGAACAATAGTTACATCTCTTAATTTCGGTGACTTCAGAAATTGTAGGAAGTGGTTAAGGGAGTAAATATTTTGTTGCTGGGGAGATCTCACAGAACTAGATTTCAGGCACACCTGGAGTCTCCCCAGTGTCCAAAAGAACTGCTCCATTCTCCATCTCTAGAAATAAGGAAACTAAGAATTGTAAGGGGCTTTCAAAGTTATCATGTCCAACCTACTTGAACCAGACTCCCCTCTCCAGTAGCCCCAGTGGGTAAGTCATTCAGCCTGGGCTTGAGGCTCAGTCATGATGGGAGCCCCATGACTCCCCTACCTTCTGAAAGTTAGGTAATTATCATGAAGTTTTTCCTCCCTGTTCCTAATTCTACTGCCTGGGGCCACACAGTCAGTCAGTTAAGACCTGTTCATTAAGCGTTTACTATGTGCCAGGCACCATGCTAAGCATTGTAGACAAAGAAAAAGGCAAAACCAGCCTCTGATCTTAGGAAACTCACAGTCATCAGCGGGGAGACAATATGCAAGTAACTATGTACAAACAAGACATAAAAGGGGAAACCAGAGGAATAGCAGCTAGGTGGATACAGTATTGGACACAGGCCTGGATATAGATACAGGACACTGGATATAGACACAGGACTGGCCTAGAAATGGAGAAGAGGTAAGTTCAAATCTAGCCTTAGACACCTACTGACTAGGTGATTCCAAGAAAGTCACTTAATCTCTGCCTGCCTCAGTTTTTTTCCCCTACAAAATGGGAATATTACAGCTTCTGCCTGGGATTGTTGTAAGGATAAAATGAGATATTTATAAAGTGCTTTGTAATCATTAAAGCAATACAAAAATGCTGTTATTATTATGAACTGTTATTTTTAGGGATTTGGGCATTCCTTCTTCAAGAGTTTTCTTATAAAATGCAATATGTTTCCCAATTGATAAATGGTCAAAGGATATAAACAGGCAATTTTCAGAGGAAAATATTAAAGCTATCTATAGTCATATGATAAAATGCTCTAAATCACTATTGATTAGAGAGATGCATATCAAAACAATTCTGAGGTACCACATCACAACCATCAGACTGGCTAACATGACAGAACAGGAGGATGATAAATGTTGGAGAAGATGTGGCCGAGTTGGAACACTGATTCATTGTTGGTGGAGCTGTGAGATGATTCAGCTATTCTGTAGAGTAATTTGGAACTATGCCCAAAGGGCTACAAAAACGTGCACACTCTTTGACCCAGCAATACCACTTCTAGGACTGTATCCCAAAGAGATCATAACAATGGGAAAGGGTTCCACATGTACAAAAATATTTATAGCAACTCTCTTTGTGGTAGCTAAGAACTGGAAATCAAGGAGATGCCCATCAATTGAGGAATGGCTGAACAAGTTGTGGTATATGAATATAATGGAATACTATTGTGCTATAAGAAATGATGAACAGGAAGACTTCAGAGAGACCTGGAAGGACTTATATGAACTGATGCTGAGTGAAAGGAGCAGAACCAGGAGAACTTTGTACATAGTAACAACCACAGTGTGCAAGGAATTTTTCTGGTAGACTTAGCCCTTCACAGCAATGCAAGGACCTAAAACATTCCCAACAGACTCTTGAGGCAAAATGCCATCTGCATCCAGAAAAAGAACTATGAAACTGGATTGTAGAATGAAGCAGAATATTTTCTCTCATGTTATGTTTTGTTTTGGTTTGGTTTTTCTCATGGTTTCTCCCATTCATTTTAATTCTTCCGTGCAACATGATTAATGTGAAAATGTGTTTAATAAGAATGTATGTTTAGAGCCTATATAAGATTGCATGCCATCTCAGGGAGGGGCGGCAGAGGAATGCGGAGGCGATGGGAGAAAATCTAAGACTTATAGAAGTGATTGTAGAAAACTGAAAACAAATAAATTAAATTAAAAATAAATGTTAAAAAAATTAAAAAATAAAATGCAATGCGTCTAGCACAGGTAATATATTTAGCTGTGTCAGCTAAAAATATTTTAGTTTTCATCTCTTTATCCATTCATTGAGCAGCTTCAAATTATTTGGCTTCCTTAAATAACCTCCCAGAACTGGCACAGCAATCAGCTGTCACTTTGGGTTTTCCCTAATTCCTGAGTACTGTAGGAAACATCTCCAGGGAAGTGCATTCCCCAAGCACTGGTCTATCCCCTCACCCACTTTTCCTCCTGGCAGTTTTCTATTGTCCCGATGATCTGGCAGCACATAGCAGTCTCCTAACTGCACATTCGGGTCTTTCTCCTCTTTTGGACACTCAGTAGGGAGGGAGTGTGGAACAGTGGACTAAGTGTTGGGTTTGGAGTTAGAGAAGCTGGGTTAGAGTCCTGCTCTGCCCACATGCTATGTGACCATGGGCAATCCCTCCCTTTTCTTACCTAAAAAATGAGCTCTCTCCAGTCTCTAAATTCTATGGTCCTGTGCCCTACCTTGAATTGGGATTTATCCTTGTAGAGGGTCATGTCCTGTCTCCTTAGCTAGACTATAAGCTATCTGAGGACAGGAACCATATCCCAAATTCCATGACAGATATAGTTGTGGACCTGGTGTTAGGGTGATCTGTATTCATTTCCTGTTTCAGAGATTAGATGTGGGGGGCCTGGGTAAATCACTTAAACCTGTGGGAGCCTCAGTTTATCTATGTGTAAAATACAGATAATAACAGCACTTAACCGCAGAGAGTTTTTGAGAGAATAAAAGGAAGCAATCTATACAAAAGGTTTTGCAGACTCTAAAGTCTGTATAAACAGTACCTAGTACCCAGCAAAAGGCCTTGAATTCAATTCAATCAATAGGTGGTATTTATTAAGCATATTAAACATTTTAAAGTTGATTTAATCAATCAACAAGATTTTATTAAACACCTGCTATTCATAACCCAAGCAAAGTGCTGAATATGGAGATAATAACACAAAAATGAGACAACGCCTGCCCACCAAGAATTTATATTCTAGCATTCTACTCACCAAGATGTTCACAGATAAGTACATACTGGGAAGAGAGAGACAGAGAGGGAGAGAGACAGAAAAAGACAGAGACAGAGAGGGAAACAGAGAGACAGAGAGATGGAGACAGAGACAAGGAGAGGGAGAGAGAGACAGGGACAGAGAGGGAAACAGAGAGACAGAGAGATGAAGACAGAGACAAGGAGAGGGAGAGACAGAGACAGAGAGGGAAACAGAGAGACAGAGATATGGAGACAGAGACAAGGAGAGGGAGAGAGAGACGGAGACAGAGAGGGAAACAGAGAGACAGAGAGATGGAGACAGAGACAAGGAGAGGGAGAGACAGAGACAGAGAGGGAGACAGAGAAACAGAGAGAGACCGAGACAGAGAAATAGAGACAGAGACAGAGAGAAAGGGAATGTGAGAGACACAGGGAGATAGTGACAGAGAAAGTGTATATGTATGTATGTATGTGTGTGTGCATAGACACATACATTTGTGTGCATGTGTATGTATACACACATACACAGAATATTTTTACTTAGAGCTGGGGGTAGACCAGCTGGCCTCCCAACATCTTTTCCAGCCCCCAAATCTTGATTTCTAAGTTGAGATTTGTAATTAAAATCAGAAAAGAAAGGGGGCCTGCGTGGTTGTGAAGAAACTTGCTGGAGGCATTAGCTCGTAGACTGTCCTTTCAAGCCTATGACAAGCACCAGGGAAGGACAGAGTGAAATTCCAAGATTCAAGTGCCCTCAGCCCCTCTATCAGCTACCCCCTTTCCCTTATGCTTCATAACCTTCTGTTCTCAGGGACAAGGAAACCAAAGGAGAGAAATGGTAGGAAGGATGGTCTAGTCAAGCTCTATACTGGATTTCTATTGTGCAAAGAACAGCCACTGGATACTTGGAAACTCAAGATGTGGATTGGTGGTGTGGATGAAAGTGAGGGAGCTCTGGATTCAAGTCCTGTTTAAAATATGCAGAACCCTGAGGAAGATACTTTAACCCTTGGTTTTCCCAAAATGAAGGGGTTGGACCACCAGCTCTTATTGATTTTCCTAGGGTACATCTGAGGTCACTTCTACAGCTAACACCTGGCCTTCAACTTCAAACCATGTGACATCCTTACTAGCCCCTCTCCCCATTCTCCTCATGGGAACCTTGGTCTCTTTTTCTGAAACGAATGGGCATCACATAGGTCAGCATTCACTCTCTTGCCCAAAAGCAGTCTTCTGAACCAACTTCCCAGACACCAACTCAAACTTATGGCATTGACCATGGAACCTTTCCCTAGGTACCTTTATAGGTTGTCTTCCCCCATTCAATTGCAAAATCCTGGAGCTCAAGGGCTGTCTTGCTTGGATTCACAGCACTTAGCACAATTCCTGGCGTACAATGACACAACAGATAGACTCAAATCTGGCCTCAGATACTTACTAGCTGTGTGACCCTGGGCAAGTCACTTCACCCTGTCTGCCTCAGTTTCCTCACCTGTCAAATGAAATGGAGAAAGAAAAGGCAAACCACTCCTGTATTTTTGTCAAGAAAACCCCAAATGGGGTCATGGAAAGTCAGACATGATTGAAAGATGACTAAACAAATGCTTTTTCTCTCTTTCTCTCCTCCTTTTCTTCGTTCTCTCCTTCCCTCCTTCCTTCTCCCCTTCCTTCCTTTCTCTATCCTTTCTTCCTTCTTCTTTCCTTCTTTCCTTCCTCTTCTTTTCCTGCCTATGAAGATCTGTGTCTCTGACAAAAGGATTCAGTCATTCCTAACCTTTGCTCCATTTTGGAAGACAGCGCCAGAGTCTTCACCCACATTGACTCCCCCAGAGTTTTCTTTTTACATCCCTTCCATCAGCTTCCTGACGTTAAGGAGACTTGGCACCACCATCTTGGGGGGAAGCACAAGCACCAAAGAGAGGAACATCTTTTGTTGGACTCTCAGAGCAAAATCCCTGCGATGTACGTCTTCCCTCCAGCATCATGTGCTGTGGATATTTCTGGATCTCAGTCCCAGCTGCTATGCCCTCTCTAACCTTGCTTAATCATCCAGTTCTATTTTCTCGCCCACATAGAAGTGCTACAGTAGCAGAAGTGCACTTTAAAAAAAAGATACCATATAAAAGATCAGTTAAATTTAGTGTCTTTTCTGAATTCTCTCTGAGCTTAACAAGTCTAAGAGGAACTTTTAATGAATCAGAGACAGGGAGTCTCGTCCTTCCTCTCTCTCAGAGCTAATGAAATCTCATACCTCATTTCCAGACCTGGGAGCAGGCTGTCTCTAAGCACACCCAGAGAAGCGAATATAGACAAAATGTTGACTTGCAGAGGAGCCTTGAGGTTGTATCCTCCCCATATCCATTAGCCATTAGCCATCTTAGCATTTCCCTTGCCCAATGATACATTTGCTGGGACATCCTTGGAATTTACACCTCCCTTTTTTATCAATCACCTAGTTATTGACATTCCCTTTGGCCTGAGGGATTTCCCTCCTCTCTCCCATAGCTATAGGAATCACTGGGACCTCAATCTAATTCCCTCCATGCCTCACTACCCCTGCCGTGGCAACAACCACAGATTTTACCCTATGGTCCCTCACTGTATCTCCAGGGCTCAGAGGGGCTCAAAGGTTCAAAATTAGCTTTCATGAATTTCATAGATTCTTATTGATTCAGAAGAGCGCGTTTAGGGTTAGGGTTAGGGTTAGGGCTCATGAGACTTAGGGGAATTTCAAATCATAGATCACAGATTTAGAGTTAAAGGAGCAACTAGGTGATGCATACATATATAAATAATTTACCCCTCTGGGCAGCTAGGTATCACAGTGCACAGAGGGCTGGGCTTGGAGTCAAGAAGTCCTGAGTTCAAATCCAATCTCAGACAGTTACTAACGATGACCCTAGGCAAGTCCAAGTCCTTTAACCTCCATCTACCTCAGTTTTCTCTACTTTGAAATGAGAATAAAAACTGTACCTACCTCCCAGGGTTGTTGTGAAGAACATAGGTGATAATATTTGAAAAGGACTCAGCACAGTGCCCAGTACATAGTAGGCCCTTAATAAATACTTATTCTCTTTTCCTTTTTAGGGGCCATTGAGTCCAGTGCCCTCATTTTAGACACGAGGAAACTCAGGAATAGAGGTCAAGTGATTACTAGTCAGTAAAAGAAACACTTAACAAATGCTCTTTTCATTCACTCATTCAAGTTGTCTAAGAAGGCATCTGGACTGAGATCTTCCTAACTGCAACTCTAGCTCCCTATCCACTCTACCATACTGTCTGGAGGGACCTCAGACATCATCGAGCCCTCAGAAGGCTCTTCTGATACAAATGAGGAAGGCTGTCCATGCTTGAAGTCACACAGGAAATACATAAGCCTGAACCCAGGCTCTTTGGCTACCACTCCAGTAATTTATCTGACTTGGGCTCATGGCTGTGATGAGGACTCCCTCAGCCACTTTCCACACTTAAACAAATCTGTAATCTCATTGATGTGGATACTCCTCTTATAGGCTCTAATATATGTGTTTGCTCATTCTAGGTCACTTTTGGTCACGGTCTCTCCTCAATGTGATGCGCAAGGTCCATCACTTGGAGGACATATCCAGGGGCTGATGGCACTCTCTGACCTCCCCTTTACATGACAAGTACAGCTTCTCTTCTTACCAAGACTTTTCCTCAGTGGTATCTTTTATTCCTGTTCAGCACCCGGTACGTAGGAGGTGCTTTTTCATTCATTCATTCATTTCTTCTTTGAAGCTCCTCATTGGTTACAAGCTTCAATCTACTCTGAGGTGGTCTAGAACCCAGCTGGCTCCAAGATCATCTACAAGCCACCATCTACTATGATCATAATAATATTAACTTCTTGACTTTTATTTAATGATGGAATTCTTAACCTATAATCTGTAAATTTGTTTCTAAAAATTTTAATAGCTATATTTCAAGACAATTAATGTCCTTTGGAATCCTACGGATTTTATTTGATGCCTTTATAAACAAGATCCTGAAAAGGGGTCCGTAGACTTTGCCAGACTATCAAAAGGGTCCAGAATACACACACACACACACACACACACACACACACACACACACACACACACACACACAAAGATTAAGAACATCTGGTCTAAGGAGATGACATTATTAATGTCACAACATGACTCTATGTGAAATTCATTTTCAATTCTTTGCAAATAATTGTGTCCCATGTCTCAAAGTCCAACAGTTTAACATTCTGGATTAAATCAATTTTCAGGAGCTGAGTCAATATATCCTGGGCACGGTGATGCTACCTGGGATTAATAAGGCAATTTTCTTTTAAGGAGGTAAAGATACTATCATGATTTATACTCCTTTCATTTTTCCCTATCTTTGCTATGTAAGAAGGGCGGTTTTTCCTCATTTCATAGAAAGAAAAACAAAGTGGCCCCAAGAATCTGTGTGGCCAACAGCCCATAGAAGGACCAAGCCTAGTACTCAGAATCTAGAGCATGAATGAAAGAATGTTGGAATTTGAATTCTGAGCACCTGAGTTTGAAACTAGGCCCAGCTCTTTGCTATTGATAGGACTTTTGGAGAGGGACTTCACGTCCTTTGTCTCTAAAATGAGGGGGTTAGACTCAATGTCCCCTAAGAGTACTTCTACTTATAAAGAAGACAGGGCTAGGGTTTCCTGGGGGAAATACTAGCCCCTGGGTGGGCTATGACCTTTTCTCTTGCTGGATTACTACCTAGTGTCAAGAAAGGAAAGAGAACTGAGAGCCAGGAGAGGCAGAGGGATGGGTGCACTACACAAAGAGCTGGATTTGGAGTGAGGGGACTTGAGATCAAGCCCTGGCTCACTAATTACCAGTGCATCATTGGCAATGATTGGGTTTCAGAGTCCTCACCTAAAGAAGTAAGGTGGCCTACATAGGGTCCCCTCCAGATCCAAATACATAGTTATTAAATGAATAAAACTACCGACAAATACATCTCTAAATCTATAAGATCTCTATAAATGCATCTCTAAATCTATAAAATTTCTGTAAGTATATCTTTAAATTTAAATCTATAAAATATCTATTCATCTCTAAATCTAAAAAATATCTATAATAGATCTCTAAATCTATAAAAAATCTATAAATACATTTCTAAATCTAAATCTTTAAAATTCCTATTCCTATAAATCTAAAAACTGTCTATAAATAGATCTGTCTCTAAAAGATCTATAAATATACCTCTAAATCTAAAAGAAAAATCTATAAGTAGATCTCTACCTCTAACTCTACAAAATGAGTGATGCTATGTAAGTCATATGACCTCTATGCCTCAGTTATCCCAGCTGCAAAATGGTTCATCCTGTCTCTAAAATTCCATGATCTGAGAATTTGTTTTTCCAACTAAAAGACATTACCTGCATTTCTATGTTTAGGATATTCTTTTCATGCTTTCTCCTTCTGAATACCACTCCCTTCTTTCCACAGCAATATTCTGCACCCCCCATCCTTTCTTTCACAGCTCTCCACTTCCTAAAGAGAGTGGAGAAACATCTGCACTTCCACAATAAAACAGAGTAGTAGAGTACTCCATGTCAGAGGATGCAGGCAGCTGCTTAAGACAGAGAGCTGCATCCATCTTCCCCTGGGATTGGATCTGGTCACCAGTGTCCATTGGCAGGCCATTCACACTAAAGACTGCCGGTCTGCAGAGACTGATGAATGATGAGTGTGTGGGGGTGTGAGCCAGTCACTCTGCTGGTAAGAGAACCATTGGTCCAGGGCTGCTGCCTGACCAGATGATGCCACTGTCTCCAGACACCTCATGCATAGCTCGAGAGGCCACGAAAGAGGAGATGGTGACTATGGTAAAGGACCTAGGGAGCCAAGGATGCTGAAAATAGCAAGTGTCAGCTGACATCACCAAGCACTCAGGCAAATGGGAGGCCGAGGCTGAGACATAGGGCACGGGATCAAATCCATCAAATGCCAGCATAGACAGAACTGAGAAGCAAAAAGGAATAAAGGTGACATACCCCAAAAGATAATTCATTTTTAGACTTGGAAACTCTAAGACACCCTCACAATTGCACTGTGTATCTGGGCATGTAGGAGCTACAAGGTACAATTGGAGAGATGCCAAACAGTCTAGACTTTCAATGAGGGGCCTTGCATTTGAATCATGACTCTATCACCTATTGCTTGGGGAACCTTGGGTGAATGGCTTTACTTCCTGGGTCTCAGTTTTCTCATCTGAAAAATAAGAGGATCAGACATTGACTTTCAAGGACCCTTCCAGTTCTCTTCAAAGATTCTTAAATGAGAACTCAGAAAGACCTCAGCTTGAAAAGGTCAAGGTCTCCCATTGCATCCTGGACTATCTCCAGTTGTCCCAATCTGTATCTTGCCACTGGACCCATTTGGCTCTGGGGAGAAAACGAAGCTGGTGATTATGCACAACCCTGCCTCACTCAAAACCAGTCCAATGGCAAGTCATGGCATCATCTTCCTGATCTCATGATACTCTTTGAGAAAGAAGAACAAAGCACACAAATACCTAGAATCTGTGAACTTTTTTTTATAAAGTCTTTCAATGACTATATTTCAATATAAGTGGTTTCCTTGATAATCCTGTGTGTTTTTATTTTATACACCTAATAACATTATTCTGAGAAGTGTACAGGTTTCACCAGACTTTGAAAGGGATCCAGGACATATAGGAAAAAACTTAAAAACTCCTGATGTACATGATATTGCTCAGAAAACAGCTGGAGTGCCCAAAATGTCCAATATTATCTCCAAGGAATTTGGGTATAGATCATAGATATAGAGCTATCAGACAGCTTGTGGCATCATTGAGTCCAACACTAATGTCACTGAAAAGAAAACTAAGATTCAGCCAGAAAACAATTTGCCAATGATCACATGGGCAGAACAAGATTTGAGGCTGGGTCTTCTGCTTTTAAAGCTAATGCATAGAGGGTCTTCTGCCAAACTGCTTAATGATCACAGTAAATGCTGGGAGATGAGAGAGAAAGACTTTTGATTTAGGGAAGAGAATCAGAAATGATCCAGAACATGAGGTGCTGCCAAGGTTGGCAGACAGAGGGAAAGGTATAGTGGGGGGGGGGGATGTTGAGGATGATATGAAGGCATCTAAAGGCAGGTGAAGAGATGGCACACTGAAAAGAAAAAAGGAAGATGGCGGATGGAGAGGCAGAGAACTGTAGAATAGGAAAAAAGCTCCATGGTCTTAAGGCAGACGATTCAGAGTTGAGTTCCACCATCCACCAAAGCTGCCATGTGCCTTTGGGCCAGGCCCTTAAACTTCCTTGAGCCCTAGCTTTTCTTATATGTTAAACAGTGATGATCACGAGCCCTGCTCTCCATATCTCACGAAGTCCTTGTGAGACTCAGATGAGATAACAGATGAAGAAATGATTTGTTGGCTCTCTATGTATCAGTGGATTGTTATGGGATTCTTGTGTTCACTTGGGCCAGTCCTTCTTGACTGAGGATGCTCTGGGTACAGATCACTCCCCTCAGAGCTTTTCTAACAGTTCCTTAGAGTGTTGGCCATCAGATAGGAAGCTTCTTATCTTAGACTATAGGATGGGGAATGTGCCAGAGATAAATTATCCCAATCATGACACTCACTCCTGGGAGAAGCTTCATCTTCCCATAGGCTTCATTTATGGCCACTTTGCTTCCTAATTCCTCCAAATTGAAAGTGGCTTTCTTCTCTCTCCTCAAATTTTTCTTTATCACGTTGTCTTGAAGTCTCCTTTGTGCCCCCAACAGTTCCTAATTTGTACACTGTTTATAGGCATAGGTGTCCCATCCCTATGGGAGAATGGAATCACATGGAAGTCAGGCTTGTTTGAGCATGGCACCTTGCTGAAAACTAGGTACTTGATTAATCTTCATAGAATCCACTATGATAAAATGGTGGATAACATTATAATATCATAAACTAGGCTTCAGGTGAATGGGTGTGGGAGTGTTTCCTAACTCTTCTATGACTCTTAAAAGGGTAAACTTGGGTTCACTTTCCCCTAAACAGGCTCTTCTCTGACCAACTCTTATCCAGATTCCTCCTGCAATGCCATTTCAAAATAGAAGCACAAAACGAGAGAGGGAGAAGATGTATAGAGGCTCCAGGACTTGGTGGGTAGAAGTCTAGACTTGGAGGCAGGAAGGCTTCGGCCTAAGTCCTACTTGTGACCCTATCAGTTGTGCTTTGGACAAGTAACTTCCCATCCTTGGGTCTCAGTTTCCTTTTCTTTAAATGAGAGGGCTTGGACTAGATGCCCTCCACCTTCTACCTTGAGATCCAGGATCCTGTGTCACTTTGGATCTCTTAGCCTCAGTTTTCTTCTCTGTAAAATGAAGGGGCTGGCCTGGATGGTTCCTAAGGTCCTGGCCAGCTCTAAAGCTGTGAGATGATGAGGGATGCACCCAGCCCAACCAAAAGCACCAAAAGAAAAAAGCAAGAACATCATCCCCAGTATCTCCTTATTCACTGTCAGAGTAAAAGATACACACTCTAACTTCAGTCCCTTATTAGCCTACGAATGCTGATTAGACAATAATTACTTTGGGATATAATGCATGTAATTAGCAAGATCTCCAGGGGAATGTATTATTTACTACCTTTTTCCTCACATTCTCATTTCTAGTCTGAAACTGTGGCTTCATCTACACAGGGGGCTCCCTGTGTGGATACGCCCTTCACCAGTGCAGATCAGCCACTCGTGGGGCTATGATCTTCATGACCACAGATCCAGAGCTGGAAGAGACCTCTGAGGCCATCTTGTCTAACTTTCTCATTTTGCACATGAGTAAACTGAGGATCATAGAGGGAAATGACTTAGCCAGGGTCACACATCCAGTAAGTATCAGAGGTGGGTTGTCCCCAAGGTCACACAGTTTACCCATGTTACTGATAGGACTTGAATTTAGTTCTTCCTGACACCAAAATGACTCCCTCTCCCCTCCATTCCTAGTAAAGTTATTCTCACAGAAGGGGCTGGATGATTCTGAGGGGATTAATTGTTCCCTGGCTCCCACCGCAGAGACCCTACTGCCTGAGCCCAATCCAGCAAACCTCCTTCCACATCTTCATGTCCAACAGACACAGTGTGGACTGTATCAGGTCCCTCCCATCATGGGCACTGTGAGGTCAGTCTCTTTACAAGGGGAGATTTTCACCAAGTCCCTCTTCCTGGCCCACTTATGAGCATCTTACATGCTTTATGCCTTTCTTGGTAGAAAAGTATGCAATTGTGTGTGTGATTGTGTGTGTGCGTGCGTGCGTGCATGTGTGTGTGTGTGTGTGTGTGTGTGTGTGTGTGTGTGTGTAGGGTGCCCAAAATGCTATTTCCCTAACAATCCCACCCTAGTTAAATCACAGATCCTTATGTGCATTCTTCCATTAGGTCTTTACAGTAACTATGTATGATAGATAGAATAGGAAGAATGTCTGAATCATTAAATTTTAGACCATAGAAGGAATCTTTGGAATCATCATCATCCCCATTTTCAATATGAGGAAACAGAGGTTCAAAGTAACTAAGGAATTTTCCAACAGTCATAGAGCACAATGCATATTCGCACTACTCTACCTGCCTACTTTAAATTAAGAAAAAAAGACAAAACTTTCCAGGGTATGTTACAACCTCTATTGGAAACAACAAAAGGAGTCTTAAAACATGAAAACCAAAACAACTAAGGGACCTCGACCCTTTCTTTCATTGGCTCATCGCAACTTAGGAATCTTCATTTTCTCCAACATTAATGTTTGAAGCTACCTAAATCCCCCCTTCCATCAACTCACCAAGTTTCTTGGCTTTTTTCACATCCCAACGAATTTTCAAATCTCTCCTCCCTCATTTCATTAAATGATAGGAAGCCCGCACTAATCCTCAATCCTCGGTCATTTGCATTTCCAGACTCCAGCATAAGCTAGAGTTGGACCGCTGCTTTTTAAATCCATGGTGTTTCTACCCGGCTTCTTGCCAGGTTCACAACTACCAATCTCTTCCTCACTGCGGGGCATTCCTGCTGAATTACCCAAGCATTCCCTGGTTCAGCATCTGGTCCTTGGAAACCCAAGGCTCTGTGTCTAAGGATATCATCCTGACAAATAGATACCCATGGTGATGAGAATAAAAAACCTGAGTGCCCAGGGCCAGAGAGCTGGGATTTTATTTCCAGGGCATGCCATGTGACAATAGGATGGAAAAGTCGGGATTGGCCTACAGCCACAGCTGGCAGGCAGCTTTGCCCTCTGTGGTCTGACTCATAGCTCTACTCCAGGTGATGCCAGGCTGCAAATGGGAAAACAGATTAACTGCCCCCCCACAAAAAGTGGGTGTTCTCTTCCAAGAAAGACTTTGCTGAGTGATCCAGAAAGTCAGCTGTCAGGGCCAAACTATTGTGGAAGCATGGGAGGCCAGGGAAAGGAAAGAAAGGATGGGGGTTTACCAGAATCACCTGAGGAAGCATGAATCGGGATTTCAGGGTGGGACCAGGGCTCCAGACTAGGCACAAGGAAATCTTTGGCAGAAAGACTGAGAGGAAGTCTTTTTTCTGGGAATAGGACTCATCCTGAAAGACTCCAGACCCTTCCCAGAAATGAACAAATCCACAAGCTTTCTTCCCTGGTGCTAGGTTCAGCCTTCCAGGCTTGGGCAGACAGTCACCTTCTCCTCCAATTGTTTTCAAACCCCTTAGCATTTAGCACACCTGTTGGGTGTGTCTGAGAACCTACTGGAGCCAGGACTTCTTCATCCATGGGAGCCACATGCAAATCTGCCCCTTTCCCCTGAAGATACTGGTAAGAAGGCTCCCAAACACGTATCTTTCCCAGTCTATGCTCTAGCATCTGATTCTCAAGGATAGCTTTAGGGCTAGGGCTCCGCTCCCCAGGTGGGACAGAGCAGAATCTACTTTTGGTTGTGGCTGATGTTATTTTAACTGTAAACTTAACAAAGACCAGATAAAAATGGGCATTTCCTTAGACGTAATGGAAATCCTTGTACATGAAACTGAATTCCCATTACATATATTACGAATACTATTTGCTTTCTTTTAAAATAGATAATAAATTTAATGTTAACTTTCAAAGCTGTCCAGACTATCCGATCCCTTCTGGACTTCCTTCTCTTTTCTTCTGCTCATTTTAATAAACAATTCAATAACTTTTCTTCCTCCTTCCTCCATCATTCCTTCTTTCTTTCTCTTCTTTCCTCTCTTTCTTTCTCTTTCTCTCCTCAGCTTCCTTTTTCTTCCTTCCTTCCTTCTCTGTTTTTCCTCCCTTTCTTCCTTCCTTTCTTTTCTTCCTTTCTTCCATATATTCATATATTTGTAATACATGTGTGTATACCTACACATATAAGCATATATATGGAAAACAAAGGAAAGTATATAATATTATAGATATATAAGGTATATATACCTATTACATATATGTAGTGTGCATATATACATATATATGCTATACA
Source organism: Bettongia penicillata ogilbyi (assembly GCA_023548195.1). NCBI lineage: Eukaryota > Metazoa > Chordata > Mammalia > Diprotodontia > Potoroidae > Bettongia > Bettongia penicillata. Next base: position 412,296 of record JAJHZJ010000284.1, read on the forward strand.
AACAAGTACAATTGTATACAGAATAAAATGTTAAAAGAATAACTATACAATAAATAAAAGGGGTGAGGAAGGAAGAGAAGACCCTGGCCATAAAGAGAATCAGGTAAGGCATCATCTAGAAGGTAGAGCTTGAACTGTGTCTTATAAAAGGTAGATTCTATGAGGAAGTGGGAGGGAGTGCATTCCAGGCATGGGGACTGGCTAGCTAAAAGATTTGGAGACAAGAGATGAGGAGCCAAATGTGAGAAACAGGAAGAAAGCCAATTTTCCTTGAATTGTAGAGTATGAGAAGGAGAGGAAAAGATGATGAAGACAGAAAGAGAAGTTGGAGCCGGGTCATGAAAAGCTTTGAAAACCAAACAGAGACATTTTAATGTTGTCCAAGAGGCAATTGTTGTGACATGGTCAGATCTGTGTTTATGAAGAACCCATGATCATATTTGATTTCACCATCACCCTGTGAGACAGACACAATAACTGTTATTATCCTAACTGAGGAGGCTGGACTAGGACCATGAAGTCTCTTCCACCTCTAAACTGATGATCCTTATTTATTGATAGATTGACATCTATGATGGTGAATGAAATTTTCACACTGTAATTTCCCTAAACTTACAAACTCATAGATTCTTTTTATATTCATTGGATTAAACTGGTCAGATGGATAACGCAAGTGTCACTGTCTCCATTATACAAACAAGGAAACTGAGGTAACCCTAGAGGTTTGGTGAGCCAGTGACAAAGCTGGGGTGACACAAGAGTGACAGTATCTCCTCACGTGGAAAATTTACAGACTTAACTCAGAATTCCCAGTGGGTGTTAGCTCGTCCTCAACACTTGCTTTCAGTGAGCTGCCCCACAGAATGAGGCAGGTTGAAGGGAGATTTTAGCCACTCTTGAGGACCTAGAGGGTCACTTGCAGCCTCCACACTGCAGGTTCCCCACCCCTGTTCTAGAATATCTAGAACCGGCCACCAATGTTCTCAATTAGGATAATACCACATAGGGTGATTGTGAAGACCAACTCTGACCATGGATTTTTCTTGTGATTTTGGCAAATGCTGAATGATAATGCTCAAGCAGTTCCATTCAATGAATCAAAATATATATAAAGTTATATATATATATTATATTATATTATAATAATTATATATAATAAAGTTTATATATATATAAATATATATTATATATATTATAAAGTACCTACTATGTGCTGAGCACATCGGTGGTCAGGAGTTAAGTTGGTGTACTATGTTGGTGCACAGAAAGAAAAAATGGTGTATAGCAGAAAATCCCTCCAAAGAGGCATTAGATCTGGGGGTTTGGGGGCAGGAGAGAGGCTCTCTACTGCAGAATAACCAAAAAGGGAAGCTAATAAAGGCAATTTTATCCCTCAGAAGAACTAGAAAGAGCTTCCATAGGCCCTGAACTCTTTCTCTCAAGTTTAAAGGCTTTAAAATCAATTTTACTAAGTTAATTGATTGCCATTTCTGCGAACATGGTGATGCTGCTTTCTATGTTCTGCTAGGCTGATTGAGCAGCTCCCCAGCCTTCTGGTTGGATCTGATAGGACTGTGCACACAAAGAGGAAGAAAGAAACCTCATTAGACATCATTAGAAACGCAGAGTTACAGAATGGCAGAGCTAGCAGGGACTGCAGCCACCATCCCATCCAACCTCCCTCTCTTGACAGAGGGTAGAAGGAAGGCTCAGAGAGAAGTGAGGGACCTGCCCAGGTTTCCTAACCTCAGAGCTCTCTCCATTTCCTTCCCTTCCCTACTACTGGAGACCATCTCATCTCACTTTCCAGACTGGCCTAGAAGCCCATCCCCTTGCTTCTATAAGAGAACGGTGCTTACATTTCATCACTTCTCAGGACTCCAAGAACTGCCAATCAAACTCTGCTCCAGGCAGAAGCTGAATCCAAGTCTAGAGTCTTTATTCTTATTTTATTTGTTTTCATTTAAAATGGCTTTGATTCCTTGAAGTTACCTCAACAAAAAAAATATCCGTGTGAAGGCCAGTTTTGAAAAAGGAAAGGTGTCTGAGCTATCTTCCCCCAGGCAGGGACAAGGGTTTAGGGCATGTCAGAGGACTACAAGCTTACATTTTTCATGAGGCCAGTATATGATCTGAGTTTACTTTTCTCAACTCCATTCTCACAGATGAGATTCTGGAATAAGGCCACATCTTCCCCTCAGTGTTCCAAGGGTACCCCTGAGGAGGTGGTATGTACTCACACCCCAGCCCAGCCCAGATTATCAGTTGAGAATCATTTTAGTGAGCCAGTCTTGATACATTTTTAGACAGAAGTATTACTAAGGTGGTGTTGTAGGGACAGTTGTTTCAAAATACGTCACCAAAACTCTGTGACAAATTCTCCCACGAGTACAAATAGAGCCAAAGGGAAAATGGGCTTGAACCCAGAGAGAGCTGAAGGGGTAAACACAGCTCCCAGGTGCTGGAAGTCCTTAGCTTACGTTGTCGAGAGGGTTAGATATAGGGCAAAGTATGTGTCCAGCCTGGCCTTGGCTCCCAAATGAAACACAATGTGTTGCCATTCACTGCTGTCTGTGAGGATGAGGCTCGGATGCTGCTGAGAAGATGGAGAGGCAAAAACCATCTGGACCCTTTGAAGCTCTGGCCAAAGTGGATAGAAGGAAAGGAAAGACTTAGGCCAAAGCTGAAGCTGAGTTCTCTCGTTCCTCCCCATCCCCTCTTATTCCCAGACAGTTGCTCCTCAGAGGAGTGCTGGAATTCTCTTTCACAGGGAATTGGATAGACAGACAGCAGACAGACAGACAGACGGACAGAGAGACAGACAGATAGATAGATAGATAGATAGATAGATAGATAGATAGAAAGCTAGATAGAAAGAAAGATGGATGGATGGATGGATGGATGGATAGTTTATATATAATAAATATATTTATATACATGCATAAATATGTAGTATATATAAATATACATATATATAATATATTTGTATACATACATAAATGTGTAGTATGTATAAATATACATATCAATATGTATATATATATATATACACAGACAGAACCAGAAAGTATGATGAAATCTCTCAGCCCACTGGAACAGACTTTCTATCATTTTTCTTCCTCAAATGGTTTTTGACACTTTTTTGAAGGTGGATGGAGTGCTGCACTGAGACACAGTTAAGACAACAAAATTAAGACAGGGTGGGGAGGTGCATAATTCATCATTACATTAGAGAATACTGCACTGAATTCAGCACAGTGTCTATAGGTATTTCATAAAATACTCAGGCAGTTGACTGAGTACCCAAGAAATTCAAATTATCACCCAAACTCTACCAATAACTTCCTATGAGATGTTAGGCCAATCATATAAGCATTTCTATGCCACTGTTTCCTCATCTGTAAAAGGAAGTGAATGACCTTAGTTTTACTGCCTTGGGTCAATAATTTCTTTTCCTATTTTGGGTCTTCAATATATATGCATATAACATGCATTTTAGTCCTCCACTATCTTACTCACTCTCTTCTGGATCCATTATAGTCCATTAATGCCCTTCTAAAAACCCATATTTCATATCTTTAATCCAGATGGAGTCTGACCAGATCAGAGGACAGAGAGATAATCACATCTCTTGTTCTATACCTTATACTCTCACCAACACAATTTGAGACTGAGTTAATCTTCTTTTGCTGTAGATTACCAAAACTCCCTAGCTAGTTAGCCATAGAGTGTGTACTTGTGAAATTTATTTGTCAAACCCAACTATGTGACCTTATATTCAGTTTCAACTTCTTGAATCCAAACCATCGTTTTATCCTGTTAAGATCTGTTTGGAGTCCAATTTTGTCTTCTAATAGGTTAGCTATCCTTCTCAGCTTCTTGTCATTCACAAATATGATAAGCATACTATCTATATCACTGATGGGAATATTATGTGTAACACTGAACTCCTTGTGCTTGGCACTAGAAGGACAAAACCAGAAGTGGAGGCTGGAAATTATGGAGAAGCAGATTCTAGCTCAGTATTACAATTAAGGGTTGACTAAAAATGGAATGGGCTAACAGGAGCATTGGTGATTTTTCCAATAACAGAAGCCTTCCAATGGAAAATGGATTAATATTTGGCCAAGATGTGTGGAGGAGATTCTCACTTTGGGTAGGGTTCACTAGTTGGCCCCTGAGATCCTTTTAAACACACCCATGCTATGGTTCAATTTTTAATAAAGCAGGGTCAGTGACAGAGTCCTGTGGCATTCCAATACAGTACTCTCTTATAAATACACTCCATGATGCATGAATCAACATTCACTATTGTCAGTCAACAAATTCTAAACCCATCTAACACTATTATCATCCAATCCAAATCTCTCCATTTTATCTACGAGTATATTATCATAATATTCCAGACTGAGATTGGAAATGGACTGAAAGGATGCTATCTAATCCAGCTACCTTATTTTATATAGGAGAAAAACTGAGCCCCAAGAAAGTTAAATGACTTGCTCAACATCATACAGCAAAGTCCACTAGCAATTATTAAGTATTTGTTATGTGCCAGGCATTGTGTGAATTGTAGAGCACAAGTATTAAGAGTTAGAATTTACATTCAAACCCAAGTCTTCTGACTCCAAATCCAATGCTCTTTCCATTGGAAACATGCTCTTGTGAGAAAGTTTCTAAATTCTTCTCTGAAAACCAAGGAGAGAATGTTTATGGCACTTCCCTGATTTACCAAACTAATAATCCTGTCAAAAAATTAAATGAGGTTAGTCTGGCATGACTTGTTCTTAATGAACCCATGCTGGTTTGTAATGATAACTGCTTCCATTTCTAAGTGCTTGCAAACTACTCCTTTCATAATCCATTCAAGCAATTTTTTCCCTAGGAATTAATGTCAAATTCATCAGTCTATTGTTTGAATGGTACCTTTTTCTCCTTTTCTGAAGACAAGGAAAAAGTTTCCCCTTCTCTAAGCCTATGATATCTCTCCTAGTCTCTTAGAGCAAAGAGACAAATAGGACCTTTGACATCCCTGAGACTTGATGGGATTCAACTCATTTCTGGAATACATTGATGTTTGGTATTACTTATAAGAACAACAAAAGCATAGATCATACATAAGGTTTGGCACAGTAACATTGCATACGGAGAGCTTTGTAGACACCTACAAACCAGAAGGAGAAAGCTTGATGGCTTAGCATTTGTCCAAAGATAAAAGGAGAGCCAATCAAAAGCAAAACTATGTTGGGAGTATATTACATACTGTCTGGCCAGAGGGAAAAAAATAGACCATAACTTCCTGACTCCAACAAAATTTGTCCCAGAGAAAAGCGATCATTGTAATGGGAAACTTTATTAGATCAAAGACCCTTCTCTAATAAAAGCAGAGCACCTGACAAATTCTTAACTTCCCCTGCTGATACAATTTCACTTTTTTTGGAAAGTAGAAAAAATGATGAAGGAAACTGTTTGGGCAGGCCCTGTGTCTTATTCATTTTTAAATCTCCAATAGGGGCTAAAATACTTTTTATACAATAAACACTCAGTAAATGTGCATGGAATAATTTTTATTTTCACGGCCATTAAAAAATTATTCTACCTTCGTCTCAAAGTCTAGAAGACTAGGGTTCAATCCCTATTTGACACATATTGACTATGTGGTCTCAGGCAAGTCGATTAACCTCTTAAATTAGATTTGTCGGACTCAAATAGAAATTATTGGGACCAATAAATCATACTTAAGGATTCCTATAGGTTGCCTATTGACTTAGAAAGACACATAATAGTATTATCTATGTTTTATCATATTTTTATTTCTTAACTATTTCCCAATTACATTTTAATCTGGTCCAGGCCACACTAAAGAACGTTGCAGACCAGATAGGGCCATTGACTTGGGTGTTTGCTCGATAAGTCTTCTGTGGACAGTTCTCCAGGTCACTTCCTGACCATTTCTTCATCCTTTTTTCTCTAATGAGACCATGTCTGCCTCCTCCCCTTTGGAGCTTTGGATTCTACCCTTGGGTTCCCTAGGGGAGATTCTTCCTCATGTGGACAGGGCCCACAGCTCCATGCCATTTTCTGGTCATCCTTACTTTCCAAAACCCCCTTTATGAATTGCCTTCCCCCAGTAGAACTTAAGTTCTCTGAGTTGCATGCTTTTGTGTTGCCAATATTTTGCACAGTTTCTGGCACATTGTAAGCATTTAGTAAATACTGGCTCTGTTTATCTACCTATTTCTCTGTATCCATCCATCTACCCATATATGCCTATCTGTCTGTTCCTAATAAGTTATAGAGAAACTTCTCATTCACATTGGTTAAGGGAATTTCTGGCCTGGGGGCACCCTACATCTATGACCTCTCAGACCCTGTCCCTATTCTTACTCTTTTTCTTCTTCCTTTGCTGTCCTTCAACACATATTTAGCAGCATAGTTGTCCATCATGAGCAAATGGAAGGGTTTGATGAGCTCTACGCTCTCCTAGTCAAATAGGTCATGGCATAAAATGTCCAACTGAGAAGCAAACAACTTGTGACTGCCAAGACCCAGGCATCCCCACTTCTGATCTGGGCTTGGATCTTGGCTTTGCTGTCTATGATCTATATGACCTTAGGCATGCCTCTTAATCATTTCGGTTTCAGTTTCATTTATAAAATGAAGACGTTAGGGATTTTTAACCTTTTGGGGTCATCGGCTCTTATGGTGATATGGATCCCTTCTCAGAAGTATGTTTTCAAATGCATATAATAAAATACAAAGGATTGCAAAGGAAAGGCCTTGAAAATAAAAATTATTCCATGCACATTTACTGAGTGTTTATTGTATAAAAATTATTTAGTATATTGAAATACTAAATAATATTAAAACATTAAAGTAAAAAATTATAGGTCAGAGTTAAGGAGGTTCACTTCCTGCTATGGAATGGTTGGTTGGTCGTTGTCCTTCATCCTCCAAGAGGACCAGAATGACATCACCATTGTAAAGTGAAATTTCAGTGCATCCAACTGTGGCTGATCAGACCAATATGAGCTCAGAATGCTCTACCACAGGTTGGGCACAGATAGTCAGTGTGAACATTTGGGGTAAATATCCCAAATTTGCACATCCTGCATTTACTTTGTGCTGTCTCAATTCCATTTTGCTAAAGAAGCACAGAACCTTTTCTTATGTGGGCATGACATGATGAACAGTCCTGTGCCAGTGTCTCCCATGTTGCACAGTCAAATCCAAAGTTCTTGAAAGAGACCTTGAGAGTGTCCTTGTATCGTTTCTTCTGACCACCATGTGATCTCCTGCCCCATGCAAGTTCTCTATAAAATAATCTTCTTGGCAAGCATACATTTAGCATTTGAACAACATGGCCAGCCCATCAGAGTTGTGTTCTCTGAAGCATAGTTTGGATATTTGGCAGTTCAGCCTGAGCAAGGATTTCAGTATCTGGTACCTTACCCTGCCAGGTGATCCTCAGAATCTTCCTAAGACAGTTCAAATGGAAACGATTCTGTTTCCTGACATGGCGCTGGTAGACTGTCCACATTTCACAGGCATACAACAATGAAGTCAGCATAACAGCTCTGTAGACCTTCAATTTGGTAGTCAGTCTAATACCTCTTCTCTCCCAAACTTTCCCTCAGAGCTTCCCAAATGCTGAGTTAGCTCGGGCAACGCATGCATCAACCTCATTGTCAATGTGTACATCCCTGGAAAGTACACTCCCAAGGTAAGTGAACTTATCCACAGCATTCAAAACTTCTTCATTTGTTGTAATTGAAGGTTGTACATATGGATGGTGTGGTGGTGGCTGATGGAGCACCTGTGTTTTTTTGGTGTTAATTATTAGGCCCAAATTAGCACAGGCAACAGAGAATTGATCCATACTTTGTTGCATCTCAGCTTCAGTAGCTGCCTTGAGTGCACAGTCATCTGCAAACAGAAAATCATGTACCAACACTCCCTCCACTTTGGTCTTGGCTTGCAGCCTTTTCAAATTGAAGAAGTCACCATCAGTACAGTAGTTGACCTTGATGCCACGTTCATCCTCATTGAAAGCATTTGTCAACATGGCTGAAAACCTCATGTTAAAAAGGATGGGAGCAAGCACACAGCCCTGTTTCATTCCACTGGTGACTGAGAAGGCATGAAAACTTTGTCCATTATCCAGAACCAGGGCAAACATGCCATCATGAAACTGACATAAAATATTGATAAACTTCTCCAGACAACCAAATTTTGACATAAGCCCTCATGACTAACAGTGTCAAAGGCCTTGATCAGATCTACAAACATTGCATACAGAGCTATGGAAAAGGAGACTTAAGGAATGCAAAGACACAAGGGAAGAACTATCCATCAATCAGCAAGCAATTTATTAAGTGCCTACTATGTGACAGGCACTATGCAAATAGAATCAATGAAACAATCAATATTCTCAAGGACTTGTCATTCTAAAGACATTAAAAAAAGTACAAAATGAATTAGATACAAGGCAGTTTGAGAGGGGGATCACTAGCTGTGGAAAGGATTCAGAAAGCATGGACTGGAAGATACTTGAGCTGCATTTAGAAGGAAGAAAGGTAGGGTTCAGGGGAAGTGAATTCCAGACATAGGGAATGGTTAGTGCAGAAGTATAAAGTTTTTAATTTTTTTTTAAAAAAGAGAAAGACAATGAATAAAGATGCTAAATATTCTTCTGAGATGTGAAACCCATTGGAAAAGTAAAACAATATTTTTCATTTACCAAAGGATCTCTTGTAATAGGGGTAATCTGACACCAGAAAGATTACATGACCTATTACATTATATTGCCTCAGTCTCCAATATTGCCTATTTAGAATTTCCTGGACTGGAGTTCTGTGAGATGCATGCCTGGGATATTTTATCATAGTCGGATATGGAGAGATTGTGCTACCATTGGCAGAGCTCAGCAACCTAGATGCATTCCTGTGATTCTAAGAAAAAGAGGAGGAATCCTGAGCTATAGGGAGCAGGGGGCTGAAAGAGAGGAGTCTGATGTTATAGGATGCTTTCAACTGGGCAGGCATGCCTGGAACCCAGCTCTACAGGGTGGGAACAAGCAACACGCCTTACAGGACAGGTTATCCAAGGCACGGCATTTCCAGGAGCTACCAAGATCCAGTTGGAATGAGGCAGGGACCCCATCCAAAACACAGTGCAACTAAGCCTGTGTATTATAGATAGGATTCTATGTGGAAGCTGAACAATAATTCTTCTACTGGTGCTTCAGTTGAATACTTCTCTGCTTGGTCTATGACCTGGTATGCACTAAAATAGAGGCTCTAGCCAAACTCGTATAATTGTGATTATTTTCCTAAGTCTGAAGGAACAAGTGTTTCCAATTGGGTCCTGTACTGCATTTCGATCAAAGGTGCATCTATTATTTAGACTAATAGATTTGTTGATGAAAGTCAACAACATCCAATAAGAAAAACAAGAAAAAAGGACCCAAAAAAAGAACAAAGAAAATTTTAATTGTTTGTAATTTTTAAAAGAGAAATACAATGAATGAAGCTGCTAAATAAATATTCTTCCAGGATGGGAACATTTATTGGTCTTTAGCTGTGACACAAACATGCACAAAGGAACTTTGTGTCCTGACAGTTGTTTAGGGGGGGAAAAATCACTTGTGTGAATGGATTAAGGCATTTACTGTCCCAGCTGTCATGACAGTCTGACTTGGGGAGCATGCAGACACAGCCTCAGGGATAAAGCACAGATCAAATGAACCAACTCTGAAAAAAATTAAAAGCATCTATTTTGCCAATTAAATAGCTTGGAAGGTAGAGGAGGGGACAGAAACAATGGGCGATACGTACCCACTAACATTCAAATCACTGGAGGACATTACTGAGTCTTGGCCCAGGAATTACATCTGTCTCCTTAATGAATAGATAAAAGAAAACTCTAGCCATGTGATCAAAGATTTCATGCCTGGTCCATTTTTCCTAGAGCAGATGCTTGACAAAAACTCCAGGGATACAGATGGTCATATGCTGGAAAAAGGAACAGTTTATGGGGGTTAGATTGGTTGTTTTCCTGACCTGATGATGGCACCAGGTCTGAACAGATCTTAAAATGAACTTTGGAACATGGGGAAAACACTTTGTAAAGCATTTTCAAAGCCATCATCTCATCTCATGCTCTCTATAAGTCTGTGAGGTAGACACTGCTAGAATTTGTATCTCTATTTTAGGGATGTGTAAACTGAGTCTCAGAGAAGAAAAGTGATTTCCCCAAAATCACAGAGCTGCTAAGTGGTAGAGTCGCGATCAGGTCCTACAATAACAATGCTGAACCTGTTTCCTCTTGGACATGGAATTGGAGTTGGTTAATCAAGTAAATGAGAAGGAGCATGGAGTAAGTAGACAGAGCTCTAGCCTTGCAGGCAGGAAGACCTGGGTTCATGTCTTACTTCTGACCCATGTTAGTTATGTGAGCATGGCCAAGTTAAGCAACTTGGTGTCCCCAGGCATCTCTAAGACAGTAAATCACAGAGGAGTTTCTGGTCTGCAAGAGAAGGGAGTTTCTACATTGGGAAATCCACATGGAACTGAAATCCTAGGTCTAGACTCTCCCAAATCAAGTTAAAACAACACAACCCAGATGTAAAGAATAAAAGATGATTTTATTTGTTCCACCCTTTGTGTCTTGTTCAAAATACACAATTTCTAAGTTATACTCTAGGGCCTCTGCCCATGAAACTCTATTGAGTTTGTTGAAAACCAGCAAGAGAAAAAGACCAATGGGTAAGGGACGCTCACTCTCAAGGGGACTTGGAATACAACCAGAAAACATTAACTCTATTATCCATCAATTCCCAAGGAATGCTTTGTGACAATACCATGAATGCTTAATTGAAGGACTCTGCTGGGGAAGATAAGCAGTAGTTCATTCTGCAATGTAGCATTTTTTCCTTTTGAATTTAATAAATGAATTAGCTGCACACCTACGTGGGGAATTGCTTTTGACTTCTCTGTGTTCCTTGTTCAACTCTCTCACCAGCATGACTGGGCATGTGCATGTGTGAGTGCATGCATGTGTGTGTGTGTGTTTGTGTTTGTGTGTATGTGTGTGTGTGTAAGCACATTTGGGAATCAATGGGTCAGAGATTCTTAAAAATATCACTATAACTGATCCCATGATTGTCCAAGGTGACAGAAGAAATAACACACTTTTTTTCCCCTCTTTCTTGGGCCTTAGTTTCCTACTCTCCTCAAGCTTTCTAAGGTTCCTTCCAGCTGTAAATCTATAACCTTATGAATTAGGGGAAATTCCTACTTGAACGGGAGATTGGGAAGGATGGCCTCCGAAATCAGTCAATCAATCGATAACATTAAGTGCCTACTGAGCACCAAGCACTGAGGATACAAAAAGAAGCAAAATGTAGACCCTGACCTCAAGGAATTTAAGAGGCTAATGAAGGAGAGATCTTTTCTAGCTCAAAAATTCTGTGAAATACTTTAACAAGGTACAGAAAAACTGACTTGAAAAATGGTAGGAAAGCTCAGGATGCATTCAGGACACAGTTTGATCGAAGTATAGGGGGACTGGGAAAATAATATGAGATGAAGTTGGACAGGTAAAGTAGCACTAGAATATGGAGGGCCTTGAATGCCAGACAAAGGATTTGAGCTTCACTTGGTAGGCAATAAAAAGTAATAGAAAGATTCAGAGCAGATGAGGATCTGGTTAAATCAATACAAAAAAACAGATCTCTGCAAAATGGAAGAACCATGCCCGAAATTCAGGCAAGGAATAAAAAAAGGAAAACATTGCTGAGGTACAAAGAAATTGGAAATATTAATTTGAAATAGAACTAGCAACACATAATTCTTACTGTAATAAGTTCTGAGGCAGGAAGAATTTGGAAGATGGTTAGAAGGAAAAGGAAATGTGGGAGCATAGGTATGTGTGCTCATCTTTCTGAATTTTATTGGATGCATTTATGAGCAATTTTAATATTGGCTTCCTTCACCTTCATGCTTTTTATTACAGATAAATATAGCAGTTAATAAAGTTTATGGACAATCTTTCAACTCTCCCTCTCTTTCTGAACTCCTCTTCCTCGTCCTTCTGTTCCTCACTTGCCACAATGAAGGGCCTTCTTTCATGAGGACTTCCCCTCCTGATTGGTTACTCCATCTCCAGGAGCACCATTTTAGGAAAGATCCCAGCCATGCTTCACCTCCCTCATGCTTAGACCCTCCAGACTCTTCATCCTTCTCCTCACCTGTCTCATTTTCCTCAGTCTTTTCCCCTTTCCAACTTCCTTGTGTATCTTGTCTTCTCCCATTAGAAGGCTGTTGTTCAGTTATTTCAGTCCTGTCTGACTCTCATGACCCCGCTTGAGTTTTTCTTGCCAAAAATCCTAGAATGGTTGGCTATTTCTTTCTCCAGCTCCTTTGACAGATGAGGACACTGAGGCAAGCAAGGTTAAATGACCTGCCCTGGGTCACTTAACTAGCAAGTGTCTGAAGTTACATTTGAACTCATGAAGATGAGTCTTCCTCATTCAAGGCTCAGCACTCTAGCCACTGTACCACCTAGCTGCCCAACTAGAAGGTAAGCTCCTTTGAGGGCTTGTTTACATTTGTATACCCCACACTTGCCATAGTACCTGGCACATAAGAAGAGCTTAATAAATGTTCTATCATGTAACTTATGTACACCATACATATGCACCCCTATGTGTTATAAGTCAAATGAAGAATAATTATCAAATTCAGCATGTTTCTGCTTACTCATATTTGTAAAGTTTAATGTTTAAGTAAAAGTTTCTGTCCTAATTATAACAAAAAATGAACATTGACAAACCAAAAACAGTATGGAGTTCAGAAATAGATTTTCAATTTTGACAAATTTTACTTTTTCATATTTGGAAGCTGTTTAACTCATAAATTTTTAAATTAACTCCTTCTATCAAGACTTCACTTACATAATTATCCTTGTAAATAGCAGTATAAACAGAAAAACCATGATGTCCATTTACTAAATGTTTTTTTTCTTATTGTGAACATTAGCTAGCATTCAGTAACAGAGTTTTGCATAGGTATGCTTAACTTAGTAGAATTTCATTTAACTTGATTTGATTAATTTAATAATGCCCTTCCTTAGATATTTCTTTCTTTTGTGCTAAATTCAACTTAATCTTGACATTATTCATGCAAAGAAAAACCTCAGGGCCTTTCTGCCAACAGACAACCTCTTCAACATTGGCCAGGGCTGGTGGTATCCTGCCCAGATCACAAGAAAGGTGAAAGGTGAAAGGTCAGGAGCTTCTTGCCATATAGTTCAAGAGTAAACACTGACGCTTCATTTATTTCTGACCCAGGAACAAAACTGGGCAAAACCTTCAAGAAAACTTCCCAGTCTAGCTCATTTACCTTCCAAGGTCCAGAAAGAAAATGGCAGCCGGGAGAGAGGAGATGGCAGAGTTCCTAGGAAATGTCAGCTTTGGATTGCAAGGAAAAGAGAGTTTCTTGGGATTTATTTTTGCTCTTTTTTTTAATTGTCAAAACATATTTTCAGGTTCACTGCCCGTTTCTGTAACTTCTCTAGTAAGTTAGTTGAAGCGTGTGCGCTCTCCCTGGATTCAGCCTGAGGTTTCAAGGGGCCTCTGGGATTGACCTTGATTTTAAAAATGTCATCCTATAAGTTACTGTTGTCATTGTTTTTTGGAACAAAAAAAAAAAGAGATGCTGAATAACTACCAATTTCATAGAGACAGAGCTGGTGAGTACCTTAAGAGATGATCTCATCCAACTCCTTTGCTTTACAGACAAAGAAACTGAGGCCAAGTGAAGTCCATCGAGTTGCCTAACCTCACACAGGTGATGAAGAAAAATATTCAAAACCTAGTTCTTCAGATTCCAAATTCATTGGTCTTTCAACTAATAGATCTGGGGAGGCAGTAAGGGAATGTTAGGGTTAGTGTCTGAGCTCAGGCAGGGAGAAAAGAAGATGCTTTCTGAGAGCAGAATAGTGCAGAGAAAGATGGATTAGGAAACAGCAGATCTGGATTCAAATCCTGACTCTGTTCTAATAAAGGTTGGGAAGGGGTGGGAATAGATATTTATATAGCGCCTCCTATTTGTCAGGCACTGGGCTAGCTGTTGTTGGTTAGTCGCTTTTCAGTTGTATCTGACTCTTCATGACCCCATTTGGGGTTTTCTTGGCAAAAATATTGGAATGGTTTCCCATTACCTTCTGCAGCTCATTTTACAGATGAGGAAACTGAAATAAACAGGGTTAGGTGACTTGCCCAGGGTTACACAGCTAGTAGGTATCTAAGGCCAGATTTTAACTCAGGAAGATGAGTCTTCTTAACTCAAGGGCCAGCACTTTATTCACTGTGACATCTACCAGCCCAGGCTCTCAGCTACCTATCATTTGATTTAATTATCAAAATAACCCTGCAAGGTAGGGACTGTTTTTAGCCCCATTTTATAGTTGCAAAACCGAGGCATGCAAAATGACTTACAGTCATACAGCTTTTAAGTGTTTGAGACTGGATTTGAACTCAGGTCTTCCTGACTCAGTGCTCTATCCATTACATCTTCTTGGAGTTTTTTTTGATTGACTGATGCCACATGTTTATACCTTTTGAGACCCTGCAAGTGATGCATCCTCTCCGGGTCTCAGTTCTCTCAGTTGCAGAATGAGAAACTTGGCCAATGCAGGTTCTGAAAATCTTTTCAACTCTAAATATTTTGTTATTTTTTTGTCATTTTCTTTGTTTTTTTGTTATTTTCTCTGAAAACATGAATTAACATGACTCACTAATGGGTATTCCTTGCCATTTGCAGGCAAGACCTAAAACCTTGCTTCTGGTTCCTATTCAGGACTTCGGTAATACCCCCCTGTGAAGTCCTTCTCCCTCAAGGTTAGAGGATGTCAGGTATCAGGCATCACCCCCTTCCTTTCCCTGCCCTGATTCAGATCTTCCTCCAGACACAGTCACCGAGAAGTGACTCCCCTCTCCCTGAATTCTCCCAGCCCTCTCAGGGGGATGAGTGTTTTTCAATCACCCTCCCTCCTACTTACCAATCAAGCAATCACTGAGTGTGTTTCAGGTCCCAGGCATACAGACAAAAGTGAAGCAGTAAACCCCCAAGGAGTTTACCTTCTATCAATAAGGCTCCTGCCACTAGATTGGAAGTTTCCTGAGGGCAGGGATATGACCTTGCTTCATTTTAGCCTCCCCACTGCCTAGCAACCAATTACTAGTTTACTATGTGCCAGATACTGAGCTAAGCAAGCATAGGAGAGGAAGACAAAAAGTTTTGGCTTTGATTAGCAATGATCCCTACCCGCAAGAGGCTTATATTCTAATGGGAGAGAAAATGTATGAATTAGAACACAGAAGATAAACCCAGAGCAGGGAGAAAGTCAAATAGGGCCTTATACAGTCAGTCAGCCAGGAAAAACATTTACTAAGCTCTTAATATTTTCCCAGCTCTGTGCTAAGGCTGCAGATACAAAAAAAGGCAGAAACAGCCCTCTAGCCTCAAGGAGTTTACATTCTAGTTGCAAACAACTACATTCAAGGAAGACATGCGATACACACATGTATACATGTACTGTTCTTATTCAGTCATATCAGAGTCTCCATGACCCCACAGACCATACTGTCCATGTTTTCTTGGCAAAGATAATGGAGTAGTTTGCCATTTCCTTCCCTGATGAATTAAGGCAAACAGAGGTTAGGTGATTTGTCCAGGATCACACAGCTAGAAAGTATCTGAGGCTGCATTTGAATTCGGGTCTTTCTGACTCCAAGTCCAGAGCTCTAGCCACTGAGCCACCTAGCTGCCTTGTGTGTGTATTTATGTGTATAGATATAGAGACGGATAAATAGATATAGATATATAGATATAGATATACCTATCTACATACACACACACACACACACACACATAAGCATTGGGTATTGACAAATGGGAGGTAAAATCAGGAGGACTGGGCAACAGATTGCCTGTGGTGTTTCTGGGCAGAAGTTGAGGATTACATCTTGTTGGGGGATGGGGGACTGAGAGGTTGGGTTTTTTTGTGAATTAGTTTGTCTGAAGATGCAGATAGCATGGAAGTCTTCCTCCTCAGAATGCCTCATATCCTTTGATTTGTCCAATTCACCAAGTGCATCTTGAATAGAGATATTTTTAGGGAGCAGTACAGATGGCAAATGTTCATGAGTAAAGCAAAGTGAGTGGAGGTTGAGGAAAGAAATGAAGACCATCCACCAAGAATGTAGGGCAAGGGAAAAGTCATGGCATCCAGGGAAAAGTCATGGCACAGGGAAAAATCAGCCAATGACTAAAGAAGAGGAAGGAAAAGCCCTGGAGGGGAAGACAAAGTCATGAGCTTCCTCAAGTCAGGATTTTTAACTTCTACTGATTCAAGTTACCAGCAAATCCTGGGGCCTTTAATAACCAAATAGTGGGTGGAATGGAAGCCTTTACTTAAATACCATAGAGGGATGAGATTATGTGTGTTTTTCCCATTTGTGACCTATGTGAGAGACAATGTGGTATTGTGGCTTGGAGTCAGATGACCTCAGTTCAAATTTCATGCCTATCACTAAATAACTAGGCCCTTGGGCAAGTCACTTAATCTCAGGGAGGCACAGTTTCTTCATCTGTAAAATAAGAGGGATAGGTTAAGCGATCTCTAAGATTCCTTCCAGCTCTAGATTCATAATCCTATAATGCTTCTCAATTCAGTCCTGGGTATTTCCATCACTCAGCCCAGTGTCTGGCATATAATAAAAAATTTAAAATAATTCCGTGATAGAAGGATGGCTTTCTGGAAGAGGGGAGGGAGGAAGAAACAGGGGGAAACTGAGGTAATGTTAAAAGAAAAGATAGCAAAATTTATTTTTAAAGAAATGTTTGTGGATTTAATTTGGTAAGCATTTACTAAGTTCAAGGTTATCTTCAAGGCTCTGCACTACATGCTGGAGTTGCAGAGATAAAATTGAAATCATTTCTGCCTTCAAGGAGTACATTCAGGGGAAAGAGGGAACATAATATGTTGTTCATTCTTTGTTTTTGAAGTAAACCCATGGAGTGATGTGTTGATGTGCATGTGGATTGGATATATACATGTATATACATTTGTATATATGTATACAAGTTGTATGCAAAATCATTTGAAGAGGGGAGTACTGATAATCAAGGATGGGCTTTGTGTAGGACTTAGCTGAGCCTTGAAGGGAGTTTGAGATTCCAAGAAGTAAGAGGGAGAGCATGTACCATTCAGAACAAGCTCCTATGCAGAGTCCTGGAACACAGGCCCAGAAGTCCCTTGGATATCACTTTTATGAAAATGTAAAAAACTTGTAGCTCTAGCCACTAATTGGCCTCATGTACTTTTTGGTGTGGGAGTGATGGAGGAGAGAATGAATTATCTCTGGTTTCCTTTGTAGAATTATTTCTGTCCTGAAAAAAAACCACACCAAAACCTAGTCCTCTGTTTAGTTAAGCATTCTCTATTTTAAAACTGGAAGGAGCGAGGCATGTGAATATGGGCCTACCTGTCTCTAGGAGGTGGGAATTGGTTTCTAGGGGTCTGCAAGTAGGTGAAAGCAGTTTGCAAAATGTAAGGATTGAGAGGAGTGTCTGTAAGGGGTTGTAAGGAAGGTGTCAAGAGAGACAGATCAAGAGTTCTTCTAAAGATGTCTTCCAATCTTCTTGAGATTGGCTTCTCCTATGGAGGCAGATTCGCCCTCCAGACACCCAGCTAAGAGGGTACCAGGAACTTCTGTGCTTGGTTCCCAATAAGTGAGGCAACCTCATGGAGAATAAAGTGGAGTCTCCGATGCTTATCATTAGCTGTCCCTATCCTGAGGTCTATTCAAGCATGGCTGAAATCCCTTCTGTCCCTTGGACTTTTAGCTCTGAATGCAGCAAAGGATGCCACAGAAGGAGGAACTTCTCTCCCCTCCCTTTTGTCCTCCCCAAGAGTCAGACCTAGGTCTTCCTGCCTCCAAAAATGCTTTCTTTGCACTGAGACACACTACCTCTCATGTTGATCCTAAGGCCAGCTAGCTCTCTCTACACTCTCCTAGCAATGGAATATTAAAACAGCTACATCTCAGCTCGGATGAGACAACAGATGCAGAATGCTTGGTGAACCCTACAGTATGACAGACAGGCTAGCTAGGATTATTAAGGCATCATTTTCCTAGAAAGAGGAAACATCCTCTGGATCCCCAGGCTGATGGATTTGCTAATGTTTCTCTCCAAGGTGAGACAAAGGGCAGTTACCTGCTGAGGCTTCTGATGGATGCACAAAGGCATCATGTATGCTGGCAGCTGGCTTCTAAACTGAATGTTAAGCTGCTCATCCTCTGAGTCCCTTCTAATGCGAACATGTGAATGGCATACAGAGTTGCCCAAAGCTGAGTTTCTCTGACTGCTCTGCCTGCCCTGAAACAGCATGGAAATACACCTTCAGGCTCTGACTGGTCTTGAAACAAGGTTCTCATACACTAGTCACAGACATAGGTGTCCAGCTCTCTGGAGTCATCAGTGAATTGGTTCAAGACCATGTAGTGCTGTCCAAAGGGGCAGCGGGTTCAAATCCTGCCTTGGACACCTACTAGCTATCATATATGTCATACGAGACCTTAATTTTGATACTTTAGACATCATTACAAGGCTTTGGCTGTTTTCAGTGGCTGACTTATCCAGAGTATACGGGTACCAAGATATCCTTGAGTCCTGGGAGTTTGTCATGTATATGTGATCTCTTCTGTAGCAACCCAAAGGGAACATCTGGATGGGCAGGAAATGTGGAAAACTGGCCTAGTTGTCTGGAGATCTGGGATCTGAACTACCTTCCCATGTGGGAAGGAAGGAAGGAGGGAGAAAAGTATTTACTAAGTGTTCCACTGTGTGCCAAGCAATGTGCTAAGCACCTTACAGATATCTCATTTGAGCCTCACAACAACCCTGGGAAAGAGATGCTGTTACAATGCCATTTTATGGCTTAGAAAACTGAGGCAATCAAGTTAAGTGACTTGTCCAAGATCACACAGCTAGTAAATGTCTAAGGCTGGATCTGAATTCAAGTCTTCCTGACTCTGAGAAAGCTACGTGGTGTGGTGGATAGAGAGCCAGGTCTGAAGTCATGAAGACCTGAGCTCAAATCTGACTTCAGTCACTTACTAGCTGTGTGACTCTGGGCCAGTCACTTCACCCTGGTTTCCTCAGTCTCCTTACCTGTAAAATGAGCTGGAAAAGGAAATGACAAAACTATTCCAGTATTCCAGAGGTCACTAAGAGTCACACATGACTGAATAACAAAAACTTCCTGAGTCTAGGCCCTGCATTCTATATGCTGAATAACAGTATTATTTATATGTAATTTACTACGTCAGGCACTCTGTGAAGGTCTTCATAATTATTACCTTACCAGGCAAGTGTTATGTTTTTTTCTTTTTATAGTTGAGGAGACTGGCAGACATGGGTTAAGTGACTTGCCCAGGGTCACACTACTACTAAGTATCTATGACTGGACTCAAACTCAGGTTTTGTGTCTAGGCTTAGAACTATATCTACTGTACCATATGATAATTGATGATGATGATAATAGTTCACATTTATATAGCCCTTACTATGTGCTAAACACTTTACATTCTCATTTGATTCTCACAGCAGCCCTGGGAGGTAGGTGCTATTATGACCCCCACATTACAGATGGGGAAACTGAGGCAGGCAGAGGTTAAATGACTTGCTCAGGGTCATACTGCCAGTAAATATCTGAGGATAGATTTGCATTCAGGACTTCCTGGTGCCACAACTGGTGCGCTGTCCAGTGAGCCACCTTAGCTAGTTATCTTTGGATGCTGTGTGAGCATGGGTCAGTAGAAAGAATGCTGGACTTTGAGTTAAGGAAAGTGGGTTTGAGTTCTGATACTTGACCATTGTCAAGTCATTTCCTATCCTTGGCCTCAGTTTCCCCCCCATGAAATGAGAGAGTCACCACGACAAGTTCTGAAATTACTTCCTACAACAACCCTCTATGATTCTTAGTGGAAATAACAAAAAAAAATCCTCCATAGCAGCCATCTGTTATCGTTTCTGATTTACCATAAACAGAACTCATGTTATCAACTATTCATCTCCCTAGTTTTCTTGCCATAAGACTGATGATATTCTAAAACGCCACTAAGTGGATCGGGGAGAAGCAATTTGATCACTGAGAGCGCACCGGGGATTTTTTTGGACTTGGACAACAAAGAAAAAAAGCCAGTGGGGAGTGAACTGGCAATGTTCCCAAAACTAAAGAAACAAAAATACAAAGCCAAAAAACCCAAACAAACCCAGAAACTTCTCATTTAAAGCTATAAACTGCAGCAGAATCCCACCTACTGGGAAAAAAGCATCTAAGCCAGCAATGCTTGCAGAAAGAATTAAGGTGGATTATTTCCCTTTGCCATCCATCCCCTGGGCTGAACTCAAATCTCCATTCCTACTCCTCTGAACCAGCTTTGGAGTCACAGCCTGTACCCTAGAGAAGATGCAGGGATATTTATGGGACTATTTTTTTCTATGTATCATTTCTTAAGGCCTTATCTAAAAGGATTAGAACCAGGATCTCCAGTTAGAGGATGAGGAAAGAGAAAAACATTCAAGTGATTCAGGTATTCGGGGTAGGACCCTTAACTGAGGCTTGGAAATCTTGTTTCACTTTCGATCTCCATGGTCCAAAACTCATTTCCTTCTCCTTATAGATCTAGTGGTATTAGGGACATCAAAAGCCAACCCCACCCCGCAATGATCTTATCAATTTTATCAAATATTCATCAACAAGGAAACAGAGGCCACAAAAGACCAAGTGAACTCTAGAATTCCAAGCCAGCTCTTTCCACCACACAGCACTGTTTCTCTACAACATATAAACAAGGATGATTTGAGGTCCCAAGTAAAGGTCCAATAGGCTGAAAAGTATGGGGATGTATCCGTCCTCCATACCTCTTGGGCATCTCCCTGACTCAGACAGGAGAAGCCCTTCTGACTTCCCTCTGCCTCATGATCACAGGGTATTTGCATGCAGGTCAAGGAAACACTCACCTCCAGCTGCCCAAGAAACCCCAAGAAGGCGACCGTACTTGTGAACTGTCAAGGAAACTAATGGCCTGCCCAGGGAGACTGCAAATCGCCCCATATCTCATCCTTGCAGACATAATAAGTGCAGGCTAGATCTAAATGATTCCCCCAGGGCTGGGCATCCACTGATCCAGGCACTGTCTTTTGCTGTTTCAGCAACAGAGGTCTGCACACTCATAATAGGGGACTGAAAATTGATTAGTCTCCTGGCATTTGTGGTTCAGAGGGGCCAACATCATTCCCCTCTCAACAGTGAGAGTATTTCTGGGACCAGTATCTCTTGACAGAGGAATGTTTGTGTCTCTGAGTTGGGTATATCATCAAGACATAAGGGTGCTTCTGAAGCCCCTGTAAGAAATGACAACAAACATTTACTGGTGCAGCTAGGGTGGCCTTAGAGTCCGGAGGGTCTGACTTCAAATCCAGCCTCTGACACTTACTAACTGTGTGACTCTGATTGCCTATTCTCCCTCCCCCTGACCATAAATAGATAAATAAATTAATAAAGAAATAGAACCAAGCATTTATTAAGTACTTGCTAAGGGATAGGGATGCAAAGAAAGGGGAAAAAACAAAACAAAACAACTTCTGGGCTCTGCTTACAGTCTAAGGAAAGGACAGAGATGGCTCTGGAGGAGAAGGGAGGCTGGTGACCTGCACAGCCCTCCCGCACTCAAAACAAAGTCAAGTGCAAGTCATGTCATCGTTTCTCTGATGGCATGGTCTTCTTTGGCAATGAAGGATGAACACAACAAGAAGCGGACCTCCAGGTCCCCTTCTCATCTCCTAAGACACCTCTTCTCCATCTCATCTCCTGCCATATTCATACACCTTACCTCCAGTTCTATCACTGCCGTGACCTCTGTCTCCAGTCTGCCTTCACCATGCATGTGTATGGTCTTCCCCTATGCCTCTCTCCCCCATCCTCCACTTGACACAATTATTTACACAAGTGAACTTGCCCCAGTACCAGAGTTCCCAGTTAGGACTCTATCTATGGAAGGGCCTTCTATCTGTTCGCTAGAACTTTTTTTCTCCATTTTCAATATAATGGGGACTCATATGCATTATGGCTGGAAGGAACCTTGGAGATACTAGAATGATGAATCTGAACCCCAAAGGTCACCTTGTCCACACCTCTCATTTTACACATGAAACTGAGGCCTGAAGCCATGAGATCATTCACCCAGTGTCACAAATAGACCTGAGATTGGCATGCAGGGCCTTTTCCATTGTACTATGCTGCTGAATGGAAGCTCCATGAGGGCAGGGATCATTTCATTTTGCCTTTCTCTCTATGTCCCCAACACTTAGCATAGAGACAAAATAGGATTTGAATCCAGGACCTCTGACTCCATACCCAATTCTCTTTCCATGCCACCATTCAATCTCCAATCTTCTGCACCCAGGTCCCTCCGCTGCTCTCCAATTTTAGGTGGGCTTCCTTTTCTACATTAATCTGGAATACATTCTGTGTGTATGCACACACACATACATATGTGTATATACATACATACATATATGTGTATATATGTATGTGTGTGTATATTGCTGGAGTTTTTTCATTTAAAGTAGGTGGGAGTGGGACAGAAATGAATGTTTGTTGATTAAAAATAAAAGCAGAAAGACAGAGACAGAGCAGTACAGACAAGGAGACAAGGTATTAGAATATGCTCCTGGGAATGTTTCTTTGGTGAGCTAGCCACGACTCTATCAGAAGGCATTTATTAAACACTTACTATATACCAGATACTTTGCCAGACACTTAGGATTTAAAGACAAAATAGGATAGATATACATTGGTAAAGTCAATCAACACAAACGCCCATGTTGTTGCAGCTTGTCTCACTCTTCAGTAGAGGGAAAGTTCCTTGTGGGCAGGGTTTGGTCCCTTCTTGTCTTTGTGCTGCAGCTCTGGGCCCATGCCTGGCTCAGGAGAACACTAGCAAACATTGGTTTCATTTACTTGAAACTTTCCCTGTTTCTGTTTCTTTATGGGGAGAATCCACCTCTGTCTTCCAGATAGGGACACATCAAATGATTGGGGGTGGGGAGCCTGGAAGGTTTCATGAGAGGTAGGAGGGTAGAATAGGAAAGAGACCTCAGTGCCAATAGTCACCCTTTAATACTATGGAAAAACGGTTCAATCAGACCAAGAATGCCGAGATGGCTGTTTGTGAAATTTAATAGGCATTTTAATGTGCTTTAATTGTGTAGAAATGCTATTTAATGTGGTGTATCCGTTTTCATTTGCTGCTCCAGAAACTGCAGTATTTGAAAAGCTCAGAGGAGGCCTGAGTGTCTTGGGAGGAGGGGGATAGGGAAGTAATCTTGGCCTGGGAGAGGATGAGCTCGTCATGCTGCAGCCCTCCAGCCAGGGGCCTTTGAGGCCGCTTCTCCACAGTTCTTTGCCAGGGCTATGTTCCTCCATCAGTCCTGAGTGCCATACACAAACACACACACCCATGGGCATTGTTGCCCAGTTCCTTCACTTGCCAGTGCCCGGACTGTCAGGATTGAGAGGGTGAGATGCTGTAGTGTCAGTGTTTGCTCCATTACAAGGATATTGTTTTCTATAATCCATGGGTCTGTTCCAGGAGGTCCTTAGCCAGCGCTATTGTTACAGTCAGGGGGACCAGACGAGTGTGCGTATAAAATGATACAAAGGGCATCTGGAAAGCTCCTCTCCCTCCATGTCCAAGTATCTTCCCAATACATCTAGTCTGAAATTCTAGGTTCTAAATTCTAGATACTTCTTTGTGTGAAGGAAGGAAGCAAGGAAGCAAGGAAGGAGGAAGGAAGGAAGGAAGGAAGGAAGGAAGGAAGGAAGGAAGGAAGGAAGGAAGGAAGGAAGGAATGAAGGAAGGAAGGAAGGAAAAAGCATGTGTACTTACAATGTGCCAAACCTATATTAAGGGCTAGCACCAAGAAGAAAAGGTGGAAGGGGGAACCCATTCGCTGCCCTCAAGGACTTCACATTTTAATTGCAGAAGAAATATATATTTAGGAGAGCTGAGCTGCAAGGCAGGGGGTCCCATAGGAACCACAAACTCCTAGCCCTGGCTTTGAACTCAAAGGATCTAGATTCCAGTCTCACCTCCATCCCTTGCTACCTGTGTGACGTTGATCTTTACCTGATCACTCTCAGTTTCTTCATCTGTAAAGCCCAAGGGTTGGACCAAGAGGCCTTTCAGATTCTTTCCAGCTCTAGATGGAAGGACCTATAACCCTATATCCAGAACAGAACTCTGAATCTTTCCCTCTGGGGGTGGAACTTCTTCCCTCTTCCCAACCTCCTGTTTTCCATTGAGGATACCGCCATCTTTCTCATCACCTGAAAATATAGCCTAGGAGTCATCCTCAACACAGCACCTTATCCATCCCTGGAATCTAAGCAGTCACCAAGTTTTGTTGATTCTAATATAGTGATTACATCTATCCTATTCTCTCCACTCACATGGACCTAACTCTAGTCAGTCAGTCAACAAGCAATGATTTAGTGGCTGCTGAATGCCAGGCTCTGGGCTTAACACTGGGGGATAAAACAACAAGGTCAAAAACATTCCCTGCCCTCTAGTAACTCCCATTGTAATGGGGGCTATGACATGTTCAAAAGGAGGTCCATACAATACACATACAATGGAGATAGTAGGATGCCAGCCAAGGGCACCCAAGAAAAGCCTCCTTCAGATGATAGGATTTGTAAGAGAACCCAGGAGGCAGGAGAGGAGAGGAGGGGGAGAGGTCAGACATGGGGGATGGCCAATGGCCAGGGACAGGGTCCCCAGAGAAAGTGTTTAGTGTGTTTAGAGTTCAGAGTCACTGGATGGAAGGGTACATAGAGGAGGGGAAGGAGTGAGAAAGATCGGAAAGTGAGGAAGGGGCCAAGCTGTGAGCATTTCCTATTGGATCCCAGAGGCAAGAGGGAACCACAGGAGTTTGTTGAGGGAAGGTGGGAGGTGGCATGTGTGATGTGGTAAGATTTGTGATTTGGGAAGATCATGTTGGCAGATGAGTATAAAATGGACTGAAGAGGGAAGAGAATTGAGGCAGCAACAGTGCTAGCACCATGCTTGACCCTTGATAAATGCAAATTAAATTGAATTATTAAAATATACATAGTCTTTTGGGGTTGCAAGAATATGTATTCATTAATCTTAAGTTGACATTTGCTAACACTGACGCAGGATAAATTTATCAGATATTTTCTAGCCATGATGGCCACTTGAGAGGGAAGTCCTTGGGACTCCCAATTGAACTTCTGATAAGTATTGGTAGGAAAGTGAAGATAGAAAAGGGGATGTCATAAGAATGGGGAACTGCAAAGATGGCTAGGAAAAGAGAAACTATAACAACTTGACACTTTTATTGAGGCATGTGAGCCCACAGAAGATGTCTCTGCGGGATGAACAAATGAATGGATGAATGAATTTTTAAGTTACCAAGCACCTATTTTGTGCCAAAGTATCATTCTGAGCACTGGGAAAATGAACATCAAAGTGAGACAGTCCCTGCAGTCCAGACACTTTCATTCTAATGGGTGGATATAACACTGACAGGGGGCTCATTTATGTGGAGAAGGGCCCCAGCCATCTGTCAGTCAGGGCCCTTGCCAGTATAACCTTATGTCTCTCTTTGTATCCCAAAGCCTAGTATAGTGGCTGGCACACAGTAGGAACTTAATAAATGCTTATTGACTGACTAATGTTCATCTGCCTCCAGCCTGGCTCATTTTCTCTTTTGTCCATCTATGGTCAACAATGCTAAATAAGTCCTAGTGTGCCCAACTCAGAATATCCTCACTCCTTGTACCCTTCTCTCACTGCAAAGAAAATAGCTTCCCAAGGAGAAGGGGCCTTCTTTTTATGGGTTCCCCATGAAGTTCTGGGATGATTCGGATAATATTTATAGCTTTTAGGCACCTCTATGAGGAGAGGGACAGAAAGATTCCTAATTGTCAAGGTAATAACAAGGAAATTTTATCTTGATATTCTCTGTATTGGGTTTATCCAGGACAGTTGCTTTTCTCCACTGGGACATAGGCAGAAACCTTCAACTAAGGAGACAAAGGCCATTTCCAGAATTTTTCCATTAGAAGGAAAAATGCTTGAGGACAAGAGCTGTGTCATTTTCATTTGCAGAAAAATAGATGATAAATAGAAAATATATATACGGGTGCTGGGTGGTGCCATAGTGCACAGAACATCAAGCTTGAAGTCAGGAAGATGCTTTTTCATTAGTTCAAATACAGCTTCAGTCACTTACTCTGGGCAAGTCACTTCAGCCCATCGGCCCCAGTTTCCTCATCTTTAAAAGAAGCTAGAGAAAGAAATGGCAAACCACTCCAGTATCTTTGCCAAGAAAACCCTAATAGAGTCACAAGGAGACACGATTAAAATGACTGAACAGCAATAGATACAGATAGAGACATGCATACAAGCACACATATATGTATATAGTATATATTCTATATAGTCACAGATAGAGATGTATACATGTATTGGTGTGTATGCCTATTTTGCCAAAGGCATCTTTTTTCCTCTTTAGGATAACATTCTTGTCTTCTTATTCAAGATAGCAGCCAACAACTGTTGGGCACCTATAAGTACAACAGAGGGAGATACTCTCCTATCCCTGCACTTTCCTAATGACAATGGTGATGAGAACTGGGCCAGATATTAATCATGGAAGGCTAAAGGAACAAAATTTGGTAATATTTAGAAGAATGGGAATAGACATAGTTTGGAAGACAGAAGCAAGTGACAGGCTATTCAGGGGCTTGAAAGTGGGAGCCAGGGAGATGGTGGGGGAGGGCATGCTACAGTGATCCAAGACTTTATAGGGAGCAGTCAGAATGTACGCTTTCTGAGTAACTAGAAGAGATGAGGCATAGGGGATGGGAGCTATGAGAGCATCCCGGGGAATGCAGAGGAATGGCAGACATCACATTTTGTCTTACTTCCCCACTCCACTGATGACTGGAACTCAGGGACTCCTCAGTTCCTCCTTTATCTCATTTCTACATTATCAGCCACAGATACAGCTATTGCCACCATTTGAACAAAGACAAACGGAGATACAAAGTGAAGAGGAGGTACAGGGTTGATAAAGTCAAATATGTGTTTTCTCCTCTAAGGGCAACTTCAGACCTAGGATAGTACCATAAATTTGGAAAGTTCTACATGTCCCTGAGGGAGGTGGAGTCTACTGGAGAGAAAAGAGTCACTTTGGTTTGAATTCTTTCTCTGTTTCACTTTTCCCTGGCTAAGTAAAATGCACCTTACATTTGATATATTATTAGCCTGAATGCTTGCATGGGATCCGAGTGCCTTTTCTCTAAAGAGTTAGACATGGGCTATATTCTGATGTTTGTAGGAGAAATCCTACATGGGATCATAAGCAGAGTGAGAGCAAGAGCGAGAGCGAGAGCGAGAGCGAGAGAAAGAGAGAGAGAGAGAGAGAGAGAGAGAGAGAGAGAGAGAGAGAGAGAGAGAGAGAGAGAGAATGAGAGACTTCTAAGATTCTCAAAGACTATGTCAACAAAAACTTGTGAGTGGGACCACGGGCTATATTATAAAATATTTTCTTCAAAAACATTACAAAAAATCCCAACTATGGCACAGTCATGAATTTAAATTATTTTCTCTTTAACAGCAACACTAGCACCGACAACAATAACAATTCAGCCAAAAATCCCTTTTCCTCTTGCTAAGAGAAAATTTAGCCTCAAACCTCATACAACAGTGAGATACTGAGGTTCACCAAATACCTGGTTAACTTGGCATTAACCAGAGGCCCTTTGTGGTCTCAGTTTTTGATGTTGGGAAAACTCTGTTTTTCTCCAAATGTCTGAGACTATTTCCAACCAAATCTCATGAAGAGGATGGAATCTTTGGCTCACTGCGCATCTGGCAGGGTCAGCCTGACCAATAGCCAAGTCTCATTGGCCCAACGCGCTCAATTTTGGAAGAGGAAGCTGATTCCCAGAGAACATTAGTGATAAATTTTAAGTGGTAGAGCCTAAATTAGCGTGCTGGACAGCTGACTCCAAATCCAATTGTTCTTTCCGTGATACATCATGCATCCTACCCACTAAATCAGCACTCATCTCTCAAACTTGAATTTTTCAGACAAAACTCATCTTCCTGAGTTCAAATCTGGCCTCAGATGCTTACTAGCTGTATGATCCTGGGCAAGTCCCTTCACCTTGTTTGCCCAGCATCTTCATCTGTCAAATGAGCTGGAGAAATAATGACAAAGCACTCTAGTATCTTTGCCAAAAAAGTCCTAAATGAGTCTACTGAAAATGACCAAACAATAAAACATAATGGTCTAACTGAACAGCACTGGTTTTGGCTTGGATCAGGAAAACCTAGGTTCTAATTCTGTTTCTGTCGTTGTTATCAAGCGCTGGTGTCTACTTTCCTGCCTTAGTAAGCAGTCTTGGGAAGCAGGCTGGAATCCATTATTGCTGACTAAACATTCTGAACATCAGCATTCAGAACCCCAAGCCTGGAGAAGCACAGAAGTTTAGCCATGGAAACTGCCAAAAAAATCACATTAGAAACTTTGAATTTCTAATCAAAGAAAGCACCTAATAAATGCTTCTTGGTTGACTATGACAAATTGATCATAAAAATTTAAAGTTGACTTCAGAAGTCAGTGGGTCTCAGTCCATTCTACACAGGTGTGCTAGAGCCAATCACTTAACCAATCTCTGCGGGTCTCAGTTTCCTCCTTTAAAAACTGAGGTTAATAATTCCCCAAATGCTTCTATTACTAAGACTCAAATGAGATAACTGGCCCAAAAGTTCTTCACAAACCTTGGAGTACTCTATCAAAGTAAGAGATTATTATGATTATCTAAGTTGCAAAGTTCTTTATGACCATCGGGCTGGCTCTGCCTGCTCATTAAACCAGCTCGCGAAGAACTCGAAAAATCACAACTGCCTGTCTCACCGCCTTCAAGGACACCCTGACATTTTATGCTCTGAGTGGTTGACATTTCTTTCTGAAATCTCCATGGTGCCAATGCTACCCATAAGGATGATCAAGGATTTTCTCAATGAGCTGCCATAAAATTGTGCCCAGCAGCATCAGCCATGACTGCAGGCTCCTGGGAGAGCCTCATCAAACATCAGCAGGACAGAATGCTTGGTACCCAAGTTAACTCCCAGTGAATGAAACGGTATTTGG
Source organism: Bettongia penicillata ogilbyi (assembly GCA_023548195.1). NCBI lineage: Eukaryota > Metazoa > Chordata > Mammalia > Diprotodontia > Potoroidae > Bettongia > Bettongia penicillata. Next base: position 441,623 of record JAJHZJ010000284.1, read on the forward strand.
TTAAGGAATTCAAGTCTCCGACAACAGTTTCTCCCAGCATCCTGGCATCTTCCTTACATAGACAAGGACTGGGGAGTGGATGGGGGATAGGGGAATCATAATTCCCCAGCACTCATGCAGATAATGCTGAGTTATAGAAAACACCCCAAATGGGAGAAGCAATTTTCTGCTCAGTTTCCCAGAAATGATACAACAATCCCTGCACAATCAGGTTCAAAGACCATGCTAATTAGAACAGCAAGGTCAGTGAACTTACAATTTTCATGATGTAGCTTTGATATTGTCATTTTTTGTCTGCTAAAGTATACAAGGAAAACAAACCTTCATCCCAATGCCCAGCATGTGAAAGGCTTTGCTTATCTTCACCTCTAATTTCTTTTTTTCACTTAATATTTTATTTTTTCCAGTTACATGTAAAGGTAGTTTTCAACATTTATTTTTGTAAGATTTTGAGTTCCAAATTTTTCTCCCTCCTTCCCTTCCTTTCACTTCCCCAAGATAGCAAGAAATCTAATAACATGTGCAATCATGTTAAACATATTTCTACATTAGCCATGTTGTGAAAGACGAATCAGAACAAAAGGGGAAAATCACAAGAAAGAAAAAAACAGCAAAAAAACATCAAAATAGTATGCTTTGATCTGCATTCAGACTCCATTAGCTCTTTCTTTGGATGTAGACAGCATATTCCATCATGAGTCCTTTGGAATTGTCTTGGATCATTGCATTGCGGAGAAGAGCTGAGTCTATCATAGTTGATCATCATACAATGTTGCTGTTACTATGTACAATATTCTCCTGGTCCCACTCATTTCACTCAGCATCAGTTCATGTTGGCATTTCCAGGTTTTTCTGAAATCTGCCTGCTCATCATTTCTTACAACACAACATTCCATTACATTCATACACCACAACTGATCCGGTCATTCTCCAAATCGGTAGATATTCTCTAAATTTCCAATTCTTTGCAACCACCAAAAGAAGCTACTATAAGTACTTTTGCATATGTGGGTCCTTTCCCCTTTTTATGATTTTTTTGGGACACAAACCTACTAGTGGTACTGCTGGATCAAAGGGTATGCATAGTTTTATAGCCCTTTGAGCATAGTTCCAAATTGCTCTCCAAAATGGTTGGATCAATTCACAACTCCACCATCAATGCATTAGTGTTCCAATTTTTCCACATTTTCTCCAACATTAATCATTTTCCTTCTCTATCACATTAGCCACTCTGATAGGTGTAAGAGGTACCTCAGAGTTGTTTTAATTTGCATTTCTCTAATCAATAGTGATCTAGAGCTTGTTCATATCCTTTGAACATTTATCAATTGGGGAATAACTTGTATTCTTATAAATTTGACTCAGGTCTCTCTCTCTCCATATGTATGTGTATGTATGAATAATACATATATATGTGTGTGCATGTATGTATGTGCGTGTCTGTGTGTGTATATATATGTACATATATATATATATATATATATATATATATATGGTTTAGAAATTAGACTTTTATCAGAAATACTGGCTGCAAAAATTCTTCCCCAGCTTTCTCCTTCTAATTTTGGTTATACTGGTTTTGTTTGTGCAAAAACTTTTCAATTTAATGTAATCAAAATTATCCACTTTGCATTTCACAGTTTGGTCATAAATTCTTCCCTTCTCCATAGATGTTAAAGGTAAACTGTTTCTTGCTCTTCTGATTTGCTTATGGTATAATACCTTATGTCTAAGTCATGTACCCATTTTGACCTTATCTTGGTATTGAGTAGGATGTTGCTCTATACCTAGTTTCTGCCATACTATTTTCCAATTTTCCTAGCAGTTTTTGTTAAATAGTGAGTTCTTATCCCAGAAGTTGGAGTCTTTGGGTTTGTCAAACAGTAGATTACTAAAGTCATTGACTATTGTGTCTTCTATTCCTATGCTATTCTACTGATCCACCATTCTATTTCTTAGCCAGTCCCAAATAGTTTAGATGATTGCAGCTTTACGACACAATTTTAGATCTGGTACAGCTAAGCCACCTTCCTTTGCATTTTTTTTCATTAATTGCCTTGATATCCTTGACCTTTTGTTCTTCCAGATGAATTCTATTATTATTTTTTCCAGCTCTGCAAAATAACATTTTGATAGTTTCATTGGTTATGGCACTGAATTCAACTTGGTAGAATTGTCATTTTTTATCATGTTAGCTTGGCCTAACCAAGAACAATTGATATTTTTCCAATTGTTTAGATCTGACTTTGTGTGAAAATTGTTTTCTCATTGTGTTCTTACAGTTTCTGGGTTTGCTTTGGCAGGTAGACTCCCACATATTCTATATTATCTACAGTTATTTTACATGGAATTGCTCTTTCTAGCTCTTGCTGTTGGGCTACATAGCAATATGTAGAAATGCCTATGATTTATGTGGGTTTGTTTTACGTCTTGCAACTTGGCTAAATTTGTTTATTATTTCAAGTAATTTTTTTGTGGCTTCACCCATAGGCATTATGACATTACTGTCCTTTTCTGAGTTTGGTCTACCCTGTTACCACAGGGCTGCCACGGTCAGGACTCTTGTCTTTTTCTTACTCCTTTTCAACCGATTTTGTCACTTTGACAGTTGAGCTCTGCTCCTGGGATATAGGGACACTGTTCCGAGCATCTTTTCTCGCAAGACTTGCCCAAAGTGCAGGGAGTGGCCCAGCCCAGTAGATTGTGCGGTTCAAGTGTACCAGGGCTTGTAATTTGTCTTCTGGTTTGAGGCTGAAGGCCTCACAACTGGCCTGCTGAACCAGGACTGAAGGGTCTCAGTTGCTGATCTGTGCTGCCACTGAGAGCCTCCCATTGGCAATGGGCTGTACTCCCCTTTTAAACAAGTGAGACAGACCTTTCCTGAAGTCTTTATGTTTTCTTAAGCTGAAAAATTGTTTCACTTCATCTTTTTGTGGGTTCTGTCACTCCAGAATCTATGTACAGGCTTGATTTAACATTGTTTTTGAGGGAAACTGGGAGAGTTCAGGCAACTTCCTGACTTCTTCCACCATTTGGGCTCTGCCCTTTCCCTTCTGTTTTCTACCAAGATCATTGGACTCCCTTCTCCCTCCTCCATACATCTGAGAAGCAGCAGAAATAGTAGTAGTTCTTAACCTGGGTTAATGGGACCCAGATTTCTAGGGGTTTATGAAACTGAATGGTGGGGGGAGGAAATATGTGTGTGTGTGTGTGTGTCTGTGTGTGTGTGTCTGTGTGTGTGTGATGGAGAAAAAATATATATATAATGTGTACATTATGTATACATATATATGTACATATGTATGTATGTTTACATAGGTGTATGTATTACATATAATGTAAATATGCATATATAATATATACACATATGTTATACATACATACATAGTATATATGTATGTATTTTCTTTTTGTTCCTTAAAGTGTATTCTTAAAATGCAATCTTGGAACACCTGAAGGGTTCTAAGATCCTTTTAAGGGATTCCCAAGGTCAAAACTATTTTCATAATAGTATTAGAATATTTTAATTTATAATATTAATAAATATAATCCATATAAACAAAAGCTCTTGGGGAGGTCAGTAAGATTTAAGAGTGTAAAGGAGTCTCAAGACCAAGAAGTCAGTATAATGTATAGAAAGCTGGTCTGCAAGTTAGGGAGCTCCAGATTAAAATCATGCTTCAGGCACATTGGATTGTGTGACCCTGAGCAAGTCCCAGTCCCTCTTAGACAACCCTCTACATCTCAAAGTGGTGGAGAAACTGCCAATCTACCCTCATAGAGGAAATGCTGTATCAGACTTCTTATAGCAATGAAATCATAGATCTGGGCAACATAAAACTGATATTTGTATTATTTTATATACATTTTAATATATTTGCATATTTTATATATTATGAATATATTACATATTTATAAATTTTATATATCAGGTAGAATGAGAGACAAATTGAGGTGAAGAGTCTTGCTCAAAGTCACAAAGCTAGCTGGAACCAAGACCCATCCCTTTAAATGAAGAATCTAATTCTTCCAGTGTGAAAACATGGCAAAATCTCAAGAATGCCAGTTCTTATTCCCTTCCCTTTCCTATCCCCATCACTATCACTCATGACTGGTATTATCTTACCCATGCACTTGTTTTCTGCCCCTACAAGAATATAAGCTTCCTGAGGGCAGGGCATACTGAGTAAGGGAATTGGACTTGGGGTCAAATATACCTAGGTTCAAAGGCTGCCTCAGAAGCTTGCTATTTCTGCAATGCTGGGTGAGTGACCAAAACTCTCTGCACATCAGTTTTCTTATCTGGAGAATGAGGAGGGTAGACTTAATGGCTTCTGATAATTCCTTCCAGCATGAAATCAAAGACTCCATGACTGTTTCATTTTGTCTTTGTACAGAATACAGAGCTACTAACATAATGCCCATCATATTGTAGAGTTGTAATGAAGGCATATTCATTGACTGACTGATCATTTTCTGTATGAAGGACTCCATTTTGTCTGTGTTGGATAACCACAAGAAATCTCTGTCTTGGCATCTTTGTGTTAAATATATCTGATGTGCTTACACCCAGGATTCTAAAGTCACCCCAATAAAATGCTGTAGTCACATTGAGGAGAAGCCGTGAATAGAGAATTGCCTTGGGAATTAGGAAGACTTGGGGTCAAGCCCTGCTTTGGACACACAGTGGCTGCGGGATCCTGACCAAGGTGCTCTCAGGGCCCCAGGCAGCTATCAAAGACTGTAAATGGCTCAGGAGTTTCTGATCTGCTTTGGTAGAGGGAATATTCACCATGGGAACATTCTCCAAATAAAAGCCTATTAGATATTTTGACCTAGATGTCAATAAAATCCAACCCCACCAACCTCCCCGCCTCCCTGAAAAATAGGCCACAGACACTCCAGTTTTATTCATCTCATTTCCATATCTTGACTAGTGCCTTCCTTCTGTTGATATATATATATATATATATATATAAATTAGTGTATATATATATATGTATATTGTATATAGTGTGTGTGTATACATATATTGAGAGAGAGAGAGAAACTGACTACCAAACTGAAGGTCTACAAAGCATTGTACTGACCTCATTGTTGTATGCCTGTGAAACATGAACAGTCTACCAGCGCCATGCCAGGAAGCTGAATCGCTTCCATTTGAACTGTCTTAAGAAAGTAAGAATCACCTGGCAGAATAAGGTGCCAGACACTGAAGTCTTTGCTCGAACTAAACTGCCAAGCATTCAAACTGTGCTTCAGCGAGCACAACTCCAATGGGCTGGCCACAATGTTTGATTGCAAAATGTATGCTTGCCAAAAAAAGACTATTTTATAGAGAACTTGCATGGGGTAGATGATCACATGGAGATCAGAAGAAGCAAACAAGGACATTCTCAAGGTCTCTCTCAAGAACTTTGGATTTGATTGTGAGACATGGGAGACACTGGCACAGGACTGCTCAGCGTGATGTGCCCTCATCAGAAAAGGCACTGTGCTCTATGAGCAAAGCAGAATTGAGACAGTACAGAGTCAATGCAGGATGTGCATATTTGGAGTAACCATCTCAAATGTTCACACGGACTATCTGTGCCCAACCTGCAGTAGAGCATTCTGAGCTCATATTGGTCTGATCAGCCACAGTTGGACACACTGAAACTTCACTTTATCATGGTGATGTCATTTTGGTCCTCTTAGAAAACGAAGGACAACAACCATATGTGCCATATGAATGTATATGTATGTGTTATGTGTATGTGTATATGTACATGTATGTGTATATGTGTATATATGTTTACAGGTTGTCTCCCCCATTCCTTTTTTTGTACCCCTAGTGATAAACCTGGCACATCCTTGTCCAACTGTTTCAGTCATGTCTGACTCCACTTGGTGTTTTCTTGGCAGAGTTACTGGAATGGTTTGCCCTTTCCTTCTCCAGCTCATTTTATAGATGAGGAAACTGGGGCAAAGAGAGTGAAGGGACTTGCCCAGGGTCACATAGACAGTAAGTGTCTATTGTCAGATTTGAACTCACAAAGATGAGTCTTCCTGATTCCAGACCCAGCTCTCTGTCTACCATGGTATCTGGTACATAGTAGGCCCTTAAGAAGTATTTCCTGAATGAAGGAATGAATGAAACAAAGAATGAGGCCAAACCAAGAGGAAACAGTCTTCTGTATAGGAGGAAGTCCTGGGAGAAAACATAAGGAAGAATTCCCCTAAAAAAATTAGGCTCCCAGAATATATAAAGAATCCCACCTCTCTTTTCCCTTAGAAGGGTAGGACAGAAAGCTGTAGAGACTACCAGGCATCATCAGTGGATGTTTTTGCTTGCTTTCCTTGGTTATTGTAAAGTGTTCAGTCTGGAGGCAGAGAATGGGGTATGCATGACTAAGACAGGAAAAAATACACATTAATTAAGCTTTAAAAAAAAAAAAGGTTAAACTCTTGAGAAGGCACTAAGGCTACTCCTGTATAACCATAAGGATAGGCACACACTTGTTTGTTTGGTTTTATGCAATCAGGGTAAAGAGACTTGCCCTGGGTCACACAGCTAGTAAGTATCTGAGGCCAGATTTGAACCCAGGTCCCCCAGACTTAAGGGCCAGTGCTCTATCCACTGCACCCCCAGCTGCTCTTCATCCATAGTTTTGAAAAGGATTTCTACCAAAAAGGCAGGGGGCTGATTTTTTAAAAAATTAAAGTTTTTTTTTAAACAGATATCTCAAAATATACATGAATTTGGAAAAACTTCAGTGATTTCACGAATGTGGGGTCTTCTGCTCACTTCGGGTCACCATCCCTCTGAGATTAAGGAGGTAAGTCTCAGAAGATAGAGAAATATGACCCACTCATGATCATACAACTATAAAATACTGGAGGTGGAATTCAGGTCTTCCAAACTCCAATTTCAGATTTCTAACACTACTCTGCTTTTTGCCGCTAAATAAAAATATGATATATAATCAAAGGAGTCAAAGGCGTTGTTATTTATAGTCACAGTATAAGAAGGACTTGGGAATCTTTATTTCTTTTTCTCTCTAAAAATAAGGCAATATTAGTTGCAGGAAATTTTGATAAATTCTATCCCAGAACCAGGGGGCTATTGAAACAATCAGGAAGGACTGAAAATTTAATCTATGGGTCAAGGAGGTAAGAGCTGTTAGAAGTACCCCTATCTTTTCCACTCTAAGTATACTCTTACCAGGAGTTTTTAAGACGGCAGTCTCTGAAATATTTTTTTCAATATTTGGTAACTGTATTTCAACACAATGGCCTTCCTTAGTATTTCTGCATATTTTATTTAATGCATTAATAAATACGATACTGCAAACGGCTTCCCCAGATATAGCCCAAGGGGTACATGGTACTAAAAGTTAAGAACTTTAATCTATAAGCTCTATATGGGCTGGTGCTTGACACAGCCTTGTCTGGGACTTTTGGGGGAGGAGGGAGTAGATCAATCAATCACAAAGCATTTATTAAATAGTATATAGAGACATATATATATATATATATATATGTATATATATATATATATATATATATATATATATATATATATATATATATATATATATATATCCCAAACACTGAGCTAAGATCTAGGATGAGACTAAAAGAACAAAAACAGACACTGCTTTCAATGAAGTTTATGCTCTGAAGGGAGAGGCTTCTGTGCGATGGAGTTCTGGTAGTTCCTGGGGTTTGCTATTCTCAGGCATATTCCCTTTGAAGAACTCTTATGGTTGAGCTGTGAGCCATCCAAGGTCCTGAAAATGGAGATGGTCAGAGGCAGATGATGAAGTTGCTAGGTTACCAAAGTAGCTGTAGCTGCATCCTTGACCACACACCTGGGCCCCTCCCTGTTCTCTCTAGGACACTTATACCAGATATGCCAGAGCCATGACAGTCAGCGATAAAGGATCCTATGAGGAGCACCATCTTGCCATGCCATGCTGGGTGGCACAATCGATAAAACACCAGCCTAGAGTCGGGAGGACCTGAATCAAATCTAGCCTCAAGACAGTTACTGTGTGTCCCTGGGGCACTTCACCCTGTTTACCTCAGTTTCTTCATCTGTAAAACAAGCTAGAAAAGAAAATGTAAAACCACTCCAGTATTGCTGCTCAAAAAACTCCAAATGGGGTCACCATGCAACTGAAACGTCTGACCATCAATGAGACTAAATGGTTCCTTTACTTTCTCAACTTTCTTCTGTTCCCATTCATTCTACTCTAACAAAAACATTTATTAAGCACATACTGTGTACGGCACACTATGAAATTTTAAACCTGACCTTTGAGTTTGGACCAACTAGACCAGTTAAAGAAAGCAAATCAGTTGATGCAGAGAGACAGAGACAAATCTGGGCCGGATGCCAGCCTGATTTAGTTCCTGATTCAGGCAGCCTCCCTTAAATGCAGCAGCAATTTGCATCTCCTGGTTACCGATTTATAACCTGCCAGATAAAATAATGACCTGCAGCACAGTCCACTTACCCATCTGGAAGAGAGGTGGCCAAAACACAAGCCTCAATTGTAGGAAAAGTATTTGAATGAGGGATAGCAGAGGACAGGGATAAAAGTGTCCGACACCCGGAAAGATAATTGTTTTAAGCAGGGTGATTTAAGGGGCCACCTGTCCCACATCAACATGCAGCTCACAATCTTCTGTCTTTCCCTTTTTTTTGCCTTTGTGGAAGGATAATCACCTTTGTGAAATGCCTAAGGAGGGTATTTTCTACATTATTAACCAAGTCAATAAAGATAAAACAAAATATTAACTATTTTAATCTGCCCTAGTCCACCCCCAAAGAAATTAAGCTGCCTTATTTTAATTGGTCTGAGCCAGGCTTAATCTAAGTAGAAGGAAGCTCAGATTTATAGATTAAGGTTGGGGGTTTCTGCAAGTCTGGGCTGCCTGATCCCTGGGAAGTTTGGGCACTGGCTCCATGGGCCACACCCTCCCTTATCTCCCAGAATGGTCCTTTCAGAGGCCCAGAAAGCCATAAGTAAAGCCAAATGGAGACCACTGGAACATAGCATCTATCATCAATGAATCTCTTTCCTCCCTCCCCCAACTCTGGCAGCCATATCATAAATCATATACCGTATGAAAGGCAAGATATGGCGCTGAAGAAGTTGATTAGTGCTGGACAGTGGCATTAATGAGTAGCTGTCTCCTAGGGCAGAGAGAGGCTATCTCCCTCCCTCAAACTTCCTGATGGGCATGAGCCACTCAGAGTACACCAATGACTCACTCTATTCAATGGGAGGGTAAGAGGTGGTCCACAGGTGATTCCCATTCCTACAAATGTGTAGGGAACGGTCTTGGCTTTAGCCTCTGGACCTCAGTTTCCATATCTACAAAATGTGGACAATGGACTAGATGTCTACTTTGATTCACAAGGGTGAAACTTCTTTACCACCCCAATTAAGCAATCACTCAATCAATGAACTGAGGCACTTTCAAATGTGTAAGAAAGAGGTTAGGTGAATACAGTCAAATCAGATTAGAAGTCATTGAATAATGTTTAATAAAATAAAAATACAACAAAATATAGATATTACTAATTTGTGGTTTTCTAAGTCACCATACAGGAATTTGTTTCTATTTCACTTTGATGTCATTGGTGTAGGGGACCTGGTTCACCCATGAATGGGAACTGGGGAAACTGAACCGGGCTATGAATCAGATTTGATTAAGGCCTCTCAAACATGATGCAACAGAGCACAACCTTGGGTACTTTGCCTGGGACAGTTTAGGTTTCTGAGGACCAGCCCAGCTCAACAGAGAGAGGCTAGCAAGCTAGCGACTTGAAGATGGACCCTTTAGCCACAGAAAGTAAGAAACAATCAATTAATGAGCATTTATGAAGTGCCTATTAAGAAGACCTGAGTTCAAATCCCATCTAAGACTGGCTACGTGACCTTCTTAATCTGTAAAGTCCAATCCAATAAACATTTTAAGTACCTATGTGCCAGACAATGTGCTAAGTACTAGGGATATAATTTTTAAAAAAAGAGAGTTCCTGCCCTCTCCCTGCACTGGACCAGCACAATTTATCAACACTGTCATGGTATTTTTAGGGTCTCATTCATGGTAAATGTCCATCTATGGTCCTATCAAATTCTTAAATTAAGACCTGGTGTTCACCATCCTCCTGGAATAGTCCCACCTCTGCTTATCATAGTTCATACTGACATTCTGCTTTATTTTATTTTTTTCTTAGTAGGCAATCAGAGTTAAGTGACTTGCCCAGGGTCACACAACTAGTGTTTGAATTCAGGTCTTCCTGACTCCAGGGTTGGTGATTCTATCCACTGTACCATGTAGCTGCCCCAATACCCTGCTTTAAAAGATGGAAAGCAATTTGTATACATTAGCTCATTTGATCCCAGTACAGTAGAAAAAATACTGGCTTTGGAGTCAGAGGAAATGAGTACAAATCCACAACAGTTACTATCTGTATGAATCTGCTTAACCTCCCTGGGCCTCCATTTCTTCATCTGTGATATGGGGAGACTGAACTAGATGGCCCCTTCCAGGCTTAGATTTATGCCCCAATGACCCTCACAGCCCATGATCCCCATTTTACAGTGGAGCAAACTGAGACCCTGAGAGTGTCACAAGTGACTTGACCCAAGTCACCTGATTCCAAGCCCAGAGATCTATTCAGTGTGCCCCACTATCTCTCAGGATACCCTTCTTCTGCCAAGCAGCTGAGAGGCTTCATCTTTTTCACAGGGCAGAATGAGCACTCTGTAAGAACAGTCTCAGAAAGGCAAGATGGCAGAGGTATGACTTGTTAGCAGACAGAATCTGGAGCCACCAGGGGAAATGAGATCTCAAACAGGAGCCTGCTTACTGGGGGAAGGAAGGTGGGCAGGTAGAGGAGGAGAGGACAACAGCCAAAGTGGATTCTAACCTCTTTGCTGAACAAATGTAACACCTTAGTGTTCAGTGTACAGCGGCTTTGCCAAGTACAGACAAGATTGGCGCAAAGCTTCATGAGCCCCAAAATAGACACAAGGCCAATGAGGCTGACTCTGCACTTGCTCCCCAGACAGATTCTTTCCCCTGCCCTGGAGGGAGTTAAGCATCAGCTGTGGTGTAGACCCAAACTCTTGGGAAGTCAGAAAATTCTGGCAGAAGCAGATTTATACAAACCAGTCATAATCAACACCACCTTTTAATAAAGACCCCAAAAGACAGTCATGGGGTATTATTGGAGGAGTCCCCACTCATCAGCACAAAATAATTCCCCCAATGATCTATCACTGTGTCTGAAATTCCACCATTCAGGTCACTCGATATAAGGTAGGGGTTGGCAAAGTGGGATTTCTGAAGTCCTCTGGCTCACCCCCCTAATTGTACAGATGAAAATACTGAGATTCAGAGATGCTGTGTAACTTATACAACATGGTAACATGACCTCCCTAGCATCATACAAGTAATATGTATGTCACAGATGAAATTTAACTGCAGGTCTTTCTAACACTAACACAGCATTCCACCCACTACACTACCCTATCTCATCACAAATCATAGAAGTGGAATTATTTCTATGTTCTTATTTTAAAATCAAAGAGAACCTACTAGTTCTTTTCTCAATCAAACATGACAGTCTCCTGGAAGCCCTGATCACAGTGGTCCCATCAACAGATTCAAAGTTGGAAGGCGGAAAAAGTTGGAATTGAATCCAGATCTTCTCACTCCAAAACCACTGCTTTTTTCCAGTGCCTCTCCACCAAGCAAGTTTCTTTCTTGGGGGAGGGAAGCATAGTTTCAATCAATCACATAAGTAATTACCACCAGAGTATCTGATCATACCTGTGCCTTTGGCTGCTCCCCAATAATACCTGCTGCAGTGCACACCTTCCTCTCATCTTGTACTTGTAAAACACCAGAGTGAGTAGTTTTGGATTAGAGAATGGGATTGTCTTAATTACAGAACAGTGTCCCCTTCTGGGATCAGCTGCAAAAAATGTTTTGAGATTACCCCAGCCCAACCAGCTTGTGCCTGAATCTGATCCTTTTCCTTTCAGGGTTCTGGCCCCATACATTCCAGACTTTCTTACTCCCTCAATATGGTGGGACTTGGTCTTAAATTAAAATTAGGCTTCAGGAAGTTTTCCACCTCATCCTAAGTGGAAACACTTAGAGCAAAGAGCTTCATTTTAATAGGTCAGTTTCCTCATCGGTAAAATAGGGAGATTATATTAGACAATCTTTGAGGTTCCTTCAAATTTAGTATCTAAGATGAAGTCACATCTAGGCTGCTAAGTGAACTGAATGATTTGGGGGGGGAGTTTGTTTTTTAAATAAAAGTTTCCATTTTGTGGCTTCTCCCCTATTTCAAGTTCTTTTGGAAAGGCTTCTCATGTGAACTCCATACTCCTTGGCTGTTTAGTCTAAACAGATTGCAGGGAATATGGCACCATGGATCTCTACAGAAACACTAAGAGGTGAATGGGGGGGCAGTGGAAAGAGGAATGGGTTAAAAGTCTGGAAATCCACTGGCCCTATCTCCATTTTTGAAATATTAGAGTTAGCTTTCCTTTTCCCTAACTTTTGTCTCTCCAAATCAATCAGTTACCAAATCCTATATAAGTACCTGGCATACAAATACAAACAAAAAGGACAACTCCTACCCTCCAGGAGCTTCCACTTTAAGGGGTAATAGATCAAACAGAGGGGACCAGAAATGAAAGATAGTATGGGTGAAGAATGGTTAAAAATCCAGACAGTGAGAGGTAGAGCCAGGAGGGGAGGGAAGGCCTTCACTGGTGGGAGAAGGGGGATAGCAAAGCAAAAAGATATTCCAGGGGGAACGGTTTCAGGAAGCCCCCTAGATGGTGAGGGAAAGTGTAGGGTGAGATGAAAGTTTCCTTAATGGTGGCAAAGTCCAAAACTTCAAAAACAGAGAAAGCGACTTGCCCAAGGGTGCACGGTTCCTAAACGACTGAGGCAGGATTTGACGAGATCTTTTGGATTCCATGTCTAATGTAACAAGTTAGTTGTGAGCCCTGGGTCCATCAGATCTCACTGCCCCTCTCTGATGTATCTATCCTACAGTCAGACACATTTTCCTTCTACAGATTGCTGTTGTTTAGTTGTGTCTGACTTTTTGTGACCCCATTTAGGGTTTTCTTGGCAAAGAACCTGGTGTATTTTGTCATTTCCCTTCTCCAGCTCATTTTATAGATATGGAAACTGAGGCAAACAGGGTTAACCGACTTGCCCAGGGCCACACAGATAGTTAGTGTCTGAGGCCACATTTGAACTCAGGTCTTCCTGACTCCAGGTCCAGAGTTCTAGTCACTGTGCCACCTGGCCACCCTTATGCACTATGGCTACAAGGAGCAGAGGGAATGCCAGTCTGCACGGGGAGAGTGAATTTCCTCCTCTGGAAGTCTTTTATGTCAATGAAATCATAGGTACAGGCTCTGTTCTCATTGCAAACACGGACCAGGGGCAAGGTACACTTTTCTACCTTTGACACCCATTTTTCTGTCTGCTGGGATGTTCTCCTTCTCTGTGTTTGCACTTCTATTAAAGCCTAACTCAAAAGCCACACACTCTCACAAGCTTCCCAGGATCCCCATCTCAGGGAGATGGCTTGACTTATCTTAACTTTTCCTTTATGAATTCATGAACCTAAGATCTTCTGGGATTCAACGCGAGAGAAAGAAAGGACTTCAGAGACCAACAAGTCCAACTCTCTCATTTTACAAATGTAGAAACTGAGGCAGAGTGAATTGCCCAAAGTTGCAGACATCCAAGGCAGGATTTGAACTCAAATCCTCTGACTCACAGGCCTCTTTCCAGCATATGTTCCCTCTGACATGTCACTGGTTCTTTTCCATTGTCAAGACTTCATACTAGGTTTAGGGTGGGGCAGGCCCCCCCCCCCTTCCCTCCCACCCCCGCAATAAGTTCCAAAACTGCTTGATTCTGGTCTCCTGACTCCAGTCCAAACTTAAATGGGTTCTGAGGATGTTTTTCTAAGGTTATTACTCAGATGTCATTCACCACCCTGGGCTGTTGTGTGCTACTCACCCCCCTTCTGCCATTGCCATTCTGTCCCCATGGAAAGGCTCAGAAGGAAACCACTCCAAAGAAACACTTCTGCTCCCTGGAGAATGGCTGCAAGCTGCTGACACACCACCATGCCACACCAAGACCTGGCAGAAAGTGCTGAAGGAGGAGACCCCTTACTTACTGGAAGCCTGGGGTTGCCTGAAGAAGCTTCTGTCATTTCAAGAAACAATGGACTGGCATCCACTCATGGAGCTCCTGACAATCTGGAAATCAGTTTAAAAAATAACACTAAAACAATTTTAAAAGATGGGTTTTCTTCCGAGGAACAGAAAAATTAGAACAAGGAAGAGCCACTGAGCAAAGGTGGGGAGCTCTCCCCCTCCCTGGAGGACTTGGGGTTAGGGATTCTCCCAGCATCCCCTGAAAAGGCAGAGGAAGAAGGAGGGGAAGATGTAGGAGGCCACAGGAGCATCTGTTACGCCACATCAAAGAAAACAAAGCGATTAACATTCTCCAGAATTTCAGCTCTGTGCAGCCCCCATGGAGTCTGTACAGGCTGAACAAACAGAAGCTCATACCCACCACACTTACAGACTCCCTCTCATCACCAAAATGTTGCATGTGGAGCCCAGATTTAGTATTTTGTTTTCTAATGCATCTAGCCATGTGAATATCACCCTCAGGTTTAGCTTTGTCACAGTCTGTCCTTTCTAATAATTCTCAATTCTAACTGTTCTTTGGGGTGGAAGAAAAGCTCCCTGTCACAGCTGTCCCCAAGCTGCTTGGTTTGGGCAGACAGGTGTTAGCAGAGGAGGTGAATCCAGGAAAGAGGGGTTGTTCTGAGGGGTCCCCTGAGCTAAAGGAGGAGCAAACACAGCTTGGGGTGGAGGAAATTGGCAGGAAATCCACTAATAGAAAATGCAGCTATTTAAAATGCAGCATACCAGGTATGCATGTTTGTCAGGTTACACACTTGCCACGTGGTTCTGCACTAGGTACTATGTGGAGGGACCAAATAATATAAAAATAAAAGATTAGGGAAGAGGAGGAGGGAAGGAAGGGGGGAAGGGAAAAAGAGAGGAAGGAAGGAAGGAAGGAAGGAAGGAAGGAAGGAAGGAAGGAAGGAAGGAAGGAAGGAAGGAAGGAAGGGAGGGAGGGAGGGAGGGAGGGAGGGAGGGAGGGAGGGAGGGAGGGAGGGAGGAAAATTTAAATATAAAGTATTTATTATATCTTCAGAACATTAAAGAACATACTATTTATCAGCACCAAAGGGCACCTTTACAAAAATAGGTCATATGCTAAGTGATGGAGAAATTACAAAGAAATGTAAAAGGACAGACATATTGAACATATTCTTTATATGGTACAAGTCAATAAAACTTATCATAGGATCATAACTTAAAGAACTCAGGGGTGTTTAGAGGCCATGAGGTACAGCTCCCTCATCTTAGAAATAAGGAGACTGAGGTAGAAAGATTAAGTGACTTGACCTGGGTCACACAGCTAATAAGTGTGAGAGGCATGATTTGAACCTATATCTTCCTGAATCTCGCACTGTCCATCATGCTACACTATTTAATTAAGTTTACAGGGATCATTACAGTCACTAATAGAACCATTAACACAAAGAATACAAAAGCAAGCAGATACTGACCTAAATGGAGACTTTAAAATGTCATCTTGAATGAAGAATGGGTAAAAGAATGAATCACAGAAATATTTAATAACCATGTGAAAGAGAACGATAATGAGAAGCTAACAACCCGAAATTTGGGGACGTTTCTAATAACGCGCTTGGAGAAAAAAATCATCTTTAGGAAAATGCATTAACAAAATAGGAAAAGAGAGAATTAATGAACTGAGTATGCAATTATGAAAACAAAAGAAAACAAATTAACACCCCAAACAAGCATGAGAACAATACCAAAAATTAGAGAAATGAAATAAAATGGAAAACAAAGATAACACAGAAATGGTCCTTAAAACCTACTTCTTTCAAAAGACAAATAAAACTGAGAAACCTTTTGCTAACCTAATGGGAAAAAAAGAGGAAAATCAAAAGAAAGAAATGAAAAAAAGAACACTAAGGTGAAATTACAACAAAGTTTAAAAGACTTTTAACCTGTTTAGATAGAGATATATAAATATGTCTCTTTGTGGGGTATGATACATGTATATCATTCACATATACATATACATGTATACACACACATGCATACATATGTGCACATATATATGTGGTATGTGTATGTGCACATACACACGTACATACATAATAAGAGGATAGGCTTGCCCAGCTACCAACTCAGTTGGACCCAATTCCAATTTGATAAGCTAAAGTACAGGCATATCTAAGCCCTTATACCTTTATGATATGAGAGTACCCCACCACCACCATCACTTTTTTTTTGAATGGGATTAAAAATTCATTGACTAAATAAGAAAATTAGCCACCCCACTCCGTACTTCTTCCTTATTTCCTCTCTCCTTCCTTCCTTCCTTCCTTCCTTCCTTCCTTCCTTCCTTCCTTCCTTCCTTCCTTCCTTCCTTCCTTCCTTCCTTCCTCCTTTCCATACTAGAACTATGAACAGCCTTGGCACATACATGTTCCTTATGTGTGTATACATACAGACATGCTTATCACTACCTCTGTCTGAGTTTGTGCCCGTTTTCTGCCAGACATTGTGTGTACTTGTAAGGAAAAGCACTCCAAATTGACACTCTTACTGGCTCAGAATGCCACTTCTCCATTGTGATGACTGATGCCCAATCAGAGATCTCAGGTATCATTTCTAACCCAGCCACAGGCCACACAGCAAACAAACACGAGAAGCATCTTCACTGAAAGATGAAGGAACACCTGTGGAGAATGGTGCCCAGTACAGACACTGAATTCCTTCTCTTTGGGCATTGAGATGCCGGACCTCTACACCAAACAAATAAATCGGAGTCACGCAGATCAGTCCTCCCCCGGCACAGGAGAGCTAACCCAGGTTCAGCAAATACAGGCAACAGGAGGTGTCTGTGTCTGGCTTCTCTCTATAATCTCAAAATGCCAATTTGGGAATTGAGCCAAAACAGATAATTACGTTAGAAAGCTACTTAATTGTGTGCTTTTCAAAATGCATGACCAAATGACAGCGTGATTTGCGGGATCATATTAGCTGAATTTCATTAGGTTATTGCATCTCCAACTTTAATGCACTCACGTGAAAGCAGGAGGTTCGGAGGAAAGCACTGAGGAAGAATGACTGATAGATGCAGAGGTTCAAGCTCAGGGGGAGCATCTGAGGGGAACAGTCATTGTATTCCTGGGGCATTCCATTAAAGAAGTGTATGACAGTCACATACCCAGAATCGCAGGGTTTGCTTTTCTACCTCAGTTACTATTTACTGGAGTCTCCAAGGACCTTCCAGCTCTAGACATGCTAGCCTATAATCCTATGATTAGCTTTTCGTGGCTTCTGCAGGAGCACTCTGAGGGATAACACCAGTCCACTCACCTCTCTCTTGTTGAAAATGCCTTTTAGACTGCTGCCTCCCTCAAAGTGTTTTGTTCAGCTCTCCCTGGAGATATCATAAGAACGTTGTCAATGATTTCGTGGTTTTTTTCTTCCATCCAGGCTTCCTTTGTAGCACAGAATCTTCTCTTCCCCAAGGGTCATGGTCATTCAGTAGAGGAGTCGAAATTGGTCCTGCCAGTCATCTGTGGGATTTCCAGTGGCTTTACTGATAAGTGGGGCTCACCATATCCCCAGATCAGAAATATCGTGTCCAGGATGACACAGAGCTAATTGGATTGCCAGTTCAGGGCTGTATTGATTAAGACAGAAGGCTGCTGAACGGTATGTTTCCAATAAACTTCCCTTCATCTTCTAACCAGAAAGTCTTTGGCATAGTCATTCCTTAACCAGGGATTCTTAGACTTTCTGGTGTCATAGACCCCTTCAGTAGCCTGATGAAACCCCTCCTCTTTTAAAAGCATAAAATAATATAGGAAACAAAAGACACTGAAATACAGTTAATAAAATGTTAAAGACTGCACATTCAGAGCCCCCCCCTGAAATCTATACACAGACACTCCCCCAAGTAGTTTGTACCTCCTAGATGAAGAATGATTGCCCTAAATCTATTCATTCATTCACTCAAGAAACATTTATTAAGTGATGGCTCTGGTCTAGATACAGTACTAAGCGCTAAGGATAAAATGACAAAAATAATTCCTGTCCTCAAGATGTCAACTTAGGATATTATAGGAGAGGTCAGATGTGTGACCAGATCATGATGCTGATGTCCATGCATGTAATGTGAGTTCTCTATATAATAACATGCTAATATGCATTAATGCGCATGTCAACTATAGTTGTGTGTTTTTGTTTCTATTTTCCTGTTTATTTGCTCATGCATTGTTAAAAATGTGTTGTTACTCTATATACGCCTATTTATTCTGTATTATTTTTGCAGTTTTGTGCTTACTTGCTTATGTATTAAGGATACATGTGAACTATCACTCTGTGTGCATGTGATGACCTGCGTACAACTCGCACATGTAGTCAGTGAAGCAGCCTGTTAAATGATACATTGCCTAGTGCTGTGTTTCCTACATGTAATGTTATGGTGGATATAAAGGATCACACTGAAAATTTAACAATCAAGCCTTGTGGGCTGGTAGGAGCTGTTTCCAGGACATCCCTACCAAGGGGGCAATAAGGGATCACCCCAGCTGATAGCAGCTGAGGGTCTTTTCTTCTCCACCTATTTATTTTTTCATCAAATCATCCATTTTATCTCCCTGTGGACTGTGAAACTACTGGACCAAACACAGAAATAACCCTGACAACTTGGCAATAATATTTATGAGTGTAATAAGCATTAATATTATTGAAATTCCATCATAAAATTATACTCTTTGCTTTTAAAGCTTTGATGCATTCTTAAGTATAATCTTACTATATCTCAAAACTAATATTCCCCCCACTCCGGAACACACATTCAATTTTATGAGGAAAGATGATAAGAAAGTAGATGTTGTTGGGATGCAACCAAGGTCAGGCAATGTTGGATAAAGAGGGGGATTTTAATTGGAACTCTCTCTTAAGTGGAGGGAAACTTTATCTGAAGGACATCTAAGGAGGACCAGTAGTATGCCTTAATTCATACTGACTGTTTTGAAAAACAACTTGAAGATAAGTCTATAAAGGGACCCAGATATAGCTGGCTACAAACTGGAGAAGATGGTCCAGTCCAGAGGAAACACCATGGCAGGGGATAAGTAGAGGTGGCTCCCTGGGTACACTCTCTGTGTGAACATTAACATAGGTTTAATTTAACATTAAAACAGGTTCCTAAAAGCATCCAGGCAGATAAGTTGACCTTGGATTGTCCAATGAAAAGAATCTTCCTAAAACAAAAGTCCAAACCTGTTACTACCTTCCTTAAGAATCTTCAATGACTTTCTCTTTCTTCTAGGACAAAACACAAAATCCTCAGCTTAGCATTCAAGGCTCTTTACAACCTGGCTCCAACTCCATTTCCAAGTTAATTTCACACTGCTCCTCATCCATTATAGTCAAACTGTCCTAATTTTCTGTTTCCCCAACCAGTTATTTCCTACCTCCATGCCTTTTCCCCATCAGCTCCTCATGCCTAGAATTCCTTCCCTTTGCCTCTGAATTCTTGGCTTTCTTCCAGGCTCAGTTCATGTGCTTCCCACTATAGGGACTTTTCCTACTTCTTAATGGTCTTGACCACTAGATCATGAACATACTTATTGGTTAAAATGTCATCTTTGTGCACCTTCAAGCAGAATGCAAGTTTGAAGGTTATTTTTGTCTTGTGGATTCAGTGCATAGCACATGGCCTTATACATAACATAACTGATGCTGAATAATGGATATGGATTGATATGGATATAATGCTGCACCAAAAATTTACATCATAAACTGCACAGATTACCTACATACACAAGTTCCCAAAACCTTAACAGCAGGGACTTAACAGGAGGTAATTTGAGAAAAGTATTGTTTATTTTTTTACAATCCAAATATTATGTGTGTATGTGTACACACACACCCACATTCACATACATATGTATATGTACACATAGACATACAATATAGATAGATATAGACATGCAGACATTGTGTACGTGTGTTTGACAGGCTTTGCAGAGGTACATGTGATTTCTATTTATGGTCGCCTGGCTAGTGTGTATTTGACGGGTCAGATTTCAGCAACAGATCTTCCTAACTAGTCCCACACTTTTACCACTGATCATAACCTTGGTAAAAATGGCATAAGTTGGGGAAGGAAAGGAGGGGAATTCTCTTTACAGATAATTTTCTAATTATCACAGACATAGCTAAAAGGCATAGACAATGAAACGTGGTCATGTATTTACTGTTTCTTAGGAAAAATAAAATAAATAAAATAAAATAAACTATAAAATAACATGTGCCTAGGGAGAGAGGCACAACTCACCAGCTGTCCCGATCCAAAATGAGTTTAACTCACTTAAGAGTTAAGGGTTAAAGGGGAGGAGCCAAGATGGTGGAGTAGAAAGACTCACGTATGCTAGCTCTGAATCCACAGCCCAGAAATTTCCTGTAAAAAGAACTCCCCACAAATTCTGGACCACTGCAAGCCACGCAGAAACACAGTGGAAGAGATTTCCATTCCAGAGAGCCCTGGAGAGCTGTCCCCAAGGGTCCATCACACTCCGCACATGGAGCCCACCCCTGCGCTGCCCTGGCTGCATGACCCCAGAGGAGCAGATCTGAGCAGTCTTCAGCAATGGAACCTCCAGTGGCCGCGAAGGTCCCTCCACCCACAGGGGCTATAGGTCAGTGAGAGAGACTTCTGGGCTGACCGAAAGGGGAGTGAGGTGTCTCCATGACTCTGACCCCTCGGGAGGCAGCAGCAGAGGCAACAACAGAGGCGGCCAGGCACTCTGCTTCCAGAGCAGAAAGGAGCTCAGGGCCAATATCGAAGGTCTCTGCATAAAGCCCCTGAGGGAACTGAGCCTGGGAGGCGGCCCTGACCCCACCTGAGCACCAGAACTTAAGCTAACATTGAATAGCAGCCGTGTCCACCACGGAAAGCCCTGAGGCTGGGGAGCAGCATTTGAATCTCAGACCCTGCAGATCTAGGCAGGGGTGGACAGGAATCTCAGAAGTCAAGTAACTGGCTGGGAAAATGCCCAGAAAAGGGAAGAAAAATAAGACCAAAGAAAGCAACTTTCTTGGGGGACAGATATTCCCACCTTTCATTTCTGATGACAAGGAACAATTCTTACCATCAGGGAAAGACGTGGAGGTTGGGGCCTCTGTGTCCCAGACATCTGAGGTGGATGTCCAGTGGGCTCAGGCCATGGAAGAGCTCAAAAAGAATTTTGAAAATCAAGTTAGACAGGTGGAGGAAAAACTGGGAAGAGAAATGAGAGAGATGCAAGAAAAGCATGAAAAACGGGTCAATACCTTGCTAAAGGAGACCCAAAAAAATGCTGAAGAAAATAACACCTTGAAAAATAGGCTCACTCAATTGGCAAAAGGGGTTCAAAAAGCCAATGATGAGAAGAATGCTTTCAAAAGCAGAATTAGCCAAATGGAAAAAGAGGTTCAAGAGCTCATTGAAGAAAATAGTTCTCTCAAGATTAGAATTCAACAGATGGAGGTGAACAACTTTACGAGAAACCAAGAAATCACAAAACAAAACCAAAAGAATGAAAAAATGGAAGAGAAAGTGAAATATCTCATTGGAAAAACAACTGAACTGGAAAATAGATCCAGGAGAAACAATTTAAAAATTATGGGACTACTTGAAAGCCATGATCAAAAAAAGAGCCTAGACATCATCTTTCATGAAATTATCCAGGAAAACTGCCCTGAGATTCTAGAACCAGAGGGCAAAATAAGTATTGAAGGAATCCATCGATCACCACCTGAAAGAGATCCAAAAAGAGAAACTCCTAGGAACATTGTGGCCAAATTCCAGAATTCCCAGGTCAAGGAGAAAATATTGCAAGCAGCTAGAAAGAAACAATTCCAGTACTGTGGAAATACAATCAGGATAACTCAAGATCTAGCAGCTTCTACATTAAGGGATTAAAGGGTGTGGAATAGGATATTCCAGGAGTCAAAGGAACTAGGACTCAAACCAAGAATCACCTACCCAGCTAAACTGAGTATAATACTTCAGGGGAAAATATAGTCTTTCAATGAAACAGAGGACTTTCAAGCATTCTTGATGGAAAGGCCAGAGCTGAAAAGAAAATTTGATTTTCAAACACAAGAATGAGAAGAAGCATGAAAAAGGAAACAGCAAAGAGATGTCATAAGGGACTTATCAAAGGTGAACTGTTTACATTCCTACATGGAAAGACAATATTTGTAACTCTTAAAACTTTTCAGTATCTGGGTAGTTGGTGGGACCACACACACACACACACACACACACACATGTACACGCATGCACGCACATATAGAGACAGAGAGCATAGAGTGAATTGAATGGGATAGGACCATATCTTAAAAGAAATTAAGGTAAATGGTGAGAGAGAAATGTAGTGGGAGGAGACAGGGTGAAATGGAATGGGGTAAATTATCTCTCATTCAAGAGGCAAGCAGGAGACTTTTTAGTGGAGGGAAAAAGAGGAGAGCTGAGAAAAAAACATGAAGTTTACCCTCATCACATTCGACTAAAGGAAGGAATAAAATGCACACTCATTTTGGTATGAAAACCTATCTTACAATACAGGAAAGTGGGGGAGAAGGAGATAAGCAGGGTGGGGGGGGATGATGGAAGGGAGGGCAATGGGAGGAGGGAGCAATTTGAAGTCAACACTTGGGGAGGGACAGGATCAAAAGATAGAACAGAAACAATGGGGGGCAGGATGGGATGGAGGGAAATACAATTAGTTTTACACAACATGACTATTATCGAAGTCATTTGCAAAACTACACAGATATGGCTTATATTGAGTTGCCTGCCTTCCCAAAGGGAATGGGTTGGGAGGGAGGGATAGGGAGAATTTGGAAGTCAAAGTTTTAGGAACAACTGTTGAGTATTATTGTTGTTGCTACTAGGAAGCAAGAAATACAGTCAATGGGGAATAGAAAGTCATCTGGCCCTACAGGACAAAAGAGAAGATGGGGACAAGAGAAGGGAGGGAGGATTGAAGAGAGGGCAGATTGATGATAGGGAAAATTAGAATGCTCGGTGTATTGGGGTGGGGGGAGGGGATAAATGCGAAGAAAATTTGGAACCCAAAATTTTGTGAAAATGAATGTAAAAGTTAAATAAAGAAATTTTAAAAAATTTAAAAAAAATCAAGAGTTAAGGGTTAAGGGCAGCACCATTGCCCCAAGGGTTGCCCATCATGTGTCTCTAATTCCATTTCTCTTAGTAATTCTCTCTATACAACATGGTTTCTTCCATATGAGTGACACCATCTTGGAGGGTCAAGGCATGTGACAACCATTACATCTCTATAGACTGTGATTACATCTCTGGGGCCCAAGTAACACAAGAGGAAAGAAAATAGGACCCCAGAGTTCCAGTATTTTCATTTAGAAGAGACCACACAGACATGAGGATGAGATTCAGCAAGTGAATTACTTCAATGCCACCTGTTACCAGAGAATGAATTTCAAAGGCCCAGATGAGATCCTTCTCAACTTCTAGCTCATGCATCTCCAGAACCAATTTCTAATAACCATAATTGGATAAGCCGAGGACCACCCATGCAAGAGGAGAACATCTTCTACAAGCCCCTAGGCCCCACAGAGATAACATTTCCAACCACAGCAAAGGAAAGCAGAGGAAGGAATCCAGAAACACCAGTGATACAGTTACCTCGGGAGCAGCCCAAGGGGGCAGTTATCTTGGGGGAACCACTGTCAATATTCTGCAGACACAGGCAGCAAAGGGCAGATGGGGGGAGGGGGGTTGATGCCTAGGATAACAGAAATCTCATCCTGAATTTGTTTGTTTTAATTTAAACTATATCTATTTGTTCATCACCAAGTAAAAGGGATGTTGAATTAAAGTGTCCATGAATGGGAAGCATGGCCTTCTGAGCACTCAAGCTGTGAGCATCCTTTTATCTCTCTGAGATGCAGAACTGCTCCACCCCCTCCAGAAGCCTGGCTTCCATTATCATCTCTTTGTTTGGAGGACTCTGAACACAAGGCATTAAATACTTGGTTCCTTAACGTGAACAGACCAGATTCAACAAGCGAATTATTTCAATGCCACCTGTTACAAGAGAATGAATTTCAAAGGCCCAGATGAGATCTCTTTCTTGCCTCTTCCCCACTCCCCCACCTTTATCAAGGACAAGCTGCTTTCATACAGAATATATGAAAAGACCACAGCAAAGCCTATTCAAGTTCAGACTAATGTCAAAGTAACAAAAATTGTAGAAGGCATGTCTAAAACTCAGAGTACAATTATTAATATTTTCCCCTTAAAACATCAGGATGAAGGATTTTCAGGTTCTGGTTTTCAAATCTTACAGAGAAATGTGCATTGAGAAAATCTACCATTGGTATTTTATAATTCACTATGTATTTAGAGCTGAAAGAAATCTTAAAGGTTAAAGGAAAGCTGCATGATAACAGTGAAAACACTGAGGGCTCTGGAGTCAGAGGACCTGGTTTCAAGTCCCACCTTTGATGCTTGTTACTTGTGTGACCTGTGACAAGTACCTTAACCACCAAGGTTCTCAGTTTCCCCATCTGTAATGGGGTTGGACTAAGGGTCTCAAGGGACTCTTCCAGCTCTCCATCTGTGACCTAGCCTTTCTAATAACTGAATCCTAATGAGAGTTGAAGACCGAATTCAAACCCAGCTCCTTCCACTCCAGTGTTCCTACTTTACCACACTGCTCCTGGATTATGAGTCAGCCTATGTACAGGCCTTTCATAGATATTTGGTAAATTATATTACAAGTTCAGAAAACTGTAAATTTCTAAAGTTTCTCCTTCCCCTCCTAATTCCACTTTCCCTCTCAATTTCTATCCACATATTCATGTTGGCTGGTAAAGAAGACATGTGCTTCTCCGTAAGGTGATAAATGCTGTGACTCTGAGAACCTTCCATCATTCACTGTATTAATCGTGCAGCTACAATTCTACCTTAAGTAAAGTCTTTCCTGAACAATTCCCTTTTGTTCATTAGCATTCTTCCCTCTCTCTTCAAATGATCATGCATGATCCTGTCCTCACACATGCAGTAACCCCCCAGCAGACTGGAAGCTCCCTGAGAGCAGGGGCTGTTTCATTTTAGTCTTTGGATCGTCATTGCCTAACACAAATACCCACTGGACACAGGGCAGCTGGTACCACAACCTTCATCCCTGTTTTTATTCTTCCCCCCACCCCCTGTTTTATATTCTTGTTGCTGCTTGTTGGAAAAGTCTACTTTAAAGGAAATTGGTCCCTAGGTTGTTTGCCTTTCTTTTCCTCCACTCTGTTCCTTCTCCAATAATTAAAAGGAACAGCCAGTCAGTGCTCCATTTCCATGCATGGCATTTCCTTCAGTGGGAACAGGATCTGGGATCTTTGTTCTACCTGGCAAACCAGCGATCAATCAAATGGGATCCTTCTGATGAGTAGGGCAGTGCCCCCATGTTCAGGTAGTGGATGCTGACAAATACCTGAGATTGGTACCAAGATTCACAGCAGCAGCAGGTTAAAACTAACCCAGGATTCAAAAGGTGCTGCTCCTAAATCAGGAGTGCACTGAACCCGAGGTCTCTAATTTTTAAAAATTATCTTGGCAATCCATATTTCTATATAGCTGGTTTCCTTTGTAATTACATGTATCTTATGAATTTAAACACTTTATATGGAGAAGGGGTCCATGGGCTTCACCAGAGGACCAAGAGGATCCATAAACCAAAAAGGATAAAGAACTTGGACCCTAAGCTCAGGGAGTGAAACTGACCATCAGGATTTATTTAACTAGTGGGAAATGGGTCACATTTTATGAGGAACTAGGTCTTCCCCCGTATCCCCAGGTTGCTACTAGCAGGGTCTGTCTCTCCAGGAGAAGCAGCCTTCCATAGGTGGAAAGAGTACTGGACTTGGAGTCAAGAAAATTTGGAAGGAAATTATGCTCTGGAAACTAACTATGGAAAACTAAGGGTCCACGGACCAGGCACTGAACCCCACCAGACTCAGTTTCCACACCTGAAAAATAAAGATTACTCATAGTCTATACTTGCGATATCATTCAAATAAATTTAATTTAAAAAACATATATTAAGCACCTGTGATGTGTAAGACAAGAGGTAGCATGACCTTGGAGTCAAGAAGACCCAGGTTCAAGTGTTGTCTCCAATACAAATTTTCTGTGTGATGGGTGCAATTTACTTAATAGTTCAGTGCTCCCCAGCATTTTGGGATTAAAAAATGAAAGAGTAAGAGCTGATTTACATGGAATCAGTTCTTGAAAGAGGGATATTTTCATCTGGAAAATGGAAAAGTATTGAAAGTAGAGATGGTTTCATTTTTTAGCATCTATATTTCCACTGTCTATCACAGCTTGTGGCACATGGTAAATGTTGAATCAATGTCTGTAGATTCATTGGTCAAATGAAATGACAGATCCAGTCCCTCCCCCTCAAAATGAAACTCTTGTAGCATCTATCAAACAGCGAGATGATCTGTGTAAAATATTTCATAAATCTGAAAGCACCCTACAAACAGCAGTTACTGTGATATTATTATCATTATTTCTTCACAAGTCATATATTCACCATCCAGAATGGAGCCAGATCCCTTGATTCCCAGTCTATTACTCTTTCCAGTGTGCCATGTTGATTTTTACAGATGACAAAACAAGTTAAGAGAGATGAAGGGTCCTGCCCAAATCAAGGATTATATTTGAAAGAGACTTTAGAGGTCAATGACCCAATCTCCTAATTTTATAGCTGGGGAAACTGAGACCTGGAGGTTAAATGGCATGCCTGGGATCACAGAGCTAGGAGTGGCGGAGCGAGGTCCAGGACCCGCTCTCCCACCTCCCAAGCTGGTATTGTTTCTGATATCACCCTGCCCACACCCAAGAAGGTGACTAATCCAAAACTGTGATGTTAGGGTGCCAGTCTGTAAGCCCTTTATTCAGATTTGACAGGGAGCAGGCTCTGCTAGGCAAAACAGAACCAAAATAGAAATCACCTGATCTCCAAGGCACCCACCTTGTTCTCTCCCACCTTGTTGTGGGGTGGGGAGGCACGGAGGATGCAGCATCAGTTCTGCTCCTTCCAAGTCCCTTCCCAGATGCCACTCAGAATAATGCAATTACAGAGCCCTAATTTCATGGCTGTCAGCCTCTGCTCCTCCCTCTGCACATTCTGTCAGATTGGGAGACTGTGCAATTAGAAGTTTCTTGGAGCAGACCTTCTGGTCGCTACTTCCCCTCTCTGTAGTCACTGTCCACGGGAGGGAGGATAGAGGAAGAGGGGAAGGCAAGGACATAAGTTGAGGGAGAGGGAACAGAGAGGGAGAAAGAGAAATAAGGCTGAGGGACAGATGTGGAGGGGAGAGAGTGAACAATGAATGGAAGGAAAGGAGAAGAAAGGGTGAGGGATGGCAAGGCATCGTGCTAAGCACAAGGGATACTAGCACAATGAAAACAAAACCAGCTCCTCAAGGAGTTTACAATCTACTAAAGGAAGACAGTGCACAAAAGGAAGTTGGAAGGGAGGGCAGGGTTGGGGAGTATCCCATGCAGGGGCATGTTGGAGAGAACTCCAAAAATAGTGTTGTTGGTAGGAAATGAGGAGGAAGATTGTGCTAAGCTTCCTCCTTAAATGTAGTCCCAGGGCCCAGGGCCCTGCCGTCTAGTCAGAGGATCCAATCAGAGGGTCCAACAGAGGAGTGAGGAGATTCGACGACCAGCCAGGCTCATTCTGGTAACATAGTGATTTCCAGACTACCTTGGGGTGCCTGATGCCAAGACCAACTGAGTAGCATACCCAGCTGAACTTCACTAGCATTCAATGTACATTCTTGTCAGAGGCATCCTAATGCTGGTGTTCTGGGGGAAAATGAGCCAGTTGTTCTTGGAGGACCATGAAATGGTTATAAACAAGTGGTGGGCTAGGGCAAGGCTGAACCCCCAAAACTGTAGTGATCTAGGGTTACCCTACCTTCATTCCCTTATGTGGATATATATATATATATATATATATATATATATATATATGCCTGCCATTAAGAGCTGTGAACTTCGGAACTAAGGGTAGAAGATTTTGGGATCATAGAGCTTGAGCAAGAGAGAACATAGAGGTCATGTAGCCCAAACCATTCATCCTACAGATGGGGAAACTGAGACCCAGAAAGGTCAAGTGATTTACCCAACGTCACATAGCTAGCAAATAACAGGAATAGGAGTTTAACTCAGGTCTCATTAACTCCAAATTCAGGGCTCTCTCTGCCTCACCAAGGCTTCTCAACTAATAAAGACATTTCATTAAGGGTATTCAGCCATTGGCATTTATATATGGTTTACCTACACTTGGAGGTAGGGGGAGTATATATTCTGAGAATCTCATTATGAAAAATGAGTTTTTCCAACCTTTCACTGCTGTCCCCATCCCCATTCCTGGGGCCAAATGGTAAAAGAAAAAAAGATCAAA
This sequence comes from Bettongia penicillata ogilbyi, assembly GCA_023548195.1. Taxonomy (NCBI): domain Eukaryota; kingdom Metazoa; phylum Chordata; class Mammalia; order Diprotodontia; family Potoroidae; genus Bettongia; species Bettongia penicillata. The sequence continues at coordinate 470,313 of JAJHZJ010000284.1, forward strand.
ACAAATTATCTGGAATCTGCTTTAGGGAGAAGTAAGACACCTCTGTTTCCTTTTCCCGTTGCCTTTCCCATGATGCTGGCTTGAGCTTTAAAGTCTGTTGGGTAATCAGTGCAGACTAAGTCAGGGCTCTAATGGGAAGAGAGGCAGGGTTCCCAGTCCTCCATCCTCACCTCAACTAAAAACACCTGCTGGCAACCAACCAACTCCGACTTCAATCTTTCGTGGCCACACACATTTATTGCCTGAACAATCTATCTGCATAAAACCTGCAGCTCCCTCAGAAGGGTCAGCCGGAGAGAAGTTCACTGCCTCAAGGAGAAAGAACTTCTCTCTTTTTTAATTTCTTTTTCTTTTCTTTTTTCTTAGTTTTACTTCAAAGGAGTCTGGGGCCTCAATTGAATTTAATATGTGCCCCCAATAGAGCCCTGTATGGTCATTTAACTACCTTCCCCAGTCCTCCATGTCAGTCCCTATTAGCAGCCTGCATGAGGCTCATGATATCAAAATGCTTTTGAAATGAATGCCACATTGAATCCAAGGTTGGAGGCTCAAACGTTTCGATTAGTTAAGGAACATGGTCTGAATGATGCTCTCCCTGCCCACTCTCATGAGCTGCCAAAGCAGGTTAGCTGTTACTCCAGGAGAACCTGGACCCAGGGGAAGGAACAGAGTCCCTGAAGCTTGGGACTCAGTTTACAGAACTTATTCTCAGACCTCCCTTGGAAGTGAGGCAGGAGAAAAGACTCCCAGCTTCCCTCCTCTCGGCAAGTCTGAGCAGTCATCACTACCCCCATAACTCCTTGGGTTAGATGGGTGTTAATTACTGGGAGCCCAGGAATGGAAAAGAAGAAGGTCATTTGTCCAGGAATGGCTCATTATAATAATGACAGCTCATTATATGGTAAAAATATAGACAGGCTCTGAAATTATTCGTTATTAGATCCCCAAGCTTAAAAAAAAATCCATTTGCTTTCTCTACTGGTTAGGCAAGTTCGAATATTCTTAAGTTACAGTTTTTCCTGGGAGCAAAGGAAAAATAGCACAAATTTACCAAGCTTTCCTGATGGGGAAATGGCCCCCAAAGGAGCACAAGCTCAGCCTTCAAGGATTCAGAGAGACTGACTGGCGAGATCACTGGAATACATGATTGAACATTCCCCAGAATCAGTTTCCTCATCTGGAATATGAGGTAGTAGGGCTAGATTGGCTTCTGAAGCTCTTTCCAGCCCTAAGTCTTTATTCTAGGGCCTTTGAACCAAAATTATTTTTAACAAAAAAACTTCTTGTAATAATGAAAGCTGGTATGTACTATGTAGAGCATTTTAAGGACTGCAAAACACTTTACCAACATCTCTCACTTGATCTTCCCTCTAACCCCATGAGTTCTGAATTTGCAGATGAGTAAAATGAGGCTGAGAAAAGTTATCCAGTCACTAGTGAGCAAATATCAGTGATGAGCTTCAAACCCAATCCACCAGGCTCTCCACCATGCCAGCCTGTTTCACCAATTCAGGCCAAGATGAAGGAAAAGAGACACTGAGACACCCCTCCCTTCTGTGCCCCCAAACCAGTCAGGTCAATTTAGCAAATTCACCCTGTGGCAGCTTTCTTAATTTATGTCCAGCAGTATGTCAGGTTACAGCCTTGTAACTCAGAGTTTTAAGTCAAAAGTAAGGTATCTTCTGTAACATAGAATAGAAAAAAATTTTTAAATGAAATCTCTTGGCTATTTGACAACTCGTGACTAGGGGTGGGGGTGAGGAAGACGGGACCCCTCACACATAATTCAGATTTGGCCTAATCGCTGCCAAGAGCTGTCCCAATATATGCCATGCTGACAGAGACAAAGTCTGTCATCTTGGAGAATAATTCCCCCTGGCAAGGTCTACTTTATCTGGCAAACATTAACTGAGCATTTTCCTCCCAAAGTGAAAGTACTTGGCAGTAGGGTTGGGGTCTCTGTGAGACTCTTTAAAAACAAAACTAACCTAAAAAAAACAAAAAAACCCCCAAACCCAACAATAATAATAAAACCCCCAGATATTTCTGGTCTGGTGTAGGTAATTCATAGAAAGTATTAACAAATCTTGAATGTACTTAGGTCACAAATCCATCAGGAAGCCCCTTTAAGATCCTTTAGAGTTTTGGGGGGAATGATAGCTCTGAAGTTCAAATACTGTCCCCAGTGCTCACCACTTGAGTGACCTTGGGCATGTCACCTTAAGATGTCATCTTCTCTGATCCCCTCATTTTGAAAAAATAGAAGACTTAAGCTCAGAAGAATTGAATGATTTGCCTGGAATTACCTGAATAGTAAGTTGCCGAGCCAGGCTTTGACCCCACGCCCTCAGACTCCAAATCTAGCACTTTGCACAACAACCCACCCAACTCCCTCCTTTTCAGATCATAGTTTTAGAGCTAGTCTTGAGGGGTCATCTAGTGCAACCCCCTCTTTTTACAGATAGGGAAACTGAGGCACAGAAAGATTTGATGTTATTTGTCCAGGATCATACAGCCGGTTCAACACTCTTTACACCATGCTGTGAACACCTGAAAAGGTCTGGAATATTATTCTGCTGACTCTATATACTTAATCACTACTAGAACTCCATTGGGAAACAAATTCCAACTATTACCTTCTTCCCTCCTCTGTACAGGCAAGACAATTAATCAGGGCTTCAATGGGATTTTCATCTGACCTCTCCTACCTCCCCCTTCATTTCCATCTTTGCAGTCAAGGTCAACACTGACAGCTTACCAAGCTCAGTAGGTCAAATGCAGAGAGTTAGTCTGTACATATTCTCCATTGAGATCAGTATTACAGCACCCAAAGAGCCCCTCTCTCCCTGGAGGACATTCAGTGGGCCAGGGTTTGGCAGACCTTTGAAGGACTCCATGATGGTGTCCCTTTCAATGGCACAATAAAATACATAGAACTTGGAGTCATGGAATTGGAGTTCAAAACTAGGCTCTGCCACTTACTATATTACTATATGTTAAATTTGGGCTGGCTGCTTAAATTTTCTGGCCCTCTGTTTCCCCCCTGTAAAATTCTGAGATTATTTCCATCTCTAGTCCATGACCTTATTTGTATAAATTAAGGCTGATCTCTTAGCCTATCTGGGACTCAGTTCCTCACTTGTAAAACCAGAGGGTCAGACTACTTGGTTTCAAAGGTTCCTTCCAACTCTAAGTCTGAGATCCTATAATCCTAATTGTGTGGCCCTGGGCTAGTGGCTTAAGTAAGAGGGTTTCATGTGAAGACCTCCAAACTCAAAGTTCCATCTCTGTGACCCTTTGGTCTTTTTCTCCACCCCACCCACAACTCACCAGGTGACCAGCGTCTTCATCCTGTGCCCTGACTGACTAATAGCCATCCCTGTAGTACTGGGGCCAGTTTAGCACTCTCCTGACTACAAAGGGCAGGGCTGATAGACAAGGTTTTTGTCCTCAAACATCCCCCCTTGACCAACCATGATTTTCTTTGCCAATCCAAACCCTATGGATCCTTCAATGCAAATCCTGCCTGTTCTAGACCATAGTTCTAATCTCTGAATATTCACAATGATGTCACCCAATCTACCATTTCTCAGAATCTTAAAGTTTGGAGGAAACCTCGAAGAACCTGGTCCAAACTCCACAGTATGCCTGGGTGGTTGCCCCACTTTTGTTTGAAGACAATCCACTACTCCCAGGGCAGACCATTCCATTGGAGGGTAGTTCCAATGATTAGGAAGTTATGATTTATACTACTGGGTCTGGAGTAGGGAATATTTGTGTTCAAATCCAGCCTCAGGCACTTACTAGATGTGTAACTGTAAGCAACTCACTTAATCCCTCTCTGCCTCAGTTTCCCCAGCTATAAAAATGGAAATAATCACAGTACCTACTTCCCAAGATTGTTGTAAGAATCAAAGAGATAATGTTTTAATACATTTAGCAAGTACCTGGAATACAGTAAGTACTTAATAAATGCCTATTGCTGGATGGATTGATAGGATCCTGTGCTTATCAATGTAGCCTAATTCGTGTTTTTGGCTGCTCCATCACCCTGATGATTTCAATTCACATTATTATCCACTAAAGCTTCTTCATGACTGTATCCATAAATCTGTTTCCCCACAGGCAAGGGTAGTGGGAAGAAGGCTAAATTTGGGGTATCAAGAGGACTAGCGTTTGAAAATTCCTCCTATACTAGGGTGACCCTAGGCAAATCACTTTTTGTCTCTGGGCCTCCATTTCTTCCTCAGTAAAATGAGGGGACTAGAGCAGATGACTTTTAAGGTCCTTCCCACTTTAAATGCACAATATGTGTGAAAGCTCTGGCTCAGGGGTGGGGAGCTTGAAGCCTCAAGGCCACATGTGTCCCTCTAGGTCCTCAAGTGTGGTCCTTTGATCCAAACTTCACAGGACAAATCCCTTTAATAATCAAGGGCCGCACTTGAGGACCTAGAGGGCTACATGTGACCTCGGGGCCACGGGTTCCCCATCCCTGATATGACTCCTTTTAAGTCATAAAACTCCTCCAAGCCAGCAGCTGTGTCCACATCGCCATCAGGAAAAACCCAAGTTCTGGATAAACAGCAGACATTTAAGAAACACTTTCCAACACTTGCCAAATGACATCTTGATGCTAAAGTCTCAAAAATACTTCTTCAGTTCAGCCTTTGCTGGTGCTATATGTCAGTCACATCCAACTAGGAAGGAAAAAAAAAAGAATCTCCCTTTGTGATTTTTGTTTTTGAGGGCAGCCATGATTTTACCATCCCAGATGCTAACGCCATATTCGAAGAAACAATTTCAGGAAGGAGAATGCACTGATGCCCTCTTGAAGCAGACTAATTACTCTGCCTTTCCTTTCAGAGAAGGACAGGAGTCCCTAGCCTTGGAATTTACCATTAAGTGGCATGGAAAATTAATAAATACACATGGTAATCAACAGCTCTTTATAATTTGAATCACTAATATCACTAAACTGGCAAACATAGAACTACCTAACACAGAACAAGAAGCTGGGGTGGTTTGGGCAGAGGGTCTTCTATATCAGCCAGATGTTGTTTATCTCCTGACTTGCAGAAAAATGCAAACCCCTGTCTAGGGATGCAGAAAAATCATAGGATGTTAAGTGATTTGCGTAGGTAGTGGTTTCACCGTTACCCTATCGTTTTCTTCCCTCTTGGACATAAATTATTCATATACTATGAGCTCTCAGATAAGACTTGCAAAAACCAAGGAATGCACAAGTAAAGTACCCTCACCAAGCCCCTACTTCTCCATCTCAATTTTCCTTGTCAGGCTGAGAGGAACCTTGGAGGTCATCGGGCCAAATCTCATTATCTTAGAGTTGCCTTGCAATGAAACAAAATCTCTCCTACTGTGAATTTATTAAAACACAGAATCAACTAGCTAGTCACCAAGCAGTTATTAGGACTGGAATAAGTGCTGGAGGTAGAAAGAAAGTGAAAAAAGTGAATCTCAGAGTTGGAAGAATTTCAGAGTTGGAAGTGACTTCAGTAGCCATATATTTCAGCCCATATCCAATCCCCTCAAAGAGAATACCTAGGATGATACCTAGTCAGTCTTGGTTCAAAGACCACCAGATGGGGGAATCCACTTTATCCCAGACAGACCATATTAATCAGATATATTCAGTTCATCAAGCATCAATTAGATACCTACTATGTTCAAGGCACTGGGCGCACAAAGACAAAAACAAAATGGCCCCTGTATTCAAGAAGTGTCTATTTTCAAGAGTAAGAGAGACAAACTCCAACTCAAAACCCACCCAGAAGAACTGTTTTGGTGCAAGAAATCCTCCTTTGCCCCTTAATGTTCATTAAGTGTATTTATAAAGGGTTACTCAGTCAACAAGCATTAATTAAGCACCTACTATGTTCTAGGTACTGTGTTAAATGCTAAAGATTCAAAGAAAGGTTAAAACAATATCTTCATTCAAGAAATAAACATTCTAAGTGGGAAGACAACATGCAAATTACTGTATATAAATACATATAAGATCTATATCTCTACATATATCTCTAGAGATATAGAAACATATCTCTATCTACATGTGGATATGTAAGAGAGAGATAGAGACAGAGAGACAGAGAGGAGGAAGGGAAAGAAAGGAGAGAGAATTGAGAGAGAAGAGTGGGGAGGGAAGGCAGAGAAGGGAGAGAGAATTAAGAGGGGAGAGAGAAAAAGAGAGAGAAATGAGACAGTCCCTGCATTCAAGGAACTTACCATCTAATGATGAAGACAGTGTGCAAGTATGTGTGTGCTTGTGTGCATTTTTACACAGAGACATATATAGAATACACAAATACACACATAAATACAAAAATAAATAGAAGGTAATTTTGCCAACAAAGGCACCAGCAGCTGGGAGAGGGAAAACAGGGATACCAGGAAAGTTATCATGCTGAAGGCAACATTTAGATTTAACTGAATTTAAGGTCACATTACATATACATCATACTCAAAAAGGCAGAAGGGCAACAGCCCCAGGATAAGCGGAGATGCAAAAAACCTGGTGATTATCAGCCCTCCCTGGAGTTTTAATTATCCAATTTCCTATCATATCCTCTGTAAAAATACTGAAAGCGGTTGATGCCTGATAACTTGCTCCCCTTTTAAAATGAAGCTGAAACCCACAGAACAGTTTCTATTTTCAAATGAGATCAGGACAACTTAATGATGCAATCTTACCCAGTGCCCGAAGCAGAAAGATGTTAGAAATCTATTAGCTGGTGATTTTTTGTTTTGTTTTGTTTTGTTTGCTGTCAGTTACAGACTGACCCCCCAACAGGCTGGTTCTAATTTGAAGGAGACAAATTTGGATTCCATTGCAACCACCATGAGAGAATTGTAGGAATGAATCACTCAAGGCCGATGGTCATGTCCCAGCAGTGAAGATTCCACTCAGTAGTGCCCTCACACACAGAATCATGTCAGAAGCCCAAGAATTTTTATTCAACAAATTATGGAATGATTGAGGCTGGAATAAGAGGAGATGAGAAGGAAAAGGTAGATGATTACTTTGTATGCACATCATGCCCTTTGCAGATTTCTCTGATAAAGGTGGTACAGGTGTTACGACCAAGAGGAAGCAGGAGGGAAAGGTTCTCCCCTCAAGGTCATATTAAAAAGGTAATGGTGAAGCCAACATTGATTGACCACATGGCCCTGGGCACACTGCTGACCTCTCTTCATTTTATCTGCCTCAGATGGTTCTTACGAGATTCAAATGAGACCCAACCAGCCCCTTAACTGGTTTCAGGGAAACATGCTATCGCCAATGTCCTGGCTGAAGAATATTGACTCCCTTTCTTGAGAGCAGGCACTGATTTTGTTTTGTTTTTTCTTTGACTCTTCCAGCATTTTGCAAAGGGTCTGGAGCATACCAAAGACTTAATAAATTCTTGTGACTGCTTACTTAAAACATTATGGGAAGATGCTAGTTCCACTGGAACAATGTCAAAAGCCATGGAATGACAGAAATTTTGAGCTGCAAGGGACTTCATTGGCCATCCAGCACAACCCATACTCTAAAGCAGGATTTCTTAACCTGGTCTCCATTCACCTTTTAATTTTATTTTTCATTTTTTTAATTCCATTTGAGTAGAACTGGTTTCTTTTGTCATCCTACGTATTTTATTTCATGCATTTAAAATCATAATTTTGAGAAAGGATCCATCCATAGGCTCTATAAGGCTGCCCAAGGAGGACAAAAATGGGTTAAGAATCTCCTCTCCAAAATAGTTCCTCCCATCCCATAACATACCCAACAAGTAGTTATCTGACCACCTATTAGGAATGGATGATAGTACATCGTCAACTTTCAGCAGTAGAGCCTGGATATAAAAGTCAGTTCAATTCAACAAATACTTCTTAAATACTTTGTATGCAAGGAACTAAAAAATAAAAATGAGATAGTCCCATCTTTACAGAAGTTTACCTCCTACTGGAAGAATACAACATTACAAAATCTACACAAAGAATACAAAACCATAGACTTAGTACTTCATTGAAATGCATTTCCAGTGAACTCTTGGGAAAAATGCCTTTCACATCCAGAGAAAGAACTATGGAATTGGATTGCAGATAGAAACAGGCCATTTTCTTTTGTATTATGTTTTGTTTTGTTTTATGGTTTCTACCATTCATTTTAATTCTTCTATGCAACATGCATTTAATAGGAATGAACGTGTAGAACCTATATAAAATTGTATGCCATCTCAGGGAGGGAGTGGGGACGGAGCACAGAATGAGGGGAAGGGAGTGGAAAAAATCTAAGATATATGGAAGTGATTGTTGAACACTGAAAACAAATAAAATAATTCAATTTAAAAAATACAAAACCATTTCAAGAGGGGAAAGAGCCTTAGCAAAGGGGATAATAGTAAGGTTATTAATCATAAGAAGAATACAAACAACTAACACTGATATTGTGCCTACTGTGTGCCAGGTACCTTGCTAAATGATTTAAGGGTATTATTTCATTTGGTCCTTACAACAATGCTGGGAGGGAGGTAGTTATTATTATTCCTGTTTTTGAGGTGAGGAAGCAAACAGACTTACACAAGGTCACCTGGCTAGTAAGTGTCTGAGACCAGATTTGAATTCAGGCTGCCCTGAAGGATCAGGAAAGACCTCATGTAGAACACTGTCCCTGAAAGAAACCAGGGAATCTAGGAGATAGAGGGAAAGAGGGATGATATTCTAGACATGGAGGATGCCAGAGTTGGGACATACAATAGCATTTTAGGAACAAAAAGGGATACATATGATATGGCAGACAGAGTGGTGGACCTAGGGTCAGAAGGGCCTGAGTTCAAATCTTGCCTCAAGACACTTACTAGCTGTGTGACCTGGGCAAGCTATTTAAACTCTCTCTGCCACTGTTTCCTCATCTGTAAAATGGGGATCATAAGAACATCAACTTCCCACAGCAGTTACGATGATCAAGTAAGACCGTATTTATACAGGGCTTAGCAGAGTGCCTAGCACATAGTAGGTACTATACAACTGTTAATTATTGCTATTATCATCATTGTTAGTCTGGATGGGGATTCTTCCTAATATTTTATGGAGGCTGAGTTTCCTGTGAGTCAAATGCCATTTATTAAGCACATATTGACACTTAATAACGATAAGCATTAAATTTATTTTTTTCACATGTTTCAATTAAATGCTTTGATCCATCGATTTGTGGTTTCTGCTCAGTTTGAGTGAACTGCTGAATAGTATACACCAAAGCTCTTTATTCCACCTACTCTGAACTCAAGAGCCCAAGAGCTGAATGGGCAACCCATTTTTGTGGGGGATCGGAGACTTTTAAAGAATATATGTGAAAGGAGTCATACAACAAACTATGCTTATTCCATCAATCAGAAATCCAGTGAGGGTTTTTTCTTGATTCTTTCCTCAAAAATCTGTTTTAATTTTACAGCAGTCTCCTCCTCCATTCCCTTTTCTTTTATTTCAGTATTAAGCCTTAGTTGTCATTCAAGGAAATCAGCCTTGTGAAACCAACATACAATGCTGTCAAAGAAACATAATTTAAAAGATAAATATTTCCCTGGAAAAGGTTCATGGTGGTGGGTGAGCTGGCTGTCACCTCGCCAGTGAGACATTTCAAAGACCAGTAGGAAAAATTGTTATCAGGGAAATGCATGATGGGCTAGCCATGCAGCAAGGATGGAAGAGATTGAGTGAACAGCCAGATCCTCCACTGGTAACCTCCCAAGATGGGAGAAAGCAAGGAAAGACTCCAGACCCTTGGGTGGACCTCTCATGGGAAACTTCAGGTAAAGCTTACACAGGCTGAGCAGGCATAGATGAGTCCCAATCAGCACTGATGGAAGGCATATCTAAATCGATGAGGGCAGAGATCCATTTGAGCATCACTATACGTTTGGTTGGACAATCCTTGAAAATTTTGTTAACCTAACACAAATGAACTCTTTTAGAAGCCTGCACATTTGGATGCCCAAATGAAGAGCTACCACGACAATCCAATTATTGGAGAACTGGCACTCAATGGTGTGTGTCCAGTGCTGTTGGTGTATAAAGTACAATATATGTGTGATAGTTATTTGAAATCATATCTGTTGACTTTAAGCCCTTCTTGGTATCCTCCCCATGATGATACAGGTTCTTTGTATCTTTCCACTATCTTTGTGTCATTCCACTTTCTAGCAGATCTAAAATTCAGATTAGCTGATTACCCCCTTTCCCTGACCTCCAACATTGTTATTTTTAACTTGTTCTCAAAGAGGACCATAACATCAGGGAGGTTATGTGAACTGGATTTAAGTGAGGTAGGGCTGTGCAAAGTCATCAGCCTCACTCCCTCCTCATGGGGCCAACTAGATACAGTCTAGATACAGTCTTTGTTTTTAGCAAAGGGAAATTATGGGAAATTAATCCAACTGGCAGGTTTCAAGATAGTACAACCTCACTCTCTCCTCCAGAGCCATTTGGGTCCAGTGGAAAGATATAAATCATGGAGGTTGCCCTGGATGCAGTGGGTTTTTTTAAGCTAGGATTTTTTCAAGCTTTCATGTTGTCTGAGGCAGCACCCAATCAGAGATTAAGGCTAGGTAAGAAATGAAGTAAAAAATGACCTCTTTTATCTACTAAAAAAAAAAATCAGTCTGGGAGAAGGTCCTCAGGGTTTCTGGCCAGAACAGAAACAAGTTCTATTTACACTTACTCAGTGCCCAAACAATGACCAACAGAGCCCAGAAGGCCCTCCAATGTAACCAATGCAGAAGCCACTTTCATACCAAAGAATGACATCCCTCCATTCGTGGCCACTACTTGCTATTACCTGGGGGAACAGCAGAAAGAGAGAAACAAAAGTCTACAAATGGCAGCTGTGTTCTCAGCAGCCTCTATCAAATAATATAGTTATTAAGAATCTTCTCTGAATCTTCCTCTATGGGAGAGGCAAAGAAGTGAAGCTCACCTCCTTGAAATGAGGGACAGGGGAAGGAGCTCAGGCTGTGGAGTTAGAGGATCTGGGTTCAAGTCTTAACTCTTCTGCTATTACCACAGTGGCCTTAGGCAAGTCAACTCATCTCCATGGACCTCACTTTCCTCATCTGTAAAATGAACTGGAGAAGGAAATGGCAAAACCACTACAATATCTTTACCAAGAAAAACTCAAATGGGGTCAAGGAGAGCCAGACATGACTGAAATGACTGAACAAGAAAAAAAGTCAAAGCATTGGGCTAACTGACACCTGAAGCCCCTTCCACCTTTCATTCTGGGTTCCTATACTGAATGAATAAATCAATAAAAAAATTCATTGTGTTTACTCTGTGCTAAGCACCAAAGATACAAACCAAAAAGTTAGTCTCCACTCTCAGGGAATTAGAATTACATTCTAATAGGAGAAAAAAAAAATAAGAAATATTTCAGTTACAAGTCAGATGGAGAGGTCTCATGGTCTTCCTTTTACAACATTTCCACAGATAAAATCAGATCCATTTCTGATGTCAGGCCATTTGACATTGCCATGTAACAGACAGATCTGTTATCCTGACTTTTAATCTTCAAGGAGTCAAGCTCACTCTTCTGAGGCATCCCAGGAATAACTGAATTAAACCTGTTGGACCAGCAGCAAATGATAAGCCCTCAGTACCCAAGAAATGACTGAACCTTAACAAGGTGTGGGGGGAAAGAGAAGGGAGAAAAACTAGCAAAGAAAATGTGAAGGAAACACACCAAAAAAACACCCATCTCTGAAAAAATCTTCCTGTCTCATGTCATCAGGCAAAAGATGTCAAAAATCTAAAGGAAGGTTCTATGTCCTCATGTGATAGCTATTATAGGAAGGTTTCCCCTTCATCCCAAGGATAAAATGGTGCTGTCATTGCTAACAAGACATCCGTACATCTTTGAAGGGGAAAAGCACGCTGGCTCATCTGAGACAATCAAACATGTCATCCATCCAGTAACTACGCGAGGAAGAAATACACACAATCCTTCCCTCTGATGAGATACATACATAAGCTATTTTCGCAGGACATACTTACTAATAACAATATCTATCACTGATGCAGCACTTTAAGATTTACAAAGCACTTCATATATACTAGCTAAGTTCAGCCTTCCACTTTAGTAAGAAAAGTACCCCAGGTGTTGTGATCCTCATTTTGCAGAGAAGGAAACTGAGGCTCAAAGAATAAATGACTTGCCTAGGGTCACACATCTGGTAAGTGGCAAAGGCTGGATTCAGATCCAACTCTACCTTGCCTCCAAGCCCCATCCCTGCTTTCACTATTCCACACTCCAATCTTTTCTAAGTTGATTTCATGAGCTAAATGTGAACCAACATGGCAAAGTGAATTGAGTGCTGGGCTTGGGGTCACTGAGTCTTGGATTCAGAGCTAGAAGGAGTCTTCAACCTTTTCATTTGATCATTAAGGCAACATGCCCAAAGAGGTCATACAGGTAGTGGGCAGCAGAGGTAAGATCTGAACCCTCTGACTACAAAGTCTGTCTTCCTTCTACTGTAATAGATTGCTTCTCCAAGTTCAGAAGACAATATCTGAGATTTACCAGCCATTACTTTCACTCTCAGACTCTCAGGCCACTCTCAAACTAATCTGTAAAGATGTAGATTGTTTGACTCTGATTCCAGGGGAGACTTTCTCACACCAACCAAACAGTAAATCCTTGGCATATCGACCTGATCATGACAAATTGCAATAGCAGCCACCCTTGTTTTTATTTATTTTTATGTCTCACAAAAAATAAATAATACTAATTACTCACATAAAGACAAGTTATTTTCTTAGGTCTTTCCAAAGAGTGTATTAATCATCTGATAATGTTATAATTCATTATTCAATTTGTAGGCAACTGAATTATACAGAAGAATATTGGCCATTGCAAATAATGTTCAGCCCTCCAGTGAAGTTTCGGTCTGACCTATCTCTCTCATGTGGTCACTGACACTTACCTCCCTCCATCACTACCTGAGGATTTCAATCCCCACCAGGGTTATATAAATCAGCCTGTCCCACAGCTGTAAAAACAGACCTGTAATATTTCCCTATCTTAGTCTCCTTTCCCATTCTTAAAGAGGTCTGTACTTCTTTTCCATCCACTTTTTTCCCTTCCTTTTTGTGTGTATACTACTATAGTGATGAGGATGAGCAAGCTGGAATTTTCTGTTTGTGTTCTTTCAAAATGTCACTCACTCAGCTAAGAATTGATCCATTGATTTTGGAAGCAAGTAGGTATTAGGTTCAGAAAGTGCCTATGAAAGTTTATGCCTTCTACCAGAGATCTCACTACTAGACATAAACGCCAAGGAGGACCATGTTAGACAGAAAGGTCCAATATAGACCAGACATTTATAGCAAGATTCACAGTGCTCTGCAGAAACAAAGAATCAACAGCAGAGTGATATTCATTGTTTGAGGAATACCTATTTTGGTAGATGAATGTAAGGGCAGGGACAGAGAAAAAGCCTGTGATTTCATTGGTATAGTGAATCAGGGGAAGAAACTCCCTCCACTAATGCAAGTTTTCACCTTCACTGCCACTGATAATCTGGAGTCCTGAGAAGTTAAGTGATTTGTCCAGAGTCCTCCAACCATGAGATGTTGGAGACAGGACTTGACCTTACTCCGAGGCCACTCTATCTACTATGACACAGTACCTATCAGACTAATGTCACAGGATATTATTACAGTATATGAAACAATGAATATGAAGAATTCAGAGAAACACAGGAAGACATATGAACTGACGCAAAGTGAAGTGAACACAACCAGGAAAATAATAAAATCAATCAATCAGCATTTAATTAGAGTCCACTAAATGAAAGATCAGTAACAAAAAGTGGAAAAAAGAAGGCTCTGTAATAATAACATTGTCTTGCCTAATAATGATGGCTTTGCCCACTAAAGCTACTATTGTGTTTAAGACAGTTTCAAAGGACCAAAATGCATTAATAGATTCAGTGGATTTGCACATACTAGAAGTAGGAGGAGGAAAATTTTTATTTCAAAGTAAAATGATAATATCAGTATGTATTATTTATACATGAAATGTACTTGTAGAGATAGGAACAATTATAGTAAAATGACTAAAAATTATTTTAAAAATCCTTGCATCACTTGACATAATGTGTCTGGTCTTTCTAACGTTAAGAGTGACAGTGCAGCTGAGAGAATTACCAAAAGAATGGTTCAGAGGTTGATTGCTCAGGGTGGAACAGAGTCCATCTGGAGGGGAAAAAAGCCTACTAGAGGTGGCAGAAAGGAGTCAGAAACAACTCACCTTATCTTCGACATTTTGCTTAAAGCTAGCACTGCTCCTACCTAATTCTGCCACCACAAAACATTTTGTGGCCCTTTCAGAGAAAGAAGAGACTCTGTCCTTTCATGGTCAGAGAGAAGTGTCAGAGATATTCAAGTCTGGTGCTTGTTGGGGTACTACTTGCAAATGAAGACACCTTCCAGGTTCTTTCAGTGTTGCATGAGATTTTCATGCCCCCCATGGCCAACACTTACCTGGAAAAGAATCTCTTCTACATTACTTACCAAGTGCCCAAACCCTAACCTAGCCTCTGCCCAAAGACCAGTCCATCTTGGAAGAGCTCAAATCACTTCCATCATACTCCAACTTGCCTCATTCTAAGTTCTGACCACTGCTCCAAGTGCCATCTTTGGAGGACCCAAGCAAAGCAATTCAAACTACTCTTTTATGTGATGACCTTTTAGACACTTGAAGACACTTATTATACCCCTTGTCCTTGAGCCTTCTCTTGTCCAGCCTAAATAGTCTCCATCCCTTTGAAGACTCCTGTTAAGGCATGAACTCAAGGTCTTTTGCAATATTGATGACCCTCTTACTGATGCCGATTTCAATTTTAAACAGCTGCAAGAAAGAGCCTCAATGCTCCAGAAAGCAAGCCTGGCCCTTGGTCCACTTAGATATCCTATTATCCAAACACACTCAGCTCTTCTCCCTCTCCTAAAACCAGATGAAAAGCAAGATAGATTTATTCTGTCTTTTCTTCCTTGTGACAGGAGCATGGAAAATTTCCAGACTTGCCTATGACCTCCAAATAAGATTTACAGAAAACCATAGGAAGTTCTATATATTGGGAGTTTTACCAAAACACAAGCACTTCCATCACTCAAGAATCAGGACAGAAAAATAAATCTCCTTCTCAACAGCCCTTACCTAGTCAAGATTTGAAGCAGGAAATTACATGCTGCTAGCCTTCCTACTTTCACAAATTCCATCATTTCTAGGGGCAAAAATAAAGATGGGTTCAGTCTCACTGTCACTTTAGAATTGTTTGTCCATAGTGTCAGCCAAATCAACGCCTGAAGACACAGGTTAAAAGAACAAAATGCCCATTCCTAACTCATCATGGGGAAAAACAAAGTCAGGTTTCCTAATGTTTAAATAATTAAATTACATAGTGGGTCCCCCAGGCTCGCTCCCTCTCTTCTAACCTCCCACCATATTTGGCTGTATCATAACTCTGTTATTGGCCTTGCCACTGACCTGATGGGAAGGGAAGGGTCCCCAGCGTCCCACCAGTCCTTCGGGGGGCTGATGTACATGCACCAGAGCTCCCAGCTGTAGCCATGTGCTGAGTTCTCATACCGTTGTACCTCAAAGTTGTCTTGTTTGATGTTATCAATGGAGGGGAGGATCACCCTCTTCCGGTTTTCCTGGATTCTGGACAGGACCGGCTCAGCCCTAAGAAACAGGAGAACGGAGGCAAAGGTAGCTGGGTTAGCTAGCTCATCTGAGACACCCCAGTCCATGAGTTGAACACATTCTAGCGCTCAATTAATCAATAACCATTTTTTAAAAAATCAAATACTCTGTGGAAGATACTTTGTTAGGTCCTGAGGGTCTGATGATGAGAATAAAGCAGTCCCTGGCCTCAGAGAACTTACATTATATTGATGGTAGGTTTAGCTGATAAAGCAAGGATTCAAAGTATCTTTTGGATATCAGAGGTAGGTATGTTTGTTGAACAAGAAGGGTCCTCAGAGGCCATCTAACCAAACTCTTCAATTTACAGATGAGGAAACTGAGGCCCATAGAGGTGAAGAGATTTAGGATTACAGGTTCATAGCTGGAAGATAACTCCTTTAAAGGCCTCCCTCCCTAACTACCTCATATGTATTTTGTTCTCATTTAAGAGATGGGGAAACTGAGTCCCAGAGAGATTAAGGAATTTAGGATCATAGGACTACAGATTTAGAGCTGGAAAGCACTTTAGAGGTCATATTAAATGAAAATGAATTAATCGATGCCCTCATTTCACAAAATAGCAAACAAAAGACAGCAATCATTCACTTGCTAAAGGTAATAAGAATTAGAGTCTGGATTTGAACTCATATCTTCTGACTCCAGAGGAGACAGTGATTTTTCTTCAACATTATACCACACTCCCTGGATGTCCCTTGTACTACATTAGGGTGCCCACCCTCTGAAAGCTGGAAACTTCAGCAGCCACTTTAGAAGTGAGCTGGGCTGCCAAGTCATTCCCATTTTGGAGAATGATTTGCATTACACCAAGTATTTTTTAAAGGTTTCTCTCCTGTCAGTGATAGATGAGGTCTAATTTCCTGCTGGTACTTGATTCCCATTCTGGAAAATAGGTCAATTCTGCCTGTGATGGAATGTTTTTAATATGAATTTCACTGTATTATACATTCTCTTATACTGCATTGCAGCTAATTGATTAAGCTAAATTGATTTTCTAAAAAGATTTAATTTCATTGATTAACGATGCTGGAGAGAATTAAATGTCATAAAGCAAAAGGCAGAGAGATGCCTGCCTTATCATCAGTGTCTTTTATTCTTCCAAAGCCCCAAGAAAAATCAGGGCTCTTTGTGGAAAAGGTACAAGTGAAGGAGAACATTGGTGGTTTGGTGGAATTGAGCAATGTCTCTGTAGTCAGAAGGACTGGGATGAAATCCTGTCCCTTTGTCATCTTGGGTAAGTCATTTCACTTTGAAGGACCTTGGTTTCCTCATTTGTAAAATGTTTGCAAAACATGTAAAGTCTGTCCCAACTCTAATCCAAGATCCCATGTGCTATTTCCATAAAGGGCTCTAGGAAGGGATCATTTTCCAGAATCTTGAAGAAAAAATGGTTCTTGGGTATGAGAAAGATAATTGCCCCAACTCATCATGGCGCCCACTCAGACTGTGGAAAGAACTAGATGGAAATAACTTATAGCTCTGTCTTCTGCAGGAATTTGTCACCTTTAATTTACCTACATCCTCCTTTGCCTTTTTAAAGGAAGTAACAATATTTGTTCATTCACTCTCATTTACCCATTCATTAATTTATTTAATGACCATTGAACGCCCTCTGGTCACAGGATCAAGACAGAACATGGCTTCTGCTTTGATGAAGTTCATCAGCCCAGTAGGGGGATCACACAGCCTGGCCCATTGGCCAGCACCTAATAGAGATTTAACAAATGCTTGTGGAATGTGGCATGCTCAATCAGTTTTCCATGTACAAATGAGTGGTGTACAAAGGGAACTTCATTTCTCACACACTCAAATGAAAGCTATGGTTGAGCAAAGTACTTTATAATGGGGCTTTATGTTCATGAGGCCCCACTCAATAGAGATCTTCAAATACCATCCAGTGCATCACTTCTCATAAAAGGAATTCATTCATTCAACCATTCCATCATTCAACAAATATTTAGCAAATAACTATAAAAGACAACATAATATGAGAGTGGGGGTGAGAGGAGACATAGTGCTGGTACTATAAGGAGAAAAACTGTATCTGCCCTCAAGGGGCATTTCATCCAGTTGTATACAGGTGAGTAGTCATAAATTGTGTATGATGGAGAGGTAAAATAATGAGGAAAGGAGGATAAAAAAAGACCTGGTGTCAAATTCTTACTCCCATATGGGCTGAACTAAATGGTCTCAGAAGTGCTATTGCATGCTGAAATTGAAATTATGATATGGTCAGTGGCATACTGCTAGGCTATTAACGACAAACTCTCATATATATATTAAGCACCTGTTTACTGTGGATATAAAAAGGGGCAAAAGACAACCCCCCTCACTGAGCTTATAATCTAATGGGAGAGATAACATGCAAATACATACAAAGCAGGTGTGTACAGGATACATAAGAAATAATTAGCAGAGGGAAGGCACTGGAATTAAGAGGGGGTGGGGAAGGCTTCAGGTGGAAGGTGGGGTTTTAATTGGGACTTAAGGGAAGCTAAGGAGGGATTTGCACTTTTAGCTGGTTTCTAAATGCTCACTGAACATTTAAGCAGCCACTCGATAAGCATTGATTAAGCACCTACTAAGTGTTAGGCACTGAGGGAAGCACTTCAATTTTAACATTGAACAACCAGCTTCTGCCCATCCCTGAAGAGAATACACAGTATTGCACAGTAAGTGCATTGAAGATAGTGCAAATAAAATTCTACATGAGGCATGAAAGGGAAGATCAGAGGGTGACAAGTTCTTCAAAGCACTAAGCAAAAGAACTCAGGTATTGCCAGGCAGGTGAGAGGCTATGCAGTAACTGGTCCATTTCGGATGGAGTGTAGCAAACAAGGAAGGAACAGCATGAGAAAACACCGTAATTATACACAGTGGCACCACACACAGCTACTAGGGAATCACCATCTATTTCTAAGAAGTGGTAGGTATGGACCTCTGGCAAAGGGAAATTATTCCAACAGTCTTAAAGTGGAAGAGAAGGGGAGTAGGGATGGGAAGAAAGGATCAGAAAAGAAATGAAGTCACCAAAACCAAAATTTACCCACTTCTCCAGTTTCCCCAGAATTAGCCCTATTGGCAATCTTATTCTCTTTTAAAATTTGAAATGCATCTCCCTGACACGGCTCAGGGCAGAACTAAGTAGCACCTACCAGCCAGCAGTAAACTCTACATGGGCATCGAAGAAACCAGTAATTTGCCCCGTGGCCACCTTCCAGCCTTCAATCCGTGCCCGGATGAGCCCTTCCCTCTTCTGGTTCCGTACCACCTTCACCAGACCCGGATACCGCTTATGAACGTACTCCTCCAAAGGTGCCTTCAGCTCCTCTGCAAGAGACAAAAACATCAGAGAATCTGATCACAGTCTGATTTCAGATTTGTGCCTGTAATACTCCTGATCAATACCAGTCACACTGGGAAGTCAGGGGCGAATTCCACCATACTTAATCTCTGTCCCATTGATGATTCTTTAATAAGGATTTGGCTAGTCCAAAAGTCAAGACATCACCTCTAATCTGCATTATCTTAGATGATTACCTTCTTTACCTTATGCTAAGATGAGATCAGGTAAGGAAATAGCTCAGATAAGGCTACAGATTTGGAGTCAGAAAGACCTGAATTCAAACTCTGCCTGTGATACTAGTAGATAGAAAGTTAGTGACATCAGAAAAACCTGAGTTATCCTCAGTTACTTCATCTGTAAAATGGGAACAAAGTTCACAAGGGTGGTATAAGAATCAAGTGTCATACTTTATGATCATGGGGCTTTCCATAAAAATGAGTTTCTATAATATGGTGGGACCCAACCCTGGGTGATATCCAGTCTGCCATAGGAGGGTCCATGAGGAACCAAGGAAAAAACCCTCAGCCCACTAAGTCCTTCTGTCTGCTTGCGGTCACTGCTCAAAGGGTATGCACCAGTCAACCAGCACTTCTGGGAGACATGCTCTTTATAACCTCTTCTCCATCACTGGACAATAGCCTCTACTCAGGGAGGGCAAGCAGACCCTTCACTTCTTATGGAAGATGAGAGGGTCACCTATCCATTTAGTGAAAGACATCGACACTTTGGCCTGGATGGTTCTTAGGGTGAGTGACTGTTAAGTCATATCCTTGCCTGTAGACTTGGTACATTGGACAGGGCATTCAATCTGCAGTTCAAATTCAGCTTCTGATATTTATAACCTGTGTGACTTCAGTCAAATCGTTTCACTCAGACAGGAAAACAAAGAAAGGGTTGGACTAGATTTGGGGTTCTCTGATGCCTTGACAGCTAGCAGATCTTCCAGGAAGGATTAATTCTACTCTCATGTTGTGTCTGTTTGCCCAGGTTTATCATTTCATTGATATTGGAGACCCTGGTAAGGAAATTCCCTCTAACAGGGTGAATCATCATCTTCTAGTCTTAGAAAGCTAACAGGGAGCATGGAACATTTTAAAAACTTGTTCAAGGTCACTCAGTCTGAGAGGAAACACTTGAAACCAGTTCTTTCTGACCCTGGGGCCATCTCTGTATCCATCAAGGTACACAACCCTCTCTCAAACCGGGACATTCTTGCCAGACATTGTTGACCTTCCATCTACTACTACTTCCATCACTTTCATCCTAACTGCTTGGGACAAACTTTCCCCATGAAAATGCATCTAATGATCAGAGCTTGGTGTTTTGTGTGGGAGACAAAAAAGAGAAGCCTGGATTAGATCTGAGACCAAGCGTCACATTCTATAGAATGAAAAGTCTACAAGACATTTTTAATGTATGTTAAGCTAACAATCAACAGCCCTCAGTTTTCATCCTTCCTCTGTCGTTAACTAGGTCTAAGACCTTGGATGGGTACTAGAATGGAAAGAACAATCAGAGGACCTGGGTTTGAATTCCCACTCAACCCTTTAACACTGTGTGACCTTGGGGCAAATCATTGTCACAGTGTTGGACTATCCACCTCTGAGGTTCCTTCTGACCTAGACCAATGGTCCTATGAGTTTAATCTCTGCACAGGCTCCATTACTCTCCTCCCCTCCCTTGCCATTAACACGGTATTCACATTCTTAACTATTTTTGCATCATGGATCCCTGTGGCAGTCTGATGATGCCTGTGGACCCCACAGAATGATATTTTCAAATAAATAACTAAATTTTGGTTAGAGTCCAAATTCACAGAACCCCTGAAATCTATCCATAGACTTCTTGGGGAGATCTGTGAACCCTAAATAAAATAACGCCATTCCAGAGGGAGTCTTGCTAGGACATTTCACAGTTTTTCTTGAATTTTTAATGTCCCATTTCAACAAATTACAATTAAATGCCTACTTGGTAAAAGGTGCTATTCTGAGTACTAAGGATATGAAGACATAAATTCCCTTAAGCACCTTACATTTTGTGGGTAGAGGTGGATCCTAATAGGTCCTAAAGTAAATGCAACATGTATATAAAGTCAACACAGAGTAATTGTACTGAGCTGGGGGGAAGGAGGCTGTAGGGAGGAGGAATCTAATGAAGCTAGTGAAACTTGGGCTGGTTTGGGAGGGTGGGGAATAACAACAAACAGAGATTCCAAGAAGCCAAGGAGAGGAAGGAAAACAACCCAGATATTATGGATAAGGCATTCACCAGAGGTGCCCCATCCCTGAACCCAGCATCCTTTTTTCCCTTCTCTCCTGTTTTCCTACTTTTTGCTACTTTCAGATCAACGCACAGACTATGCCTAACAGTCCTCTTTGGCCAGGAGTTAACAGCCAATAAACTTTCTTCAGGTTTTCAGGGCATGGTTTTGAAAAAAAGGTAGGTACAAACGATGCCACTCTCATGGTCACAAAATCCAAAGACATGTCATTATCAGTAGAAGTCATTTTATCCTCCATAAGTCTATCAGGAATTGATGGGGACAGAGAAAAGACAACAAATCCATCAACTTAACCAGCAAGGTCAAGTTTCAGGGCCACGGTACTTTGCTTCCCACCCTCCCCAATCCTTCAGTGGGTGCTTGAGGACTCACTTTCTATATCTATGATGTCTCTGTTCCTAAGACTGGTCTAAAATCCATCTTCAAAGTTCCCTGATCCCAAGAATAAAGAAAGGATTTATGCTTCTTTGGAGACACTTCAAGTTCCATGGATGGCAAGCCCTTAAGCTCAAAGGACAACACAAGGTCACTTAAGGACTTGGTCTCCAGGATAAGTGGGAGGTATTACCCAGGGGAAAGAATGACAGATCCGTGTAGGCTCACAGCTTTCCCAGCAAGGCCCAGCTTTCTATTTCCTTTTATCGATGTACTCTGAGAGTCTGCTCTTCTCATTACAACCTCACTTTTATTCTAAGAAACGCTGGCCTACACTAGTATGTTACGCACACACACACACACACACACACAACCTCCTAAAAGTACAGACAGGCATACGGGCACACAGGCCCTCATTCCATTATCCCACAGAAGACAATGACATGTAAGATGGTCACCATGGCTAAGAACAACAGACTAGACTCTGATGTGGAAAGTTAAAGCTTCATTCTCCATTTGCTTTATGAACAATCTTTTGATTTTAAGCCTCTTCTAATAAATAAAAGCATTTCTGCTTTGAGAGCATCTAATAAATAAAAGCATTTCTGCTTTGAGAGCTGTTTCCCTGACAGCCCTCTCCCGTGGGTGCTGCTTCTCCCTTTCATGTTATGGAGGAGAGCAACCCTCCTTGTACCAACATCCCACATCTCTGATTGCGGGGGCTTCAGTTCTCTGCTGACTTCCTCAAAGGAAACCAAACATTTCTCAGAATTCACATCTACTTTAAAAGGTGTCAAGGAGGCAGGGAGTACATGTTTTCTTTTGAAAATCAGAACTTCAAGGTAGAGCAAAGATTTTTCAAATGTTGAACCAAAAGGTAAGACATCAACTTTGTTGAATGTGATAAATGAGCATGAGAATATTTCCTACTGGGTCTCAGTAGAATTCAGACAATAAGGGTTTGATTTGTCAGAGCCAAGACCAAGGGTAGGGAAGGACTCAGATTCCAGGGACCAGATGAGGATTGATGATAACAAAGACAGGTAGACTCCCAATGTTCCCCCCACACACAACAAAAAACTTGCATTGTGGGCCCATTAAAGAGGAAAGAAAATTCATTGAGAGAATTGTGCCTTCTCTCATCCCTAAATTGTTTTTTTTTTGTTTTCTTACATATTCGTATAGGTTGCCATAAATAATCACTATCATCTTTTTATCAAGGACCTGCTTTGTGACATGGCCATTGTCAGAAATTAGAGCCACAAGTCAATAAGGTAAGCCAACAAGCATTTGTTAAGCACCTCCTTTGTGCCAGGTCTGTGCTGGGAATTTAAGAATAAAATTATCAAGTCAATAAGCATTTATTAAGCACTACTATATTCCAGACATTGTGCTAAGTACTAGAGATGAAAATCTGGTGAAAGAGGTTGCTGCTTCTTAGTATATCCAAAGGCCATCAAGTCCCCCACATTCCAAGAGTATTCCCGAACTGTCCCTATGACTGCAGTGTTCTCTTGGGATCTCCTCTTGGAAGACAACACAAGGACTGCAATCCAAAATGGAGACTAAGTTGGCTCCAGTTTCTTGAGCTCCGTGCAGCTGTTTGACTGTCCTCTCTGGCTCAATGACCTTGTGGTGCTTCCTAGTACTTGTTTCCAGAGAATACTATTCCCAACTACAAGCAGATGTGTAAACTTTCTTAACCTTGAGTCCATCTAAAAAAATTTGATAACGATTTCCATGTTATTGGTTTCTTTTGAAATCCTATGTGATTTATGCATTTTAATTTTTTTTTTCTGAGAAGGGGTCTGTAGGCTTCACTAGCCTACCAAAGGGTTCTGCAATGCACAAAAAATTAAGAGCCTCTGGTGCATATAGAGTGAGTTCTGGCTTCTGCAAGACCATGACACCGTGCAGGGGGAAAGAGGGAGAGGTTTTTTCTTTCTGCACAGCTCACAAAATAATCCAGATTCTTCCATAGAAGGCAGGATCTATTTCCCTTTTTCATTTGTATTGTTCTTAGCTAACACAGTACCAGGCACTTAGTAGGTGCTTAAACAATGCCTTTGAAATGATAAACGAAGGCCTTATTGAATGCCAGTTGGTTGCCTTAATCTGTGTGTGTTCATCCTTCCTTGCCAAAGAAGACCATACCATCAGAGAAATAATGACATGACTTGCACTTGACTTTGTTTTGAGTGAGGGCTGTGCAAGTCACCAGCCTCATTTTTCCTCCAGAGCCATCTGAATGCAGTGACCAGATATTCATCAGGATGACTAGAGATGACCCAGGAGGAGGCAATTGGGGTTCAGTGACTTGCCCAAGGTCACACAGCTAGTGAGTGTCAAGTGTCTGAGGTGAGATTTGAACTCAGGTCCTCCTGACTCCTGCACTGGTTCTCTATCCACTGCACCACCTGTAAACATGGTTCAAAGGACCAAAGCATATCCAAATACCCTTCCCAAATCCAAGTCCTTCTAGGTCACTGTGGACCAGCAAAGATATCTGCAACATCTCCTCAAAGTCATGGAGATGGAAATGTTGTCTCCCTGTACAATGGGTGGCATATCAATTGCTAAGAAAAAAAGGCAAGTAATGGGCATAAAAATCCACTTGACATGAAGCAAATCAGAGTACACTTTCTTAGTCAATTTCTAATGTAGATACTGCTTTATTTCAAGAAGGAAAGCTCTTGCTTTAACCATTTTACATGGAAACTATTCCACAACATATTATATATACTTTGATGTTTTTAAAAAATGTCTTTAGTCTAATTGACAAAATATTCATTAAAGGCCTAAGGTATGTCAGGCACTGTGCCAAATATTGAGGATACAAGAAAAAGAAATCTCTTTCCTCTTCAGAGATCAAATAAATACCATACACAGAGAGGCAGAGAAATGGGGCAAGACGGGTTACTACCAGCTTGAGAGACCAGGCATTGTTTCCCCTAGGAGTCCTTTGTATATCTGGAAATTATAAATGTAATAACCTCAACAAATATAAATAATCAATGAGGAAGAAACAATCGAACAAGACCACAAAATCTGAACTACTTACGTTGTGAAAAGGGCAGGGAGTCAGCCAAACTTCTGGCAGAATGTTAGGAATTTTCCTAAATGGAGACTCTGAGCTGTATTAATCATATTAATAACTGTCTGTGTACTATCAAATTAAAAAACAGAAAAATTATTATTTCCCCAAGGCTAAACAACTGAGTGAAACCGGGGCTCCCCAAAATTCTTACTGTTATTTTCAAGTTTTTTTAGCTAAAAGCAGCATTAAAACTTTGGGGACTCCCCGTATTTGGGCACCTCTAAGTCTCTTTATGTTAGTGACAAATATGTTTAAGTCAAAGAGGTAAGTAAAACTTATTAGCAAAGCAATGACTCAACACATATTATTAAGGACCCATGGGACAGACACGGCACTTTGTAACTGGGGTTACAAAGACACACAGGAAACAGTCCTTGTCTTCAAGGAGGTTTCAGACTATCAGAGAAAACAATATGTACTAAATTAAGTTATAGATGGATGGACAGATACACACACACACACACACACACACACACACACTCGGGCAATTAGGTGGCTCTGATCAGTTCTGACTAGTTAGGATAGAGCATCTGACCTGGAGTCACAGAAGATCTGAGTTCAAATTCAGTCTCAGGTACTGACTACCTGTGTGACCTTGGGCAAGTCAATTAACCCTGTCTGCTTCAGTTTCCTCATCTGTGAAATGAGCTGAAGAAGGAAATGGTAAACCCCTCCAGGATCTTTGATAAAAACAAAAATGGGGCCATGAAGAGTTGGACACAACTGAAAATGACTAAATAATACAAAATACAGGAAGTGAGTGGTTACCAGAGCACTGAGTCTGGAGTCAGGAAGTCTTGCATTCAAATTCAGTTTCACCCACTTATTAACTGTGTGACCCCAGGCAAGTCATTTTACCTATCATGGCCTTAGTTTCCTTATCTGTAAAATGGGGGTGATAATAGCACCTACCTCCCAGGATAGTTGTGAGGGTTAGATGAGATAATATTTGTAAAGCACTTAGCACAGTGCCTAGAACATAGTAGGGCACCATGTACTGTCATTCATTTAACTTCGTTTTATTATCCATGTATTTACATATGTATACATGTACAATATACATGTGTACATGGATAACATGCATGTACATGTGGATCATATACATGTGTCCGTGAATCATATGCGTATATACATCGATCACATAAATATATGACATACATTTATGTGAAATATTACAGTTATAATATTCATATCACATCTATTTCTTTATTATAGTAAATATTCTCATATACATACATTTATATAATAGTTTATGTATATAGCAATCTGATCATGAATATTTATATTACATACATACATATGTGTGTGTGTATATATATATACCATTCATAAACATGTATATTTACATAACAGCATACTACATAATAGTACAACACTAGATACATATATATACCTGATAGCATTTGTCTTTCATTTTCAAAGAAGACCAGTGGCATCATGAAGTGATGTCTTGACTCCTGAGTACACGGGATTTAAGTGAGGCAGGGTTGCACAAAGTCATCAGCCTCACTGTCTCCTCCAGAGTCATCAAAGTCCAGTGGCAAGACAAAAGTCAGGACAACTGATAATGACTCAGGATGCAGTGGAGGACCTTGGCATCTTTGAGGGCTGATCAATCTCTAAGTGCCCTACTGCATCTGCTTCAACCACCTTCATGGCCGTTGGAACAAATTGTTCTCATCTGCCCATTCTAGCAGGGAAGTCTTCACACCTGGGATAAACACCACCCTAACTCACCTAAGGGTTCGAGATCTGGCGGTTACCCTCAACCTGGTTTAGCCCATCTGCCAAGACAGTTTACTGGAGTGTGGCCACTGTGCATGCTACAGTTTCTTGGAGCACAGGTAAGAGTCAGGTGGCAGTTGGACATCAAAGGTGGATGAGCAGCTGTGAAAAGGACTCATTAGTCCTCCCACCAGAGGTGCTTTTCTTTCTGAACACCCTATATACGTGTATATACACAATATGAATATATACACATATGTGTGTTTGTGCATGTGTGTGACTATAGATGGATATGTGTGTATGCTATATATTTGTGTATATAAAATTATAAAATCACCTTGGAGCATGCGGTACTCAGGGAAGGTCTCATGTAGGATGTGGCATTTGACTTGAGTTTTGGAAGAAACTAGGTTTCCTAAGGGGTTAAAAGGAGAAGAAGCACATTCCAGCCACAAGGGACCAGCTCTACAAAGTCACAGAGATGGGAGATGGAGAGTCACATCAGAGGCATAGCCAGAAGGTCGATCTGTTTGACCTGAAGAGTTAAAGAAAGGAAGTAAACAGTAAGGTAGGAGAGGTGGGCAGAAGCCAGGTTGGGGAGAGCTTCAACTCGTAAGCTGAGGAATCAGCATCTTATTCTAAAGACAAGAGGGAACCCCTGGCTGCATGAGCACCAACAATAAATATTGACTTGTTCCGAGCCTGCTAAGTGCCTCTCCATCTATGGGCTCATAAAGTTTTCTTGTTGCCATCTTTCATATCATAATGGTCAATATGGATTTCCTTCCCCTAATTCTGCCTCCTTCTCTCTGTATCACTTTCTGCATCTTTCCATATTTCATTGAATTTTTCACATTTTTGGTGTATAATGCAGTAAAATTCCATTACATTAAAAGACTCTACTTCATTCCACCATCTCCCAATCACTGTATATATGGGCTATTTCCACTTTTTTGTAATCCCAAATAAAAAAGATCTGAATATTTTAATGCTGTTTTTCCATTTCAGTAACATGCTTTGGATGCTGCCTGGATGGTGGGGCCCACAGATCAAAGGCTGTGATCGACTCAGTACCTCGTATTGTAAATTATTGACTCTCTCTGAAAAGACGACCCTGATTGATAGCTATAGCAGTGACATTCCTCCTTCTGACACTGAGTTTTCTATTTTGTGATTTTCAACTATTTGCATCCATCAAAGCAGAAGAGTACAAGGTGATGCTTCAAGGTTGTTTTAAATGAGCATTTCCCTGATTATTAAGAGTTCTGTTCATTTTTTTTAATGATAATGAATAGTTTTTGTTTCCTCATTTGAAAACTGCTCCTATCCTTTGGGGGATTGTCCTGCCTTATTAAAGAGAGGATAGTCAATCTGATTTGGCTTTATTTTTTTGGACACTGAGCACTGATTCTGGTCATATCTCAGAGTACAGGGCAGTGTCTTCTTTTAGTCCCATAGAAGGCCACACAGTCAGAATTCACTTCTACTGCCCTTGTATCCACTTCTGATAATTCTTCCATTGGAGCCTTGAAGGTGTCTGAACCTCCGAAGAATAACTGAGTCACAGGACCACTGAACATTAACATTGGAAGGGACTTCAATGACATTCTCATCCAGCTTATATAAAAGAGCAATCACCCAAATGCCATAAGGAAAAAGAAAAGGAATAAGCATACACATAGCACCTACTATATTTCGGAGCTAAGTACTACTATTATATATAATTTTTTTCAGTTTTCAACATTTATTTCCACAAGATTTTGAATTCCAAATTTTCTCCCCTTCTCTCTCCTTCCCCCACCCCAGGACAGCATGTACCCCAACCATCCCTTTCCCCAATCTACCCTCCTTTCTATCACCCCCCAACTTTAATCATTCCCCTCCCCTCTATTTTCCTGTAGGGCAAGATAAATTTCTATACCCCATTGCCTGTACAACTTATTTCCCAGTTGCATGCAAAACAATTTTGAACATTCATTTTTAAAGCTTTGAGCTCCAAATTCTCTCCCTTCCTCCCTCCTCAACTACCTTCATTGAGAAAGCAAGCAATTCGATATAGGTCTTACATGTGTAGCCATGCAAAACACTTCCATAACAATCATGTTGTGAAAGGCTAACCACTTTTCCCTCTGTCCCATCCTGCCTTCCATTTATTCCATTCCCTCCCTTGACCTGTCCCCACCAATAGTGTTTGCTTCTGATTACCCCTTTCCCTAATCTGCCATCCCTTCTTTTATCCTCCCTCTCCTATCCTCTTCCCCCGTGACTTCCTGCAGGGTAAGATCGATTTCCATACTCAGTTGAATATGTTTTATTCCCTCCTTAAGCTAAATCTGATGAGAGTAAGGCTCACTTATTCCCTCTCACCTCTGCTGTCTTCCCCCCCGTAAAATCTCTTTCTTGTCTCTTTTACATGAGATGCTTTGGGCAGCTAGGTGGTGCAGTGGATAGAGAACCAGTGCAGGAGTCAGGAGGACCTGAGTTCAAATCTCACCTCAGACACTTGACACTCACTAACTGTGTGACCTTGGGCAAGTCACTGAACCCCAACTGCCTCATCCTGGGTCATCTCCAGTAATTCTGATGAATATCTGGTCACTGCATTCAGATGGCTCTGGAGGAAAAATGAGGCTGGTGACTTGCACAGCCCTCACTCAAAACAAAGTCAAGTGCAAGTCATGTCATTATTTCTCTGATGGTATGGTCTTCTTTGGCAAGGAAGGATGAACACACACATGTGAAATGCTTTACTACATTCTACCTCTCCCTTTCTCTTTCTCTTAGTACATTCCTCTCAATGCTTAATTTTATATTTTAGGTATCTTCCCTTCATATTCAGATAACCTTGTGCCCTCTTTGTGTGTGTGTTTGTGTGTCTGTGTGTCTCGATATGTATATTTATGTGTATATATACATACACATATGTATATATACATATAATTTACACACATGCACATACATATATGCACACACATACACATAGACCTACACATATATAATATACACATACATGCATGCATGCATGCATACATACATACACACATATTTCCTCTAACTAGCCTAATACTGAGAAACGTCTCATGAATTACAAATATCATCTTTCCATGTAGGAATATAAACATTTCAACTTTAGTAAATCCCTTATGACTTCTCTTTCCTGTTTACTTTTTCATGTTTCTCTTGATTCTTGTATTTGAAAGTCGAATTTTCTATTTAGCTCTGGTCTTTTCAACAAGAATGCTTGGAAATCCTCTATTTCATTGACATTCCATTTTCCCCCTGAAGTATTGTATTATACTCAGTTTTGCTGGGTAGGTGGTTCTGAGTTTTTATCTAGGTAGGTAGAGTCTTGGTTTCAATCCTAGCTCCTCTGACCTCTAGAATATCATGTTTCAAGTCCTCTGAACCCTTGGTGTAGAAGCTGCTAAATCCTGTGTTATCCTGGTTGTGTTTCCACAATACTTGAATTGTTTCTTTCTGGCAGCTTGTAATATTTTCTCCTTGACCTGGGAACTCTGGAATTTGACTAAAAGATTCCTAAGAGTTTTCCTTTTAGGATCTCTTTCAGGAGGTGATCAGTGGATTCTTTCAATTTCTATTTTAACCTCTGGTTCTAGAATATCAGGATAGTTTTCCTTGATAATTTTTTGAAAGATGATATCTACGCTCTTTTTTTGATCATGATTTCCAGGTAGATCAATCATTTTTAAATTCTCTCTCCTGGATATATTTTCTAGGTCAGTAATTTTTCTAATGAGATATTTCATATTGTCTCCTATTTTTTTCATGCTTTTGGTTTTGTTTTATAACTTCTTGATTTCTCATAAAGT
The DNA here is from genome assembly GCA_023548195.1 of Bettongia penicillata ogilbyi. Taxonomy (NCBI): domain Eukaryota; kingdom Metazoa; phylum Chordata; class Mammalia; order Diprotodontia; family Potoroidae; genus Bettongia; species Bettongia penicillata. Next base: position 500,727 of record JAJHZJ010000284.1, read on the forward strand.
CAATAGCTTTCATTTGTTCCATTTTAATTTTGAAAGAATTATTTTCTTCAGTGAGCTTTTTGACTGCTTTTTCCATTTGACCAATTCTGTTTTTTAAAGTATTCTTCTCCTCATTGGCTTTTTGGATCCCTTTTTCCATTTGGGTTATTCCATTTTTAAAGATGTTATTTTCTTCAGCAATTTCTAGTTCTCCTTTAGCAAGCTGTTGATTCATTTATCATGCTTTTCTTGCATCACTCTCATTTCTCTTCCCAATTTTTCCTCTTCTTCTCTTACTTGATTTTCAAAATCCTTTTTGAGCTCTTCCATGGCCTGAAACCATTTCATATTTTTCTTGGAGTCTTTGGATGTAGGAGCCTTGACCTTACTGTTTTCCTATTCTTTCTTTGATCTTCCTCATCATAAGAAAATACTTTTCACCAAGAAGGTAAACTTTAAACTTATTTTTCCCCCTTTTGGTCATTTTCCCAGTCAATTATTTTAATTTTGAGCTCTTTGTTAAGTAGAGGTTGTGCTGACCCAAGTTTCAAGGGGTTTGTGCAGTTTTTTTCAGAGATGTCTCTAGGGACCTATAAATTCTCAGTTCCTCCAAAGTGGTATGATCAGAGAAGAGGTGTTTACTCCAATGCTAGCATGCACTCTGGTCTCTGAGAAAACTACAAGCACTCTTTTCTGCCCTGGAACTGTGAGAAGGATTCCCTCTCCACAGCTGCCATGAGTTCTTCCTCTCCCCAGGATCACCACTCAGGACTGTGACCCATATTGGCATCTCAGTTCCCCCAGGGTCTGTAGGCAGAGAGCTCCAAAAATAGCCACTGCTTTGGCAGTGGCTGCTGTAGCTGCTGTCACCCTGGGGTTGGGGCTGAGACTGGGAACTAAAGTTCCTCTCTTACCCAGGTGAGAAAACTTTACTACTGACCTTTGAAACTGTCTTTGGCGTTTATGGGTTGAGAAGTGTGGAAACCAATACAGCTGCCAGCTATTCAGTGCCCTGAAGTCTGCTCCAGTCCTATCTGTGCCTACCTAGGCCACACTGGACTGTGCTCCACTCCAAGCCCAGTGCAATAGATCCTTCCTATTGTCCTTCCAGATTGCCTTGGGCTAGAAATCTGTTTCACTCTGTCATTTTGTGCTGCTCTAGAATTTGTTTAGAGTCATTTTTACAGGTATTTTGAGGGGTTTGGGGGGAGAACTCAGACAGTTCCCTGCTTCTATTCTGCCACCTTGGCTCTGCCACCTTTTATTATTATTTTTTACAAATATTATCCCATTTGATTCTCACAAAAACCCTGTGAGGTACATATTATAATTATCCCCATTTTACAGATGAGGAAACTGAGGCAAATAGAAGTGAAGTGACTTGTCTGGGGTCACACAGCTAGTAAGTGCTGAAGTTGGATTTTAACTCAGGTCTTCATGATTCCAGGTCCAATACTCTATCCACCACACCACCAGCTGGCCCCAAATGACAAGTGATCATCCAGTTTCTCCAGGGAGGGTGAGTCTACCATATCTCCATTGCACTTTGCTACCTGTGTGACCTTGGGCTAGACCTTGAGGCCCTTTCAGTGGCCGTTTCTGTAAAATAAACATGTGAAGGTATGATGTACAGAATGACAGCATTGGACCAACTGGCTTCTGGGATCAAAGACTCTATGATACCTACCCCAATGCCAGATTTAACATACTCTGTTTCTTCAACTGACACTCCTAGGTCATCCACTCAAGTGCCCCCCCCATCTTCATTGGCCTCCTCTAAAAATCCAAAGAGACCTACTGGTAGTTTTCAGGGGATCCATGAACATGAATGGGGAAAGTCTCACATCTTTATTTTGATATAACTAGTTTCCTTTGCAATCCCACAGGTGTTTTTTTTTAAATTTTGAACATTTAAAAACATTATTCAAAAAAGGGGTTCATAGGCTTTCCCAGACTGTCAAAGGGGTCCAGGACACAAAAAAAGGTTAAGAATCCCTGATCTAAGATTATAAGTTGTAAGGAAGGTACCAACCTGCACTGGTAAAGGGAATTTCCTTACCTAAAAAGTTTCTTTGCCATCAAAATAATGGATCTGATCTATATCACTATCTCTGTATGCTATATACTTTCCTGAGGGATGAAGATACAAAGAGATAAGTGAAATAGTTCCTGCTCTGAAAAGACTGACATTCTATTGGAAGAGAAAATACATTTCCATACACAAAACAACAGTCCATACTGACAGATAGAAAGTGCTCCACAAATAGGGAGTAGTCTGAAATCTGACCCTTGGAGAGGTCTGAAACATGATCTCCCTATCATCTACTGAGCTAATGGGCAAAAGTCTTTGAAGGTCCAGAGTTGAGTGTTCCAGGAATGGAATTAGAGGAATGACTTACAGAAAGCATACAAAGGGAAAGTCATTATATTTCTTGTCCTATGGATGAATGGGTCTAGTAATGGAAAGGATAATGAGATGCCCTGAGAACTTGGATTGACAAGGCTACTGAATCAATCATCTGTACTAATGATACATAGGTGGTTGGGGTGAGGGAAGAATCTGGAAAGCGATCCTGAGACTTAAATACACTCTCAAATTCTCCTTCAAATTCTACCATTAATTAGAAATTTTCAGGATGCTTAATTTCTTAATTCAATTCTCCTTTACTAAAAATCTTTTTCTAAGATACATATAAGTTTTCATTTAGAATTATGCCCTACAAGCTATCAGATTATGCTTAACTTTTGATGCAACAATAACAGCAGGAGGTTTATACCCTCAAAGAAAGAGGAAAAGACTCATAAATACAAAAATGTTTTCAGCTTCATTTTTGTAGTAACAAAAATCTAAAAACTAAGGGAGTATACAGTAACTGGGGAATAGATAAATAAATTATATGGATGGTATATAAATGAAATGTAATAATTCTATGTCAAAAGAAATGATAAAGACATGGTTTTAGAGAAACATGGGGGGACTTGCATGAACTGATGCAGAGGGATGTGAGGAAGACCAGAAAAACTTGTCAGACAAAACAACAACACTGCAAAGATAAACAATTTTGAATGACTTAAAAACTCAGGTCAACCCAGTGACCAACCATGATTTGAGAGGACTAACAATGAAGCATGTTGCCCTTTCAGGACAGAGAGGTAATGGACTCAGGTGGTAGATTAAGACCATTGGGGAGTGGGTTGGGGGAACATAGCCAATGTGAGAATTTGTTTTTCTTATTTATGCATGCTATTTACAGGGCTTTTGCTTTTGTCTTTATTTTATCATGAGGGGAGGATAGGGGGAAGGAAAGAAAGTCTATTTTTGTTCATTAAAAACTTAAATTTGTTTTTAAAAAATAAAGACTTTATATGAGCCTTTACTTAATGCATGATGATCTACCAGCCGTACTAACATGAGTGTTTCTTAATTATCATCTTGTCATCCATCCCTGATGGGTTCATATTCCTCATCATTGGGACCATCTGTGGTCCTCTCAGGACTTGGAGCAAAGCATTCCTGCTAAATGATCTCACCCCATTGATTAGGGCCCAGTCTTAACTGTAATCCCTAAATGGGTCCTGACTATGTTCTGCATTTTTCTCCACTTAACAATGGCATGAGTAGGTAACATAAGTTTAACAGCAACATAACTCAGCTCCCAACATGGCACCATATGAACACGTGGCTGGAGGCACAAAACCAAGAGAGTGGCTGTATATAGGTCAGGAACAGCTTATTTTGTTCTTTCACAGAGCTTCAGAAATATTTTATGCCCCCATCCTGCAGTCACATTATTCAACATGATCAGGAATCCCTGGCATATAGAGCCAGAAAACTAATGCCCGCCAAAGGAGTGAGTATGTTTATAAATGTTGACTTTCATAGAAATAACCAAGTTCTTGCCTTGATGTCTCTACAACTTCTGTCCTGCCTCAGGCCATGCCACTCAGGCCTTCTAAACTAAATAAAGTCCTGGAGAAAGCCATGTCAATTTTAGAAACCTTACACCATGGCAGATTAGGTGTTCTCTCAATTTCTTTTTTGCTGGTTCATTACATAAGTCACTGTCATTTATCCATCCTAAAATATCAGTGAGGTAGCATGATGCAGCTGACAGGAGTCAAGCCTGAGGGTCAGGAAGACCTGACTTCCAGGTTGGTCTCTGACACACACTAGCTATGTGATCCCAGAAGAGTCAGTTAACCTCCTAGGGTCCCTAGGCACCTCTCTGAGAGGGTAAGGTGGAGAAGAATTGCCCATCAGCTTTAGTGAAAGGAGTTTCCACCCTATAAGGCCCCCTCTAGGAATGCAAGCACAGGTCTTGATCACATTCCACCCTTTTGTCCCCTCCCTCAGCAATGGGATATGTCTTCTATTTATATGCCTTATCAGGCTTCCCATCTCTAGACAGACACAAAGAAGGGGAGGAATGTAGATGACAATTCTGTTTTCACATATTATCCGTTGCACTCCAGATTCTCACATTTCATCCTGTAATCTGCTGTCCTTTCCTGTTATCACGGATTTTCTCATATTTTATTGGCCCTCTTGGATTCTCTCTCAGGGATATTCCTTCTTTCTTTGTTGCAAAGACTTCTGGAACTCAGGATCTCAAAACCTGGAGGGGCCTCAGAAGTCACCAAGTCTAATCTGTGGTTAAAATAAATAAACTAGATATTCTATGGCCCTTTCCCCTGTGGCTTTTGCTTGAAGACAACGACCCACTACACTACTGAGGCTGTCCATTTAACTTTGAAATAGCTGTAATTATTAGGGTGGCTTGCCTTGCTTCAAACCTACATTTACATTTGGTGACTTCTACCAATTTACTCCTGTTTCTGCCTACCCCACCCCCAGGGCCAAGTAGAGCAAATCTCATCCCTATTGCATATGACCATTGATTAAGTTACTTAGAGACAGCACTCCGGCTCCCCATAAATCTCTTCCCCAAGTTAAACATTTCCAAGGTTCTTCAATCAATTCTTGTATGGTCCGTACTTAAGGACCTTCATTATACTGGTTGCTTTCCTCTAGACATTCTTGGGTTAATAAAAGGACAAGTTCTAGACCTGTGACCTCATTGATGGAGAAAATTCCCAGATAAGGTAGTTCCTTCTACCAATGCAGGTCAGCACCTTCTCTGTGACTTAGGGGACTAGAGTCACCTAGAACACTGAGACCTTAAGTGATTTGCTTATGGTCAGAGGAAAAATTTGAACTCAAGTCTTCCTGGCTCTATGTCTGGCTATCCACTTACTATACTAAATTACCACATATTATATTGATTTCCCACCCTTAAAAAAATCATGTTTACAAGAAGAAAAGCCCAATGTCTTTTGTACTATCTAGAAATAGTTCCCTCTCATTTTGTATCCATTCATTTATTTGTCATCAAGAAAACAGCTTTGGGAGGAGCCAAGATGGCGGAGTAGAAAGACTCATGTATGCTAGCTCTGAACCCACAGTCCATAAATTTCCTGTAAAAAGAACTCCCCACAAATTCCAGAGTAGTACAAGCCACGCAGAAACACAGTGGAAGAGATTTCCATTCCAGAGAGCCCTGGAAAGACATCCCCAGGGGTCTGTCGTGCTCCGGACAGCGGAGCCCACCCCTGCACTGCCCTGGCCACGCGGCCCCAAGAGGAGCAGATCTGAGCAGGCTTCAGGGAAGGAACCTCCAGTGGCTGGAAAGGTCCCTCCACCCACAAGCACTCCAGGTCAATGAGAGAGATTTCTGGGCTGACCGAGAGGGGAGCGGGGTGTCTCCATAACTCAGGCCCCCCTCGGGAGGCAGCAGCAGAGGGAGTGGCAGAGGCAGCAGTGGCCTGGAACTCCTAGAGCAGCAGGCAAGAGCTCCATTGTTGAAGGTCTCCACATAAACCTCCTGAGGGAACTGAGACTGGGAGGCGGCCCTGCCCCCACCTGAGCACCAGAACTTAAGCTAACATTGAATAGCAGCCGCCCCTGCTGCTGAAAGCCCTGAGGCTGGGGAGCAGCATTTGAATCTCAGAGCCCAAGCACTAGCTGGGTGGATCTAGGCAGGGGTGGAGAGGAATCTCAGAAGTAAAGTAACTGACTGGGAAAATGTCCAGAAAAGGGAAAAAAAAATAAGACCATAGTAAGCTACTTTCTTGGGGGACAGATGTTCCCATCTTTCATTTCTGATGACAAGGAACTATTCTTACCATCAGGGAAAGACGTGGAGGTCGGGGTCTCTGTATCCCAGACATCCCAGGTGGATGTCCAGTGGGCTCAGGCCATGGAAGAGCTCAAAAAGAATTTTGAAAATCAAGTTAGACAGGTGGAGGAAAAACTGGGAAGAGAAATGAGAGAGATGCAAGAAAATCATGAAAAATGGGTCAATACTTTGCTAAAGGAGACCCAAAACAATGATGAAAAAAATAACACCTTGAAAAATAGGCTCACTCAATTGGCAAAAGAGGTTCAAAAAGCCAATGACGAGAAGAATGCTTTCAAAAGCAGAATTAGCCAAATGGAAAAAGAGGTTCAAAAGATCACTGAAGATAATAGTTCTCTCAAAATTAGAATGGAACAGATGGAGTCTAATGACTTTCTGAGAAACCAAGAAATCACAAAAGAAAACCAAAAGAATGAAAAAATGGAAGAGAATGTGAAATATCTCATGGGAAAAACAACTGACCTGGAAAATAGATTCAGGAGAGACAATTTAAAAATGATGGGACTACCTGAAAGCCATGATCAAAAAAAGAGCCTAGACATCATCTTCCATGAAATTATCAAGGAAAACTGCCCTGAGATTCTAGAACCAGAGGGCAAAATAAGTATTGAAGGAATCCATCGATCACCGCCTGAAAGAGATCCAAAAAGAGAAACTCCTAGGAACATTGTGGCTAAATTCCAGAATTCCCAGGTCAAGGAGAAAATATTGCAAGCATCTAGAAAGGACCAGTATTGTGGAAATAAAATCAGGATAACTCAAGATCTAGCAGCTTCTACATTAAGGGATTCAAGGGTGTGGAATAGGATATTCCAGGAGTCAAAGGAACTAGGACTCAAACCAAGAATCACCTACCCAGCCAAACTGAGTATAACACTTCAGGGGAAAATATGGTCTTTCAATGAAACAGAGGACTTTCAAGCATTCTTGATGAAAAGACCAGGGCTGAAAAGAAAATTTGACTTTCAAACATAAGAATGAGAAGAAGCATGAAAAAGTAAACAGCAAAGAGAAGTCATAAGGGACTTAGCAAAGGTGAACTGTTTACATTCCTACTGGAAAGACAATATTTGTAACTCTTAAAACTTTTCAGTATCTGGGTAGTTGGTGGGACCACACACACACATACACACACACACACACACACACACACACGTACACCCATGCACGCACATACAGAGACAGAGAGCACAGAGTTAATTGAATAGGATGGGACCATATCTTAAAAGAAATTAAGGTAAATGGTGAGAGAGAAATGTAGTGGGAGGAGAGAGGGTGAAATGAAATGGGGTAAATTATCTCTCATTCAAGAGGCAAGCAGGAGACTTTTTAGTGGAGGGAAAAAGAGGAGAGCTGAGAAAAAAACATGAAGTTTACCCCCATCACATTCGACTAAAGGAAGGAATAAAATGCACACTCAGTTTGGTATGAAAACCTATCTTACAATACAGGAAAGTGGGGGAGGAGGAGATAAGCAGGGTGGGGGGGGATGATGGAAGGGAGGGCAATGGGAGGAGGGAGCAATTTGAAGTCAACACTTGGGGAGGGACAGGATCAAAAGACAGAATAGAAACAATGGGGGGGCAGGATAGGATGGAGGGAAATACAGTTAGTTTTACACAACACGACTATTATCGAAGTCATTTGCAAAACTACAGAGATAGGGCCTATATTGAATTGCATGCCTTCCCAAAGGGAATGGGTAGGGAGGAAGGGATGGGGAGAATTTGGAACTCAAAGTTTTAGGAACAACTGTTTAGTATTGGTCTTGCTACTAGGAAATAAGAAACACAGTTAACAGGGAATAGAAAGTCATCTGGCCCTACAGGACAAAAGAGAAGATGGGGACAAGAGAAGGGAGGGATGATAGAAGAGAGGGCAGATTGGTGATAGGGAAAATTAGAATGCTTGGTGTATTGGGGTGAGGGGAGGGAAGAAATGGGGAGAAAATTTGGAACCCAAAATTTTGTGAAAATGAATGTAAAAAGTTAAATAAATAAATTTATATTTAAAAGAAAAAAAGAAAACAGCTTTGCCTAAAAGGAAAAACAGTAGAAATATTTATGATTCTTTATGAAACTGTAGTTTACCATCCATTTGTATCTGAAAGTTACTGTTATAAACTATTTTATCTGTATTTTTGGGTTACATACAATACATATTCTAGAAACTTGTAGTTGTAAATTTGCAATGGAAATCTTCCTTTTGCTATTAAATGGCTTCCCATAAAATATGTTAGGCAGAAGTGAATGCAATATGGCAGTTGCGGGCTGACTAGTGACCCTTCTTAACTTCTGAACATGCACGGGTGGGAGGTTCTTCTGAGCTTCCATCCCCATGGTTTTCAACACTGTCCTGAAGATGAAGGGTCATCATCTGAGCTGCTTCCTATTACTCTCAGATTCTCAGAAGTGGATAGTGAAATAAGAATGGGTCACCTGATATCTTTTCCAGCAATGAACCAGAAGGTAAGATAATGCCATATCTCCACATTCATTCTCATCTAACAAACAAACACTTATTGAGCATCTCTCTTTCCCCTCTTTCTCTGCCTCTACGTCTGCTTGTCTATCTGTCTCCTCTCCACACATATACATGTACATATACATATACATGTATTACAACCCTAGACACTGTTCTGAGTTCTAAGTTTTGGATGCAAAGACAAAAATGAAGTAGGTTCTTCCTGCTCTCAAGGAGCTCACATTCAATCTGGGAAGACATTGTGTATGTATTTGCACCAAGTTTCCATGTATTCTTACTCAAGACCAGCACCCAATAGTATTAATATTAACTCTTTGATATTTATTGAATGGTTTTCCTTTCTAACTCTGAGTGATGCGAATATTCTTTACATTTCCCATCATAATTCCTGGATATATCCTATAGCAAATAATTATTAATTATAACTAATAAAATAATAAAATAGATAATATTAATATAGAACCTTGAAGCTTACAAAAGCCTTTAAAAATCTGATCTCATTTTTATGCTTACAACAACCCTATGAGGTAAGGTTTATTATAAACCCCATTTTACAGATGAAGAAACTGAAGTGACTTGCCTGGGGTCATAGAGCGAGCAAACATCTAAGGCCAGATTTGAGTCCAGGGCCACTGTAGGGGCTGGAATGATGAGCCTCTGTGGTAAATGGAAAGGCCCATGATTCCATGGTCCTGTGAAACTGTCCTTCATCCATGACATTCCACCTTCTGTCTCCCTTTTCTTTGCAAAAACCAACTTTACACCATAGTTTTGACTGATTCAAGGAAGACTACAGATTCTGCTCATATTCAATTCTGGTTTTTTTGGTTCAATTAAAAAGATTCTCCTCTAGTGGGGGAAGGCACCCAAGTCAAATGGGAGGCTTTAGCAACCCACATTTATACTAATTATTTGAGGGGAGTGCAGGGGGGATGTACATGAACTGCTGCCAGGATCAGGAAGTGCCAATTCAGGAGAGGATGAATGAGCAGAACTTTGAACAAAGCGTGAGCATCTATGAGACATGAGAAGGGGAGAGATAACATTCTGGGCGAGTTCGAATTGGAGTTCCCCCATATAAGCAATGACTATTTTAGTCCTCTGTGCTTAATAAATGTGCATTTTCCCTGTTTTTGAGGAAAGTAACAGACTCTCAGCATGGGAAGGGACCTCAGGGGACCTCTCCTTCAAAGCCTGCACCAGAATCTCTTCTCCAGCTTTGCTCACAAGCTGGAGTCCAGACTCTGTCTGAAGCCCTGCTCTCCATTCAAGGAGTTTGGCAGGGGTGGGGGTGGGAGGTATTGACTTAATGGGAGCAAGAAGGTCAAACACAACAATATCAATTGTCCAAAGTTCCCTTGGTTTAAAATATTAATGCAACAGAGCCTTGTTAACAGGTTTAGTGGAAAAATTGGGTGTCCACCCCTGGCAGAAAAATGAGCTTGTTTGGTAACTCCCTAAATGTCCAAATATCACTGGTAAAAAGGCTATCTAAATTTATTGTTGATGGGATGCTGAAAAAGCAGTTCTTAGGGGAAGTTTCATATCTCTGAATGCCTACATGAATAAAGTAGAGAAAGAGGAGATCAATGACTTGGGCATGTAGCTGAAAAAGCTAGAAAAAGAACAAATTGAAAATCCCCAAGTAAACACCAAATTAGAAATACTGAAAACCAAAGGAGAGATTAATGAAATTGAAATTAAGAAAACTATTGAACTAATAAATAAAACCAATAGTTAGTTTTATGAAAAAAACTAATAAAATTGATAAACTTTTGGTCAATTTGATTAAAAAAAGAAAGAAAAAAATCAAATTACTAACGTCAAAAATGAAAGGAATGAACTCACCTCCAATGAGGAGGAAATTAAAACAATAATTAGAAATTATTTTGCCTAACTTTATGTTCATAAACTTGACAATTTAAATGAGATGGATGAGTATTTTAAAAAATACAAATTGCCCAAATTAATAGAAGAGGAAGTTGAATACTTAAACAACCCCATATCAGAAAAAGAAATTGAACAAGCCATAAATGAACTCCCTAGGAAAAAATCTCCAGGGCTGGATGAATTTACAAGTGAATTCTATCAAACATTTAAAAAACAGTTAATTCCAATCCTATACAGACTATTTTTGAAAATTCTGAAAGAAGGAGTCTTCCCAAATTCTTTTTATGGTACAACTATGGTTTTGATACCTAAACCAGGAAGGGACAAAACAGAGAAAGAAAATTATAGACCAATTTCTCTAATGAATAAAGAAGCAAAAATTTTAAATAAGATTTTAGCAAAACGAATACAGCATGTTATCACGAAAATAATGGATTATGATCAGGTAGGATTCATACCAGCAATGTAGGGCTGGTTCAATATTAGGGAAACTATTAGCATTATTGATCATATCAACAACAAAACTAACAGAAACCACATGATTATCTCAATAGATACAGAAAAAGCTTTTGACAAAATATAACACCCATTCCTATTTAAAACACTGGAGAACAGAGGTATAAAGGTAACTTTCCATAAAATAATAAGCAGAATCTACCTAAAACCTTCAGCAAGCATTATATGCAATGGAGATAAGCTAGATGCATTTCCAATAAGATCAGGGGTAAATCAAGGATGTCCATTATGACCACTATTATTCAATATGGTACTAAAAATGTTAGCTGTAGCAATTAGAGAAGATAAACAAGGCATTAGAATAGGCAAAGAAGAAATTATGTTATCACTCTTTGCAGATGATATGATGATATACTTAGGAAATCCCAGAGATTCAAGTAAAAAACTACTTGAAATAATAAACAAATTTGGCTAAGTTACAGGTTACAAAATCAACCTGCACAAATCTTCTGCATTCCTGTATATTAGTAACAAAATCCAAAAACAAGAGATAGAAAGAGAAATCCCAGTTAAAGCTAGGGTAGACACTATAAAATATTTGGGAGTTTACCTGCCAAAACAAACCCAGGGAGTCTATGAACAAAATTACAAGACACTTTTCGCACAAATAAAGTCAGACCTAAATAAGTGGAAAAATATCAGTTGCTCATGGGTAGTACGAGCCAATATAATAAAAATGACAATTCTACCTAAATTAATTTACTTATTTAGTGTCATGCCAACTAAATTATCACATAATTATTTTCTAGAATTGGATAAAATAACATCAAAATTCATCTGGGAAGGACAAAAGGTCTAGAATATCAAAGGGACTAAAATGAAATGCTAGGGAAGGTGGCCTAGCTCTACCAGATCTCAAATTGCTTTAGAAAGAAGCAGTTATCAAAACTACTTGGTATTGGCTAAGAAACAGAAGGGTAGACAAGTGGAATATGCTGGGTACTCAAGACACAGTAGACAGTGAATATAGCAATCTACTGTTTGATAAACCCACGGACCCCAGCTTCTGAGATAAGAACTCACTGTTCGAAAAAATTCCTGGGAAAACTAGATAACAGTGTGGCGGAAATTAGGCATAGGCCAATGCCTGACACCATACATAAGAATAAAGTCCAAATGGGTACACTATTTAGATATAAAGATTGATACTATGGAAAAATTGTAGGAGAAAGGAATAGTGTATTTATCAGATTTATGGAGAAGGGAAGAATTTTTGACTAAAGAAGAGGTAGAAAGTATTATGAAGTGCAAGATGGATAATTTTGATTATATTAAACTGAAAAGTTTTTGCACAACCAAACCCAATGGGATATAGTACACTGGGAAAGAATTTTTACAGCTAATCTCAGGAATAAAGGCCTCATTTCTAGAATATATAGAGAACTGAGTCAAATGTACAAGTCATTCCCCAATTGATAAATGGGGAATGGAAGGATATGAACAGGCAATTTTCAGGGGAAGAAATTAAAGATATCTATAATCATATGAAAAAATGCTCTAAATCATTTTTGATTAGAGAGATGCAAATTAAACAAGTCTGAGGTACCACATCACACCTATCAGATTGGCAAACATGACAGAACAGGAAAATAATAAATGTTGGAGAAGATGTGGGAGAATTGGAACACTAATTCATTGTTGGTGGAGCTGTGAGCTGATCCAACCATTCTGGAAAGCAATTTGGAACTATGCCCAAAGGGCTACAAAAATGTGCATACCCTTTCACCCAGCAATATCGCTTCTAGGACCATATCCCCAAGAGATCATAAAAATGGGAAAGGGTCCCACATGCACAAAAATATTTATAGCAGCCCTCTTTGTGGTGGCCAAGAACTGGAAATCAAGGAGATGCCCATCAATTGGAGAATGGCTGGATAAATTATGGTATATGAATGTAATGGACTACTATTGTGCTATAAGAAATGATGAACAGGAAGACTTCAGAGAGGCCTGGAAAAACTTATACGATCTAATGCTGAGTGAAAGGAGCAGTACCAGGAGAACTTTGTGCACAGCAATGACCACAGTGTGCGAGAGTTTTTTCTGGTAGGCTTGGAACTTCATAGCAATGCGAAGACTTAAAAAAAAAAATTCCTAATGGTCTTCTAAGGCAAAATGCCCTCCACATCCAGAGAAAGAACTATGGAAGTCAATCACACAATGTAGCAGATTATTATTGTGTGTGTGTGTATTATGTTTTGGTTTGTTATATGATTTCTCCCATTCATTTTATTTTTTCTACACAGCATGACTATAGTGAAAGTGTATTTAATAGGAATGTATGTGTAGATCCTATATAGAATTGTATGCCATCTCAGGGAGGTAGGGGGGAAGGTAGGGGAAAAAAAAATTCTAAGTTATAAGATAGTGATTGTAGAACACTAAAAATAAATAACATTAATATTAAAAATAAATTTATTATTGATGTGATTATTCATGAATATTATTGTGATAATTTAATCAGGTCTGTGAATTCACTGGTATGTGGAACTTCCAATAAGGAAATACACACACACATACACACACACACACATACCTGTGCAGGTCCATACTTCCTCTGTAACTTAAAGTCTTAGAGTTTTTTGGGGTACTAAGAAGCAGCTTGACCAGGATCTCATATTTATTGTGTGTTATAGGCATGGCTTGAATCCAGATCTGCCTGACCCTGAAGCCAATTTTCTATCTAAACTGTCATGATACATATGTATATTATATATATTTGGATGTGTGTTGGCATGTATCATACAATATGTTTCAAAAGTCTTTTTAAGTTATGAAAGTTTAAAATTTCACTAACACTTTTGGGGATATCCATTTAATACACTATACATGCATACTAAGCCTAGTTAGGGCATGGGACTTGGGAGTTAAGGGGACCTGAGTTCAAAATCTGTGTCAAACAGTCCTAGGCAAGTCATTTAACCTGAGTTTGTTTCCATTTCCTTATCTGTAAAAATAGAAATAATATTAACATCTACCCCTTAGAGTTATTGTCAGGATCAAATGAAATAATATCTGTAAACCTCTCTGCAAACTTTAAAGTACTTTATAAATGCTACCAAAGATGTATGTGTATATATGCATGTGTAAGCATGTGTTTTCACATGTGACACCCATATACACAGTGTGTCCCAAAAGTCTTAGTGTTCTTTTAAGCTATCTGAAAATTGCACTGACTTTTGGATTTTTATGTATGTATTTATATGTGTAAATATATGCATGTCGGTATATATATGTATATACATTCACACGTATACATTTATAAGATAGATAAACAGATAGATAGATAGATAGATAGATAGATAGATAGATAGATAGATAGATAGATAAAACATGACAGACAGGTACAGAGACAGAGAAATATGTCCATGTATTAAATATAATTTAAGAAGTGCCGAAAGGTCTGCTGTCGCAAAGATTCTACTTCCCTACCAGCTCACAAGGATGTTGGAAATTATCAGCATTTGTCACTCCTTTGAGTTAAGGCTTTCTAGTCCCTGTTCAAGCATACACTGTTTCTGAGGGTGGGATAACACCATTAGCATCCACTAAGGTGTCAACATGAATTAATTAACCAGATTGTCTTTAATCCTCTAGCAGGCCCCTGATGACTTGGAACATAGGGCAGGTAACCACTGTTGAAGGAGATGCAGGTAGGACAACATGGAGCCCGAAGTGTTGTCAGAGAGGCAGGCCCGGGTTGGAGTTCAAGAGAACATGAAGGATCTGGGTACCTCTGGGGGTGGGAGGAGTCAGTCAAGGGGAAGAGGTAGGAGAAAAGAGGGATGGGTTTTCTGAAGTCCAGAAACATCTGCTTTACAATATTTCCTAAAGGTCTATCATGAGCGCCTATAAAAAAGAAATTTGAAAACCTCCACCCATTTGGGTTTTTTTCTTTAATTAAATAGCATTTGGTTCCCCAGGGACTGACATCATGCAGGTGCTGGGAGCTTGTGGGATCTGCTTTCTCAGTCTTGGCATCAAAAGGTCTGAAATTTCACACTTATTTAAGGAACCCTTATCACACCTAACAGATTTAATCAGTCTTAGACATTTGAGTAACACCATGAAAAAGAAATAAATTTAACGAATGTATCTTGTAATTGAGTAGCAGAGGAAAATGAGGCCTCATCTTGGAAGACAATGGAGAGGCCACAAGCTCTGGGGTCAGAAGACCTCAGCTCAGGAGAGATCTCTGTAGTTTCTTGTCCTTTGTGGCCTTGGACAAGTCATTAGCATTCCTGGACTGCAACTTCCTCATTTAACATGGGGGAGGGATGGGGCACAGGTTGGATGACTTCTGAGTTTCCTTCCAGTTCTGAATCAGTGAGTCAAAGATGAGAGGGAGATCATTCCCAGCATGGACACAACTGGCAAAGTCTCCCACAGGTACAAGGTAAGTTTCAGTCACAAATCATATGAAATAAAATTTCCATACTGGAATAATATATTTCCTGATGGGGAAGTTGGGAGATTGCATATGTTTGAAGTAGAACGTCAGATAGGGAAGTAGAATTGGATGCCTGTGTTTGGAGAGTCCCCCTTTCCCATACTTCTTCTCACTCCCACTCCCATTTCTGGATTTCATCAACCTAAGCCAAGAGTGACAGAATCTCTCCAGCCCAGGGTCCACTAAGATCAGTAACTCTTCTAGGCAGAAACAAACAAAAAAGCTAAGATCACCTAAAAATCCCTTTAAGAAATACAACTCACTCACAATGGCTTTTTTTTTTTTTTTTTTTTGGCTCTGGCATTTCTTCTTTTAAAAGCAACCACAGAAGGAATAAATCAACCATGTGACAATGTTCCATCAATCCATCCAGAAACGTTTCTTAAGCATCCACTGTGAGTCAAGCCCTGAGCGAAACGAGGATAGGCTCCACACCATCAAGGAACTGACATTGTATAGGGGAGGACAACATGAACACGCCATGAAATAATGCAGGAGGCAGGTGGACTTTATTTCTGGGTCATCCCCAGCTCGGTGGAGTAAAATGATGCTGCAGCTGGTACAAGGGAGAGAGTTGATGCCAAACATGGAGACTCAATAAGGAAAAAAGACAGTCACAAAGGGAGGGGCTCTAGTATAGGTAAGAGTTTTCCAACCAGCTCCATAGGGAGAGTGGAATCAGCACAATAGAAACAGCCCCAAAAAAGCCTTCATTGGTGAGTCTGGAGTCGTGTTCCTTTTGAGGTTCTTAGATAATCTTGCTTTTGTTTTTTTCTACTTAGAGTGGACAGAATGATGTACGTGGAGTGAGGATAACCTGCATTTCAATATGGCCTCAGACACTTACTAGCTGTGTGACCTTGAGAAAGTCACAGCCTCTCTAGGTCTCACTCAGCATCCACAGCTGTAAATGGCTATAATAGAAGCACCTACCTCACAGACTTTTGTGAGGACCAAATGAAAGAATATTCTTAAAGCACTTCACAAACCTTCAAGGGCTAGTTATTAATAAATCCTTTTTTCATTCATTCAGTGTTGATGGATGGTCAGATTAATCAAAATCTGATCTAAGAGGATTCATGGGAAATAAATGAATATCTGGATAGAAAAAAAAAACTTTCATCTTTTCCCCGATTTTTCCTCTCTGACTGCTTCTACTCCCTTGCAGTCTTGACACATACTCCTCACGAGCTAGAGCAGCCCACAGCTACAAGGAAATGTGGAGGCCAATGGTAGGGGCTGATGGTAGAGGCCAATGGTAGAGGCAGGAACCCGAAGCTGTGAGGGTTCATTCTGTACAATCATGGTGATTTGTCAACATTCAGATGCATTCCAACACAGAGCTCATTCTCCCG
Source organism: Bettongia penicillata ogilbyi (assembly GCA_023548195.1). NCBI lineage: Eukaryota > Metazoa > Chordata > Mammalia > Diprotodontia > Potoroidae > Bettongia > Bettongia penicillata. The sequence goes on from JAJHZJ010000284.1 coordinate 517,598, forward strand.
AAGAGCCTTTTATCCGACAGCTTTTATTGTTAAAGTCACTGGGCAAAACAGGTAGCAAAATGTGACTACCGGTTATGAAAACTCTTGCACAGTTAGGGGCAAAAACAGGCGATGCTAAAATGAACAAAAAACCCTATTGAACAGTGGAGCAGCAAAGATAACCAGGCATCCCCGGGCTACCTCACCCTGGGACTCCAATAACCCAAAGAGAATGTTATCACCCAGAAACACAAACCTCCCGGTGTCTCTGCAATTATAAACCAGAGAGAAAAGTAAAGAAAGGGAGTGGGAGAGGGAGTGGGGGAGTGAGGAGAGGAAAGGGGGTCCTTTGTGGGAGTCTTTTGTGAGCATAGGAGGGTGTAACCTTCTGCTCAAAATAAGAGGTTTTCAGATGACATGTCTTGGCTTTCTGTCTTCAAACGTGCCACCCCAAACACGGGGCTGCTCAGGGGAGAATTATCCAGGCCAGGGGTGGGGAACCTGCATCCTCGAGGTCACATGTGGCCCTCAGGTCCTCAAGTGTGGCCCCTTCGATTGAATCCAAACTTCACTCCTCAGAAGGACTGGTCCTACAGAAACTGATAGTCAAGAAAATAAGCCAGGAGGCAGCTAGGTGGTTCAGCGAATAGATCATGGACCCTGGAATCAGGAGGACCTGAGTTCTAATGTCACCTCAGATACTTGACACTTATTAGCTATGTGACCTTGGGCAAGTCACCTAACTCCAAGTACCTTGCCTCTCCCCTCCAAACAAAAGGAAAAAGAAAAAAGAAAAGAAGCCAAACCAAGTTTATATGGGACCAGGACAGCATATAGGTACCAGACTCTGGGTAGGATGGGACAGGAAATAACCCATTAGTTCTCCTCAGGCTTACCAATGAAAAGAAAAGGAAGAAAAGACAGACAGCTGGGTGGATGGAATGTTGGAACTGTAGTCAGGATGGTCAGGATGACTGAGTTCAATTCCTGCCTCAGATACTCACTAACTGTGCTACCCTAGACAAGTCATTCTATGCCCCAGTTTGCTCAGCTGGAAGATGGGCATAGTAACAGCTTCCTCCTTATGGAGTTTTTCTGAGAAGCGAGGAGATAAGATGCAATGCTGCTTTGTGCATTGCGTTAACTACTATGCAAATCCTCCCTACTATTATAGGAAGAGATTGAGGGGAATTGAGGGGAAACAAGGGATATGGAAATTTCATTAGCTAACTCATCAGCCACTTGAATGACTGGGTTCTGCCCATTCTCTGATTAGCACATCACGTGTGCACTCAGGGCCTAATCAATATTGATCATTCAATCCACAAGCAAGAGAGGGGGTGGGGAAAGAGAGAGCCTGGCATGTTCTGGGCCAGTGAAATATGGAAACACTCAGCTTCTTTTGAGGTGCTGGCTGCTGTTTTTGGTACAAGACAGTCCAACTTTTCTAATGGGAGTGCTGGCGATGCTCCAGGTCCTTTCAAAGCTTTCTCCAGACCTTGGAGCTAAGTTTAAGAGAGGAGGGCATCACTCCGGATGCAGAGATGAAGCAGGTTTAGTGCCATCTTAATCCTACTGCTCCAGACAAGTCAGAACTTTTAAGCTATAAAAACGCAATACACCCAGGCCTTCTTTTATGTCCTAGGCTGGGGGGAGAGGGGGTGTCTTTATCCAGAGGATACAGTAAAACTTTATGGGATACAAGCCAACACAATGAACATCTTTAATAGAAACCAACACAAGCGCTGCACAATACGGAGACTTTATCTATTTTTGTCCCTCTGAGATGCTGACTCCCTTACTGGGATTGGAGATTTGTTTTTTTATTAAAGCCTGTTTTCTTACACAGTTGAGCTCAAAAATGACTGCAAATCTGGCTCTCTATTACCCACCTATCAGCTTGCCCCTGGCGGCTGGGGGTAGGAGAATTTTGATTTATGTTCAGTGTAGATTCAGTTTTACAAACATCAGTTAGACTCTTATTATACATGTGGAACAGTGGCTTGGGGGTAAAGCAGGCCTATGATTAGATCCCACCAGTGGCTTTCACTAACTTTGTGACAATCAGTAAGCTGCTGGCAACTCTTTATAACCCTTTATTCAGAATCTCTAACTTCCTTCAAAGCCTAGGTCAGTGACATCTTATACAATTGACTCATCATTCAATAAGCATTTAGTAAGTGCTGATTGTGTATCAGGTACTGTGTTAGCCATGGGAGACACAAAGACAAAAATAAAACTAGCCTTGCCCTCAAAGGGCTTATATTTTATAGAGAAAGATAATACATAAACACATATTTATATGTCTGTAAAATAAGAGGGTACATGATTCCCCTCCAGTGGCTGGTGTCTCCCCCAACTGAAATCAACTTATATTCACTTTGTAGATAGACGATAAATTATGTGTGTGTGAAAGATGACAGAGATTACATGTATATGAGATTACATGTGTGATACATACACATTTGTGTCATCTATTCATCTATATGAGATATCTGCAAGCAAATATGTTTGTGGCTACACACTTATGAATATATGTTAGCTCTACCATCTATTAATTAATCAGTCTTTCTATCTATATTAGTAAGGGAGACACTAGCAGTTGTTCGTTGGTGGAGCTAATGGGAAAGTCTCAGTTGCAAACATGGTGGATAGTCTTTATGAAGGTATAGACTTGAGAGGGCAGGGTGAAAATAGGGAAAGGTGACAAAGGGGACTTATAATGTGGAATGAACTCATAGCCAAACTGGAGGAGAACTCATGGGCCATCTAGGTCAATCTCTTCATCTCACAGACTTACACCCAAGACCCAGAGGGCAAGTGATGTACCTAAGCTAAGTCATAGGCAGAATTTTAAGCCAAGTCATCTGACTCCAAATCTAGAGATTGGCCATGTCATGGGGTTAGCGTTGAAGAAGAGGAAAGAAATAAGCCCACCACTCTTGAGAGTGGCTGGATCTAGGGAAAGAGTCTTTTTTTCCAGTGTGGAAGGAGTTGGTGCATGAAAGAGTTAGTGTTTAGGAGGGGAGCAAGCTGGGCACATTTGCAAGTGGAAAGGAAGAAGCCAATAGATAGAAAGAGACCAAAGATTAGACAGAGAGAATGATAAGTAGATGCAGGGCTTAGAGCAAGTAAAAGATGATGGGATCAAGGACACAAGGGGAAAAGGTAGCCTTGGTAAGGATGGGGACCCTCTCATGCTCACTGACTACAGGAAAGAGTAACAGGATGGTAGGAAACAAAGACTGGTTTTGAGGAAAGGCAGATGGAAACTAAGGAAGATCATCCCCAATGGCCTCAATCTTCTCAGTGAAGCAGCAGGGGATGCCATCTGCTAAGACAGAGGGGCCTGGGGTGGAGCTGAGGGTTGGAGGAGTTTTTAAATAGTCCTCAGTAGCAAGTGTGAATGTGATCATTTACCAAGACCTCCTTCTTTTGGGTTCCTGGAAGATGAAACTTGGGAGGAAATCCAAATGCTCAGCTTCATTTGTGTGAGGTGGGATGCAAAGGAAGAATTCGGCTCAATATATAACCTAGAATTCTCTTCCAAAAAGCCCTAGAGCATCGGGGGAACAGAGAAGTAGTGATGACTCCCATTGAGATGCCCCCCACTCCATGGGTAGCTCCAGAAAGAAGCGGAGAAAATGATGGCAAAGTACTGTGGAAAAAAACAAAACGCTGCATGTGTGTGTGTGTGCATCTGTGTGTGCGTGCGTGTGTGTGTGTGTGTAGTGTGTGTGTAGCTCCAGAGAGGCTTTTATGCTCCGCTCATGTCCCACATTTTCCTTCTTCCTTCCCAGAGAATGCCACCTGACTTCCCTGGCATTACTCACCTTCATCACTATTGTCATCTACCAGGATAATCTCTTTCAGCAGATGAGCTGGTGTGTGATTGACGGCACTGTGGACAGAACGGAGGATCACTGAGAGGGCCTCATTCACAAAGATAAATATGATGGAAATCTGGGGAAGATCCTTGGAGTATTTCAGCTCCTTACACCTGGAGGGAGGAGGACAAAGCAAAAGAGACGTTAAGATGAAGGTCTAGTGGGACTGGGATGAAGCAGAAGAAAACTTCTGGCTAAATTTGTAGAATTGATCAACACATGATCCAAACATCAAACTCTAAATGAGCATTTATTAAGTGCCTGCTATATGAATCAATAAACATTTATTAAGTACCTGCTAAACCAATCAATCAATGAGCATTTATTAAGCACCTGCTATATCAATCAATGAACATTTATTAAGCACCTGCTATATGTCAGGCACTGGGCTAAATGCTAGGGATATAAAGACAAATTAAAACCAGTCCTGATTTTCAGGGACCTTACATTCTACCCAGGAGATGTAACACATAAAAAGCATTTTTTAAGTCCCTGCTATGTGCCGGGTACCATAGCTGGAGTTTGAGATACAAATACAGAAAATAAAACATTTCCTATTTTTGAGTAGTAGGAGGCAGCTCAGCGGCATCATAAATGGAGTGCTAGATGTGGTGTAAAAAAAAAAAATTCAAATTCTGTCTCAGATACTTGACTAGATGAGTACCAAGGAGAAAGGCCACTCTCAAATTCAGCTTCCTCATCTGTAAAAGGGGCACACTAATCGCAGCTACCTCGCAGGATTCTTGTGAGGATGAAATAAGATAATATTTGTAAATCAATCTGCAAATTTTAAAGTGATATATAATGTTAGCTATCATTAAGGAGCTTGGCATCCATAAAGGTAACACAGAAATAGGTAAATACACAGAACAATACATATAAAATAAAATCAGGTATGATACAGAGCAGTCTCTGAAGTCAGAAGGCCTGCCTCTGATCTATTATTACTTAATTGACCTTGGCCTAGTCACTTGGTCTCTCTAAAGCCTCAGTTTCCCCATCTGTATAATGAGTGAATTTTATAACACAAGCAGCCTCTGGCATTCCTTCTATCCCTAGAGCAAGGAACCAAAGGCCTACAATCTTATCCAAGTCTGTCCTTCTGCAAAAGTTGTAAGAATGAACTGAATGTGACTGTATTAGGAAACTCACATATAGCTCCCCAGCACATATAGACCAGAAATCCAAAGGGAAAAAAAATCTGATTTCATTACACATCCAATGAATTCATGGTTGGCTTGAGACTGCACTTTCTCGAGAAACAATTCCCATCACTGAGTTCCTACCTAGCAGTGAGCTTTTAAACATCCTCTCTCTGAAAGGCACCCTTATCTTGTAAACCCCTGAGTCCATCACACTACCCAGACTGAAGCCGCTTTGCAAGTAAGATGCTGAACTTGGTGTTTCTAGAAAACAGGCCCAAAGCTCTGTACGCTGGGGCACTGACTGGGGAACGCATGGGAGTGAGATCAGGTACTGGAGAGAACAGATTTGTTTGCCCCCTCCCCTCCAGATCGAGCCTCTCCTTGTGATGGCCCCGCTTCTAATTCTCCGGCCAAGGCTGTCTCCCAAGGGTTCACTCTAACCCGCTCGAATGGGAACAAGCCCAGTTGGAGGAGGATGACCCGTCAGTCTTACAGCTGTTTCCATTCCGGCACTCTGCTGCACCAGTATTCACGGCCCGTGTGAGTCTCAAGCTGTTCCTCCTCCAGATCAGTCTCCCCTATGACTTCCCTCTTCAGGAATTGGTATCAGCCATCTTCTAGTCATTAAGTCTCAAGATTTCTCACTCTCACACACACTTCACCCGCCATCAGTCACCAAGTTCCATACATTCCTCCTGAGAAATTCATTCCTCTCTCCCTTTCCATTTCTGTGGCCGCCATCAAGGTCCAGTCCCTTATCACATGCCAAAAATCCAATAACTTCTTGGATGGGCTTTCTGTTCTAGTCATGTTCCACACTTTCACCACGGTGGAGTGGAAAGGGCACCAGAGAGGGAGTCGAGGGAACCATGCTTGCATCTGGTCCCATCCACTTGCTAAGGGGCTAAGCTTGCAAAGAAAACCAAAACAGTCTCCCCCTCAAGGGGCTCATAGCCTAATGGGTTCCACACTATTTGGAATACAGACCAGAGAGGGGACCTTAGGCAAGTGCCCTGAGCCAGCCTGGTACTAGACTGGGCCCAAAGGATCAGAGCCAAGGGAAGAGGGAGATGGCAAACAGGACAGCCCTCTATGGTCCCAGCAGATCTGTGTTACTTAAAATACCTAATACTGAACAGTTTGGGTTCCCACCTTTTCTTAAGGACCAGCTAAGTGCCAGGGACTGCAGATGGAAATACAAAATGAGCTATTTCCTGCCTTCAAGGAGCTTATGATCCTCCAAGGGGACAGACCACAGTCACAGATACACACACACACACACACACACACACACACACATACATGTACTAATATATATTATATATGGAGAGAAAGGACATACACACTCTCTAAATAAACATACAATAATTTGGCAGTGGGGATACTAGCAACTTGGGAATTCAAAAAAGCCCTCACAAAGATGGCGGCCTTTGGGTCAAGTCCTGGAGACAGCTATGAATTCCAAGAATAACACAGACTAAGTGATTCATATGGAAGAAGGAATGTCACCTTATTTATGGGAACAAGTGCAAATCAGTCAGTTTGGCTGGAGTATAGGGGGTTGGAGAGGAAATAAAATGTAATCTACCTAGAAAAACAGGTTGGCTCCAGACTGAGAACGGCTTTACCTGCTAATCAGAGGACTCCATATTTTATTCTACAGGCAATAAAGAGCCTTGGAAGCATCCTTAATGGAGATGTGTGCTTTAGGAATATCAGTTTGGAAGATGGAAATAAGAGAGAATGCTAATCATCTAAGTGAGAGACGGTGACTCAAGGCTAGCATATCTCCCATAGCACATTTGCCCTGCCCGTCCTGACACTGTGAGGGGCCATGAGTCTAAAGAAGAAGGGACAAAGCTGCCCACTTCCCCGGTTCTCTCTCTCTCAGCCAATCTGTATCCTAGGGCTATAAGACAGGAGGTCTTCTTTTACCAAAGGGCATCATTGATGGGGAAGAGGTAGAGTGCATAGTTAGGTACCAGATCCCAGGGATCCTGGAATCCTAGGTCTTTGTTGAAACAGTAAGTGGGAAGTTCCTTTAAATTTTTTTAAATTTTATTTTATACTTAGTCTACACCAAGCAAGAAACTCAGGGAAGAAATAAATTGGAATGGAAATGCAGGGCCATCTACTTTTAACAAATACTTTTTCCCCAGGTGTGAAATTGCAAAGTATATTGGAGAACCCATTCGAGAGCAAAATGGAAAGTGAGCAAGGAAGCAAGAGAGAGGGAGAAATATGGCTGTTTTTTATGCTGAACATCTTGGGTGATGTCAGGCCATATTAATCATGCAGGCAATTTTCAGAAGAAAATAAAGTTTTGTTACAATATACATTTGTGTCTCCTGGAGCAGCCCGTCCGGGGATCCATTGATCATTCCGTCTGATTCTTACCACTCAGCTGTAAATCCACTCCTGCAGGCTGCCGGGGGATGGGAGTGGTTATTGACTGGCCTGTTTGCAGTGAGAAGGGATCATTTCATTTATGGCAACTGCAGAGAACAGGGCTGTTCTGAGGTCATAGGGAACTCCCTCCAGGCCCACAGGACCTGAGAAAAGGAACTGTCCTCTGAGGAGACAGGCCTCTCTATGGTTTCTCCTCTGCTTGGTTTACCCATAACTCTCCACTTCTCACTCCCAATCCTACCTCATCTTTGATCTATGGATTTTGGTTGATGGTTTAGTGATGGAGATAGAGACTGAGTCTGTGAAGTCATTGGTTTAGGGAACTCCCATTTGAGAAGTCCCCTCCACCAATGCATATCAGCACCTTCTCAATGATTTACGGTCTTGGAAAGCTGCCTGGAACACCAAGGTGATTTGCTCAGGGTCACACACTCAAGATGCATTAAAGGCAAGACCTAAACCCAGGTCTTCCTGACTTAGAGATAGGTGCCCTATCCACCAATGATCCCTCTCTTAGTTGATTAAAATGAGGAATAAAGAAGTTTCTTGTTTTTGAGATGAGGAAGATGATTTTAATGATGAAGAAGATGATGTTGATGGACGAGGAAGAGGAGCAGGAGGAGAAGAAAAGAAGAAGATGATGATGATGGTGGTGGTGGTGGTGGTGGTGGTAATGATGAAGCCACAATCCCCATTCCACCTTCTTGGTAGAAGTAGGGGACTATGGCTGAGGAACACTGCATATAAAGTCACTTTTTAGATATGTTTGGTTACTTTTAACAAACTGGTTTTTTCCCATTATTTATCCTTTAATAATGGACAACTCTCTGGGAGGCAAAGAAAAGAGGGGAGGAATATATTGGGAAATACAGAAAATGTAAAAACAGAAGATATAAATAAACTGTTATTTTTTTAAAGTGTTACTTTTTAAAATGATAATGGCATATATCCCTCACTTCGGTGTGGGAGTAGGAGGGATTAAACATTTATTAAGCACCTACTGTATTCCAGGTACTGTGCTAAAACACTTTAAAATATGATCTCATTTGATAAACCCTTCTATTCTTCTGGCCTCCAAGGTCAAACAAGGAAGATACCCTCCATAGGGCCTACAAGGAAAATCTCTCATTCCTTTTGCTCTTTACCCATGTGCCCACCCAAACCTACTGCTCTGCAGAGAGGGGGAAACAAGAATTCCTTAAGGGAACTGAGTCCCATGGATCTTGGATGCACCTGCAATGATCCAGAATTCCATTCCCAAGTCAAGTCAAAGGAGAATCACAGACTCTCAGCTCTGGAAGGGTCCCCCTAGGCCATCCAGCCTTACCTCTCCACAGACAGGAATCCCTTCTAGATTTTATCATTTAGATAAAGGTGGGAGTTCAGTAGAGATGAGATTGGAACTAAGAAAAGCACATTTGACTCTGAAGTTGGTGCCTCTTTTTGGTCTAATTCAATCAACACTTATTAAGCACTTACTGAATGCTAGTTAAAGAGGGATGGCATGAGGAAAAGAGTTATTACCAGCCTTTGCTTCTCTGGCCCCAGAGGCCAGAATCTGGGTAAAAATGGAAGAGAAGCTGATTACAGAGAGATGTAAAAAACAATCCTAATAATTCAATCCCTCCAAGAATAAATGGTTTCCTTGAGAAATAGTGGCTTGGGGTACAATAGAAAAAGCACTAGGTCTCAGTTGGAGGCTCTGGGTTCAAGTGCTATCCACATTACCTTGGACAAATCACATCATCTCCATAGGCCTCAGTTTCCTTATCTGTAAAATGACATGGTTGGACCAAATGATCCCTGAGGTCACTTTGAGCTCTAGAGAAGCTGGAGAAGAGGTCAACCAAGAAAGGGAAGGGGTTTGAGTTTGTGGCATTGGAGGATCAACTGACAACACTTAGGACCTTTAACCTGGAGAAAACTCAGAGAGTTGCCTTCAAGAGTCTGAAGGATGACACTGTGAAAGAGAGAATTTGTTCCATCTGGTGCCAGAGATTGGGGCCATGAGCAATGGGGAGAAACAAAGTTAGGCCAGAGATCAATATAAACTTCCTATCGATGAGAACTGTCCAAAGATTGAGTGTGCTCCCAGAAGAGTTGGGCACTGGCTTTGCTGGACTGGGCTGGCATAGGATACATGACATGCTTATCATCTTTGAAGGGTAGTGAACTTCAATGAGAGAGAAAACGGGAGAGATAGATAATAAATGCAAGTAAAAATAAAAACCCAAAAGATACATTAGAAAAACATAGTGTTTTCTACAAAAGATGGAAGTTGTTGTAAATGATGTTGCACTTCTGGATCCCTCCCTGTACTTTCCCTCCTTCCATTCCTCCAGCTCCCATTTTGCAGACCTTCAGGGTCTCTGTCTCCTCTTCACTCTATTACCATATGCTCCTGGCATTGGATTAACTGACACAGATTCAATCAATCAACAAAGACTTGTTAAGTGCCTGGTGTGAGGCAGGTGTTGTGCATGAAACAGTCCCTACCCTCAAGGAGCTTATCTTCTTTCTATCAACAAACATTTATCAAAGCCCTCCTGACTCAGTGATAAGTGCTGGAGCTCACATTCTACTGGGGAATACAGCATGCACACAAGTAAATAAGCAATCAACAAGCATTTATTAAGCACCTACTATGTTCCAGGTACTATAGTAGGTACTATGGTAGATGCTGAGGATACAAGGAGTTTGTCATCTACCCAGGGAGACAGTGCATAAGTATATACATTTACACAAAATTCAAGATGTGAAGTGATTTTAGACAGGAAGGCACTAACATTTGGAGGGACTGGGAAAGGTTTCTACATAAAGGGGGTATTTGAAGGCAAGGCAGAATTCTGAGATGGGTGGAGATCAGGAAGGATGACAGTCCAGGAAATTTACTGTTGTTCAATCATGACAGAGGGAGGGGAAGGGGACTAGAAAAGAGGGGGAGGAGAGAGAGAAAGGGAAGGCAAGAAGGGCAGGAGCAAGAGGAAAGGAGAAGAGAGGAGGGGAAGGGAGAAGAGAAAAGGGCAGGGAGAGAGAAGGAGAGAGAAAGAGAGAGAGAGAGAGAGAGAGAGAGAGAGAGAGAGAGAGGGAGAGAGGGAGAGACGACAGAGAGAGACAGAGAGATACAGAGACAGAGACAGAGAGACAGAGAGAAAGAGGGGAAGGGAGGGAGGGAGGAAAGACAGAGAGACAGAGAGAGACAGAGAGAGAGAGAGACAGAGACAGAGAGAGAGAGGAGATGGGGTGTTTCTGGGTAAAGAACACAGCCTCTGGAATAGGAGGAGAGTTCCTGGGTTCAAATATCATTCCTGACAATTACTGCCTATGTAACACTGATCGATGCCTCAGTTTCCTTATCTATAAAATGGAAGGAGGTAGAGTCTAGGTGATCTTTAAGGTCTCTTGAAGTCCTAGATCTGATTCTGAGGCTTCCTTCATGGTCTCCCAGTGACCCAGAGGCTGCTGGAAGAGCATTTCATCTAAGGGGGTCTCACAAGGAGGGGGTCTCACCATTGTTCATGCATGAAATAGAGACTTCTCTGCTTGGCATCTAAAGCTTTTCACAACTTGGCTCCAGATTCTCTTTCTAGACTCATTTCCCATCACACCTCCTTACCTGCTCTATGATCCAGTCCAGTTGGCTCACTAGCTGTTCCTTGAACACAACATTCCATCACCCACCTCTATGTCTTTGCCCAGGCTGTCCCTCATACCTGAAGCACTGTCCTTTGCCTCTGCCTCTTGGAACCCCCAGCTCCCTTCAAGTTAAGTTTCAATGCTACCTCCTTTAAGAGAACATTCCAGATCTTTCTTCCACCTATCCCCCCAGACTTATCAGTTCTATCCCGTAGCCCTGATAGAAATTACTTTGCATACACCTGTAGTTTTCATGAATTTCCAGGTCTAAGTTTTAAAAATTATTTTTATTTTTGTTTTCATGTTTCTCCCTTGTGGAATGTAAGCTTTTTGAAGACAAGGATTATTTCATTTTTGTCTTTGTACCCCCCAGGATTGATCATAGTGCCTTGCATGTAGTAAGTGCCTAATTAATGCTTCTTAAATGATTGATTATTTATCTGTGTACTTGCTGTATTCCCCAGTGGAATGTGAACCCCTTAATGGTAGAGATTTTTTCACTATTTATTCCTAGCACACAGTAGGCACTTAAAAAAGCTTGATGACTGATCACTCATTTACACACATATTGTATTCTCCAGCAAAACAGAAACTCTTTGAGGGTTAGGTTGGTTCCTGCTAGTCTTTGCACCCCTGGTATGTAGCACAATGCTCAGCACATAGTAGGTATTTTAAATGTTTTTATTGAATTAAATTCAGGTGCAAAGATGTTGCTGGAAGGAAACAGGGCTGTCACCCACACTTCTTATACAACATTATGTGGTGGAAAAATCAGTCTCAAAAAAGTTCAGGGAATGCCCTGACCCTCACCCGAGATGGACATTAAGGCTATTCTGCAGACCATGAGCCAAAAGGAAACCATGAATGTCCAGGCACAGTTTGGAAAAGGGGAAGTAGCTAACTGATGATGCTAATTAAAAAGAGCCTAAATCAGGTGGCGTTGCCCTCTCCTGCCTCCATGCAAGTCTACAAGGGGTAAGTCAGGCTGAGGTTTGATGGGCTCATTGAGTATAGGAAATCTAAAGATTTCTTTCAGAAGAAAGAATCTGTGTTATTTATATTCACATGAAAAAATGCTCTAAATCACTTTTGATTAGAGAAATGCAAATTAAAACAACTCTGAGGTACCATCTGACACCTATGTGATTGACTAACATGATAGAAAAGGAAAATGACAGAAACTGGAGGGAATATAAAAAAATTGGGACCCTAATGCATTGTTGGTGGAGTTGTGACCTAATGCAACCATTCCAGAGAACAATTTGGAAACAAGCCAAAAGAGCTATAAAACTGTCCACATCCTTTGACCCAGAGATAACACTACTAGCAGCCCTCCCTCACTCAAAGCAAAACAAAGTCAAGTGCAAGTGCATATCATCATTTCTCTGATGGCATGGTCTGCTTCAGCAACGAAGGACAAGCACACAGACTGCTACTATGCATGTACCTCAAAGAGATCAAAGAAAAAGGATGTGGACTTAGATGTACAAAAATATTTATAGTAGCTCTTTTTGTGTGGCAAAGAATTGGAAACGAAGGGGATATCTGCCTGTCAAGTGGGGAATGGTTGAACAAGTTGTTATATATAATTGTGATATAACATTATTGTGCCATAAAAAAATGACAAGCAGGGTGGTTTCAGAAAAACCTAAGACTTATATGAATGCATGCAAAGTGAAGTGAGTGGAAGCTGGGCGAGATTATTGAGCATATCAACAGCAAAGTTGTTAAAAGTGAAAAATTTGACTACTCTGATCAGTACAATAATCCATGACTATTCCAAAGGACTCATGATGAAAAATACTATCCACCTTCAGAGAGGGAGGGAGGGAGGGGGAGAAAGGGGGGGGAGAGAGAGAAGGAGGGAGGGAGGGAGGGAGGGAGGGAGGGAGGGGGAAAGGGGGAGGGAGAAAGGGAGAGGGAGGGAGGGGGAGAGAGAGAGAGAGAGAGAGAGAGAGAGAGAGAGAGAGAGAGAGAGAGAGAGAGAGAGAGAGATGAGCTCTGAGTGAAGGAGAAAGCATACTTTTTTAATCTATTTTTCTTGATTTTGTATGAGTTTTCTTTTGCTTATGTCTAATAAGGAAATATATTTTGCATGACTTCACATGTATAATATCTATCATATTGCTTGCCTTCTCAAAGTGTAGGGGAGAGCTCAAGAGGAAAAAAATAATTTGAAACTCCAAATTTTTAAAAATAAATGTTAAAATAGTTTTACATTTAATAGGGAAATATTTAACAAAATAAATTAAAAATAAAGAAAATTTTTAAAAGAAAATCTAGAGATTCCCCAAAAAGAGATGGTAACTCTGAAATTACTCTAAGCAAAGATTAAAAAGAGAGGATGAATTTTGCATGGGGACCACATGGATACTGAGAAAAAATAAAGCAAGTTATTTTTTAAAATGATGTAAAAGGTCTTGAGGGAAAAATGGAAAGGAGAATAAATAACTTAGAAGACAAAGTGGTAAGTTTTATTTTAGTAATAGATTCTCTGAAAACTAAAATAGACCAAACATAAATCAATGATTCCATGAAATATCCAAAAAATAGTAGAACAAAATCAAAGACTTACAAAAAAGAAGATATAAAAAAAATCAAAAATAATCTGACATCAAAAACAATTGATGTGGAAAATAGGTCAAAGAGAGAGAATGTAAGAATCCTTGGAATGCAGAAAACCATTTTTAACTAGATGTTGCATTTCAAGAAATAATAAATGAAAATTTACAAGATCTAACTGAATCTGAGAGAAAGTGAAAATAGAAAGGATCATCCAATTATTTTCTAAAAAAAACAAAACAAAAAACAAAACAGAAGAAAAAGTCCCAGGAATGTCATTGTCAAAATCCAGAGCTCTCATATCAAAGAAAAATACTACAAGCAGCCAAAAAGAAGAAATTCAAGTCAGGATCACACAAGACCTGGCAGCTTCTCTATAAATGAGAAGGGACACTGGGAGGGATACAATATTCCAAATGGTAAAAAAAAATATGGAATTACAGCCATAAATAATTTACCCTATAAAAGTAAGCATAATCTCATAAGGGAAAAAAAATAGATTTTTACTGGAACAGAAGACATTTGAGCATTTGTAATTTTAAAAAAAGACTAACTTCATGCTTTTATTTCCTTGATCACTCATATAGACTCTTTCGACAATCCTAAATCTCCCTAAATTCATCACCTGGAAAACATCAGGATTGCCAATTCTTCTTTCTTCCGCAAGAGATATCATCAGTTTTTTATGCTCTGCCTTTAGTGACTGGCTGGTCTCTCTATTGCTCCTTATAATACTGAAGAGGTCTTCAGTCTATATAAATTCTATCACTTTTAACCTAATTTTCTTTTCAAACAGAAAGAATCTGCTCTTATGGACTTTACAGCCTGGTAAGGAGATACAACCTATGCAAAATTAAAATCATAAGAAGTGATATAAAATCAGTGATAATAAGAATTCATAATTATACAGTGTTTTAAGATTTGCCAGTGCCTTTCTCATTTAGTCCTTTCAACAATTCTATGAAGTAGATGGGGGTTCTCCTTTCCATCTGATGATATCTCTGGTCATCTTAGTTGGTATTGGAACCAACTAATTGCTGACTTAGAATCAATTTAAGGAAATATTATAGACTTGAAACTTTTTTTCCCATATCTCTACTGGTCTGTAAATAGTCTAGGTCTCACAACCAGTAGCCAAGGTGGAATCAAGGAAGAACAATTGACACAGTCTGGATTTTTATCAAACATCTTGCACACAGCTAGGATGCACAGTAGATAAAAGGCTGGGCCTGGAGTTAGGAAGTTCAAATCCAACCTTGGGCATCTACTAGCTGTGTGGCCATAGACAAGTCATTTAATTTTCATATGCCTCAGTTTACTTCATCTATAAAATGAAAATAACAGCACCTTACTTCTCCAGGTTATTATGAGGATAAAATGAGATATTTGTAACATGCTTTGCAAATCTTAAAATATCTCATACATGCTAGTTAACATTATTCATTATTTTGGTTCCTGAGTCTATAATAGTCTACATTTCTACTTTAAGTGATTCTTACTTATGTATTTCTCTTTAAACGGGACCAATAAAAAAAAATCCAATAAAATTGACTCACACGAATTCCGTACCCTTGCCTCTAACATGAAAAACAAATCACACTTATTTGCCAACGACCTGAATTTATTTCCTAAGAAACTCAGGGCTACCCAGACTGAACAGAAAATATAAAACTGACCAGAGGGGAAACCTGGCAAGACTTATATGAAATGATGCAGAATGAAGTGAGTCAAACCAAAAAAACAAGAAAAAAAAATTTATATCATAACAACAGCATTTAAAGTAAAGTAAAGTAAAGACAATTGTGAAAGACTTAATAACCAAATTTAATTTTAGAGGATCGGTGATGAAACATGCAATCAGTCTCTTTCTAGAGAGTCGGTGGACTCCAGATGTAAAGTAAGACATACATTTTTGACGTGGCCAATGCTTGACAGTGTCTTTATTACAAGGTTTTTATTTTTCTTTTAAATGGGTAGAAGAGGATAGGCAGGAGAGAAAATAAATTTTTATTACTTGAGGGTAAAAGAAAATTTAAAATTAAAAAAGTAAATAGAAAAAGAAAACATAGATGCCTTAAATTCAAGCACTCTTTGATGTCTTACTTGGTGCTAGACCCATTGTTTTTGACCTTGCCCTCTAAGAGGCATTATTTCTTCCCATTTTGTTGACTTCCTGGCTCTCTTGGGCTTTTGGTTTGTTCTGATTACTCATAAACGATGACTCCTTGGCCTTTGTCTTAACTTCCTGCCTTCCAAACATTTGTCTTACAGATAACAAATTACTCCTTGGCTTGATCACTTTAGAGACCCTTTGACTCCTTTAGATTTCCCTTGCCTTCATACTGTGAACCGTCACTCATCTTGGGCTCTTTCCCAGTTTGGGAGGCCCAACTAACTAGTACTGGCCTGCAGATGACACAGGATATAACCCTACTTTATCAAGGGTTAGGAAAATCCTCTCATCCATCCCATAAGGTAGTAGGCGGATCTACCTTTCACAAATGTGGGCCCTAGGGGCACTAAGAGAGGTTAAACAGAGAGATGTCCCTGTCCTGACACAGGAGGCTCGTCACAGAATTTACAAGGCTTGGATTCCCAGAAGTTTGTGTTCAACCTAGCAAATGACTAACCCTGTGAGAAATGTTGAGGCATGGATTATCACGATGCTGGGCTTTGACCTGGGTTAAAATCCCACCTCTGACACTCCCCAACTAAGTGACTTGCCCTGGATAGTCCCCCCATCTCACTAAACCATGGTATCCTCATATGGAAAATGGAGCCAGTGATATACCTGTCTGATACAATTGTCGATTTGATCAAATGATATGATATTAATGTTCTGTAAATGATGAAACACTAGACAAAGGTGAGACACCATTGCTGCTCCTCAAACCTGCATGTCTACAGGGATGACAGGTAAATTATTTGGGGGTAAAAGCAATAGGACCAGGTAAAGAAGTGTCAAGCAGAGATTTGAAGAGAGTTAAAATACTGGATTGTAGATCCAAAGCTAGAAGGAAACTTCACATTTTTTCATTAGATTGTAAAGTCCCTGAGGTCAAGCATTGTCCTTTGTTTAGCACAGCACATGGCACATAATATATCTTTATTGACTGGTTGGATCTCAGGGTCCATCTAGTCACAGAATCACAGATTTAGGCTGGGAGAGGACCTTAGAGTGTTACAGAGGAGAAAACCAAAACCCAGGAAGGACGCTCTTCTTCCAACCTAAAAAATGGTCCATGTACACCCCCGCAGTCCCTTAACTCAGTCTTTTTTTGGGGGAAGGGATGTAGGGGGGACTCTTCTTTGTTAGTGAACAACCAACTTCAGTGTGCCAACTAAGATTAAAAGTATAAATCAGCAAACTCCTCTTAGTTTATATTCTATTGAAAGACTAAAGTATGAACACATATATGAATACTTACAAAATAGAAAATAAAAGGGAATTGGGAAGGGGAACGTGCTAGAAACTGGGAATCAGAAGAGACCTCATGTAGGAGGGAAAGTTTCACTTGAATTTGTCTGACAATAAAAAGATATAGTTTTTTCTCTAAACGTTAGACACATGGAAACAAATATTTGAGGATAAGGGCTTAGGTTAAGTATACTCAGACTGGAAAACAAGTGGGAAATTTGATTTTGGTTATTAAAATATCTTTTTACGATCTCCCATTTTAAAAATGTTTTTGTTCAGTCATTTCAGTTGTGTCTGACTCTTCATGACCCCATCTGGGGTTTTCTTGGCAAAGATACTGGAATGGTGTTCCGTTTCCTTCTCCAGCTCATCTGACAGATGAGGAAACTGAGGCAAACAGGATGAAATGACTTGCCCAGGGTCACACAGCTAGTAAGTGTCTGAGGTTGGATGTGACCTCAGGAATATGAGTCTTCCTGATTTGTGGCCTGACATTTATGCACTGCACATTACCTGCCCTATTCAGATATATATATACATATATATATATATATATATATATATATATATTTTAAGTATTTTAAAATACTGGCACAGAGGATGATGGCAAAGGCAGATGAATGCCAAAGCAGGCCACAGTCCTATAAATAGAATGTCAGGAGGACTCAGGCACATGAGGAAAACTAAGGATAGATGGGAACAGTTTAGTTTTGTTTTGTTTTGAGTTAGATACGGTAAAGAAGAAAGATCAAAGAAAGAAGGGAAGTATTGCTCATGGGGAGGTTGAAAACTGATGAAGGAGACAAGATTGAGTCTTATTTTTCTTCTTTCAAAGAGACTGACTGACCTTTGGATTGGAAAGGATGGAACAGAAATGGTGAGAAGGGAGTTGAAAGGGAGTCGGGGAGAGAACACTCTCCTGTCCTTGATGAGTTCACATCTCCAGGCCTGTGTGACTTCATCTGAAGCCAATGAAAGGTGTGTCCACTGTGTCAGGGCTCTCTCAAAGATCACAGAGAATGAAGGAGATGCTCCAGAACTGGACATTGGCAAATATCCCAATTTTCAGAAAAGAGAGAAGAAAATTTAGTAAGGTACAGGCTAGTAGCTGTCGTTCAGTCATGGCTGACTCTTCATGACCCCATTGGGGGTTTTCTTGGCTAAGATACTGGAGTGCTTTGCTATTTCTTTTTCCAGCATGTCCCTATTTTATAGATGATGAACTAAGGCAAACAGGTTAAGTCACTAGTCCAGGGTCACACAGTCAGTGAGTGTCTCAGGCTGGATTTGAACTCAGGTCTTCCTGACTCCAAGCACCATATCCACTAAGACACCTAGCTATCCCCACAGGTCAATTAGTTTGATTTAAATTAATGACAAAACACCAGAATCTATTTTCAAAGGGATGGTTAGCACACATCTAGAGAAGGAAACAATGATTGCAAAAAATCAGCACAGTTTGGCCATGGACAGGTCATTCCAAATTAACTTCATTTTCTTTTCTGATAGGGTCACTCAGCTAAGAACATGGTAGCTAGAGCTTACCCAATATTGTAGCAAGACATTTGACAAATAGATGTGGGCTAGGTAATGCCATAGTTAAGTGGGTTCCAAACTGATCAAAGGACCAGATCCAAATTCCTTAATGGTCTGATGTCACTCTCATGAGGAAGCCTTGGGCAAATGGTCCAAAGATCACCCCTCGACCCTGTACCATTTAAAATTTTTATCAATAACTTGAATTGAGAATAGAGCGCCATTTTATTAAATCTGAAATCAACCTTGTAAAAAATGGAGTCGAAGGTTCCTTTTCTAAGCAAAAACAATAAAACCAAAAAACTCATACACAAACTTGGATTTAAGAAACCCATTGCATTAATAAAAAATGAAAGAGATATGGGTATAGCTGTTCAACTAAAGAAGATCTGAAAGTGTTAAGTGAACTTCAAAGTCAGCATGAGTCAGCACTGTTCTATGGTACCTGAAATAATAAACTGTATCTTAGACTATATTAAGAAAGGTAAGGTATCCAGATGGGAGACAGCATTTGTGTTCTATACTCTGCCATGATCAAACCAAATCTGCACTTCCTAATTATTACAGCAATCCCAAAATTCAACAAGTTGGCTTGAGAGAACCCTGTTCCCCTTTTACTGGAAATCTTAAAGTAAAAGCTCAATGTGTCATGTTGGGTATATCAGTGAAGTAATTCTTGGTCACTTCTAGGTCTGACCACATGATACTGAGACCCATTCCAACTACAATTACTGTGCTCAATTCATGATGCTCTATTTTAGGAAGATCATCAATATATTGGGAGAATGTCTAATGGGGAGAGACCAGGATGGTGAAGAGCCTTGATATTATGTTATATCAGAAGTAGCTGGAGGAAGTGGGGCCATTTATCCTGGAGAAGACAAGACTGGGGCAAGGGATAACAACTGCCTCCAAGTATGGGCTGCCATAGAGAAAAGAGATTAGTATTATTCAGTTTGACCCCAAAGAACTAAACAAAAAACAAAGGGTAAAAAATGGAAGGGAAATATGTTTAGCCTCAATATAAAGGAAGATGCCCCTGACCCCTGAAGCCACCCAGAAGGAGAATGAGCTGAATTGGGAGAGAGTGGACCCCGCTCTCCCCCACAAGGAGCGATGGACAGTGCCTAGTAGACAGAAGCCTTCTTCTGGGACATCTTGCTCTAAAGAGCTTCTGAGGTCTTTTGCATTCTCTGACTCAGATTCTGTGGAGTATTTTTCATAATAAATGGCCCACAGACTTCTCTCCTAATCCAATACAATCCCAGTTAAATGACTCACTAAAGTGAGGTCTCTGTTTTCAATATGATCATTCGGAATTTTGATTTGCCCATCTGCCTGTTCCCATGCCCATCTGTCTGTACCGGAGCAGAATGGAACCACCTCTGCAATGTGTAAGTCTTCACGAGTTTCCTAGGGGTCCTGAAAGTTTGGGTCAAAGCAAGCACATGTTGGAGAAAAAACTTGAACTCAGATCTTCCGACTTTGAAGCCAGCCTGGCACATAGTAGGTACTTAATGAAAGCAAACAATGAAAGCAAACATACCTATGCCTTGGTAGGTGTGGGAATTTCACTGGTATAGGGTACTCCTGGATAAGGAAAACTATGCATATTGGCACCTTCTCTATAACTTACAGCCTCAGAGGACATCGGGATGGAAGTGACTTCCCAGTTTGTGCCATAAGCAAGACAACACAAGATCTTCCAGCTCTTTATCCACTAAAATCATTAAAATAATGCAGGGAAGGGGCAACTAGGTGGTGCAATGGATAGAGCACTGGCTCTGGAGTCAGAAGGTCCTGAGTTCAAATGTGATCTTGGACACTTACTAGTATACAAGTATATAATCTTTTAATCTTACTTGTCATAATAAATAATGATAATAATGCAAGGTAGCCCATGAAAATATGGAGTGGAATGACAATAAAAGTCTAGAAGAAAAAGAGAATTCATTTTCAGCTGTAAGGAGTTTTTCAGGGAGGAAGTGAAATTCAGTTAGGGCTTGAGGGGGAGACTACGAAGGACAGAGGATGCAGTAATAGCACCTCTGAGCTTAGCTGCCTTCCTTCAGATGACTCCACAGGGTCCCTCCCTAAAGGGTCTTTCTCAATTCCCCACCAATAACTTGGCCCATCAGCCCTGTAGGTCCATGGACCAAGGAGAAATTTTCCAAACTACAGATTCAAGCCAGAATGTGGAAAGACTCCTGCTGGGGGCTTGCAAGAGCTCAGGCTTCATCAGCATCAGTGATAACAGGACCTTTTTCAGGGGCTCTGTTCATTTTCAAAATGTTTTACAAACATCAAGAGCATTAGCTAATTAATGAAGGTCCTTTGGCGAAAGCCCAGCAGATTCTTGCCTCCACAATGCATCTGGCAGGGCCCCATACCTGGTCTCCTGCCTCCTATAGCAGGCTCTAGAAGGCTAATGAGAGCCAAAGCAAGCATGTGCCAAAGCAGCCGGTAGGAGGGAGGATAGAGGTAGGTGGCTTCAGAACACACCACTATTATTACATCTTAACCCAACCACAAAAAAAGGGTTTCTTGTTTCTTTTTTAAGCAAAAAATAACCTTTGGCAAACTGTGACTTTGTTGTCCTCATTCTGCCTTTTGATATTGTTGGTAGAATGAGCTGCCTGGTGCTTGCATCCCTCTAAACCTCATAGATCTACTGACATAGGGTCACCTTTAACCACCGGAGGATTTGGCCCCACCTCTGTCCAGGACAGAAGAGACAAAAAGAGTCCTCCACCTCTCCCACTCTATGTGGCTGGTCAAAGGCTCCGAAATATAGAGTTGGAAGGAACACTAGAGATTACAGTCTAATTTTTCCATTATGCAGTTGAGGAAATGAAAGCCAACATACGTTTAGTGATTTACCCAAGGCCACAAACAGAATGAATGGAAGAATAAGAATCCAGTCTTAGGTCTTCTGAATCTCAATTATAAAAGCTCATCATGCAGCACAAACTTTGGTTTCACTATCCTCAATCCACATTAGCATTGACCAACCAAGCCCTCAAGGGTAGTTGACTACCTTCCTCCTTAGAGTTTAAGGGGTACCATAGAGAGTTGAGAATAATTTATCTAATAAAGAACTTTCACCAATGTGATTAGTCAATTATTTGCAATTAGCTGGTAAGAGTTAATTAGCTTAGTTAGGGATATTGACTAGGGTAGAATAGTAAAAGCAGCTGGTACAAAATTCCCCTCTCCCCTAAACTGGGGGCAGACTCTCCCCTGGTGATATAAAGGGTCCAGGGGAAAGTGGGCCCACACTTATAGGGCATATGGGGCAAAGGGGTCCCTCGCACCTTCTAATTCCCGGAAGTCTTTGACTTATTTTGGGGTATCTTCATGGAGCTTCCTTGAGATATGTGGCTCACTACTGGGAACCTCAAGATGCCTTTCCAAGGAGTCTCTAGTTTGTACTCAGTCCACTGATGCTCCTGGTATACTGCTACTGGTCCCAATGGAAGGTATCAATCTTCAGATGTTTGAAATTCACAAGGTTATAATTGATCAAGGAGGATGGGAAGAGGCAGAGGCTCTCTCTTCACTTAACCCAAATGATGGACTCTCAAGAGTTCAGCTGGAACTGTTATATCACTAGGCTAGTCAGAGCCCAAAATAGAAGTTGAGTCTCCAGACAACACATCCAGCACTCTCTCCATTGAATTATACCATTCTCTCAAGAAGGAGTTGACTTGGTACATGTCCCCTCTTCATCCTCTTCATGCTCACCCCTAAATGAGCTTGTTTTCTTGACCTAATGCTAGTCTGTCATGGGGCTGCTCATCTATAACAACAGACACGTCAACACACACTGCACTCTTTGGGTCACCCCCACCTTGCACCTCTTACCCCATTTCATTACAAGACTCCACTGAAAACCTCCCAACCAAGTCTATCACCTTTCTCAGTCTGTCAAGAGTCACAGCTCACCATCACAGTTCAAGACCACAGTAACACCATGAGTGATTATGCCCTAAAGCACTTAGGGTGTATTTGTATAGAGGAAGCTGTCTTTTCCCACCTCATTCCCCCAAAATGGCAGCACTATGATTAACAGATAAGGGTTCATTTTTAAAAGCTGCTCAGGCAGAAAGACTTCAAAAACCTGGAAAGATTTACACAAACAGCTGTTGAGGGAAGTGAGCAGAACCAGGAGAACATTGTACAAGGTATGCTGTATGATGATCAACTACGATAGCTCAGCTCTTCTCAGCAATACAGTGATTCAAGACAGTTCCTAAGGACTCTTGATGAAAGATGCTATCTGCCTCCAGAGACAGAACTGATGAAGTCTGAACACAAACCAAAGCATACTATTTTCACTTCTTTCTTTTTTCCTTCCTTCCTTCCTTCCTTGGTTAAATTTTCTTCCACAAAATTACTAATAAGGAAACATGCTTTACATGACTGCACATGTATAATCCATATCAGATTGCTTACCATTTCAGGGAGTGGAGGAGAGAGGGAGAGAATTTGGAACTCAAATTTTTTTTAAAAATTTAAAAATTGTTTTTTATGCATAATTAGGGGAAAATATTATTAAAAAAGAAAAGGAGCAAAAGGAAAATAAATTTAAAATGTGAGCTGCTCAAAGCAGACACATCCAACAGTCCAATATGCCTTTTTCTATCTTCCTTGTCATCATCCCTGAGTGCAAGTTGAATAATTTATCAATCCCATCACTTGCAGAACTACATGTGGGACTTTACAGGGAGAAATGCAATGTTTGTTTCATTTTGACTTTCAAGGGCAGTCTTTGCTGATCAGATTAATCATGTACCATTCCTCTTCAGTTCTCATGCAGGGGTGCAGCCCTGCGCCTTAGCTGGGACCCCCACCCATGGAACTTCCCAGGACAGACTACCAGCCGCAGGAGCTGGAGTCCACCCTGGCCCTCAGTATCTATCCATTGCACCTTCTCAACCAGCCAGGATGGACACTTAACCATGCTATAATGTAAGCAAAGTCCACAGAATGTCTTCTAATCAGTTTATCCAGCCAATAAGCATGAATTAAGTGCTTGTTGTGTACTAAGTACTAGGGGAAACAAAAGAATTTTAAAAAAAGGTGCCTCCCTCTAGGGGATCACATTCTAAGAAGGGAGACCACATGGAAACAACTGTACAAATAACCTATACACAGTGCAATGAGAAATATCCACAAGTCACCTTGTCAACATTTTTAAGATCAATAAAACCTGTTGCTTCTGTCTCATCATGTTTCTGATTAGATGAGACAATATGAGGTATATCCCAAAATAGCTTAAAACTACACTAAGACTTTGGGACATGCTGTAAAACTCTTGTTAAGAACTGAAGTGCCTGAGAAATTCTACTTATTATTAATGGGGCTCCAAAGGATAAATGTTTTCAAATCTCACTCTGACAACTTTTACTTTGGCCAGGCTGACTCTGTCCCTGGGCTGAGCCCTGATAACCACTGGGGAGCTAAGAGAGAGGAGGGCAGAATAATGCTTTTTCTCTAAGTTTTTGGAAATCTGCTTTTACTGGGTCTGGAAAACCAATGGATCAATCGATGAGATCTCATTAAGATTAACGTATAATAAGACATAATGAGAGTCAGTGAGACCCAGTGGATACACACCTCACCTTGCAATTGGGAAGATCTGAGTTTAAGACCCACCTGAGACACTTACTAGCTATGTGACCATGAGCAAGACACTTCACTTCTGTCTGGCTCAGTTTCCCCATCGGTAAATTGGGGATAAAAATAGCATCTACCTCCCAGAGTTGTTGTAATAAAATGTAATATCTGTAAAGTGGTTTATAAGCCTTGAAGTGCTAATTAACAACATTACTGCTGCTTTTATTATTATTTCTTAGTTTCCCAGTGCTCCCAGGCACTCTAAGATGCAGAATGAGTATTAATAGACATTGCCAGGCATCACAGATCTGGTCAAAAGTAAACCTCCCAGGTATTGTACTACACCCGGAGGATACAATGTAACAATCCTTGTTGTCAAGTTACCCGCCATGTTGGAACTTAACCTCCTAGTAAGTTCGGATTGTTTCCCTCCACTGTCTTGGTATGTTTGTTAGATTACTCTATAGGGACAAACAAGGCACATACTGAAACAAATGCAAAGTGTATTCAAAATCAATAGGAGACAAGTGAGGTGGGGTAGGCAGTCATTAGCAACTTTAGGCTCCCTGGAGGAGGTGAGCCTCCAAGAAAGCCCAGCAGTCTACAAGGCAGAGAGGAGGAGGAGGTAAGAAGGTCTGAAGGCCTTTACCTCTCAAGTGTGCACCTCACAAATGTAGATCTGGAACAGACCTCAGAGCTGATCTGGCCCCCTAAATTTTACAAATGAGGAAACTGAGGATCAAAAAGCTTAAGTGACCTGATCTAAGATATACAGTTGTCAATGACAAAGACAGGATTTGAACTCAGGCCCTATGAGGCTAAATTTCAACCTTCTAGGCTCATAACTTGACTCCTTTCTACCTTTCTGGTCTTCTTATACCTTATTATCTTCCACATCCTCTGAGATCCAGTGACACTGACCTCCTATACAAGACCCTGCATCTCCCAATTCCAGGTATTTCTCCTGGCTGTCCTTCATGCCTGGATCTCTCTCCCTCCATATCTCTACCTCTTGAACTTTCCTTCATGTCTCAGCTAAAGCCCAACCTTCTACAAGAAGCCCTTCCCCATCCTCCTTAACATTAATGACTTGTTTCTATCGGTTGTCCCCAATTTGTCTATATCTTGTTTGCATGTCTAGTTGTCTGCATATTGTTTTTCCATTAGACTATAAGTTCCTTGAGGGCAGGGGCTGTGTTTTGCCTTTCTTGGTATCCCCAGTGGTTAGTATAGAGCCTGGAACATGAGAGGTGCTCAATAGATGCTTACTGACTTAACTTTCCACTGATCCTCTTTGACCCAAATGAGAGAAACTCTATAAAATGATTTACTAAAATGAAAGAGCTACTGCAATGTCAACCATTATTCTAAGGGATCTCTGAGACCCCTCTTTCACTGTGTCCTGAATCCCTGTCCAAAACCAGCTTCTTCAGTAAACTTAGCCATCTTGTAAGTTAGCAGTACAGATCCCAGTGCTCTACAGCTTAGCTTGCTGCACTCAATTTAAAATGGGGGAATGAAAAGGGAAATTTTAATTGGACATTGATTCCAGAATGGAATTTCTAAAAACAAAAGAATGATAAAAGAGGTCCATTTCAGGCTGCAGGTAAGCAATACCAGCGTCTTCAAAGCACCTGGAAATGCAGCCTCCAAAATGATTCATGGATTCCATCTTCAGGATGCCCCTTCTAACGTAAGTAGATGAAGAGACAACAATTCCAATGAATGCAGCTGGGCCTGGCATATTAAAAAAAATGATATATTGTGGAAATCTATGCATGTAAATGGATAGCTATTGCTCCAAGCCCTTGCCAAAACCAAAATTTAGTCTAAAAAGCTATGAATCCCTCCACCTTCTTCCAAGTATTTACCTCCTACAGCCATCTTAACAGGGCTCAAGAGGCTGTGAAATCATGAATTCAGAGCTGGAAAGGACTGAAAATTATTTCATTCAGGCCCCTTGCTCTAAAAGTGGAGGAGATTGAATTTCATAGAGGTTATCCAAGGACAGATGCAGAAGTTGTGGTT
Source organism: Bettongia penicillata ogilbyi (assembly GCA_023548195.1). Taxonomy (NCBI): domain Eukaryota; kingdom Metazoa; phylum Chordata; class Mammalia; order Diprotodontia; family Potoroidae; genus Bettongia; species Bettongia penicillata. The sequence continues at coordinate 543,817 of JAJHZJ010000284.1, forward strand.
CCTTCTCAATCTCCTTTACTAGATCTTCATCTATATCATTCTCCCTAATTATCCCCCAAGGTTCTGTCTCAGACCCTCTTCTCTCTACATTCTCATTGGGTAACTTCGTCCGTTTCCAATGGGTTCAGTGTCACAAATCCATGTATTCAGCCTTATCTTCTATCCTAAGTTTCTGCCTACATTGCCAACTGCCTATTGGGCATTTGGATATGGATCAAAGACCTAAGGCTGGAAAGGACCTCAGCATCCATCTATTCCAACTTCCTAGAATTATTAGAGACATCTCAAATTTAACTAATTTCCCCAAAAAAGAGTTTATTATTTTTCCCTAAAATCCAGCTCTCTTTTACATTTCCCATCCATGCAGAAGGTACCACCATCCCACTCAATAGGAAAGTAGAGTTCTCATTATTTGCACTCAAGGGAACCATCACTTAATAGCTTCTGGGTAGCCTGGATGTACAAAGAAGAAAGAAAACAAAATGTTTCTTACCTCCTGACAGAGAGGTGATGGGTTCAAAATACAGAATGAGATACACATTTTAGGGCAAAAAAAAAGCAGGAATCTGGTATGTTAGACTATGAGTGTTTATTACAAGGGTTTTGTTTTCCTTTTTTTCAATGGGGGTGAGAAGGTTAAAACAAGAAAAAAAAATGCTTACATAAAAAGTGAAATAATATGAAAATAGTAAATAAAATTAAAGACTTCTGAGGTCCCTTCAAATTCTCTTTCTCATGAGCCTTCTCATCTGACCTTGGACCGACTGGTTCATCTCTATGGGTCCAGGGTTCTACCTCTGAAAATTGAGGCACATGGAATAAATGACAGGATACAGCAGCAGGAAGAACACTGAGTTCAAATTCCACCTCTGATTCACTACATGTGTGACTTGGTAGTCAGCTTACTTTCTTAGGGCTCAGTTTATTTACTGGGAAAATTATGGGAATGGCAGATCAGGGACTAGCTGACCTGGGATCCTTTCCAGCTCTCAGATGTAGGACCATAGACCCAGACATGGAAGGAGGGACCTCCTAGGTGGTTTTGTCCAATTCTCTCAATTTCCAGAGGAGTAAACTGAGGCCCAGGGAAGTGAGTAACTTCCTTCATGGTCTTTTCTGGTTCTAAATTGCTGATGCCATGGTCTCAAATCCTTAATCTCCAAAGCTGACATCAGAAAAGAAAACCAAGCCTTTCCATAGCCCTATGCCATGCTCAAATTGCCACCCTAGATCTGACACTCTTCATAGTCTCACTTCTTTTGAAATGCAGATTTTGGCAAAGGAAAGACATAGCTGGTATTTATCTATCTATTTCAAAACAGAGTTTTAAGATAAAAAGGCTGCCTACCTCTGTTTTCTGTCTCTCCTGTACATGTGCCCAGAATCTATTAAGGGAGGGTGGTTTTCAGTAAAAAAAAAAAATAAATCATTCCTCAACTGGCCCAGATTCCTTCTCTGAAACACCCCATGTGATATGGCCTGGGAAGGACGAAGCAGGAAACAGAGGTAGCACCATCTTTAAATGAGAAGAGTGGAGGGCATTCCCCCAGCCCTGCAGGATGATATCCAAACTACTGCGTGGGCAAGAGAGGCAGGACTCTGACATTCCCATAATGCCTTGCAGTTTGGTGTTACCAATACTTACTTATAAAGAAACAAAATGTGTCACAGGAAAGGTGAAAAGTCTAGACCTTTCTCAAAAAAGCTGGTCAGTCAAAGCTCCAGAGGCCTGGCTCTTGACTGGCAAAATCCAACCTAAAAACAAATTTGGGCAGCGATCCACATTTGTATGACTTCCTAAATACAGTACACTATCCTATTCCATGGTAGAATGGTTACGAAGGAGTCATTTCTGTTTATTGAAAAGATAATGGCCTTTTTATGCAGGAAATTTCACACTGGAGGAGACTTCCAAATGGATCACAGTTAAATCTCATATCCATTTGCCTCTCGAGGGCCTTTACAACTCTCCTGCCATTTACACTAATTATCAGAGATGTAGTATTTAGAGTTTATGCATTTCAGGCCCCTCTCCACCCTCCACATCATCCTTGTTCTGCCTCTGGATCCCATAGTTAAATCTGCAAGCTCATGGTATGCCTGAAGGGGCAAGCCACTGAAGGTATGGAACCTCCTTAAATGCTGGGCTGGGGAAGAAAATCCTCCTCCTCCTCCTCCTCAAGGATGAAAAAAAAAATGAAATAATGATGACTAAAAAGTAATATGTTATTGATTATTGATGACATTATTATTACAAAACAGATTCTATCTGCAATAGATATCATATATAATAAACACATATTATTATATATTATCTTACAATAATCTATAGACTATTAAATAGAAAAAAGAAATAGCAGGGGAATAGGTGGTCCCAGGACTGTTACCATCTGAACTTCATAAAATAAAGGAAAAATAAGAACAAATATAATAATTTTTATTGTTGAAGAAGAGTTATTGTAAAGCCAGCCAGATTTTAGTGATAGTCATGTCATGAGAGGAAATGATGAAAACCACATGATATATCATAGAAGATTACAAAGATTTAGCCCCTTACTGAATACCTAGCAAGGGACAAACTGGTAGTGTTGGAAGCATCTGGTCCTTCAGGACCTGGCCTGCGGCTTCCCCTTCCTCCTGTCAGCAGTCAGAATTATCTTTCTGATGACTTCAACAAGTCTATAGAGAGTAAACTTACCTCCCAATGTTTTCATTCAATTAGAAAAAGCAGTTACTTTATCCACTTGTTTAACAGTCCACAGAACATTTTATATATAACATACATGCATACACACATATATAAACACATGAATATACATGTGTCAAATCTAATTTATTATGTATCATATATAATGCATTTGTATATAATAATATGATATAACATAATACAATATAATATAATATATGTTATATTATACTCTACTATTTCTATTAGGAAATTTCTATTAGAAAAAGTCAGGAAGGTAATTTTTCTTAATTCCAAGCCCAGTGGCTCTATTCACTGTACCACCTGAGTTACAATCCAGCCTCACTTTCTAACTACATGACCCTGGGCAAATCACTTAACCTGCTTCCCTCAGCTTCCTAAACTGTAAAATCCTAAGATTGTTGTGAGATAAAATGAGATAATATTCATTATGTGCTTAGGACAGTAAGTAGAATATAGAAGGCATGGAATAAATGCTTGCTTCCTACCCTTCCATTTATAGATGAGGAAATGGAGGCTAAGGACAGTTAAGTGACTTGCCCAGCTAGGAAATGTCTGAGTCTGGATTTGAACTTATGAACAAGACTCCAGGCCAGGCACTCTATATACTATGGCGCCACCTAGCTGCCCATTTAACTAATTTTTTAGATGAGAAAATCAGATTCTGGGAGTCCAATACTGTTTTCTTGCTTATTACCCGTTTGAGCCTGGGCATACTCAGGTTTCACAAGTGTTTCCTCCATTGTCAAGAGATGAAACCCTTTATGGAGGTATATTTGTGATCCCTGGGACATGAAAGGGGCACTGGATTTCCATCTGGGAGAACTAGGTTTAAATCCAGCATTAATAACCAGAAGCTAAGTGGACATAGATTGTTAAGCTTTATTTTGTCTCTCAGGTTGTCTCTCTCACTAGAATGTGAGCTTCTTTTTTTTTCTGGATATATAAATTTATTTATTTAACTTTTTTTTTACATTCATTTTCACAAAATTTTGGGTTCCAAATTTTCTCCCCATTTGTCCCCTCCCCCCACCCCAATACACCTAGAATGTGAGCTTCTTGAGGACAGAAATTGTTTGCATTCCTTCAGCAACGTAGAAGTAACTGAGTTCAGTATCTAGTTAGCAGGAACAGTGAGTTAAAAGAGGGGACCATGAGGTGGCCTGATTTTCTCAGTGTCCTGTGGTCTCTGACAGTATATACTGTGTCCCACACCCATGGACCTCCACCTCTGCAAAGAACAAAAGGAGAGATTTGTTTTCTTAGGTCGCTTCTGGGGTCCAGCTCGGTCATTATAATTACCCCCTCTAAATTTCAGCAACCTAAGCTAAAGTTCTGACTGCCCTACCCTGGTTGTGACTCAGTCTACTATGATGGTACTCAACTGAACCTATGAATTCCATGATGAGCCTCAATTTCCTTATTTCAAAATGGGCTCAAGCTGGATTCCAGAAGCAAGAAGAGGCTATTTCTAACTTATCAGTAAAAGAGCCCAATTTTTGAAAACTCCATAAAATACACCATGGAGGAAGTGAAATGCCATCCCATATGCAGGTGTTACACCGTCTCTTTTTCCAGAAAATCAGCCACCTTCCTCTGCCAGGGAGCAGAATCATAGAATGTTAGAGCAGGGATAGAGCTGGGATAAAGCCAAGAAATCCTTTCATCCAACCCACTCATTTCACTAATGGAGATGCAGCTGGGTCCCAATGAAAGAACAGACTCACCCAAGGTCATACATAGGAAGCTTTCAAATTATTAATTCAACCAATTTTCAGGCCTGAAGCTGATGACATTTATTTTGAAATTTAATGAATTAAAAATTCATAGAGAAAATAATTGATGATTTGTCGAGAGCAATTTCTGTGTTGTTGATGTTCAGTTGTTTTCAGTCATGTCCGACTCTGTGATCCCATTTGAGGTTTTCTTGGCAAAGATACTAGAGTGGTTTGCCATTTCCTTCTCTAGCTCATGAGGAAACTGAGGCTAACGGAGTGATTTGCCAGGTTCACACAGCTAGTAAATGTCTGAGGCTGGATTTGAACTTAGAAAGATGAGTCTTCCTGACTCTAGGTCCAGTGTTCTATCCACAGCATCACTGAACTGAACTTTACATGTGTTATTTCAATTGATCTTCATAATGCATCTGTAAGGTTGATACTAAAGAAGGAATTTTCTGTTTGCATCAATGACTGTGGGCAGTTTGGGGAAGCCTGTGGACCCCCCTTCTCAGAATAATATCTTTACTCAAATCAAATAAAATGTATAATATTATAAGCAAAATTCATTTTATTGATAAGATAGGTTTCACTTTTTAAAAATTTTTCTAAGTTCATGGATCCCAAGCCAAGACTCCTGGTACTGAAGGTATTTTCATTCCCAATTTACAAATGAGAAACCCAAAGCTCAGAAAGGTGATTTGCCTACAAAAAGTACCTCCACACCATTTCTCCCATTCAGCCCCTTCTCACTTGCTCACACAGTCCAGCACTGGTCAAAGGGAATGTGTCCAAGATCCTTTCAGAGAAGAACAGGTCAAAACAATTATCCTAATAATGCTAAGATGTATGTATTTAAAATAAAGTGACTATCAATATAACACGGAGAAACAAATTTTCTTGGGGGGGCAGGGAGTCTGCAATAACTTTTAAGAGTGTAAAAGGTCCTAAAACAAAAAGGCTGAAAACTGCTCCCCTCCGTCCAGGCCCTCGTTACCTTTCAGTTGGAGTATCCAAACAGCCCCCTGTTCAGCCTCTTTGCCTCAAGTCTCTCCCATCTGAAATTCATCCTACAGGAAGCTGCCAAAGTGTAACTCACTATGTCAATACAACCTGTTCAGTAAACTCCAATGACCTTATTGGTGGATAGGTGACACAGAAGGTAGAGTCCTTAGGAGGACCTCAATTTAAATCCAGTCTCAGATGCTTTCCTAGCTGTGTGACCCTGGACAAGTCACTTAACTGCTATTTGCCTCAGTTTCCCTGTCTGTAAAATAGGATAATTCAGCACCTAGCTCACAGAGTTGTGAGGATCATATGAGATGATAATCACAAAGTGCTTGGCACCATGCCTGGCACAGAAGAAGCACTATAGAAATTTTAGCTAAATTATTCCTCTTGTCACTGGTATTATTCCATATATATATGAGATATATGATATATGCACACACATATTGTATGTATGTGTATATCTCATATATGTGGATATATGAAATACTATAATGAAGTATTGTTAGTTATTTCGATAAGGTCTTCTATTTGGTTTTAAATCCCTTCACAAACTGGCCACAGCCCATCTTTACAACTTTTATCATTACTCCCCTTTTCACACTCTATGGTCTTGCTAAACTGGCTTTCTTGTTCATCTTTACATACAACTCTCTATTTACCACATTCTTGCCTTTGCATTGGCTGTCTCTCATGACTGGAATGCCCTCCTTCCTCATCACCCCTTCTTAGAGTCCCTTGTTTATTTTCAAACCTTGCTCAAATACCACTCTCCACCTAGATTCTTTTCTAATTCCCTCTCCACCCCACCCCCACAAGAGCTAGAGTCCTCCTCCTCAACAAAAATTTCTCCTTTGCTTTGTTTATGCCTTTTTAGGTATATATTGTCTCCCTTGATAGACTACAAAATCCTTGTGTCACTAGCATTGAACATTAGTTGAGCACATAGTTGGTGCTTAATAAGTGTGGAACTAATTAATTGCCCAAAGCAAAGCAGCATTGTGTCAGAGGAAAGATTTGAACCCCAGGTCTCCCCTGACTCCAAGTTTAGGGTTCTGTCTGCTAGACCAAATGCCTCCCACTGAGAGGGTCATAGAGGGAGTACTGGCTTGAGGTATATGGCTACAGAAATAGCCAAAGCATTGGCTCTTACTTATTAAGTACTTCTGGTCATGGAAATGCAATTGCATCAGCAACCTGGCCATAAAAGAGAGATCAACCAAGCCTGCCGGGAACCTCAGGATAATGCATGACAAAAAAAAAAAGTTTCTTCTCCTCCCTTAGGGTTAGGTCTCTGCCAGAGCAAGTTGGGATCGATTAATTATGTGTTCATCTTAATATCTGCACGGAGAAGTGAGCCGAGTGTTGGGCAAATCACCGCCTTCCGTCTCAGGAAGCACTTATGTCACCAGTGAGTGAGAGTTTGTTTTCTACTGGGGCGTCAGCACAGTGGGAAGCCAATATCCTAATTGCCATTAAGTACACTTGCTACAATGTATCCAGGGAAATGCAGCAGCAAAGAAACACACGTGTTCAAGCATGTGCAGGGTCATGCTCAGCAATAATTCAAATACAAAATGTGATATCGACATTTGGACTAGCCTACAACCTGCACAAACCCTTGGTGGCTAAGTCTGGTTTGAAAAGACAACCCAATAGGGACAGTGTGGTGCAGTGGGAAGCGGGCTAGATTTGAAGGCAGAGAATGGATGGATGGATGGATGGATGGATGGATGGATGGATGGATGGATGGATGGGAGGATGGGCACGTGAATGGATGAGTGGATGGATGGATGGTTGAATGAATGGGTGGGTAGGCATTTATCAAGTGTTCCACACATGACACATGAAAACTCCCATCTTTGCGGAGGTTATGCTCTTGTAGAGTTATACATTTAGAACAGAAAGGAACCTCAGAGACCTTCTTGTCTGGCCCCCTCACTTGACAGATAAGGAAACTGAGTCTCGCAGTTGGCAAGTTACAAATAGAATAAAAAGCTTTTAACCCGAGTCCTCTCACTCCCCTGCCAATGCTCCCTTTCCCATCTGTCTTTGGATGGCACACACACATGGTCCCTCCAGGTCAGGGAGACCACTCAGAGCCTGGAGTGGGCCATCACTGTTGCTTCACCCTGAGTCTGAAGACTGAGCTCAGCATCTCCTTCCCCCCTTGGCTGGGCACCATCTCCAGAAGGTCAGGGCATACAGCACTATTTATATCCTGTATTGGATTTCAACCTCTGAGGTCTACAAGCTGATGCACAGACTAATTTCCCCCACCCCCACATCCACCCCCACCAAGGGCACAAGTCTCAATGAGAAATCAGTGTCTTGGCTACTGTGAGAAGCTGTCGTCCTCAGGGAGGAGCATTTTAATGCTAGACTAGATCTCAGAAACCAACCAGTCCGTGTCCATCGTTTGGCACAGGAACTAATGGAGTTTTCTGTACTGACGTCAGCAATCCATGACCTTGGACCTGACCTCACCTCCACCAACAACGCAATTTCAATAAGGCTTGAAACAAGGAAATAAGATCTCAGATACTGTGGGACAAAGCGGGGAGAGGAGAGGGGAGAGGAGAGAGCCCACTCCCATACACTATGGGGCACAATGGAGTGGGCTCTCAAAACATGCTTACCCATTAATTCAGGAGGCAAGGGGCTGGGATCCCAAACCTTCTATGGTGTGCCAAAGCCCAAATAATTGAGCCAGGAGAAAGGAAATGCATAGATAGGAAAAAGGCAAACTATGGCCACACAAGTGGGAGATGATTTGACATCTGACACGTCCTCTCCATAAAAGCTCTGGGGTGATGGCACACTGAGCCTGAAGTCAGGAAAATATGAGTTCAAATCTCCCTTCAGATACATAATAACCATGTGATCCTGAGCAAATAAGGACTTCTGACTCAGTTTCCCCAACTGTAAAATGGGAATCCTACTAGCACCCACCTGACAGCATCACTGTTAGGATCAAATGAGACAATACTTGCCAAGTTCTCAGCACAGTGCTTGGCACATGAAAAGTGTTTAATAAATGCTATTTCTTCTTCCCTCCTTTCCTTCCCTCCTTCTTCCCTCCTTCTTCCTTTTCTCCTTTCCTCCCTCCCTTCCTCTTTTTCTTCCTTCTTCCTTCCTTCCTTCCTTCCTTCCTTCCTTCCTTCCTTCCTTCTTTCCTCCCTTCAGAGCCATCATCATTGTGAACTCCCATGATTATAACCCAATAATATAGACGTAAATATGGAAGAGACTGGATGGACCCATTTGTAGTAGGTGATTTGGATATTGTCTTTTAAGTAAAACCCAGATCATCAGTGCCATAGACTTTTCAGATTAGATGGGACCTCAGCTGCCATCTTGTTCAGAGTTCACCAAATAATATTCAGCCCACAAATCAGTGTTTTTGTACAGCCTATAAACTAAGAATTTTTTATTACATTTTTAAACAAAGTATTTTTGTATTTAAACACACAAAAACCATTCTTCGCTCAAGTATAAAAATAGGTAGCAGGATGGATTAGACCCTTGGGTCATCCAGTCCAATGCATACCTGGAAATGAATTTCTTCTTTGACAGCCCTAACAAATGGCATTCTGCTCCCTGTTTGAAGGCCTCTGATCAGGCTGCATTTACTTCCCCACCACTGCCTGCCAAGCCAATCTGTTCTACTTTTAGAAAGCTCTGCTAGTCAAAATGTTTCTCCTACATTTCGTTCTTCACAACTTCCAGATATCTCTGCTGCTTTTGCCTTCAAAAACAAATCTGATCCCTTTTGGATCTACATGTCTTGGGCACTGGTGACAGATCCCAGGTTCTCTCCAGGCCTTCTCATTCTCTGGCTAAGTGTCCCTAATTTCTTGAATCAATCCTTCCATGGAGTGAACTCAAGGCACTTTTCCAATCTGGCTGCTCGATTTGCTTACAGTGACTCACTTCGGTCTCACAAGGGAGAGGCAGCCACTGGACATGGCAATCATGTGGGGTTCCTGGGTGTTTGGACTCCAGATCAAGGATTATTTACTATCTTGAAGGTGGATGAGCCCAGGAGAAAGAGAGAGAAGTGGGAAATAAAGGAAACAAAATCAGGAAATGAAACCTCAAAGCTAGGGTGAATCACTTAGTTTCACTTTGCATAACAATACAGATTGATGTATAATACATGCAAATCCATGCTACTAACTATGCAGAGGAAATTAAAGAACTGGCTCACCGGCAAGATCAGGGCTTAGAGGCCACCCAAACTGTCTGTCATGGAGGTCTGGTTTTCCTCAGAGAGGCCAAAGGGTTAAATAAAAACTATGCTAGACTTAGAGTCTGAGGTTGCGGGTTCAAATGCTACCTGTGTAGCATCAACAAGTTGAGCATCTTTCATTTTGGAAGACATCATGTTGAGTCTCTCTGTGTTTCAATTTTATTACCCCTAAAATGAGGTCAAATGAGATGGCTTATGAGGTTCCCTCAGGTCCAAAGGATATGATCCCCTGAGCCCACAAAACCCATTCCCACCTCAATGCCTTTGCTTGTGATAGTTCAAGGGGCCAGATAAGTCATGGAGTTGAAACCAGAGGACCTGAGTATGTGAATACTGGCTCCGCCACTCACTATGTGCATGACTGGCTTTGTCTCTCATGTTCTGAGCCTCAGTTTCCTTCCCTGGAAAATGAGGCAGTTGGACTTGATGATTTAGAGTTTTCTTCCAGCTCTAAATCTAAGATCTCAAAACCTGACTATGGCAGCCCTCCTCCTTCTCTTTCCCTTCTCTAAATCCTAAAACCATCTTTCAAGGTCTAACTCAAATTCCATTCTCCATGAAGCTTGCCCTCACCACAGAAAGGACTTTAGAGATACCTTAGGCCAATCTTTTCATGACAAGGGAGAAAACTGAGGCCCATGATCCATGGTCACACTGTTAGCAGCAGAGCTGGGGGCAGATACCAGTTATCTTCATTTTCCATCATTGCTCCCTGCTCTCCTAATGATATTGTCTCCTCACTCAAGAATAATACAAATAATAACACTGAAATTTATGTAGTGCTATATAATATAGAGAACAATAATATTTATATTGTACTTATTTTGTGGTAGGCAGTGTGCTAAGCACTTTGATCCTCACAAGAGCCCTGGGGATTATTATTTATTATTATATTATATTATAATATATTATATTATAATTATCCCCATTTTATAGGTGAGGAAAATGAGACAAATAGTAGTCAAACGACTTGGTACACAAGCATAGGATGCTCACAAACTTTTTTTTTGAAGAACGTGCATTGGCAGAGATTGTACTTAAAGCATTCCACAGAGAGCCTAAAACCATACACATTAAATGAGACAATATATAAAGCACATGGTGAGGCTTAGAGAATTCTATAAATGTTAGCTATCATTATGAATAAAATAATATTAATCATTAGTAATAATAAGAAATGCAGGAAGCTAGGTGGGTTCAGTGGATAGGGTCAGGAAGATCTGAGTTCATATTCAACCTGAGACACTTTCTGCGTGACTGTGGTCAAGTCACTTAACCCTGTTTGCCTCAGTTTCCTCATCTGTAAAATGAACTGGAAAAGGAAATGGCAAACCACTCCAGTCTATTTACCAGGAAAACCCCAAATGGGGTCACAGAGAATTAGATGAGACTGAAATAACTCAATATTAACAAAATAATAATCATGAAAATTATTACTAATAATAACAATTATAGCTAACATTTATACAGCACCTATTATGTGCATTATCTCAGTTGACCCTTATAACCATCCTGGAAGGTAAGCGCTATTATTATCCCCATTTCATAGTTGAAGAAACTGAGGCAAACAGAAGTCAAATGACTTGCCCAGGCTCACACAACTAGTATCAGAAGCTGGATTTGAACATGTCTTCCAGACTATAAGCCTGGGGTCTATCCACTATAACACTATATCACTATATAGTGGTCACCTATGTGAACCCATTCTTTTTGTAAAAAAGGCAATCAATGCCTAGGAACCTAAATGACTTGCCCTACTAATAAGAATTGCAGCCTAGATTAAAAAACCAGGTCCTCAGCTCCAAATCCAAGGCTCTTTCCACTCTACCATGTTGCTCATTAAACATTAAGTGAATCAGTGGATAGATTCCCTGTGTCTTCTCCATCTGAGCTGAGCATTTAATTTGTTCTGCAAAGAACTAACTCGATCATCTAAAAATGGCGCCACCATGCCTAACCCCCACCAGCACTGCAAATGCTAGTGAAGGTTTGCGTGTAAGGGTGGGAGAAGATCACCAAGTCCAAGGTTCACCAAACTTGGGATAACTGGACTGGTAAAAAGCCATTCTGCATCACCCTTTATGGAAAATAGTATCATGTCATCAAGGAAGACACTCGAGGTCAGATGATGACAGACAGAATCAAACATTTGGAAACATAAAAGACTAGATCATATCAGAAGAGGTCAAGTGCCTAGCTAGATCATATGCGCGCACGTGCATACATACACACACACGCGCACACACACACACACACACACACACACACACACACACACACACACACACCACCCGCTAATTCCATCATCCCAGCATGTGCCATTAAAAAAAGAGTCAAGGAACCATGATTTACACTCTCCCCACTTGAAGCAAATTTGTATTTATTTATTCGCTTGAATTATTTATGTGGCACATAATGAAATGAAAACTCACCCCTTTCTGTTACAATGAGTTTTCTCATGGCTTGCCTTTTGTTTTCAGCTTGCAACTATTTCTTATGCAAATGAGGACAGAATAATAAGTTAAACATTTTCTACTGATTTTCTGAGAAAGAATATGTTCCCTCCATAAGCCCAGTTCTCTCCTTCCTATAACAATACCAACATCTCCCTTTCATGATCAGAACATCTTCTACTTTTCCCCAAAAGAGTCACACCATTTGTGACACTCATGAGCCTATATCCCTGTCTTCCTCTTGAGTGCCTTTACTTTTCACGTCCTGACTCTGGATTTATTTCATCCCCAGAAAGGTCTTCACTGTCCCCCTGGTCTTAGGGATTATACATCATGCCATGGTTTCTTCTTCCTGACGTCCTACTGGGAGATATTTACTATACTCCGAATTAGGCTAAGAACTCTACAGGTAAAAGAGAGATTATGATTGGAGGGATATTTGCCTCTACTGATTTTCCCAGGACTTAGAGGAAAAAGTCTACAGGAAACCATTTTAAATGTAAGCCCTAGTGATCAATTAACTCAGCAAGAATCAAGTGTCTATCATGTGCCAGGCATTGTGCTAAGATTCAGATAAAGGCAAAAACCACTCCTGCCCTCAAGAAGTTCTAATAAAAGAGATAAGAAGTACCTATGTAAATATATACAGATTAATGTAAAGTAAATAAATACAAAAACATACAAATTAGTTAAATATAAGGTAGTCTGGAAGGGAGGAGTCTAGTGACTGGGGACGAGGGAAGGGTGGTAAAGAGGCAGAATCAGGAAAGGCAGCCAAGGTCACACAATGAGTGTTAGGGGTAGAATTTGAACTCAAGTCTTCTGGAAGAAAGAACACCATTTCTGGAATCAGAAGACCTGAATTCGAATCTCATTGTTGACTCTCTCCGTGTGACTTTGGATGCCTTTTTTAATTCAGTCATCAAATTTGAATTAAGTCACCAGATCAAGTGCCAAAGAGTCCACTAGGACGGGAGCCCCATTTGAACTCAGGAAAATGTGTATACCTGACTCCAGACCCAGTGCTCCACACACTATGGCACCACCTACTTGCCTCATTTAAGGGAATGGTGAAACAAACTATAGACCATGAATGCAATGGAATATTGTGGTGTCGCGAGAGATGATGAAATGAACACTATCAAAGGAGACTAGAAAGACAGCTGATGTAGAGAGAAGTAAGCAGAAGTAGGAGAACAATTTATACATGAATAATATTATAGAGAAAAACCATGTAGAAAAACATTCATACTCTGATCAACATAATGATAAACCATGAGTCCAAAAGAATGGAGACAAAACAAACCACTCAACTTCCTAACAGAGAGAGTAAAATGCTGAAGGGGGCATCCATACATCTTTGGACAAGGTTAATGTTGGAATCTGTTTAATCAGACTATGAATAAAAAATATGAAAATAAAATAAATAAAATTTAAAAATATAAGAAAAATAAGCTATTTAGAAAAAGAAGAAAAGTCTTAAGGGTGGTCAAGTCTGTTTTTATACAACCAAATGGAGAGGCACATCACCAGTAGGTTTGCCACCTTGGGTCTCCCAAACCACAAAATTTCCACACTTCCAGATGTGAAATTATGTCCATAACAAAAGTGTTTCGGTGTAGTCATTTTTCAATCCATCAATATGTATTTTATCAAGCACTTATAACATTCCATAACAGTGGGATCAAACTCAAGTAGAAATGGGGGTCATTAAACCACACATGAGAATCACTGTAGGCACATACTGACTTCCAAAAACACATATTGAAATTATCATTTATTGATTGATAATTTTATTGATAATTGATAAAAAATTATTTATTTTGTTAGCATTTGCTTATTTATCGTGTTTTGTTAAGTTTATTTATTTATCTTGTTAAACACTTCCTATTTATATCTTAATCCTGGAGTGTGTTTGACATCTCTGTTACTAGAACATAGACAAAAGAAGATAAAAATAAGGCAGGCTCTGCCTTGCTCTGTCAGGTGAAAGTTGGGCAGAATTTAGAAGCTTATATTCTATTGGAGAAAAGAACCCGTACTTCGGTAAGAATACAGATAATATATAGGGATGATTTTATGGAGAGGGCATTAGTAAGGACTGAGGAGTAGGATAGGCTTCCTGTGGAAGTCAGTGTTTAAGCTACAACAGGGAGGATACTTGGAGGAGAGAAGGCATCCTAGCCATGGGAAACTTCAAGATGTAAGCACAGGAAATGGATTGTCAAGGATGAAAAAGAGCCAGAAGGCTAGTAGGCTTCTAATTCATGAAGGGAAGTACTGTGTAATAAGACAGAAAAGTAAACTGGGGGTAGGTTGGAAAGGGTATAATGCCCCAGGATTTAAGGGGCAGAAGGCTCTATTTCAGCCATCCTTTCCCCAGACCATCCCACTCCCTTCATGCCATTCTCTCAGACCCTCCAACTAGCCTTTAGTTGTTTTATCAAATAACAACATTTATAGGATACTTGACCACCTACAAGATTATTTCTAGATCCAGAGGCCTCCATGGTCATATTAATTTGGGAAACTGACTTAGAGGATTGTTATCAGAATGTGTGTGTGTGTGTGTGTGTGTGTGTGTGATACACACACACACAAGTATTTTGGAGAGGACTGGATTTTGTCAGTGTGGAGAACTCCCAGCCAAGAAATTCCCTCCGCCAATGCAGATTGTCCCCTCCTCTCCAGATACTAAGTGGCAGATAGTTGCTTGGGACCTTCCCAGGTTACACAAGCCATGCAAGGCAAAGTCAAGTTTCCAGGTTGGCCAGAGTCTGAGGCTGGCTCTCTATTCTGGGAAAACTTAGCCTTTTCAACCCTTCCTCAGCACAGCTTACCGGTGCCTAGGACCCTAACTTCTCAGGTCCTTCCCAGGACTAAATCTGCTTTAAAAATCTAAATCTGAGTTTGAGGTTTCCAAATGGATGGTATGTAAAAAGACTATCATCCCAAAGCATCCTTTCTCCTCCCCACCAGGCTCTGTTTGTAAAGAGCTAATGAACGCAGAATTTCTCTTTCCACAGTAAACTCCCACATTCACGTACCACTAATGCCAGCACTCCCAAGCCTGTACCCAGACACTAGATCAGGGCTATTTGTAGACACTGGTCCCAAATCCCACCATGCATTTGCCAAGCATCATTTTGGCAGTAGGGCAGATTGTGTATGTATGTCTGTGTGCACACACATGCACCTACACATACCTGATTTAAGGGAATTTGGATAAGAATTCTTATCCACCCCAAAAAAGATGAAAAATAACTTTTCCAGTCCATAAACTATTTGGCAATAAGGAATTCAGATATAAAAAAAGGATTCTTCAATAATAAGTCATTTTATAGTCACCATTTTTATAATGCTTTTCTCAGTGACAGATTTCCATCCTTAAACCTAATTTAGCAGCACCCCAGAGAATCGTTAGCTGTCTCATGTGAGGTCATGAAATTAATTTTCTTAATGTCAAAGCAGAGTTGCTATGCTTTAATATAAGAAATAAATGAGTGACCTTTGCTCCACATGACTGATGAAATACACCTTATTCCCCTCAGCAGAGTGCTGGTGGACTGCAGGTCACTGAAGGGCTCAGGGAGCACTGGACCTGGATTCAGGAATCTCTGAGTTCCAGTTTGACTTCAGATATCTATGAGCTGCAAAATGTGGACAAATCACTTAGCCTCGGTCTTTCTCTTCAGTAAAATGGAGATAATAGTAGCACCTACCTTCCCGAGTAATTGTGAGGATAAAGTAAGATACTATAACCTGTAGAATGGGGCACACATACCTTGTCAGACTTGCCCAATGTAATGGTTTATTTTGTTTACCTGAATTTCTTTGTTAGAAGGAAAGAGTCTAGTGGGAGGATTGGGGGTGAGGACAGGAGACGTTAAACACTGGGAAATTAAACATTAAACACGGGGTGGGAGGTTAAACATTGTGCTCTGGAAATCATAATAATGTTTAAAAAATATTACTAATACTTTTTCTAAGAAGAAAAATAAATGGTTTGCCATCCTGTAATATACTCCCAAGGAGGTAAAAAATGCTATATATTATATAGGTCTATCTATAGCAAAATATTTACAGTTGTATTTTTTATGGTAGCAGAAAACTGGGGGGAAAGTGGGTGCCCATCAACTTACCAATTTAGGGTTAGAGTACAAATACATTTGCCAAACATAATTTCGGCAAGGGGACAGACACTGTGTGTATGGTGGTGGGGTGGTATTCTAGGTATGCATGTACATGCACATGCAAGTCTAATTTAAAGGAATCTGGATGGTGATAAATGAACACGTGGTGGTGCAGTGGATAGACCACCGGACGTGGAAGGAGGAAGGCTTAAGTTTAAATCCAACTTCAGACATTTACTAGTTTTGTGACCCTGGGCAAGTCACTTCACCCTGTTTTACATCTGTAAAATGAGATGGAGAAGTAAATGGCAAACGATTCCAATATCTTTGCCAAGAAAATCCCAGAAGGGGTCATGAAGAGGAAGACACAATTGGGAAAAATATTAAACAATGATAAAATGAATATGATAGAATATTGTATCCCTATAAGAACTGAAGAATATGAGGAATTCAGAGAAAGACAGAGAGACTGGGATGAACTCACATAGAACGAATGGTAGAACACCAAGAGAATATCTCTCTGTCTGACTGTCTTACACACACACACACACACACACACACACACACACACACACACACATCTCTCTGTCTCACACACATCTCTGTCTCTCTGTCTCTCTATCTCTCTATTTCTCTGTCTCACACACACATCTCTGTCTCTCTGTCTCTGTCTATCCCTCTGTCTTTCTCTCTGTTTGTCTCACACACACACATCTGTCTCTGTCTCTGTCTGTCTCACACACAAACATTTCTGTCTCTCTGATTCTCCATCTCTCTGTGTCTCTCTCACTCTATATGTGTGTCTGTCTCACATACACATCTGTCTCTCTGTCTGTCTGTCTCATGCACACATCTGTCTCTCTGTTTCTGTCTGTCTGTCTCTCTCTCTCACACACACACACACATACACAATAATGTAAAGAAAATAACATTAACAGGCATTAGGTTCGGATCAATTGTAATGAGCAATCTCAATCTCAGAGAAAAAGGAATGAAAATGCATTTCCTTCCTCTGGGAGAGAAGTGAAACTGGCCAAGTCATCAAGTTTGCCTCTCTGTTTTCCCCGATGAACAAAAGAAGGTTTAGTTGGGGGTGTGGAGGGGGAGGAGAGATGTCATAACAAATGTATCAATAAAGATTTCAAAATCAAATAAATAGGAGCTTATTTTCCAAACAGAAGAAAGAGAAAGGTGGCATCCAAAACCCAAATCAGAAAACCTGCAAAAAGAGGAGAAGTTACAATTTCAGAAACACAATGTCATGACAACAACCAATATAACCATCCAAGGGCATTGGGGACAGGCAACATGGCAAAGACAAAAGGCCAATGCAGGGACTTCAATTGGTAACAGTGGGGGAGTTTCTGGGTGGAATCACACAGGGTCACAGAGCTCCAGCTGGAGGGGATCTCTACTGTCTGAAGCAGCCCCCTCCTTTGGAAGAGGAAGGAATCCATCCCTAGAAAAGTTAAGTGACTTGTACAAAGTCACATGATGATCTTTGAACCCATGTTCTCAGACTCCAAACCTGGCACTCTTTACCAAACAATAATCAGAAGTCATGAATTTTTCATTCTTCATTCATTCATTCATTCATTCATTCATTCACTCATTTGTGAGTTCAGTACTCAAGCCTATAAGTGGGTCAAGGACACCAGAGGAGGGCATCGGCAGAGACCAGCAGTGTCTAGACACCAGTTGTGCCCCCCAAACTCCACCAGCAACTCCACTCAACACCTGAACCAACAGGTGTCCAGCCCTGGAACATTGATGAGCCAGGGCAGCAACGATGCCCAGCACCTGACACAGCTACGTTCTTCTCCCTGCTCTGGAAACCAGATGCTAAAGGTGTCTAATCCAGCCAAAACCCTCCCAAAATAGAAGGGCAAACTGAATTAGCATCAAACCTACCACCTGACAGACACCTCACACAAACACCTCCTGGAAAGGGTGGGCCTGTGCGATAATCAGAATTCTCATGCTATTTGTTAAAAGCAACTTCCTTTTCAAAGGACAAAGACCATGTGCTGATATCTGCTCCCCCTCCTCCCTCGAGTCACATCACTCCTCACAGTTTACTTCTAGGTTTATACACATACACACATGCATGTGCATATATACACATATACCCACAGGCATACACATGAAAGACACGTATTTAGATGCACTGTGTACACACCTCCATATGTAGGTTGCACTGTGCATGTATGAATATATATGTGTGTACATGTGCATGTATATTTGCACACTGTGTGGATACACAACATACGTAGATACACATGTACCAGTGCATATGCATATATATGCATATACACATATTTTATGGTATGTTATGTTGTTACATTACATTAATAATGATAGTAAACACTTGGTATAGTGCCTACTACATGCCAGGCACTGGGATGAGTACTTTACACTCACTGTATCATTTGATCCTTTCCAGGACCCTAGGAGGAAGGTGCTGTTATTATCCCCATTTTACAGATAAGGAAAACGAGGCAAACAGACATGCAGTAATTTGGCCAGCATCACACTGTTAGTTAAGTGTCTGAGACCAAATGTGAGCTCAGGTCCTCCTGGCTTCAGACCTGACACTATCCACTGAGGCACATAGCTGTTGTATTATATTGTAGCATATCGTATATCATTTTATATCATATCACATATATACATATATATTTCACAACAGGCAGAAAAAAATAAAGAGAAAAATGGACACAGTTAGGAGAGATGATATCAGAGCAACAAAGAGTTTTGCTGGAATTTTTCTCTCAGATAAATAGTCAGACCCTTGTGCAAGCCTGAAAATTGAAATATCTGTCTCCTCTGTCTCCCTCCCCATACTCTCTGTTTCTCTGTCTCTCTGTCTCTCTCTCTGTCTCTCTGTCTCTCTGTCTCTCTCTCCCTCACACACACACACACACACACACACACACATGCATCTCCATTACTTCACCTTCTATGCCTCAGATGGTCAAGCTTGTATGGCTTAAAAGTCTAGTAAGCAAGTCACCAAAATTGCAGCTTCCCTGAGAAAACTATCTTTCTCAAGGCACAAGGCATACACTATCAAAGACTTTCTTCATCCCTGTTGTTCCAGAGTTGCTCATGATAAAAAAATTTATTCATAGAAACCATCTGAGTGCTCAGGCAAAGAAGACTTCTGAAGAACCAGCAGTTATCCAAACCTCCAGGGCTAACCAGTCTATCCTAGTTTCTTTCCCTTCCTAATTCCTTACATTACATTACATTTCTATGTTCAGCACTACTTTTGCCAGTCACTTTCCCATCTATTGGCTTACTTGGTCCTTCTGGCAGCCCTGGAGGACAGTTGAGTTACCTATTACAGACCCCAAGTTATGATTGAGGAAAAGGTAGAGGGACTTGTCCAAGGTTCTGGTGTATAGGACCTGGGCCTAGAACCCAACTTCTCAGTGTACTTTTAACCTCCAGAGAACATGGCTACCCACTTCCCTGAGACTTTTCAGGATTGAAGACCCAGGTATGGGCTGATGCCTGCTGACACTGGTGGTTCAGCACCAGGAAAAAATTGAGGGAAAACGCTAAACTCTCTAGGGCTCTCAGAGAGCTGTCTAGCTCTATCTGTTAGTCCCTTCCCTTTCTGAGTGGCTGTGCTCATGTTGTTAACCTAGGCTGTATTTATCCACTTAATCTCTTAGTTCTGCCACCACCCATGCAGAGAATTTACCTTCTTTCTTTCTTTGTTTCTTATAATGGACCTCAATCACAATCACATGAAATCAGTTAAGAAGCGCTAAGTGTTGACTATGTGCCAGAGGTGGATAGAGAGCTGGGCCTAGAGTCAGGAAGACTCATATTCTTGAGTTCCAGTCTGGCCTCAGATCTTTACCAGCTGCATGACACTGGTCACTTAATCCTGTTTGCTTCAGCTATAACATGAGATGGAGGAGGAAATAGCAAACCACTGCAGTATCTTTGCCAAGAATACCCCAATGAGGTCACGAAAAATCAGACATGACTGAAATGAATCAACAAATGTGCCAGGTGCTGGAATACAAGAAAAGGCAAAAACAATCCTTGCCTTCACAATCTAAAGGAGAAGACAACATGCAAATAACTGTTACTTGTAAGTTCTAATAGCTTAAAACTGCACTAAAACATCTATGTACAGGGTAAACCGAAGGTAATCTCAGACACGAGCTTTAAGGGAGATCGGGAAAGGTGTTTTGCAGAAGGTGGGGGATATAAAGGAAGCCAGGGAGGCCAGAAGGTGGACAGGAGGAGGAAGAGCATTCCAGACATGGGAAACAGCCAATGCAAAGGCATGGAGTCGGGAGATTGATGGACAGTAGCAAGGCTTGACTCTGGACCACTTGGATGTGGTCGTTCCTTTAATTCATTCACTGCTACAGAATCAAAACAACCCTAGGATTATCCCAAAAGTCAGCTAGTCTAACTTGTTCATTTTACACATAACAGACTATTGCACAAGTGGCTACAATGCCTGCTTTCTGTAAGTGAATACAAGCATTGAGAGATGAGCTCATCTTTTGTAGACTCCAAGAAAACATCTTGGGGACAACTTCAGGAGTTGATAGCATAAGAGAAAAGCTGTGGACTTCATCCATCATCATCCTCACCACTGACCCGGGTCCGGGTCCTTCAGGTGACACTCTCTCAGTGGGCTTCTGCTTCGGACGTCTCCGGATTTCCCTCCCCGGGGGACTCGGCGGAGGGACTCAGTCGGACACTTCTTCAGGAGGCATATACTTTATTAAGTGCAGAGGAGTCCCCCGAACAGCTAAGGGCGTTGGTTTAAGTAGGTTTCTAGTTCCGGGTAGCCATCTATTGTTTAAATAGGTTTCTATTTTTAGGTATCCATCCTGATCCACCCCGAGGGAGAGGCCTACATCCCATTGGAGCAAGCCCCTCCAGACCAATCCTAGGGAGGCACGATCCCTAATCCCGGGTCGTGTCCTCCCCTGGTTGGCTGGTGGCCACTCCTGGGGAAGCCCCTCTCCGCCCAGGCAGTCAGGACCGACCCCGACACACCACCATCACCATCATTTATTATTACTATTATCACATTTTTTCATTATTTTTGAAGGGGTTCAAATAGAAAAGCCCCAGTGAAAGATCTGTTACTATTAACTACCTATTATCACTATCTGCTACCTGTCACTATTCTTTTCTATAATGTTCTAGAAACCACTGCACAGATGGATAAAAAAATGTCTTCTGTAGTTAAACAAAAGTAGGAAAACTAGAAAGAAAGGGAACCATCTGTGAATGACTGAATAAATCATGCTATATGACTATAATGAAATACTCCCTCACCATAAGAAATGAACAAGGGGAGGGTTTCAGAGAAACCTGTAAAGATTTGTATGAACTGATGCACAGTGAAGTAAATAAAGCCTGGAGAACAAGTCATACTATAACATCAACTACGTAAAAGTAAACAACTTTTAAAAGATTAAAAATGGTGACCACTGGAATAAATGGTCTTGGTACCAGAGGACTGATAATTTCTTGACAGAAAGCAGTGGTCTCAAGGCGCTAATGAGGGAATTTGTTTTGCTTATACATATTTCTTACAAGACTTTTTTTTCCCTTTTTCTTTTCAATAGCATGAGGGAGGAGGAGGTAGGAAAGAAAGGAAAACAAATATTTATTAATTGAGAAAAAGTAAAACAACTGAGTTCAAATTCAGCTGTCTGTGTGACCCTGCTAAATGAGCTGGAGAAGGAAATGGCAAACTACTCCAATATCTTACTCAAGAAAACCCGAATTGGGGTCATGAATAATCAGACATGATTGAATACAACTGAACAACTTCATAATTTTTAAACATCTTGTCAGGGATCGATGCCACCGACACCAGCAGACATGGAAATGGCAACGGCAGACTATCAGAATTTGAAACTAGTCGGACGACTTCAGTCTCTTCATAGGCATAAATGTCACTATAGCGTCTTGTGGCTCACCACTGGAGACCTGATTATTTTACAATAGCTAACAAATGGTAATCTTAGCATTTGGGGCTTAGGAGGTCTAAAAGGAGCATTTATTTCACCATTAATCACTGCCAACAATGCTGGTTTTCTCTTTTGAACCTATCTCAGAATCTATGAATAAGTACCTAGAGAACTCAGTGAATAAAGGATTAGACTTAGAGTCAGATAGATACGAGTTCGAATCTTCCTTCAGATTCATCCCAGCTGTGTGTCCCTGGGAAAGTCACTTCACCATCGTGTGTCTCAGTTTCCTCATTTGTAAAAATAAGGAATAATAAATAATAAAAATAATGGTGCCTATTGCAGAGGGTTGTTTTAAGGATCAAATGAATGACATACATACATGCTTTGCAAACCTGAAAGTGCTAATAAATGTCAATATTATTATAGTGATAATATTATTATCTATAATTAACTATTATCATTGCTGTTTATCAATTGCTTACTGTATTCCAGGAATTTGAGATGGAAACACAAAAATGACCACAAAGCCTTGAATGAGGGAGCATTTTTTTTCTTCATGGGAGGTGAAGTTTATCATTTTAATCTATCAAAAATCAAACAAAGAGAATAAATTGAGAGAAATATGAAGTAAAACCTGCTGGATCAACAGTAGATTTGTTTTAAAAAAAAAAAGGCTATGAATATAAAGTAGCTTCTAAGAGGCCTGGTGTGTGTTTTCTTAGTTAGATACAAAATTAATATATGTTTATCAGGCAAAGAGAGATTAAGCCAGTTTCTCAGCTAATGCTGCAATTTAAAATCCATTTAAGATAATTTTCTTTATCTTGAATCTATTTTAATCAGCAACCAGGATACTTGACTTAACTGGTTTATATAAAAACTTTATAGAGGGAAAAACTAACACTCTCTAGGGAAGAAAGCATTCTGGATGGGGAAAGGGGAAACCCAGGAAGCTGCCTGGGGCACATCCAAGGTCCACCTGGAGATCTTTAAAGCAGGATGGATATTTCTGCTTTCAATTGTAGAAGGGCAGTTTTGCCAAAATAATGGGGGAAATGACTTAACAGCTTCCAGAGATAAAATAAGAGGAAGCTGAAAGGATTTCTCATGTCCCAGTTCTGTTCCTCTTCCCATCCTTGGTCTTAAATTCCATGGTTCCGTGGCCTCCTCTAGCTCCATTAGTTGGTAGCCAACCTCCTTCCTCCAATCAACAAAGGGAAAAAAAAAATTTATTCTGAAAGCACAAGAGCAAGAAAGAACATTTACTACCTCCTTGAATGAAGTCATACATGGAGTGATTATTTAATTGGTAGATGGCACAAGCATGGAGTGAACATAGAAGGTCTATTCAGGCTGGAACAAAGCCAAACAGGAATAAACATAAAGTCTCACTCTTAGGTCCAAAAAGTCAATTGCTCAAGGAAGGATGGGGAAAATTCTTCCTGTGGCAAGTATTTAGGAATATTAATTAAAATCTCAATATGAATCCACAATGTGATGTGACTGCCAATAAATATATATATATATATACATATATGTGTGTGTGTGTATATATACACAAACATATATATATATATATATATATATATATATATATATATATATATATATATATATACTCAGGGCTTAAATGGTATAACGAGTCCCAAAAGTCTTAGTGCAGTTGAGTTTTAAGTTAAAATTGCTTTAAACTAGGATTTAGAAACTTTAAACTGTATTAAGACTTTTGAACACCTGGACAGTTTCCAGAACAAGGAAAGTACTAGAAGCAAAGGATTATACAAAGCATGGTCAACAAATGAATCCCAAGAACCTCTGGGAAGTGATAGCTAATACTCAGACCCACTTCTATGCAATACCTTCCTATGGAGGCCCAGGGAGTGGCTGAAATGGCCACTCACTGATTGCTTTATCTACCACCAGAAAAGCATGGAATTATCCTGTATCTCTGTGGTTCTTGGAAGGTCCAGAGCTCACATTGATTAGCAGTTCAGAAGTTCATTTTCAAGAGCTCGGAACAGCTGAACCATAGGAAGATTATAAAGGAAGGGATTGGTTGACCTGGGACAAGTGCAGAGGGGTCGCCAGGGGCAGCCCTTTATGCAGAATAGTGAGTAGGCTGGGCTACGAATGGTGCCCCTTCTATCCAGTGTCCAGGGATTAGGTGACAGAGTGGGCTTGGCCCAATCACCCCCATGCTGAAAAAGGTCTCCCATATTTCGGGGCTCATGTCCCAATTTCTGTCCAGAATCCTCTTCCCTCCTCACTTCAATAAAGATGACTCTCAAATCTACATCTCCAGTCCCCATCTCCTTCTGACTTGTCAATGGGTTCATATCCGAGCTATGCCATTTACTCCTTCCATGACGTTGGAGAAGTCACCTACCCTCTCTTAGTGACTTCCCCAGCAAAATGAGGATGATAATGGTGATACTGCCTTTGTCACTGGAAGGAAAACTGCAGGATGAATCCAATCCTGCCTTTCCAACTACGCATCTCGAAAACAAAATATGCAAAATGTACCTTATTAGCTTTCCCCACAAATAAGACAGATTATG
Organism: Bettongia penicillata ogilbyi; assembly: GCA_023548195.1. Lineage (NCBI taxonomy): Eukaryota > Metazoa > Chordata > Mammalia > Diprotodontia > Potoroidae > Bettongia > Bettongia penicillata. The sequence continues at coordinate 568,609 of JAJHZJ010000284.1, forward strand.
TAAGCATCATTATGTTCATGCTGTAGATGAAAAAACTAAAAAATAATAAATGGCAATAATAATAATAGGTACAACTATACTTTCATATAGTACTTTACTGCAGGTAGTATCTATATATTACTTCAAGGTTTGCAAAGAGGTTTGCATTTATCATCTCATTGGAGTCTCACAAAAACCCTGAGAGGTAAGTGTTAACATTATCCCATTTTACAGAAAGAGGAAACTGAGACAGAAGTTAAGTAGCTCATCCAAGATCACACAATTAGTAAGCACTTAAGGCTGGATTTGAACTCAGGTGATGTCTAGACTGCCCAGAGAGATAAATTATATATGTATATGTGTATACGTATATATGTGTACTTGTATATGAAAATATATTAAGTGATTTGCAAAACTTAAAGAGCCATGTAAATGCTGGCTATTATTCCTAATTTCCTATTTATAATGAAGGATTGACATCTTCACCTTAACATACCATAGGCAACCAAAATTCATTACTTAGTTTACTGCCGAGGTCATGCTACCTCACCAGACCCTAGAGTCAGTTCATTTCTAGATCTAAAGGATTCTAACTCTACAACATCTTTTCCATTAACCAGCCTGTACCTCCATTCACATGGCCACCACCCAAGACCATGCCCTTATCTCCTCTGGACAAACACAAAGAAAAATACTTTTCAATCATTAGAACTGTCCAAAAGTCAAAGGGGTGAGACCCTGGCACTGAATGCCTAACTAGCAAAGCTCCATGACCATATCAGGATCAAAATCAAGAGGGTTCATGATCTGGGAAGAGTTCTAGATGAAGGACCTGTAAGGTCCCTCTCTACTCTTAAGTTGTGAAGTACAATTAGAGTTTATCATAACAACTCACATTTTTATGGCAGAAAAGAACCAGAGTCCTGGGCATTATCAACTGGTTCAATATTGGAAACAGTTTATTGGAAACAGGATTTATCAATGGAAATTACATCAACAAAAAAAAAAAACAAAAACACATGACTGTGCTTTTCCAATACACCCAAAGGACCACCATGGGGCCAGATGGAAATACACCTTTATCTCCCCGCATCAGAACAGGAGCCTCTCCAGGTCAGGGTCTCTCTTGCTTTTCTATCTGGATCCCTAGCTCTCAGCACATTGCTTGGAACATTGGAATTACTGAATAAATGCTTTTTTTCATTCATTCATTCACTTACAGAGAGTTTTCCTTACAACGACGCTATGAGGAAGGCAGTATGAACATGATTATATCCATTCTGCAGATAAGAAAAATATGGCCCACAGAGGCAAAGTGATTTACCCAAGGTCACACACAGGGATTAAGTGAAATAGCTGTGATTTGAACTCATGGACATGTCAAAAGTCAAGCTTCAAACCAAGGTCCTCTTCTACTCCGACTTTCTCCACTACAACAAATAGCATTATCCTTGATTAATGAAGAATCTGAAGGAATGGACAAAAGCTTGTCCCCTTTCACTTTACAGGCCCACATCTATGATATGAGTTTAGAGATGGGAATACCATCATTCTGCAAAAATGGGTTTCATCCTAGTCATGCCTACATGTCACAGAGGATAAATGTACAGGAGACCATTCAGAACATGATATAGTCAAAGCTCGTGTCCATTTAGCTTCAGCCAGAAGCAGACAACACCATCACTTCATCGAAAATGAATAATCTTTTCTGAAACTCTCATTACTAGTCTCCTGGCCTCCAGTGTCTCCATCTTATTACTCATTTCCACACCAATCTTCCTTTCTTGAAAAAAAAAACCTCCATTCACCAGCAACACACTTTCTATTAAATACCTACTATGTGAGAGGAGACAGGACCAAGAAAAAGTCTTCATTCATTCACAACACACTTTATATTTAACACCTCCTGTGTAAGAGGAAACAGGGCCTACATGGTAAAGTTCAAATTTCTTAGCCTATTAGTGAAGGTCCTCTATGAACTTTTATTAAAATCATTTTTTCAATTAAAAACCATTTATCTTTTCACTCTCGCATCACCATCAAGAAATCTTAAAAAGAAAAACAAAACTCTTGTAACAAGTATATACAATCAAGAAAAATAAATCCCTTCATTGGCCACGTCCAAGAATGCATGTGGACCAGCCTTTCTAGACTTACCACCCAATGATCCCCAGCAAGTAATTACGAAGCATCTTGAGTTATATTTGAACACAGGTCCTCTGAAGCTGGGGTAGCTAGGTGGTGCAGTGTATAGAGGACCAGTCCTGGAGTCAAGAGGACCTGAATTCAAATCTGGCCTCAGACACTTACTAGCTATGTGACCCTGGGCAAGTCACTGAACCCTGTTAATCTCAGTTTCATTTTCATTTGTAAAATGAGGTGGAAAAGGAAATGGCAAACCACTGCAGTATCTTTTCCAAGAAAACCCCAAATAGGGTCACAAAGATTCAGACACAACTAAAAAACCACTGAACAACCTCTATCTCAACCTCAATATTTTTTGAAATCTACCATAGAGTTTCTATTCAATTCATACATTAAGAAAAAATTACTGTGCACAGATGGGGAGTGGAGACCAGCATTAAACAGAGGAAAAAGAAAACAGATGAGGTCACATTTGGGGGAAAAAAATCAAGTGTTTTCAACCATCTTAAACTGTTTTCTGCTGTAAAAACCCAGCTTCCTAATACCAGAAGTCTACCTATGATGATATGTGGGTAGAAATAAGAGAACATCCCTATCTCAGAAGAATTAACATTGCAAATGACTTTACTGGCCACAAGAGAACCCTCAACCCACAAGCATTTATTCAATGTCTGTTCAATCCCAAGGACTCTGCTGGGCACTCAGAATACAAATACAAAGAAAGAAATGATCCCTGATGCCAAAAAGGCTTATATTCTAACAGAAGAGACAGCCAGGGTATCTCTAAGTATGAACAGTATAAGCACAAATATACTGACAGTGACCCTTGCGTTATGCCTGGCATTATCGACAACATTGGCTGTCCCCCATGTCTAGTACTCTGTGCCCTCTGCCTCTCAGGACCCTTTAAGACTCAACTCAAATATCTCATTCTAAAGGCTTTTCCTTATTTCCCCGGGTCTCAGATCCCTCTGCCCTACCAAATCCCTGTATAGGCAGTCCATATATGATTTATGTTTACTTTCTGCATACATATTGGTTTCTGCTGATAGTAAGCATGAATTTAGGGGTAAATTAAGACTTTTTGGCTCACTCAGGCTCTTCATTGACTCCCTGCCTAGTGCCCCCAGGCCAGGTACCTCCTGGTTCCCCAGCCCCAACTCCCTCCTTTCCTGACTCTTTTTATGTGACGTCTCCCCCACTCCATTGCAAGTCCCTCCAGGGACTGTCTTTCTTTTTATTAATTGTATATCTGACACACGTTGTTTAACTATTTTTCAGATGTGTCTGACTCTTCATGATCCCTTTTTGGGATTTTCTTGTCAAAAATATTGGAGCAGTTTGCCATTTTCTTCTCCAGTTCATCTGACAGATGAGGAAACTGAGGCAAACAGGGTTAGGTGACTTGCCTCGAGTTACACAACTAATAAGTGCTCTTGTCAAAGATATTGGAGTGATTTGCCATTTCCTTTGCCAGCTCATTTGACAGATGAGGAAACTGAGGCAAAGAGGGTGAAACGACTTACCCAGAGTCACACAGCTAATAAGTGTCTGAGACAAAATTTGAATTCAGGTCCTCTTGGCTCCAGGCCCAGCATTCTATTCACTGTATCACCTACCTGGCTCACAGTAGGTGCTTAATAAATGTTGATCAGATTAGATTGTAGTAAGCATCCAATAAATGCTGATTGACATGTATGATTGGCAACAGTGAGAAGGAAGGCCATCAGAGTCACAGTCCCTGACCTGAGACAAAGGTATTAAAAATCCCAAGAAGGTGAATTTATGAACAAGAAATGAATGGGTCATCAACAGTACCAACGGAGGGAAGGCTCACACTGGTCTACTGAAATTTTCTATTAACATCTGCTCTTACATTAATAAAATATTATTATATTAGTAATATAATATTGATATTACTGTTAGTAATAAAAGATCTTATTTTAAGAGCAGGATATGGAGAGACATTGTGGTAGGGAAGTGAGAGCTGGTTTCAGAATCAGAAACGAATGAATGAATAGCATTTTTTAAGCTCTTTCTATGTGCCAGGCATTGTGATTAAGTCCTAGTTATACAGATACAAAACTAAGACAATCTCTGCCCTCAAGATGTTTATATTCTACTAAGGAGAAACTTGGGTGCAAGTCCAGCCTCTGACCCACACTATCTGCAAGACCCTGGGGAAGTCACTTAACCTCTGTGGTGCCCCAGACCTGTCAAGACTTGCCATGCAGAGCAGGCCCTGATCCTCCTGAGCAGAGGGAATTTCCTCATCAGAAGTTCCTTATGCTGAAGAAATGACGGGCCCAGTCCAAAAAAGAAAGTGGGAAAAAAGTCTGGATCTGTACTTTATTCAAGGACGGGCCTATTTCAAGACCTTCTGAGCTGCCAGCAGCTCATGCTATAATGTCAGAATTCTGTGACATAAGGTCTTGGTCTCAGTTGAACTGGAGGAATGCCTGAGGCACTTTCAAAGCATCCACCAGACCAGGCAGGATTTAATTTACTGGATCCACCAGCACAATTTATTTCTCAAGAAGAAAACAGACGGCAGTTTTGATGGAAGAGAAGACATTCCAGTTCATGGGAGACACTAGGGGTTTCCAGTATTTAATGAGTTGGGGGAAGAGCTGAAGGGCCCTCCTGAGCTAAGGGGAGACAGAAAGAGAGAGAGAGAGAGAGAGAGAGAGAGAGAGAGAGAGAGAGAGAGAGAGAGAGAGAGACAGAGACAGAGACAGAGACAGAGACAGAGACAGAGAGACAGAGAGAGAGAGAGAGAGGGAGGGAGGGAGGGAAGGAGGGAGAGACAGAGAGAGAGAGAGACAAAGGGAGAGAGAGACAGAGAGAAAGAGAAAGACAGAGAGAGAGGGAGGGAGGGAGAGACAGAGAGAGACAGAGAGGGAAGGAAGGAGGGAGAGAGAGACAGAGAGACAAAGAGAGAGACAGACAGAGAGATAGAGAGAGACAGAGAGAGACAGAGACAGAGGGAGAGAGAGAGAGACAAAGAGAGAGACAGAGAGAAAGACAGAGGGAAAGAGAGACAGAGACCGACAGACAGAGACAGACAGACAGAGAGACAGAGGGAGAGACAGAGAGACAAAGATAGAGACAGAGAGAGAGACACAGACAGGGAGAGAGACAGGGAAAGAGAGGAGAGAAGAAGAGAGGAGAGGAAGAGAGGGAGGGAGAGAGGAGCAAAGGGAGAGAGAGAGGAGAAGGAAAGGAGAGAAAGGAGGTAGAGGAGAGGAGGGAGAGAGAGAAGTAGAGAAGGGGAGGGAAAAGGAAAGATAGAGAAGAGAGAAAGGAGGGGGAGAGATATATGAGTGTGAAAGTAACGAATAAGAAGAGAAAGAAACAGAAATATTATAGGATACTGGACAAGAAAGCAGTAGACTTGGTTTATGACCTGAAGTCAGTCTTACAAGCTGTTCAATCTTGGTCAAGTTATTTACCTACCTGAGTCTCAGTTTCGTCTTCTATAAAATGGGGGGAGGGCATTCTGCAGTTGCTTTGTGGACCAGATGAGATAATGAAAGTGAAGGCATCTTGTGAAACTATAAAAGCACTTTATAAATGTAAGATATTACAATATAAAGACAGACACAAGAAATAAGCTCCAAGACAGACTCCATGAGCAGACTGGGCACAGAGAGACGAAGTGAAGACATATAGATTGAATCCATTTCATTTAGTGAGCATTTTATGAAGCTAGAGACTCTGGGCTATAAGATAATAACAGTTCCTACCCTCAAAGAATTTGCCTTGAACTGGGGTAAGAGAACAAAAACACCATGTTTCCCTCCCTCCCTCTCTTTCTCTTTTTCTCATCTCTCCCTTCTCTCGCCTCTTTCCTCTCTTCTCTTTTTTCTCCTCCTTCCTTCTCATCTTTCTTTCTCTATATATCATACATTATATATGTGATCATATATGCATGTTACATATTATAGATAAGTATCATATATCATGGTTTATATATGCATTATTATATGTATATTTTGTATATATGTTATATACCTAGACATACGAACACACACCATCCATAGCCAATCAGTTACCTAGTTTTATGATACTTTGTCCCCAGATCTCTTGAGTTTTCTGTCTTCTCTTCTACCTAAGGGTTTACAGACCAATAAGACCTCACTTGCATCCAGCTTAATCCAATTGCCCTTCAGATTGAGTGATGTCATTCTCTAGCTGTGGACACCATTTTCCGTACCTGGGAATATTTTTTCTCTTATGAACTTAGAATTTATTGGGAACTTCTCCCCAACATGTGTGTGTATGTATGTATATATGTATGTATGTATGTACATGTATATATGCATGTGTATGTATGTGTATGTGTGTGTGCATATGTATGCATGTATATGCATGTGTATATATGCGTGTATATGAATACATGTGTGTATACACACACACATGCTTTTTAGGGAAAAAACCCTTCTGAGAAATAAAGGTTCTCACACATTTTGGTTGAAATCACCTATTTGCTGTTTCTGCAGCTTGCTATTCTGTCTCCTGCCACCATGCTTTTGCCCGGGTTTTATCTCTCATGCCTGACATTATATTTTGCTTCCATTTAGATACAAACATAGAATCATGGGATTTCAGAGCCCATATAGCCCAAACTGAATGAAAAGTAGACATCAGGAACAAGAGATATTATTGACTGGATGAAGGGAATGCGAATGAGGAGGTAGGAAGGATCTTAATAAATATTAATTAGGCGCCTCCTATGGTGCCACATACTAGGGTTAAAAGTGGGAAAAAAAAAAAGAAACAATTCTAACTTGGAAAGCCCTTGCATCCTAACAGGAGACACAAGTCTTCATGCAGTTTTGAACTCTTAAAGCTTGGGGCTGCAGTAAGATCTTTGGGACATCCTGTAGGAGTATAAGTTGCTTAGTAAGAAAATAAATGAAAAAATGTCAATATGTACATACAAAATAGTTCAATTACATAAAAGATAGTTTGGGAAGGAAGGGATTCGAAGTTGAGGGAATTGGGGAAAGCATCATACAGAAGGCATCTGGTCTCTAAAAGAAAGAGGATTCTATGAGAAAGAACAAATTCCTTCTATATCTATATTGGCATGCATTTATATGATAACATATATGTATGTACACATATGTGTGTACATGGATGTGCATATACATGTGTACATGCCCATTAGAATGTGAGCTTTTTGAAAGAAGGGACAATTTTTGCTTTTTCTTTGCATCTCCATCATGAAACACAGGATATAACACGAGCAAGTGTTTAATAAAGGCATCATTTATATCTTTGGTCATTACACTACCTCTAACAGTAATGATTCTGTGAAACTTCTCATCTTCTATATCAAACAGAGCTTACTTTTATTGGTCCCAGAATCTCTTACATTCAGTATTTTTAAAAAAAAAAACTCAGTAAGACAGTTGCATTTTACTCATATAACTCCATACTTTGAATTTGCATAAAAATATACCCTGTACAAGTTGGGGTTGTATAAATGAAAACTTACAAAGAACATAGGAAAGGAAGGAAGAGGGAAGGTCAAGGGGAAAGTTCCCAAGGTGCCATCTTCCCAGTTAACACAACAATAGACACTTACTTGGTTGGGCGGTAATCTGGGATGGATCGATCCAGTGAAATTTTTTCACTAAGGTAGGAATTGTAGCCATACTTCTCATGGGGGCCCTTGGCCTTTTCTTCTTCAGCTGGAGAAAGGGTGGAGGGGAGCCCCCCTTTGCCCCGCCCACCATAGCCTTCGATAAGCCCAAGAGATTTGGATAAGCCTGGAGAAATAGAGAAAAAAATAAGGAAAAACTGATGACTTTCAGAAGATCCTCAAGCATGACATATAAGTTCAGCCACCATTCTCACTCCAACCCCAGGTACAATCTAAAAGGAATCTTTGAAATCCCTCCAACTCAGTGTGACTCACCCATATTTACAGAAAACAATCATAAGATCATAAATTTAGAGCTAGAAGGGACCTAAAAAATAATGGATTCCAACCCTTTCATTTTACAGATGATGAAAGTGAAGCACAGATTCAATTGCTTGCTCAGGACCACAGAGCTAGTAATTGACGGAGAGAGGTGGAGTGGAGACTCCAGAGGTGACTGGGGACTATATGGTGAAACACAGAGAAGGAGTGTGATGGAGTTGGAGCTAGGTTTGGACAAGGAAGTTGGATTTGGAGTCTGAGAACCTGGGTTCAACTCCAACCTCTTTCAATTACTGCTTGAGCATAGTGCTTAATAGTAAATGACTTGGATAAGTCACTTTCTGGGTGGTAGTTTTTATTATATATTTTTTTAAAAGGGGAGGGAAGGGAATCTTAGACTAGATGACCTCTAAGTAGGGACCTCTAAGGTCCCTACTGGGTCTTTATCTTGGGTCTCTTTGCCCCTTATCTTCTTCAAATGAAAGGTTTGACCTAGATGATTATTAAAGACCAGTCCATCACTAAAGCCTTGATTCCCAAATCTTTGAACCTTTCTGGACCTCAGTTTCCTCATCTCTACATTGAAGGTGTTGGACTCAGTGACCTCTAAGGGTCTTAAAACTTTAGGTCACTATCCCAATGACTTCTGTCACTGCAAAGAAGCAGCGATATCTCTGCTGAAATGCTAGTGCCCTTGAGGAAAATATCCCACACTGGTTAGAGTTCTGAAATGTGGCCCCAGAATGGGAAGAGGAAAGCAAGGCCACTCTGGTCCTCCATTCACTGAAATCAGTCAGAGAGCCAGCTCCTTCAGCTGGATGGCAAGCCATGGTTATTTATGTTCACTTTCCTTCCTTTTTTAGTGAAGTAATCACTCATAAGGTTAGAGATCCCCGGAGGAGAAGAGGTTGAATGAAAACTCTGAACAGAAAAGGCTGGATAACTGCAAGGTAGAAGACACTTTGGCTTCACACCAAGTGAGCTGAATGCAGATTTTTTGGAGAGTGAGTTTAAGGGTGCCTGTCTTCAGCCCAGAGCTCACTGGAATGGGTTTATTTAAATTTCATCTAAATGGCAAATGAAAATATGCAAAGTCGGAGAATGAATCACAGATAAGGGGAGAAAGTACACAAAATACTGTGATCCATGATAAGTAAAATGAAGCTCCTGTCATAAGCCAAGGCAGTCAAGGGGCACCTGGCATTTCCCCCTGCCTAAGGCCATCCCTTCATATCAAAGGCTTGACTGTCAAATGAACAGCCTGATGGGCAATGTTTCTAACCTCAAATTTCCTTGTCTCTTTTTTGGGAAGAGAATATTTGTTAGCATCTACCCAAGTGCCTTCCCTCTGAGATTATCTTCCACCTACACTGTATGTGCTGGAGAAGAAAATGGCGAACCACTCCAATGTCTTTGCCAAGAAAATTCCAAAGAGTCTGGCACAGCTGAAAAATGACTGACCAACAAGTCTGTGAACATTTTATATGTCATAGTTGTGACTTCCATAAGGGTATATACTGTATTTTTTACCTTTCTTTGTAACTCCAGTGCTTAGCATGGTACCTGAAACATGGTAAGCAAATGGTAGCAGATGGATGGAGGGAGAAGGGAGAGAGGAGAATGGGTGGATGGAGGAAGATAGATGGATAAGGAAAAGGATAAATGGAGAGGGATGAAGATAAGCATGATGGACGACTGATGAAAATGAGAATAAGTAACGATGAGGATGGGTGAGAAAGAATGGAAATCAGAAAAAGGGATGGAAGAGATGGATAGATAGATGAGGAATGGGTAGAGGGATGAGGATGAGAATGGATGAAGAAGATGGATGGAAGAAGAGGATGAAGGTAAGGATGGAAGACAGTATGAATCAATGATGGTGTGAGTGCATGACGACAGAGAGACAGAAGATGACGTGGACAGATGACATGAGGTGAAGATGATGATGGGTAAGGATGGCGCTAATGAGAATGGTGTCCCATCTGTTCCTTCCATCTAGCCCCTGGGGACTACTCTGCAGCTCCAGAGTACACGGAGGGCATTTCATATCGACAAAGGGCATTTTGGTATAATAAAGGGCAGTGCTATACTTAGAGTCAAAAAGATCTGGGTTCAAGATGTTGCCTTAAACATTAATGGGATGACCCTCATTAGACTCCTTGAGAACAGGGATTATTTTTGCTTTCTTTTTTATCTCTAAAATTTAGTAGAATGCTTGGCCCGTTGTAAGCTCTTAATAAATGTTTTAAAAATCGTTTTATTGATGAATTGACACTAGGCACATCACTTCCTCTCAGGGTCTCAGCTTCCTCATGTATAAAACCAGAGGTTTCAACTTGATGGCTTCAAGTGCCTTTCATGTCTAAATCTATTATCCTATCACCATCACCACCACCACCACAACAACAATAGCTAACATTTATATATCACTTTAAGGTTTGCAAAGTGCGTGACACATTTTATCTCAGTTGATCCTTATTGCTTCCATTTGAAAAGAGGATATCAGCCCCAGCTGCCCTCTCCCCACCATCATTTCCCTTTCAGTGTCAGCAAAGAGACAGACAGTAGAACAGAGAGATGAGAAGCCACAAGGAAAATATTCTCTTTGTGGGATGGAATGGGGAAGCAGACACAATTCCACTGAGATCACAGGCAAGAGAAAGATTCTACTTGGCAGAAAGTCCCTGACAATGAATACAAGGCAGACATGGAAACATCTCCCTCCTCCTGCTCTAATCAAGGCAGAAAGCCAGCCTTCAGAAAGACCCAAAGTACCTGACAAGCAGGGAACTCGGCAGCCCTCTTAGGCTAAGTCAGTGTTCTACCTTTCAAAATCCCTTTCAGGGACATTCCAATCATCTCTAATCCCACCGACACTGCCCTGGTTCAAAGCCTCATCACTTCCCAATCCTTGATAGCCATGACTCAGTTTTGCATCTCTAGGGACAAACATAGCTCATGGCCTGCTCAATATGCACTCAATAAACTCATATAGGTACATGTTGGCTCCCTTGTAGAACTGAACCACTCTAGCAAATAACAGGCACTTAATAAATGATTATTGGTTGCCTCTTAAACAAATGGGGAATGGCTGAGCAAATTATGGTTTGTGGATGTAATGGAATATTATTTCACCATAAGAAATTATGAGATGACTTCAAAGAATGGCAGGCAGTAATAACTGATGCAAAGTGAAGTGAACAGAACCAGGAGAATGATGTTTACAAGCACAGAGACATCCTAGTAAAAAAAACAACTCTGAAAGACTTAGGCACTCTGAGTGGGGACTGGTCCTGTCTCCAGATGACCAATGAGGAAGCATGTCACCCACCTCCTACCAGAGGGAAGATGGACTCAGGGGCAGAAAGAGATGTCTCGTTTTGGAAAGGCCACTATGTGGATAGGCTTCACTTAATTTTGCTTAATTTTTACCCATTTTTAATTTCTTTCTCTAATTAATGGAGGCTGGAGGGTGCAAAGATATGAGAGGAGGATAGCAATATGGACAAAAAAAGAACCATTGAAATAGGTTTAAAAATGTGCAGAAAAGATGCAAAGATGAGGCTCCCTTCGGTCACTTATCATATCCAAATTCTTCATCCTGGCATTCAAGGCCCACAGTAACCCAGCTCCATCCTAATAAGACTCCCTTCTCTCAGAATTCCCAGTGTTGGCCCTCCATTATTTCCTGAAGAAATTTCCAGAGAACACTCTGCATAGGTCATTCTCATTTCCACCTCCAGGCTTTGCCTGTCTTCCCTTCTCCTTCCTCTCTATACAAGTCTTATTCTTCCTTTGGGGCTTGACTTAAGTCCTACCTGATCTAGGGTTCTATTTTTCCTCTTACTATCCCAGCTCTCACCTTACGGCGGATTTCCTGCCTCCCCAACGAGACTAAAGAGTGAGGATCGTGCTTCCCTCCTAGTCATTTCACTAGGCCTAAAACACAGATCCTTGACAAATTTCTCAATAATCTCAATAAATCATCTCTATTATAGAATTATTTTTATTGGCAACAATAATAACTAGCATTCTGGTCCACTGAGAACCCGGAGCAATTTTTCCCTCTGCAAATGTTGGGGGAAAGAAGAACCAGACACGGAAGAGCCAGTGGCACTTAGGGCCACTTTCTCTCTGTACCTCCCCTCCTCCCTACTTTTTCTCACAAGTCACAAAAACAGCCTCTGTTGTTTTCTTGAAAGCATGCAGCCCAAAGGTCATTGAAGGAACTTCCACTGGAATGAGGACTGACCTTCACTTTGACTGCCACAGTGGAAAGCTCCTGATTCCTTCTCTTCTTTGATCTCTAGGAATTGGGGGCAAGGGGAGAGTTGACCCTTCCCGACTCTTCCAACTCCAAGTTATCACTTGGGACAATGGGGCAGAACTGAATCTGAGCTGGGTTTGCCTCTGAGCATTCTCCCCTGTGAGCCAAGGTGCCAAGGAAGAATGGGGAGGAAAATGGGAACTCCATTTGACTTATTTCAAAATAGCCCGCTAATGGAAGTAAAGAAAAGGGAAAAGACCATCACAGGTTGTAATTTTCTCTCTCTGTGGTATTTTTTCCAACAACAAGGACACCCATTCTCAAGGCCTCAAAAAAGGGGAGAGGAGAGAATCACTCTCTATTATGGAAAGACAATGATGAATGAGTGGTCTGGGTATTCTCATCCCCTCCCCCTAAATTTACTGTCACAAAAGTTCATCAAAGCAGCAGAAAAATCATTCACAGACCTGAGAATTATCTGCAAAACCGAGGTGTTCACCTCAACATACACATGCAAGACAAGTTTATTACAATTTAGCTGAGGAAAGTTATCTCAGGAAAGCTGGCATGAGTCATAAACATTCACACACACACACACACACACACACACACACACACACACACACAGCACCTGGCCCAAGATTTCTCATTTGCCCTTTTCTAAATCTTTACTAGGATAGGATGGAATTAGACCTAGGATTTAATTGTCAACCCCCTACCAGTGTGGTTCAGTAACTTCTTAGAGATCTGCCTGGGACAAATACCTTCCCAGAGTCACAGGAAGTGGGACCCAAACCCACATCTTCCTGGCTCCAAGGCATCCCTCTATCCACTATACCCTCCTGCCTGTTTTAAGGCCTTAGCACAGTGTCTGGTATATAGTAGGTGCTTAATAAATGCCTATTGAATATTTGGCTATTCAAGGAAGTAGAGATTTGGAGCCCCCTTTAAGGAATGTCAGTCATAATACCACCAGCACCTGTTTTATCATGCTCTGATGATTTAAAATAAACATCAGACTCAAACTTGAAGGTCAAAAAGAATGAAAGATAAATTTAACATTTAGGCAACATCTAAGACTATTAATTGTAAGGCATTGTGGGTTAGCACCTGAGGAAAATAGAGAAACACAAGACTGCACTCCTTTTTCCAGGGAACAAACCATCTAACAGGGATTATGACATGCTCACAAATTTCCTATAATATAAATTAATAGATAAATTATAATGAATAATGTTGGACAATTATTTATCAAATTATGATTTGTAAAATATTTTGTGCATACTAATTATAATATAGTAAGTGGAATTTTTTTTGGACCAAATCTGTGATTTCCACTCAACCTGGTACACACTCTCATTGCCTCTCTCTTGGTCTACTGCAATATTCTTCTAATTGGTCTACTTGACACATATTTCTCCCACTCTAATCCATCCTCACTCCAAATGGATGTTCCTAACGTTTGAGACATAGGAACATAGATTTAGAGTTGTCCTCATTTTCCAGATAAGGAAACTGAGTCTCAGAGGGGCTCAGAGTGACAGGGCTAATAAGAGTCCAAGATGTCCAAGTCTTCCTGGCTCCCATCCCAGCACTCTAAGTGCTATGCCATGCTACTTTTCAAAAGGTCTATGTCACCATTTCTAATTCAATAGTTAGAATTCAGTGGTTCCCTATTATGCGCAGGACCAAATGGAGCTCCTCTACTTGGCATTTACAGCCCTTTCCAACCTCATTCCTTCCTACATTTCATGTTCCTCCCCTTCCAACACTAGATACTCCATGATTCAGCCACACTGGTCTGTGTGTCATTCTTCAGACATGGCGGCCCCATCCAACTCTGCCATCCCATAAGCTGTCCCCCACACCTGAAATTCTTTCTCTCCTCCTTCTCAGAATTCCAGCTTCCTTCCAGACTCAGCTCCAATTCCACCTTCTGCAGGAGGTATTTCCTGGCCCCTCCAGGGCCTTCCCTCTGAGGTTACCTTCTATCTCCCTATATTCTTGGATGGACATAACTATCTACACATCATCTCTCCCATTAGAATGTGAGCCCCTTGAAGACAGGGACAGTAGTTTATTTTTTCTTTTTTGTGTGCTCAGTACTTAGGACAATGCCTAAAATATAAGCATTGAAATGCTTCTTATCTGGCTGATTAGTGTTGCCCAGATCACTAGGAGGATGTGACTTGTTCAGAGTCATGAGGGCCAGCATGTGTAAGAGCAGTACTTGACTCCAGGTCTTTCTGACTCTGAGGTCAGTTTCCTGTGCACTTCAAATCTCTGCATTACCTCATTAAGCTATTTGAAGGACATTAGAGACAAGCAACATAGGAGATAAGACCTGGAGTTACAAAGACATGGGTTCAAGACCTACTATAACATATTGTGTGACACTGGTCCTGTTTAAACTATCAGTGCCTTTGTACCATTCTCTAAGACTGAGTTGCAGAAGGGATGCTGATCTGTCATGGTGGATGGAAATTCCTCCCTTGGAGGTCCTGATGAAATCACAGATCTGATCAAAAGGGGGAAAAAAGATAGCATGAGACTTGAGGAAGGGAGAGATCGCTTACAGAGGGCAGGTCAGGAAAGGTTTCTATTTTGGAAGAGGGGAGAATTTCAACCAGCAGTAATGAAAGAAAGGCATTCCAAGTAGAGGAGATGGTGTATGCAAAGATGCTGAGACAGTAACGATAATGATTATAACAGCTGACTTTATATAGCACTTTAAGGTTTGCAAAGATGTGTTTGGAGAACAGGGAAAAAATAATGTGGCCGGACAGAAGGGAGGAATGCATGATAAGGCTGACCACTGGGGTGAAACCTGACAATGAAGGATGTTAACTGTTAGAATCAAGGGTCCAGCCTTTATTCTGCAGCCAGTGGGAACAGTGGAGAAACATGATCAGAAGTGGGTTCAGAAGGATTCATCTGGCAGCAGCATGCAGGGTGGGCTCCATCAGGGAGATGCTACAAGTGGCGACAGCCTAGAAGGGAAGCCATTGCAATGGACCAGGAAGACCTAACCAAAGCCTCGACTGGGGTTGTGGCAGTTAGGAAAGGGAGGGAAGCTAGGTCAGAGACATAATTCACAACCTAGTGATTGGGTGTCAGGAGAGGTTTTTTTAATATTCAAGAACTAATGATGACTCTGAGCTTTTGTGCCTGATGGCATTGTTTACAGAAATATGGTGATATAGAAAGGATCGCTGGTGACGGAGACTCCCTGCTGGATTCAAATCTCAACTTTCATACCATGTGTGACTCTGGTCAAGTCATTTCCACCTCCATTTCCACCTCAGTTTCCTCAAATGGAAAAATTAAGATGACTCTGAGGTCCCTTTGGGCTCTATGTCTATAATCCTCTGAATGTTCATGCTCTCTCAGAATAAGGGCTGAGCATGGTAACAGAAGAAATGCAGGGCCCATGACAGGTCTAAGCCAGAGTCAAATCATCCAAAGAGCCCCAGTCCAGCTCTAGAAGGGCACCTCACACACACAGGCAGGCTCCTCTGCTCAAGAGGTACTTTCACTTTTTCCCCCTAAGGAAATTGTTCTTTGTTTGAAGGTCAAAGAGTTACAGGCAGAAGCTTTGTCTATTCTAAGAAAAAGAGAAAGTAGGATGAGACTCAGGTAGGTGGTAATGCTCCTTTAAAGACTTCCCACTGAGCCACAAGGGGAGATCTAAAAGGAACTATGATGTTTTTTGCCAACTCTCGCAAGCTATGAGTATCAGGGAGCTGTCCAACAAAGGCCTTCACTCTGGGCTGCAGATAAGCACCATCATTAGCTTTTCATCAACTCTAATATTTCTTAGATCAATCTATCAATAAACATTCGTTAGATATGTACCATATGTCAGGCATATGGCAGGACATGGGGATACAGAGACGAAAATCAAAGATTCCCTGCCTGACTTCAAGTAGCTTTTATTTTGTCAAGGAAACCATACGTACACATGTACAGACTGTATCTACAGTAAATACAGGGGCATTTGAGGAGGGAGGTGCTGTGAAGTATAAAGCAACGTCTTCAGTATTATACATTCATTTAATAATTATTGGATGAAAAAATAATTTCTTAGCTCAAGTGAATCTCAGATTAACACCTTATAAGAACACAGGTCTGGTTGTTTTGCTTGGTGGGGATTATTGGACCAATTGTATGATCCATTGGTACACATCATTCATAGTCTTAGAGAGGTACCCAAGACACTAAAGAAACTCATCCAGAGTATCCCAGCCAGGATAGGGCAGAAATTGGACCTGAACATGGGTCTTCCTGATTCCAACACTCCAGGATAATGCATCAAAATATTCTTATATAGGAATAGAATGTTCCCAGTGAAATGTCAAGGACTCCAGAAGATTGGCTTATGAACTCATGGTAAATCATGATAGAATTCACACACCCACTCACCCATCACTATTATTACAGAACACAGAGTCTCTGGAAAATGGGAGGGGATCCAAGGCTTACTTGAACAAGGATCCCCACTATCTCATCACCAACTAGGGACCCTCTGTCACTTTCTATAAGACCTCTAAAAGAAGGGAAGGCATTCATTTCCAAGGCAGCCAGTTTCACTTGGGGATTATTGGGACCATTTGGAAGTTTGGTTTCTCCCTTACAATGGTTATTTTCTCCCTTACATCAATCTTAAATTAGATCCTCTGTAACTCTGACACATCACTCTTGGTTTTAACTTCTGGAACTAAAAACAAGAAGTCTTCACAAAGATATGCCATGTCTTTCACATGACCATTTTGCAAATGCTTCTAAACAAACATGTTCCCACTAGGTTTCTCTCCTCCTCATTTAACATCCCCAGTTCCATTAACTCAAGACCTTTTCACAATTTGACAACCCTCCCTTGGATGCTCCCCAGTTTCCTAAAATGTGGCACCTGAAACTGAATACGATGTGCCATATTAAACTATACCAGAAAATAGACAAGAGTGAAAGAGTTCTTTAACTGGAAGTAAACTGAGAGCTCAGTCAAAGTCATGAGAAAAGAATGCTCTCGCCCAGAGGAAGTCCATTCTAGCAGTGACTAGAATTTCAAGCAAGTCCATGGAGAGGCTTCCCAGGCATGTCACTATTTCTCAGTCTTTCTCTTCTGTGTCACTACTGTATCATCTGTCCACGTCTCTCCCCAAAAGTCACTGTAAGGACCTCCATAAGTCCCTTACACACAATATGCAGCATCCAGCTCATCATTATCCTTATCAGTCAGGGGTGACTTTTTCCATATGCACAACACAGTAAGTGCCCCACACCTGGTTGGAAGTCAGGTTATAGCCCAAGACACTTTAACAATTTTTCTAAGAGACCAAAGTTTTCCAAATTTCATATAAGAGAAGATCGTATCTTAAGCACTGATTGAGGTTTCAGGGTAACAAAGAAGGTGGTGCCCTGCCTGTTCTAGCAGAAATACTGTTGCATCTGGATTCAAATCTCACCTCAAGCACTTATAAACTATGAAAATCTGGACAAATGACTTCATCTCTCTTGGATTCAGTTTCTTTCTCTGTAAAATGAGAAAATTAGACTCAACAGCCTCTTAGGTCCCTGCTAAGACCCTATCACTTCTACAGCCTATCTTTTTCATCTTTCATCAGACAATCCATGATTCACTGAGTTGCACTATCTCTATGGGGTGCTGTGCTACTCTATATGACCGGAATCAAACACAACCCTTTACCATCCCCACATTCTAGTTGAGGAAGGACACCTCACACATGAACTTATCACTAAAAAGAACATCCAATAAAATGTTAAATTGTCAGGTACATCCAGTGAAAGAATCCCAGAATAAAATAAGGTGGAACAAATTCCATGGAACAGAAAACAAACACAGAGGTTAAAGAAGGGAAATACTAATTTTCCCTATTGTTACAGGAACACAGATTTAGAGCTTGAAGAGCCCCAAGATCATCTATTCCAATGCACTCATTCTATAGATAAAGAAACTCTGGCCCAGAGAAGATGAGTGATTTACCCAAACTCACAGGGGTAAATAAATAGCAGGGCTAAGACTTGAATCTAAGACCCAGCTCTAAATCTAATCATTACTATTCCTTTCCTTTGTAACATAATCCAACAAGTACTGATTGAACATCTACAGTATATTCTCATCCCCTTAAAATTTATTGTATTTATTTTATGCATAATTTTGTACATGTCTATTTATGTGCCTGTTGTCTGTCCCAATGGACTTAAGTTGCTTGAGGGCAAGAACTATTCTATTTTTATCCTTAGTATCTACCACAGTACTGGCATACAATAAGCACTTCATAAATTTTTGTTCATTTAATACATTCTGTAACCACCAATACCACAGTCCCAAATGCCATCTCCTCTTTCCCTGATCTCCCCTGTGCCCTTCCTTCATATAACAGCTACCCCTCCCCCAAACGACAAACTCATTGAGAACTTTGTTTTACAATTCTCTATCATACTTGGACTACTTTATAATTTATCTGTATTAGTGTCTTTTTCCTTATTTGAATTCTGTATAGAAGCTATGTTTCTTATCTTTTATTTTATTCTCTCAGGACCCAGCACAATATAATTAACGAATGTTTATCAGATCAGTAAGTGACTAAATGACTCAATTAATGACGGGTGAGGTGGTAGGAGGGTGCAGTCAAGGTTGAAGGAGGGCAGGAAACACAATTCCTATTGCTTGATTTTTTAAAAAATTATTCTTGCAATAAGGAAAATTCTGTTCACTGCAGGCCACATCATACCAGGGTTAAGGTCATGCAAGATTATGAACCAGAGCAAAGACTGGAAGTTCACAGTCAGCACAAACTCAAAACCACCTGAAGCTCCTTCCCATTCTAAGGAGAAATTCAATTGAGTAGCCATGGTTAGCCCTGGTTACCACGTATGCTAAAGATGGCATGTGAGTAGAGCAGCTCAGGTAAGATTCACAAAAGCAGAGTTTGGCAATATTCTAACCTGGAACAGCTGTATGGGAGAAACTCGAGGCATAAGCAAATCACATTGCTTAGCCTGGCAACCTTTTTGACATGATGGAAAGAGAGAGAGAGGGAGGGAGGGAGGGAGAGAGAGAGAGAGAGAGAGAGAGAGAGAGAGAGAGAGAGAGAGACAGAGACAGAGACAGAGACAGAGAGAGACAGAGAGACAGACAGAGAGACAGAGACAGAGACAGACAGAGAGACAGACAGAGAGACAGAGACAGAGGGACAGAGACAGAGAGAAAGAGAGACACAGACACAGACAGACATAGACAGACAGACAGAGACAGACGGAGACAGAGACAGAGAGAAACAGAGAGAGAGACAGGTAGACAGACAGAGAGAAAGAGAGAAACAGACAGGTAGACAGAGAGAGAGCCGACCAATTGGGGGGTAGAGGGGGTAGTAATGATAAGAAAGCTCATGGACAAAACGCCCAAGGATTCTGCTAACAGGCAATGCATTGCCTTCCCCTGGAAAGCCACACAGAGCTAGCAATGAATTCATGAAGCATCGATGCAAAACTAGAGACACTTCCAGCCATTTCAGATGAATTGATCTAGATGACAATAAGATATATTTGATAGGGTATTAATGTTGGAATAAGAAAAATCTGAGTTCAAATCCTGACTCAGATACTGACTCCATGGTCCAGAGCAAGTAACTAAACTGCACTGTTTGTCAGTTTTCTTATCTTAAAATAAGGAGAGCAGACAAGATGGCCTTGAAGGTCCCATTCAGCTACAGATCTATGCTCTCCCTCCTTCCAGGAATCCCTCACCACCTCTTGCCTATGCGATTTTGTACAATTGTTCTAGACCTCAGTTTCTTCCCATGTAAAATGCTAAAATTAAATTACATATCTCTAAAGTCTCTTCCAGTGCTAAATCAATGATCATATGGCAAAACAAATTGAACCACTCCATCAATATCCACTGCCCCATCATCCTACCATACATGACTGATCTTTAAGATGTTTAGCTGCCAGGAAGTAAACAGTCACATATTATACACAAAAAATACCCCAGCAACACCAAGAATTTAAAGGAAATGGATGACTGCTTACCAAGCTGTAAGATATGCCACTTAAATGAACATAAAATAGGAATCTCAAACTAACCAATCTCAGAAAATGAAACTGAACTATCCATTAGGTGACTATCAAAGGAGAAAAAAACAACCTATCTCTAGTCCAGATTGATTTAGAGGTGAAATCCATCAATGATTTAAAAGAGAAATTAATACACACTAAACAAATGATTCCCAAAAATTCAAAACACTCAAATGTCTGTTATAGGTCAAATATGATCCTAATATCTAGCCAGGGAGGAGTACTTGTCATCTGACCTGAGAGTGCAGTTTGCATCTCCCTGGGTCTTTCCATCCACACCTGGCAGGAATTCCTTTAAGCATTTCTGGGCCTTCTCATCTCCCTAGGTGAATTCTTTTATATGTGCTTTATTCCCCAATTAGAGCATGAGCTCCTTGAGAACAGGGACTGTAACATTTTTTTTTCTATTTATATCCCCAGAATTTAGTATAAAGTGTTGGCTATTCATTCATATGAATTTTATCACTTCCTCCACCTTTTGCTTGTGCATGCATGCACACACACACACACACACACACACACACACACACACACACACACACACACACTCTTCAGGATATTGTCTCCCCATTCTACCCCAACCCTGTTTCAGGCTAAGATCAGAGGCATTGGGGAGCTCCTCTCCAGGACTGAGAAGAACAGCTGAAGGGCTGAGAGCAGCACCTGGTTGGACATGGAGAGGATTCAGTGTTTTTGACACTGATGAGCTGCTTGGACCAAGTAGAGTCTGCAGGTGAGTGACATCAGGGACCACTGAATTCTCAAATGAATTTTATGGCTGTAGTTCAGTCACTTCAGTACTGTCTGAGTCTCTGTGACCCTTTTTTGGGGGTTTCTTGGCAGAGATACTGGTGGTTTGCCATTTCCTTCTCCAGCTCATTTGACAGATGAGGAAACTGAGGCAAACATGCTTAAGCCAGGGTCACACAGACAGTAAGTATCTGAGGCCAGATTTGAACTTACAATCTAAGCATCTCCTTAAAAACAGGAAAATCTGATAAATAGGATCAGTCAAGATGATCACCCAGAATCAGTTCAACTTCATCTCTGGATTCTCTGAGATTCTAGCACTCTAGACATCTCCCCCAGAAAGTGGGACATACCTCAGTTGAGGCAGAAATATTATGTGAGAATTGAGGACTTTGGAAACATTTGCATGGAAAGGAACCTAAGGCTACAGGTTTGTCTATGTCCTTTCTACTGTGTTCAAACCACTGTTGCTCAAAAGTAGGGTGACCCAGCTTCTAATCCCAGGTTTACCAGTATATAGTTGAATGATCTTAAGTAGGCAATCTGTGACTCAATTTCCTTGTCTTTAGTAAAGCCAAGTCTTATAACACTAAGAATCACTCACTCCCCAGTAGATAATCAATGAACAGAACTGTAAATAATCCTATGAAAACAAGAAACACCAGAGTATACTGGTTCAGACACTGAACTGACCTGAATTCAAATCTTCCCTCAGATACTTATTAGATCTGTGACCCTGGGCAAGTTATTTAAGCTCTCTGTATCTCAGTTTCATATGCAATATGGTGTGGACTCAATGCCCTTTAAGGCCTGTTTCATTTATAAATAAATAATCCTAAGACTTCATGCTCTAAATGACTAATGGTAACAAAAAGGGAAATGGAAACAATCATTGCTGGAGGGACTGTGACAAAACAGGCATAGTAAAGCACCTCTAGTGGACCTGAGAAACGGTTCAACTTTTGGAGATTTCAATTTGGAATTATGAAAGAAAAGTGACTGACCTGTCTGCCCAGCAAGTGGTCATGTGCCTTAAGGACATCAGAGAAAGAACGAAAACTTTATTTTCTTGAGGTTTTGTTTTATCTATATTTTCTTTCACAACATGACTGTTATGAATATGTTTTGCATAACCTATATTGAATACTTGCCTTCTCAATCAGAGAGGGTAGGGAAGGAGGAAAGGAGAGAACTCAGAACTCAAAATTTAAAAATGAATATTAAAAATTGTTTTTACATGTAATTGGGAGAAAAATAAAATATTAAATGAAAGTTTAAAAAAAGAAAGATAGTCATTCACAAATATTAACTTAGTCATAGCACTCTATGAGGTAGCAAAGAACTAGAAATAAAGTGAGTACCCATCAGTTGCCAGAAAAAAGAGAAACTATGGCATATGAATGAAATGGAATATTTGAACTTACAAAAAGGCTAATTTCTTTAATGACCATTAAAAAAATAGCTAATACATAGAAAGCAAACATGAACTGAAATAGAGCGAAATGAGGAGTATCAAGAGAACTGTATATTACAATAATAAGGTAAATAAAAAGAAAAGTCTAAAAAAAAAGATCACTAGGTTAAGATTAATACCTGCTGGGGCCCCAGCCCTTCCTAGGCAGACTGTACTGGCTTCTCCATGAAAGGGGATAAAGATGTCCCCAAGACTTTTGACCCAGGAGGTCAATAGTCAAGGTATACATCCCTTAACACAGTTTCCTGGTAACCTCTGACCATATTGTTTCAGCTTCCCTGTCCTCTAAGGAGGTCCACCCATATAGAGTCAAACCCTTTTGGATTTGGTGCATGTCCTAAGGTCAGCCAAGTCACCACATCCAGCCTTGCTAACCAGACAGTTCCCTATGGAGAGTTCCATAGGAGATTCTGGTCTATGGAAGCTAAACCCTTTAAGATCCTTGTTGAATGTTCTTTCAATGCCATGGCTGAGGAAACCTCCTTTGTTAACTGCTGAATGACCAACAAGTGGACTTTTGCTCTAATGCCAAACCTGAACACAAACCTGAAACAGCCTGTCACAATCCCTATAGGAAACTAAATTCTCAGTAATGGAAAAATCAGTGAAGCATCTAAGGAGGAGGGGATGGAAGACAGGTGGAAGGAAGACAAAATATTGTACATATTACAGATGTGGTCTCACTCACCTTTTTATTGGATACTTTGATATAATTGCATTTCTTTTACACAAAGGAAGGATTCAATCTGGAGGGGGTGGATAGGAAATAATCAAGGTAGAAACAAAAGACAGAGACCCAAATTATTTACTCAGAGACTCAATTATTTAATTATGTCACATATGTTAATGTACTACTGCAGATGTTTGCTTATTTTTGTACTCACCTACTGAATACAAACACCTTCACTTTAAAATATTCATGCATAATTTAAAAATATGATTTGGCAAAACAAGAGTTCTATCAACCAGAGCCATTCAGAAGGGGAGTTGATGGATTGGGGTTGGAGGTTAGATCCCCCAACTTAGAGGTCTTCAATGAAAAGTTGGATGGCCATTTGTCAAATAGGAGAAAAAATACATGCTCATGCATATGTGTACATGTAAATATAAAAATGTGTGCATATTCACATTCATGTGCACACATGCATATGTATGTCTACCTATTTACATAACACTATACATGTGAATTTTTATAAACACATAATAATTTTACGTTATGCATAGCATTTTAAAAACCTTTAAAGCATTATGTATAAATGTTAGAAGTGTTGCTAGTTAAGCATTAGGTTGTTACTCCTTTATGGGCAGGTTGTTGTTGAGGTTGATGAGGTCCCATCCAATCTCACAGTCAATTATGTAAGACACACACTGGAAAAAGGCCTTAGGGATCATCTACTCCAAAACTATCTTTTTAAAAGATCAAGAATAAACATGGAATCTGTCTGCTTCAGGCCCACTCTCTTCTCCCATTGATGTGTTCCTCCAGAGGCCGCCATTTTGTAAAGGGGCCCAGGAATGCTGGACAGCCTTCTGCTCTTAATTTAGAGACTTGAAAACCATGCCCCACACCCCACACATTCTGGTGCCAAGTGCCTTCCTTCTCCCTCTCCCTTCCCTTTCAGCTCTTTTCTGTATTGTCTTCCCCTATTTGAAAGTAAGGTCCTTGCAGGCAGGGTCTAATCTTCCTATTTGCTTATATTGGTATCCCCAGTGCTTAGCACAATGCCTGGCACATAAAAAGCACTTAGTAAATACTTACTTACTTCCTCCCCACACAGTGGTAGTGAGAAGACAAAGAAGCTGACAGCAGAGCAGGGGAGGGGGGAGCCAGGCCTAGAGGAGCTCATGGTGGTATGGGGCCACTGAAGAGGAAAAGCAGACTCAAGTGTTCATTTTTTTAAATAGAATTGTACTAATGTATTTTGTTTTTTACACCACCCAAATTTCCTTTTTTATCCCATCCCCCTCACAGAAAGTCATCCTTTAAAACAAAGCAATTTATAAAAGAGTGAAAAATGAGTAAAACCAATCAATACAGAAGAAAAAAATCAGATAATACAGGCAATATTCTGTACCTCCTCCCCTGCAAAGGAGTAGGGGAAAATATCTTTTCATAGCTGTTCTTAGGGGCCAAACTTGTTCTTTATATTCTTACAATAAATTATTTGTGGTACTTAGTTTCTATGCTATTAAAAGAACAAGAATACTATCAAAATGAAAACATACAAACTATACAGTATTTTAAAATCATTTTACATTTTAGTGCCCTCTAAAATTTTAGTGACCTGGGGTAAAGCCCTATGGCCCTGCCCTAGTTACAGCTCTGATTACTTTAAATGTATTATTATAATACCTTACACTGGGCAGATAGGTGGAACAGCCTGCCTCAAGTAAGGAAGAGTCATCTTCCTGAATGGAAATCTGACCCCAGACCATTCCTAGCTCTGTGTCCCTGTACAAGCAACTTCACCTTGTTTGCCTCAGTTTCTTCATTTGTCAAATGAGCTGGAGAAGGAAATTGTAAACCACTCCAATATCTCTGCCAAGAAAATTCCAAAACAGGTCACAAAGTGCTGGACAGAACTAAACAATGATAATACTTAGATAAATTGTAATTATGTAATTACTTCCAAAAGAATTCTACCAGCTTTTCAATTGGTCATATTCATTTCACCCTACTGAGACTGTTAAATGAGGTCTCTCAAATCCAATAGGAAAGATCAAACACATCTCCCAGCTCCCTGACCTGAGGAAGCTCTTGAGAGTTCCAAAGTATGAGACACAGAACCATAGAGTGTTAGAACTGGAAAGAATTGTAGAGACAAGATGCTACCCTAGAACCACCAAATGTAGAGATTAAACGTAGCTTAGAGATCATCCAATCTAACCTTTTTATCTTATATGGAAGGAAAAAGATACCCTCAGAGGTTAGCCGAACTCTCTAAGATTATGTGAAAAAAAATGGCAGTCAGCAGCCATTTAAACTAAATTTGGAGTTATGTCTTTTCTTCTTTATTTTGAATGAAATTGGTATCAAGACTGGAGAACTGAATTGCCCAAGGTCACACAGCTAATTCAAGGGCAGAACTCAGGTTAGGTCTCCAAATTTCCAGCTCAGTGCTCACTGCCTTCCCAAAACATGTATGTGTATATGTATGTATGTATGTATATATGTGTGTATATGTGTGAATATGTGTGTGTGTGTGTACATATGAAGGAGGGAAGTGCATTATACAGATATCTATAAGTCTGCCTCTTTGTATGACTTCTGCCCCTACCTGGAACATAAATCCCCTGATACTCTGTTGAGTCTCAAGGATGAGAACATCTGTTAGTTTAAGCATTATTCCTCTATAACAGTAAGTCCATAGGGGATCAAATTTCAACAGGGGGATTTAAAGTCCCCAGCTCCTCCTTCCTCCCATTAATGGGAGCACCAGGTCTAAGCCTCCTTTCTGCAGATTTATCCAATGGAGAATATGGAACAAAGAGATACTATTCAAAAGAAGGGAGAGGGAGAGAGAGAGGGAAAGAGAGAGAGAGAGAGAGAGAGAGAGAGAGAGAGAGAGAGAGGGAGGGAGGGAGGGAGGGAGGGAGAGAGAGAGAGAGAGAGAGAGAGAGAGAGAGAGAGAGAGAGAGAGAGAAGGCACAAGCCTTTCAAAGCCATGGTCCTCTTAAGAAATGACCTTTATATGGCCACAGTCTAGGGGATAACATGGAGGTTAAAAAAAACACCTCTAGAATTTATTGCTGCTGGCTTAAGAAATCCTGTTTCTGCTCCAGGAAATTAATGGCTTACAAGGTAGGTGGACAGTAAGAGGCTGACATAAAAATGCTGGTTCTTGTCTCTAAGGGGACACCTCACTTAGACTAGGGGCAAGCCTCTATTGACTCATGGGCTAACTGTTAACACAATATACTTCGATCTTCATTCTACTTGGATCCTCTCCCTCTCCTCCAATAGTTTCCTAAATGAGGTCAATATCAGTTGACTTATTCCACATGTTTTGTCCTGGTCCATTCAGTTACTCTAATGGACCTATGACCTCAGTTGAGCACTCCCTCCAGTGATGCATGCCTGCCCAACCTAAACAAATCTTGTACTTGTACTTGTCTCCCCTTAAATGGGTCACCTAGTATACTGGGGTGGGGAATTGTGTGTAGAGAGGGGTGGCTTCCTTACTCTTGACGTCATGGAGATATGAATGAAGCGCCCTGGCTGTCCATCACTTACCTTCTTACTCTGGCTATATGACCTACCTACGTTCTGAAAAGCTTCTGTCTTTAAAATGTTCATTCTCTCTGCGTGTGGGTCACTGTGTGTGTCTCTCTATCTCTCTTTTGCTCCCTCTGTCCCTGTCTGTCTCTGTCTCTTTGTTTCTCTCTGTCTCTGTGTGTGTCTGTTTCGCTCTCTCCACTTTCTCTCTGTCTCTCTCTTCCCTAGTCATATAGACAGTAAGTGTATGAGACAAAATTTGAACTCAAGTCTTCCAGAATCCAAGTGAAGTACTGTGTGACCTTACTGTCTTACCTAGCCTGCTCAGGGTCCTTGGGCAGATCAATCAAACTCTTTTGGAGTAAGTTTCCTTCCCTTTAAAATGACTTATTTGGAAGAGATGATATCTAAAATCCCATGCAGGTTTTAACATTCTGAATCTACATTCCCCAGGGAGAGCAAATTTGTCTGAGTTGCTTCCAACAAGCCTTTGTTTTCATGTCTGTCTGAGGATTCCATTATTTGTGAATCAAGGAATCACAACACACACACACACTCACACATACACACACTCACACACACACACATACACACACACATATACATACACACACACACTCACACACACACACACACACACACACACACACACACACACACACACACACCTCATGTTCCAATTTCCAAAAGAAAGGAAGAAGCAAACCCACCCTCAGATGGCCATCAACCAAAGTACCTGATGTGATGGTTAACAGGGAGTCCAAATTAAATTATCTTTTCTCGTATCCACTAAGATGAAGGGGTTTTTTAAGTGGCCAGCCTAATGCGCTCCTGATGAATTTTCTTTACATCTCCCCAAGACACAAATTTTCCCTTTAATCCCTTCCCAAATCTAACAGTGGCAGGAACTCAACACTTGAAATTTAATTTCCCTTTAAAAACATGGTTTCTAGCGGGACTCTCCATCTGACACAATAGTCACTCTGGAAGGAATCCAATACAAAATAGCCTGGCCTCCAAACCAATATGTGATCATTGTTATGCAAATTGCCTTTATAGAGAGAAATCCTGAGTCGATAGATATATTTTCTCCACTGACTGGCTCACTCTTTCTTACTAATTGGCTTTTTACTGAGCCAGGGCTTGCCACTTTTTAAGGTTAGAAAAGGATTTTGCAGGGTTTGACTTGGTGTATTTAATGAGTTTTTGAGGCTTGCCTTCCTTCATCCCTCTGGTTTGCTTCTTTGTAGGTCCGGCATTCTGTTCTAGGGCGCTGGGGAGATGAGCTACATCTCAGCACCGGCTCTGTGCTCTTCAGATGGCATCCTCTCTGGTTGTCCTGCCAGGTTCCAGTTCCATAACATATCTACTGGCCACCAACCATGGAACTAGTACGGTGCTCCGTTTCTCAGTTTCCCTTAATTGTACTTATGTCTACCCTCAAAAACTTTCTATTTAACTACTATGATGATGCTTATATGTATTTATTTCAATACATACTTCTTGTGCCCCAAAATGAAACGTAAGCTTCCTGGGGCAGGGATTGTTTCATTCTTTGTACAATGCTTGGCACATATTAGGTGATTAATAATGACTTATCGACCGAAGAAGAAACACAAGATGGTTTAAGACCAAAAAAAATGAAGAAAAGAGGAGTGAGATACCATCTCCTTTTCACCTAATAATATTGTGGTCAGCCTTTTAAAGGAAAGCCCTCCATCCAATGGGTGCCAGTTGAGTCTTGAGCAAGACATGATGTCCTAAGATTTTTTTCTCACTCTATTGCTTTTTGCCGATTTTGACTGGAGGGCGTGACAGAGAGTGGAGGTCATGGAGAGCCATAGAATCCCTCTAGAGATGGAAGGGACCAGCCTTCAGGGGCTAGGGTATTCCTAATATCGCACAGGGAACAAGCATTAGAATGGGACCTGTTCCCCAACTTCCAACCTAGTGTTCCACCGAGCCACTCTCCTCCAGTACTGCCACCTTCAAGTTGCACATTCTTCAACCCAGCTGAATTTCTCTTAAGAGTCTGTCACTGGCAAATGCAGGTTTATATATTTATAGCCTAGAACACCTTCTGGAAGAACAACTCTTATAATCTTCACAACTGCTATGTAAAGCACAACAAACTTCCTTTTGCTTTCCCCCCCCCAAAACCATCCTTTTTAAGCTTTAAGCCCTTTCTAGTTCAGTCAAATACTTACATGTGTATGTATATTATATATACACACATATGTGTGTATGCATAAGTGTATGTATGTATACATATATATGTACATATCCACTGGAGAAGGAAATGGCAAACTACTCTAGTATCTTTATCAATAAAAACTCATGGATAATATGGTTCATGTGGCCATAAAAAGTCAGATATCACTGAACAATGACAAATGTATATACATATGTATGTATAGATACATTATATGTACATGTGTGGCAGGTGTACATGCATGTAGATAAATGTAGGCATATTCTCCACATGGATGTGTGTATATATATACATATATATACATACATACATACATCTAGATGTAAAATTGAATGCCTGAACACTAGAGTGCTGTGGAGAGGTGGAAAATGAATATAAGATACCAATCCCTTCCTAAAAGTTCAGCCTGGTTCTAGTCAATTTAATTAAAGGAGCATTTTTTTAAGCCCCTAGTATATACCAGACACGGTACTAGGGCTCTATTCTGGGGAACACAAAGACAAAGATGGAAACAATTATTCCCTCCCTCTCCCATCTCCTGACCATCACCACCACCACCATCATGAAGGAGTTTAACATCAGACCAAGGTGGAGATGGGATATTTCTACTTCAGTGCAATATTTCTACTTCAATACACCAAGAACAAGCAGCTGACATTTATAGGTCCCTTCATGTTTCTGTTTTACCCACTCTGTTCCGCTTGCCAATGGTATTAAAATAAAATTAGCATTTTCATCCATGACTTGGATGAAGATATAGATGGTCATCAGACTCAGTTAGATGGCAAACAGATTTAGGATGACAAGGGCTGCTTGGAGGCCATGTGGTCCACTACCTTCACTTTACATATAAGGAAGCAAAGGTCCTAGGGCAGTGAAGGTACATGCCCAAGGTCACACAGGTTGCGAGGGACAAAAGTGGGATTTGAACCCAGGGCAAAGTAGTCATATGTGGGGCTGAGGGGTGGAGGAGGGGGAGGAAGAGCCTTTCTTTGGATCTCTTCACATTGCAAGAGTATCAATGAGACAATGAAACAAAGTCAAACAATCCCACAAAATGCTAAAGCCTGAGAAAACATTGCTTGCTTCCTGGGGGATAGATGGCAAAATGTCTAGCCTTTGCCCAAAAAATGAAAAAACAAACATGAATAGACTCAGTGGGTGATTTCAGTGGTATAGAGGTGAAGATACTCCTTCTACCAATGTGAGTGGGCTCCTGCTCTCAAGAATGGGTGACTAACCCAGGTTTGACCCAGCTCGGTGTTTCAAAGGCAACTCTTGAACTCAGATCTTTCTGAATCTGAAATCAGTTCTCTGTTCACACTACCCCACTTTGCTTCTCAACTTCAAATCCAGACTCAGACACTTAGTAGCTGTGTGACCTTGGGCAAGTCACTTATCCTTGCTTGCCTCAGTTTCCTCATTTTTTCAAGTGAGCCAGAGAAGGAAAAGGCAAACCACTGCAGTATCTTTGCCAAGAAAACCTCAAATAGGGGCCACGAGCAATAGTAGGAGCTTGGTAAATATGTTCTTACTAGGTAAATCACAGTCCTGTTCTGTGGGTAAATAACCATCATTTTAAAAAATAAATATATACTAAAGTCACACACCCTGCACTCAGCACCTACTCTGTGCCCACTATTGTGCTAAATACTGGGGAAGCATTACCCATTTTTCAACAAGTACCCAAATGGTGGAGGGTTCACTGAGCAAAACTCTAATTCAGACAGCACTGATGTAGAGGCTGCTTCCTTTCAGCCCAAGATGAACTGAACATTCCTTCTGTATTGGCTAAAAGAGGAATTATTTCTGAAGTTAATTAATAGAACTAAGCTTGTAGGGGGCAAGTTTAAACTATTGAAGGAAAGGAACTGTTTTTGAGGATATAAATACATTCATTATTGGCAGAAAATGATAAATGAATCATCTCTTTACTAATGCAGATCTAGCAGGTTATTTGCTTAGAAGCATTATTTGAATTATTGTTTGCACTGGAAAACACATTTCTTTTTAAATTAGTCTTCAGTTCTGTCTTTTCTCTGCCTCAGATCGGCTTTCTCCCCCAATTCCACCTCAATCAGTTTAAATCACAGGATTGTGTTCTATGAAGCATGACTATGAACCTTTTTTTTTTCTTAAGCCACATGTGATTTCATCCAATTAGAGAACTCCCGGTAAGGAATCCTCCTTATCAGAGCAGATCAGTACCTTTTCTTTTGCAACTTAAGAATGAAGGGGAATTACTTCAGGTATAAATGTCAATGACTTGCCTAGGATCACACAGGATATGTTAGAGGTGAGATTTGAACTCAGGGCTCTCTAACTACTACATCACAATTCTTTTAAATACCCGAAGGAGGAAAAACAGTTTTATTGGTTTCTTCTGGTTTTAGATTTCATTTATTCAATCATACCCAATTCTTCATGACCCCATTTGGGGTTTTCTTTCTTGGCAAAGATATTGGAGTGGTTTGTCATTTTCTTCTCCAGCTCATTTGTCATATAAGAAAACTGAGGCAAACAGGGGTAAGTAACTTGCCCAGGGTCACACAGGTAATCTCTGAGACTAGATTAATCTTCCTAACTCCAGGTCAGGCACTCTGTCCACTGCACTACCTAACTGCCCTTTTTAGACTATAAATGTTTCCAGATTACTCCCATCCTATGATAATTCTCTTATAACAATAACCAAAACTAATGATATAGTGATTTTATCTGAAAGGCATGCAATATTTCACATCTGTAGCACCCTCCTCTATTTTTAAAAATTTTTAATTAACATATTTTCCCTTCCAGCCCTCCACCTCATTGAACAAAAAAGGAAAATGAAAAACCTAGGACTTCTATGCCCAAGTAAATATTCAATATAGTGCCAAGATAGCAGATACCTGTGCCCAGAAATGAGTATCAGAATAAAAGTTGACCGCTTAAGAAATAATGAAGCTTGGTCCCAAAGAAGAGATACAAGAGGGTAACCTTACCCCAACTACTTTGCAGAGGTAGAAGGCTATAAGCATGTGTGAGTGTGTGAGAGTGTGTGGGGGAGGGGGGGCGGAGAGAGAAAGAGAGAGTATAATGCTAGATATTTTTTCTTTTATACTTTGGTTATATTTGCTGACTTGTACTTTTCAGTCTTTGTTATGAGAAATAATTTTCTGGGACAGAGAGTGATACATTGGGAATAAAAGAAAAGGAAAAATGAAAGCTATCAATAACAGTTAATTAAAAAAAAAAAAAGAAAGAAATGTACAGAGAGCAGAAATCTAGTTATGGCTGAAGGAATTCAGGGAAAACCCTCGACTGTGGAACTAGCAACTACAGAAATTAAGGGAGTTAAAAGACATTTGTTCATCTCAACTCAAAATCGAAACAGGCCTGGAGGAGTTCCTGTGGAGGGAGAAAAGACACAGAGAGGAGGCAGATTTGACCTGAGGGATGCTTGCTGAGCTGGCTGGGTAACACCGTCAGTCGGGCTCACAAAAGAGACAAATAGTCCTGAGGCAACGGGGGTCTCTCACAAAGGAATTACAAACACATGCCTGTGGGGAAGAGGTCACCTCACACCAGGAACTGATTGAAGAAACAACAGACAGACAGCAGCCAACAAATCTGCAAAACAGCAGAAGGCAGTTCAGTGAAAAAAAAGTCTTGTGGATGGACATTAGTAGCTCTGGAAGGAGGCAGAAAGCAGTCACTTCAGAGGCAGAAAGTCATTCCCACTGGGATGCAGCCCTACAATGATGAGATAAGTTACCTGTCTTCCCTCTCTTACCAGCAGCATGGAAATCTGCAGGTAAGTATGCCTTTGTGCATTGGGGGTGGGGGGTGGGAGGGGGGGCTCCTAATTAAATGCCTTTGCTTCAGTTTCATCCATCATCTGATCTGGAATGCTAAAAAATAAATATCACATGGGGACTGTGGTTTTAAATAAATGAATAAAGCACTTATTAATAGAAAGTGACCCAACAAATATTTTGGACCTATGTGTAGTTTTCAAAGTCTCAGGTTACATGAAGAATCTTGATTTTTGGGGAGACATTTAAAAGAAGTCATTAAGACTGGATCTTTGGAGAGAGGGAGGAAATTTGGAACTCAATTTTAAAAAAAATAATGTTAAAAATAAATAGCAATTTTTTAAAAAAATACTGGATCTTATCCTGAGTAGGGATGAGATAATATTAATAATACATTAGGGTTTTGAGAATACCTAGGAGTTCTTGTCTATTCATCTGGCTTTTAAGAGGACTGCTTATAAATTTTGTAATCTCTCCACTTACTATTAATAGCTCAGAATTAATCTGATATGGAAGAGATAAGAAGAAAGGAAAAGAAGAGGAAAGCACACACATAGGGGAAAGCACACAAAAGAAAGACAGAGAAGAGAGGAAAAGAGAAACTGAGACAGAACGGAGAGACTGCAGAAACACTTTGGAGAGAGACAGAGAGAGAAGAAGAAAGAAACAGGTTCTTAGGGGAAGGGGAAAGGCAGACATACACAGGAGAAAAAGTCACTTATGAGAAAGAAGTGACTTAGGAAAGAGGTAAAGAGAGAAAGATGATAGAAGAGAGAGACAGAGAAATACTTTTAGATATAAGAGAGACAGAAAAGCAGACACGAAGAGGGAGAGCCATAAATGGCTTCTCTTCCAAGCTAGAAGAGAACAGCTGCTCCTCATTTGGAACAGAAAATAACCACTTCCAGTTGATATCCTGTCCTACATTGTGATTGCCCAATAGCCAGGGCATCAGGAAATGCCAGAAGGAGATTTGGAGAGGTTTTTTTTGGGGGGGAGGGGATAGAAGGGGGAGAGTGCTCAGGGAAAAAATTGTGACTATTTCCCTGTGGCATATCAAATTTTGCTATCAGCCTGGCTAATGCCTTTAGATTCCTCCTGGCCTCTTGCAGAAAGGGAAACAACAGTGCAGCAAGCACAGACCTAGTTCCTCTTCTTAATGAGGACAGAGGTTCCCTTGCTGTGCATTATTAAAGGGGCCAAAAGCTCCTTGGGGGGGGGGGGGGTGTTTCAAAGTAATTTAAGAAATCTCCCTCCAAAGCTTTATTGAAATGGTAGTCATTGCAGTGGGCAGCAGAATGTCAGTGTCCACCAGCAGGGAAGACTAGACATTGTGATGGGTCTCTAAAATTATCATGACCATGCGTTTATTTATGTTTTCTCTCTGAGGAGCTAAGAGCACAGGTATTGGACAGGGCCGTGTCTCTATTCTGAAGCATCAGCATAGGTAATGGAAACACACACACACACATACACACACACACACATCCACAATCACACCACGAACATCACAATGGCACCTAACTCAGGCCCAACCCTATCACCTCTTACCTGAACTACTGGAATAAGTCCCTCATTGGTCTCCATCTCAACCTACTCCAATCTATCCTTCACATAGCTGTCAAAATTGTATTCCTAAAGGCCACATCTGACTATCTCAATCACTTACTCAGTAAATTCCAATTCCAGGGTTAGCCTCTGGCATCAAATATGAGCACCTTTGTTTGCTATTTAAAGTCTTTCCAACACAACTTTTCCAGGCCAATTAAACATTTCTCCCATTTGTGAACTCTACAATCCAGGTTTAACTGGTCTCCTTGCTGTCTCTCATCCATGAAATTCCACATCTCATTTCCATGCCTTGTACACACAGCCTGTCCCCCTTGTTCAGGATGCACTCCCTCCTTATCTCTAATTCTTTGAACCCTAGCTTCCTTCAAAGCTCAGCTCAAGCAGTAGAGTCTGCTTAAGACCTTTCCTCATTCCTCCACCCAGCTGCTGGTGAAAGGTAGGGGTGCCCCTCTGTCTCCTCAACTCCAAAAGAAAAAATTCCTTTTATTTTATACATGAAAATTTATATATGATATATAATCTATATTTATCAGTCTATATCTGTAAATATAGCTATGTTTCAAATGCTGAATTCCAATGCTGCTTAGATGTGATTCTGGGTTAGTGGAGAGAATGAGTACTCACTGTGTGCCTACATGAAGGGTGGAGTTCAAACGAGAGTTTTGGAGGGTATAGACATTCTTCCTCATGTTGGCTTTGAGAGAGGGCATGTTTTTTGGGGAAGAGAGAAAAGACTTTGGGAAGCAGCAGACAGATAAAAGAGTCTGTGGCTTAATATATTCCTGATTTTCAGCTTGCCTCTCTAGAGTTCAAGAAAATTCTCTTTGGGTGTGATCAGGGACTCTCCCTTAGGTGAGCTGAAATAGCTTGCTCCCAGTAGGAGAATTCATTCCATCTGTGTATTGTCTGATATATCCTAGTCTATGTAACTTCTCTGATTTCTGTCAACTTTTTTTCTTAGTAAAAGAATTCATTGATTATTCACTATTTGCGATGGTCTTTTGTGTAACTAGAAATTTGGTAGGAATCTTTGTGTATAAGCTTTATCTCCTTTAAGGGATAGAAATCAGGAAAGCAGCTTGAACATTAAAAATATAATGCCCCTAGACCAGCAACATTTAGGAAAGTAAACA
This sequence comes from Bettongia penicillata ogilbyi, assembly GCA_023548195.1. NCBI lineage: Eukaryota > Metazoa > Chordata > Mammalia > Diprotodontia > Potoroidae > Bettongia > Bettongia penicillata. Next base: position 604,183 of record JAJHZJ010000284.1, read on the forward strand.
TAATTAGAGTCCAGAGCCCGCATCTCTCAGAGTAGAACAGAGGAGACTTCGTCAAGGTCTCTGTTGGCAAGAATCTAAATCTCCCTGGGAAAGAAGTAAGCAAGATTCCAGAGATATCTAGCAACAGATGAACCACATTTGCATGTCAGTCATGTGTAAAGCATGTTTACATATATAACACATGTTGACTATATTTGATATTTTTTTTGCTTGTCCTTCAGTGTTGAAAAGCACCAGTAACATCAAGGAGTGATATATTGATTTATATGAAACTGGATTCAAGTGAGGCCAGTTACCTTCATGGTCACTGAAACAAATTGCTCTCACCTGCCCATTCCACTGGGAAGTCTTCATATGCTTGCAGAAGACACCTCACTAATTCACTGATGGGTTTGAGGTCTATCAGTTCCCCTTAACCTGGGTTAGCCCATCTGCTGAGACAGTTTACTGGAGTGGCCACTGCACATGCTACAGCTTCTTAGAACCACAGAGTTGAGTGTCAGGTAGACACCAAAGGTGGATGAGCAGTCCTAGGTAAGCCACACAGGCATACATATTTTACATGAGCAGTGAACATATTTTACACTTATAATTATAGGAATATGTATTATCTCCCTCAGTATAAAATAAAAACTCACTGAAAACTGAGGTAGTTTGATTTTTATCTTTTCATCCCCATCATCTTTCCCTGTACTTGACATACAGAAGTCAGTTAATAAATGCCTTTTGAATGATTCTGCACCTACATCCTCTTTAGCAATAACATAATTACAGTAGCCTAAACAAGGTCAGAAACATCCAGAAGATAAAATCTTTGTTCTCAGAGAGCTTAGGATATACCAATTCAGAGAAAATTGACAAAATCAGTAGCACTTGAAACAGAAAAGCAGCATCATAGGTGTTAAAGGAACTGGCCTGGGTGCTGAAATACTCTGGCTCCTCTGGGAGTCAAATCACTTCTTGATCTGGACCTCAGTTTCCCTCTTTATAAAAGGAAGCAGTTGGACCTTCCTCTTAAGGATCCCATCTAGCTCTGAAATTCAACAATTCCAAGAAAGGCAGGAAAGTGATTCAGTCAGATGGTCTCAAGATTCAGATTTGTCTAATCTTAACTTTGTAAGTCAATCAAAAAGATTTATTAAATGCCTACTAGGAGCCAGGCAGTGTACCAGATGCTGGGGATGCAAATCTCAAGGAAGAAACTGGCTTCCTCACCCTGCTGGTTGGGCCACATTCATTTGTATATCTCTGTGAATGGGCAAACCTGAATCCCTAGGTGGTTTTCCCAAACAATGTTCCATAATCAGCACTGTGTATGCGCACCCATGTTGGCTCTCTGCATGGAAAGCTTACAACAGCACAGAGTTTTAAAGTCCCTATTCAGCAATATTTTATTCAAACAAACCAACGAATCATCTCTACAAGTTCCAGATGCTTCCAGACAATTTTTGTACCATACTAAGTGGCACTTACCCCACTATCAATGTACACATTTCAGGGGTGTTACTGGCAGCATCCCATCTCAGCAGGCATCTCACACTGTGCAATGGAAATTGGTGCATTTCTGAGAACCCTCCCAGCCAGTGTTTTCTCAATTTTGAAAATTCCCATCATTTATCTACCACTAATGGATGTGTTAATGGGATTATTAAAATGCATTAGGATTTCTAATTCAAGGGGGGGGAACAATACTGCATACTGCATGCAGAGTACTGAGAATTGGACATAGCGTCATCAAAAGTAAGAGCAGAAAGGGAGCTCAGAGATGACCTGAGTCAGCTTGATTCTACAGCTGAGAAGACTACAGTAATGTCCAAGAGTTTAGCAGCCAGCTGCAGCTGCAGGATCCTATGAGGCTGGTCAAATCATAGACTCAGAGCTGGAAGAGACCTCTTCATTCTACACATGAAGAAATTAAGTCCCAGAGAGGTCATAACTTAGAATCACAGAACAATAGATTTAGAGCTGGAAGCAATCTTAGAGATTATTGAGCTTGAATGAGGTCTGTGGAAAGGGTCCATAGATAGATTTCAAGGGGTTAATGAACTTGGAAAGGAAAAATAAAATACAGTTTCAGATTCATTGACCTTTGGCTGAAATTTAGTTTTTTCTACAATATAAATGAAGGTAATAAATATTATTCTGAGAAGTGAGTCCATTGTTTTTATTTTTTTTCAGATGGCCATCAGAGTTCATGACATACACAAAGGTTAAGAGCTGCTAATCTAGTATGACCCTATTCATCTTAAAAAGGAGAAAACCATGGAAGTGAGTGATTTGCCCAAGGAAACACTAGATGTAAGCATCAGAACAGGATGTGAACCCAACTTGCCTGGCTCCAGGGGAAAGATAGTATGAGGCATGTGGAAGGAAGGGAGGAAGGGAGGAAGGAAGGAAGGAAGGAAGGAAGGAAGGAAGGAAGGAAGGAAGGAAGGAAGGAAGGAAGGAAGGAAGGAAGGAAGGAAGGAGGAAGGAGGAAGGAAGGAAGGAAGGAAGGAAGGAAGGAAGGAAGGAAGGAAGGAAGGAAGGAAGGAAGGAGGAAGGAAGGAAGGAAGGAAGGAAGGAAGGAAGGAAGGAAGGAAGGAAGGAAGGAAGGAAGGAAGGAAGGGAGGAAGGGAGGGAGGGAGGGAGGGAAGGAGAGACTTAAATAGGGGACTTTTTTGAGTAGTTTCTAACATATCCCCCATTTGAATGTGAGCTTCTTGAGAGCAGACTGTCTTGCTTTCCTACATGTGTCAGCAGATTTTCTATTTGTATCAAAGTAAATATTTCATTGATTCATTCACAGTGCACCACATCCCACTCCCTTACTTCTCAAAGGGTTGAACTTTTCAGGTAGTCCAGGTACACAGAGGTCAATCAATTGGTCCCAGATTTAACAGCAGAGCTAGGAGCCAGACCTCCATCCACAATCCAGGATATATTCTACAACAGCATAGGATTTAATGGAATTGGTTTTTAAGAACACACTCCTGATATTATCTTCCTGCAGCATGCAATACTGAAGAGAGTACTGAAATTGGAGTCCAGAAGACCAGGGTTCAAATCCCACCTTGATACCTCCTAGAAAAATACTTAACATGTCCCCTTCCCCTTCCTTCAGTTTCCTCCTTTTTGAAGAGCAGGTGAGGAGGTTGGATTCCCACAGCCTCTCAGGTCATTTCATTTTTTGTGCCTCAGTTTCCTCATCTGTAATGCACTCCATATCTCTCAGGTCCCTTGCAGCCCCAGATCTATCATCTCCTCACTATGACTGTACAAAGCAATAGTGCAGATCAGGAGAGGAAGAGGAAGAGAATAAGCAGGTATTAAGCACCTACTTGTGCTAAGAGCTTTATAAATATTATCTCATTTGATCCTCAAAACAATCCTATGGAGTCTGCATTTTACAGCTGAGAAAATTAAGGCATGTAGAGTATAAGTGACTTGTCCAAGGTCCCACAGCTAGTAAGTGTCTAAGGCTGGATTTTAGCTCAGGTCTTCCAGATTCCAGGCCCAATACTCAGACCACTGCATCCCCTAGCTGACTTTGGAAGATAAGAAAATGTGGGTCATGAGCTCCCCTTATACACTGCTTGGGAGAAATGTCAAGGAAATGGGATGTCCATGGCTACTTTAGGCTCTTAGATTCCTGCTTCTTCTGGAAGAGAGACCCATCAGCAACTTTTCCCTTCCCAAATATTCCTTCAGGAGTCTCTACTTAGATCAACCAGCACCCTCTTCAAAGGCAATGGCAATCAGGAACCAACCCTCCCAAATCAATCAGAATAGGTAAGAAAGGTACAAAGCACCATAGAGGAGAGCCCCATTTAAGGCAAGGGGAAAGAGGAATTTCCCCAAGATCTGGCCTATTTCAAACTATAAAACAAAAATAATTGTTGTGGACAAGGACTTAATAATTGGTGAACCTGTAATTACTATTCTCGAAGGTTACACAATTGCAAAGAACAAGCATGGCCCCAGAGAACAGAAGTGAGAAGATCCCTCCCCTCAGTTCTTCTGCAAAGATTGCAAATAATGTCAACATATTTTTTCAACATGGGTATCAGTTTTACTGATTTTTCCCCTCTTCTTCCTTTTATAACTTTTTTATTTTTAGTTCTTGGTTATAAGAGAGAGCAGCTCTCTGGTTGAGAGGAGAAGGAGGATATAGGAAGAAATCCAGATAATATAAAAACCAAAAAAAAAAATGTTAAATCAATCTTTAAAATTATATTTTGGACCCAATTTGTAACTTCTTTGGTAAGGGGAAACCAGCTAGGTGGCATTGTGACTAGAGTGATGGATTTTGAGTCAAGAAAGATCAGAGTTTGAATCGTACCCCCAGATACTTATTAGCTGTATGACCCTGGCCAACTTTCAGTGTCCTTGTCTATAAAATAAGGAGGTTGAACTTGATGGTTTCCAGGGTCCTTTCTAGTCCTTGATCTATGATCTTGATTCCCTGGTGAGGAAACTCCCTCTACCAATGTGGATCAGCCCTTTCTCTGCAACTTAGAAAAGTCTTAGAGCAGTATATGGGGGCATCAAGAGATTAAGTAGGTTAGAAAGCTGGAAAGGCCCTCAGAGGTCATTGGATCCAGCTCCTTCCTATTACAGATGAGGAAACTGAGGCTTACCCAGAGTCACACAGGCGGTCAGCATCAGAAACAAGATTGGAATCAACAGACTACACAACAGAAGGACCTTTTTGAGAAGTGCCCACTGGAATCCAGTGGAGATCAACAAACATTCATTAAGTGCCTACTGTATGCCCAGGACTATGCCAAGCAATGGGGATACATGTAAAGAATGGATCCAAGTCTTTTAGCAATGAAACTTCCATAGGAACAGCATAAATATAAAAAGAATAAATATAAACACATACACATATAATAGCTAAATGCCAGCATCTGTTGAGTACTAGAAAGTCCTTTGTTCCGCCCTAGGAAGACTTGCCCAGGTTGGGGGAGGCAGGGAAGGCTACTTGAATCTGTTAACTTTTGCCTGTTTCAATGTATGAATTTGTTTTTCCACATGAATGAATCTTTGTTGGTGGATGTCTTCTAATGGTGAATGCATATGTATGTGTGTGTATATATATATACATACACACACACACACACATATATATGTATATACATATATACACACACATATATGTATATATACATATATATATATATACTAGGTTTAACAAAGCTTCTTAATTAACTGATTCTTGTGAGCCAAAAAATCTTTTAAAATGGAATTCACTGCCTAGACTCCTATCCTGTTTCTTCCTCTGGCCTCATGACAGAGCAGTACTGACAAAATTTGGGGTGTTGTGATTTGACACAGCCTCTCTCTACTTACTTCCAATACAAAAAAAACAGAGGCATATGACTTTGGGGGGAAAATGTGGACCCAGGTATCCAGGCCTCCCAATCAGAGGGGAAAACTAGATTAGCAGAAGCTGAGGCAGGCCACTGTCCAGTCATCCCAGGATCTTGATGTCCACAGAACTCAGGGAAAGGTCTCTTCCTCCATTGCCAAGTCTTCCATGATGTGGCCCAGCTGCCTGATGAAACAATATAGACCTTTCTTGGCAGACCCCCTAATGTGGGCTTTCGGTTTTCCCCAAGAGAAGGTTCTGTACCAGGTGAGACCCTCCAAATTCTTGAGAATCATCAGGATCTTCAACCCTACCCTTCAATGGACAGTTATCATTGTGTAATAAGGTATATTAAAGAATATGGCAAAATAATTTTAAATCACATCCTTTGAGGGTAAACCAATAATTTCCTGGTCAACTACATGTCATAATTCACAAGATAAAACTATGCAAAATCATGATATGTACATTAGTTCAAATTTTACATGCATTATTTCATTAGAGCCTCATTACAACCTTGAGGGAGATACCATTCTTGGAGTCATTTTACAGATGAGAAAACCAAGGCTCCCAGAATAATTTATCCTGTGTGGTACTGTAGCACTACCTACAGAGGCACACTGCCTCCAAGAGAAAGACAGCAACTCTTGCTTTGATTCAGCAGAGGAGACGCAAGGGAATTCAGGATGTGAAATAGGATATGGTGAGCAGATACAATTCCTGTATTGGTTGGTTTTGCTTGTGGTTATTTATTCAAAGAGAGATTTTCTAGGTGGAGAGCATATCAGGAAATGGTGATTTTTTTTTTTTAAAGAGAAGATCAATAACATTTTAAAAAGTGGAGGAAGGGTCACCAAGCTGTATGTCCACAGGAGACCAAGACAATCCCTTTGACTCCCATCTTTAATGTCCTACAGGAAGGTATTCTCTACTTAGTTTAATAAAAGAGGATAATGCCTTTGGTAGACAGAGGTGGATCGCTTCAAAGCCAAAACAAGAAATTCTGTCACCCAGGATGCACCCGTTGGGGGAAAGGTCCTAGGATACCACAGGACCACTGCGGAGGCATTGTTCCAATGGACCAGGCCAGGTTGGGACTCACCTGGCATAAGGCCACTGCAGGGAAAAGTAGCCTCTCCAGTAATTTCCAAGTTTGTTCATTCTTCTAACCTACCTGATGCCCCCACTACCACCCCACTCCACGCCCAGTCAGCAGCTAGGTCCCCACCAACACCACCCTTCACTAAAAAAATTGTCATCTATCCATCTATCTATCTATCTATCTATCTATCTATCTATCTATCTATCTATCTATCTATCTGTACATATTTATGTGCACTAATTAATGTACATGTCTAATTAGTACATTACTAATTTATGTACATAAAATACGAGTTCTTTAAGAGGAGGCTGTATTCCATCACTGTCCCCATAGCCTCAGTGCCTAACGCTTCCTAGGCATTTAATCAATGCTTATTAGCGGATTCATTGATAACAAAATTCTTAGTGTCAGAAGAAGTGAAAGTATCAGCAAAATGTAAATCTTGGATCCCTCTAAACCCTGGTAGCCTCAGAAAAAGTCCCAGTTGCAGTACTATAATTTGGGTTCAGGATAGATATGATGTCCTTATCTCCCCCTGGTATTCTAAAAACAGAGAGTTTTGTGTAAACATTGATAAATAAAAAATTAATATGGAAATATGGAAAAAGAAAAAATACTTCCCTGAACCATATGAGAGTCAAGGCAAGGTGGGGCAGTGGAGAGCATGTCATCAACTACCTAGGTTTCTTTGGACTTCTCTTTTTCTCATTTAAAGCCTGTCACAACATGTCCCTACCCTCCTAATATAATATTCTTCTCCATGTACTCTAGGGTCCAACCATGAGTTCTCATTTCCCTTCCTCATTTACATGAAGCTCCATCTCCCACCTCCATGTCTTTGCCCAGTCCTGGAACATCCTCACACCTAGATTTTGCCTCTTGGGATCAGCTCAAGCTTCTTCATAAGACCTTTCCAGCTCTCCTACTTGTACGCTTACAGACAAGTTGTCTTCTCATTAGAATGTAAGGTTCCTTGAGGACAGGGACTGCATCAGTTTTTGTCTCCATATCCCCCTTAAGTGGCATATGTTAACATATTTAATCAATGCTCCTTGAATGACTGAAAGATTCATTTTTTTTAAAGTTCAGGATTTAGCTTCATAAAAATCTGCAAACAAATTTGAAAACATGCCATATCTGCAAAGACAAATTGAAAGGAGAAGGCTACCAAGGACAGCAGGGGAAATTAGGTTAGTGGTCACGCTTTCTGAAAATCAACCCAGTGACCCCACTGCTAGTGAGGCAGAAGGAATACAGCTATTACTGTAGGACCTCCTAAAGAAACTGCTTCTGTGCAGAAAAGTGGATGAGAAGGACCCAATGACACATGACCAGGCCAGATTCAACTCAATTCAACAATAGGAATCAGAGAATCTGGCTGTGGTCCTTAATAACCACCAGATACCCACAAGTCACTTCTCCCTAGACATGAAGAAAAAAGGAAACAGCCTCTGCCCTCAGGTAGTTTACAGACATATAATTCCATATAGTATATACATAGAAGAGGTAATGTGTGTATGTCTCTATGTGTATATACACACATAATATACATATTCACATAAATTGCATGTGTATATAGGCAATATATATGCATTATACATGTATTATTCATGAATATATGTATCTATGTAGGTGCATATATACGTATTTGTATATGCAAATACATACACCTATGGGTTGTAATGTTTGTATTTATAAAAATAACATTTATATTTTAAAATATATAAAATACATGTATAAATTTCTAGTTATATAATACATAGAAAAATAGTTATATACTATATGTAAAAATGTAGAGTTATAAATACGCTATATTTACAAGAGCATATATTTTTATGGCATGTCTATGTTTATGTGAACACATGTAAGTTTACATGCTCACATATATGTGTTCCTATACATGTGTACATGTGGGTGGGTGAGTGTGCACATAGCAATCAATTGACATATATTTGTTAAGTGCTAACAAGTCAGGCCTTGTACAGATACAAAGAACAGGACAATCCCTACTTTCCACAATGCAGTTTTCTGCTATTAAAAGCTTGAAATTTCACCAAGGCTTTGGGGGATGCCCTGTGCATACCCATTAACATGCAGAGGAAATCAATGACACATGTACACATATATGCTCATGCATGTTTAAGTCATGATCTGTATTTTCAAGGGTGTGATGAGCTAATGGCTTCACCTTGTACTGCCCAGCCCCAGCTCTGCCCCTCTGATTCTCACCAATGCTCTCGAGAGTCACTGATTTAAATGGTGCCCCCATCAGTGTGGGACTTGACCGCCTGTCTGAAGCCCAGGTCGGGGCCCTCTATCCACTGTGCCCCCATACTTAGTAACAAAAATAATAATAATAAATAGTATCTGGCACTTGTGGGCCTCTGGAGACAGGTGAGGCCCTTTGCACATGTGAAGTCCCTTCCCAGCCAGGCCACAGCACCATCACCACCCTTGTGGGGACAGGAGTCTTCAGGACAACTTCCTTTCTGAGAAGAGGCTCCACCCTAAGATGTGCTGCAGAACAGAGAGATGAGGGATGAACAAGATGTCGAAAAGAGGAGACAGTGAACGTCAAAGATGATAAGACCTCCCATTCTTGGCTGCTTCTTTGTTTGCTTCTCCCTCCCAGGCCCAAGCACATCAGAGCCATCTCATCAGCCTTGGCTGAGACCAGACCTCTCACCACTTGGGAGGAAGGGAAAAGACTCCTTCTTCATCTCTGCCTCTCTGGAAGCAGAAGATGGCCATGGAGCTGAGGAGACCCTCTTTGAGCCAGACAGCAGCATTTCTGCCATCTAAAGTCACCAACACCACTTGCAGGCCAAGACTAGGGTGCCCAGGAAGACTGAAATTCAGCTTTACTGGGAAACATGTGGATTTTTTTCTCTTGCTTTACAGGGGATGGGAGTGGGGCCTGAGTGTCTGAGACCTGTCTATAGCTTTCCAGAAGAATTAGCAGTCCCATAAATGCAAAGCAGCATGCTTTTTATCATGGATATATTATGGGTATCTTTTGTGTGTGTGTGTGTGTGTATGTGTTCATCCTTCATTGCCGAAGAAGGCCATGCCATCAGAGAAATGATGACATGACTTGGACTTGACTTTGTTTTGAGTGAGGGAGGGCTGTGCAGGTCACCAGCTTCACTTCTCCAAAGCCATCTAAATCCAGTGACCAGATATTCATCAGCATGACTGGAGATGACCTAGGATGAGCTTAAGTGACTTGCCCAAGGTCACACAACTAGTGAGTGTCAAGTGTCTCAGGCAAGATTTGAACTCAGGTCCTCCTGACTCCTGCACTGGTGCTCTATCCACTGCACCCCCTGCTGCCCTAGGGATATCTTTTTATTCCCTAAAGACACGTAGTTTAACAAGAGACACCTGAAATGAGAAGGAAGGGAAAGTAAAGGAGACAAGATGGACTTGAAGGCATGAAGATCCGAGTTCAAATCCTGCCTCAGATACTTTGTAGCTGTGTGACCATGAATAAATCATTTCTTTTCAGTTTCAGTTTTCTTATCTGTAAAATGGGGAAAATAAGAGTTTCAACCTTATAGCCCTGTTGTGTGGATCAGTGAGGTAACATAAAGTGTCACAACGCCCGTCAGTCATCAGTACCTCAGGTTAACCTACAAGCTTTCTCTTGGAAATGAAAACATGTCCATAATAAATGTCTACTGCTTTAAACACAATACAAATACTAGCTATTATTATTATTTTCATGGTGGTGGTTATTAAAGATCTACCCTGATCATTAACACTGAATCAGGAGAAGACAGGACCCCTGGGGTTTGGGGCATCGGGCATGATAAAGCCTAGGGCATAGTGGGATGGGGTAGGGTATCAGCAATCCAGTGACAGACACTCAGGCATGATGCCCAGCCTGTCAGGATGTCCCCTTGCCGTACTCTAGGGTCAATCACACCCATGGGATGATCATATTGTTATAGAGAAAGGCATCTGACTCAGGCAGAAGGATTGGTTCCCCATCACTGACGTCACAAGTACACAGGTACCAGTTTCCACATCTGCATGGGCCATGGAAACTTCTGGCCCAGAAGGTGGCCACAGAAATAGGGAGGGGGCACTATGCAGGAGAAGGAAGAGTGTCCGGAGCAGAGATACCTCCCCATTCCTAGGAACGCTAGGAAGCCATTGGGACTTCTTTGGGGGAATCAAGCTGGGGAAGGCCTGGAATGTTAGACCAAGCCATCGAATTACAGCAAAGTGCTCAGGAAGAACAAGGGGAAACAAGCAGACAGGACTTCATCCCCAGTGCTGCCACATTCCTCAGATGTATTGCCTTTCTACCTCCCTCTGAGCATCTTTCTTGGGATGTAGTTCCACAGAGAGTTTATAGGACTACTCAAGAACCAGGGAGATCCAAAAAACAAGGTTCTCCGGAGAAACATTTTCACAGTCAATAGAAGAATTTCCCTAGCCTGTTAGGGAGAGAGCAGTGGTGGTCACCTACTAACCATCCGTTTCTATAACACATCCTCATTGATTTCTTCACCTGACAAGATGACAAGGAAATTGGCCATAGATTTAAGGCTAGAAGGGGTCATTCTGGTACAAACATTTCATTTTACAGATAAGGAAACTGAGGCTATGAGAGTTTAACAGACTTGCCCAAGGTCACACACAGTGGGAGGTAGCACTACAGTCAGCATGGAGAGACTAGAAACCCTTCCCTCCCTTCAGTGAGCTGATGTTACCAAGCTAAAGACTTATCTAGCACGTCATCACATCTTGTCATCCTGTCAATCTTTCAAAATGCCTTTCATGGAACAATGAGGAAGAAACCCACTCCCATCATGACAGGTGATGGACTGACTCAGCGTACAAGATGAGGTGGAATGGGAAAGGAATAGAAGAGAAAGGAAAAAAGGGCAGGGGGGAAGAAAAGGGGGAAAAAGAAAGAGGAAGGAAGGAAGGAAGGAAGGAAGGAAGGAAGGAAGGAAGGAAGGAAGGAAGGAAGGAAGGAAGGAAGGAAGGAAGGAAGGAAGGAAGGAAGGAAGGAAGGAGGGAGGGAGGGAGGAAGAAAGGTATTTTCAACAAGGCAAAGAAAAAGAAAAACAGAAGAAAGTTCAGAAGAATGAATAGATAAGACATTTTTGAAAGTAATTACATCCTTTTTAAAAAGCAAACTGTACATAACAGAGATTAGTGATTTCATATCTAATCCTCTTTTTCTGTTCTGCTTTATATATAGGAGTGTTTTCTTGAGGGGAGGGTACTGGTTAAGTTCAGAATAAAGTAAGATCTATTTTTTAAATACCTCTTGCATCCATCCCTTTTTCTCCATTTCCCCTGACATCCCAGGGCCACAACTATGCCTAGCCCAGTGTATTAATAAACAAATCTAAGCTGGCCTCCTCAGTCAAACTTCCCAGACTGCAGTGCTGCCTAACCTCCCCAAGCTTATTCCCTGCTCTTCTCCATTCTAACAATGCCAGAGTCCTTTCAGACTTCCTCTCTCCTTTCCTTCACTCAGAGTATTCACTGCACTTGGGGTCCTCTTTCCCTTCCCCACAAGTTATCCAAGAGACTCTGATCCTTCATGGCACAGATCACACACTCCTTCCCTATCTTCTCTGGTCCTCGCTGATTATCCTCTCTTGTAGCTGTGATCCACACCAGAAGATTAGCACTTAAATGATTCCTTATGTTGTTTCTTGTGCAGCCTTTCCTTCCCAACTAGGTCAAGGATCGGTCGTTCATTTGGCAATCAAACATTTACTGCCTTGTAGCATTTTTACAGTTCTCAACAGGCTTCATCTAGGTGCTCATTATGACTTCTTACCTCGAATATATAACAAGTTTACAACTAGATTTTTCTTTGTTTGTTTTTTCAATCTCTCAGAATCTTTGTGACCCAAATTGGGGTTTTCTTGGGAAAGATACTGGAGTATGATTTGCCATTTCCTTCTCCAGCTCCCTTTACAGAGGCAAACAGGGATAAGTGATTTGCCCAGGGTCACAGAACTGCTAAGCATCTGAGGTCAGATTTGAACTCAGACTTGACTCCAGATTTGGCACTCTAGAACCAAATTGAAAGTCCATGAAAGAAGAATGAATTCATTAGAATTATCCCCTAAACTGAAGACTTCCCATTCTGACAGTAAAATCAGATCAGTCATTCCTCTCACCCTGGGTTTCTAATAACTAATCAAGGACTTACTGAGCACATATGGTGCTAGGTGCTTTGGATGGCAAGGTAAAAGTATAAGCACATTCCCTGCCAAGAGTGAGCTTATCCTCAAGTAGAAAGACCCCAACTAACACACACACAAATCCAATGCAATCAGCACTTAATAACCACCACCTACCATAAGCTAGGCACTGCCAGAACCTAGAGATACAGAGGCAAAAATAGAAATGATCCCTACTCTCAAGAAGCTGATACTACTTCAAGAGAGGAGGACAGAGTAGGTAAACAGTTAAATACACACACATGAACTATGAGGAGAGAAGCCTAGTACTCCTCTCTATCAACTAGGATGTGAGTTCTTTACCATTTTGTGTTCAGGATTCCTTTGATAGTCCAATAAAACCTATAGACTCTTTCTCAGAATAATGTTTACAAATGCATATAATAAAACACATAAGAAACCACTTACATGGAAACAAAGATGCAATTGTAAAAGCTCAAAATTTCACTAAGCTTTGAGGGAACCTTGTACATACATATTCACATAAGAATACACATATAAGCACATTCACATGTTGGTTGGTTGTCCTTCATCTCGATTCTGCTTTGCTCAAAGAGCACAGCATCCTTTCTGATGTGGGCATACCATGCTGAGCAATTGTGTGCCAGTGTCTCCCATGTTGCACAGTCAAATCCAAAGTTCTTGAGAGAGACCTTAAGAGTGTCCCTGTATCGCTTCTTCCGGCCACCACGTGTTTGCATGCCCCATGCGAGTTCTCCATAAAAGTCTTTTTGGCAAGTGTATATTCACATGTACATATATGTACATGGCCAACCAAGTTCAATTCAGGGACCTCTTAACTCTATCCACAGAATCCCACCTGTGCACCCCAAAAATAGAAGCCCTGAACTATGAGAATGAGAAGCAAGCTGTTATGAGAGAAGAAACACGAACTCAGCTTTAAAAGACGTTGGAATTCCAATAGAGGGGGGAAGAGAGATGCATTCCACAAATGAGGCTGGAGAAGACAGCCAGTCCAAAGGCATGGTAATAGGAGATGGAAGAGGACTGACAAGTAGGCCCCTTTGGCTGGAAGGTGTAGTGTATGTAGGAGAATAACGTTCACCATTAGAGAATAATTAATGGTGACCAGTATGCCCAAAATAGCAATCCAAAAAGAGTAAGACAATATTGACTAGCTTAACCAGAGACAACTCCACCATGTAGGGGAGAAGTCTCCTTTTTCCTAAGGATGTTACTCCCACAGGGAAAACCTAATTGCTTTCCAGAGGGTGATGATGCCCATGACAGGCTCTGAACTTGAGGCTCTGTGGCATGCCACGTAGGCTTTTTATTTTGATACCATTTATTAAGACTTTGAGAGTTTGTGGAGCGTGAGAGCAGGCAGCCGGTCCTCTGGTGCAAGAGCAGTGGAAGTCTTCATGAGGTCATCTTCCCAGCAGGTGCCGAGTGAAAGCATCCTGCCTCCCCCTCTCCCCACAAACACAGAGCACCCAGGCAAGGTGATTCAGCATGGCCATGATCTGTTAGGCTCTGCCTCCTTTCATTATTAGTAGAAAGGTGCTTGGTGATAAATTGCCAATTACAGTAGTAGGTCCCAACCAATTACCTTGGGTCATATATTTCAGTTCTGTACACAAATTAATCATCAACAGAATGAGAAAACAATAGATTAAAGTTGCCTCTTTCTTTCATAATTGAAATACTTTTCCTTGGCTGGTGCCTAAACTGTTATGGAAGCTAAGACCAGAAATAGGGCCTGGGAAGAAGGAGGGTGGAGATAAATATTCAGAGACAGGTAGAAAGAACGTAATAAATGCTCTAGCTAGGCACCAGGAGCTGGGGGTCAGGGCAGGTGATACTAGGTGGTGCATTGGATAAAGTAAGACCTGGAGTCGAGACCTGGAGTCAGGAAGACTTGAGTTCAAATCCAGCCTCAGATACTTACTAGTTGTGTGAGCCTGGGCAAATCACTTAACCATGTTTGCCTCAGGTTCCTCATCTTAAAAATGAGCTGGAAGAGAAAAATGGCAAAATCTCTACAGTATCTTTGCCAAGAAAACCCCAACTGGGGTCAGAAAGTATAAGACATGGCTGAACAGTGATACAATTTCAAGAAAGCAAAACAGTTCCAGCTCTCAAGGAGTTTACTTTCTTTTTTTTAATTTTGTTAACATTTTCAGGAATTTATATTCTAATGTGCGAGAGGACAATACAAGAGAGGATTCGAGGAGACTGGATTATTCTCCCAAAATACAGAAAAAAATAAATAAACTCCTCTATGGAGGAGGGGGAGTCTTAGTTTCTGGTGAGATGGAAATCACCAGAAAATTATAATTAGTTGGGAATACAAGCAGCCTTCTGGGTTCAATCCTTCATTTTAGAGGTAGAGAAACTGAGACCCAGAGAGGTTGGTTTGCCCAAAGCTGTTCAGGTGGTAAATTACAGAGAAGATTTAAGAAACTCTCACTTCAAGGCCAGGAATCTTTCCACTTAATTTCCCATTACTGGAATTTTCCTACTGGAAGTCAGCAGAGCCCTGAAAGTTCTTCCAGCTAGTGTTGATTCCTAACCAAATGACTTTCCACCTTCTGGGCCCATTTACCAAGGGAAGGTTTCCAGGAACCCACCTGTCTGGGGTCTGATTTACCTGCCTCAGGTGTCTCTGCTGACTTTCACTGAGGTTACTGAAGGTTCTGATGCCCCCTTTCTCACTTCAAATCCAATGCACTTAGTATCTGGCAAGGAGAAATCAAGACTTTGCTATGTGTGAAGATTATTGGGGCACCACTGGAGCCCACATTCCAGGGTATACCAAAAGGGTGGCATTGGGCTGTGATTCAGTGAAGTAGACAGGAGGGCAGGAGCAGGCTCCATTAGTTGGTACTAACAAGAAAAAGATGATAGACAACAATAATAATCACATTTATATGGGTAACTAGGTGGAGGGCTCTAAGTCTGGAATTAGGAAGACCTGAGTTCGAATCGTAGCTATGTGACCCTGCACAAGTCACTTAGCCTTGTTTGACTCATTTTCCACATCTGTAAAATGAGCTGGAGAAGAAAATGGCAAACCACTCCAGGATCTTTGTCAAGAAAATCCCAAATGGAGGGGGCGGAGCTAAGATGGCAGACTAGAAAGACACAATGACACAGGGTCTCCCTACACAGCCCACAAAATACCTATAGAGAGGGACTCTCAACAAATAGCAGCAGAAGTGCAGAACACCAGAGTGGAGGAGATTTTCAGCCCAAGGTGATCTGAAAGGCCCACGGGAAACACCGGTTGTGCCAGATGCGGAGCCCAGCCCAGGGGAGCCCAGTCCAGCACAGCCTTGGCCATGGAGCCCAGCCCAGCCTTGGCCATGTAGCCCAGCACTACAAGACTCTGGGAGGAGGACACCTCGGGGGCAGAATTTCCAGTCAAAGCAGCAGGTCCTTAGATCCTTCAACCCACAGGTGCCAAAGGTCAGTGATAGGTTTTTTCAGCTGACCAGAAAGGGAGAAGGGCCTTCCCATCACTCCAGCTGCAGGCAGCAGCCACTGAGGCTGCCCAGCAGCCTGTACAGACCGTTCCATTGTTGGAGCGTAAAAACCCCTGGGGGCACTGAAGAGCTGAGTCTTACCTCAGCCGTGTGTGGAGGCCCTGGGCAAGCTAGTTTTTGTCTCGCACGGAATGGTGGTCCTGCCCATCCAGCTTATCTGAAAACCAGCTCCCAGTGCTGACTTGGCAGAACTGGAGGCCAGGTGGCTGTGGAGAGGTAACTGCTAAGATTCTGGGCACAAAAATCCCTCTCTGCATCCAGACCAGTAGACGCTTGATTAAGATCCACCTTGGAGGAACTGAGATCTCACAGATTCCCAGAGTATATCCTACTCTTGACAAAGGACCCAAAAGTCAAGTAACTAGTTGGGGAAAATGCCCAAAAAAGGAAAAAAAATAAGACCATAGAAGGTTACTTTCTTGGTGAACAGATATCTCCTCCCATCCTTTCAGATGAGGAAGAACAATGCTTACCATCAGGGAAAAACATAGAAGTCAAGGCTTCTGTATCCCAAACATCCAAAATAAATGTTCAATGGGCTCAGGTCATGGAAGAGCTCAAAAAGGATTTTGAAAATCAAGTTAGACAGGTGGAGGAAAAACTGGGAAGAGAAATGAGAGAGATGCAAGAAAAACATGAAAAGCAGGTCAACAGCTTGCTAAAGGAGACCCAAAAAAATGCTGAAGAAAATTACACCTTGAAAAATAAGCTAACCTAATTGACAAAAGAGGTTCAAAAAGTCAATGAGGAGAAGAATGCTTTAAAAAGCAGAACTAGCCAAATGGAAAAGGAGGTTCAAAAGCTCACTGAAGATAATAGTTGTCTCAAAATTACAATGGAACAGATGGAGGCTAATGACTTTCTGAGAAACCAAGAAATCACAAAACAAAACCAAAAGAATGAAAAAATGGAAGAGAATATGAAATATCTCATTGGAAAAACAACTGACCTGGAAAATAGATCCAGGAGAGACAATTTAAAAATTATGGGACTACCTGAAAGCCATGACCAAACAAAGAGCCTAGACATCATCTTGCATGAAATTATCAAGGAAAACTGCCCTGAGATTCTAGAACCATGGACCAAAATAAATATTGAAAGAATCCACTGATCCCCTCCTGAAAGAGATCCAAAAAGAGAAACTCCTAGGAATATTGTGGCCAAATTCCAGAGTTCCCTGGTCAAGGAGAAAATATTGCAAGCAACTAGAAAGAAACAATTCCAGTATTGTGGAAATGCAATCAGGATAACACAAGATCTAGCAGCTTCTACATTAAGGGATCAAAGGACTTGGAATATGATATTCCAGAAGTCAAAGGAACTAGGACTAAAACCAAGAATCACCTACCCAGCAAAACTGAATATAATACTTCAGGGGAAAAACTGGTCTTTCAATGAAATAGAGGACTTTCAAACATTCTTGATGAAAAGACCAGAGCTAAAAAGAAAATTTGACTTTCAAACACAAGAATGAAGAGAAGCATGAAAAGGTAAACAGCAAAGAGAAGTCATGAGGGACTTACTAAAGTTGAACTGTTTACATTCCTACATGGAAAGACAATATTTGTAACTCTTGAAACTTTTCAGTATCTGGATAGTTGGTGGGATTACACACACATACACACACACACATACACACAAAGAGCACAGAGTGAATTGAATAGGATGGGATCATATCTTTAAAAAATGAAATTAAGCAGTGAGAGAGAAATATATTGGGAGGAGAAAGGGAGAAATGGAATGGGGCAAATTATCTCTCATAAAAGAGGCAAGTAAAAGACTTTTCAGTGGGGGGAAAAAGTGAGGAAGTGAGAGAAAAAACATGAAGCTTATTCTCATCACATTCAACTAAAGGAAGGAATAAAATGCATACTTATTTTGGTATGAAAACCTATCTTACAATACAGGAAAGTGGGTGAGAAGGGGATAAGCAGGGTGGAGGGATGATGGAAGGGAGGGCAGTGGGAGGAGGGAACAATTTGAAGTCAACACTCTTGGGGAGGGACAGGATCAAAAGAGAGAATGGAAGCAATGGGGGGAAGGATAGGATGGAGGGAAATAATAGTTAGTCTTATACAACACAACTATTATGGAAGTCATTTGCAAAACTACACAGATATGGCCTATATTGAATTGCTTGCCTTCCCAAAGGGAATGGGTGGGGAGGGAGAGATGAAGAGAGGTTTGAAGTCAAAGTTTTAGGAACAACTGTTGAGTATTGTTCTTACTACTAGGAAATAAGAAATACAGGTAATGGGATATAGAAAGTTATCTTGACCTACAGGACAAAAGAGAAGATGGGGATAAGGGAAGGAAGGGATGTTAGAAGAGAGGGCAGATTGGTGATAGGGGCAATTAGAATGTTCGGCGTTTTGGGGTGGGGGGAGGGGAGAAATGGGGAGAAAATTTGGAGCCCAAAATTTTGTGAAAATGAATGTTAGAAGTTAAATAAATAAATTTTTTAAAAAAGAAAAAAGAAAATCCCAAATGGAGTCTTGAAGAGTAGGACACAACTGAAAAATAACTAAACCACAAAAAAGCAGATGCAGCACCTCCTACACGATACAGGTGCTGTTACTACTCCCATTTTACAGACGTTCAAAATGAGGCAAACAGAAGTTAATGTCTTGACCCGGGTCTCAACAGTTAGCATCTAAAGGAGAATTCAATGAGCTACCTAACTGCTTTATGAATCAGCTAAAGGAAGAGGGCATTTTCTGCCTGAATAACAGAAGATTTGGATGTTGTGAAAACCATGTTCAAATGCCTGGAATCATGTGGAAGATCGGCTATGTGCTGCTTTAGACACTGAGAACAGAAGTGTAAAAATGGAGCCAAAGTTGCTAGTCAAATTAGGAAAAACTTCCTACTAATTAAAATACTCCAAAAGTGACTTCTTCAGGAGGTAATGAGCTCCCAGTCACTGAAGGGGACAAATTCCTCCAGGAAGAGACTGAATAACCACTGATCAGGCGAATCAACAAAACCAGTGCCACCCAGCTGCTCAGGCAGATGCCAACCCTACAGAGAAGATGGAGGACCACTCCTAATCATCCACTCCATCTTTCATTCTTTTAAACTCTTGGTTTCTTTTTCCCCACTTATAGTCAATGGACTTTAAATTCCTAAGCTAGTCTTCATGTGCATCCATCCCTAGATCAGTCATCCACGGAGACAAGAATTTAAAAATTGGTATCTTTGCTAAGGTAAAAACTCTCTCCATTGGAGTTAGAGTCTCACTCTTTTCATCCTTTCCTAGAATACTCCTGGTTCTTTGGATTTTCTCCACTGTGTCTTCTCACCTTGATAGTTCACTCTGCCCCTTTAACCTCCTCACTCTGGAAGTATATTGCCCTCCCCCCTGCAGCCCCTTCCTCTGATTGGGAGGCTCCTCCTAGGATGTTTATTTTAAGGAAAGTACTCAAGCCAGTCACATCTTCATTCCTCTCCGAACTTCCTCCTTTGTGCACCATAAAAGATTCCTTTTCTGTGTTGAAAATTTGTCTTCCCAGCACTGCCTGGCACATAGGACTGGCTTAATAAATTCTTGATGACTGACTGAATGACTACCTGACCTTCTGTCCAGACAAAATCAGAGGCAAATGGGTTTCTTCTGTCCTTCATCTTGTTGTTGCTGTTGTGTTTGTCCTTTGATCTTGAAGAGGACCATGATATCAAGATGATGACATGACTTGAAGCTGACTTATCTAAACTGATTCTAAGAAACAGATATATCCTCACAATTGGGTAAAGTTATTCCAGCATGTCACAGAGAGAACACAAACTGGAAATGAAGAGACCTGGGCTCTGAGCCTGCCTCTGCCCCTAACTAGCTAGGTGACCTTCTGAAGGACATCAGCTTCCCTCTTTGGGTCTCACTTTCCTCATCTCTAAAGTGAGAGGATTGGACCAGATCATTTCTATCATTCCTCCCATCTCCATCAATCTATGATTCAATAATGGACAGTTGAAATCTGTGTCCAAAATTACTTTATTAGAGAAAGGAAGGAGAGAAAAAAGGAAGGAAGAAAGGAAGAGAAAGGAAGGAGAAGAAAGAAAGATGGAAAGAAGGAAGGAAGGAAGGAAGGAAAAGAGAAAGAAAGAAAGAGAGAGAGAGAAAGAAAGAGAAAGAAAGAGAGAGAGAAAGAAAGAGAAAGAAAGGAAGAAAGAGAAAGGAAGGAAGGAAGGAAGGAAGGAAGGAAGGAAGGAAGGAAGGAAGGAAGGAAGGAAGGAAGGAAGGAAAAAAGGAAGGAAGGAAGAAAGAAAGAAAGAAAGAAAGAAAGAAAGAAAGAAAGAAAGAAAGAAAGAAAGAAAGAAAGAAAGAAAGAAAGAAAGAAAGAAAGAAAGAAAGAATATCATTTTCAGGCAGAAAACATGGAGCTAGTCATGTAGCAGAGAAAATGAACTGGGGCTCAAATCATTCTTCTCAGCTGCTCCTGCATGCTGGAATGATTCTTAAAAAGCTTCCATCAGCTTTCTTTTTTGGTGAGATTTGATATTATTAGCACTTTCTCATATGAAACAATTATAAGCGCAAATGCAATATTCATTTAAAGGGTCGCAAGGAGCTTCCTGACAAACGTTGTCGCACTCTCATTTTTTCATGTCTGAGTGACTGAGGTCAGATAAGACGAGCGCCAAGTCAAGGCTGCATGCAGAATATCGACAACACGTTTGTTGTCAGGCTTTGAGAGAGGATGGAGAAGGAACAGCTGAAGCTGTAACCAGGCTCTTTATGGCTCTGGTGAATGTCTGCCTCACTAGACAATGAATGAATGGCCCATCAACTCCTCACACACCCTCTCCTGTAAAAGCACCAGCTACTGCAAACGTCGCAGCTGCCCCTGCCAGAGGAGCCCAATCAACTTGCCAAACACACTCTCTCTGCTTCTCCCCATCCCTCCCTCCCTCCCTCTCTCTCTCTCTCTCATTCACTCTTGCTTTCTGTCTCTGTCTCTCTCTCTCTCTGTGTCTGTCTTTGTCTTTATCTCCCTACAGAATCACAAGATGTAAGTTCAGAACAGGAAGGAACCACAATGACCAGATCTAGTGCAATCTGTACACCAAAGGAATCCCTCTCGCCCCCTATTAACATATGTGATGCATGATTACATGCCCTTTGCTTGCAGACCTCTGAGCATGGGGTGCCCCCCACCTCTGAAGGGCTACTACTGTCCCATGGGATGCCTCCTATGCTCAGGAAGTCTTGCCTAACATGAAGTGAACTTAACGTGTTCTAAGTTTCTGCTTATTGGTCCTGTTCTCCCCTCTGGGGATAAAGGTTACCCCTCCTCCACAAGACGACCCTTCAAACACTTGAATCCAGTTCTCATGCCTCCCCTGAGTCTTCCTTTCTCCAGGATCATAGTGCCCAGTTCCTTCAATTGATCTTCATATGACATTAAATCAAGTCCTTTCTCCATCCTTATTGCATCCTCTGGACACTCTTCAGTTTATCAGCATCCTTCGTAAACTGTGATTAACAGAGTTAAAGTCATAGTGATTACATTATTTTCCAAATGAACACATAAAATGAAAGTTATAACCCATCAGTGGCCAAATCCTCTGACAGGTCTTAGCAAGCAAGTGTTGGCAGACAAGCGTATCTCCCATTGTTGGGAAGTCCAGCATGCATCAGCAGGAATATGTGTGTGTAATGACATGTTTACAATATGATACTATGCAGTGTCTAAGCACAGTGCTCCAGAACTAAGCACAATGCTCCAGATGAGGTCTGGGGTGGGAGCGGGGCAGAGGACAGGAGATTTATCCGTCCCATGAGGTTTATTTGCTAGGCTTCTAGACCAGAGTTTCCCAATATTATTTGGCCTAGCATTCCTTTTTTGTTTCTTTTTGTTTTTTGGCAAGACATTGGGCTTAAGTGACTTGCCCAGGGTCATACAGCTAGTAAGTATCAAGTGTCTGAGGGCAGATTTGAATTCAAGTCCTCCTGACTCCAGGGTACCTCCTAGCTGACCCCTTCCCCCCAAACCCACTGAACTCCTTTTCTCCCAAAAAAAAAATACTCAGACCCCCAAAATCTATTTTCTTTAACATTTTTAAATTTCCATCATTTCAAAAAATATAAAATACTTTTAAATGATGCATTTTAAATTTAATAATTTATTGTAAATTCATGAGGTTTTCTTGCATTGATGATGCACTATTGTGTCATGCAACTGCATAGTATCATATTGTAAACATGTCATTACACACACATATTCCTGCTGATGCATGCTGGACTTCCCAACAATGGGAGATACGCTTGTCTGCCAACACTTGCTTGCTAAGACCTGTCAGAGGATTTAGCCACCAATGGGTTATAACTTTCATTTTGTGAGTTCATTTGGAAAATAATATAATCACTATGACTTTAACTCTGTTACACAACAAATAAAACATGTACAAATGGATTTTCAAAAATTTCTTCTCTTCTCTTCTTTCCTTATGTTTCCACCGCCCCCTTATTTTTATTCAACACCCCCAACTGCACTGGAGTCTACTACTGCCTCCCTGGATCATTCCAGCACCTCCCAAGGGAAGGTATTGCCCACTTTGGGAACTTATACCTAGACTTCCTTCACCTACACTGTTGAATCAGGACACAATCCATTCATTAATAAGAACACAATGATGCTCTAATATAAAATTCTAATTGCATATCTTTCACTTTACATTTATCTTTTCATTTTTGATCAGGTAGGCGCTATTATTATCCCTACTTTACAAATGAGAAAACTGACTTGGGCAGACAAACTTTTGCCCAAGGCCAAAAAATTAGTGTCTGAGGCCATATTTGGATTCAGGTCTTCATAGCACCCAGTCCAGCACTCTATCCACCAGGTCACCTGCCAACCAGGCCAGGGAGTTTGGAGAGCAAGTATTTTTTATCCTGATTCTAAAGATAGCCAAACAGAGGTTCCAAGAAGGGGAACTGACTTGCCCAGGATAACACAGTTAGTAAATGCTAGAGATGAGATGTAATAATAAAGACATACCACTGATGTATGGCAGAGATGGGTTATGGTAAAGGCCCTGCAAACTGGGAAAAATATTTGCTGAACATCAGGCAGAAAATTTCCCTGGGGCTGGTAGGGAATGGAAAGGAGCAGCATTAATCTGAAAATACACACAAGGGGCCTAAAAATTTGTCTTCAGTGACATATACCAAAGTTATCTCCAACTTTACAAATTATTTTACAACACATTTTTCAGCTACCAGGTTAACTTATGGTGAGAAATGCCTACATTAAAGATTACATGACATTTTAGAAGTCACAGTCTTCCTGGAGGGAGAAAACTCTATAAACTCGCAACTAGAGATGTCAGGGTTACCAGTTATTCCTTTCTTAAAGATGAAGAGAATGGAAGATCCAAACCAGTATTTGTCTCCTCATTCTGGGAGCACCAGGGGAACTGAGTGGCTAAGAGTCTGTAAAATCCATGTTCTTGAACTTGAAAATATACAATTGCCCCAGACTTGAACATGTAAACTCCTAACCTTGGAGCAAATCATTGAAAAAGTCATTTGAAAAAAGGCCTTAGTAGCAGGCATCTGCTGAGTCTGACTAGGAGAAGTCAATGGCATTTGATAAGAAGGTAATTTTCACTTATTCCCGAGTGGGAACAAGCTACATTTCCCAGGATGCTGAGGTTTGGTACATAACAGCTCCGTGGAAGATCAGTGCCTGAAATTTCCATAACAGAAGTGTGCCCACCACACAGGCTGACTGCAGTGAGGAAGGAGAGGGATAGACACAAGAGAGAAACGTAATGGAGATCTCTTAATGGAGATCTGGAACTACATGGGGTAGACGGCCATACCAGAAATCACATGGATACCAGGAGTAGCTAAAGAAATAAGGAGTAACAGATAGCAAGGTCATAGACAGGAAGGTCAAGGTTGCCATTAGTGAAAGACTCCAACCCCCTCATTCATTCCTCATAGAGAAAGAAACCTTACATGTGCACTCCTTATCACATCATGAACCTGGAAAGTCTTCATTTAACACTTGATCCCTTGAGATTATATTGGATCAGGAATGTGTGATGATATCCTTTCCTTTATTTGACCAATTGTTTCTATGGCAACAATGTGACTATTTTTCATTTTTAAAATTCTATATTTACACATATATATTCTATAGATATATGGATATATTTTGTAGATATATAGATATAGATATTCTATATCTATACACATATAATTATACAGATATAACTATATAGATATAGTTATATAACTACATAGTTACTACATATAATTACACATATAGTTATATGGAGTACCTATAGCTATGTAGTCACTATATATACATCTACATGTATATATAGATTATATATATAACTTATATAATTACTGTGTATATATCTATGTAACTACTATATATACAACTATATAATTATTATGTGTATAACTATATGTAGTTACATATTCTATCATATGTACTACATCATCTATAATTATTAAAATTACATTGGGCAGCTAGGTGGCACAGTGGATAGAGCACCAAGTCTGGAGTCAAGAAGACACATCTTCCTGAGTTCAAATCTGGCCTCAAACATTTATTAGTGGTGTGACCCTGGGCAAGTCACTTCACTCTGTTTGCCTCAGTCTCCTCAGCTGTAAAATGAGCTGGAGAAGGAAATATCAAAACACTCCAGAATCTTTGCCAAGAGAACCCCAAATGGGGGTCATGAAGAGTCAGTCATGACTGAAATACTCAGCAAGAACAAAATAACTATGTTACATGTTATATGTAATACAATACAATCTATATACAATCTATACCATAGTATATATAATATAGTCTATTGAATGTAACAGACTATATAAAACATAATATATATCCTAGTCTATAATACACAATAATGTACAACATATTATAGACAATATATACTATTAATATAGTCTATTATATGCTGTATTTCATGACTGTATATACTAGTATATGGTATATTAATAAAAATAATAGTAAGTAGTATAGTATACATGATATATAGTATATGTATATTGTGTGTACACAGCTGTACATAGTTACATACAGTTACATCTATAACTACATGTGTAAATATATACATATATATGTTTGTGTGTGTGTGTATATGTGTAGTCATATACAGTTCTCCTCTGCAACCCACAACTCTGTTGCCAAGGCCATGCTGCCCACAGTTAAGGACCACCCCTCCTTGCGTTGGCATTTGCACCACTGAGACTCTCAGAAACCATCCAGCATCTGCCTGCCTAGAATATAGTGAGTATATTGGGCAGCTGATGTCACTCTGTGATAGAGGTGTAGCATTGTCCTCCAAGGTCTGGTCCTGGCCCTTCCTCTCCTTTTGTTTTATACCGACTCACCTGATGGTCTCATCACCTTCCATGGGGTCAGGTATTATCTCTATGTAGATCTACACAAAAAGCCATAATGTCTCTCCTGAGTTCAAGTCCCACATCACTAACCACCCCTTGGAGCCATCTTGGACAGGATGTCCCATAGATGTCTCAACTCCACATGTCCAAAAAGGAACGCATTATCATTCCCCCCAAACCCTCCCCTCTTCTGAACTTTCCCTATTACAGTCAAGAATACCACCATCTTTCCAGACATTCATGCTAACATCCTCCAAAAATGCTAAGAATCAAAACAGCAGCAGCTGATTGGCAGCCAAATGATGCAGTGGTGAATCTTGGGAAGACCTAAGTAACATCTCTTGATGTTATCACAGTCTCAGACAGAAGGGCACCATGTAACCTTAGAATGACAGGCTCATAAAAACTGATACTTGAATTCAATTCAACAAGAATGTACAAACTAGTTAAACCTCCTTTGGGGCTGGGTATGCTGGTAAATGTTTAGCAACTGGCATTCTAGGGGGCAAGGGAAATAAACACATGGCACATTTAAGTTTAATATTATTGTGAACATTTTCTCTATCACTTTCTTATCCCTAGATAATTTTTTTAAAAAACCAGTAAATGCCAGTTTCCAAAGTGTAAATATGCACACTGCATATTTAACAATCAGTTCTCATGAGCTGGTTCAAACCGGCTCCAGCATACCCCCAATGCAGGACTGTGCTTGGCATC
This sequence comes from Bettongia penicillata ogilbyi, assembly GCA_023548195.1. Classification (NCBI taxonomy): domain Eukaryota; kingdom Metazoa; phylum Chordata; class Mammalia; order Diprotodontia; family Potoroidae; genus Bettongia; species Bettongia penicillata. The sequence continues at coordinate 630,449 of JAJHZJ010000284.1, forward strand.
TCTGACAGGAGTCATTTATTCTCAGCTTTAACACTTCCATTGAAAGGGAGCTCACCACTTTTGTCAAGAAAACAATTCCATGACTGCAGAATTCCAGTGATTGGAAAGTTTACCCTTACATTAGCACCAAAACTGCCTTCCTCTACCCTTGGTCCTGGTCCTGCTCTATGTTGGTCCAATGAGGGCCTCCCATCATCTGGATCCTCACATCCAGGAATGCTGCCTAAGATGGCATAGGGGTTTTTAACAGCCATGACACAGGCTGGCTCATTCTGAGCTTGTGATTGATTCAGACCCCAAGGTCTTTTATATGTGAAACAATCAAGCCAAATCTATACCCACCCCCTTTCCTGTATTTAGGTAATTGATTTGAAGCTAATGCAGGAATTTACATTCATCCTTATTAAATTACATCTTTCTCATCTGAGCCAATCATTCCAGCCTATGGAGATTATTAGGAATTCCAATACATGCCATGCAGCACATTAGCTATAGCTCCAAGCTCTGAGTCAACTGTAAATTTAAAAAACATGCTGCCTGTCTTCTCTAAGGATCTGTGATAAAAAATGTGGGTAACCTAAGCCTAGATCTTGATTTCTTCCTCTTTCTCTCATGGACCCATTTGGGAGAATGAATGGCACTCCCTGTAGAGTATGCATCCAACTCAATTCAATCACACAGACATTTATTAAGTGTTCACTGTATCCTGACACAATAAAATGGATAGCTCCACAGATATAGGACCTGGGTTCCAATCCAGCCTCTGATACATACTACAGACATGACCCTGGATTTTCCTGGGGAGACTGAATCTAACAATGGTAGAAGGTCCATTACAAGGAAATGATGGTCCTGGCACTCGTTAACACAAGAACTATGAAGAACTGTGGGAAAACAGAATCCTCCAATAGACAATAAAACCAGGAGGAAAAATTATCAACATTAACATCATAAAGACAAATGGCTTTGAGAGTCTCAAGAGATCGGATCAACAGTAACTGATGACAGTCCCAAAGGACCCTGGAGGAAGCCCTCACCTGCAGACAGAGAGGGGTGGCCTCAGGGGTCATATGTTTTGGTCATGTCCAATGTGGAAATTTACTTGTCTCAACTATGAGGATTTGTTAAAAAAAAGGGGAGGGAGGGGGAGTTTATTTTTCTTTTATTGCTGTTTTCCAATAATGGAAAGAGAGGTGGACGAAAGAAAAAAATAGATTTTTGATCGTTGAAGAAAGAAACAGTGACAGACAGAGAGATATAGACAGAGAAAGAGAGAGAAGGAGGGAGGGAGAAGACAGAAAGAAGGAAAGAGACAGAGATGAAAGAGAGAGAGAAAGGAGAGGAAGAGAGAGAGGGAAAGGGGGAGAGACAGAGAGGGAGAGAAGGAAAGACACAGAGAGGCAGAGGGAGAAGTGGGGGGGGAAGAAAGACAGAGGGGAGAAAGAGAGAGACAGAGAGAGAGAGAGACACACACACACACACACAGAACTCCTGAGATCATAGGACCATAGATTTAGAGAGAACAAGTACCATCAAGGTCATTTTGTCCAACTCCATTAATTTAAAGAGAAGACTAAATATGTGCCTTTGATAGCAATGACTGAACCATGGCCAAGAAAATTTCTAAAAGGTTTGCCCTACCAAAAGGACATTACTGGGAGCCTCTCCTGATCAAAACCACCATGCACACTAGTGAGAGAAAAACACCTCTGGGGACCTGATGAGATCAGCAGTCTATTGGATAGGTAAAATATCAAGGTCTGCAAAGTACTCAGTGTTTACCACAAACATTTTGTTGTTAGAATGTTTGTAACATTTCTGTCAAGTTAACCAACTGGGGAAATACACCCAGTCAATTGTTCCCTTTATCCCAGGCTGACTGATGGAGGTTTCCCCTCAAGGGTTTAGTCAAGGAGCTGAGATGCCTAGAAGAATTAGGGAACTTAGTTTCACTGTATGGTTGTGGAGCTTTGAAGCTGCTTGTTGGACGCTGAAACATCCATCCCGCAGAAGGGCTTCTTGCACCAAAGGAGATATTGCATCTAGCTGAAAGTAGCCAAAAGACACACAGAGTCAAGGGCATGAAGTAGCTTCCAGCAGCAGGATCTCTGACAGCAGAGAAAGGTACAAACTATGTATGGATTCCAGAAAGAACTAGCCTGGGGAGCTGAGACCTGAACTATGGAGAAAAGAGGGACCTGAAGTCCATCTGAGCAACTTGCCCAGTGGAGAAGTCAAAGGACATTGGGGTTATTTCTGTGGCTGTGCAGAGATGCCCCTAAGGCACTTCTAGGGGAGGAAGGAGGCAGAGCCAAGGTAGACTAGAGCTATACCATGCCCCATACCAGGGGTTCAAGCATTACCTTGGACAGCACCCTGAGTCTCCTCCATGTGTGCCTCAAGGTTTATGGAAGGGATTGTTCTATAACTACTTGTCACATCATCTCAAAAGCCAGCTGTTTCCACTGGCCTATTATTAAAAGTAAGCTCATGGGTCAAGTGTATAGTTTGGAGAAGGAAGCATTAATCTGAAGCCACATTACAAAGAGTTTACTGAGTCTAAACTCATGGTTTGCGTGTTTTATGTTTCTAGATTTGTTCCAGGTTTATCTGTGGGAGGGAATATGAGCTAAGAGAAATAAGAGGGAGAAGAAGGATATGCCAGTGTATGGTTCCAAGGGAATCTCTGAAATAAAGGTCCCTCAATGAATAGGCCAGAGATGTAACTCAGAATTAATACCAATGAGTTATTCTTGGATTATTTCTGTGCCTGTGCAGAGCTGCATCAAAGACACATCTAGGAGAGGGAGGAGGAGGGGGCCAAGCTAGACTAGAACCAGCTCCATTTTTAAAATTTATTTTTTTAACTTTCAGTGTGAGCATTTACATCTAAGATGTCAACACATGCCTTCTATAAGTCCGGGCTTAATTGATTGTTTCGTTGATTGTCTAGATTTAAGAGAGTGATTGAGAAAATGTTACTAACAAGTGGGTCAAGCATACCTTTACATTTACCAGCACACCATGATCAGTGAAAAAAATAGATTTCAGGTCAGAGATATCAAGCTGGAAGAGACCTTAGAGCCCAACTAGATCAGGGGGAGGGAGACCTATGGCCTTGAGACCACATGTGGCCTTCTGGGTCCTTTGGACAGAGTCCAAGTTTTATACAACAAATCCTTTTATTAAGGGGATTTGTTCTGTGAAGTTTGGATTCAATCAAAGGACCACACTTCAGGACCCAGAGTATCACATGTGGCCTCAGGGACATGTGGCCTTGAGGCCATAGGTTCCCAGTCCAATCCCCTCATCTTACAGAACAGAAAACAGAGGCCCAGAAAAGTGAATTGATTTACCCCAGCACTCATAGGGGATCTGCCTGGTCTTACGATTACAAATCCGGGGCTCTCTCCCAGCATTGCATGGCTGCCCCTGGCAAGGAGGGGAGCTGGGGCAGGTCCTGGAAGGTATGGGATATGTGCACAAGGGTTCCAGTCGGATTTTCCAAAGACTTCCTTGTTTGATGGGGGAGAGGAGGAAGCGTTGAAGATGAAAAAAATGAAAAGGGGGAAGGGAGGAATGGAGCTACACAATGGAAATTATAGCAAAGACACTGGTCTGGCACATAGCAGGTGCTTAGCTAATGTTGATTGAATGATTGATTGATTCATTCATTCATTGGAAGGGCCCTCAGAAAGAGTCTGTCATAATCCTGGAAGGAATGACTGCCTAGCTTTATGGAGATGCCACATTACCATGAATTACCACAAGCAGGTGGCCAGAGATAACATCCAACTCCAGGAAAAGCCTCAGGTCGGGTCTGGGCATGGAGGATTTTATTTCTAGCTTTCTTCCAACAGAGGAAAACTCCAGCCAGGGCTTTACACAAAGCTACATGATTTGAGGGGAAGGGATGTTTAAACTTTGATGTCAGCTCAAACCCAGACAGGTCCTCTCATTCACTCATTCATTTATTTATGAATGCCTTCATCACAGATTTCCTAAGCATCTCTAACCTAGTTCAAGGCATATAACCTCCCTTGCCTTCATGTTTCCTCATTTGTAAAAGTAAGGTCACTGGATAGCCTCCTTCCAGCTCTACATCTATAATCCAATGATTTCTAGGAAGCTCACGAGGGTAGGAGAGTCAGGTACAGGAGTTAAGCTCTTGCCCTAGTACCTATAATATAGGACAGATCTTGATAAGGGCAGCCCTGCCACAGGGCCACTCTGTACTGATTAATGAAGACCCATCATTATGTAGCCAGTCCCAGATCATTTAATCTACCTTAACTTAGAACCCCATCTTGCTCTAGGTTAGGGGATGGACATCATTTCATTGGTCAGGAACTCTCTGAGAAGGAAACTCCCTCTATCAATACAGGAAGGCAGCTTCTATCCAACCAATAGCCTTAGAAAGTTGCCAAGACCAAGGAGAAGTCTAGCAACTTGATTAAAACCATTTTGGGTCAGAGGCAGGACTTGAACCCAGGTCTTTCTCACTTTGCGGCCAATTCTTTAACCATTTTGCTGCTTTGCCTCTCTTATTCTAGAAAGAGGAAGGGAAGGAAAAGAGGAGAAAAAAAGATAAAGGAAGGACGAAGGAAAGGGACAGAGTGGGAGAGGGAGAGAGAAATGCCTCACATTATGATGACCAGAGAATGGAGGGGACCAAATATCCCACATTCCTCATTAGACTCAAGAATGCTGCTCAGAACTGTGTTGACCAGAACCAAACCTTTCTTGCCAAGGCTGAAAATGCATAATCCTAAAGAGTGTGTATTCTACCACTGTCTCCCCTAAACTGCAGGATCTTTGGGGGCTGGAAATATGACCCCCAAACTCCTAAGTGTCTTGAAAAAATACACAGCTAGAGCTCAAGAAGTGTCTGCTGATCAACCAATAGTCTTACAAAAGGGAAAACTTAACTGGGCTGTGCCCTGCTGGGTGGGCAAGGGCAGGTTCATTATCGTTCTTCAGCCTAACATTTATATGGTACTATATGCAAAGCACTGTGCTAAGTGCTTTATAATAATTATCTCATTTAATCCTTACAATAACCCTGAAAAGTATGTGTTGCTATTAGCCCATTTAAAATATAAGGGAATAGAGGAAGACAGATTAAGTGACTTGCCCAGCATCACACAACCTGTATGTTTGAGGCAGGATTCAAATGCTGGTCTTCCTGACTCCAAGTCCTATCTCTAGACTATGTCATTTTTCTTTACATATCTCTGTATACATTCATATGTGCACTTATTTTTTTCCTGTTAGAATATAAGCTTCTTCAGAATCCAAACTGTTTCCTTCTTTGTGTTTGTACACAAACACAAGCACCAAACATATACACAAATATAGCACCCGGCATATGGCAGATGCTTCATAAATGTTTCTTGGTTGAAGAGTTGAACATGATGACCTCGAAGATCCATCTCAACTCTCAATTCGATGAAGCTTATTATCCTCAGCAGGAAATGGCATGCATGACACATAGAGATACCTATCTAGGCTGGCTAACAAAGGAAACAGCACCCTGGCCATGCCTCATCATTATGACCCCAAAGAATCCCACTCCAGTAGGAGATGTCTGCCATAATACGGCTCCAACATCTCAAGCTTCTCCCCCAATCCCTTTCTAGGATATCCAGCCTCTACCCCTTTGCTCATGTTGTTTCCTTCTTCTGGCATGCACTCCTTTCCATCTAGTGTGCTTGGCAAACAATCTGCTCTTCAAGGTCCTTTTCAAATGTTACCTCCTCCATGAAGAAGCCTTCCCTGAAACCTCCCCAGCTGGACTTGAGGTTCTCTTTCTTGGATCATATAATAGTTTATATATCTCATATAATGATTATATCCTGGTTCTGTCTTTTTTCCTTTTGCTAAATAAAGTTCTTGAGGGGCCAGGCTCATGTTTTATTTATCTTGGTTATCTCCTATCCTACTGTATCAAACATACCACTTTACACATAGTTAGGGCTGAATAAAAATCTGCTGAATCGATACTGAATTCCTGAGGCTCCTCCTTCCTCTAATACATTACGGCTCTCCATTTCCTCCCTGATAGGACTGCTTCAGAAAATAAGAAATAGGAGATTTTTAATGGTCAAGATGCCTGTGATGGAATCGCTTTGTTTAGGCTTTTGTTTTCAGATGGATTTTCACCTTGGCTGGAAACAAGTGAACCCTTGTTCTCTGGTGGTGGTGTTTCCAGAGAGCCTGGGTTGTTTATATATGTTAACGCTGAAGCCCAAGAATGAGCTCATGTCAAGATTATTGACTAATCTCAACATTAGCCAAGAAGAACAAGGCACTCCAATGAAGATTTATTAACTGGTGTTTACTGCTTACCCTGCACTGTCCTAAATGACACAGGGGACAGAAGACACCACCACTACCCTTAGGGCACTTATAGTAATGCAGGAGAGAAGGTAATTCTACATGAAGACAATGGGAGGCAGGTAAAAGATTGTTTGGCTGACACAATAAGGTTTTGAATGTGCTCAGTCTAAGGTTCAGTCAAACGTATGGCATCTATATTATAAAACAAAAATCTGGGCAAGTTTGTGCTTCTAGAATTGACTTGGCAGGCTGCTCTTATTTTTCATTTCCCTTTTCATGGTCAATGGGGTATGGGCATCCTTGGAGCAGATGATGGTCAAGATACAAGACGGAGGGAGGGAGGAGAATCATCAGCCAATCCACCCACCTAAAAAATACTCCTTGTGGGAGGTGGAATTTGAGGAGGGTTTGGAATGAGTAGTCTGACTAATGGGAAGTGAGAGGCGGTTCCATCTGCTTAATTGCTTTTTTTATTATTACTGTTAATAATGGTTAAGATTTCTGATCAGAATTTCTCTCCTGCCAGGTCCCACTGCAGAATAAGACAGGGCCTTGCTTTCTCTTTTCTATTCCTGTCCTTGAGTCAAATACACAACTCTGCTGAGGATTCCTAAAGGTTTCAAGTGCCAATAACAAAGGGGAAAACAGAATTTCAAAAAAAAACAAAAACTCTCTTTAATATTCTACCCTTAACCCTTTTCAATTTTTTTTCTTTTTTGCTTTAGACACATAGGGAAAGACAGGGCAAAGTCCCAAGTATGACAATGCTGAAGTGAGGGCTTGAGAATGGTTCCAATTCTCCAAGATGGTGGAAAGATGGTTATTATTAACTATAAGCCAGTGATCTTGAGGTTTGTTCCTGATAGAATGTGTGAATGGGTTATTAAAAGGATGGTTTGTGAACACTTAGAAAGGGACAAAGTAAACAGCGAGAGCCAGCGTGGGTTCCTCAGGAACAAGAATTGCCAGACTATCCTCATTTCCACACCAACACAGTGATAAGACTGGCAGATCAAGTGGTTGCTTTAGACAGAGTAACTCTAGATTTGAGCAAGGGACTTGACAAAGGCTTTTATGATGGCCCAAGGAAAATATGGAGGATTTGAGCTGGATGACAGGTGGAGTATGAAGCGATTTGATGATAGGACCTAATGTTGATTAATAGATGGATGCTGTCTTAGCATCCATGGGCTCTGCCCTTAGCCCTATCCTGTTCAGCACTTTTATCAATGACTTGGATGAAGGCATAGATGACACATTTATCAAATTTTCAGGTAATATGAAGCTTGGAGGGATAGATAATACACTGCATGTCAGAAGTGGGATACAAAAAAAAAACTCAAGTAACTAGAATAATAGGGAGAAGACAGATAGGTGAAATTTAATAGGGATAAATTGAAAATCTTGCACTTGGATTTTTTTTCTTAAACACAACTATATGTGTACAGGATTAGAAAGACATAGCCAGACTGCAACTCATGTGAAATTGCAATGGGGGTTGAATGGACTGCAAGATTCATGAGTCACTGGTGTGATAGAGTAGCCAAAAATGCTAATGTGATCTTTGAGTGTATTCAAAGAAATATGATATCCAGTGTGAAGGACATGATGGCCCTGTCATATTTTATCTTGATCAATCCAGATGTCAAGCACTGTGCCCCATTCTTGAGGAATAGGTGATGGGGGAGGGAGGCTTTGTATTTTCTAATTGTTACACTTTAATAACACAACTGGAATGTTTTTGGAAGAAGGGGTATGCCACACATGGCACATGGGAAGGAGAGCTGGATTTGGAAGTCAGTAGACCTGGGTTCCAATATTGCCTGACAAGCAGTCAATCCACAAGCATTTTGTTGAGCATTTACCATTTGCTGAAGGGTGGGGATACAAGGAAAAGCAAAGAGATAACCCACCTGGGACACAACCTAGTGCACAACCTAGGAGAGTCATTTCTCTGGGCTTCAGTTCCCTCATCTATAAAATGACAGGGTTGAGGTCCCTTTCAATTCTGAATATATGACTGTTTGACTTAAAACCATGCCCTACAATTTATATAAACTGGGAGAATCCAAATGAAAGCAACACAATTATCATCTTCAATATTTTAAGGATTGCCCTACAGAACAAAGGGATTCAGTTTTCTCTGCTTGACCCCGAAAAGATGTCTCTCCGAAAAAGAGAAGGGATTTAAGAAGGACACATCTTTGCTCAAGATAAGAAACATTTTCCCAACAATTAGAGGGATTTTAAAGGGCAACAAGTAGCCTCAAAAGCTTATGAGTTTTAAATCACTTGAGATTTTCAAGCAGAAGATGCATGATCCCATGCCAGGAATGTTCTAAGATCGGATTCATGCTTTGGATGGAGATTGGACAAGACAGCCTTTGTTCCCTTCTAACTCTTAGATTCTATATCTAACATGAATATAGCCCTTTAAAATTTGTAATGCATGTTCTTGCAATGGAATTGATATTGACAATGAGGAGGATAGCTAGCATTTATATGTACCTACTATGTGCCAGGCACAAAGCTAAGAACTTTACAATTATCTTAGTTGATCCTTACACCAACCCTGGGAGGTAGGTGCTATTATTATCACCATTTTAAAATAACAATAATAAAACGTATATAATGCCTGCTATGTACCTGGCACTATGTTAAGTCATTTACAATTTTTACATTATTCAGTCCTCACACTAACCCTGGGAGGAATTATTAACCCCCATTTTCCAGATGGGGGAACTGAGGCAAACAGAGAGGTTAAGCGACCTACCCAGAGTTACAAAGCTGGTAAATGTCTGCAATAAAATTTGAATTTAGGTCTTCCTGAACTCTGATTCTGTAATATGAAAGAGAACTCCTCATTCCCTCCCCTCAAACTAAACAAATTGAAATTGAGCCAAGAACCTTAAAATATGGAATATGAAAACTGAAAGTGATCATATGTTATAAATCCCATAAATAAATGTAATTACAAATATGAGTAATAATATGTCCCGGGACTAGCCAACCAGAGGACTGATGACTGATTAGGGACCTCATAGAAGGGATTCTGACCCTGAATGGGAAATGAATGACCTCTCAGATCTTCTACTCCAAGATTCTAACTGCCAGATTCTCAGACGTTTCCCTCCATTCCCTCAATACATGACTGACAGCTGTCTCCTCTTCCCTAGCTGACTCTGTCACAGAAGCCTCCAAGTGACAGAAGGCTGCTCTACCCAGAGCTATTTTAGGGACTCTGTTATTAAGTGAGAAATGAAATTTTTGCCCTTTAAAGGGGGCTTCTTCACTCTGAAGCAACAGAAGCCCCAGACTAGTGGTTAGAAGCACTTGCCAGCCTTCATTTCAACAGGTCTGCCCTTAGTTCCCAACCCCATGAAGAAAGGATATGCACAATCAATGACTAGAGCAGGGAGGTGGGGAAACTGGGGCTTTGAGGCCCCATGTAGACCTCTGCACTTGAGGACCTAGAGGGTCACTTGGGGCCTGGAGACCGCAGGTTCCTCACCCCTTAAATAGAGCAATCAAGACTTCTTTGGAGATCTTAGAGGAAAATTAACTTGGATCAGGAGTCAGAATCATGATGGTAGACTTGAAGCCAGGAAGGCCTGAGTTCAAATCCTTTCTCTCCTAGTCTGTGTGATGCTAGGGAAATTACTCTGAGCTTTACTTTCCCATCTGTAAAATGAAATTGTCTTAAGGGTCCCTCCAAGAGGTAGGCTACAGGTACCTTCCACCTCCAAAATCTGTGACCCTTTGATTTGGTCTCAAGTCTTATACAAGCTAACTGTATAACCTTGTGAAAATCCACTTGGCTATGTAAAAGGCAGAGGCAGCTGGGTGGTACACTCTGGATTGCATGTCAAGTCTGAAGTCAGGACCTGAGTGCAAATTTGACCTCAGACTTGTATTAACTGTGTGACCCTGGGTAAATCCCTTAATCTCCACTTGCCTCAGTTTCCTTATCTGTAAAATGGGGATAATAATAGCACCTACCTCCCAAGGTTGTTGTGAAGTTCAAATGATTTAACAGTTGTTAACACATAGTAAGCACTACCTAAATGTTAGCTATTATTAGCTATTATGAAAAGAAGGTGATTATATCTAAGGATTTGGAGGGCCCCTTCCAGCACGAATAATTTATGAATCTAGATTGAACTTCCTTAAACGAAGAAAAGATTTTAAGAATTTTAATTTAGTACTCAAATTGCTTACTTATAAATGCACCTTGTTAATGACAAGTGAAATCATTCATCCAAGCAGGCACTCTGTTTGACATCAGTTTATTATCAACAGATTTCCTTGTACTGTTTCTGTACTTGGAAATCATCAGTGCATTTCAAAAAGTCTATCATTTCTTCTTTTTGCTAATTCATGCAACCCTCCTCCACTCCCAGCTGACACGAATTAGTGAAATCTAGAGTTGTAGCTTAGCCCTTTCTCCACCTCCAAGTTCCTACCTCTAGGAAGTCAAGGCAAAGACATGATCGTGCTACGGAAAAGAACCCTGGACTAGCTTTTCCATTAACTCGCTGAGCAGCACTGGCCAAGGTCCCTATTCATTCCTGGACCCTTAATATAAGGAGGTGTGGTAGCTATTGCTCAGTTCCTTCAGTCAAGTCTGACTCTTTGTCAGACTTTTGCCATTTTCTTCTCCAGCTCATTTTCAGATGAGGAAACTGAGGCAAACAGAGTGAAGTGACTCATTTGAATTAAAATCCCTTAATCTGGACTTGCCTCAGTTTCCTCAGGGTCACATTGCTAGTAAGTGCCTGAGGCTGGATTTGAATTAAGGTCTTCCCGACTCCAGGTCCAACACTCTAACCACTGAATCACTCAGCTTTCTTCAAAGTCCTTAATATTCAATTATCTTGGGGGGAAAAAATTCCCTGCCCCTTCACATACTTCTAAGATAAAAGAAAAAACAAAAAAAACAAAACAGGCGCCTGCCTCCAAAGATAACACTAGTCTCAGAGAGGAAACTGAAGCTCCAAATGACCCATGAAAGAAAGATGTCCCTTTGCTTAGAGGTCCCGTAATTCCCCCTTTGCCCATCTCTCAGTGTCCTCCAAGAAAAGAAAAATCAGCACTCCCAAATAAGGAATAAATAAACATATTTCTCTTAACAGATATCCACAGTTCTCCCTGCTGACCCTCCCAGGGCTTTAGCAGATTCTTTCTTTTCCACATGAATTCCTAGTTCAACCCCCACCCCAGCTCTTCCAAGCGCTTAGACTACATCAAGTTCCTCATCACACAAAGCAGCAGATTTCAGGGACATTGCATTGTCTGAGCCCAACCAAAGCTGCTTCATTTGAAGGAGGCGGATAAAGGGCGGGTGTGTGGGTGCCAAACTAATTGGAAAGTCGTTATTGAAGCGTTATCTGCCACCCAGTGAAGACCGTAGATTACATGGTGTGTTTGAAAGTGTCTAAGGCAATTATGTAGCCACTAAAAAAAATCAAGTTATCCCAAATACACGGTAAGCTGCTTGATCACTCTAATCAACCCCAGGGTTTGCTTAGCCTGGTTTGAGCTGTGTCTCCTGATATCTCAAGAAAGATAGGAAAATCCTCCCCCAGATTCTCAAGACAAAAATCAATTTGGACTCATTTGGATTTTTTTAAATGAGCTATGCAATATGAATTCTTCCCTCCCTGAGAGGGGTAGAGAATTATGAATGTAGAACATTGAAGATACTGTCAAATTCAGTTGAAGTGTTTTGTTTTTCTAAGCAAGTTCCTTTTTTATTTTGTTTTCTGTTATAAGGGGATGGTTCCGTGGAAGGAAGAGGAAGAGGAAAATATTCAAAAATGAAAATTCAGCAAAAACAAAAGATGGCAATCTTTTTTTCCCCGTTCAATAGCTATGAAACCAAAGTAATTTTAGATCTACTCGAAAGAGCATCAGATTGGGAGTCTAAAGACATGGGCTTGAGTTCCTGTTCTAATATTTATCTATTTGATCTTGGAAGGTCACAAAACCACTTAAAACCTCAGTTTCTTCATCTATAACATGGGAATAATGAGTGTTATCTTAAGTTACCCTGTTTTGCTGTAAGCAAAGGACTTAGTTATGAGTTTTTACATTTCTTTTTCTCCTTTTGGACACATCTTATGATTTTCATTGGTATAGTGGAGTGGGGTATGGAAACACCCTCCATTGGTGCAGATTCTGTAACTTAAACATGTAGTTTTAGATAAATGCTTAAGTGACTTTCCCACTGTCCTACAGTTACTATGGTCAGAGGTAGGATTCAAACCCAGATGTTTCTATCTCCAAGATTAGACTTCCAATTACTCTTCTAGATAACCTCCCAAGTTATTAAATATCATTACTATCATTCTTATCATGACTGCAGTAGTAAAGGCCCTTCTGAGGTACTCAGTCAGACCAGATAAATGATAATCCACAAGGACCAAGAGGCAGGAGAGCCCAGGTGACCCTGCACTATCCTGATAGGTCTTCTCAGGTGGGAAATGTGGTGATCCTCTAGGCAATCCTATAGACCTGACAAAAACACCCATAGTTAGAGTTCAGATGGCCACATTGTTCTATATAACACAAGTCTAAAATGAAAGAGAAAACAACAGGAAAAATACCAAGAGTAATTACACAAAATTACTATGCATATATGTCTGTGTACATACACATATATACGTATATATACATGTACACACATATATATATGTGTTTGGGTGTGCATGTAGGTGTGTTGGGGTGGGTGTATATATGTACATACACATACATATATACATGTATACTGCTGAAGGTTTCTAATTACTCTGTATATATTATTAAATCATTATGTAAATGTATATACATATATGTATACTACTGAAGGTTTTAAAAATATTCAATTCAAATGAAGATTTTTTTCTATTTTTGTTATCATCTCACTCATTAGCTTCATCATCATGCCATCCTACCACCCTCATGCCTTTGCAAAGACTATTTCTCATGCCTGGTGTGCATACCCTCCCCAATTCCACCTTTTAGAATTCCAAGCAACCTCCAAAGCTCTGCTCAAGCTTCACCAGCCCTGGCGATCTTTCCTGATATTCCTGTTACAGAACCCAAAAATTGCCTGATAGTGTGTGTGTATGTGTGTGTGTGTGTGTGTGTGTGTGTGTGTGTGTGTGGGTGTGTGTGGGTGTGTGTGTGTTCATCGGTGCATACTCATCTCCTTCCCTAACAGAATGTAAGTTCCCTGAGATTAGGAACCACTTTCTATCTTTGTATCTCCAGTGCCAAACACAGCACCTGACATATAGGAGGCACTTAATAAATGTTTGATTGATTTATTGATTAAAACCTTGGTGTAGACCAAACTCCAAGTATACAGAGACCAGATCTGAGGGGAAAATATAGCCAGAAGTTTGGATTAGGACCCAAAGCATTAAAAAACTGCATTTGGTAACTGTTTTCTATTTTAACTTGGTAATTTTGTTTCATTTCAATTTCTTATTGAAAGTTGTTTTTGAAAACTTTAACTTCTTCTGAATACAGGAAAATAGTTTCCTGTAATATCATTAGTCTCACAGAGGATAAACACACACTAAGGAAACTTTGCAGAGCTGACTTGATCATGGGATCATAACTTGAGGCCAAGAAGGAGCGTTAGAAATTATCTTGTAAATAAATGAGAAAACTAAGGCCCAGTGAATTTAAGTGATTTGCGCAAGGCCACATTGGTAAAGAGTGAAAATGGCAAAACCAATATATACAAGTTCCATTCAGAGTGGTAGAGCAAGTCAGAGATGCAGAACAGGTCTCCATCACAAGGTGCCATTGATTAATGATAACTCAAATTTCAGGATGGGGAACAACATGGACTTACATTACCGGGGTACAATGGCACCCTGGATAAAGTGTTATCCTTGGAATCACAAAGAATTGAAATTCTTCCCCAAACATTTATTAACTGTTAGACCCTGGACAAGTCATTTAACTTTTCTCTGCCTCAGTCTCCCCATCTGTAAAATGAGGTTCATAACGTGAAATACTTCACAGAGTTATTTTTTCAAATGAAATAGAGTGCTAAGAGCTTGGCAAACTTTAAAGTACATTAGTGATTATTATTTTCATTACCATTATTAATAGAAGGGTGACACTCTACAGTGATTGGGTGCTTCTATAATACGGGAAGCTGCATAATCCATCAATAAGCATTCATCAAGTTTCCACTAGGTGCCAGGAATTATTTGTCAGAAAATCCAAAGGTCCTAGAGAGGACAAGCCACAAGCCAAGTCGCTGAAGATGAAGCAGAGAAAAGGAAGGCATGCCTGCCTGGTCCCTAAAATGCTACCATGATCCGTATCCGGCTCCTGAGCCTTGGCCTCTTCTAGGTGTAAGTGACAATTCCTTCAGCCTCAGCCAAGGCTTGTACCTTCAATTCCCTCTCTGGTGGGTCTAGCTTTTTCCCTAAGAAGATTGCATCAGATCTTGGTATGTATCCAAGAGAGTGAGCATACTTTTAATGCCATATCCTCTTCGGGTGGGGGGGGGGAGGGCGAGAAACAAAGCAGATGTCACCTTTGTAGAACTGTGAGTCATTTCCTTATTTCAATGTGTCCAAGGCGCCTTTTCAAAGACCTAACTTAGAAACCAAGTTCTGGTGCCCAGCTGGTACCATATGAGGAGGGGGTAGGCTGTTTTTCATGAAGATTTGCATATCATCACTTGCCCATTTTCCAGAGGTTGGTTACAAATCTCTCATTTGACAGAAGCTGCTTCCCCAAGGGCACTCAGCTAGTTAGTAGCAGATCCAGACTAAGCATGAGAACCCAGGTCTCCTAAGTCCCAGTTCTGCAACCTTTCTTAACAATGCCTGGAACATTCTAGGCACTTAAGAAATATTTATTACTTGATAGATAATAACAAGTCACATTTAAACTGCTCAGCACAGTGCCTGGCACACAGTATGAACTTAATAAATGCTTATTCTCCTCTCTCCCCCATAGCCTGCTGTCTTATTTTTTTAATATCTTTGCCTGTTTAGTGGGTGCAAGATCAAGCTTCAGAATTGTTTTAATTCAAGTTTTTACATCAACCCCTCTGTTATGATGTCTTACTTAGCTATTTTCAGAGATCATACAAATTACGGAGGATTCAGTCAAGAAGATGCCAAGAATTTATGTGACATGAGGAATGAAATTTTATTAATAAAAAAAAGATTTTAAAGATATGTTCCCAACACTAAGACCTGTTCCTCTCCATGCAGACAGAGCTGTCGGAAGTCACTGGAGGAAAGTGGGAGCTCTCTGTGTAGGGTATCTAATAGATGGTATGGCAGGGCTAGCCCCCCAGTTCACAGTTAAGAAGACAACCAAAGAGTGTGGCTAATTGCTGGAACTCTCTGCAGGAAAGCAGATGTTCCTAATCATTAATCTACTTACCCCTATGGACACAGAAGACTGACCACCGAATTTGGTCCTTTCTGGATCCTGACTACATGAACTTTAACCTAGGTTTCACTAATAAAACCACTTTCTCTACATTTCATCCCTCCACAGACTCAGAATAATGCAACACTAGTCTTGCACTGTGCCAAGTCATTCCCCTTCTTCTTGGGCATTCCATCTTGAAAGGCCCCCGGAAGTGAATCTCAAGTCAAGCACATTTCCTTCTCTCTCCCCAACCCTGTTCCCTGGAACTGGAGCAGGGTGTCACACCCCCAAAAAGTCTCCACATTCTGGACACAGGGGACGCAGCCCTTCTAGGACCTACTAACAGAGTCAATGACCCAGAACAGGAGCAGAGGATTGATAGAAATAAACAGATATGGGGATTTTCCTTCATTCTCAAAAAGGACCATGATAACATGGTTCCACGACTTGAAAGTGAATTGGATTTAAGTGAGGGAGGGCTGTGCAAAGTCACCAGTATTACTCTCTCCTCCGGACCATAAACCCATCTGGGTCCAGTGGCCAGATATAGATCAGGACAACTGGAGATGGGCCGGGGGTGGGGGAGGGAGAGAGAAAGAGAGAGAGAGAGAGACAGAGAGAGAATGATAAGGAAAGGAGAAGGTGTGTGTTTCTGTGTGTGAGAAAGACAGAAACAGAGACCACACTTATTAAGCACTTTACTACAAACTCTGAGACTACAAAAGTACCAATACCCCTGCCCTAAAATAAATTACATTTTACTTCAGGTAGGGAGCTCATAAGAGATGCTGGGATTGTGGGGAGGGGGAGGAGAGTGCTCCTCTGGCAGGGCACAGCTTGGAGCTGGTGACTGGGAATTGAAGTCACAGTTGGGCTCTGGACAAGATAAGGCTGAAATCTCACTGATCAGAGCCTGGGACATTTCCAGAGCACAGTCCAAGTTTCTGGGGTAGAGAAGACAGGGAAGAAATATGAAGGGCAATCAGAATGGAGCTTGTGTCCAGGAAGCAAAGAGAAAGTTAGAGGTGGATTCTGAAAGACTTGAAAGCCAAAGGGTCGTATATATCTAGTCCTAATGGCAACAGGTGGCCACTGAAGAAGCTTGCCCACTTCTTGCTTAGTCCTGTGCTACAGGAAAAGAAATTCCCGACACTTAGATCATAACCACCCTAACCCAAGCCCTCCTCACTCTCAGAGGAATGGCCCTGAAGTCAGAGGCAAGAAAAACATCTGGTTGAGGGAAATACCCAGAAATAGCTGACTGGAAAATGAGGGTCTCCATCAAGGAGCAAACCAGTGACACCAGCAATCATCTCATATTAAGCTGATCATGCTGAGCACCCTCCTCCCCATTTCTCTACTTCATCTCAACATCACCACTTCCCATCCCCATTCTTTACTCTTTTACCACAGTCTCAGGGGACAAAAAGAACTTTTTCTTTGTCAATATCCACCTTTAATCCTTCTACTTTTGCCCTGATCCCCTTGTCCTCCATCTCATCATCACCTAGCCTTCCTCTAATTCTTAATATCTCTTCAACCATTTGCTTCTTCCATGCTTACTACAAATATATCTAACTCACCCCCTTCAAAATCCTTCACTGGATCTTTCTTATCCTAGAGAGTTGTCATCTCACATCTTCCCTCTTTTTCACAACTAAACTCTTAGAAAAAAACTCATTACCTCCTTTTTCTCACCTCCTACTCCTTTAAAAAAATGCATTGATATCTTTTGTTTTTGCATGACTCATCTTCAAATATATCTCATTCTTCTCCCTATCCAGTCAGTCTTTACTTGTAACAAAGAAAAAAAGAGGGGATGAGAAAGAGATTCATCATTCATAAATAACATATTACCTATGACCAATGTCCCACATCCAGCCCCCGACCCTGAGAAAGAAGTCTCCTCTCTTCTGCGGGGCTAGGTGTGGTCCTCATGGTCAGTGTGGCCATTCAATTTGGAGTTGTTCTTGGGGGAGCTCTTTCCATTGCCACAGTCTCATACATTTTTTACAGGTCTTTGTTTACATCATTTAACACCAACTCATACATTGCTTTCCTATATTCATTATATTCCACATTTCTTAGAGCACAGTAATATTCTATCATATTTTATGCCACACTGTGTTTGGACCTTTCCAAATCAATGGATATTTACTTTTTTTTTTAGTCATGATGCTTCATCATCCCATTTGGGGTTTTCTTGGCAAAGATACTAGAATGGTTTGCCATTCTCCTCTCCAGCTCATTTTACATATGAGGAAACTGAGGCAAATAGGACAAAGTGACTTGCCCAGGGGTCACATAAATAGTACGTGTCAGAGGTCAGACCTGAATGCAGGAAAATGAGTCTTCCTGATTTCAGACCTGGCACTCTATAGCACTACATAGCTGCCCTACTTGATCTCTAGTCTTTTTGCTACTACAAAAAAAAGTGCTACTGAAAATTTGGTTGGACTTTAGGATTTTCTTTCCATCTTTGACTTCCTTACTAGTAGAACACCAAAGATTACAGCCAGGTTAGTCATTTGATTTGCATAATTCCAACTTGTTCTCTAGAAGGACCAACAGATTCACAACTACAGAAACAAAGCACAACCTCCTCAATGTAGACCAGTCCCATATTTTGACCTCCTGATCTCTTCGTAACCCATTTTGTGATCTCACTTTTGTTCTTATCATTCAGCTGAAACTGTTCACTTCAAGGTCATCAGCTAATTCATTTTCTATTTCTAAAAAAATTCAGGGCATCTTCTCAGTTCTCATACTTCTTGACTTCTTGGAATTGACGACACTGTCCACGTTCTTCTGGATATTCTCTCCTTTCCTGGCTTTCATGATATTGCCAGGCCACAGTTCTCCTCCTACTTGTCGGACCAGTCTTCATCACATTTATCATAATTATGAGCCATGTCACATTGCCTATGGCTGAGTATGCTCCTGGACTCTGTCCCAGGACCTCATCCCCCTTCAGGCTGCCCCAGAGTGATCTCATCAGTTCCTGGAGTTTCAACTGTCATTTTTATGCAAATCTAGTCCTCATTTCTCTCCAGTTTTAAATCTCCCATTATCTCCATTTGAATGCCCAGAAGTCAACAAGGTAGCCAAAAGGAGCAACTTGACCTAACTTCCCTCTGTTTTTAGAGTGGGTCAGATTTTTCCAATCACAGATTAAAAATTTAGGATTCTTCACTCTCACTCAATCAGTTGCCAAATCTTGTGGATTCTACTTCCACAAGAGATGACAACTGTCCCGCCCCCTCCTAATTACCACCGCAATCTCTCTAGTCCAAGTTTTCATCACCTTTTGAGAAGGTTATTAGAACAATTTTCTAACTGGTTTCCTGACATCTAGACTTTCCCCTCCTCAATTCATCCTACATATGGCTGCCCAATTGATATTCCTAAAACATAGATCTGACTGTCATTTCTCTGCTCAAGAAATCTCAGTGACTTCCTGCTGTCTCCATGATAAAAAACTGTTCCATTTGACATTTAACATCCATCAGAAATGTACATGGCAATGTGTTTTTTTCTTTTCTTATTTTGTATCTGTTTAAACTTTTTTTAAAAAAATTACAAAAGAAAAATTAAAATGAAAAGCAAGAAAAAAATGTACTTAGTACTGAACATGATGTGAACATAATGTGTGTGGTCTGACCCAGATGGAGTCCGTGGGACTCAGTCCCAGAAGAGCCTTTTAGTTTGTCCTTGATGCTACATCACACTGATGTTTCATCCAAAAGATTCTGATCTCTTTTGTGGGAAATAAAAAAGGAATTTTGTTTCCACAGGGTTAAAATTTCTCCCAGGTTTAAGTGATAGCAGTTAATCAGAGTTGTGACCTATCACGGTCAGGTCAGAAACTTGTGCGTAGGCTTGACTAGCTGTTTGAGGGAAAGCCTATCAGAGAGGAGAACATGAAGTGAGGTGTTCAGGAGGTTTCTTCTAGTCAATAGATGATGAGGCAGGAGATTTGAATTGGAACAGTATAAGAAGGCTTGCACTGGTCTGAATACCCTTAGGAGCTACCTGTTCATTCAGGGGGAATGAACATAAAATTTAATAAAAGCTTTCCTGATTTCACAACAAGTATTGATCATTGTTTAAGGTGAGCATGTTTCTCACAAGTGCAGGCCTGTTTCTCACATCTTTCAAATGCTACCTAGCCATTCCTTCCCTATCTTCCTCTCATAACATTGATTATTTGGACCTCAAGTACAGGATTTTACATTTTTTGCCTTTGATTTTCATTTTATTAGTTTGAAAACAACACTCTCACCAGGCAAGATCTTAAACCCTGACTCTACCTATTCAGAAATATGCAAGAAATGAGAAGATCAGAGGCAGAGCCAAGACAGAAGAGTAGAAGGACAGGCTTGCTGTAGCTCTCCCTCCATAGCCTATAAAATACCTGTAAAAAAGTACTCTAAACAAATTCTAGAGCAATAGAAGCCATAGAACCGCAGAATGAAAGAGATTTTCAGCCCAAAACAGCTGGAGGGATGACAGAAAAGGCCTATTACACCAGGCTCAGAGGAGAGCACAACCCAGCTTCAAGGTGCATAATCACAGGCAGCAGCTGTGGTTCCCAGACTTCTCAATGCACAAATGCCAAAGACAGCTTCAAAGGTCAGTAAGAAAGCTCTTTCACCTGGGTGAGAAGGGATCAGGGTCTTGCCCTAGACCCAGGCCCAGGGCAGAAGCAGCCACTGCCTGCAGCAGAGCACTCCACCTAAAGACCCTGGGGAAATCAAGCAATTGATCTGAGTCTCAGTCCAGAGTGGCAGTCCTGGGGTGAAGCCCTGACTCCTCTCCCTTGGTCACCTTGGAGGAACTGAGAACTTACAGGTCCCCAGAGCATATTCTCCTCTAGATAAAGGACTCAAAAGTCAAGTAACTGACTGGGAAAATGCCCAAAAAGGGAAAAAATAAGGCTAGAGAAGGCTACTTTCTTGGTGAACAGGTATTTTCTTCCATCCTTTCAGATGAGGAAAACAATGCATACCATCAGAGGAAGACCTAAAAGGCAAGGCTTCTGCATCCAACATCTCCAAAAAAAATATGCAATGGTCTCAGGCCATGGAAGAGCTCAAAAAGGATTTTGAAAATCAAGTAAGAGAGGTGGAGGAAAAAATGGGAAGAGGAATGAGAGCAACATAAGAAAATCATGAAAAGTAAGTCAACAGCATGCTAAAGGAGACCCAAAAAAATGCTGAAGAAAATATTTTAAAAATAGACTAACCCAAATGGCAAAAGAGGTCCAAAAAGTCATTTAGGAGAAGAATGCTTTAAAAAGCAGAATTAGTCAAATGGGAAAGGAAGTTCAAAAGCTCACTGAAGAAAATAGTTCTTCAAAAATTAGTTTGGAACAGTTGAAAGCTAATGACTTCATGAGAAACAAAAAAATTACAAAACAAAGACAAAAGAATGAAAAAATTGAAGACAATGTGAACTATCTCACTGGAAAAACAACTGACCTGGAAAATAGATCCAGGATAGACAATTTTAAAATTAAAGCCATGACCAAAAAAAAAAGAATCTAGACATCATCTTTCATGAAACTATCAAAGAACATTGCCCTGATATTCTAGATCCAGAGGATAAAATAAATATCGAAAGAATCCACTCCTAGGAATATTGTAACCAAACTCCAGAGTTCCCAGGTCAAGGAGAAAATATTGCAAGCAACTAGAAAGAAAAAGTTTGAGTATTGTGGAAGTACATTCAGGATAACACAAGCTCTAGCAGCTTCTACATTAAGGGATCAAAGGACTTGGAATATGATATTCCAGAAGTCAAAGGAATCAGGATTAAAATGAAAAACCACCTACCCAGCAAAACGGAGTATAATCTTCAGAGGAAAAAATGGTCATTCAATGAAATGGAGGACTTTCAAGCATTGTTGATGAAAAGATCAGAGTTGAACAGAAAATTTGACTTTCAAACAGAAGAATCAAGAATTAAGGCAAACAAGAAAGAGAAATCACAAGAGACTTACTAAAGTTGAACTGTTTACATTCCTACAAGGAAAGATAATATTTGTAACCCTTGAGACTTTTCTCAGTATTTGGGTAGTTGGAGGGATTATATACATATAGAAAGAGGGCACAGGGTGAGTTGAATAGGAAGGGATGATATCTAAAATAATAAAATCAAGGAGTGATAGAGGACTATACTGGGAGGAGACAGGGAGAAATGGAATGGGGCAAATTACCTCTCATAAAAGAGGCAAGAAAAAGCTTTTTCATTGGAGGAAAAAGGAGAGAGGTGAGATGGAAAAAGTAAAACTTACTCTCATCACATTTGGCTTAAGGAGGGAATAACATGCACACTCAATTTGGTATGAACATCTATCCTATACTACAGGAAAGTAGGGGAGAAGGGGATAAGTGGAGTATGGGGAGGGGAATGATAGAAGGGGGGGCAAATGGGAGGAGGAAGTAATTTGAAGTAAACAGTTTTGGGGAGGGACAAGGTCAAAAGAGAACAGAATAAATGGGGGGCAGGATAGGATGGAGGGTAATATAGTCTTTCACAACATAACTATTATGGAAGTCTTTTGTATACATGTATGGCCTATATTGAATTGCTTGCATTCTCAGTGGAGATGGGTGGGGAGGGAGAAAGGGAGAGAAGTTGGAACTCAAAGTTTTAGGAACAAATGTTGAGAATTGTTTTTGCATGCAACTGGGAAATAAGAAATACAGGCAATGGGGTATAGAAATCTATCTTGCCGTATAAGAAAAGAGCACAGAAGGGGATAAGAGCAGGGAGGGGTGTGATAGAAGGGAGGGCAGATTGGGGGAAGGGGAAATCAGAATGCACGGTGTCTTGGGGTTGGGAAAGGGGAGAGATGAGGAGAAAATTTGAACTCAAAATCTTGTGGAAATGAATATTGAAAACTAAAAATTAATTAATTTAAAAAGGAACCTCATAGATGAAAAAAAAAAAAAGAAATGAGATGACCAGCCTTTACCTTTTTTTTTATCACCACTCCTAATTCTGGAGCCACTCTCATTGTCTGGGTTACCTCTTATAGATACAGCTAAGTGACTCAGTGGATAGAGCACTAGGCTTAAATTAAGGAAGTTGTTGCTGTTTAGTCATTTCAATCACCTCTGACTCTTCATGACCCCTTTGAGAGTTTTCTTGGCCAAGGCACTTCAGTGGTTTGCCAAGACCTGAGTTCAAATCTGGCCTCAGACAACAGCTGTTTGACTCTAGATAAATCACTTACTGTCTGCTGTCTCAGTTTCCCCAACTGTAATATGGGGATAATAAGTGCACTTATACTTAGGGTTGTAATGAGTAATATCTGTTTTAAAAAAATTCCTGGCATGTAGTAGGCATTATATAAATGCTCATTCCCTTCCCCTCACATATCCTCAGAATTCTGGCAGATAACACGTAATGCTTTGCCAAGATGGCAGCAACCTAAGACCAAGCTTTCAGGTGACTTTTCTGAAGGTCATTTGGTGACTACATAGAGGAGATAAAAATAGAAGTCTGTTGGGAGGGAGTGCGCAGTGTTGAGGAAAGTCTTGAGTCGGGTTTTTCTCTTACTAACAGCAGGTATTGTGACTTTTCCTTGTGTGTTCAGAACGCTTGTGGCAGGAACAGCTTTATAAACTTGCACATGCTTCCTGGGCACAAGGTCAAGGACGCATGTGCCAAGGCTGCTGTCCTGCTATTACTTCATAGGCTGGACTCGGGGCTTAGGTTTCTCCCTGAGCAACAGCATCATGGGGGGAGGGGCAGTCTCATGGATGGGTGGGAAAATGCAACCCCTCATTTCTAAAGCTCAGGGTTCTGAGAGTGGTTTTCCTTCCAGCGATCCTCTAACGTAGAAGGACTTAGTACTAATACCTTCATTTTGCTAATGAGGCCACTGAGGTTCTGAAAAGGAAACTGATTTACATGTACGCTGCTGGCATGTGTTTGAGGCAGGATTCAAACCTGAGTCTCTGGACTGCTTCACTGTGCCCAGAACACAGCACGCAATGGGTGCTTAATCATTGCTCAATAATTGATTGACTCCAAGCCCAGCATTTCTGTGATGTCACAGTGCCTCTAACACATCCCACAGGAACATACATAATGTGATTTAATAATTGTTGCTCAGCTGTTTTCAGTTGTCTGACTCTTCATGACCCCATTAGGGGTTTTCTTGGCAAAGATACTAGAGTGGTTTTTTGCTTTCACTTTTCCTTCTCCAACTCACTTTACCGATGAGGAAACTGAGGCCAACAGGATGAAATGACTTGCTCAAGGTCACACAGATACTAAGTGTCTAAAGCCATATTTGAACTCGGGTCTTCCTGACGCCAGGTCCAGTAGCTATACTATGAGACCCTGTTCAAAAAGATCACTCTCCTTACCTGCTTCCTGATGCCTAAAATTCCACAATTAGAGATTCATTCTTTTGGTTTTGATTCCACCTCCAGTTAAAATTGCTCCCTTATGGAAGGAGCAGTATCCTTTCAACAATCACTTATACATGCACAAGCTAGTCAGATGCTTTCCTGAATGCTACAGAAATGGGGGAGGAAAGGGGCCATAAAAGGAGGGGAAGCCTGGGCACAAAGAAAGATGAACTCACTCCATTCCAATTTTTTTCTAATTTGTTATTTTTTTAAATTTTGAGTTTCAAATTCTCTCTCCCCTCCAGTCCCTCCCTCACCCACCCGTTATACATACAATTTTGCCTAGGGAACTGACCCTCCAAAAACACTTTGTGAAACTCCATCTGGGAGAAAGTTTTAAATGATGTAAGTAACAACTGCTTCCCAAGTCTTTAGGCCTGGAGGGGCTGGGGGTTGGGGAGAATTGGAAGAGTCATACAACCTAAGTCTCTTTCTCTCTCTTTTTTAAAAGAAGTTCTTGAGAATGTCTAATGATTTTCTTGTGTAATCTCTCATTTGTATTTGCTGGCCAGACCAATGCAGGTCCTTGACACAAGTGGGTTCTGTCTCTCTGTCTTTCTATCTCTGTTTCTGTCTGTCTGTCTCTGTCTGTCTGTCTGTCTCTCTCTCTCTCTCTCTCTCTCTCTCTCTCTCTCTCTCTCTCTCTCTCTCTCTCTCTCCTCCTCCTCCTCCTCCTCCTCCTCCTTCTTACTCCTTCCCTCTCTGTACTGGGCAAAGATTTCTCATTTCATACACCATTTATTCCAGCAATGCTTCCATCCAAGTTACTTTATGTCCTTAACTCCAACCAGAACAAAAACAAAAAGGAAATGAAATCTTGTTGGCCTGTTAAGATCAGAGACACCAGGTCACCAAGGTTTCCATGGCATAATATCAGCAACTGCAAGTACGAGACTCTCTTTCTTAGGAGAAAAACCCAGAAGCATAGGGAGGGCTGGACCTGCCCTTGGAATCTCAGGGTGCTGCCTCTCAGGCCCTCTGAGTAGTCAACTTGGAAACTGATTCAACAAGGGGGTATTTTTTTAATGACGTGAAAATGTACAGGCCACAGTGCCCTGCGCATAAATGATCAAAGGACAGGGGGGAAGAAAATAAGCATTTATTAAACACAAACTATATACCAGGCACTGTGCTAAGCACCCCAGAGGTATTATCTCATTTGACAGGACAGGAAGATTTTCCAAAAGGAAAAATAGAAGTTACCAAGAAGATGAAAGATTGCACCAAATCCTTTAGAATAAGAGAAAGAAAACCACTGGGAGACTTCACCTAACAACCAGAAAACTACCAAACGCTGGAATGGTGAGAGTCACAGATCAGATGTTGGAGGGACCGGAGGAAACCAGGCACATGAGTGCACTGGAGGGAGAGCTGTGGATTGGTGCAACTTTTCTGGAAAATTATGCAACGAAAGTCTCAAACTTCATATGGCCTTTGACTTAGAGATCCCATTGATAGAAGGGTCAAAAACAAAATAAAGACATCACATACGCCTAAATTTTCATTCCAAAGGGAGTGGTCTTTCTTGCAATACTTTTTATAGCAGAAAACAAAACTAGAAATAAGTAGGTTACTCAAGCTTAGGAGGGGCTGACATGGTACAGTTTATCAGTGTAATAAAATGGGATGGTGCCAGAAGAAGGATGAATATGGTGAATTCAGAGAAATTTGGGATGATTTTTATGAACTGATGCAAAATTCAGTTAGCAGAAAAATAAAATACACAGTGACCATAATAATGTAAACAGAAGGAACACTTTTTTTAAAGAAGGCTAAGCTATTTTCTTCCCTTCTCTTAAAAGAGAAGGAATCACATGTCCCTCTTTTCAGAACAGAGGTGGAGGGCTACGGGTATTAAATGTTACATGTACCATTAGATTCAATTGCTGTACTGACCAATTATACTTTCACTTTTTCTTAGTTAGAAAGGAAAGCTCATTGGTGGTAGGGATCGAGGGGATATATGGATATTACTGTGATGTGGGAAAAAATGCATAAGTAAAATGTATTATAAATACACATGCCAAGGTATACAGAGAATAGATTCCTGGTCACTAAATGTGAAGACTGGTTCCTTCTGTCTATGAACATAGGATTCTAAAGATTGATATGTAATGTCATTCCATGCTAAAAATTAAACATTTCTACCCAAATTTAGGGTGCAAAAAATAGAACACATCCACAAATGAATAAATATGAAGTGATTAGCAGTGGTCCAGATGCATCAACATCTGGAGGCATCAGGAAAGGCTTCCTGTAGGAGGTGACCCTGAGGCAAGCCTTCAAGGGGAGGAGAACTAGTTATCTATAAGGTAGAGTGATCCTTTCTAGCCACTAGCATTATAAAAAGACACCATTGTATTTGCTAAACCCAATGCCTGCTATCACTGAGAAGGTAGCACATAGTAACCAACAACTCACAAGACTCAGTTTCCTCATCTATAAAACGGGGGTGATAACAGCACCTATCTCAAAGGGCTGTCAAGAGGCTCCAAAAAGATCAGACATTTAAGAAACTCATGCATACATTAAAGTCACAAATGATAATAGTTGACATTTAAATATCACTTTACATGCATTATCTCATGTAAACCACAGCCCTGAGAAATGAGTACTACAAGTATTATCCTATTAACTCCATAGAAGGAAAGAGACTTGTCCAAGGTGACAGAGCTGGTGTCAGAGAGAGGACTGGAACCCAGGACTTTGGACTTTAAGTCCAGCATCCAGAGTAGGGCAACGGAACCAGAGTCAAGAGGCAAGGCCCATTCTGTTTCTTTCTCCCATTTAGTTCCTCTGATCTCACAAAGTGAAATTTAAGCCCTTGTTTTCAAAGATTGCCTCCAGGTTGGGTGGCTGCCATCCAAAATTCTTTGCTTGACTAGAGACAGAACCCTGGGTCCTAGAAGTGGGACATGGCACCTCTGCAATAACTCTAGGAACAGAGAGGTTGGGGGAGAGAGAGACCAGTTTGGGGAATGGAAAGCATGGGGGGGGGGGTCACCAGAATGAGGAACTTTCTGTATACTCTACTGTGAGCCCTGCATACCATACACAGCCCCCTTCCCCACCAAGTTTCTCTCTAATCAACCAGCTAAGGTTTGGTCAGTTTATCCAGGTCCCTCCTCCCCTTCAGAGCTCAGCAACCTGCCTCCTAATGACTTTAGAGCATTTTTGCAGAAGAATCACTGGCAATATTACAACATGCACACACACACATCTCCATCAAAGCCACTGATGTCCTACTTCCTAGTTTTCCCATGATGCTCTGCTCCAACCTGCTCCGCTTCAGGCTTGATCTAGGGACTGATGGGGAGAAGCCTGTCATGGAATGAGGTCAGGAGAACTCAAGTAAGAGCGAGACCAGGAAGTCCCTGACCCATCTCTCCCAAGAAGCTGGCTAATTAGCACTGATGGAGAAGTCAATTTAGAAACTCTCCCTAGCTTGGCAAAAACCAGCCTCATTTACAAGCTCATATGAATCCTACATGTCATCTCGACTTCCCCTCTCCGGTGGTTTTATCTGTAACCTAAAAACCCATATATCATTATCTACCTGGCTCCTGCTCTCCCTGCATCCAGAAACCAAGATTTTGCCAAGGTCTTTGGACAATGAGGAATCACCAATCCCTAGAACCAGCTATTCTTGTTTTGTCTCTGTCTTATGTCACCTTCCACATCTTACACCTCCATTCTCTCTAAGGTCACCACCCTCCTTCAGACACTCATCACCTTTCACCTGGACCACTGAAAAAGCCTCCTAAATGGCTGACCTTTCAATCCATCCCCCAGTTCACAGCCAAAATGGTTTTTATAAAGTCTAGGATTTTGTCTAAAATCGAGTACAAACTCCTGTGTTTATCATTTAAGACTTTTTACAACCTGGTTCCAACCTATATTTTCTGCTGTATTATATACATTCTATGCTTCAGTTGAAATGGCCTGCTTGCCATTACTGACATATAATATTTAATCTGCCACCTCCACATTTTTGCACAGACTTACCCTCATGCCAGGAATGCCCTCCTTCTTCATGTCCACCTCTGAGTAGCCCTAGTTTCCTTCAAAGCTCAGTTCAGATATTGCCTTCTACATAAGACTTTTCCTAATTCCTATCTATTTGCTAGAAGTGTCTTCCTTGAAATCACCTTCTAATTATTTTGTACATATTTAAAATTATGGGAACATGCTGTCTTTCCCACAAGATCCTTGAAGGCAGGGATGGTTTAATTTTTGGTCTTTATATCTCTAGCTTCTAATATGGCCTTGGCATTTAGGAGGCTATGGACAGGTACAGAGCTAAAGTACCCAGGATGCTCAGAACAGATGCTCACATTCTCCTCTCAGAGATTACTAGAAACAATACCTTCATTAAAATAATTAGTTTGTTTTAAGCCTAGGAACCAACCACCCAGGAGCCCCTAAGATCCACATGGTTCCCTCCTTCTGAATTTCAGGAAGTTTATTTTAAATGAAAAATTATAAATTCAATCACAATTATTCTGACCCTCAGTTAGAAAGATTCCTATCATTGAGGTATTTGGTATCTCCGCCTTAATTTACATTTATATCTATCTCTACTTAACACTTTGCTTCTTAGGGATTAACACTGGACAGTCTAAATAGAGGCATGCTCCCAACCCCAGTATTCTCCATCCCATTCCTCCACTTAAAGTTGTATTGACCTTGGGTAAGAGGCCAGGAGCACCAGGTGACATCACATTGTACAGGCAGACATAACACTGTGCCCACATCCTGTTTTGTTACCATTTCCACTGGGACTTTGCAACCATGTTCAATTCTTGCCTTTAAGACTTAAGATCTATGTCACAACCTCCCTAGGTCTCACTTTCCTCATTTGTAAAATTGAAAGGACAAAACTAAATGGCCATGGAGTTGCTATGATCAATTATCTCTATTGATGCTATGATCAATTATCTCTATTAACACAGAAAGTCCAGCCCTAATAAATAAAGCATGTTGCCCAAAAAGAATTGGTTAAAATTTCCTTTTAAAAGCAATTATGGCTGAAAGAGCACACTTTCTGCCTCAGTTTACTCTCTGTTATCAAAAAGGAAGGCTGTGTGCTTTTAAATTAATAATCTAGAAACAACTTCGACCTCAAGTTCTATTGAACTTGAGCTTTGTTGTCCTTTGGCCCAGTCTATGTTCATATCATCGTGGTCACCAAATCCTTCACTTTCACCATCATCATCTGGCACACCCCAAGTTCCCTATATGTGTCATTCATCATGACCCGCTAACATTGCATGGCCCTCATCTGCCATGCTATGTTGACCAAGTCTCCAGTCAATGGCCACTTGGCTGGTGTTGGCTCCTGGATAAAGGTCTTTTCTTGCTGTCAATAGGCTACCTACTGAACAATTTAGCAATTTGCCAAAACTCACATATCACATAAGGGTTCAAAGCAGATCTTCTGTCTCTATGCTCTTTCCACCTTGGGCAAATCAGACTCAGAGAACTGCTGAGTTGGAAGGGACCTCCTAAGTCAAGATGTCTAACCTACATTATCCCTTCTACAATACACTTAACAAGTTCAGCCTTATTAATTATTTGCTCATTTGTTTATTCTGGAAAATCTACTAATGGTAAAGCAATGGCCTTGGAGTCAGGAAGACCTGAGTTCAAATCCTGACTTAGACCCTTATGATCTGTGTGGTCCTGGACAGAGGACTTCACTGCCTCTGTCTCAGTTTCCTTATCTCTAAAATAGGGATAATAATGTCACCTACATGAGACTCTGAGGATATAAGACATGTAAAGCACTTCACAAACCTTAAAGCACTACAGAGAAGAGGGCTCCTCCCACTTATTATTTGCTCCTAGGCAGCCTACTCCATTCTGGAATAACTCTTAACTGTTAAGATTTTTCCCCCTTTTATCTAGTCAGTAATTCTACCTGGTGCTCCTGGTTATGCTATCTGGGCCCAAGTAGAACCAACCAACACCATGTCCCATGGGACAGCCTTAAAATTCTAGAAGGCAGCCTTCCTTGGCCCATCAAGTCTCCTCTTCTCCCCATTAAACATTCCCATTTCCTTCTATCGATCCCTTTCATCAATGGTTCTACTTTATTAATTTCATGGGCTCCTCAGAGGCCATGGAAACAAATCATCTTCTTTTTACATAGGAGGACATGGAGGCTTGTAGAGAGAAGGGGATCTCAGAGGGGAAGTCATCTAACCAAACTCACTCAGTTTGCAGAAGAGGCCACCTTCCTTCCTAAAGAGCCTATGCTCTCTGGCTCCTTCCCCTGATTCCTTTACAGAGACTGAGCTCTCAAACCCACTCACCCTCACCTTAATCTTCTCACTTTTCCCCGTGAGTTTCAGGTTCATTTTCTGTAAAAGGGAGCCATTTGGAGAATCCTGTGAATCTGTTAACTCATCCCATCTCACCAGCAACAAGGACCCTAGTCCCAGAAAGAGTGGTATGGTCTGAAACAAGACACATGGTCCAGCTCCCTGACATCTGTGTATACAGAGGCATTGAATGCTGGTAAGCCTATGGGCTGGGGCAAGATATTGCCATTTGATGAAGTTTCCAGCAAACCACTCATAAAAAATTCATGGCAGGAACTGACCTCCATTAAAATGTGTTTATTAAATTAAAGCATCAATCCAAGGAATATGTTTGCTTAACAGACAGAAATGATTGGGGAACCTCCTGCTGCAAGCCATAAACTCAAAATCAAATGGTGGAAATAAATAAAATTAAGCCATCAAGTAAAGGGTATGAGGGGGATAGTAAGGGCCAATGGCCAAAGCAATGGGGTAAACACTAGTTAGAAAGGCTGTAAGCTTTCAGAGTGTGGTCATAGAGAACAACACAGGGGAATTCCTATATTCTCCACTGCCTGTCTCTACAGCATGGCTTCTTAACAACTTTAGGGTCATGTACTCTCTTTGGCAGTCTGGTGAAGCCTACAGACCCTTCTCAGATAATGTTTTTATAAAGAAAACTAATAAATAAAGTTATCCAAGTACTTTTAAAAAAAAAATTCACAAACATCAGATTAAGACATCTGCTCAAAATTGAGTTACAAAAGTCTAGGAGAGACCACAATGCACTGGTATCATTGTGGGGTACCTGTGGACTGTGTGACCTTGGACAACTCCCTCACCCTCTCTCAGTCTCATTTTCCTCATCTGTAAAATGAGAGGGTAGAATTTGATGACTTCTGAGGTCCTTTCCAGCCTTAAGGTTACATTTCTGTGACTCTATAACTTGGAGTCTTGGGGAGCCAGGCTATGGTGGTCCCCCATGCTTTCCAACACCTGAGTGATTTCTGGGTCTCACACCCCAGGTTTGCCAAGGTTCTCCCAACAATCATCTCATCACCGCAGCTACAGAGCTATGGCTCCAGTTCTGATGAAAGTCAGCCCCAGCAGCCCCCAAGGCTGGGCTCCTTCCTCGGAACAGGACCCAGAGAGTATCCTGCCAACCACATTCCCCAGGAATATCAAAGGCAGAAAAAAAGGTCCCAAATATACCAAAAATTTTCTCAGTGGTGATTTTTGCAGTATTTCATAACTGCAAACAAAGTCCAGTCATAAATATTTATTAATCACCTACTTTGTGGCAGGCACTGTACTAAGTGCTGGGGAAACAAACAGAGGGGAAAAAAAAACCAGTCCCTGCCCTCGGTGGGGGGGGGGTGCAGAGCCACAATGGCAGAGTAGAAAGATGCACATATGCTAGCTCTTACCCCACAGTCCATAAAATACCTGTAAAGAAGAACTCTCAACAAATTCTAGAGCAGCAGAAGCCACAGAATAATGGAGTGGAGAAGATTTCTAGCCCAGAGTGACCTGAAAGATCGACGGAAAAGGTCTGTCACACAGGACTCAGAGCAGAGTCCAGCCCAGCCTTGGCCACACGGCACCAAAAGGAGCAGATTCCAGCAGGCATCAGGGACAGAATCTCCAGTGGCAGCACAGATCCCTCAACCCACAGGTGCCAAAGGTCAGTGAGAGGGTCTTTTTGGCTGTTCGAGAAGGGAACAGGGTGTCCCCATAACTCGGGCCTTCTCAGGTGGCAGCACTGGAGGCAGCAGTGGACAGGAGCTCCCAAAGCAGGCAGTAGCCCGCATCCATTGCTGAAGGTCTCACCAAAAACCCCCTGAGGGAACTGAGCCTGTGTGGCAGCCCTCCCCCACCTAAAGCCCCTGAGGGATTGGAGCAGCTCATCTGAATCTCAACCCCAGTGCTGGCTTGGTGGAACTGGAGGCAAGGTGGGTGTGGAGAGGAAACTCAGAAGTCAAGCAACTGGCAGGGAAAATGCCCCAAAAAGGGAAAAAAATAAGACCATAGAAGGTTATATCTTGGGGAACAGGTATCTCCTCCCATCCTTTTGGATGAGGAAGAACAAGGCATACTGTCAGAAGAAGTCAAGGCCTCTGCCTCCAAAGAGAACTTAAAATGGGCTCAGGAAATAGAAGACCTTAAAAAACAAGTTAGCAGCTTACTTAAGGAGAACCAAAAAAATGCTAAGGAAAATAACAGTTTTAAAAAGAGACTAACTCAATTGGAAAAAGAGGTCCAAAAAGTCAATGACAAGAAGGAGGCTTTAAAAAGCAGAATTAGCCAAATGGAGGAGAAGGTTCAAAAGCTCACTGAACAAATAATTCACTGAAATATTAACTAATGATCAGCTGAATAAGGTGTGGCATATTGATTGATCGATCAATAAACATTTAGTAAGTATCTACTATGTACTGGGCACTGTGCTCAGTGATGAAAACATATTAAAACTATTATGTATGAATAATGAAACATATGGAAATACATTATTGTGCTGTAAGAAATAGGAGACTTCAAAAGACGTGGAAGATTTCTATGAACTGTTGCAGACTGAAGTCAGAAAAAATCAGGACAACAATTTGTACAGTAATAACACTGGATCGAGAAATGACTTTGAGACCATCATGGTTGCAACTGAGGAGAAAGCACGCTGTCTACCTCCAAAAGAAAGGTGAAGGATTCAGGATACAGAAGGTAACAGAGATATTTTTGCATACATCCAATGTGGGAATCGATTTTACCTGATGATGCACATTTGTTACAAGGAGTTAATGTTTCTTTTCTTCTTTTTTCAATGGAGTGGAGGTAGGAGAGGAAGAAAAGAGATTTCTGTTAATTAAAAGAATAATTGAAAAAATGGTGGAGGAGGTTCCTATGTGGAATATTGTAGGCATTTTCAGAGGTGGTCCCTGTATTATAAACTTTAATTTTTATTTAGTTATAAGAGTATTATCCCGGGATGGGAAACAAAACATCAGTAAAACATTTTTTAAAAAAATATTTATTGAATGTCAACTATGTGTGGCAGCATAGCATGGCAGGGAGAGGGGGGTATGGCAAAGCCAGATCTAGAGAGAGCTTGATTCAAAGCTCATCTCTGACATTTATTACTTGTATGACCTTGAGGAAGTTTTTAAACCTCTCTGAGCCAAGAGCATCTCATGAATCTACTAAGGTTGCAATTCTGTATGCATAACTAGATTTCAATTTTAAAAATTGGTTTTCTTTTTAATCCTATATATTTTATGAATTTAAAAACATTATTCTGAGAGGGCGTGTCTGTTGCCATCAGCAGATTGTGAAAGACTATACAAACAAGATTAAGAACCGCTGAGCTAGAAATTCTGCCACAGGAGGGAAGGAGATGGAGAGGAGAAAAAGGAGAGGGAGAGAGAGACAGACAGACAGACAGAGACAGACAGAGACAGAGAGACAGAGATAGAGAGGGAGGGAGGGAGGGAGGAAGGGAGGGAGAGGGGGAGAGAGACAGAGACAGAGGGAGGGAGGGGGAGAGAGAGAGAGAGATCCTTTAGGGCCTCTTCCCAGGGAAGGCTTCTGAAAAGAAGTAGAATAAAAATGCTAGGATCATAGATTTCAAGACAACACAATAGACTTTAGACGTGATCTAGTCAAACCTTCTCATTTTACAGATAAGTAAACTGAGTCCCAAAAAGTCAAAAGTGACATCAGATCATAAAACCCTAGATTTAAAACCATGAGAGACTTCAGAGGCCATCTGGTCCAACTCCTTTATTTTACAGAGAAGGAAACTGAGGCCTGGAGAATTAGAATGACTTAGGATCATAAAATCCTAGAAAAAGAGCTGGAAACTGGAGAACCAGCTCCTTTATTTTACAGATTTAAAAATTCAGGGTCCAGAGAAGTTAACTGACATACCCAGGGTCACAAAGATAGTAAAACATGGAGCTAAGGTTAAAACGAAGTCCTTCTGAATCCCATATTCAGTTTTGTCTCATTATTACCACAGGATTTAGGCTGGGACTGGACAAGAAATCCAGGGAGGATTCGGACAGGTCTCCTCAGGGGCACACAAAGGATCCCTTGCTGCCTGGGTCCCAGGGCCCATTAGAGGGATGTCTTTCAGCCACCAGTGTGTCACCAAGTCATTGCAAAGGTAATGCAAACTCCGAAAATCCCTTCCCGCAGTGAAAAGCGACTGGGGGAGAAATTGTCTTTTATTAGTAAACAAATTGTTTTCTCTGCTTTGTATAAACAAATCCATTAGGTTAGAATGAGCAGGAACAGTGAACAAAAGCAAGGGAAAGATTTGGTACCACCCAGGAGGCTTTTCTTCCTATCCATGGTCCTGATTCCTCAGCCCCTCCTCCTTCCTGACTTCCCAAGATTAGAAGGTTATCAGCTAAGACTCAGAGATGTCTTTCTGTGCCTGCACATCTGAGCATCTTCCTTGGGCAAACAGCTCCTCCTGACCTGGGCAGCTCAGCCTATTCTGATGCGGTTTTAAGCCTTGTTTTTCAGTACAAAACCCACAGGGGGATGTGGGCGGACTGAGGGGGAGGCTGTGCATTCGCCTGTGAATTTACCTTTGGATTAAAACACAAAGAAAACATAGCCTCAGTCCCTAAGGGAAGTGAGTTGCTGAGTTACAGCCAGCCCAGCCTTTCTTGCCCTGTGGAAATGATGCTTGTTTTGGGTTTTTGCTGGTTATTTTTGTTTTCCTTCCTATTCAAATGTACCACCAGGTGCAAGGGAGAGGCTTGAGTCTCACTTCCAGTTCCCTCCCAAGGAGGAAAATGATGGTTCTGATGGCTTGAGTCTGGGGGTGGGAGAGAGGTTATAACACGAAAATTGTGGAGAAATCAGAAATTCACAAAGGGCTCCATTTTGAGAACTGTAATGCAGAAAACTCCAGGGTGATCAAGAAACAGCACTTCTGGTTAAACCAATATCCCAAGCAATCGAGTTAGCACATACAGTAGAATTTAAAGGAGACATTCTTAACCTGGGGGCCATGAGTTGTTTTGTTTTGTTTTGAATTTTGATTTCTGTACTTTGGGTTTTTTCATAATTCTGTGTATTTTATTTTATGTCCTTAAAAATAGGATTCTGAGAAGGCATACATAGGCTTCACCAAAGTGAAAGAAGCAAAGTGGAAAGGAAAAGGGAGAGAAGAAGCATTTTTAAAGCACCTATCACAAATATCTCATGTGATCCTCATAATAACCCTGTGAAACAGGGTTCATTTTACATTTTAGGAAACTGAGGCAGACAGAGGGTAAGTGACTTGGCTAGGGTTACACAAAGGACCATGATATAAAAAAGGTTAAAAATTCCTTTATTTAGAGGAATGATTTGATAGAATCATGGATCCTCAGAGCTGAAAAGACTAGAGAAGTCCCTGGGAGTCTCAGGAGAGAATGAATGGTATAATGCAGAGGTTTTCATTCTTTTTTTGTGTCATTTGACAATCTAGTGAAGTCAATAGACCCCTTCTCAGAATATCTTTTTGTAATTCATAATTGAAGAATGTACAATTTTCAGTTAGACGTTTGTGAAAATAAAGACGTAATTTTTCCAATCCAGATTCACAGACACGCTGAAATCTATCCACGGACCTCAAGCTAAGAACCCCTAAGGCAGTGAATAGCATGCTAGGTTTGAAAAAGACCTGGGTTCCAACTTTATCCCTGATATTTACAAGTTTTGTGAGTGTGGGCAAGTCACTAGGGCAGGTAGCTCACTGGCACAGCAGACAGAGCTCTGCACCTGGAGTCTGGGAAACCTGAGTTCAAATCCTACCAGATGTGTGGATCTGGGCAAGTTACTCAACCTCTCTCTGCCTCCATTTCCTTGTCTATAAGTGAGCATTACAATACATTGTGCAATTACAATTGCACAATGGGTACAGAATAGGTCACAGAGTCAGCTGGTGGTTTGTGCCTTACTAGACTCTACACAGTACAGTGTTATCCATACATGGAGCAACAGAGTCAAGAGAGCTGAGTTCAACTCTTACCTCAGACACCAATTATCTTTGTGATCACAAAAAAAAGTCCCTTTATCTCTCAGGGCATGCTTTTTTAATCAGTAGAGGGGAAAAAAGGGGGATGATAATCCTCCTGTCTGCTGCCACGAGGTACTATAGAAATAAACAGAAGTTATTATTATTTCGCAACTAGCAGGAAGGTGACAGTTAGGAAGGGATTCAAGTGGATGCCACTGCTAGGGGAATCAGCTTTAATAATATGGTGACAGGTCACTTTGTCTTGTATTTTAAAATGTTTGTGACCTGAGATTGGATATAGCCTGTAATATAGAAGAAAGCTACAAAGGTGACCTTTTAAAAGAAACTGCATATTCCAACATTAGAAAGCCAAGGTCATAGCAAAGAAGTGACAGGTAGACCATTTGAAGGTGGAAAGAGTATATTTCTTTTTTTTCCATTCATTCATTCATTTTTCAATCCCAATGGTACTCAACATTTGTGTTATCTTTTTTTACATTTAAAAGGAGTATATTTCTTTTTCCATTCATTAATTTTTCAGTCCCAGTGGTATTAAGCATTCCCATTGTCTTTGGTGTTTTTTTACATCTAAAAAGGAGTATATTTCTTCTTTTTCATTCATTTATCCATTTTTCAGTCCCAATGTTACTCAACATTCCCACTGTCCTTTGTCTTTTTTTTAACACTTATAAAAGAGTATAATTCTTAAATGATCCCAACAAAAAAACAAACACAGACACACTGATTACACACCTTACAATGAGAATGCACTGTGGGCAAGAGTTTTTAGTGGGTACAAAATCTTATAAGACATGGCATCTGCCCTCAATGAGCATCCAGTCTATAGGAGACATCAGCCCAGATAACTGCAAAAACACAATATCTAACCATGCCCTGATCATGCCATCCAGCTAGCTACTCTAGATATATTCTCACCATTGGCCCCAGTGGCAAGAATTCTATCTCTAGTATACTATGCACAGGATGCATAATCAATGTTCTGAGTTTTTTGTGTTGGAATCATTTAAGAAACAGACTTCTCCCACCTCCATGTAGTCCAACTCCTCCTCACCCCCATCCCTCAATCTGATATCTTAGGGGCAGTCTTCACTACTTGCTGCTTCATTGATTTCTTCTTTACAAGGAAAGGCTCTCTGGGTAACAGATGGGGAAGGATGTTTCGGGAAAATGAGGTGATGTCAAAACAAAAGAAATCAATGATGTTTTAAAGAAAGAAACTGTAAATCTTTACTGGAACTTTTGTAAAACCTCAAAAACTGTAAAAAAAACTCAGAAAACTGTCACAACTCTACATTTTGGTCAAAAGTGGAGGAGGACAGGTAGAGAGGCAATCACCTTGGCTGAGAGCATTTGTGCATTCTGAGTGTGATGTCGGCACAGAAGGGAAGTATTTGCTTTGTTGCTTCGCCATCTGGGACCACCATTTTTTGGAGCAAGTACAATAATGTCATTAGGATTTCAAGGGCAGGAAGCTACATGGTCAGGGGTAAGAATAATGGTTCCACCACATCGTGGCCATGCTGTTTGTAAAGAAAACTCCCCTTCAGGGATCAAGTCCTTTCCAGTCCTAAATCCTGTGATCTCAAGGAGGATAGGTCACTCCCATCTCTGTCTGATTTTTCAGTCTTGAGCTAAGGTGAAAGGAGAAGTGGAATTTCTTGATGGGGCATGAACCACTCTACAAACACTGGTAAAATGGAAGTTTCAGTGACCCCCTATCTCCTTGACAATAAAATACATCTTCAATTTGGGCATTTTAAGTCCAATCAAGCATGATTCCAGTTTTTCTTTCCACAATGATTTATATGACTACCCTTCTGCTTGGAAGCCAAACTGTTCTACTGACTAGTGCCTGGACATGACTTCCCATCTTCTCCCTTTTGTCTCTCATGCCTTGAATGCCCTCCCCTCCTCATCTGTACCATTTCCAATCTTAGCTCCCTTCAAGGATCAGCTCACACACCAGCTCTATTGTGGGGCTTTCCCTAATTTTCCCAGTTCTTAGCCTTCTCCATGTCCCTGGGAACTAATTTGTATGAATTTTGCATTTATTTTTCTTGTGGATAACAGAGCTTCTAGCCAAAACTAGAGCAGTTTACATGCTGCTAGAACAGGAAAGATGTGAATAGCAGAAAAAATTCTTTGAGTACCATGATACATACCTGCATGAGAGGAGTGATGTTGGTGTTAGAACTTCTTTAGCTAGAGATTTACATTCCAGGCACTCTTTGAGAGGGATGTGTAAAAAGACTTTGGAAGCTACAGACATGTAGGGGAAGCCAGCCTGATGTGTTCCTAATTTCCAGCTTGCCTTCCTATAAATATCAGAGACTTTCCCTTGGGTAAGATCAGGCCCTCTCTTTTGGCCTGAGCTAAGATCTCATCTCATTCTCAGTTAAAGCACTCATTCACTCCTTATTTATTTTCTGGTACATTCTAGTCTATAAAACTTCCCTAGATTTGCATATGTCATTTCCTGGAATAATCAAATTTATTCAATATGAAGTATTTCTGATGATCCTTTTTGTAACCAGTATTTGGTGGGAAGGGACCAAGCCAGAAAGTGTAGATAGGCTTAGGACTCCCCTCCCACTTCAGAGTGATGAGAGAAACAGCTGTTATTCAGATTTCTATATCCTTAAAGCAGCAATATGCGGAACAGAGAGGCACATAGATATAAATCCAGCCCAATGACCTCTTGCAGAAAGGCAAAGGAAGAAGCCCTTTTTCTGCTCCCTCAAAAAGGAAATCAGAGTCCCACTCACAGAGAGGTAGGCTATATTCCAAAGCTATCTTAGCGATAACACCTATAAGCTGACAGACATCTGAGATAAACATACCTATTTTATAGGGCAGCTAGGTGTTGCAGTAAATAGAGCACCAGGACAGGAGTCAGGAGGATCCGAGTTCAAATCTCACCTCAGACACTTGACACTCACTAACTGTGTGACCTTGGGCAAGTCACTTAACCCCAGTTGCCTCATCCTGGGTCATCTCCAGTCATCCTGATGAATATCTGGTCATTGGATTCAGATGGCTCTGGAGGAGAAGAGAAGCTGGTGATCTGCACAGCCCTCCCTCACTCAAAACAAAGTCAAGTGCAAGTCATGTCATCATTTCTCTGATGTATGGTCTTCTTCGGCAACGAAGGACAAATACATCTATCTTACAGGAGCATGCAAATTGTTGTAGTTCCCTCAGTAGAATGTAAGCTCCCTCAGAGAAGGGACTGATTCATTTTTTAGTTCTCTATCTCTTACAAATAATAAACTCAGTTTTTTTTTTATTAAATTGGTACACAGTACCTCTAACAACATCCATGATTCTGCTCTAAGATGCAGGAAACCTGGCCACACACTAATGTATATTTTATTGATGCTCAAATACCAAAACTACTCAAGGAAACAAATACTGTACACATTCAGAGAACTGCATTTGGAAATCCCAGATGATAGAATAAGGGTCATCAAAACAAAAGGTTCTTTCTAATCCAGTCTGAGACATAAGTTCAGAAAGGGCACCTCCATTTTTTAGTATACTGGCAACTTAATATATGAAAGCATGACTCTCCAGGTTAACTAGATAAGACAAATGGATCAAGGAGGCACCTCAACGGCTCTTGTATGCATGGGCACATGGTTCACTGTCTCATAATCCCCCCTCCATGATGCTCTTGCTCTGAATTTGCTCTGCTCTTGAAAATGATCCCCAAGATACCCAGAAACAAGGCTCTCTGCTACTTCCCATTTAAGCAAAATAATGAACTAGATTTCCTACAAATGTTAAACTGTGATTAACATTCCCCAGTCACCTCCTTGACTTTTCCCATCAGCAGACAGGGCTGGTGATTTTGTATCTCTCAGTAGAGGTCTCCTGTGCTGTCAGCTTTCTGATGTGCATCATGGGCAAAAAACTGACTCTGCAATGGACTGGGTGGACTTAAAAGCCATCTTTGATGGTGGCCTATGAGACGGGGCTCTCATTAAAATCATCAAAAAAAAACCTACCCAACACACCAACCAAGTCTGAGTATATATACAATTTTCCACACCTATAGTCTCCCACTTCTTTGAAGACAGGGGGGAAGCATGTTATCTCTTCTCAAAGAAAAAGCTTCTTGGTCATTATAATTATGCAGTGATCAGTTTTTCATTATTTCCATTATCATATTATAATATTACATTATAATATATATTTCCATTTACATTATTACAGTGATTGGGTATATTCCTTTACTCATTCACTTACTTTATTTCAGCTTAATTCATTAAACTCTGTCCATGCTTCATCCTCTCCACCAATTCTCATAGCACAGCAATAAGTCAGTCCATCAATTAGCCTTCATTAAGTACTGACTATGAGTCAAGCTAAATGCTGGGGCTACAAAGAAAAGCTAAAGATGGTCCCTAGCCTCAAGGAGCTTACAATCACCATTGAACTGGCATACTGCTTCTTGTTGAACCTTTCTTCAGTGGATAGGCATCTAGTCTGTTACCAATTCTTTGGTAGAGTCAATGATACTAATAATTATAAAAAAGGTGCTATGGATACTTTGGTGTACATGGAACTTTCTTTTCTATCTCTGAATTCACATACCTATATGTTTAATGTGGGGTCAAAGGGTTTGAATATTTTAGACTGATTCATTTTTATCTTTATATTGACCTGATCCCCAACATGTCTCTTGTATATGGGCACTGCTTAATAAGTGTTTACTAAACTGAATCCAAATTCTACCCATTCTTCCAGCCCACTCAAGCCCAACCATCCTCCACCTCTAACCATTGTCCCAAACCACTCTAGGCTCCCACTCTGAATTCCTATTATACCCTTTAGTGTGGACCAAACTTAAGTGTTCTCTGACCCCCTCACGTGGGTGTTTTGTCACCCCACAATAGAAAGTTTCTTGGGGGTGGGAGTCAGGGAACCATCTTCCCTAAAAAGACAGTGACTTAGCATGGAAAGCTTGCTTGATTTAGAAAACCTTGGCTTGAATATTGACTCTGACATAGCAAACTGTGTGATCTGGGTCAAATCACTTCCAACTCACTTGGCCTCAGTTTCCTCATCAGCAAAAATACACTTCTGGGTCATCTCCAGTCATCCTGATGAATATCTGGTTACTGGATTCAGATGGCTCTGGAGGAGAAGTGAGGCTGGTGACCTGCACAGCCCTCCCTCACTCAAAACAGAGTCAAGTGCAAGTCATGTCATTATTTCTCTGATGCATGGTCTTCTTCGGCAACGAAGGACAAACACACCTATCTTACAGGGGCATGCAAATCTTTGCAGTTCCCTCAATATAATGTAAGCTCCTTTAGGGAAGGACAAGAAGAAGTTCCGGTTCTAGACCTATGAGCATCTGGGATGTGGTTTTGAATCCTCTCTCTAACACTTTGTCACAGGCATGACTTTTACTCTAAGCCTCAGTTGCCCCACATGAAAATGGAAACAGTAAGAAGATAGGCACAGGGCTGCTGCAAGGTCCACATGAGAGCTTTGGACTAATTAAAGCACCATGAGATGTGTGTTGTTGTTTCATTAGTATCAATACTATCCCCTGACTAGCACAGTGTTGGGCACATAGGAGTCAGGCATTCAGGGAGTGCTGGCTTCTTGATTACTTGATCTAATTCCACAGACACTGGTGGTGTTGCATTATTCAGTGGAAGCCCAGGAAACAAATTTCCTTGCAGGGTTTGAGACTTACATGACTGACACTACAGTAGATTAATCATATGTATATAATTCAGTCATGCACAGATCACCGATTAATGATGCAGCAGGCCAAGCACATCAAAAGACTGTCTTGCAGGCAAGCTTCCTGCGCTGCACAGGCTTCTGGGTTTGGCCAAATCAGACCGAGTTCTATGTGATACACTGGAGTGGGGAGTTGAAGGAGCTGAGTTCGAATCTTGATTTCACACTTACTCTCTAGGTGGCCTTAACCTCTCTCAGCCTCATTTTCCACTTCTGTAAACTGGGGGGAGTGAGGGTTGGTCCCTCCCACTTCTAGGATTCCTGTGATTCTAATCCAAGCACATCTTGTCCTGCTACTCAGTGACAAACAAGAGGTTTATCGTCCAACCTTTTTTGTTGCTGTTCGGTCATTTCGATCATGTTGATTACTTCATTACATCCATTTAGGGTTTCTTGGCAGAGATACTAGAGTGGTTTGTCATTTCCTTCTCCAGCTCATTTGACAGATGAGGAAACTGAGGCAAACAGGGTGAAGTGACTTGCCCAGGATTATACAACCAGTAAGCATCTGAGGCTACTTTAGAACTCAGGTCTTCCTGACTCCAGGCTGGCACTCTATCCCTGTGCCACCTAGCTGCCTTTATAAAATAAACCCTCATTATCATGGACTCCCATCAAATCCTTTCAGGACAAAGGACAGCAAAGTACCAAAGGATCATTTTTCCTTGCCAGTCCTCCTTGCTATTTGGATGGTTAAGCTATCAATGGACTGCAATGATTTAAAAAATAAATTTCTTCATTTTAAAATATTCATCCCCTTGAAGTAGGTCACTCTTCTCATGAATCCCAGCTTCTCTTTGAAGCTGGGGCCCTGTGTATTCCCCCCTTATCTCTGTTCTAATAGAAATGAGCAATGCATCCTAGTTTCAAAAAATATAAACCAATTCCAGGCTCATCTTACTGATTCCTTCCATTGTCTCCTCATTTTGAATGCAAATTCATGTTTGTTTTAAAGAGGAGGGAAACAAAACAGCCCTTTCAAAAACAATGCCTTAAAATCTGTAAAAGCCAACACATTTTTATTCAATTATGAATGAGTTATGCAAGGTCTCAATCACTGGCTGGAATTGAAAATTGAGCTGAATTCATTTCAGAACACTCAGAACTCCCATAGATAATCCTGGCTTCTCCCTGCCAGTTGAATGAATGACTGAAATAGATGGTGCTGACCTTGTAACCACACCTCATTCTCATCCCTTCCCACTGGACATCCCAATGCCAACCCAAGGTTCTAGTTCCACCATGTTGGGGTCAAGCTATCTTGATTATTGAAGGAGACAATGCAAACTCACATAGTCTACTACATCATGGCAGCCAGGCTTCTCATCCCCTCCAGTTACCTACCACCTGGACCATTTCCTTTCCAGTGGTTGCTGGACCATCCTTTCATGAGTAGATCCTCAAGGAGTTTTAGAGATACTGATTAACTGAGGATAAATGGAAGAAAAGGGCAGCTAGGTGGTACAGTGGATAGAGTACTAGTTTGGAACCAGGAAGACTCATCTTCATGACTTTTAGTCCACTAGTCAGACACTTACCAGCTGTGTGACCATAGGTAAGTCACTTCACCCTGTTTGTCTCAGTTTCCTCATCTATAAATTGATCTGGAAAAAGAAATGGCCAACCACTCTAGTATCTTTGATAAGAAAACCCCAAATAGGGTCACAACTGGAAAAAAACTGAACCAAAATGAAAGAAGGAACAAAATAACATTTAAATGCTTGCTCTGTATTAAGTACTGGGCTTGTACTCACTGAATGAGTGATTATTATTCTAGCCCCAAACACTTTAGATCCCATTAAGTCATCCACCCCTGACCCTCTTCTTAATACCCATCTTGACATGAATCTAGCACTTCTCTCCTTGCATCTCTTGCTCTGGGACCAGTAATCAAATCAAGTACCTTGAGGAAAGATTCAAGAAATGCCTCCCCTGTGGTTCCACTCATCAACCCTGTAACTTACCAATCAAAAACTCCCTTCCTTGGTCTCTGTTCTCTTAAAGGCGTTTTATTCTCCCTATTAAAATCAAGCTCCCTGATGACACGAACTTGTATGTGCCTCAGTTTCTCTCGTGACTGCACAATACCTGGAATCTGTGTGCCCCTGATAAATGTTCGTTAACCTTTTGAAAGACTTAAGATCTCACAACCACAATTCCAGAGGACTCCTGATGAAAGAGGCTGACCACCTACTGATGGAGAGATGAAGGACTCACAGTACAGATGGAGACGTAATTTTTTTGCCCAATTCAGAAATTGGTTTTTGACCAGCAAAAATACATTTTTAACAAGCAGTTTTATTTTTCTTGTTTTCTCAGTAGGAAGAAGGGAAGAAAGGTAGGCTGATCTTCCTTTGAAATAAATTTAATTTTTTAAAAAAAGTTTATTGATTGATTTCCTCATTCTCCCAGCCATTAGTACCCTCTCCCTTCAATGCTCAATCAATAAGTATTTGTTAAACTCTTACTATGTTCCAGGGACTGTGCTAAGCGCAGGGGATACAAAGAAAAAATAAAAAGTTCTTTGGAGAAGGACTCCGTCCAAGTTTGCTTCCCAACTCCCACTACCAATAGCACTAGCAATTCAGGACTCCAAAGGAGGGAACTGACTACAACTCTCCCCTGTAAGGTCCTAGGTCTAACCCTGAGAAGTGTTTCGAGTTGA
Organism: Bettongia penicillata ogilbyi; assembly: GCA_023548195.1. Classification (NCBI taxonomy): domain Eukaryota; kingdom Metazoa; phylum Chordata; class Mammalia; order Diprotodontia; family Potoroidae; genus Bettongia; species Bettongia penicillata. The sequence goes on from JAJHZJ010000284.1 coordinate 675,362, forward strand.
CACTAGCACTATCAAAAGCCCCCACCAGCGTTCCCCATTGATTATCAGTCAAATTTGGCTAGATTTTAGAAAGGGCATTTGGTAAGCTGGTAGATCAAGGATAGTTGTTAGAGAAAACATTCTCCAAACTGGAGACATACTTTCTCCTTGCACAACAACATCCTTGAAGAAGAGTGGGCTTGAAATCAGAGATTACATATGTGGTCAAAAAGTAAACAGTGCTCCTGGTTACTGGAAATCATGTTCTCCCTTTGTGGAGTCAATAAAGTTCTCCTTAGGCATCACTATCTGTTGAACTTCAAGGGTTGTTTCCCTTATAGGGTCCTGAAGCAGCCTATCTTTGGTGTATCCATTTTGTCCATGGACTGTCTCTAAGTAGCCAATGCAGATGTTACCATTATCCACTACTACTCAAGGGCCTTGAACTTCAGACACCCACACCCCAGTGGGCTAGCTGAGCCCAAAGAGCTGGTCCTACTGCTTTGGAAGAGATTGCAAGATCCTTCAGGAACCAAAAGAACTTTGGAATTTATTGTGTGACATGGAAGACACTGGCAAGGACTACCTAGTATGGCATGCCCACATCAGAGAAGACACTGTACTCCATAAGCAAAGCACAACGGAAGTAGTTCCAAAGAAACATAGGAAGTTCAAATTTAGAGTATCCACCCCAAATGTTCATCTGGACTATTTGTGCCTGACCTGTGGTAAAGCCTTCTGAGCTCACATTGGTCTGGTCAGTGATAGTCAAACACACTATAATTTGCCTCCAACATAGTGATGTCATTTTGGTTCTCCTCAAGGATATAGAACAACAACCAACACCTCTAGACTCCCTGCCACCACCCTGTAGCTGAACTCTCCTAAACAGACTGTCTCCCCTAATTGTGTCTGAGCTCCGTGAAGAGTCTGTCTCACTCTATTTGTATCCCCAGTATTTAATACAGTGCTAGGCATTGTAAATGCTTAATAAATGCTTTCATTCCATTATTCACTTAACTGATTTGAAATGAATCAAAAGATTTAACTGACCCCCCCCAAGCTACTAATATTACTCCAGAGTTGTATTCCTAGATCTTTGCTAACTCAATAAGTGTAAGGATCAACACTAACTGTTCTCAATTAAGAGGCAACATCTCACACAGGAGTTTATCTTAAACCGGCCAGCTAAAACCAAGATGAGTTCTTTCCCAAAAGAATAAAGTAAAGTGCTGACCAAAAAATGGCAGTAGGGAAACCAATTAATTGAGTATAAGAAAACAGGAGGAAAGGAGGTTCTCTGTTCACTTACTTAAATTCCTTGACTTTTCCCTATTCTCTAAATAGGGTCACCTGTGTTTTATACACACACACACATATATACACACATACACACACGTGTGTGTATATACATATATGTGTGTGCATATACATATATATGTATATATGTATGTGTGTGTGCATATATATATATATATCCAAGTGTCTCTCTCTGGGGATTTCCTCACTGTTGCTACTGCCTCCATCCTAGACTAAGCCATAACCCTTTCAACCTTGGATTACTTCTGCAGGAACTGAGCCAGGCATCTTCTCTGCACTCCCTCCATATGCCAATTCAATGCACACCTATCTGTCACACACACATCTTCCTTCAGTCATTTCTTGCACATCATTCTGGCTAAATCAGAAAACAAAAACTTTCTATGTCTTCCTATCACTTGTCAGGAACAGACAGAGAGAGTAAACAACAGACCCTGGCATTTCAAGGGAATGCAGAGTAGAGATCGAAAAATCAGATATCTAGAGCTCAGAGACCATCTAGTCCAGTGCTCTAATATCCCAGATGGAGAGACTGAGGCTATGAGGGGGAAAGTCTCTTGCTTAAAGTCACACAGGTAGTAAACCCCAGAGCCTGAAATCAGGAAGACCCAAGTTCAAATCCAGCATCAGACACTTACTAACTATATGACCCTGGGCAAGTCACTTCCCCCTGTTTGCCTCTGTTTCCTCGTTTGTCAAAAAAATTGGAGAAAGAAATGACAAATCTTTGCCAAGAAAACTCCCAAGGGGTGAGTCAGTCAGTCAATAGGCATTTAGTAAGTGACTTCTTTGTGCCCAGCACTGTGCTAAGCTCTGGGAAAGAAAAGCAAAACATTGTCCTGCCCTCAAAGAGCTCATGGGTATGTGTCTCATGTTCATGAAGGAACCACAGAGGAAGGATTAGTCCTCTTGCCAGTCTGGGGCCATAGAGGCAAAAGCCATGGTCATTAGGGTCAGGTTGCTTGTGTCTCCATCACTCTTGTCTCTCATCTCCCTGATGGATCTGTGATCAGCTACCTGAACTCATCATCCACTTCCCCCTTCTGGCCAGGTAAACCAACAGGTGTCCGAATGGTTCATAATGTGCTTCTACCCCAAGATCACTTCTGTTCCTCCATGTACTGACCCTCATCCAAATGCTCATGAATGTATTTCCTTACTGTGAAGCAGATGGAATGAGGAAGACCCAAGTTCAAATCCTGCCTCATACACTTACTAGCTGTATGACCCTAACTGAATCACAACCTCTATCTGCCTCAGTCTCTTCATCTGTAAAATAAGGACAGTAATAGCCCAGTATTAATGTGAAGGCAAAAAGAGATATGGGTAAGTGCTCTGCAAACCTTAAAACACCATGTAAATGCTCACTATCATTATTATTAATTACTAATAATTCTTCATGTTTCTCCATTGTTTCATGAATCAATTCAGTTCTTATTATAAAAGGCTACTAACTCCATTATCCCTCTTCCCTAAAGTCTTCCTTTTTAATAAGGTATACTCTTTCATAAACATATTCCAGTCATGAATGGGATCATAACAAGTCTCAGGGAGATCTCTCAGGTAAAATGTCCTTTTTTCCATTAAGTTCACAAGATTGTTTGGTTACCCATGCCCTGACATCTGACATCAGCGGTGCTCTCTTTGGTCCTTTCTCCTGTGAACTGTAGAATTAAACTATTCCTGAGTCACTGCTGCTACTCTTTGAGACACCCGTGTGCCATAAGACAGAAGCCTGGGCTTGGAGTCAGAGAGACCTCAGGCCACATCCCAACCTAAGCTGTGCTAGCCATGGAGCGCAAATCACTTCACCTTTCTCCGCCTTAGTTTGCTCATCTATAAAATGGAGATGACAATAATACTAGCATCTACCTCACCAAGTTATTGAGAGGAACAAATAAAATAATAAATATCAAGTGGTTTATAACGACTTTTTTTACCCCAGTGTACAGCCCATGGCATATAAAGGCTAGCTAATATTATTAGGAGGCACAGCAGGTGTACGTAGAGAGTTTAAAGTCAATGAATGAGATGCACTCCATCCCAGAGCACATTCCTATCTCTGAATTGCTGGTCTACATCCAAGGTCCCCAGAAGGCAGGGCTAGAAGGAAGATATGGCAGTCACCTCCCTGGAAGCAGGAAACAGGGCTGGACCCCTGGCCCTTGGAAGAGGAACCCTGCTGACCAATGTGGTAGCTAGGCCCAGAAGAGGGGCATCTGTTTGTCCCCACTGCCCTCCTCTCCCACCTTGGACTTCCCAGCCAGAGACCTCCACAAGCCAGGTCCCCAGGCCCTGGAGAAGTCAATCCACTCAGCACTGGAACCTCAGTCTGAAGGTCAAGCCCAGTGGATTTGGTGACTGAGAGCAAAGGAGTCTACTTAGCCCACCCTGTCTATAGGCTGCCCTGGGGAACAAGACCACGCCTCATTCTCTTTCCTTCATCTTCCATCCAACAATCTACCCACCATCTTGCCCCCTGCAGGCAGCCTCCTACCATTTCTTTCATCAACATTGGATTGATGATTGTAACAGTCCAATCAACAGCACCATTACTTTTGGGAAAATCATGTCCCCTACCTTCCTTCATCCCATCTATGACCCCCTTCCCATCAAAGCTCCCTTCCCTAGACCCTGGACATGTGCTGATTCCTAGTTTAGAAGAGAGGTCTCTTGAGGGCAGGAGCTGTCTTCTCATGGCTCTTCCCTCCAGGGCTTAGCACAGAGCCTGGCACACAAGAAGTCCTAAGAAATGCTTTTTTGGGTCATTCGTTAAGGGTCAGGTGCTGAGGGGCCAGGGCTGGCAGCAGCTGAGACGATGGACGGGTCCCTCGGTTTGCACCTCCAGTCCTCAGCCCCCTCCACTTCAGAATCTTTTGATCCCCCTCTGAGTTGCGATGGTAACCCCCTTCTTACTGAGGCATCTTGGGCAGATCCCGTAGATGTAAAACCTTTTGAAGCTCTTCTGTATTTTTCCCTGGGATTAGGAGATGGGTGGCAGAAAGGAAAGATTTTTCACACAGGAAACCTCTAGGCTCAGCCCTTACCAGAAGCTAAGGCAAAGCCTGCTTCATTGTGACCGAGCTTTCATAGTTCAGCCAGCTGTCCCACTCACACAGACCTACCCGATGAGGTGAGGGGCCCTCACCCCGAGGCAGAAGCTTTGGCTAGTGCTGCAGTAGGCCATGCTGGAGACACAACAGGGTTAGAGAGATGCAAAGCAATATGAAAACTTACTTGATGGGCCTCTGCCCCCAGAATACTTTGCACAGATCTGTGTATAAATAGGATTGTTTGGGGGAAATGTGCTTCTAGAATAAATAGGTAGAACAAAATGCTCTTAACAGGGTGTTTGTGTATATGTATATACATATATACACACAAACACATATATACGCATACACATGTATGTACATATATATGCACATGTGTCCATGCACATATACATGCATATATGCATGTGTATATACATATACACATACACATGTGTGTACATGCATATATGCATTTATATGCATATGTATATACACATATGTGTATGTATATATAATTTGATACACAAAATGACCCTGCCCTGTGAGATGCTAGTATTATTCCCATTTTACAGATGAGGAAACTAAGGTTCAGAGAGTTGATGAATATGACTTGCCCAGAGTTACTCAGTGAATAACTGGGGAATTGGGGTGGGAGGAGGTCAGTGCACTCAAACCAGGTCTTACAAGATTCTAAGACCAGCACTCCATCCAGCATTGAAGGCTGCTTACATATTATATTGATAGTTAACCTTTATATATGAAAGTCAGATCAGCAGAAGTTAGATCCAGTCAGGAAGAAGCCCTATCCCCACTGGGCATCAGTAGGACCATGCCCTGACATTAGAAACTAGCATATGTTAGAGTCAGAATTTTAATGCAGTCCTTCTTAGCTTCAAGGTCAGCTTCCTTTCCATGCTGCCTTGGGTCTGATTCTGCTGGCTAATTCATCTGTGACCCTTGGCTGGGGGAGGAACTGATATTCCTCTTAAGTTTTGGCACCAAGGATAAAGGTCTCTTTGCCCTTACCTTGCTCTGATTCTGAGGTTCTGTAAAGTCACAAGGCTTTGAAGATCTCGGTCAGTCAAGGTTCAAATGTCCAGAGGGAGAGATTTCTGGCATTTCCCCATGGAAGATACACTCCAAAGCATCTCCTCTCATAAATGAGATTCAGAAATATCCATAAACAGAATCTACCCCAGGGTTTTCTCTAACTACCCCAGGGAACAAAAGCACCGTCTATATGAGGTAATTGGGTGGCACTGTTTACAAAATATCACCAAGGGTTCTAGGGAGCCCAGTCCTTGAAGATCCAAGGACAGTAACTGTCTTCATATTCCTGGCTTATAACAGCAAGCCCCAGATAAATGTCTGTTGACCAGTCAATTGTCTGGCCCTGAATAAGATGCCTTTCCCAAGGCAGGATGCATGCAGACTGCAAGGGAGCCACTGGGTAGCTTAGTTTTATATCCCCCATTCCAGTGGAAATCTAATGACCATGGAGCTCAATCATATGTTTTTTTTCAAGGAGATAAAACATTTCTTCCCTGTCAAAGCCTTAACCAGCATGGATTAGAGCAAACATGAAAAATGTAATTTAAAAAATGGTATTTGTAAAAGATGAGGGGTAAACTCAGCAAGCAAGACGTTACACAGAGAGGCCTTCCTCAAATATCAAGAAGAACCAGACTGGCCCAAAGGAAATACTGGTCCCACCAAAACATTTAGTGTCTTTCTGGTGCACACAAAAGCCACTGGTGAGCCTGGAAAGGCAAGCCAAGAAAACAGACCATAGTGATTTCCAAGTTCCCAGTAGGGACACTATATGAAAGGAGTTAGTGTGAGGAAGTCCCAAATTCAGAAACTAAGAAACTCCCTCCACGATGCAGATTGCCACCATCTCAACATTTATTGGTCCTAGAAAGTTTACTGGAGCCCAGAGAGGCCAAATTGCCTGAAGTGCCAAAGCTAGTATTTGTCAAAGATTAGGTGCAAACTTCAGTCTTCTGGCTTCCAGGCTGACCCTCTGTCCACTACTGCCTGAAAATATGAAACAAAAGCAATGAATAAATCTAGAATTCCTCATCCAAGTTCTGTGGCACTAATATAGAGGCAGAAATCACAGATTTTGTTTTATTTTGAATGGGGCCAACAATCATCAACAGCTAAAACTCAACACATGAAAGGAATCCCATTATAACAAAAGTGCCGGATAGGATAGGATAGGATAGGATAGGATAGGATAGGATAGGATAGGATAGGATAGGATAGGATAGGATAGGATAGGATAGGATAGGATAGGAAAGGAAGGGAAGAGAAGGGAAAGGGAAAGGGAAAAGGAAGGGGAAAGGGAAAGGGGAAGGGGAAGGGAAAGGGGAAGGGAAAGGAAAGGAAAGGAATAACCTTGTGATTATCCAGCCTTTGTTCAAAAATTTCCAAGGAGAGGGGATGCATCCCACTTTCCCCCAGAAAACCTCTCAGAAGTGACCCATTCCAAAAGGCAAAATGGTGCTTAGGGGAATGTGTGGTGTTTAGCAAATGAACTGGCCTCCCTAAAATTAGTCGGGGTGGGGGGGAAGGCTCTCCAATATCTCATCAAGAAACTACCAGTCTCAAACTTTGATGCTGAGGACACAGTCCAATAGAGCTCACTTAAAATCAGGAACAGTATCAAGGTGAAGCCATTTAAGAAGAAACCGAAGAAAAGAGAGACAGGCTAAGGGGCAGGAGAGAAGGTGAGGGGACTGTTTCTTACTGGAATAATGAAAATTGAGTGTATCGAATGTGACAGAGTGCATAACTTCTTCCTCTCTGCTCACATTTACCCATGAACCCATTAAAATTGATCTGAATTAATCACAGAATAAAAGAATTGCAGTGTATAGGCTCTCAGACCCAGAGAGGGCAAAACACTTAACATCTCTGGGCTTCAATGCCTTCCTCTGTAAAATCAGGGGTCAGATAAGACGGCCTCTCGAGTCCTACTCTAGGGCAAAAATTATAATTTCCACAGTCTATCAAGGTAAAAGCAGCAGCTTTTGGTGTCTAATAAGACACACTGATAAAGAATGACAGGATCCATCAACGCTGGGCATTGGAGGCAATCTAGTCTAGGCTGTACCCCCCAAAAAAGATCCCCACTCAAATACTTATAGCAAGAAGCCATTTAAGCCCCACTAAAAGATTTCCAGAGATGGGAAACTCACTTCCTACTAGACAGAGTCTTGTCTCTAGTATAAAGCCAAGCAGAACTAAGTCACGCCCTCTACCACAAGACCGTTACACAGAGATTTGAAGACTACTGTCATGTTGTGTTGCCCTTCCAAGTCTCCCCTTCTCCAGAATGGTCTCCCTCTTCTATTTATCGGTGTCTTTCTAAAAGCTCTTACATTAACTGGCTCACAGTAAGTACTTGAAAAATGGCCATTCCCTTCTCTCTTTCTAAACGGTATCCTCCAGAAATGGACACAGCTCTCCTGACCAGGACGCAGAGTAACCATCGAAAAAACTGTCACCTCCCTAGTCCGGGCCAAAGATGACATCAGCATTTTTGGCTGCCATATCAGTCTGCTGACTCATAGGAAGCTGGCAGTTCACTAAACCCCCAGGCTTTCTTCACCAGAAATGGTGTTTGGCCATAAATTCTGTACTTGTAAAGCTAATTTACTGAACCTACATATAGGACTTTCCATCTCTCCCTATTACATTTCAGTGGAGTAGATGTCCACCCATTTTTCTACCTTGTTTAGAACATTTTTGAGATCCCAGTCTGGGCATCCAATGTAATGACTGTCTCTCCCAGCTTTGTCTCAATGGCAAGTACATCATTTAGGCCTTCATGCAAGTAATAAGTTTGTAATTCATAATAATTTAATTATATTTCCATTTAAATCTATAATTGACTTAATTACATGATAATTTTAGCAAAATAAATGAAAGATCTAATGGAGCTGAAGAGATCTTAGAGGTCACTGACCTTCCCTTTCATTTTTACAAATGAGGAAACAGGCTCAGGAAGATGAAGTGATTTGCCCAAGGTCATGAAGTGGCATGGGTGGGATTTGACCCCAGGTTCTCTGACTGTGTTCCACCTTCCCCTGTAGCTCTTCAATAGAGACTTCTGTCTATAACAATACTAATACTGGAGTATCGTCATTCAACCAGATCTGAATTCCCAAGTAACAACCTCATCCTTGGTCCTCCTTATCTGCAGCTCCTATCAGTTGATCACCAGGCATTAAGGTAGCCTCTGTTCTCTGGTCTCTCCACCCCAATTGATAGCCAGATCCCTTTATCTGAGTTTCCTCTCATGAGATTTTGGAAAATATTTTTCTTGTTATCCTGAGTATCCATAAAAATAAGAATAGATACCACATGTCATTTCATTTGATCCTTAGACAAACCATCTGAAAGGGACCCTATTGTTATCCTCATTTTACAGATGAGGAAACTGAGGCCCAGGGAGATTAGTAACTGTCAGGGTCACACATCTAGAAAGCATCTGAGGCAGAATTGGAACCCAAGTCTTTCTCACTATGGATTCACACCTTTCAGTGGTCTCTTTGCCAACTTTGACTCATTCTGGGCTTTGTCCATATTTGCTCTTGAACATGATTATACTTACAGGACCACCCCTCTTCTGTATTCACCTTCAATGACCTGTCCATGCTTCCACTTTTTAAACAAGTTTTTAAAATTCTAAGTTGTTCAATGAGGGAAAGAGTCATACGTTCCTACTATGTGCTCGGTACTATGCTATGCGCTTTTTACAAACATTATCTCTTCTGACCCTGACAATAGCCTGGCAAGGTAAGTGCTGTTATACAGCACCTTTATGTGTCAGGCACTGGGCTAGGCATTGAGAACACAAAGAAACCCAAGACAGTCCCACTCTCAAAGAGCTCAGAGTCTAATGAGGGAGACAAGATGCAAACACCTCTTTACAAACAAAATATAGACAGAATAAAATCGGGGATGAGAATCAGTCAGTCGTGTCTGACCCTCCATGACCCCATTTAGCATTTTCTTGGCAAAGATACTGGAGCAATTTGCAATTTCCTTCTCCAGCTTCTTTGACAGATAAGGAAACTGAGGCAAATAGGGTTAAGTGACTTGCCCAGGGTCATGCAGCTAGGAGGTATTTGAGGCTGGTTTTTAACTCAGGTCTTCCTGATCCCAGGCCCCAATGCTCTATACACTGTACCACTCAGTTGCCCCCTGACATAACCTATTTGTCAGTCCTATGGGCAAATTAATAACCAACATTCTGGTTTATTAATCAATATCCTATGAAATTGCTTGGTGTGAATTGGAGCTTGATCACCCTGGAGGGAACAATACAAAAATCACTGGTTCTGGGTTCAAATCTTACCTCTGCTACTGACTCCCTGAGCACTACTAAAATCACCTCACCTTTATGAGCCTCAGTTTCCTCATCTGTAAAATGAAAGAGCTGGCCTAGGTGGCCTCTGAGAGTCTTTGTAGCTTTAGATTGCCGGTCCTATGATCTTATATTATATAACCTTCTTGGGTATCAGTTTCCCCATATGTAAAAGGAGGAAACTAGACCAGATGGCTTCTGAAGGCCCTTCCAACTCTACTCCCAGAAGCCTAGGTTTCAGAACCCTTCAGGCTGAGGAAGACATCTAGTAATGTGATGAGCTCACCCAAGGAAGCAAGCCCGAGAGAGGTCCGGAGACCTCAATCTGACCCCTCTACTAAGAGGACTTCGGGTTTCTTTGGGCTCCTACTGGTTTTAAATCCTACCACCCAGTCCTGCTACCTGACTAGTCTTGAAAGTATGGCTCCATAGGAAGAAATATTTATTTCTGTCTGGCCAACAGTTAGGAGGTTTTCATGGTCATTTTAACAAGTGGGAATCCACATCTAAGTTTCTGCATCAAAAACTCCCTTCCTGCTTCCCTTTCCACACTAGCAAAAATCAAAGGAATAAGAAAAATAATTTGGAGGAGGCCAAAGCAGAGAAAGCTCCCCTGTGGAAAGACAGCAGTTGTGCAGTGTTTGACTCCAAGGAGCATCAACTTAAAAAGACACGCCAATAGGAAAACACAGGAATAAACAAACTCCCTAACTGCTACAGAAAACCCACTACATCCAGGCTGACTCCCAAGGAGATCCAAAGGGCTTTGCGAAAAATGTCTGCATCTCACGAACCAGTACAGGTGGGCAAGTAAATCAAGATGTGCAGACCAGGAGTCCCCTGGCTGTCATTGGGAAACCAAGTCAGTGATTCTCAATTTACAAAGCCCCACTTTGTGCATCTCCCTTCCCTGTCCACACGGGTAGACACCCTCCCAAGACTCCAATCTAGACTCTTGCTGGTGTGGATTGCAACCATATCCATCCATGACTACCTATCCCAGGCCAGTCACCTGGCCACCAGCATCAGGGACTGTGCCCTGAGAGATTGCATTAACCCTTTCAGTCCTAGAATGCCAACTGTGATGACCCACTGCCAATCCCAGCCATACTTCCCTTTACTGCCTGGCTATCTTCTCCCAAGCTGCTTTGCTATCCACACATGTGTCCCTCACCTCAAGCCCCCTCCAGTTCTGGAATCTTTCCACTACATCTGTCAATCCTTATGACTCCACTCACCATCCTTCTCACTCTGCAATCCAAAATGTTCCTCCCTAGTCGTCCCTGCTCTATATACGTTGTCTTTCCCCATAGGAATTGTCTTTGGTTTTGCACTTGTATTTTCAGTGTTTGGCACACAGTAATCACTTAACACATGCTTTTTAATTCCTTCCTTTGTAACTCCTTACTTATACTGCCTTACAATCAGTTAACTGCTACCTTATACTTTGGGTGGTCCCTATATTAAATTCTTCAGAGACTTTAGTGCTCCTTAGCTCACTTAAGAACATCTATATGAAAAGGATGATCTTGACTTAAAAAGACTAAAGAAGAAGCAGTGTCACCTGCTCCTAGGTAGTGAGGGGACACACTACAGGTGCTCAAGGAGGTCTATCTTTTCAGACTTGGCCAATGCACTCATCTGTGGTCCTATTAAATGACAGTGATATAAAAAATGCATCGATAATTTTTCTTTTGTTAAAAAAGATGGCACTTTGTTGCAAAGAAAAGTTTGGGGCCAAAAGAACTGTGTTTTTCAAAAGCAATCCTAGCCCCTCTCCTCTTTCTGTTTAATTCTGTGCCCAGATCAATGTGCATTTGCAGTGTGTGTCCAAGGGATGGATAGATAGATAGATGATGTATATATGAATGTATATGTAGGGACATATACATATGTATATATACATATATAAATATACACACACATATTGATATGCATTGGTTAACTAACTTATTAAGTCATTTCTAGCATGTCTATATAGATATACAGGAAGATTTATACATCTATCTGTATGTGTGTAGATCTACACATGCATAGACAGCTTTGCACACACACAGACACACATGCTCATAGACTAGCTCCATGAGTATACCCCACACACACACCCCCAGAGGACATCAGTGCGTTATACCACATCATTAACTAACAACGAGGCCTCCAGAGTCACCTCCCCTTCCCCAAACTCGGAGGCACTTTATGGCCAAGGAAAACAGCTCCCAAAGCCACTATTGGAGAACTCCCTTATTTGGTCATCTTGGAAGCAGCTCAGCGGGCTCCCACACTGAATCAATATGGCATTTTTAGTACCAGATAGGATGGCCAGGAAGGTTTGGCTGATGTACCCTGTGGATCCAAGGATTCTTTGTTGTTCTGTAATTGTGTTCTGGCCTTGTTCTCCCATGAATGGGGACTGCACTATGGGGCTGGAAGAGATTAAAGTTACTTAGTCCTTCTCCTCCATCCCAGCTCAAAGGCAAGATAATAAATGTTTATTGACTGATGGAGGAATGCATCTTAATCAGAACAGGCATTAAGGGTTTTCTGGAGAAAAGAGACAGCCATCTTTACTAGACCACGCCAGTGTCTAAGGAGCCCTATTAGAGATCAGAGATTATTGCTTGTTCTTGCTCAGGTCTGTGGAAATACACCTTCTCAGCACCGGAGGAGTCTTAGAGAGGTGTCTAGAACACTGAGAGGTTGAGTAACTTACCCTGGATCATATAGCAAGACTGGATATTATAAATCATGCAAGCATGGAATCTCACAGTTGGAGAAACCATTCATCCAACCCATTCCCAAGCAGGAACCCTCTCTCTCAGTCAGACAATAATCAATAGACATTCACTAAGCACCTACTATGTGTTAGGCACTCTGTGAAAGGCAAATACTGTCTCTTTAAAACCTAAAGAGGAAAGATGATACATAAAACCTGTTGGGAGATTCTGCACCTGGGGCCCAGGATTTTGAGGTGTGTGTGTGTGTGTGTGTGTGTTTAAAACTACTTCAATACAGTTGGTTTCCTTTGTAATCCTCTGTATCTTTGAACTTTAAAAGCATGATTCTGATAAGGGGTTCATGGGCTCTACCACACTGACTGTCCAAGGAATTTATGACACACAAAAAGTTGAAAACCACCTACTCTACAATATTCCCCATCCAACTTCCAATTCTCTATAAATTCATGCTATCTCTTCATTTAGATTTCCAAGACAGAATCCATATTTGGGCTCATTGGATAATGATAATGGTAATAATATTAATTACCAAAAATAATAAAATAACACACAGCATTTATATATCACATTTTACATGTCATCTTATTTGAAACTCATAACATCCCTGGGAGGTAGTACTATTAATATCCCCATTGTACAGATGAGAGTCTAAGGCAAAGAGAGGCTAACTGACTTGTCTGAGCTCACACAGCTAATACGTTCCAGGCCGTGTGCTAAGGACTAGGATACAAAAAAAAAAAAAGGTAAAAAGACTGTTCTCAAGGAAGGGCTCACGGTCTGTATATGCTCAGAGTCAAGAGCCTTTTATCAGTGCTTGTCAATTTAAGCTGCTTGATGGCAGGTTCCTTGCCTTCCTTTGTATCCACAGAATTTAGCACAGTGAGGCATAGGTGCTTAATAAATACTTGTTGACTTGATCAACTAATTTATTAAAAGTCATCCCTAACATATCTGTAACATTTCAAGGTTTGCAATATAGGTCAGGCAGCTAGGTGGCACCATAGTGCATACAGCGTTGAGCTTAGAATCATCTTTTTGAGTTCAAATCTAATCTCAGACATTTACTAGCTGTGTGACCCTGGGCAAGTCATTTCACTCTGCCTCAGTTTCCTTATCTGTAAAAATGAGCTAGAAAAGGAAATGGTAAGCCACTGCAGTACGTCTGCCAAGACACGACTGAAACAACTGAACAATGATAAACTCTATATAGATTATATAATTGTAGGTGTGTGTGTGTATAGGCATATACACATATATGTAGGTCTATATGTACACATATGCATATATGTGTATGTATATATATATATGTATATATACTGTGTGTGCATATACGTGTATATGTCCGTGTGTACACACACACACACACACACACACACACACACACACTTCTTCAGTATTCACCACATCCCTGGGAAGTAGGTGCTATTATCAATTCTCATTTTATAGATGGAGAAAATGTGATTAGAAAAGATTGTGACCAACGTGCACTTTCATACAAGTAGCATCAAAAGTGGTAATAACATCAAGCTCATCTTTCTTTCCACTACAAGAAACTGCTTCGGAAGAATTAAGATTATCAGGATGAATGCTTAATCTTACCTGCTAAAGCAGGAGAAAAACTCTTTCTAAAGGACTTGAACACATAAGTTGTTAGCATATTCTAGTAAATGAGTCTTAATTACTTATTACAGCAAGTCCAACAAAACCTCTACTTGGACATCCTGTGTCTGCCATGGTTAACAATCTATTTGAAAGTAGTAAAATGGTATTTCCTCCTTCTAATGATTCAGACCAGCCTCACTAAACATTTACAAAGAGTCTTAGGGGAATAAGAACACTGTTCTCAACAGCTGGAGGGGATACAGTTTGCAAAAATTCTGAACTCTCTAGAGTTGTTACAAATTGGAGAAAGTCACCATCTAGGAAAGGAAGAAGAAAGAAAAAAACTGCTTCTCACACAGTATTTATAACCCTTAAACTGAAGGCTTGGGTCTGGTACAAAAGATGGTGAAGTTCCCTATCAGTTACTCTGGTTTGGTAGAACAAGACTCAGTGTCACTCCATGCTAGCTTGGATGTGAGGCCTCAGACAAGTCATCTGGTTTCTCTAAACCTCAGTCCTCCCATCTGTAAAATGGGAATAATATCTGCACACCACCACCTCCCAGAGTGGCTGTGGGGATCAAGTAAAATAACAAATAAAGGTATCTGTAAGCTATATAAACAGCAGATATCAACTGCACTGGTATTGGTGGTTGTTCAGTTGTTTTCAGTCCTATCCGACTCTCTTCCACCCCATTTGGGGTTTTCTTGGTACAGATCCTGGAGGGGTTTGTCATTTCCTTCTCCAGCTCACTTTACAGATGAGAAAACTGAGACAGAGTGCAGTGACTTGCCCAGGGTCACACAGCTGGTATGTATCTGAGGCCAGATTTGTACTCAGGTCTTCCCAAGTCCAGGCTCAGCACTCTATCTATTGTATATTAAGTCTCAATCCCAGATAGTAACCTTGGCAGGTTAGTATTGAAAAGATGGGCCTTTGTTTTCAGAGGAAGCTCTGGGTCAGTAAAGGAGCATTACAGTTTCCCCAAAGCAATCCAAGTCCACCGTCCTTCTCCTATTGAACACTAGACCCATCTGCACCTGCTGTCCCACATACACATTTTGATACACAAGTTCCCTAAAGCCCTTTGTAAGCAAGAGGTCAGCCTTATATTTGTCTAGGTATTAACCTTCAAGCCAATAAAACAAGGAGAAAAATCTTGGAAAGACACAGAATGAGAATTTCCCAATGAGAAAATGAATTCACGGTGCTGTAACAAACTTTAAAGCTTCTATAAATGCCAATAATAACAGTTATTATTACAGTTATTATGTTATAATTATTATAAAAATTATAATTGTGGTGATGAGAGTTTGAGTTGCTTTCAGCTCCTCCCTGGAGATCTCCCCATAATCTGTACTACCACTCCGAAGACTTAAGAAGGCCGTGAGAAATCCAATGAAAATGTTCCAAAAACCAACAATGACAAACTGATAAAAACATGCTAACTTTATTAGGGAGCTTTAGAGAATTCTTTCCCAACTCCACCTTGCTCCCCTGGCTACCTCCCAGTAAGCACTTCGGAAGACGTGGTACAAACATAAATATTTGCTTGATTTCAAGGAAAGTGCTGCACCAGCAAAGACAGAGATTAAAATCATAATTGTTCCTTCTTAAAACTCACCTTTTTGGTACATCTCTGTTTGGGAAAATGTCACAGCGCCCGGCAGCAGGGAATGAAAGCAAAAGCAAGTCATGTATTATTTAGGGTTTTATAATTGCCGGAAACTTAGCGCGTTTTCATTTGCTTTTTTTTTTTTTTCTTCCAGAATAGCCCTGGGGGATGAAGCAGGTAATAAATACAACTGCTTCCATCACTCTTTGGAGAGAAAGCTGAGGCTAAGCAGAAACTTGATCTGTCCCCAAGCAGAACCAAACATTGTCCAGTCAAGCTCTCCTGGATGGCCATCCCCCACCAGGATCCGTCCCTCATCCCTCCTCTCCTCCACTCTGAGCATCTCTTGTTTTCCTTAAAGCACAATTCGGGCTCCCACCTGAGACCTTCCCTTTTCCTCCCTCCCAGGTGCTAAGCCTTCCTTCCAAGTTACTCAGTAGTTAACTTTCAATGTATTTGTTGATTTCCCCTAAAGAATAGAAGCCACTTGAGGGCAGGAATTGTTTCATTTTTGTCGTTATTGTATCCCTTGCATCCAACACAGTGCCTGATATTTTGTTTCTTTTACCAGACCTGTGGTTACATGGTAACAGGTAATTCCTTAAGTGAGAAAACTCTGCAGATTCACTTTATAGTTTGCGTACTAGATACTGGAGTGAATTGCAAAGGGTCATCCCATCAGTATTTCTATACTATACTAATTAGTGTAGTGGATTAGTATAGCATATTATAATATATATAATACATTAGTATATATTAGAATGGAAGAATATATATGCTATGCTAATAAACACTGCTATACTAATCGGTATAGTATATTAGCATAGTATACAATAGTTTTGTATTAGTGTAGTGTAGTATAGTATTAGAATTGTACAGTATTAATATTAGTATAGAATAGAATAGCATTAGTGTAGTATTAGTAAAGTGTAATGTAGTGTAGTATAGTTTAGTATTAGTATAGTATTAGTACTAATAAAGGCAGAATTTGAACCTAGCTCTTCCTAGCTTTCAGAGTCTGACACAGAGTTTAATAAACGTGTTTAATAAATGAGTGCTTGTTGACTATTTACATTAAGTACATAGTTGAATTGTTTCCGTCCTGTCCAACTCTTCGTGACCTCATTTGGTGTTTTCTTGGCAGATATTAGAGTGGTTTGCCATTTCCTTCTATAGTTCATTTTTCAGATGAGGAAACTGAGGCAAACAGGATGAAGTGACTTGCCCAGGGTCACACAGCTAGCAAGTGCCTGATTTCAAGCCCAGTACTCTACACACTGCACCACCTAGCTGCCTTTTTATATATTAGGTGCATGGAGGACATGAAGTGAATTGAATTGCTTGGAATTGAATTAACTAAAATTGAATTGAATTGAAGGTTGCCTAGGAGCTGTCTCCAAGTCATAACCATTTATCTTTCACCCCACTGAGTACTAAATGATTTCACAAACTAAAAGGAAATAATGTGCTGATTTAAGCACTCAGACCTTGTATAGTTTTGTTGTGCTAATTTCTTTATAAACATAAGCAAAGTCATTTAATTAAAGGAATACCAATTTCACTTTTTCACATTTTGTTCTAATTATGGGTTGTATTTAAATTTCACATAACATAATTTAGTGCACCCAAATTAATACCAGCTTTACATGCTAGTGACTGCAGAACGTAAAGAGAGAAGGTTTGCCACGAGGAGCTTATCAGAAATGAGACTGAATGAGGTATCAGGCAACCTTTCCGACCACGTGGTAGGGTGGCTAACTTTATTTACACCCTTTTGCATTTGGGAATACTGAAACCCACAGACTATATACGAAACCTTGTGGGGGTCTCAATTTCTTCATGTTTAAAATGAGTAGGGTTAAATTGGATGACTACTGAGGTCCCTTCCTGCCCGAAATCTACAATCCTACCTGGTTATGAGAACCAAATCACACTGAAAGCAAATCAGAGAATGTTAAGTCCTGCTTACTTAATTACTCACAATTGAGCAACCTCTCTCACCTTTTCTTCTAAAAAAAAATGTAGTACAGTTTAGTATTAATATTGTATAGTATGATATAGTATGATATAGTATAGCAAGTATAGTAGTATAGCATGGTATGGCATGGAATAATACAAGATAGAATAGCATAATATTAGTATGGTATGGTATAGTATAATATTAATATAGTAGAGTATGGCATGGGTATCGTATAATATTAATATAGTATAGTATGATATGGTATTGTATAGTATAGAATGGAATAGTACAGATGCTATACGAATATACACTACTATACTAATTTGTATAGTATATTAATATAGCATACAATAGTTTTACATTAGTATGGTATAGTATTAGTGTAGTATATATTAGAATTGTATGGTATTAATATTAGTATATTATAGAATAGAATAGTATTAGTATAGTATAGTATTAGTAAAGTATAATGGATATATATTAGTAAAGTAAAAATATATACATTAGTAATACATTAGTATACAATTAGTATATACATTTACAATTAGTATGGTATGGTATTGGATATAGACTAGTCAAGAATTCTTAATTTGGGCTCCATTCACTTGGTTTCTTTAAAATAATTGTATTTCAATATAATTAGTTTCCCTTTCATTTTATGTTTTTTTTTAAACATAAGAAAGGGTCTGTAGATTTCACTAGGCTGCCATAGGAGCCCAGACATACAAGACATACAATTAGTATATACATATTACAATTAGTATATACATTAGTATACATATAAAATATATATATATATATTAGTAAAGTATAATGTAGTATACTTTAGTATTGGTATAGTATTAGTACTAGTATAGAGTATTAGTATTATAGCATAGCATAATATAGTATTAGTATAATGTAGTATAATATAATCTATTATTAGTACTAGTATAGTATACAATAAAGTAGTACTAGCATAGTAGTATTAGTGTAGTGCAGTATTAGCATAATATAGGATTAGAGCCTATGGTATAGTATTAGGATAGTATGGTATTAGTACCATATAGTATACAGTAGTATTACTATAATATAGTTTAATATTGGCATAAAATACCATAGTATTAATACTAGTATAGTATGTATGCAGCGTATAGTACAGTACCATGAAAAGAGTACTCAGTTTGGAGCATAAGAACCTAGGTTCAAATACCCATTCTGGCACCAATCACCAATGGGACCTTGGGTAATTCACTCCAACCCTCTATAAAATGAGGAGGTCAGACGAGATTGTTTCATGTCTCCCCTCCCCCTCGCCCCGCCCAGGCCAGCTCCACTCAAGCTCTAAGTCGATATCACAGTTAGAAGCCACCTTAGTGTTCATCACACAGTCAGGGATTGTTAAACTTTTTTTGTATCCTGGACCCCTATGGCAGCCTAGTGAAATCTGCAGACCCTTTCTTATGTTTAAAAAAAAAACCATAAAATGAAAGGGAAACTAATTATATTGAAATACAATTATTTTAAAGAAACCAAGTGAATGGAGCCCAAATTAAGAATTCTTGACTAGTCTGACCTCCGTCGTTTGACATATTGAGAGGCCCAGATAGGTAAGCACATTTTAGAGCCTGAGGAAGAATTACTCCCAGATCCAGGGTTTTGGGATTTTGTTTTTTGAGAATTGCTGATCTCATCATTTACCAACTAAATAATGGTCGAACGCATATAAGTGAATTCTTCATTGACGACTAAAGATCCTAAAAGGTCTTAGTGAGTATCAGAGCACATTCATCAAAGGCAAATTTCAGTTGTTCATACTGAACAATGAACATCAAAATCTATGTCTGGAAGGAACTTTTTGGCCCTCTAGTCCAGCCTCCCCTGGTTTTACAGATGGGGAAATTAAGGCGCAGAGAAGTTATGTCAGATTATACAAGTAATAAGTGAGGGGTCAGAATTTGAACTCCGCTCCTGTGACTCCAAGTTCAATGGGAAAAGACTTAGAGATACAAATATAATTTGGTTTTTTAATTTAATTTTTTAAAACTTTAATTCCTCAACGACAACAACAAACACTCAGAAGGGAAAAGACTATGGTTCTAGTTTCATCTCAGCCCCCTTTCTGCTCTGGGCTTCAGGTGGTCCACTTTACTATCCTCTGGACATGACCTTTTTTTCCTTGGGAAATGTCACTTTTCTTTAAAAGCAGATCTTAGGATCAAAGTGGGCAGAGGAATATGTTGTCTGTTTCAATGTATTAGATCATGGAGGTTACCTGAGGGTATCATAAGGTTCAGATTTATCTTTCTACAATCAGCACCTAACAGAGTTGCCTGGTGCCTAGTAGGTTGGTACTTAATAAATGTTTGATTGATGCTGTTATATTGCTTCTCTTCTCAAGGGATGAGAGGGGAAGGGAGACAGTTTGGTAATTAAAATTTTTTTACAATTAACGCTAAAAAAAATTTACACATAACTGGGAAATATTTCATGAACTAAATATAAAGATTTTTTAAAAAAATTTTAAATGCTTGATTGGTTGCTGTGTATATGAATTCATTGATTGTTAGAGCTAAAAAGGGCACTGTTGGATCGTCTAATCAAACCCATTCATTTTTGCAGATGAAAAAGAAAAAAAAAATTGTTGACCTAGGTCAACACAGCTAATTGATGGCAGGCCAGTTCAAGGATATGGACAATACTGACTGCATAAAGCCTAGAACCAAGAAGACCTGAGTGGAAATCCAGCCTCAGACACTTACTAGCTGGGTGACCCTGGGCAAGTTACTTAACTACTGTCTGCCTCAGTTTCTCTATCTGTAAAATGGGGATCGTAATAGCACCTACCTCCCAGGATTGTTATGGCACACAGTAGAAGCTTAATAAATACTGTGTTTCCTTCCTCCCGGCTTTCAGTTTAGTCCTACATCTGTCCCATTCCACCAAGTTTGTATGCTACCAAACCAGTGCTGGTAATTTTAAAATAGCCACTCTAGAAAACCTAACTGTTCTTTTCTCCCCATCATCCTGATCCCAAGCTCCACCAGAGTCAATTTATGACTCAGTCATTTTGTGGCCTAAGCAGGAAAGTGTCAGCTAACTCTGGTGCCAGCACCCGTCTCAGAAGCTGTTAATTTTCAGTGTGTTAGTGTCCAGAGTTGTCTGAAAGTAATTAGAGTAGCAAGCTACTTATTACTCACCCATTGCAAGATTGAGAATCAGTAGATAACAATGACAGGAAAATTATTAAAAGGAGAATTTATCTAACAGCACCTACGAAGACCAACTGTCATGGAACTATCAGAATAAAATTAAAAACTCCGACTAAGAGTTACTAAGAAAAAAGGCCTTTTACACATTGACTAGAGGGCATATGTAGTATCTCGATAGGAGAGTTATCACCATGAAGGAAATACTTGTCTTACACTTTTCCCTTTCTGAACCCATCATGGTGGCTGTTAATTTTCTGTGTGTTAGCATCCAGAGTTGTCTGTAAGTAATTATAGTAGCTAGCTACTTATTACTCACCCATTGCAAGGCTGAGAAGCTATAGATAACAATGACAGGAAAATTATTAAAAGGAGAATTCAGCCCCTAGGAAAACCCACTGTCATGGAACTATCAGAACAGCAGCAAAAACTCTTAACTAGGGGTTAAAGATCAGGTGTAACCGTGTTGTGAAAGGCTTTGAATGCCAAAGAAAAGTGTTTGTACTTGATCCTAGAGATAATAGGGATCCACGGAGCATTTTTTTTTTTTTGGCAGGAGAGTGACATGGTCAGACTTACACTATAGAGACAACAATTTGGGAGCTGTGTAGAAGAGATTTGAAACAGAGAAAGCAACTAGGAGGTTGTCACAAAAGTCTGGTTGAAAGGTGATGAAGACTTAAAGCATGAGGGTGACCATGTGAGTACAAAGAAGGGACCAGGTACAAGAGATATTGCAACCTTTTTTTAAGTATGGGGAATCCCTGGACATAATTGTAGGCAGTAAGAAATGAGTCAGTGACTGAAGACTACTACGGTGAATGAAGCATGGGCCCAGGCACTCATTGTGTCTTTATGTGGGCTGGGTCCCTAGGTACATAGATGGAGAGAGAGAGACAGAGGCAGAGAGACAGAGACAGAGACAGAGATAGAGAGAAGATGGAGAGACAGATGGAGAGAGAGAGAAAGGGATGAGATGGATGGACAGAAAGGCAAGCAGACGGACAGATAGATGGATGGACAAAGAAACGGATGGATGGATGGATGGACAGATAGATAGATAGATAGGCACTAGAGGTGAGATGAACGTAGATATAGAAATAGGTGAGAGAGAGAGGAATGAGAAGGATATAAATATAGAGATATACCCTCACCCTATACACACTCCAAAATATATCTATGCACTGAACCTTCCTTCTCTCACCTAGCAACCCCGCTGCCCATTTGGCCTTGGCAAAGATCAGAGTGCAGGATTTCTTTTCACTCCTCCCCTGAATTCACACCACCTGCCTCTCTTCCTCTCCCTATCCCCCTCCCCCTTCATGCCTGGCAGCTGCTCCTGGCTCTCCCACATGGCACAGATGAATATGGCTTTGATAGTTTTCCAGAAACAAAGCTTCCACCCCCAACCACTCCCGGGAGAGGCCCTGCTGCAACTGGGTGATGTAAAGCCATCAGCCTTCAACTCCATGTAGGGTCCTAGTGGAACCCATGAAACTTTACATCACACTTCCCCAGTGAGTGGGGCGATGCAGGGAATTGATGGCACTTTCTGTGTGGGGCTCTCTGTTATAGATAATTTATTTGTGGGGGCTATCTTCAGTCGTCCTGGCCTATATCTGGCCACTGTATCCAGATGGCTCAAGAGGAGAAAGTGAGGCTGGTGACTTTGCACAGACATGCCTCACATAAATTCGATTCACTTGCAAGTTGTGGCATCACCTCCCTGATGTCACGGTCCTCTTAGAGAATGAAGGACACAAAACAACAATTCATTTGTATGTATCTCCCTAGTCCCTGAACCTTTCTAATAAAGAATGGTCCTATTTCTCATATTCTGTAACAACCCCACTGTCCTTTAAAGAAGAGAGAAGAGGGTCCTCTGGCAGCCCTAAACTCAAATCTTTTAAAATACCATTCCATGCTTTCTAACTTTACCTCAGAGTCCTAAAAGTATATAGATTAGCACACATATGTGTGTACATGTATATGTACAGTATGTGTATTTTATTTTAGTGAGTAATATGAATATATGTGCATATATACATGTATGTTTAATTCATAGATTTATTGTGTTGGCTATATATCTCATTATGGATATATGTATGTTATGTTTGTGTATATATAGAGTATGTATTTTGTGGAAATTTATTTAAATGAATATGCTTATTGTGTTGGTTATATATCTCTGTGTATATGTATACATATGAGTATGTAAGTGTATATTTATGTAATTTATGTGTATGCATATAGAATATATGTATATGAACACATGCACCTAGATGTGTAAGTATGTATTTATACACATACGCATATGTGTACACAGACATGTGTGCAAATATTTCTACATACACAGGTAGATATATGAAACTTTTCAGCATCTCAAGCAATTCTTCATACCAATAAAATTTCTGCCCCTTCCACTCCTGTCTGAAAAGGTCTATATATAAATTAAAGTTTTCTTTGGATGATTCATCAAGACCTATGCTTGAACCTTGGCTTTCAAAGATGGGATCATAGACTGTGTGTCCCTCACTCAAACACCTGCCTAGTTAAATTTAGAGAGGCTCAGATCATCAGACCGGGTTCAAGAGAATAGACTTCTCTACCCCTGAAAGTTGTTAAAATTTTCTTCCCAAATATAGAAATGTAATGTTTTCAAAATTACATTTCCTATAAATATTGAAGTGTGTGTATGTGTGCATAGTATATACATATATATAATGTGTGTGTACACATCTGTATGCATAAAATATCTATAGAACAGACACACATATTCCAGTTAATCTTTTCTACTCCTTTAAATATAGCTCATGAATCTGGGCTGGGCAGACGCCCAGTCTGGGTACACTTAGTCCTCCTGTGTTCTATGACCTGGGTCACAGCAAAAATTGTTCTAGTTTGCCTTGGATTAAATTCCCACCAAAAAAAGGTTCAGTTCCTTCCAATCAGCCTGCTTTCATTCCATCTCCCTCGCCAACTTCAATTGAAAACCTCTCCTGAATTGATCATACTCCTCTTGATAGCCAGGAAGCCCTGGGCTCATCAGGAAGAACTCTAAGTTGTTATCAGACCAAGGTCCTTTCCAACCCTCTGCTAATAAAGGAGCATTCCATATCACCATCAGAGGCCTAGCACTTTTAACAGGAAACTATCCAGTGATGTCTGCTTGGATGAGCAGCCTCAGGAGCTAGGCGGGTCAAATGTCTTGGACAGACACCACAGATGGACCATGAGTTGGGTCTGGAATTGAGGAGGAGAGGATGAAGAATGAGGGGGAGGAAGCAGAGAAACAAGTGAAGGAGGAAGAGGAAAGTGACCCAGATAATCCTAAAATGCTCCACTATCGCTTTTCAATACTAGAAACAACCATGGAGGGCTTTGGTCCCACTTCTGACACTTTTGGGGGACCCTGGGCAAGTCATCCAACTTTCTAAGACTTTAATCAATTCTCCAAAACTGTAAATTGCAGAACAGCTGATAATCTATATTGGTATGGGGTGGATATGGTCATCTGGAACTTCCTATAGGAATGAAATCACATGTATCCAAACAGATAGATCTAGAGAGACACAGAGACACAAAGAGAGATAGAGATGGAGATGGAGAGATGAAGATAGAGATAAGATGGAATTAAGATAAAAATTAGCTAGAGATGTGTGTGTCTATAGATCATATATTAGAATGTAAAGTCCTGAGGGGAGAGATTGTCATTCTTTGCATTTTATGTCCTTAATACTCACACAATATCTGGCATATAGCAGATATTTTAGAAATGCTCACAATTACCTGATGGTTTATACAAATATATATGCCATATATTAATCTTGTGGATACTTTATATTGTATAGGTACTTTATATATATATATATATATATATATATATATATATATATATATATATATGATGCTTCAAGTATGGAATTTATGAAATGTCATAATTGCAGGAAAATCTAATTTACAGGTGACTGAAAAGACAATTGCCCCCCTTTCCCAACAGTGGTCAAGGTATATGATGAGTTTCCAAAAGCATTCCAAATACTCAATATCTACAGGAAAGACTTCTCCAATTCACTAATAAGAAATATGCAATTTACATAAATCTCGAGGCTTCACTTCACACCCATCAAATGGGCAAAAGTGACAGAAAACAGAAATAAACAATGTTAGAGCGGATACAGGACGACAAGAACATTAATACCTTGTGAGGTACAGCTATGACTTGGTCTAATCTGGGAATCAATTTGAAAATATGGGAGGAAAGTCATTAAACTGTTCATACCCTTTGACTCAGATGTGGGGCATATGCCAGCAAGGAAAGTCGAGGACAGAAAGTAAAGGTCTCTATTCCAAAAAAGAGCGGCTAGATGGTGCCAGAGCACCAGGCCTGGAGTCAGGAAGGCTCATCTTCCTGAGTTCAAATTTGGACTCAGACACTTGCTCTTTGTGTGATCCTGGGTGAGTCATTTCACCTTGTTTGCCTCGGTTTCCTCATCTGCAAAATGAGCTGGAGAAGGAAATGGCAAATCACTCTTGTGTCTTTGCCAAGAAAACCCCAAATGGGGTCATGAAGAGTCAGACACTGAAACGATCCAACAACAAAATATTCATAGCAGCCTATTTTGTGATACCACAGAAAAGCGGGGGAGAAGCCCTTCAACTGGAGACTGGTTGAAAAACTGTAGTATATGAATACCACAGGATGTTACCGGTGTACTCAGAATGAGAAACTCAGAGAAGCATAGGAAAATTTCTATGATCTGATGAGGAGTGAAATGTGCAACACTAGATACAAAGTAATTTACAAAAATGTAAATGACAACAATAAGGAAACATCTTTGCACAGTAGAAGTATAAGGTAAAATAATTAGTATAAAACCAAAAGGCAATAAAGTTTTTTTAAGGCAATTGTATATTGTATATCTACATACATATATATATATGTACAAATATACATATCGATATAATTATATATCTATAATGTAAACTCCTTGGAGGCAATGAAATATCTCTTTTTTCCTCTGTTTCTACAGTGTAGCTCTTCTATAAATATCTGTTGAGTTTTCCTTCAGATCAGTTGATGAAACGGTGATTTTTATCACTTTCTGGAACTTTCTGCACCAAGGTAGATCATCACCTTCTTTGCTCTTTTTAATCTCAGAGAGTTACTTGCAGTCATTGAAAATGACTTAACCAAGGTCACACAGCCAGGGTGCATCAGAATGAATCTAGGTTTTCCTGACGTTGTCCTCTATCTACTATGCTATCCTTTCTGGTTGAATGATAATGAAAGACACACGATAGGCCTATTAAGTAGGTCACAAAATATCATCAACAGAGATCCATGAGTGGGGCACAGTATCAAACCCAGCTTCGGACACCTGTAGGACCAGTGATGGTGACAAGGACCTAAACGAAGATGATGGTGCAAGGAAAGATGGGTGGGCCATGAGAAACACCTGTTGTTACCTCCACCAATGCTCTCTTCTATACCCATCCCTCCATCTCCTTTTCCCATTTTCCCTGTTCACTCCTTCCAAAAGACCCAGGGAAATGCCAGGAATTCATGGTATCAATAAAATATAGTGACCTCTAAATAATGGGATTCAAGTCATACTTTTCAGAATCTGCAGAAAGTCTGTCTCCAAAAACAAAACTTTGCCCAGCCTGGATTCAGGAGCCCATCTATATTAAACAAAATTTGGTCCGCTTCTGGTTAAGATGGTTCAGATCCAGTTCTGTTTAAAGTCAAAAAGGTGGTGCAAAGCACAAGAGGCCCTTTTCCACCTGAACACTGCCTGAATCTAGAGAAGACTTGGTAGGTCTGAAATAGCAGTTTCTTCAAAATGCAGTGTGTATCCAAAGCCACCCTTAAGATCAATGTCCCAAATGGAAGAAAAGAAGCAAGGCATGGAAGATAAGAGCACTAGTCCTGGAGTCAGGAAGACTCATCTTCCTGAGTTCAAATCTAGTTTCAGACACAGACCAACTGTGTGACCCTGGGCAAGTCATTTTACTTGTCACAGTTTCCTCCTTGATAAAATGGGATGAAAATGATAGAACCCAGCTCAGAGAGTAGTTGCGAGGATACCATAAGGTATTTTGTCGTTGTGCAGATGTTTCAGTCATGTCCAATTCTCTGTGATCCCATTTGAGGTTTTCTTGACAAAGATACTGGAGGGGTTGGCCATTTCCTTCTCCAGCTCATTTTACAGATGAGGAAACTGATGCAAACAGGGTTAAGTAATTTGTCTAGGGTCACCTAGCTAATAAGTTTCTGGGGTCAGGTTTGAATTCAGGTCTTCCTGACTCCAGACCCAGTACTCTATGCACTATGGCACCACCTAGTTGCCCCAATATAAGTTAAGCACTTTGTAAAATTCTATATAAAATGTAAATATATGTAAAAAAGTTCTATAAAAATATTACCTAGCTCAATAAAGCTGCCTTTGGGAGATATCTACCTTGGCAAAGAGGTAGCACAGCTCAGAAAGCTTAGCATGACACAGTCAGGAACATCTAAGTTCAAACCTTACCAACTAAGCAATCCTAGACAAGTTACTCAATTTTCATTTGAAGGGGGTGAACTTAATGAACTCAGTGGGGTTGGGGCACAGTCATTTATTAATTTTCTTTTATGTGCCAGACATTGTGCTAAGTGGCTAACAAATACTAACTTGCAGGGTCCTTTCCAATTTTTAGTTTATGAATCTCCCTAAGAACAGATGGGCATAGCCTTGGAGCCAGGGCTCTCAAAAAATCTTTTTTGCTTCATGAAGCCCTTGACTAGCCTAATGAAGACCATGGACTCCTTCTCAGAATTATAGTTTTAGATGCCTAAAATAAAATCCATAGGATTACAAAGCAAACCAAAGTAGTTACCAAATATTTTTCCTGAATATGTATTTATCATCAAATAGTTGCCAAAAAAAATTTTTTTAATCAAGTTCATGGTCCCTAGGCCTTCCCAATGCAATCCTCCTGCCTCATGACCCATTTAAACATCTTTTTTTTTTTTTTTGATAGAAGAAAAGAAAGAAATATAAGCAAAGTCCTGGAGGATCCTGGGGGGTGCTGGAAGAGGTCTTTAAATTGCAGAACACACAATGTCTGCTTATTTTCTCCTCCAAATTTCTTGACACTGTGCTATAACCACAATGATAAGAATCTGTCTTGCCCTGCTCAGGCTTGAATTCCTGACTCACCTAGGAGGAAAAAAAGAATCTTGACATTCTTGGATCTCCATGGGAACTACAAATCCTTCCCTCATGATACCTACTGAAAAGCCATGTCCAAGGATGAAATCTCAATCCCTTCGATCCCGGATGGGGACATAGGCTGCAAGGGGAAAAGGGATGGATATAAGGCGTAAGAAGACACCGATGCTGCTGACCAATTCCTCTTTTCTGGACACATTTCTCTAGGTTTTTAGTGACATTGCTCGCACCTGGCTCTCCTCCTCCCTATCTGACTATTCTTTAGCAACATCCTTTACTGGATAACCATCTATGCCCTGACCCCTAAACCTGGATATCCTGACCCATTTTTCTCCCTCTGCAAGTCTCTCTCTTGGTCACCTCATCACCTTCCACGGGTTCAATTTTCCCTCTATGCACCTGACTCCAACATCCATATGCCCAGCCTTAGTCTCTCTCCTGAGTTCTGTGATGAATGAAAAATCCTGAGAGACAGAGTTTCTGGATAATTAAAAACCAATGTATTAATTAGGATAGCTAATAATCAATAAATTGATGATCATCTGTCTCCATAATCAAAAACAAAAACACGAAGAGACTGCAAACTTTAATATACTTTTGGAAAAGGGGGTGCCCCTGAAAGATGAAAATCACCCCTTATTGGTAAACAATAAAAGGTTGGGCATTTAGATGAGGAGATGGGCAATGTCATCAGTTCCCCTCCCAGAGACTTAGATACTCCAGCAATCCAGACCGAGAAATTCATCTCCACCTAGACCATTGGCCTTGTGAGCTGGATGCAAGGTCATCCAGAGCAAGAATTTACCTAGATTAGATTCTGTTTACACTTCAAATAGAAGTGAAGTCTCCTAGTTGGGTGGGGTCCTCAAATACCCTGAGGTTTAGGGCCATTTCCTTTATCAACCATGGCCATCTGAGACTGACTCGTCCCAGAATAAAGAAATAAAGGATTAAACATAACTGGATCCTAACTTAATAACTGATTATTAATATAATAGAAAATTAAGATCCCTCACTTCCAAAGCATTTATTAGGTATCTACTAATTTTGAAACATCACATTAAGAATCAGCAGCACTGAGACAAAAGCAAACAAGCCTGCCCTCAGGAAACTTTTCACCAACTGTTTGTTGGAAGTCTCCAAATAGCCCATCTCAAGCTCAGCATGTCTATGGTGGGACTCATCATCTCCGACTCCTCCAGCCTTCCCTGCTTCTTTAAAGGACACTAACATCTTCCAGTCACCCACATTTACATTCTGGGAATTACCATCAGACCTCATTCTTGGTCTGTGGTCAAATCACATCTGATCTCTCACGCCCATCCCCTTTCTCTCAACTCACGTGGGCACCACCCTACTACCTCATTACCAAAATTCAATTCAACATCTACCGTGTGGCAAACACTGTACTTAACACTAGTAACACAAAAACAAAAAACTAACCAGTCCCTGCCTTTAAGGCGCTTACATTCTACTCCTTACTTAAACTA
The DNA here is from genome assembly GCA_023548195.1 of Bettongia penicillata ogilbyi. Classification (NCBI taxonomy): domain Eukaryota; kingdom Metazoa; phylum Chordata; class Mammalia; order Diprotodontia; family Potoroidae; genus Bettongia; species Bettongia penicillata. The sequence continues at coordinate 704,880 of JAJHZJ010000284.1, forward strand.
CAGGAACAGTCTCCTACTTGGACCCCAGGCTGCTAGTTTCTCTCCTCTCCAGTTCATCATCCACTCCATAGCAAAGTAATCTTTTTAAAGTATGTGAAGAAGGGAAGGCTTCATGGAGGAGGTAGCTCTTGAGATGAATTGTGAAGGAAATGATGTGGAGGTGAGGAGAAGCACATTCCAGGTGTGGGGAACAGCAAAGTCACAGAGGCAGGAATTAGTATGGGAGGGATTGTAAGGTCAGTTTGCCTGGACTAAAGGGAAATAATATCTAATAAGACTGGAAAACCAGGTTGGAGAAAGGTCGGGAATAGGATTAAATAGAAAGGGAGGAGATGTTGAGGAGGTAAGGCAGATGACACTTTTTTTTTTTTTTGCAGTGCTATGAAAAGGGTACAGACTTCATCTAACGGCACAGTAGGATGTAAGCTTCTCGAGGAAGGGACTGTTCCCTTTCTGGGTTGTATTCCTAGCACCTTGCACCACAAATGTTTGGTGAATAAATGATGAATCCTAAAAGGAAAGAAAATAGTAGGCCCTCTAAGGAATGACCTTATAAATCTTTTTATTCTTTGAATCTCACTTGTTGTCTCATCATAGATCATAAGACATAACAGGTCTACAGCTAAAAGAGAACTAGAAACCATCTAGTGCATATGCAGATGAGGCAACTGAGGCCCAGGGAAATTAAGCGACTTTCCCAGAGTCGTACAACTAGTATGGCAGAATTTCAATCCAGGTCCTTCCTGACTCCACATCCAGCACTCTAACCATTTCTCCATACTGACCTTTAGAAAGACAGCATGATTAGGTGATTGATTAATAGATGAGAGACAAAAAGATGGAGAGGGAGACAAAGAGAGACAGAGAAACAGAAACAGAGAGAAATAGAGAGACAGAGAAAAAGAGAGAGAGAGAGAGAGAGAGAGAGAGAGAGAGAGAGAGAGAGAGAGAGAGAGAGAGAGAGAGAGAGAGAGAGAATGTCTTAAGTGCTTTCCATGTGTCAGGTCTAAGCTAATCACTCTCTCAACCTCTATTAACCAGAAACCTCCTTGAGCTTTACCCCTCTGTTGTTGACAGTTCTTTCTAAAACAGCCTGAGTTTCCTCGCTTGCCTTAGCAAGTCCAGCTCAGTAAAGATAATTGAACCATTCTTTGACAATTCAGACTCTATCTTGCAGCACCTTCAGGGGCAGCACTCAGAACATTAATTATGATTGTCCAGGACTGCAGATGTGAGTATAAAAGGTGTACAAAATGTATTCATTCATTCAACAAACACTTATTAAGTGCCCAAGGCTCCAAATCAGATGCTGATTGAATCAGAAAATGTGTATTGATTCTAGAAAATACTTCCCTTAAAAAAGAATAATCCTGTGCAAGCTTGTTTTCTTTCTTGTAAAAGTCAAGTATATTGGAAGGTTTGGCTATCTGAGGGTTCAAGCTGTAAGTAAATAAGGTTCTGCTAATGTTCATTTCAATCCAAGTGGAGGAATCCAAGCACCAAGTCCCTTCACGTAATACTATGACATTTGTATAATACTAGTTATCAGTTATAGAGTACTTTAAAATTTGCAAAGCCCTTTATACATCATATCTTATTTGATCTGTACGACCTGACTCTGAGATAGGTGCTGTTATTATACCCATTTTACAGATGAGCAAACTGAGGCAGACAGCGGTTATGTGCCTTGAGTTCACATTGCAAAGAAGTATCTGAGGCTGAATTCCAACCCAGGTCCTTGTGACTCAGGGTCCACTATACCACCAAGCTGCCTTAGTCTTAAAAAAAAAGTTTAATTTTGTTTTTGGTTCTTTTTTAGCAGGTACCACCCTGTACTAGAGCTGGGCTATCTCCGGAGAAAACAAAGTTGGTCTGAGCACAAGGAAAGTCACAACTGGGAGTAGAAATGCTAAGAGACCCATCCTGGAGGGGCTCACTCCTTCCCTTTAAAATAAAAATGATATTTCACCAGGCATACTGCTGAAAAGAGTCATCATATAAAGAGGTATGACACAGGCTTAAATCCCCCTTTCTGCCTCCTCCAGACGCTGCTCACTCCAGTAAGTCTGGGTCAAGACAAAGATGGAGCAAGTCAAGTGTAGTCCAATCTCAATTATCCATGGTGATTCATCGATAATACAAAGACCTTATCCAGTGGGATTTTTAAGGCATTATTCTTTTCCCACAACACTTAATATGTCTAATTCCATTTGACTGAATAATAACATGGCTAATCCTAGTTGCCTGCAGTCAGGGAGAGTGGGTACTGGACCGGGTTCAGAGTCAGGACCACGTGGGTTCAAATCTTACTATCTAGCTAGATGCCACTGGGGTGCAGAGTACCTCACACTTCACTGCTAAGTCATAGATTGGAATCACTGCAGAAGCCCCCTTGCTGAGGAAAACATGGATTTCACTCAATTGAAAGTAATATTAAAATGAGTCTTCTAAGCTGTAAGCATGGCATTGACAATGCAGGTCAAAAACACCTATAGGGGCCGCTAGGCCCCACATTAAATATTTGCCTTGCATAAACCACAAATTGGAAATTGGGAGACTGACCAACTCCGGTCATGCTTAACCCCTTCCAAGCCAATGGGAGGAACCCTGTTGGATCCAACCACCCACCAGGTGCTAGATGCTGGGGACAGAAAGGCAATATGAAAATCAACCCTTGTCCTAGAGGGGCTTCTATTCTACATAAGACACACCAAACAAACATAAAAGACAGAAACAAATTTGAGGATGAGAAAGAGGAAGCCTTGTGTTACAGACAGAGACAGATAGACACCTCCCATACAGATTGGCCACATGTCTCTGGGTAAAGCATGCAACATCTCAAGGCCCAGAGCAAATCTCAAAGACTCTAAATTTATAAATTACACAGCCAGCATTGGGACAGGGAATTAGAAAAGGAAATTTACCTAAAACAGGAGTTTTCTATACCAGTGCAACCATAGGTCAAGTTCAGATTATATTTGTGTATGTATATGTGACTGTATAGAACTTGACTTGTATGTGCATGACTTGACCTATATATATATATATATATATTTATATATATTTTTTGCACACATGTATATGACTTGACTTCTGTATGGTATGTATATATGTGTATAGTGTTTCTGTGTATACTATAAATACAGGCTAAGTCCAATAGTGTTATATATGTTATGTATGTTGTATGTATGAGTATGTATGTATGAGTATGTTCATGTGTATATGGTGTTTATATACTATATATACAGGCTAAGTCCTATAATGTTAGATATGTTGTGTATGTTGTAGGTGCCTCTGTGTGTGTGTGTGTGTATGTGTACACAGCTAGGTGGTAAAGTGGATAATGTGCTTGGCCTAGAGTCAAGAAGACATGCCTTCTTCAGTTCAAATCTGTCCTCAGACACCTCCTAGCTGTGTGACCCTGGGCAAGTCACTTCACCCTGTTTGTCTCCATTTCCTCCTCTGCCAAATGAGCTGAAGAAGGAAATGGCAAATCATTCCAGTATATTTACCAAGAAAACCCCAAATGACGTCACAGAGTTGGAGAATACTGAACAACAATATGTATCTAGTCCTATAGTGGGACTTACTTATATCTATAAATCAATACATGGATGTTTAGAACCTGCTGAGCATTTTAATAGCACTTTCCCCATCACATACACAAACATATGTCTATACACACTTAAACACATGTATGCACACATACATGCATGTCTATACATACACATACAGCAAATGGCAGGGATTATTCTGAGGAGTGAGGGACAGAAAGTTTGCAGAGGCAGACAGATGCCACATTGCAAATAACTTTAAATGCCAGGCAGAGGGGTCTGTATTTCATCCTAGAGACAATAGGACTGGCATATGATTACCCATATATGACCATTTATTTCTCTGGGCCTTCTTTCTCATCTATAAAATAAAATTGAGCCAGATTATCTCTAAAATCCTTTGGGGGGTATAGTATCATAGACATAGTGGGTGGAACATTGAACTTGGAGTCAGGAAGACCTGAGTTCAAATCCAGACTTAAAAATGTATTGGATGTGTGACCCCCAACAAATCATATAACTACTCTATGCCTCAGTTTCCTTATCTGTGAAATAAAAGGGTTGGACTCAATGGCCTCTAAGAGCCTTCTGTCTCCATGCTAGCCTCGACTGAGAACAAACCTTAGAGGTTAAACCCCTAATGTTAGCAAATGAGTAAACTGAGGCCCAGAGGGTTTAAAAACTTTGCCCAAAGTCACACATGTAAGGGGTTAGAGGCAGAACTTAAAACCATCTCCTTGGACTCCAAAGTCATACTCTTTCCCAGGTACTGTGTGACCTGGACAAGTCACTTAATCTCTGTTTGCCCTGGTCTCCTTATCTATCAAATGAGTATAATAACAGCACCTATCCCCCAGTGAGTATCAAATGAGATAATGTTTGTAAAACAATTAGCACAATGCCTAGCCCACAGTAAGCACTATATAAATATTATCTATTATTATTAATTATTGCTTAACATTAGCATTCTGTAGTCCCTCTGGTTTTTTAGATTCCAATCCTGAATACTCAGAATTCCGAGCCAGAAGGCAAAACTCTTATTCCTTTTGAAGTCCCCAGGCCGACAGGGCCAGTTATACCCACCTTGAATAAACTCACCTCAATGCTAAGAAAAAGCTGGGGGAAATATTTTTAAATGGGGCAGCTACTCACGATTGTCCCTTTTAATTAGATGGCTCACTTCTCTTTCAAAGTCTTTTCAGTATGCTTCCCCAACTCACCCCACACCTCCACAATCTCCTCTCTGCAACTCCCCTTGAGGACCTGGTGGGTATTTTACTAGAACTCTCCCCACCAGACGCGAGGACAGAAGGGCTCTAATTAGAAGCTGTTCTGACAATGACTACAGAAAAATGAGGGGCTATTAATCTGGCTTATCACAAAAACGCATTGGCTCCAGGACTTTCATCCTCTATCTAGTCTGGATCACGGTTCTTCACCGCTGTGTTTGTCCTGGACCTCTCTGACTGTCTGGTGAAGCCGGGTTCCCCCTCCCCCAAGGAGGTTTTTAAATCAGTGGAGGAAATGCTCAATTTCAGTTCTAGATGTCATTCCCTCCCCTTTCCCCCCATGCGACTTGATGGAGCCCCACACACATCAATCCACAGAGGCCAGTTTAAGAAACACAGCTGTAGATTGCCTCTCCCCCTCCCCACCTCCAACTTCATCAGAAATAAATAATCGTAATAATGCCTGGTGGTAAAAGCTATTTCCTCCAACAATACGCAGCACGCTGGTGCAAACCTCTCCTAGTTTCTGCTCTCCTGATGGAAAGGATAATTTCCTGACCTGCACAGGGGAACCCAGGGCCAACGTTATGATTGCAATTGCCAGACAGTGCTGCGTTTTCCTAATGAGACCAAAGTTACAGCGGTGGACACCGACTGCAAGCCGCCCCCTCCCCGCCCCCAATTCCCAACCTCCCACCTCCAAGTCGGGGTGTCCTGGAGGCCGTAGGGCTGCGCAGCACCCAACTGCAAAGCCCACCCTCGCCGAGAATCTCCAGGAACCCCCTCTTTGCCCTGTCTGCCTGGGTACCAGAGTGATGCGGGATGCGCGTGCGGGGGCTCTCCTACCATTGAGCTGCCTGTAGACGATGTCCTCCAGCAGGGAGAGCCGCTTCAGCACTCCATCCTGGACCGGGTTGGGGCCGCGCTGGCTCAAGTTGGCCGCCTCGGCCCGGGGGTGGATGTCCCGAAAGGCGTCCGCGCTCCTCACGGCGATGGGCCGACACTTGGCCAAGAAGAGCACGAAGCCGGCCACGGCGATCAGATTTAACACCAGCAGCACTTTGACCCTTCTCAGTGAAGCCATCAAACACGCCGAGCTGGCTCCTTCTGCTGGCCCCCGAGCCCCGCGCCTCCAAGGTGGCAAGCCCGTGCCTGGGGCGCCCCGGCCGGCCCCTTCAAGGACGCGCCCCCAGCGGACGGGGCAGGGGGCTTGGCCGCGGCGGAGCGCGGGGCGCGGGCGCAGGGGAAAGGGGAGTCTCGGGCAAACTTCTGGTCTCCCAGGAGCGCGATGCTCCGACGGCCCCGCAGCTCCACAGAGGAACCTGTCCCACAAGCGCGCAGAGCCGAGGGCTCGCCCGGGAGCCTTCCGCGGTCGCCGCTTCCCAAAGGGCCAAGCGTAGCCGGGCTGCCCCCTTCCTTCCCTGCGGAAGGTCTGAGTCTGCGAACTCCGGGCTTGTGAGGCGGAGGGCGGCGGGAATTCCCCAGTCCCGTCAGTCTGCGCAACTTGGGCGGGTGGCCAAGGGCGTCCCCGCGGGTTCAGAGCCCGGGACGGCGGCCCCCGGCTGCCGGCGTCGAGCCTCCGGGCCGAGCCCGAAGAGGGCTTCTCAGGCTCGCTGGACCCTCCGGGGGCCGCCCCGGCTGCGCTCGCCGGCGCGCTCCATGGCACTGTGCAGGACCGAACCCGCCGGAGCGGCTGTTAAATCTTTCTGCGGCTGGGGGGAGGGGGTGCTGCCAGGGGTGTCCCCGCCCCGCGCCGCACAGCCCTCTAGGGAAAGGAACTCGGAAGAAACCCGCCGAGAAAGCCAGTCCCGAGCGCGGGGCAGAGCCCGCGGCGCGCAGCAGCCCAGCCGTCAGGTCTCCCGTCTAGGGGTACGGGAGACCCAGGGTCTCCGGCGGGCGCTGCGGAGAAGGAGGGCTCCGACTCGGTGCCCGGGCGCCCCTAGTCCTGCCGCGCGCGCACCCGTCCGGAGCGCCGGGCAGAGTCGGAGCCGGCCGGCGCGGAGGCGGCCCCGAGCTCCGGGAGGAAATCGGCGCGGCTCCTGATGGAGCCACGCAGTCCGATCGACGCTGCGGCAAAAGGGGGGGAGCCGGCGGCGGCGCGGGCCGGGCCGGGACCCGGGGCGGTCGGCCGGGCGGGCGGGGGGCGGCGGCGCTAGAGGCGCGGAGCCGCTGCGCCCATCGCCGCTCCAGCCGGGCTCCGCGGGCGGGCAGAGGCGCTGGCACCGGCTCCTTCCTCCTCCTGCCCTTCCTCCGCTGGCGCAGCAGCGGAAGCAGCAGCAGCGGCAGCCGCCGAGCTCCGGGTGTCTCCCAGCTCCCGGCTTTTCAGCGGCGGGTATACAGCTAATCCTTCGGAACCTCGGCGCGTGCACATGCACGCAAACACCAGCACCGCAAGGACCGGAGGGGGGAGGGGGCGGCGGGAGAGCGGGCAGGGGGAGGCGGAAGGGGCGGCAGTCCGGTCAGGGTCCCCGGGATTTAGAGGCGAGGAAACCTCGGGCTCTCATTCCCAGGGAAGCGTGCTGCTGTCTGGGCCGCGTCTCCATCCCCTGTTGGCAGATGAAGACATCCTTTCTGTATGTGCCTGAATCTCCCTTTTGCATGCCCCGGGAATGGCTGAAAGGAAAACCTGGGCCGGAGGAGCGGATTTAGTTACGTTCCTGGCACTTGGGGGGTGCGGGTAGTGGGGGGGGCAGGTTCTTCCTGGCTGAAAATGCCAGCCAGCGGCGATGTGCGTGTCTACATTTACGGGGCAGCCGTGGGAGATGCTTGTCCCGCTGGCTCCTCCTGCAGCACCTTTTCTCCAAAGGGTCCCAACAGCTCTAAGATGAATTTCCGGTCCATTCAAGGTCTGAAAGAAATCAGGCTGCTTTGGGCCTAATGGAAACAAGACTTTGGAGCCTAAACGAAACTGAATATAGTCTTCACCTCATCTTTCCAATCTCTTTGGATTTAACAGCTGGCATCCATCTAGCCTTTCCAAGTGAAGGATCCTGGAGCTGAAGAAAACCTGTGTTTGCTTGGAGACAGACGCTCTATTAATTCTCCCCAGCCAAGAACAGGTTATGACAATCAGTAGGAGGGGGTGAACATGTCTAGCAAAGGGAAGGGAGGAGGGGCAGCCTGCGCTAGACGGTAATTGAACTCAAGTGGAATTGTATTTGTGCAGTGGAATGATTTTTGAAGGCAATTTGCAAGGTTGATCTGCTCGGTGCAGAGCCTAGGTAGGCATTCCTGAATTCTATTAACCCAGGAGTATTCCTGGTCCTTCCAGAAGAAACATTGGTCAGGGGCCCAACTGATAAAAGAGATATTGCCCTGGCTGCCATCCCTTCCACTTAACACTCACGACAGTAAAGCCATCCTACCTGGACATCGTACTGGCAGTGAGGAGAGTAGGGTTTAGCCATCAGTCATGTGTAAAGATGGGATCCAGAGGCTACAACTGCTTCAAGGGGTCGGTCAACAAGAATTCATTAAGCACTTACTATATACCAGGCACTGTACTAAACACTGAGAATACAAAGAAAGTAAAAAACAGTCTGTGACCTCAAGGAGTTCCACATTCATGTAGGGGAGACAAGATGTAAATAATGACATAAATGAGGGAGCACACACAGTGCATACATACACACACACATACACACACATATATATACATACATCCTGTATATAATGTGTGTGTATATATATATATACACATATACTACATGTAGTGTGGGTATGTATATATGTATGCATATATATGTATGTGTAATATATATTATACCATACTTTATTATGTAATGATATTATATACATTCTGTATATACATGCATGTACTGTGCACATATATACATATATGTGCATCTATGGGTGTATGTGCACATAGATAGATACATATATGCATGTTCAGAATATATATATTCTATAGAGAGACAAAAAGCAGATGGAAAGTAACCTGAGAAAAAAGGATACTAGCAACTGAGGGACGGGGGAATAGGGGAGCTGGGGGAGGGGGGAGTGGGGAGGGGCTGAGGAAAGATGACCTGAGTTGGGTCTTCAAGGAAGTCAGGGAAAGTGCAGGGGCCCAGTATTCCGGGCATGGGGCAGAGCCAGCACAAAGGAACAGAAATGGGAAATTGCTCCATCAAAGCCCCTACAAATAGGTCAGCGTGGCTGGATTGAGAGCGTGTGGAGGGGAATGCAGTGTGAGAAGATGGGAAAGGTGGAAATGTGCAAGAGTGGGTAAGGTTTTAGATGGCAAACAGAGGCTTTACCGTTTAGGGAGCTGCTGAAGCTCATTAAGTAGAGAAATGACATGGTCAGACCTATAATTTAGCAAAATCATCTTGGCAGCTGAGTGGGGGATGCGTTGAAATGGGAAGAGACATGAGGTTGGGAAACCAATTAAAAGGCTATTGCAGTAGTCCAGACAAGAGGTAACAAGGGCCTAAATGAGAGTGGTGGCTGCAAGATCCGAGAGGAGACCTGCACAACCTACACAAGATTTTTGATGAAGGTAGAAATGACATATTTGGCAACAGATTGGATGCGAGGGGAGAAGGAGAGTGGGGGACTGAGTAGGACAGTGGAATTGCAGACCTGGGTGACCAGGAAGATGGTACCCTTCACAATAATTGGGAAGTTTAGAAGGGCTGGAGGAAAATATAGTGAATTCCGTTTTGGACATGTTGGGTGTAAGATGTCTACTTTAAGATGTATAAGAGACATTTGGTGGTGAAGGCCTAGAGCTGAGGAGACAGGGAGAAGAGAGAGAAAGCAAGAGGGAGAGAGAGAGAGAGAAAGAGAGAGAGAGAGAGAGAAATGGAATCATCTGCATAGACATGATAATTGAACCTTTGCAAGTTGATAAGATCACCAAGTAGGAGAGCATAGAGAGAAAAGAGAAGAAGGCAGACAACAGAACACTGAGGAACATCCTCCGGTAATGGGTATGATACAAATGACAACAAAGGAGAAAAGGAGACAGGGAAGGAACAGAGACACAGATTTGTCACTAAACCCAGAGAGGAGAGATTCCAGAAGGAGAAGGTGATGAACAATGCCAAATACTGCAGAGAGGTCAAGAGAGGTGAGGAATGAGAAAAGACCATTAGATTTGTCCCTTCAGAGATCCTAAGCAGCTTTGGAGACAGAAGTTTTCACTGAATGATGAGGTCAGAAGCCCCATTATAGAGTTATAGAGACAGAAGTACGCATAAGGGGCTTATAACTGGCAGCTAGCCGTCTCTTAAGCAGGATGGGTCTTATGAGTAACCAGAGTAGGCAGGTTTCATGGTGCTAGAAAGACCCCAGTGCTCAAGAATTATCTTCCCCTTGGCTGTCATGATGCTTAAAATTCTCCTATTAGAAAATCATTTCTTTGGGCCATAGGATTATAGATTTAGAATCTGAAGGGAAGCTGGAAATCATCTAGCCCAATTGATGTATTTTATGGATAAGGATACTGAGACCTACAAAGAGGTTAAGTGCCTTGACCAAGGTCAGATGCTGAGTGAGAATCAGGATTTAAACCCAGGTCCCCTGACTCCAAAACCAGCACTTTTTCCATATTTGTCACTTTGGCCCAGTGAATACAGTGCTGGACCAGAAATCAGGAAGCCCTGAGTTCAAATGTGGTTTCAGACACTTACTAGCTATGTGATCCTAGGCAAGTCACTTCATCCTAACTGCCTCAGTTTCCTCATCTGTAAAATGAAAAGGAAATGGCAAACCAATCCAACATCTCTGACAAGAAACCCCAAATGGCTCAGGAAGAGCTGGACACAACTGAACAACAAGCTTTGCATTCTGCAGAGCTGGAAAAGCCTCACTAGTTATCTACTCATTCTCAAAGCATGAATCTGATTCACAACATCCCTAAAAACTAATTTTTTCATCTAATCATCAAATCTCTGAAAGGTTGGTGGTATTATTATTATCCCTGTCTTACAGAAGAGAACACTGAGGCTCAGAGGTTAGGTGACTTACTCCAAGTCCCACAGTTCATATCAGAGGCAAGATTTGGAACCTGGTCCTACCTCCCAAGTTCCAGGTTCTTTTTGCAGCCACTCCTTGATCATCCATTGCGTTAAAGACCTTTTGTGATGCTCTGTTCCATTTGTGGATAACTCTTAATGGGTAAGACTTTTTCTTTATATTGAGGTGAAATCTATTTTTCTTCTAATTTCCACCCATTACTTTTAGGTCCACCATCTGGGGACAAGTAAAGCAAGTCTTAATCTGTCTTTCCATGTGGCTGCCCTTTAAATATTTGAAAACAGATATCATATCTCCCCAAGTCTCCTCTTCATTTGGCTGAAAGGAGCCAGATCTTCCACCTAATCCACATCTGGCATGGTCTTGAACCCTAGTTCCCCTTCCTGGTCTCCTCTCCTCTGCACAGTCTCCACTTAGTCAATGTTCCTCCCAAAATGTAGTGACCAGAGTTGGACACAATACTCTAGATGTGATCTAATCTGATGACAAGGTAACAAGCATTCATTAAGCACTTATGGAGTTCCAAGAACTGTGCTAAGCCCTGGGGAGACAAATGTAAGCCAAAAGATAATCCGTGTTCTCAAAGAGTTTACATCCCAATGGGGGAAGAGAATATAATATGTAAAAGGGAGCTAAAAAGTGAGAAGGAGAAAGAAGCTATCCACTCCCCCAAAAGTTCAGGAAAGAATCAGGAATAACCTGAGGAGGAAATAAAGCATGGCAGGCCTTGGAAGGAATTCACCAATAAAAATGGGAACTGTCATGGGAAGGGGATGGTGATATGGGAGTGGTATATTTGGTTTCTCTCCTCTCTCTCTCTCTCTCTCTCTCTCTCTCTCTCTCTCTCTCTCTCTCTCTCTCTCTCTGTCTCTCTCTCTCCTTCCCTCCCTCCCTCTGTTCTCTGTCTCTCTGGACACTCCCCAATACAACCTAAAGTTTCATTAGTCTACTTGCCAGTCCTTCACACTATTGATGCACCAAAACCTTTGATCACATTACCTTCTTTCTAGATCAAAACATCTTTCATTTGGATCTCTTGAGTTCTTTTGGAATCCTGACTCTAGACAGTCAGAATGAGGAAACTGATGATCCACAAAGTCAAACTGACCTACTACCCAAGGTCATACAAGTAGCGATTGATAGAGCCAAGTTTGAATTCAGGTCCTAGGACTCCAAATCTACTTGACCAAAGAAATTCAAATATTGTTAATTAATGGATAGATGAGTGATGGATGCCACCCTGGATGGGCACTGGGGGAAGGAACTGTGTCAAGTTCTGTGTACCTAGGGACAATATTTTCCTCTACCAGTGGCCTCAAGATGTCAAGAGAAAGCAAGGAAAATGCCCAACATGTTCGGTACAACCACTATGGAAAATTTGAGAGGACTGTCATGGATGGGCTGTGATCTGAATTTTAGAGAGAACATCCACATCCACACAATCTGTTGGGGTTGTTCATTGCAAGGAAGTGTACTGATGGAGCAGCTAAGCCCACTTGGCTTGGTGACACCAAGAATGAGGCCACCATTCCATGTATGGCATCTTTGAGGAGTTGATAAGACTCCTGAACAGGGGAAAGTTAAAGATGGTTCATAGATGTATAAAATTAGAGCTGGAAAACTTCATTTATGCCAACTCTGTCCCCCTCACCCTTACTCCCACCTGAAACTGAGTTTGGAGATCATTTTACAGAGGGAGGAACAAAAGTCTAGAGTAATTTGCCCAAAATACCATCTACCTAGTATTTCTCCATCACTTTTATTGCCTCTAGGAAAAACCAGGCTCCCCTGCTTGGCATTGAACACCCTTTACAATCTGGTTCCCACCTACCTTCCCAGGTTTATTGCCCATTATCTCTCCTCACACAACTTGATAGTTGCTGTTACCTAAATTATGACTCACAGATCTTTGAGGCACACACACCACTAGAGATTTCCTCCTTCCAGATTGACATCTACTCATTACTCAATGGACCTCTTTGGTCAACTAGACTATTTGGTACATTTGCAGTCAGAAGACCTGAGTTCCAGTCCTGGCTCTGTGACTTCATGTGTGACCTCAGATAAGTCAGCTTTCTCTGGGTCTCAGTTTCCTCATTTAACTGAACTAGAAGGCTTCTGAGGTCCCTTCCATCTCTATCAGCCCATGATTCTATCATCAAGCAGTGCTACAAAGTAGTTTTGTAATTTACTGAAATGCCCTTTAGGGACCAGAGTGAGAAAAATAAACATAGGAGTTAAAATGGAAATGCTTCCAGGAGAGAGAATGAGGGAAAACCTTATCAGTTACCACTTTACTCCAGATTGGTTTACCTAGACAGATTACTCAGAGTAAATAAAGCCCAGCTGGGAGAGGACCCAGAGGAGGATCTTGAAGGAATACCAGGGTGGGGACACAAAGGGGAGTTGGGACAAATCTGGACCCCTTGTGATTTTCCCTTGGCCTAGCCCTCCCTCAGACAAAAGTCTGAGCTTACCTTGCACTCCAATTTTGGAATATTATGTAAAGGCAAGACCTCCTGTCCCAATTGCTACGTGTTTATTGATCATAGTCAGAGGGTTTTCCTACTGGTAGATGAAGGGGTGAGGAAATCATCCATTTCAGAAAGAAATTAAAATAGTCTTGAATAGTCCCTCCCATTTGTCCTAGGGACAAAGAGCTGGGCCCTGCTTTAAGAAAACCAACTCAGCACATTGAAATTTACCCCAAAAAGGGGAGGATTATAAGGAAAGAGAAATCAGAAGGAGACACATGATTGATTCATAATGGAAAAGGACTGAAGGATCCTAGCTCTAGACCTGAATCGACTCCAACCCCTTTGTCTTACACTTGGGGAAGCTAAGGCCCAGGGAGGTTAAGTGACTTGTAGTCATAGATGTAGAGCTTCGAAGTCAACCTCTTCATTTTTTGAGATCAGGGAACAGGCTTTGGGAGATAGGATGTGGAAGGGGGAAAGTTGTTAAATAATTTGCCTATTTAAAACTCTTCAATGGCAAATAAAAGCACAGCATCTCTAAAATGGAACAGCGAGGTGGTGCAGTAGATAGAGGTCTGCGCCTGGAGTAAACAGGACCTGTGTTCAAATCCATCCTCAGACACTGATCACTCAGCTGGGTGATCCTGAGCAAGTTACTTAACCCTGTTTGCCTTAGTTTCCTCATCTGTCAAATGAGCCGGAGAAGGAAAGGCAATGGCATTGGCAAACCACTTCAGTATCTTTGCCAAAAAAAAAAAACAAAACCCAAAAGGGGTCATGGAGACAGAAATGACTCAACAACTTTAGAATGACAGTTTTGGTCAATGGGAAAATAGAAGAACATTTACTCAAAATAAATTTAAACAACTCCTTTTTTAAAGGATCATCTCTCTTGTATAAAAGGAGGCATATTAATGTTATTACTTTCATACTGTTTTCAATCTGAGAGGATCTAATGGTCAGAGCTATGCTGGAGAGAACCAGTTGTTAAATTTTCAGTGTGAGCATTTACACCTCAGGAATCAGCAAAAAGCCATAAAGCAAGGCTGGATTTATTGTTTTGTGGATTGTTGAGACTTAAGAAAGCGATGGGGAAAATATTAATCATGGGGATTATACTTTTAAGGGGATCATGCATACATCCCACATACACACAGAGCCGATTTTAAACATTATGAGCACATCCCTGCTGCTGTCCCGCTCTAATATTAACCAAAATGACCAGCATTCTCCTGACTGCAATTGGACAGGCAAAAGAGAAGACATCCAACTGACTCTCTACAATTCCAAACTAAGTGTTTTCTTTTCAGTTTTTGATGATTTATTTCCAAAAGAGGAGTAGGAGGAAGTCTGTAGTCTGGGTTCCATCCCAGAGAGGAATTCAGTCTCTCAAAACTAGTAGAAGAAAAAAATAAGGTTTTTACAGAAAGCCCCAAAGGTCCTCTTAGTTAAGGCTAAACCAACATTCCAATATTAACTCTTGTTTTCAGAGGCTTTAGGGAACTCTAGTGCTGAATTCAATGTAGATCAGGGCTGCCTGTGTAAGTCCCTAATTCACAAGGTTTCCCCATCAGCCTCTGAATATTAAGTCAAATAAAGAAACAGCTGTCTCAATTCTCAAGTATTTCGAAGGGTCAAGTCAATGGGAATGGTGCCAGTGAGAAGGCCTTTTATCCATTGACCTCCCTCTGTCATACCCTTACCCCCACTTAATCCCCCAAAGCTGAACTGTAAGGATCAAGCTAAGAGAGGACCGAGGGCTCAGTATGGCACAAATCATCTTCCCTTTGGGTCAGTGGATCAAAGGATTCTTAGACTGACAAGCTCCCTGGAGGTTTTTCTCCTTTAGGAAAGCCGCCTGGCATTTAGATTGTGTGCATGTCTCCAGAGACTCACTGGCTCAAAGATTTTGCTCAGAAATGTTGTTTGGATCCTTTCCTGAGTGGTGGCAATGAAAACATTTTTCAGGGATGTGAAGGATTGGAGCTTCAGACCTCTGCCCCACCTGCTTCCTGAAGCTGGACTTTGTGACCTTGACCTTGACCTTGGACCTTGTCCTTTTGATATTTTTCAGAACTACTTGGTCCTTTCTTGTCCAAGACCTCCCTCATTGATGTATTTGGGGAAAGGGGAGGAGACAAAGAGGGGGATGGAATACATTTGTAAGTAAAGGTGATATAAAAACAAAAGCTATCAATAAAATTATTTTTAAAAAATAACTGAGTTCTCTCCTTATCCCCTGCTACTCTATCTCAGTGTTCAATTCTACTACCTGCATCTGTTTTCTGTTATTAGTCCTGTTGCTACCACATACTTCAAACCCCAAGAGAGTATTTTCTAGAATTTATTCCCAAAGGAAAAGAATACACACATTCAGAATAAATCTACATAGATGAGATAATTTAAAGTATTGATGACATTAATTTCTAGCCTGGTTTGGTGGAAAGAATGTCAGATTTGGGGGTAGAAGACCTGGATTCATTGTCCCACTTCTGGAGCTGTGTGACTTAGGGAAGATTAATTAACCTTTCTGGGCCTTATCTCTCTCCTCTTTAAACTGAGGGAGGATGGAATTTATGCTTTTTGAAGTCCCTTCCTGCTTTAAATTTATACACCTCCATCCCAGTCTGCGATGATGGTTAAGCATTCCTATACAATGCACACTACAGTGTCTGGCAAATTTGCTGTTTAATTGGTTAGACCTATCTGACTCTTGGAGACTCCATTTGGGGTTTTCTTGGCAAAGATACTGTAGTGATTTGCTATTCCCTCTCCAGCTTATTTTATAGATGAGGAAACTGAGGCAAACAGGGTCACATAGCTATTAAGGTCATATTTGATCATGGATCTTCTTGATTCTAGGTTCTGAGCTCTATCCACTTGTACCCTCTAGCTGCCCAAGATTGATAAACTGATTGGCTGAACCTTGAACTAAAGTATCTTGGGACCTATCACAGAATGTACTCTGAAGCAGAGGTGACCGGCTGCAGACCACAGTACTCCAGAGTGCTACTGAACCAGATTAAAATATAATTGGCAAATATTTAACAAAATAAATAAAAATACAATAGAAACCAGATAATGTTAATATGTGACTTTCTAAGTCAACATGCACCCAAAGGGGTCCTTAAGTATAATTTAGTGACACTGGTTTCTATTTGAGCTTCTACCTCCCTCACAAACATCCCCATGAAAATTGAAAAGTGAAATACTTTTGGAGAAGGCCTGTGTTCAAATCCCACTTTCGTTATTTTAGTACTTATGTGACCTTGGACAAGTCATGTATTCTAGGCCTCAGTTTCCTTGGATGTAAAAATAAGAGTTGAACTCAGTGGCCTCAGAGACCCCTTCCAGTTCTGCATTGATGAGTCTATGCTCCTGCAAGGATGGCCATCTGTGCCCCTGGATTAGGCTCATTCATCCTTTCTTTAAGCCCAGAGGCCCTCTACTCAACATTCCTTGGTTCTTACTAACCAGCGTTAGGTATATAATAAGCACTTTATTAATGTTCACTGACTGATTAACTGACTCTCTCACCAATGGAAATAAAAAAAGGCAAATAAATTATCCCCACCATCTCAGAAATGAAACCACATCGCTGCTCAGACAGGATAAGACAAGCCTGTGCCTCATTGTTGGAGGTAAGCTCCAACTCAGTATGAGGTGTGACTTCTGTGAGAGATAGAAATAATAATAGGGCAGCAAGGGGGCACTGTGGTGCACAGCAAGCTGGTCCTGGAGTCCGGAAGACTCATCTTCTTGAGTTCAAATCCAGCCTCAGACCCTTGTGAGCCTGGGCAAGTCAATTCACCCTGTTTGCCTCAGTTTCCTCATCTGTAAAATGAGCCTGAAAAGGAAATGGCAAACCTCTCCACTATCTTTGTGAAGAAAACCCAAATAGGATTGTGAAGAGTTGGGGACAACTGAAAATGAACAACAAAGATAATTCACATTCCCCTACGATTTAGAATCTTCAAATAACTTTACATGAACGACCTCATCTGACCCTCAGGATTCTGTGAGGTTGGTACCACAGGTATAATGATCACCATTTTACAGATGAGGAAACTGAGGCTCAGAGAAGTGATGTGATTTAGCATTTAGTTCAGTCCTTGATTATATTAAATTCTGTGCTTGATTACCAGTTGCTTTCTAGCTGTCCTACATGAATAAGTATAGTTCCCCCTACAAAACTGCAGGGTCCATGAGAACGGAGAGCATGAGAACAGGTCTTTTATTAGCCTCACCAAATACCCCATGATTCCCCTATGAGAGAATAAGCCTTGAGCTGGACTTTGAGCCACGCGGCTGACCCAGGATAGTACAGCCTTTGTCCCTATGGCTGACAAACAGGGCATTTCCCAAGTTCAAATTCATATGTGCTGAGATTTTACTTGTTAAACCTCAATACTCTTTCTGCACCAATAAAAATGGAGCCAAAGTGATGTGGAGGAGAAATCAAAAGTATCTAATACACAGAAGGTAATCACTCCATAAATGCTTCATTCATTCATTCATTCACCAAAGAATATC
This sequence comes from Bettongia penicillata ogilbyi, assembly GCA_023548195.1. NCBI lineage: Eukaryota > Metazoa > Chordata > Mammalia > Diprotodontia > Potoroidae > Bettongia > Bettongia penicillata. The sequence goes on from JAJHZJ010000284.1 coordinate 722,652, forward strand.
CATGTCTCATTGGCTGTTCTATAAAGTCATGTTAGTGTCAATGGCTTGGGGCTAGAAAACCCTGATTTCCCACCATAGGCCGCCATTTTCTCAGGTAATCAGTAAGCGTTTATTAAGCCCCTACTATGTGCCAGGCACTGTGCTAAACTCTGGAGATACAAAAAGAGACTCTCAAAAAGGTGACAATGTGATTGTGGAGAAGAGACAACAAGCAGACATACAAAGTCTGTATGTACAGGGTAAACAGGAGAAAATGAACAGAGGTCAGGCACTGGATTTAAGAGGGGTTGGGGAAGGCTTCCTGTAGAAATGGGATTTTAAGGAAGCCAAGGTCAGCAGGAGCAACGAGTGTTTCAGGTATAGGGGCCAGCCAGAGAGAACGTTCAGAGTCAGGGATGATCATGGTCCCAGTGTATGAGATGGAAGAGCACCTGCCTGCCAGGGAGGAAAGTATGTTAGAAAGCCAGAGAGGGGCTGTCTTGTGAAGGGTGTTGAAGGCCAAGCAGAGGGGTGGCCATGGGCAGCCGCTACTGTATGAATAGCCTGATCAGTGACATAAGACCACTGGCCTTCTGAGATTGTCAACCCAACCAAGGACAAAACACAGGGACCACAGTCATGAGAAAACTAGGGAATAAGCAAAAATATCACTGCCCCCTAGCCTCTCCACCAAAATCATGGGATTTAGAGATGGAAGGGAACCTCAAATGGTCACATGCATAGAGCAGGAGGGGGAGGAAATCCCTTCTAGTTCAACCCCCCATCTTATAGATGGAAAAAGACTGAGTCCCAGAAGGGTAAACACACACCAGCGCTAAGTCTATAGAATTTTAGATTGAAAGGCGTAAAGAACTTCAGGGACCATCTAATCCACCTCCTTCATTTTATAGGGGTAGTAGCTGAGGTTCAAAATTAAGTGACTTGCCCAAGGTCACATATAAGGGGCAGAGTTGAGATTTGAACTCAGGTCTCAAACTCCATATCCAGCGCTGTTTCCAGACACCAAGATTCCTGGCTTTGCCTGGTTCAGGGAGCTGCTTGTGAGTTCTTCTCCAAAGGACTTCTTTTTATTTTCTTTGCGTTGTTCAGTCATTTCAATCATGTCTGATTCTCTGTGACACCATTTGACATTTTCTTAGCAAAGATATTGGAGTGGTTTGCCATTTCTTCTCCAGCTCATTTTTACCAGCAAGGAAACTGAGGCAAACAGGGTTCAGTGACTTGCCTAGGGTCACACAGCTAGTAAGTATCTGAGGCTAGAGTTGAAGTCAGGTCTTTCAGGCCTGGCACTCTATTCACTATACCACATAATTGCCCCATTTATTGTCTGAATCATTCTAATAGATGACATCTATACTGTGCTTTGCTTTGGACAGAGTCTAGATTTATGATTTCCTAGGAATGGCCATCCATGGAGATGGACAATTCCTCTGTTACTTGGGGTATTGAAGAATTACTTGGGACACTGGGAAGTATCATGTCATTCACCCATGGTCACACAACCATGACTCGAATCCAACTCCTAATTCTCAGGCCAACACTCTTCATTCTTCCATACTGGTCTCTTACCAGTTCTCATGATGACTCATGTGGGCCTCACCTTAGGATTTTCTATTTTCGTAGGGACCCATGATTTCTTTGAATCATAAAAGCCTAGCTCTAAATGAACTTTTCTTTCTTTGTAGCCTCAGTGCTCAGAACAGCACTTAATAAATGTTTGTTGATGATTTGCAAACTTTAAAGTGCTATATAAATATCAGCTATCAGCAGCAGCAGCATCATTAACTTGGGGGAAAGGTAAGGGTATAGAGATAGTATCTCTGCTATATAGAACCAAGCAGTGAAGGGAGAACAGGAAAATGCTGGCATCCACTTGGCCTTGAAGTCAATCCAACTTGACAAACATTCATTAAGTTCTTACTATAGTCAAGGAACGGTGGCTACTGTATACAAGACCTTTGTAGGGTTATGTCATTACAACTGTGTATCATGGACCAGAGGTTAATCTGAGTTGGAAGTGACCCCAAAGGCCACCTAGACAGATTCCCACGTTTAACAAATGAAGAAACTGAGACTTAGAGAAGGTTAAGTCACATGGCCAAAGTCACCCAAATAGTATGTATCAAAAGTAAAACTTGAACTCTCATCCTCTAACTAAAAATCAGAGTTCTTTCCATGCTCTACAAAAGACTTCACTCCTTTCCCTATCTAAAACAATTCCCTGCACTCCCTCCCACTCATCTACCTAGAGTACTTAACCTAGTGGTGTGCATACAGCAAGTGCTCAATAAATGCCTTTTGACTTGTTGATTGAATCGTAGATTTACAGCTGAGAGGCATCTCAGAGACCACCCAGTCCATCCCCATCATTTCACAGCAGAGGAAACGGAGGCCTGACAAAATGATTTATCCAAACTCCTACGGATAGTAAGAGGCAGAGGTGGAATTTGAACCCTGGCCCTCTCATATCACAGTCTTTTAAATTCATTCAAATTTTACCCTACCAACAAACTTCATCTGATATATAAAAATGCCTAGAAAACAACAGTGCAAGTACATAGTAAAATATCCCCCTTGAATAATATTCAGAAGCCACTATGAAGAGGGACTCATGCCTGACATTTTGGCATATAATGGGATCAGAGGGACCTTACATGTCTCCTAGTTGAACCTCTTTCATCTGAAAGATGCAAAGAGGCCCAGATAAGTCAAGCCATTTCACCAAGATCACACAGCTGATCTGATTCAGATTTCGAACTCATATTCTGTCATTCCAAATCTAGAATTCTTTCTACAATCCTATACAGCCTCTGAAACTTTCAAATTTTAATATTTCCATTTATTCTTCATGTTCCCCTTCATTTTGGACATCACTGTCAAGGAATTAAGTTACCGAATTTTCATTCCCTAATTTAAGATATTCTTCAAGTGACTCTGCCTTAAAATGAATAATTTTCCAATTTTCCTCGTTAAGGTAATTTTTTTTCAACTACTGATTTTTATAGGCTTGAGTGTGTGAAAAAGCCTGCTACTGTATGTCTTTTTAATTAGCTTCTTTACAAGATAATTAAAGCTTCTCCAGCTACTCTGTCCTTCCTTACTCTGTGCAATATTGTGGTTATGGTACGCTTTAGCCAACAGTGGTATAGAAACTTTGCTGACCATCTGGAAGCAATAAAACATTTTAACCTTAAAATGCAGACTGCCAGTTAGAAGTAATCCTAGATTAGACCAACCAGTCGTTGTCTTAATGGGTTAACATCAGGGTCCATCCATCATTTTGTTCAAAACTAGATTTGGGGGGCGGAGCCAAGATGGCGGAGTAGAAGGACGCACATTTACGAGCTCCGAGCCCACAACCCATGGAATTGAGGTAAAAGGAGATCCCCATAAATTCTGAATCTCTGCAGGGGGTGCATAAACATAGGGGAAGAGATTTCCGTTCCACTGAGCCCTGGAGAGCCGTCCCCGGGGTCCATCACACCCCGGAAAGCGGACCCCACCCCCACCCCTGGCCGCGGCCCCAGAGAAGCTGACCCGAGCAGACTTCAGAGAGGGAAGCTCCGGGGGAAGCTCCGGCAGCCGGGAAAGTCTCTCCGCCCACAGAAGCTACAGGTCAGTAAGAAAGAAGGCTGCACTAGGGGAGGGGAGCGGAGCGTCTCCGTGACTCGGGCCCCCTCGGGAGGAAGCTTCAGTGGCAGAGACGGGGGCGGGAAGCAGCGGAGGCAGAGGCGTGGGCAGGCGGCTGAGGCGGCAACGGCCTGGGACTCAGGAATCCCCCAGCAGCAGGTAGGATCTTCAATACTGAAGGTCTTTCCAACCTGAGGGAGCCGAGCCGGGGAGACGGCCCTGCCCCCACCCTACTCTACTGCTGAACGCCTCTGAATAAAACCCCCAAGGGAGCTGAGCATAGCAGGCGGGGCCCCCCACCCCGCCCCCACCCGCTCTGTTCCTGAAAGTCTCTGCAGAAAGCCCCTGAGGGACCGAACTTAGGAGGCGGCCCTGCCCCCACCCCTGCGCCAGAACTAAAGCTTGCTGCAGAAAGCGCATTTGAATCTCAGAGGCCAAGCACTAGCTGGGCGGATCCAGGCGGGGGTGGAAAGGAATCTCAGAAGTCAAGTAACTGGCTGGGAAAATGCCTAGAAAGGGGAAGAAAAATAAGACTTTAGAGAGTTTTTTCCAACAAATGCAAATGATCCCGACCTTCGGATCTGATGGCGAGGACGAGAACGTATTTTTCCCATCAGGGAAAGATGTGGAGGGCGGGGCCTCAGTACCCCAGACACCCCAGGGGGGTGTTGGGTGGAAAAAGGCCTTGGAAGAGCTTAAAAAGGATTTTGAAAAGCAAGTTAGACAGGTGGAGGAAAGACTGGGAAGAGAAATGACAAAGATGCAAGAAGAGTATGAAAAAAAGGTCAATATCTTGGTAAAGGAGACCCAAAAAAATGCTGAGGAAATTAACACCTTGAAAAATAGGCTCACTCAATTGGCAAAAGAGGTTCAAAAAGCCAATGAGGAGAAGAATGCATTCAAAAGCAGAATGAGCCAAATGGAAAAAGAGGCTCAAAAGCTCACTGAATTTAATAGTTCTCTCAAAATTAGAATGGAACAGATGGAGTCTAATGACTTTATGAGAAACCAAGAAATCACCAAACAAAACCAAAAGAATGATAAAATGGAAGAGAATGTGAAATATCTCATGGGAAAAACAACTGACCTGGAAAATAGATCAAGGAGAGACAATTTAAAAATTATGGGACTACCTGAAAGCCATGATCAAAAAAAGAGCCTAGACATCGTCTTGCATGAAATTATCAAGGAAAACTGCCCTGACATTCTAGGACCAGAGGGCAAAATAAGTATTGAAAGAATCCATCGATCACCACCTGAAAGAGATTCAAAAGAGAAACTCCTAGGAACATTGTGGCCAAATTCCAGAACTCCCAGCTCAAGGAAAAAATCTTGCAAGCAGCTAGAAAGAAACAATTCCAGTATTGTGGAAATACAATCAGGATAACTCAAGATCTAGCAGCTTCTACATTAAGGGATCGAAGGGCATGGAATAGGATATTCCAGAAGGCAAAGGAACTAGGACTCAAAGCAAGAATCACTTACCCAGCTAAACTGAGTATAATACTTCAAGGGAAAATATGGTCTTTCAATGAAACAGAGGACTTTCAATCATTCTTAATGAAAAGACCAGAGCTGAAAAGAAAATTTGACTTTCAAACACAAGAATGAGAAGAAGCATGAAAAAGTAAACAGCAAAGAGAAGTATTAAGGGACTTACCAGAAATGAACTGTTTACATTTATACAGGGAAAGACAATATTTCTAACTCTTAAAACTTTTCAGTATCTGGGTAGTTGGTGGGACCACACATACACATGTACACGCATGCACACACATACACACATGCATTCACATACAGAGACAGAGAGCACAGATTGAACTGAATAGGATGGGACCATACCTTAAAAGAAATTAAGGTAAATGGTGAGAGAGAAATGTAGTGGGAGGAAAGAGGGGGAAATGGAAGGGGGTAACTATATGTCATTTAAGAGGCAAGTAGGAGATTTTTTTAGTGGAGGGAAAAAGAGGAGAGCTGAGGAAAAAAAAAACAAACAAACAAGAAGTTTACCCTCATCACATTTGACTAAACGAAGGAGTGAAATGCACACTCATTTTGGTATGAAAACCTATCTTACAGTATAAGAAAGCGGGAGAGAAGGAGATATTGGGGGGGGGATGATGGAAGGGAGGGCAAAGGGAGGAGGGAGTAATTGAAAGTCAACACTTGGGGAGGGACAGGATCAAAAGACAGAAGAGAAACAATGAGGGGCAGGTTAGGAGGGATGGCAATTCAGTAAGTCTTACACAACACGACTATCAGGAAGGTCATTGGCAAAACTACACAGATATGGCCTATACTGAATTGCCTGCCGTACCAAAGGGAATGGGTGGGGAGGGAGGGTTGGGGAGAATTTGGAACTCAAAGTTTTAGGAACAATTGTTTAGTATTGTTGTTGCAACTAGGAAAGAAGACATACAGTTAATGAGGAATAGAAAGTCATCTGGACCTACAGGAGAAAAGAGAAGATGGAGACAAGAGAAGGGAGGGATGACAGAAGAGAGGACAGATTGGAGATAGGGAAAATTAGATTGCTTGGGGTATTGGGGTGAGGGGAGGGGAGAAAAGGGGAGAAAATTTGGAACCCAAAAATTTGTGAAAATGAATGTAAAAAGCTAAATAAATAAATAAATAAATTTAAAAAAAAAAAACAAACTAGATTTGGCAATATCAGGGTCGGGATGGGGGAGTAGGCATTTATATAATACCTACTATGTTCCAGGAACTGCACTAAGCATTTTATAAATATTATCTCATTCAACTCTCACAACAGTTAGGTGCTATTATCCCCATTTTACAGTTGAGGGAACTGAGGCAAACATAGGTTAAGTGACATGGCCAGGATCATATAGGTAGAAAGTATCTGAGGTCAAATTAGAACTCAGATCTTCCTGAATCCAGGTTCTGTGCTACTCACTTCTCCACCTATCTGGAATCTGTTAGAGGAGATCCAATCGATCTTCCTACTGCAAAGCAAAACCAAACCTAACCCCTTCTTCAAAGTGATAATAACTAAGATGGGAAAACTAGGATTTTATCCCAGGGTACTGAAATCCAAAGGATAGAAATGGCACTTATACCCTTTCTCCAACAGAAACAACTTTAGCACCTAATTAATGAGAATACCTAGTAAAAATAGGAAGTTACTAGGAGAAAGCTTCCTTTCTATGGTAGAATCAATATGAATAAAGAGATTGCTGGACTGAACCTAATAAGATGAAATTCAGCAGTTATAAGCAAAGCATTCTACTTGGGTTCAAAAAAATCAATTATATAAGTATAGAATAGGGGAAGACAGTAGTTTGTCTGAAAAAGATCTGGGGGCCTTAGTAGACTAGAAGCTCAATATTAAGTCAACACTCGTTGCATAGAAGCCGAAAAAATTCATGAGCTCATGGGCTGCATTGACAGGCACAATTTCTAGGAATAAGGAGATTCCTCTCAATTAGGCCCAAATTGACCACATCTGGAATATTCTGTTCAAGTCTAGGACCACAGGTGAAGAAGGATATTGCTTAAGGCAACTAGAACGGTGAATGGTTTTGAGTCCACATCAGATGAGGATAACATTTGGGCATTGTCTCGATTAGCTGGATGTTTGCCTTCCTTCTAACTATAAATTATGGGATTTTGTGACTCTCTTGCCCTACTTCCATTTCCCCAGGGGAATCCTTGAAGGGCTATTGGGAATCTATCTCTCTCACCCCAGCTCCATGGGGTTGTCTCCCACCACAGAGTGGTCTGAGGATTCAAAATTCCTAGTTACGGTTTGGCCCTTCTCTCCATCTCTCTTCTCATGTATTACAGTTGTATGATGAGTGGCCAAGAGGATAGAAATCTGTATTAGGAATCAGAAAGACCCGAGTTTGAATTTTGCCTCAGTCACCCAGACAAGTCATCACTGAGCCTCAGTGTTCCTACATATAAAACAGGGCAAATAAGACCACCTGTTTCATTAGAGTGGGTGGCTAGGTGGCACAATAGATAGAGTGCTGGGCCTGAAATCAGGAATACTCATTTTCTTGAGTTCGAATCTGGCTTCAGACACTTGTTGGCTGTGTTCACCCTCAGTTCGCCTCAGTTTCCTCATCTATAAAATGAGTTGAAGAAGGAAATGAATGGCAAATCACTCCAGTACCTTTGCCAAGAAAACCTCAAATGGGGTCCAAAGAGTCTGAGTTTACTGGAAAAGGAGTAAACAATAACGTCTCATGGAGTTGCTATAGGAACCAAATGAGCAAAGGTATGTTCACACATCTTAAAACACTATAGAAATGCTACGTGACTCGTGTTATGTATGTGTGTATGGGTGTGTACACATACATATATACACATCCACATCAGTGTTTAATGTGTATATGTATATATACACTACATTATATTTAATTTTATATATCACATATTATGTTTATACATTTTGCATTTATATGAATATATTACATATACAAATAAATTATATCTTTTTCATTTCTAAATAATTTCTATATTACTTATGTTTTATACTATATATAAATATAAATGATTATTTTTTTAGTCTGAAAATGTGATTTCATAACAAGAAACAGGCAGATATTGAGAAATGACTCACAGCCACGACAGCTAAGAACCACTGGAGGGATAAAATACTGGATTCTGTCTGATACCCTGTGCTAAGTGCTATGGATACAACGACAAAAACAGGAAATGGTTCCTGTAGTCAAGGAGCTTATATTCTTGTAGGGGATATAATACTTACCCACATACATAAATTCCAGGAAGGTTTGATGAGGGATATTAGGAAAGGCTAACACAAGAGAACTGAGGGAACCTCAAGGAGAACGAGCATCCCACTCATGAGGGTGTGACGTGTGAAACTGCCTGAGGAAAGGCCTGGAGATGGAAAGTGGAACGTGGAATGCCAAGGTCAGGGAACAGCCAGTAGACCTGTCAGGTTAGACAGCAGAGTGGAACTAAACCTAAGGATTAAATGAAGATGAAATCATTCCAGGAAGTAAAGGAAGAGTTTAAGGAATCAACCAGTCAGGAAGCATTCATTAAGCACTTATTGCATGTCAGGAACTGTGCTAGACACTGAGAAAACTAACACCAACATGGAGCAGTCTTTTTCTCAAGGAGTTTGTGTTCTGTTGGAGGAGACACTAGATAGACCAATAGATGGATAGATGGATGGATGGATGGATGGATGGATGGGTGGGTGGTTGCATGGATAGATGGAAATAGAAGAATGAATGAATATAGATAATATATAGCAAGATAAGTGGATGGATAAATAGGTAATAGATGTTAGAAAAATAGAAGATAATAGATGATACATATAGAGATAGATAATATGTGATGGACAGACAAATGATAGTAAATAGACAGGATGGGCAAGATTATGCTGCTATATGCTTAACAACCTTCTCTCAGGGGAAAAAATGTGCCACCCACTTTCAGTTTTAATATGCATTATTAGCACTTTTTGAAGTCTAGAAAATAATCAAAACAATAAACCAAGCTCTGATCTGTAGCATTTGCGGAGTGACCCTGGGCAAGTCACTTAGCTCTGTTTGCCTCAGTTTCCTCAACTATAAAATGAGCTAGAAAAGGAAATGGCAAATCACTCTACTATCTCTGCCAAGAAAACCCCAAATGACACCGCAGAGAATCAGACATAACTGAAATGACTGAACAATAATAAGAGTGAGTGCCTATTCTGAATATTTAACAACCGGCTCTTCCAAGATGGTTTGAGCTGGCTCCAACACACTCCTGGGTATAAATAAATATATTAACATGTTTACTATGACAATATAGTGCTTCTCTAAGGTTACTTAGGCAAGTAGGGTTAGCCTGAAGCATGAATGGAATAAATATGGCCACATAAAATGCTATCATGAAGGCCATATCCCAAAATATCTCCCCTTCTGACACCTGAGATTTCATCATTAGCAATTCATTCCTTTGTGTTAACCGTTGCCTTCTTCAGACACACTGCTTTCTTTTTGTCAGGAAATGAGTCTGCTAAAAGACCCTCCTGGAGGTCAGGGAGGAGAAGGGCAGGAGACTGGGGTCAGTGAAAGGGGAAAAAAGTGTACAGAAGAAACACACAGGAACTAGATATTTATTTTGCACGCACTTGCACATACATACATTGTCCCACTTCCACTCCAACAGCATAAAGAAATTTGAAGGTAGGGCCTGTTTGTTTTCATCCAGCACATAGTAGGTGCTTATTAAATGCATGCTTACTGCTGACATTACATGCGCCATTTCTGAGAAGAGGTTCAATTTGTTCTCTGTTCTTGCTGGTTCTTTCCTGTTCTCTTCTGTTGCTCTTTGATGACCTGAAAGGGCTGAAATGTGCTAATGTTGAGGTGAGGAGCGGGGAAAAGGACATGTTTTTTCACTCCATTGTCCCTCACTTCTGGGATCAGGTGACTCTAAACTGATCTTTCTTCCTGCTTTCCATCCCCCTTCCCTCTCTTCTTCCCCTTTTCCCATTGGTTCCCAAAGCCAACAGCTGGTTGAAAGTTCTCCCATTCTCCAACTCAAGCACCATCCATCACTAAACTTGGTGAAGGATGCAACCAGGAGCACTGCATCTGGAGTAAGGAGCTGCCCTCCCATCTTCACGTCCTCATATGCCAGTGCTCATTCCTTTCCCACCATGGCACAGAGGATCAAGACTCTATCTCTGAGAGAATGATCATGCCTGAGACATTCAGCAAGACATGTAACCTATCTTTTCTTCTCTCTTCCTTCTTCCATTTCCTCTGTCTTCATCTCTTGAGCTTTTTCCCCCAACTTTCTTCTGAGTCTCTCTTCTCTCTCTTCTTCTCTCATCTCTACTTCTTTTCCAAGACATTCAGAAACCATTAATTCTTTGTTTCTTGCTTCTAATTCTTCTAACAGTCTCTAGAGTAGATTTTTGTTCCCGACATCTACAGATTCCCTCATCTGTAAAACAAGAGGGTAGGAGTAGATGGTTCCTTCTAAGCTTTACATATATCCCAGAAATAAACAGTCACTTGTGGGAAGTGGGAAGAGTTTGTAGCATCACAGGGAGAGGAGTCATGGTACCATTTTTTCCCCCGAGAAAAATTCTGAATTTTCCTCTTTTCCTCAGCACCCTGTATGATTAAATATCCTTTTGTTTTGGGCAGAAATCTGTGTTATGTCTGAATCACAGCACTGAGATTCAAAATGATCTCAGCAGGTTGGAATGAGGGATTGAATCTAAAAGGATTAAACTAAACAGGAATGAACATAATGCTCTACATTTATCTTTTTAAAAAATTAACCACATAAATGCAAGATAGGGTCACCTGACTTGACAGCTATGGGTGTGAAAAAGACCTCAGTTTAGCAGACATATTATGAGTCAGCAGTGTGGTGGGACTTCTAAAAAAGCCAATGCCAGCTTAGACTGTCCTGACAAACATATGGCATGCCACTGTACCCGCAGGAGGTAAGAGTACCATTTTGTTCTGTGCTGGTCAATCCATTTCTAAAGCATTGTATCTTGTTCTGATAAATGAACAAGGGGTAACCAGGGGAAGATAACTGGATGGGTATTGATGTCTCATAATAAAATACCTGAGGAAACTAGGGGTTGTTATACCCTGAGAGTTAAGGGAGGGAACATGACAGCTCTCTACACATATGTGAGGAGTTATCATGCAGAGATTTCCCCTCCAGAGGGAAAAACTAGGACTTAATCAATTGATCAATAAACATTTATTAAGCATCTGCTATATGCCAGGTCCTGTACTGGGGATACAAAAGAGAAAAAAAAAGTCTTTACCATCAAGGAGCTTATATTCTAGCAATGTATAACACTGGACCTGGAGTCAGGAAGACCCTAGTTCAAATCAAGTCCAGATGTTTAACTAGCTGTGTGACCCTGAACAAGTCACTTTACCCTTTCTTTTTCTCAGTTTTTTCATCTGTAAAATGGGAACAATAACAGCACCTACTTCCCAAGATTGTTGTAAGGATCAGGTGAAATAATAATTATAATGTGCTTAGCACAGTTCCTGGCACATAGTAAACACAATAGAGTTAGCCATCATCATCTTCATCATCATCATCATCATCATGGTCATCATTATCATCATCATCATCGTCATCATCATCATCATCATTGTCATCTTCATTGTCATCTTCATCATCATCTTCATCATCTCATCATCATCATCGTCATCATCATCTTCATCGTCATCATCATCTTCATTGTCATCATCATCATCATCTTCTTCATCATCATCATCGTCATCATCATCTTCATCATCATCATCATTATCATCTAGAAGCCAAGTATATACAAGACAGATACAAGCAGTCTAGGAGAGGCACTAGTGGCTGGCCTGGGCAGGGTGGGGACTAGAAGAGACCTCCTACAAGCAATTATTAACTACCTTCTCTATTTGAGGCACTGTGCTCAAATAGAAGAAAGAACATCTCTGCATTTGGGAAGCTTGCCTCTTTGTGGGGAAGATAACACAGGAAAGGCAGCTGAGGGGAGGAGGGGAAGTCAACATAAAGGCTTAGGAAGGAGGGATGGTAGAGAATGTCCCAAGGACAGCCTGGAAAGGAGTGACACATGGTGGACTTGACCTTCTTAAACGAAGATTTTGGGAGGAGCCATCCAATCAGAGGGAGAAGTCACCAGGCAGAGGGTACTTCTAATGTGTAAATTCCAGGTTTAGAGTGAGCTTCCAAAATAATGAGTTCTCTGGGGCATGGTAGAGAGCAAAGACTTCATGCAGAAGGTGAATTTGGTTTAAAATGTAAAAGAAAGCTGTGAATTTTAAGAAACAGAGGTGAGGACCAAGGGGTAAAAGTTACAAGGGGAGCTGGATGGAGATTTAGGCTCCATATAAGTAAGAATTTTCTTTTTAAAAATAGATTTTATTGATTTTTTTTTTGTTTTTACATCATCTTGATTTCCCTTTGTATCTCTTCCCCTCCCTGAGAGCCATCCCTCATAACAAGAATTTGTTTTAAAAGGAAAAGAGGAAAAGGAGAAAAAAAATCAACAAAGTTGATCAGGAGGAAAAATCTGACATTATAGGGAGAGAAGAAAGAATAGAAATTCAGGCTTTTCACTGAGGATTTGGGATTTGATCAGTGTAAAGCATCTCTGATACGGAACTCTCCATAGACAGAGAGAAGCATCAGCACCTTCTTTAGAATGGAAAGTTAGATAGCCTGCCCAGCATCACACATGGAAGTGTCAGAGGCAGGAATAATAATGAGAATCCTGAGGACAAAAATAGTAGCTAGCGTTTATACAGTTTTTTATGGTTTGCAAAGCATTTTACACATTTATCTTCACAACAACCTTGAGAGGTAGGTGCTAATACGATTCCCATTTTATAGATGAGAAAACTGAGACTGAAAGAAATTAAGCGACTTGACCAAGGTCAAAAAGGTAGGAAGTATCCTGAGGTCATATTTAAATTCATCATGGAAGCATGCAATTTGAGAGTTGGGAGGGGCCTCTGCTGCCATCTGATATGGCTTGGACCCGTAAATCATTCCCACTATAACATACCCAACAAGTGGTCAATCCAGTCTCTACTTGAAATTCCCTACCACTCAAGACAGTCCATTCTACTTAGGGCAGCTCTACTTATTAGCTGTTTTGCCTTGACATTAAATCTAAATGTGTCTCATTGCCTAAATTTGCCTCCTATCTATTGCTCCTGGTTCTGTCCCCTGGGATCAAATGGAATGATTCTAACCAATACCTTTTCTACATGAAAACACTTCACCTATTTGAAGATACTCTCCTCTCATCTCTAGATTAAACAACCTATTCCCATATGTCATGGGCTCAAAGACTTTCCTAGCTTGTCATCCTTTAGATTCTCTCCAGTTTATCAATGTCCTTCTTCAGCTATGGCACTCAAACCTGAACATAGTGGTCCTGTATGGTCTGGAGTCAAGTCTTCCTGACTCCAAGACTGTCCTTCCTTCTACTACTCCAGACCATCTTTCATTAATTAGAGCTGCACAAAGGAAGTTGTAAGCATTAAATCAGATAATATTCATTGGTCAATTAGCAGAGGCTAGATAACCAACCAACTGCCTAGGATTCCTTGCTTGATAGAGGTTCAACTAGCTGGCCTCTAAGGTACCTTTGTGCTCCAAGTGTCTCTCTTCCATACCATGATTATGCATGGTAATCAGTAGGCTGGAAGCCCAGTACTAGTCAGACAAGGCCTGTAACAGGAAATAAATTGGAACATATCAAGTCAACCAGATCCACTTCCCATTCCTCACCAGGGACACGTGACCAATCTGCTTCTCTTCCTATCATCAGTCATTTCCCTGCTGACCTGCTCGATGCCTTTTCTTTGATTCTTCATCAATAGATATAGAATAATTAATCAATAAGCATAATTATATATTTAAAAGGTAATACATGAGAGGTGACTTGGCAATGTATAGAGATTTAGCCTCTAAGTCAGGAAGACCCAGTTAAGTTCTAGTCCGGAAACATTTTCTCTGGGTGACCTTAGATAATCTCTCAGTGTTCCCAGACAGCTCGCTAGCATTCTACATTGCAGAGAACTACATTGGTAGATGAAGTGTCTTCACTGGGCATCACCTATCCTATTGAAAACATGGGTCAAACCAAACAATAACATAAATAATCAATATTGTTCAGTCATTTCAGTCCTGTCCCCATGTTCTTCATGACCCCACTTGGGGTTTTCTTGGCAAAAATACTGGAATGGTTTACCACTTCCTTCTCCAACTCATTTTACAGATGAGGAAACAGAGACAAACAGGGTTAAGTGACTTACCTAGGGTCACATAGCTAGTAAGCGTCTGAGACCAGATTTGAACTTGGGAAGACTGCCAGTCAAGCATTCTGTGCACTAAGGCACCTCCTAGCCTGTTAACTATCGTATCCAATCTACTGTAACCCCATTGCTCCTGGTTTGGTCCTAGTCTAGGGTCAAATGAACAATTTTTAATCCCATATTCCGCATGGCAACCTTCAAATTCTTGAAGAGATCTTTGATGTTTGAAAGTCTCTGGTCCCTTCCATCCCTGAATTAATGTGATTGGTCTCTTTGCTTATGACTATGACTTAATCCAGTTTTTCTTTCCATTGCTCTTCTCCATTGCTCTTCTAATCACTAATTTTGGAAAATGGGGCTGTTGGATTTATTTATTGCACAATAAGGAAATATAACACACACACACATGCAAAGTACCACAGTATTTAAAATAAGCTTATTATGAGATAGAGAACTCAAATTCGTCAAAGGGACATGCTCAGATAATTTTCTGGGGCCATTTTTCAAGTCCAATCCATCTTTGTTGGCCCATCGAAAAAGTAAAGTTGTTCCAGCACTGGTAGAGTCTCCTTATTTTCAAAAAAGAAGCAAAGATGCCCTTAGAAAATGATAAAGAAAAGAATTCCTTCCCCACCCCCAAAAAATGTGTGCACATCAGAGAAGGCTGAGGCAGAGAGCTGAGGGATTTTTCTATTTCAAAGCCACTAATGCAATGTGGGCACAGCAATGTCTCCCACAGAATGTGCCGCCTTGGATCATTGGGCAGAAGAGAGGAGGCACCAGAAATGTCATCTGCCGAGCTGGGATTTTTGACTGAAAAGACAAAAATTAAAAAGTCACCAAACAAGGATAAGGACAGGCCCCCATTTCATTCCTTCCCCTTTCCTTCCCAGCCTCAGTACCCTATGCTCCCCACCCTGGTTCCAGTCCCTCTTTCTCCCACCTGATCCTCCCATTTATCATTTTAATATAAAGAAGAACCAAAGAGGTAATTGTCCTGCTAGTAAGGAAAAAGCTCCCTGCCCACTCTCTGACCAGAGTCCTCCTTCCTTCCTTGCCCACGACACTCGTTCTTGGATGGGGTTTTTCGGGCATGAAATGGGGAACACTGCCTGGCTTTGTTTCTCCTGTCTCTCCTGCTGCTGTTTCATCACTCTCTTAAAGTGCCAAGCACATCAGCAGAGCCTATAAAATGCCTCATAAAGTTTACTATCTCCCCCCCGCCACACATACACACACCCCAATGCCGATGGATGGCAGGATCTCCTTCCCTTTCCCCCAACAGTGAATCTAAAGTCAGCGGTGAAAAACAACTAATGTGTTTCAAGAAGCGATTAGCCCCTTTTACCCAGGGCAGTCCTAATTTGTAAGACTATTCTGATAATTATAAATGAATACAGCAGGCATGCATCCCTGCAAAAAAATAGGTGAATGCTGTGAATTTGTACATGAGAGCTATGGATAGTAAGATCTGAAGCTCAATTTTCAGCCAAAAAGGAGAAGTTAGTGACTATCTCTATGGAGTTTCCCATGTGCAGAAAAGTATGGAAACTCCCAAACTTGAGTACTGGATTCAGGATCTTTTGGGTGTGGATACTCACCCCATTGGTTCAGAATGTGACCAATCCACCTTCTTATTCTATGTTATTCCTGTCTAAGTCTATTCATAGATCTTCAACAGTAGGTCCATCCAATGGATTGATGACCTGCCTTGGAGTATTTTTTTTATTTCCGGAATCCCAGCACAACATTCGAGTTCTTACTACTCGAATTACTACTATTACAATTACTACTAATTGTTCTTACGCTGCATGAAAGTTTCCTAATTTCTGACAAAATTTATGACATCCTTCTCAGAACAGGATTGAACCCAGAACCCCATTAAAAGGTGAACTTCTTGAAGGCAGAGAGAGTTTTTGCCTTTCTTCACATCCCTAGGCTAAGCAAAGTTCCAGGCACATTGTAAGCACTTAGTAAATTCTGATTGGCCAGCCCACATTCTCTAATCACCATTTCTTCAGTTATGTTCTTTAAATCAGTTAAGCAGCCACTCAGCAGGCATTTATTAAGGATTTACCATGTCCCATGCATGGTGCTAAGGACTGGAGACACAGAGAAAGGCAAAAACAGTCCCACTATTCAAGGAAGTCACATTCTCATGGAAGACAACATGCCAACCCCCATGTGTGGGTACATAAAATACATGAGATAAATTGGAGATAATCTCAAAGGAAAGGCACTAGAATTAAGGGGGACTAGAAGAGACTTTTTGTAGAATGTAGGATTTTGGTGACCCTAGAGAGAAGCTAGGAGACAGAGGTGAGGAAGATGAGCATTTCAGGCATTTAGGGACGGTGAGTGAAAATGCCTAGAGTCAGGAGATGATATGTCTTAATGTGAAGTAAGGAGACAGATCAGGAAGGATATTATAAGTTTAAACTAAGTAGTTTAA
The DNA here is from genome assembly GCA_023548195.1 of Bettongia penicillata ogilbyi. NCBI lineage: Eukaryota > Metazoa > Chordata > Mammalia > Diprotodontia > Potoroidae > Bettongia > Bettongia penicillata. The sequence continues at coordinate 739,530 of JAJHZJ010000284.1, forward strand.
GATGTCAAGAAGTCTTTGTTATGCTTGGTTGACCACCACAAGAAGCATGGCAGCTGCCCCACCAGAGTGACAATGTTCCAAACGGGACACTAAAGACGTGGGAGGCAGGGCACCCAGAACAGTGAGGGGCATGAGGAAGGAAGCATCAGCCAAAGAGAACAGTTAGTTCATTAATTATGATGACAATGTTGAAGATAATGTCTTTTTGATTAAAAAAAAGAGAGAGAGAGATGGTCGTTTTCAAACACTCCTAAATGATGAGATGTACCTGATGAGATGCTCCAAGTCATCTGGCTACCTCTTCTTGGTTTATGCACCTTAACTAATGGTCATTAACAACCATTATCTTCTGCATTTCTGGATGAATCATGGTTCCCCTTATGAGAAGCAAGGGAGATGTTGAAATAGCTTTTCCCCTTGATGAAACCATTGGATCTAGTTGGGCTACAGAGACTTTTTGAATTACAAGGAGAGTGGAGAACTTACTGGGGAGGGGGGAGTAAAAGAATGAAAGGGGGGTATCAATCTATTGCCTTTTATTGCTATTGCTGTTCAGTATTTTAGTCATATCTGACTCTTTGTAACCCGATGTGGGGTTTTCTTGGCAAAGATACGGAAGTGGTCTGCCATTTTCTTCTCCAGCTCATTTTACAGATGAGCAACTGAAGCAAACAAGGTTAAGTCACTTGCTCAGCATCACACAGTTAGTCAGTGTGTGAGACTGGACTTGATCATAAAGATGAATCTTCCTGACTCCAGGCCCAGGACTCTATCCACTGTACCACCTTGGTGCCCCACACACTAATGTTCTGATGCCCAATGGACAGGTTCAGGCAATGGCATGTCATAACGTGACAGTTGGTATGTGGGCTGGGAACATATTTAGTGGTGCTGCAGAAACATTAATAACCCATATTTGGCTTGTTTTCCTGCTTTCTGGAACCAGTCACTCAATAAGAATTTATTAAGCACCTACTGTATGCCAAGCACTATGTTGGGAATACAAAGAAAGGCAAAAAACAGATCCTGCTCTCTAGGACCTCATTGGCTAATGAAAAGGAGGCTGTTCATGAAGCAGCTGGCAAGTAGAGTCTATACTTTGGCCACCAGGTAGTCCAGCCTTCAAGTCACTTGCCTAGTAGTCAAATCAGGGGCTCTCAGTGCTCATGCATTGACTTTCCCGAAGGATGAAATATCTTCGCCGCTCACAAGAGGAAAGCCAGTCTGCAAACTCTTAAATTATTATTCCCTTTTCCCCAGTCCCAGAGTTCCCATACCTTGTGGCTCCATAACACTTCTCCAGGTTCAATCTTGCTCTAAGAATATGAAATAGAATTTGCTCCAAAAATACTAAAATAATAAATCTCTCATCTTTTCTCTTCAGCTTCCAACCCACATTGGGGAAATCTAGTGTTCTAGTCAATCAACCTAATTCATAAAACAGATCACTGATGTTCTATGATTTATTAAACATAGTAATGTATAAGAGATTGGAATACAGTATTAAAAATGGGAAAGTAAAAGAGCTTAAAGGAAGGAAAATAAAACCTCTAAGTGAATAGAAACAAGACCTAGGGAGCTCTCAGATGAGGAAACTGGCTCTAGCAATTTAGGTTAGCACCTTTCTACAACTTATTATATATTTTTATGTATACTTTTCTCCTCCAATTGAATATAAGTTTACATTGAGTAGGAATTCTTTCATTCTTTGTTCCTATGTCCTCAATGCCTTGAACAATGCCAGAAATCTCTTCATGATCGAAGTATAATTGAAAGTCCTGTAGGACACTTTGCCTAGGGTCTGTCTCACTTCCAGGAGAGACAGGAGGAGCCATTAGGAATATCCCATCACAAAAATCTGAACAAAAAGTCTTTTTCATCCATTTAGTCTTGTGTTTTTCTCATGTGGATTGTTAGGCTGGTCTCCTGGATAACTGAATTTTGCAGAAGAGGTCATGATATGTTCTGGGGCTTGATGAAATCATGTCCCCAAACAGGAACATGTAGGAGGTCTCACCAACCAAAATAACAAGTATGTTTAATAAATATATTTCCATGATGAAATGAAGGGTTTAGTCTACAGAAATCAAGACAGAGGGGACAGTTCAGTGTCCGAAAATATTCAGAAGACTGTTATGTGGAAGACAGATTAGACTTATTTTGCACTGTTTCAAAGGATAAGAACACAAATTACAGGGATGGAAAATTCAGCCCTACATAAGAAATACAAGTTTAACAAAAAAAAACAAACCTGAAAATAAAGTGGGCTGTATCATATGCTTCCTCACATTGGAGACTTTCCATCAGATTGATCAAATACTTGCCAAGGATTTTGTAGTGGGTGAGAGATTCATATATGCTCAACGAAGGTGTAGCTAGGTGGTTCAGAGGATCGAGTTCTGGGTCAGGAGTCGGGAAGATTCATCTTCCTAAGAACAAATCTGAGCTCAGACACTTAGTAGCCATGTGACCCTGGGCAAGTCACTTCACCCTGATGGCCTCATTTTCCTCATCTATAAAATGAGTTGGAGAAGGAAATGGCCAACCACTCCAGTATCTTTGCCAAGAAAAAGCCAAATGGGATCATGGAGAGTCAGATATCATTGAAAAATGACTCAACGAAAGCTAATGCCCAACTGAAAGGGACCTTAGAGGTTGTCTAGCACAACGCCTCATTTTAGAAAATTGAAGGGAAGTAATTTGTTCAAGATCAATCAATCAACTAGTGAGCATTTATTAAGTATCTACTGTGTGCCAAGAATTCTACTAAGACACTCAGGATGCAACAACAAAAAAGAATGAAAGTCCAAAAGAAGCTTACATTCTGCAGGCAAGACAACATATGTGTGTGTCAGTGTATACAAAATAAATGCTGAGTCTAATAGGTATTAAGCGGTAGAACTAGAATTGGACTCCTTGACCTTTAAGGCCTCTTCCAACTCTAGGTTGCACAATGGTTGGAGCACTGGACTTAGAATCAGGGATACTGCCTTACTATGTAACTAAGCAAGTCAACCTCGGTTTCCTTCTGGTTGATCTCCCCATTCCATTTCATCCTCCACTCAGATGTCAAGTTGATCTTCCTAAAGTACAGGTCTGACCATGTTACCCCATTCCCCCCACATTTCTTTCAATAAGCTCCAGTGTCTTCCTGTCACTTCTAGGATCAAATATAAAAATTTCTACTTGGCTTTTAAAGTCTTCCATAATTCAACACCTTGCTACCCTTCCAATCTTCTCACTCCTTATGCCCTTTCATATTTGCAATCCAGAAATGCTGGGCTCCTTGCTGTTCCTTACACAAAATACTTCCCCATCTCCCCCATGTCTGGGACTCTCCCCCTTTTTATCTCTACTTCTGGCTTCTTTTGGTTTCTTCAAATCCCAGCTAAAGTCCTATGGTGGCCAAAAAAACCTTCCCTGATTTCCCCCTTTATATTAATGCTTACCTGCTGAGATAGACTCCAATTTATGCCGTGTCTAGCTTGTTTATTCATAGCTGTTTGCATCTTTTCTCCCCTGTTAGACTATGGGCTCTTTGGGTTTTTGCCTTTCTTTGTATCTCCTGGCACTTTCTAAATGCTCCTCGACTTGATTGCTTTATAGGGTTTTTGTGAAGAGCAAATGAGAGTAGACATGCAAAGCACTATGCAAACCTTCAAGGGCTCTAGCTACTGTAATGATTCTAAATCTGACAAGAAGGGAAAGGAGGACAAAGGCATCAAACTATGAGTTATAGTTATGGACATTAACTATGTATGCTCACCCATTTTTGGAAAGAGAAAAACCTCCCTTAAGTTATTGTCTTATCCAGTCTTTAAAGAGCCTTTGGCCAACACTAGACAAAAATTCCAAGTGGGAATGGAGAGTTCATATTACAAAGCTGTCCTAGCTGTCACCAACTGCCCACTCATCTTGAACAAGCAAACCCTAGTCCAAGACACATTGCAAAGAATGTTGGCTCTTTCATTCATTTCACCACCTCAGGAATTAGTGGGGGATGCTATGCCTGGCATTCAGCAAGAGGCAGCTCCCACTGGAACACATTGTTCCTGAAAAATTGCTACTGAACTCCAAAGTACACCCAGCTCCATGCCCATCTTCAGCTCCTCAATGTCCCTGTGGGGGCATCTAACCCAGGCTGATTGGCAGTACTCCATGCTGTTTACTTTCTCATGTCCCTATCTTTCTCCCTACTCCCCAGGAAGGAACAGGACTTCTCTATGTGGTCATATTTGAAAAGTTCCTTCAAGCTCCCTTCTTATATCTTTCTCCTCCACAAGGCTACCATAGTACCCAAAATGCCCACATGGCACATGCTTTGGATCACCAGGAGTCCCCACTAACATCCCCTCTAACAAAATAAACAGTTCATCATTTAGTAATACCATACTAAGGGTTTATTTAACAGATCATTTGTTCGTTTGTTTATAAAAGTGAGAATAAGAGCCATAGAGAGTAAGTGTTGACTTCTGAGAGAAGGGGGATCAGAAAAGGTCTGGAAGCATAGGATACAACTAAAGAGATAAGGTTGGAATAAAATTCTAGATATGTGTGTGTTCGTCCTTCGTTGCCAAAGAAGACCATGCCATCAGAGAAATAATGACATGACTTGCACTTGACTTTGTTTTGAAAGAGGGAGGGCTGTGCAGGTCACCAGCCTCACTTCTCCTCCAGAGCCATCTGAATCCAGTGACCAGATATTCATCAGGATGACTGGAGATGACCCAAGATGAGGCAATTGGGGTTAAGTGACTTGCCCAAGGTCACACAGCTAGTGAGTGTCAAGTGAGATGAGATTTGAACTCAGGTCCTCCTGACTCCTGCACTGGTACAAAGGTCAACCAAATGGTACAAGTATAAAAGGAGGCGAGGAGGAAAGAAGAAGAAGAAAGGTACTGAACAATATCCTTAGTCCCTCTACCATCATACTGAGAGCCATCCCTGGATATCTGGATAGATAACTGACAGAAGAGAATGATTATCTTGGGTGCCCCTTGTGGGACAACTACAAGCTCCTGAGGAGAGAACAGTGGATACCTTTGGTCCCCAACAACAAGGTACAAGACAGTGGCTTGATGGTACTTCAAATAAGCTCTGTTGTCTGTCTTATCCATAGTGTAGCCCTGCCATTGATACCCTGGCATCCTCCTTCCCATCCTCAGTATTACTGCTAATGTAGGCACATCCATGATAGGAAGCCTACTTTCTGGGTGGAAACCAAAGAGGATTTCTTTCTAATAACAATTAATCCACCATCAATAAATGCAAACAAATAATGGTACAAGAATGTCATGGAATACAATTATGCAATCAAGAATGATAAAAGTGGTGATTTTAGGAAAACCTGGGAAAAATTGTATGAACTGATGAAGTGTGAAGTGGCAAAAACAAGAGAACAATTTGTACAATAACAATACTGTAAAGATAAATAACTCTAAAAGATGAAAGAGCATAATGACTGGCTACAGTTCCAGAGGACCACTGATGAATGCCACCCACTTCCTTACAAAGAGGAGATGGACTCAGGAGGCAGAATGAGACATACATATTTCTGGACATGGATAATGCAGAGATTTGTTTTGCTTGGAATATATTTGTTGCAAGGATTTCTTTTTTCCAGGAAAGGTAGGGAAAGTAGGAAGGAGAGAAAGTAGATTTTTGTTCTTTGACAAATATTTAATTTTTTAAGAACCACAATAATAAACAACTGTCAAATATTAGCTATGGCAATGCTCCAGGCCCTGAAAGTACCAAGATGAAAACAAAACAGTCCACGCCCTCAAGGAACTCACATTCTTTGGAGAAATATATAACCAAATATACGATGCAAATAAGTGTACACAAAATAATGTCTGGTATTGGGGAGGGAGCAGTAGCATCTTGGAAAGGCTTCATGTGAGAGAAAGCATTTGATATGAGCTAAGAATCTCAACTACGGGTGACCTGGGAGTGCATTTCAGGTATGGGGGACAACTTGTGTAATTTCTTAGAGACAGGAAAAGAAATGTTTTATGTAGAGATCAATAATGCATGAAGATAATTATAGGATCATAGGCCTAAAGATGAAAGAACTTTCAGAGGCCGTTTTATCCAACCTCCTCATTTTATAGATGAAGAAACTGATGAAGAAAGTAGAGATGGAGAGACTCTAGATAGGGAGTAAGCAGCAGAATTGAGAAATGAGATAACTCAGCAATTTGTTTTGCTTCTCTCTCTCTCTCTCTCTCTCTCTCTATATATATATATATATACACACACACATATATATTTATAATATACATATATACATACATGTATATATGTATATGTCCATGTATATATTTTTATGAGGATTATTGTTTTTCCAGAGCCAATACTGGCTTTGACTCCAAAGCCAGAACCTTTCCATTATATCATGCAAAACTTGGAAAAGTAGATGGGGAATCAGAGTTTGAAGGGCTTTTGAATTCATTTTGAATGACACAAGGGGTTCATATTTTGTCCTCCTATATCCATTGGGGCTTTCTGAGAGGTGAGTGACATAACACTGTCAACCTGGGGAATGGGGATCCCTGTATTTTTCAGTTAACCTTAAGGAAGATAGGGGAAGGAAAAAAAATGAAATATGCGAAATTAGAGCTCAGTTCTTTTTCTCATCTTTAATCTGCCAAGCAGGCATAAAGACTTCAGAGTATCCCATTCACCTGACATTTTTAACCTCTCATCTGCCTTCTCCTCCCTCTCCTCCCTCTTTTTCCAAACTCAAAGTAACCAAAGTAGAATTGGCTGGAGTTGGGGTTGAGTCAGTGGTAGAGCTGAAGAATGAGACCAGAGATGGAATGGATAAGGACTGGGAGGGCAGGAGAGGCAAATGTCTTAATTTCCTTTTCACCATCCCAAGACTTCACAAGGGGCATCTCAAGATTCTCTCAGATTTATTAGAATGCAATCAATCATAATTAATTTTAATTAACATAAATTTATATGTGGATATGTAGATGATCTGAATACCATATAGCACTTTTGGAAGGCATGGGGGAGGTGTTATGAAATCAAACGACGATAGTGTGGAATGATTCCAAAAAGAGCTGGGAATCTGTTTTCCATATTTGCCACTTCTATTGGAGAAAGCATAGAGAAAAATGCTGGGAACCAAACCCATTTGAATGAGCAGTGTCTGGAGGAGGAGCAGGGGAAGAGAGGAGACTGGAAATGAAGCTACATGAAAATAACATTGGACTTGACCAGAAGATCTGAAAAATTATTGGAACTTATTAGCAATGTGTAGCCAGGCAGGCTCTGGGAATGGGTCTAGTTCTTTTATAAGGAGCCAATTAAAACTCCCTTGAGAATGAACAAATCATTTTCAGTCTTGGAAATCTACATTGGCCTAGTCAAATTACCATAAGAAAAATTCCTAAATGTTCTAGTAGTCTCAACCCTGCAGCGGGTCTTGACCTTACATCCGCTTACCCTTCCTTGTCCATGGTGAGTCACTATGGAGGGGAAAGAAAAGACTGGTGCTACTCTTTCCATCTCTATGTCTTTGTTTGTTAAGCTCATCTAGTTTCATCACTTCTACTATCTAGTTTTTGGTAACAAATCCCAAATCTGTATCTCTAGCTTTGACTTTTCTCCCCTGAAGTCTGATTCTCTATTTCTAATTATATACATGTTGCTTTCTTTTGGATCTTTCTGTCCCTTCCACTCTGCTTTTTGGAACTCCAACTCTACAATTAACAAACCTCTTTTTCCTTTTAGAGCTCTTTCTCTATTGTTTCTTTCATCTTCTGGGATTCGTTGAGAACTGGCTCCCCCCAGACGATACTGCATCCTAGGCCAACCGTTATGGAACTGGATGCACCTTCTCTCATGTTCCCTGACTTACTGGGGGAATTGTGAAATTTCTTGCTCCCCATTGTCACATCCAAACTCAGCTCACTGACATCAATTAGGAACCTCATCTTTGCAGTTCATTTTATCCAAATTTATCATCCAATCCATATCTAAGTGATCATTATCTGACCTCCAGGTCTTATGCTTCCTTTCTCAATGACTCCAGTGACTGGTTCAAGGACTCCCTCTCCATTCAAAACTCCTGTCTTCACCCTAGGGTACTTCAATACATACATACACATATGTATGGGTAGATATATAGAAATATATAGACACAAATCTGTATTGATGGATATTCCTTCAAATACCCCAAATCGAGAATTGTTTAATCTACTCACTTCCTATTAACTACATCCCAACTCAGTCTCAGCTACACAAAGGGATAATCCTTTGCCAAATCTTGTTATTTTTGCCTTTGCCATAAGTCTCCACTCACATAGCTGTCACCCTAGTTCAAGTCCTCATTATCTTTCTCCCAGACTCTTGCAATTGGACTCCCCTAGACTCTTCTAATTGGGCTCCTTTCCTCAAGTTTCCTCCTGTTCCTGTCTGTCTTCCACTCAGCTACCAAAATGAATTTTCTTTCTTTTTCTTTTAAAAAATCAGTTTTATTTTCCCTCAATTGCATGTAAAACAATTTTTAAAGTTCATTTTTTAAAAAGTTTGAGTTTCAAGTTTTTTCCCTTCTTCATTTCTCCCTACCTGAGATGAAAATCAACCTGATATAGGTTATGCATGTTCAATCATGCAAACCATATTATCCTATTAGTCATGTTGTGAAAGAAGACATACATTCAAAGAAAAAACTAACCATGAAAAAAATTAAGTGAAAAATACTATGCTTTAGTAGTGCATTCCATCAGTTCTTTCCCTGGAGGTGGATAGCATTTTTCATTATGAGTCCTTTGGAACTATCTTGGATCTTTGTCTTGCTGAGAATAGCTAAGTCATTCACCATTTATCATTGCTACAATATTGCTGTAACTGTACACAATGTTCATCTGGTTCTGCTCACTTTACTTTGCATCAATTCATGTAAGTCTTCCCAAGTATTTCTGAATTCAATCTGCTCATCATTTCTTATAGCAGAGTAGTATTCCATTACAACCAGATACCACAACTTGTTCAGCAACTCTCCAATTGATGGGTATCCCCTCAACTTCCAATTCTTTGTCATAACAAAAAAAATGAATTTCTAGACTTCAGGCCTGATAATGTTTCCCTCCTCCCCTCCCCATCTCCCCTCTCAATATCCTCCAGTGGCCCCTGTCACCTACAGGATGAGATATCTACTTCTCTGTTTGGTAATTCAAGCTCTTGACAGCCTGACCTCCTCCTTTTCCAATCTTCTTCCATACTATTCTCCACCAGGAATTTTACATTCTCTTCTTTGTTCTTCCTTACCCACAATGCCACATTTCCTTCTCCATGTTGTTCCCTTGGCTATGCACCAAGACCTCCCACATGTGGCCCATGTGCTCATCTCCCACTTAGGTCGGAAAGTGTTCATGATGATTAGTTACAGTACATGAACCAGGAAGAAGTAGCCAGATGAGCTTCTTCCTGATTTCATCGGTTTATTGAATGAAGTTGTTTCCTCAAGTTGTCCATCGACACCCTAGACACAAAGTGGGGGGTTGGCATTGTCATGGCTGGAAATAATTGGAAATTTCCATTTTGCTTCCTCTTTTCAGTTTAATCTACCAGTGTTCACTGCCTATGGGAACCCATCCTAGTCCACTTTAGGTTTGTTGTCTCCTCAACTGCTTTTTTTTTCTATTTTGTGAGATCATACTGTTTCAGATCTCCCATCATCCACTTTTAAGATATGTTGAAAGTGAACTTGAATTCCAGACAAATGTGGCCATGGCTTCCACATCTCTCTATTTGACCAAAAGAATCAGTGTTGACTAAGATGGATTCTGGGTTATCTTTATTATAACTGTTTTGTTTAATTGAAACTAGGAAATGACCATTTCTAGAAGTGGTCATAATGACAAGTCACTGTCTTTGCTTTTGTCTATTGCCTTGTTCAGAAATAAAAGCTTGCTTAAGGAGGATGGGCTGGAGCTGCTGCAATTGCAAACAATGCCTCCTTCTTGTACTGAGGTAGACTGTGAAGAGGATTGATTCATACATGTGATGGGAGAAGGAATGGTTTTCCTTCTGTCTGAAAAGGATTCCTGCTGAGAAGGGAGCCCCAGAAGTCAGTGTAGGGCAATGTCTATGCTGCAAGCAGAGGGAATCATGAGGAATGTGTTGAACTCATGTATTTCAGTGAACATTTTGTTGATTGACCACCACAAGAAGCATAGAAACTGATCTACCAGAGTGACAATGCTACACATGGAAGACTAAAGACATGGGAGGTGGGGTCCCCAGAACAGTGGAGGGCATAACAACAGGGGCAGCATTAGCCAAAGATAACAGTAAGTTCCTTATGCTCCAAGCTCCTCTGGCTACTTCTTCCTGGTTCATGTACTGTTACTAATCATCATTAACACTTTCAGACCTAAGTGGGAGATGAGCACATGGGCCACATGTGGGAGGTCTTCTGTGTTTGTATCACCCTCTGCCATTTTGGAATGAAGTAATGAAGACTGTCATAGAGAACTAATTAGGAAAGAAGAAAAGGCTCCTCAGTCAGGAGGATCACCAAATATCTCCTGATCCAGAACCCCAAACCAACCTTCTGATTGCCTCCACCCTCAGCTCCCTGGAGTCTAGAGAAAGAGCGTGTTGTTTCTGAAACCCAACACAGGTGGCACTCTGTGTCATCTTTATTTGGTCCTGAAGGATGGGGGCTCCCGTGAGCTGATACTCCCCTTTTCACAGCTTCCAAATATCCATTTTATCCCCTTCCCCCTACCCACCCTGCAAATTCTTTATATTAAAAAAAATCCTCTATCAAGGCAAAATCTTGCTATGCCTGTTACTACTCCCTGCTCCTTTTTCCCTCTGTAGTTCAGTCATTTCTTTGACAGTTATGTTCCTCTGTCCCCTGTTCCACTATATACTCTGGAACCTCTTTTCTATGGTTAATAAATGTCTCTTCATCCAAGAGCTCTTTCACATTTGCCATCTTTTTTTGGCTCTTATTTTCTTTGCTGTTGGAAATGCCTCTACACATTGATCAGAACCTGCTCTGAAACCTATAATTTTAAAGCCCTGAGAGATTACTTGACTTGCCCAGATCACATAAGAAATAGAACTTGAGCCCACTTCCTAATGACTCCAAGTCTGTCTTTCTATGTACTATGTATCAGGCAATCTTTTCTATCCACTTATGACCATGAAAAAGTGGTTCTCATTAGAAGACATGGCATCCCTGGTCATTGTCTTCAGTTACGGTGCTCCTAGTCTCATGCCTCCTAATATATACATACACACAAAGATCTTGGATGTATAACAGCTTTCATCCTTATCAGTTTCCATAGCCATATTTAGCACCCACTAGATCCCTTACCTTCCAACCAATGATCCTACAGAGAGAACAGAAAACCCAGGCTACACTACTAGGAAGAAGGACCATTTTTTTGAGGTGAGAGATTCAAAGAGCAGTGCCTCACTGTGCTTGTTCTCAAGTTTGTGCCTACTTCTTCCACAAAAACTGTATTTATGGGAAAATTCATCCTAGGTTCATTGAAGAAATGTTTTGTAGTTACTATTTTTTTTATTGTGCCATCTGAATAAATACCATTTCATTGAACTAATTGTGCCTACTGGCTGATTGTTAAGGGAAGCTCATGGGTGTGGGCTTATGAGCTATAGTTTTAGGAGTCTGGACCCACAGGGTACCCTAGAACCTGGAAGAGCAATAGCCTTCTCCTGGGTAGGTTATCCAGAGAGGTCTTACACTTAAAATATGTGAATGTTAAGAGGCAGTATGGTATCTGGGAAAGAGTACACTGTTTCCAGCTCCTCATTATCACAAATAATGCTGCAAACAGCATTTTTGCACATATTTTTTCTTCTGCTGCTTGTTAGTAGCCTCCTTGAAGTACAAACCCAATGGAAAGCTCTCTGGGAATGGCTTACTGACTTTTCGCATGCAACTGCAAATTGTTTTCCATAATAATTGTACCACTTCCCAGCTCCACCATAAGTGGATTCACCTGCCTATCCTTCTACAGCCCCTCCAACAAAGAGCTCGCCTATCTTTTGTCATCTCTGCTAATCTGATCACTCTCTTTGTTTTTTACTCTTTTTCTTTTAAATTATCAAAGCCCTGAACATAAACAACTGTCTCTCCATAGACAAAAGGTGACCAGGGTGCTCTCATCATGAATCTTGGCCCCCAAACATTTCCTGTGCTCCAGTAGGATTATCCCATGGGGTAGCCTTTGTGGCCGACTGTGCACTTAGTCAAAATATGTCCTTCCCTCCCCCTACTAAGTACTTCCAGAACAACACACTAATGATTCATGCTAATAATGCTGTTACTAACATTGCATTTTATTTCCCAGCCAACAGGTATACAAGATGGATGGGCTGAAATCAGGCTGCCTAGTGAAGGGGTGGGCTTATCTCCTCCCACAAATGCCTCTTAAATAAAGCATCGAAAAATCAGCCAGTCCCATAGACAGAACAGCTGTTAGCAAGGCCTTCGACAACTGTATGTAACAAACAATAGTAGAGGATTCCCAGCCCATCCATCTGTAGGGAAGAGGAAGGGGAGGTGAGTAAAGGACCCAGGGAAACAGAATAAGTGGCCTCCAAAATAGTGGATTCCATTTTACTGGAAGTCTTTAGGCCAAGGACAGACAACAACTTGTCAGGGATGCTCTAGGCCAGGAATTCTTAATCATTTTTTAAATCATCCCCTTTGGAAGTCTGTGGAAGCTCATGCGCTTCTCAGGAAAAAAATACTTTTAATTAGTGAATTTTAATTAGGTAATTAATTAGTAATTACTTTAATTAGTAAATTAATTTAATAAGATAAATATATAGAATTACAAAGCAAACCAATTATATTGAAATACAACTATCAAAGTATTTTTAAAATGCCTTCAAGGACCCCAGACCTTTATCCAGAAAGAGTTTTCAGTCAGGTACATGCTGGGATAGATGATTTCTTAGGTCTCTTCCAACTCTAAGATTCAGTGATTTTACAATTTTATGATGGATATATGAGTGGAATAGTTGATTTATATGATTTTTTAAAATTAAGTTTTCTTTTTAAATTATTTTATTTAAATTAGTTAAATTAGTTTTTTTAAGTTATTATTAAATTTAAAGTAGAATAAAATTTTAAATTTTTATCTATTGCATTAGAGAGCTAGCCCTGGAGCTGGGAAAACCGGAGTTCAAATCCTGTCTCTGACACATACTGACTACATGACCCTGGGTAGTCACTGAAACCTCTCCATGCCCTAGAAAACTTTCTGAGACAATAACACATAGAGATCATGTAGAATTGCTTTTGGTTGTGATTTTTTCCTTAACTAGGAATTTCCTGTATCAGTGAAATAATGTTTCTAATTAATATCTATCAATTTCCATCTCTACATACATACATGTTACACATATGTATATATACATGTGTGTGCATGCATGCAAATATACATACAAAGTTTCCAAGATCACAGCTGCTTGGATGAAAGGAGTCCTTTCATCCTGGAGTCCCACATGCCAATGAAATCCCAAGTACTATCACTATCCTTATTCCTTTTTTTTCTGTAACATAAAAATGAAACAAATAAAAAAGATTGTATAAGAAAGCACACATTTCAGTCATGCACAGTTTGGCTTTAAAAAATGTATATTTATTTTAATAAGACAGGAACAAAATTGCCCTGTTTGTGCCCACTTCTAAATTTCTTTTTCTTTTCTTCTGTGTACTTTAAAAATATTTTATCAATATTCTTTTCTTTCTTTTTTGTTGCCTCTCTATAGATCACATGAGTTTTTAAAGCTAAAATCAAACACAATTTCTTCATTTTATAAACCAAGAAATCGACATTGAGTTGAATGGACTTTGCCAAAATCCGATGGCTTGTAAAGGGCAGGCTTAGGATTAGAATCCAGGTTTTCTGCCTCTGTCCGATACTCTTTCCTACACACTGTGGTCAATATTGTTAAGTTTGTTTGTTTTTTACCCCTATTCTTTGTAAGATGTGATATAAAGATAGCAGCATCTCTTGGGCTCTTTATTCAATGAAATGGTCAGTGACCAACAGCTTGCTATAGCTGAGGTTATGTCTTGGGCATGCATTTGACTGGACTCAGTACAGTATCCTGAGAAGGAGCACTCAAACATTTTTAAAAGATTGGAATTAATTTTAAAGGGATTTTATGTCATGTGCATGTATATACCTAGAGGTTTTTAAAGCCATGTTTACACAAGAATAAAACAGAAATAAAAACTGGCCTCACTTTTCTCATCTGTAAAATGGAAGCAGGACAGAAAAAGGGAGGATAACACCCATTTTGAATCTATGATCTTAAGATCACGTGAGTGTATGAAAACTGAAAAAAATGTTACTCCTCCATGCCTGGAATGCACATGCTCCCGTATTCCTTCTAGGCGATACAACTCATACATAACCTGCTGCACGAAGCCTTTCTTGAATCCTCCCTACTGCTAGTATGCTCCTTAACTAACCACTTATTTGACTGTGCCATAAAGAGACAGCATGGAGTAGGTGATAAAGAACTGACCTCTAAGTTGGGAGAACTTAGCTCCAAGTACTATCTCTGCATAGAGAGTCTATGTGGTCCTGGGAAAATCACTTCCCTTCCCAGCTTAACTCCCACTTCTCCACAAAGCCTCTCCCACTCTCTCTTCCTTCTGCCCTCTCTTGATTATTTTCTACTTATCTTGTTTATATCTTGTTTGCCCAGAGTTGCTGGACTATTAGATGGTGAGTATCTGGAGGACAGTGACTGGCCTTGGTCTTTCTTTTTATTCCCAGCACTTAGCAGTGTTTGGCACGTAGTAGGTGCTTAATAAGTATTTATTGATTAACTGACTCTCAATGCTCTATGCAACTCTCTGAGACTATGAGATGCTAACCTGCATTGGAAGAGAGAGTTTCCTCATCTGGGAATTCCCTATCTCTATTTATTCTGTCTATATATACGTGCATACATATATGTGTATATATACACACACGCATATGTATGTATATATAACTATGTAGATATATACGTATATGTTATGTGTATATATACATGTATTTGCAGTATGTATGCATGCATGTATATATTTCCTATCCTTATGTTGTATTTATTCTGTCCAAACATATATATGTATAGATATATACATATATGTGTGTTGAGTATTTATATATGCATGTATATATATACATACATATGTATATAGGTAGATATAGATATTAAATTTGCCTCCCAAAGATTTCCTTAGGGGAGTGTTTATTTTTTTTGTACTTGTAGTCTCGGCATCTTAGTCCAAAACAGGTGCTAAATAAACACTTATTGAATGATCGTTTAATTTCAACAGTTTTCCTTTGAATCCAGACCAAAGGACCAATTATTGGATGTTGAATGGATTTAGGCACATTTTATTAGACTGATGTGTTAAGCTCCATGTCCTAAGTTAATAGATTTAATACTGAAAGGGACCTTGGAGATAATCAAAGTCATCTAGTTCAACCCCCTCATTTGATGGAGAAGGAAAATGAGATCCAGAGAGGTGAGTTGAGTTAGGTTGAGTGGTTGCCCCACTAATAACCACAGAAAAGCATTAGCATTAGCTGGAGACCCTGACACAAAAGTTTTATTTGAAAATATGTCCTTTATACCAGCCATAACCACCCTTCCACCATAGAAAATGGATGATATAGGGTGCAGATCCCTTTGGGATCTATGGTCCCCAACCTGATTCTGTGGCTCTTGAGTATGTTACAAGACATTAAATACTACAGCAAGAGCCTTGGATTTGAAGTCTGAGGACCAAGATTCAAAATCCAAGCCTGCTACCAGGTTCCTTAAATGGCCACTACTATCCTTTCCATCTACCATGCTTTGTTTCTGTGACTCAGATCCCAACTATCACTTACCAGCTATATGGCCTTGGATGCTTTGTCAGACCTCTATGAGCATTCATCTCTTCAACTATAAAACAAGAGGATTGAACTAAATGGCCTGTGAGGTCTTCTTTCAACTCCAAAGAGCAGTCCCTATGATAGCTACATGCCCAGCATCAAGAAATGAGTCATCATTAAGAGTCAGAAAGTACTTTTCAAACCTCAAAGTGCTCAACAATGATTAGCAATGGCTATCATAAGACTCCTCCTTCTGGGAGAGCCCACAATTCCATGGTGGGTATCGCCATGTTGGTTAACCATGCTACACCAATGGTTTGTTCCGAGAGCAAAATGAATTAGACAAATCTGGAATCTTCCCAAACCTATGACATGGGATGGAATCCTGAGCCAGGAAGGGGTTTCGAAAGTTAGCTCCTCCCTCCATCCTGCTTCTAGGTAGGCACCCCACCTGTTCCTAAGAGATGGGCATCTAACCCAGACAGAAGCGCTTGTGACTGATGCTTAATTTATGAACTGACTAGCACTAAAAGAAGTGGGTGGCAATTGACAGCTACCATTCCCATTCCTTATCTTTAGATCAGAGGAACCCCATGCTACATTTCCCTCTGTGGGGAGGGGAGAAGGAAGCAAAAGTAGCTTTTGAGGTTTCCCAGAGACACAGCAGAAAAGACAATGTAGAGACAGACTAGGTAGCACAATGGGCCTGAAGTCATGAAAACATGAATTCAAATCTAACCACAGACATTTGGTTGTTGTCCTTTATTCTTGAAGAGGACTAGAATGACATCGCTATATTGGGGTCAAAGTACAGTGTGTCCAACTGTGGTTGGTCAGAGTAATATGAACCAGAAGGCTCCACCACAAGTCGGGCACAAATAGTTCATGTAAGATGTGTGACCTTGGACAAGTCACTTAACTCAGTTTGCCTAAGTTTCCTCATGTGTAAAATGAGCTGGAAAAGGAAATGGGAAACCACTCCAGTATCTTTGCCAAGAAAACCCCATGGACAATATGGTCCATGGGGTCACAATTAAGCAGCAACAATGCACACAAACACACACATATATGTATGTGTTTGTGTGCATTGTTGCTGTATGTGAATTCATGAATTAACCTAAGCGTAGTTGAAAAATAGGTCATCCAACTTTTTAATAGGAAAAAAATAATTAAAATGAGTTGTTTAATTCTGGTTCAATTACACAAACAAACTTATAATAAATAATTGATTGGATTCAGTGAGCTCCTTTAAACATGTTTCTTTTAATACGGCAGTGAAGTCATGAACCTTTAGACCAGAGGTGTCAAACACATGGTCTGCAGACCCACAACATTCCCAATGTCCCGACCCAGACTAAAATGCAATTGAGGAATATTGATAAACTAAATAAAAGTACAATAAAACATAGATAATATTACATTTTAGAATTAAATCAATATGTGACTTGCAAAGATCCTTATATATGATTTAGTGGGTCCCGTTTCTATGCAAGTTTACCACCACTGATGTAGCCCTTTCATTGGTACAGATTGCAGCAAAATGTGTGCATAGGACATCAGATGGGTGTGCCAACATAATTGTTTCCCGGTAGAAGTAGGGCAAGAACAAGAAAGAAGATGTTTTCTGATGTGTTGCTTAAGTCCCTGGCTAACCAAGTAGAACAGTCTTTGGTTTCCTTTTCAGTATCCCAACTTGAGATTACATGTATCCATGTTAGCTTATGTATGTACAAATGTATGTTCATATGCGTATGTTTGTACAAGTGTATATAAACACCAAAGTGTATATATAGATATAGATAAATGAATATTATGAATATGTACATGTGTATTAAAGAAAGCAGTAGCATGGAAATGCTTGCATATATATGAGCATATACATATGTGTTCACACATGTATACATGCAAACAAATGCATATTGTGTGTATACATTGCATGAGACAAAACAGCAGCATGAAAATGCTTATATATGTATATGACTGTATATATGTTGCCATGTTAACCTTTTCTAATCCATATATGTGCATATACACACATACATATATACATGTGGGCAACACACATATCCTTCTTTGAGGGTAGGTTTTTTCAGTTTTTTCTTTCCACATAGCATTGTACTAGGCGCTCTGTAAGAATGCTGTCTGGTTTTGTTCATTAGGGACCAAGTCAAAGTGTTGGAGCTCCCAGTTTGGGGTTTTGAAAAGGAAGGAAAAGACTAATCTCATTTGTTAGCTAGGGACACCATGTAATACACCAGAAACCAACATCCTTCCTACTCTCTTCCCATCCCTACTCAGAAATAATTGTGTTGGCCCACTCTGCCTCTGTTCAATACTAATTGCACTCTGTCCCAATGAAGGACCTAGAGGTTCATGAATCCACTGTGATATTAAAAGAAGTATGTTTAAGATTTCACCCTGAATTCAGTCAGTTTTATGAAGCCTATTTATATGGTTAACCAGACTTAACTCACTGGAATGATTTTTTTCCTGTAAAATAATTGAATTGACTTATTTCATCCTAAACTTGACTAATTCATGAATCGGTGCACCAGTTCATTCATGGGCCAATTGAAATGGTGAATTTCCAATGGTCCAACTTTTCGACCAATGCTGAACCAGTCAAAGTCTTCTAAGAGAAAAAAACTACAACGGAAAGGGAAACCAAAACTGGTCCAGAACCCAATCCGCTTTTTATTTTTAGCTCCAGGGGAATGCTCTCACATCTCACCAAACATAATTACCTTCCTGGTGTTTAATGAATACAACTTTAATTCTTGCCATACAATTTAAAGCTTCTAAAAATCCCAGGCATGGGGAGGGACATAAAAGTTAAGAATTAAATGTCTGTCTAGAGATTATTGATTTGGTTGTTTACTTTGGGAAAGTGCAGTAGAGTCTCATTGCAACCTAATTACCTTAAGGATCATGGTTTGGAAAGCAAGTTTAAAAGAAAGGAAAAGTGGCAAAAGAAGAGAAGGACCCCATGGGAGGGGTAGATGGTAGCAGCAGGGTCATGGTGAGATGGAAAAGCAAACTCTTCACTAATGGGTCAGAAGCAGGGAATTCTGGGGCAGGTAGAATGAAAGCCCCCCCAGCCAAGTTCAAGGTGCCTTCTCTCTGACCCTTTGAACAATGACTTTCCTCATCAAGGAAAGTGCCAGAGAAGTAATTAAATGGAATTGCATAGGCTTTGGTTATAGATGCAAGGGAAAACAGCATTATTAAAAAAGGTCCCAAGTGAAGGAAAACTCAATTATATTTTCCTTTAATTCATAATAAGAGACTTCAGAGGTCATATAGTCTAAGTTATAGCTGAAAAAAAGGTTCATGACCAGAGATGAAGTATATTAGCCACCTGTCTGACAAGAGGTGATGTATTCAGGATGCAGAATCAGAAATATATGTATTTGGACATGACAAATGAAGGAATTTATTTTATTTTATTGTATATGACTATTACAAGGGTTTTATTTTTTTCCAATGATGGGCATGAGTGTGAGGGAGACAAGACTGATTTTGGTTCATTGAAAAAATAATTTAAAAAAACCCAACAGTCCTCATTTTGATAGAATGGATAATTTGACTGAAGACCCCACGACCTTTTAAAGTAGGTCATTCCACTTTTGGATAGCTTATGCAAGCTTCCAATCTACCATATTGTTACCTGTCATTACCACCTCCTCCCCAGTCTTTCCCCACAACTTGCTGAGCTCAGTACATTAAAGCTAATAGTCCTCATGCCATGAGTCTAAACACCTTGTGGAGGGGGTACCCCCAGCCTTAGCTCACTATGTTACAAATTCATGTCATGAGTCACAAAGTCAAGAATGTGGATAAAATACTGTAAACCATATCCACAATGGTGGGAAACAATTCAAAATGCATGCCTTATTGATACTGGTGTAATGTACCACAACAAATATTGGGTCAGGGTCCTGTGACCTGTGGTGTGCCCAAATGAAACTATTATCAAAGGCAGAACTTTCACTGAGCTTGTGAAAGGGTCATCATTCCCCAGCCCTTTTTTGGTCTCTGTGCCGAAAACCTCAGGTAGCCAGTAGCACAACCTACAGCACATGATTCTCTCCAAAAAAAAACATACAATACATGGAGATACAACCACAGAAACACAGAGAAAGACTTTAAGATAACTGGACTCCCCAGAGCTGTCCTGCTTTATAACAAATAGGTTTCACCTGGTTATCTCTTGTTCCCCTTCTTTTCACTACCTGTACTTACTGTCACTGCAATATATAATGCAGCCATCTCAACATAAGTCCTGTGTTTCAGACTCTACCAGTTTTTATATGCCACCTATAAACAGCCTATAACTGAGACAGAAGCAGGTGCCCTTGTTAGGGGTACCGTCAATGGCTGCTGCCTTCTCTCCTACCAGCCAATTGCCTTGCCTCCCAGATTGTGCCAATGTTTCCTTGTCTTCTCCTGGTATTGGTAAATAAGGAAAAGATTGGGGTTAGGATCCTTCTTTGCCCTGCAGTGCTAGAGGAGAACCACTGGAGTCTGCAAAGGTCTCTCATTGTTTGTCCTACTGGATCGTACTGGTCCATTGCCTTCTTTTGACCCAAAGGCTTCATGTCCATGGTCCATTCAGTATACCTCTGGGCAGCATCTTTGGCTTTTTCTTTCAGTTAGTTCTTGTTCTTGCCTTTTCCCCTCAGGAATAGGGGTCCCTATGGTCCATTCCAAGCAGCTGTCCCTTTTGTTCCTTTTGAATTCTTCAAGGAAGAAAATACTACTTACTCTTATACCTTCTTGGATCCCCTCAGAAAGTTCTTTGAGGGCAGGTACTGTTTTTTTTGCTTTCTTTGTATCCCCAGAACTTAGCGTGAAGCCTGACACATAATAAGTGAATAAAAATGCTTGTTCACTGACTCTTCAATCAAGGCAGGGGCTTGAAACTCCTGTTCTCTGAGGGCTGTTTATCCTCATTAGCAAGATTTCTCCCAAATGCCATTCACTATGAAGGAGAATGTTTCCCCCTGGGTTACCTTGACTTGTCATATAGTAGAAAGAACTCTGGATTTTGAGTCAGAAGACCATATGACCTTATTTCTTGACCTCTCTGAGCCTTGGCATCATCTTCTATCAAATGAAAGGGCTGTACTAAATTATCTCCCATCCTCCTCTAGCTTAATCTCTGATCTTTCACAGTCAATCAGGACCATGTTGAAAGTTATAGCTTATATTTATTTTATGTTTTAAAAGAAAAGCAAACCTTTCATAATACAGATTTATAATTTCATGTCCAATTTTCTTTTTTGGAGGCAGCTAGATGGTGCAGTGCATGGAGTACCAGGATTCCAGTGAGGAAGATATGAGTTTAAAAATAGTCTCAGACACTTCTTAGCTGCATGACTCTGGGCAGGTCACCTCACTTCTATCTGCCTCAGTTTCCTTATCTGTAAAATGGGGATCACAATAGCACCTATCTCTCAGAGTTTCTGTGAGATATTTGTAAAGCACTTAGCACAGCACCTGGCACTTAGTAGACTCTTAATAAAGGCTTGTTCCCTTACCTTTTTTGTTGGCAGTTGCGTGGAAAGAGTCCTAGCTCTGTAGTCAGAGAATCTGGGTTCAAATTCTGCCTTCAGTGCTTACTATCTTACAATTGGGCAGCTAGGTGGTGCAGTGGATAGAGAACTAGTGCAGGAGTCAGGAGGACTTGAGTTCAAATCTCACCTCAGACACTTGACACTCACTAACTGTGTGACCTTGGGCAAGTCATTTAACCCCAGTTGCCTCATCCTGGGTTATCTCCAGTCATCCTGATGAATATCTGGTCACTGGATTCAGATGGCTCTGGAGGAGAAGTGAAGCTGGTGACCTGCACAGCCCTCCCTCACTCAAAACAAAGTCAAGTGCAAGTCATGTCACTATTTCTCTGATGGCATGGTCTTCTTTGGCAATGAAGGATGAACACACAATCTTACAATTACTACTAGCTGTGTTACAGTAGGACTCAGTTTCCTGATCTGCAAAATGGGAGAGGGATGGTTGAACAAAATGCTTCCAATATTCCTTCTAGGTCTAGACCTATAATCCTATGATTTTTATTCACTCCCAAAGAAAGAATCCCTGTCACAGAGTGACTGACTCAGGGTTAAAAGGGACCTTAGCAGCCAGCTAGCTGAACCCATACCTGAAAAAGGAGGCCCTCCATCACAATCCCGACAAGTGCTGGTCAGTCTGTCAGTCAAGGAGGATTTATTAAGCATTTACTATGCACCAGGCACTGTAAATATAAAGAAGAAAGAAGACTAGTCCTTGTCCTCAAGAAACTTACATTCAACTGGGGAAGACATCACATAAAAGGAAGTCTGGAGGGCAACCTTGAGATGAATGAGATTTAGCTAGCTTGGGCATCCTCTTTAATTGGCACCAGCCTTTGCTTAAAAATCTTCAATGAGGCAGATCATAGGGAAAAATACAATAGAGATACAAGAGACCTCGGAAGTCATCTAATCCAACCCATGTTTAAATGAGATCATCCAAATTGTCCAAAAACTTACCCAAGAAAGTGTCATCTAGCTTTTGCTGGAAGGCCTCCAGTAAGGTGGAGCTCTCTGCCTCCTGAGCACATGGCACTAGTAAGATAAGACATTCCTAGAGCCTTTTGAACCCACCAAAGTGTTTTATGACCTGGAAAGGCATTGGAACCATTATTGTGAAAACCCCTCAGCACCTTTCCTATGCCCAGCCTGTGGATGAGGTTGGAATGGACAAAGGTATTTTAGCATGGGTACTCCTCCGTCACTCTGAGGCATGTGGGAACGCTCTAGTTCATTATCTTGGAAAACACAGAGGTCAACGTGCAATTTTCCCATCCTTGAGCTTTTGTGCCTGTGGGTCTGCGAGGTTTTATTACTCTTGAAGACCTCTGCTCAGTTCAGTTTTGTTTTGCTTGAACCAGATAAAGAATCAGGACTTTTTCAATCCGTTTTTTTTTTGTTTATTTGTTTTAATCTAAAATTTTGCCTCCGTGGCACATTCCATAAATGAAAATGCAGGCTTTATGAGCATCTTAAAAACTGTTCTTGTCTGGGTCTCCATGTGAGCATTTTTTCCTTCATTTAGGCATGATAACAAATGCAAGCATGATACATCTCATCCCATTGGCTGAAGGGACAAGACTCTTGTTAATGCCCACTCTCCATAACATTTATGTTTATGCCAGAGAGGTGTCAAGCAGTGATGGCTTGGGGAAAGAGGGGAAGGAAGAAGGATAAAAGCATGCTTTAGTATGAGAAGACAAAAGAAAATGGTCAGAAATCTAGGCTGTGTCTATACATGAACTGGTTCAGAGAAAAACAGATACCAATTGAATTTTTGTAAATGTGTTGCTTTTGACTTTGGGCAAACTTGTTTACTTTCCTGAACTTCAGTTTTCCCATTTGTCAAAGAATGGGTTAGACAAAATGGTCTTTAGGGTCCCTTACTTCTCAAGCCTTATGACTCTTTGACCATCTTATGGCCAGGACAAAGGCCATTCTGTGACTCCCCATTGCCTAGAGCAGGAGTCCTTAGCCTTTTGAGTGTTATGGCAACCCTGGCAAAACCTATGGAGCTCTTCTCAGAATCATGTTTTTAAATGAATGATGTAAGATGCATAGGATTACAAGGGAAACCAGTCAAGTTAGAATGAAGTTATCAAAGTATTTAAAAAGATAAGTTCACAGACACAAGAACACCTTAGCTTAACATTTAAAGTCTCCCACAATCTGGACTCCAGCCTACCTTTCTAGCTTCATCCCCCATTGCTTCTGTATAGAAAGCCAAAAATCCAGGAAAACTGATTAACTTAATTGACTACTGCCATGCCTTTGCCTATCGTCTTGAATGCTTTCTCCTCTATAAAAATTCTGTCTATTCTTCTAGGACTAACTTAAGTTTTACTCCTTTTAGCCCTTTTAGGCCTTCTTGATCCACAAGAGTCTTTCCCTCCAAACTCCCTTAGTCTCTATTTTCATTGAGCAATTTCACTCTTCAATCATATACTTCTTGTATTATCTCTTGAATTGTTGTCCACTGGAGAGATAAGGAATGTGATTTCACTAGTATAGGATATTCCCTGATGAGGAAACTCTCTCTACTAGTACAGATTGGCACCTCTCCTACTTAGGTGCCCAAAGCAATGGTGTCAAACAAATAGAAAACTGAAGCACAAATTAACATTACCTATGTTTTATTGTATTTTTGTTTATCTTATTAAATATTTCTCAATTATATTTTATTGCAAACTCAAAAGTTACATACCTACAGATTTAATATTTGACTCTAGAGCACTTGCCGAAGGTCACATGGGAAGGATTTGAACTCAGGCCATTATGACTCTGCGGCTAGTTTTCTACCCACTATGCCACCCTCGCCCTGTTGTCTGGTATTGGAGTGAGGGAGATCTTACAATGTTTGTCTCAGACACTTCTTAGCCATGTGACATAAGACAATTCACTTAACCTCCTAGCTTCAGTTTTCGTGTCTTTAAAATGGAGATAATAGTAGTACATAACTCACAGTTGTGTTCATCCTTCATTTTCTTTATTTCTATTTTTATATATATATAAATTTATTTATTTAATTTTTACATTCATTTTCACAAAATTTTGGGTTCCAAATTTTCTCCCCATTTATCCCCTCCCCCACCCCAATACACCAAGCATTCTAATTTCCCCTATCACCAATCTTCCCTCTCTTCTATCATCCCTCCCTTCTCTTGTCCCCATCTTCTCTTTTGTCCTGTAGGGCCAGATGACTTTCTATTCCCCATTAACTGTATTTCTTATTTCCTAGTAGCAAGAACAATACTAAGCAGTTGTTCCTAAAACTTTGAGTTCCAAATTCTCCCCATCCCTCCCTCCCCACCCATTCCCTTTGGGAAGGCAGGCAATTCAATATAGGCCATATCTGTGTAGTTTTGCAAATGACTTCGATAATAGTCATGTTGTGTAAGACTAACTGTATTTCCCTCCATCCTATCCTGCCCCCCATTGTTTCTATTCTGTCTTTTGATCCTGTCCCTCCCTGAGTGTTGACTTCAAATTGCTCCCTCCTCCCATTGCTTTCCCTTCCATCATCCCCCCCTTGCTTATCTCCTTCTCCCCCACTTTCCTATACTGTAAGATAGGTTTTCATATCAGAATGAGTGTGCATTTTATTCCTTCCTTTAGTCAAATGTGATGAGGGTAAACTTCATGTTTTTTTCTCAGCTCTCCTCTTTTTTCCTCCACTAAAAAATCTCCTGCTTGCCTCTTGAATGAGAGATAATTTACCCCATTACATTTCACCCTCTCTCCTCCCACTACATTTCTCTCTCACCATTTACCTTAATTTCTTTTAAGGTATGGTCCCATCCTATTCAATTCACTCTGTGCTCTCTGTCTCTGTATGTGCGTGCATATGTGTATGTGTGTGTGTGGTCCCACCAACTACCCAGATACTGAAAAGTTTTAAGAGTTACAAATATTGTCTTTCCATGTAGGAATGTAAACAGTTCACCTTTGGTAAGTGTCTTATGACTTCTCTTTTCTGTTTACTTTTTCATGCTTCTTCTCATTCTTGTGTTTGAAAGTCAAGTTTTCTTTTCAGCTCTGGTCTTTTCATCAAAAATGCTTGAAAGTCCTCTGTTTCATTGAAAGACCATTTATTCCCCTGAGGTATTATACTCAGTTTTGCTGGGTAGGTGATTCTTGGTTTCAGTCCTAGTTCCTTTGACTTCTGGAATATCCTATTCCACGCCCTTTGATCCCTTAATGTAGAAGCTGCTAGATCTTGTGTTATCCTGATTGTATTTCCACAATACTGGAATTGTTTCTTTCTAGCTGCTTGCAAGATTTTCTCCTTGACCTGGGAATTCTGGAATTTGGCCACAATGTTCCTAGGAGTTTCTCTTTTTGGATCTCTTTCAGGCGGTGATTGATGGTTTCCTTGAATACTTATATTCTGGTTCTAGAATCTCAGGGCAGTTTTCCTGGATAATTTCATGAAAGATGATGTCTAGGCTCTTTTTTTGATCATGGCTTTCAGATAGTCCCATAATTTTTAAATTGTCTCTCCTGGATCTATTTTCCAGGTCAGTTGTTTTCCAATAAGATATTTCACATTCTCTTCCAGTTTTTCATTCTTTTGGTTTTGTTTTGTGATTTCTTGGTTTCTCAGAAAGTCATTAGCCTCCATCTGTTCCATTCTAATTTTGAGAGAACTATTTTCTTCAGTGAGCTTTTGAACCTCTTTTTCCATTTGGCTAATTCTGCTTTTGAAAGCATTCTTCTCCTCATTGGCTTTTTGAACCTCTTTTGCCAATTGAGTGAGCCTATTTTTCAAGTTGTTATTTTCTTCAGCATTTTTTTGGGTCTCCTTTAGCAAGGTATTGACCCGTTTTTCATGGTTTTCTTGCATCTCTCTCATTTTTCTTCCCAGTTTTTCCTCCACCTGTCTAACTTGATTTTCAAAATCCTTTCTGAGCTCTTCCATGGCCTGAGACCATTGGATATCTATTTTAGATGTTTGGGGTACAGAGGCCTTGACTTCTATGTCTTTCCCTGATGGTAAGCATTGTTCTTCCTCATCAGAAATGAAAGGGGGAAACATCTGTTCACCAAGAAAGTAGCCTTCCATGGTCTTATTTTTCTTCCCTTTTCTGGGCATTTTCCCAGCCAGTTACTTGACTTCTGAGATTCCTCTCCACCCCTGCCTAGATCCACCCAGCTAGTGCTTGGGGTCTGAGATTCAAATGCTGCTCCCCAGCCTCAGGGTTTTCAGCAGGGGGAGGGGCTGCTATTCAATGTGAGTTTAAGTTCTGGTGCTTGGGTGGGGGTAGGGCCGCCTCCCAGGTTCAGTTCCCTCAGGGGGTTTATGTGGAGCTCTTCAGTAAAGGATCTGAGGTCCTGCCTGCTCCGGAAGTCCTGGGATGCCACTGCCTCTGCTACTGCCTCTGCCGCTGCCTCCTGAGGGGGCCTGAGTTAAGGAGACACCCCCCTCCCCTCTTGGCCAGCCCAGAAGTCTCTCTCACTGACCTGTAGCACCTGTGGGTGGAGGGACCTTCGTGGTCGCCGGAGATTCGATCCCTGAAGCCTGATTGGATCTGTTCCTCTCAGTGCCACACAGGTAGGGCTGGGTTCCATTGTCTGGTGTGCAGCGGACCTTTGGTGGTGGTTTTTCAGGGCTCTCTGGAATGGAAATCTCTTCCACTGCATTCCTGTGTGGCTTCCACTGCTCCAGAATCTGTGGGGAGTTCTTTTTTCAGGAAATTTATGGGCTGTGGGTTTGGAGCTAGCATATGTGAGTCTTTCTACTCCACCCTCTTGGCTCCTCCCCCCCCCATCCTTCATTTTCAAAGAGGAGCATGACATCATAGAAATGATGACATGACTTGCACCTGACTTTGTTTTGAGTGAGGGAAGGCTGTGCAAGGCCACCAACCTCACTTCTCCTCCTGAGCCATGTGAATCCAGTGACCAGATATTCATTAGGATGACTGGAGATGACCCAGGATCAATGGGAGACCTTGGTCTTTTAGGCTAAGGCTTTTTCAGGTACTCACTTAAAGTGAGGTAATGCCCATTCAATGAATAGGCCTTCTTAAGAAGTAGTCAGGGGATGGCCCCTTCAAATAGAAAATAAAAAGCAAACAAACAAATGACCGAATGAATAAACAAATGCATAATGAGTAAATAAATACACAAATAAATAAAGGGGGGATGCTCAGGACTCTTAGGATTATTGTTTCAAAGAGAAACAGTTACCCTGACAGTCGCTCTAAGCCAGGAGAATTCCAAACACAGCCATTGAGTGGAGAGGATCAAATGAGACAGCATGTGAAGGAATTGGCAAATCTTAAACTAAGTGCCAGATACAATTATTATTATCTTGCAACTTTGGGCAACTCATTGACCTCTCTGTATCACATTTTCCCCATCCATAAAACAGAGAAGTATAGATCTGTGATCCTATACATTTACTTCCATTGTAAACCATCATGGATACATAAATTTAGTGAAAAGGAAACAATTTCATCAACATCTCATAGGAAGCAGGAATATGGATAGAGGAGGCTGGACTCTCTAGGCTTCCTATTAGAGACTCAGGTTGCTAAATTTCATTCACCCCTTTCAAAGGTCTTTCTTGATGTTATCTTTACAGATTTTTAAATATAAAATGCTGTCAATTCACTTCCCTAGAAAGACTGGGATTCCCAAGGATGAAGCTAATGAACACAGAAGTACTGATTCACTGTAATCCTTTTTTTAACCTTTGGGGAGGCTTTAGCCATCCCTAAAGTAGTAAGCTTACCTAGGATACTTTGATAGCACCTCCATTTGAATGAATGGCAGACTGGTTTTTTTCTATCTCACCTTTCAAGGAATTACATCTGGAAAAGTTCATTTTTCTCTTCATCCAAACAAGCAACAAGTATTTGCTAAGTGCCTACTGTATGCCAGACACTGGGTACTAGGATAGAAGAGCTATCATTGGGACTTCCTATTCTATGATAGTAGGGACGTATCCCAGTTAAAAGACAAAGGGTAGAAGACAGAAAGAAAGTAGGGAAAGGAAGGAAGGAAAAAAGGAAGGAAGGAAAAAAAGAAGGAATGAAGGAAATCTTCCTGTGCCACTCCTCTGCTCAAAAACCTTCAGAGACTCTCCATTCCCTACACAATATTTGACAATGGGAAAGTAATTTGACCTGAGACTAAGGCTCTTCAACTGTAAAGTGAGAGTGATAAAGCTTAAATCACCTGCTTCACAGGATTGTTGTGAGTTAAGGAGACTTTAAGCCTTGAGATGATATATAAAATTGAGTTATTTAATTGCTATGACAATTACCAAATAAAGTTTGATTTCCAGATCTTAACACTAGAGACCTTTGGCAATCTGACTTTTTTTCCGGTTTTGTCTCATATTTTTCTCCCAAATTTTAAGCTAACTAAACTCCCAGGCAATCATTTTATTCCCCCCTAATTCATTCCCTATCATACTCCCCAAAGATGTTGGGATAAACGTTTTCTTTTCTCCTCAAATCTCCTACACTTCTTACTCTGCCTCTCTCTCAGTTGAGGATTTCGCTTCTTATTTTACTGAGGAAATGAAGGTGACTCTACTTGAGAGCCATCTTTACTCTCTCTTCATCTCAAAACCCCTTGTCATCATTCCCTAGTCTCCTCCTTTCCCCTAGTCTCTGACCATGAAGTGGCTCTCCTCCATGCCAACGCCAACTCTTTTATATTTGCACTCGATCCCATCCTTTCTCATCTTCTCTCAAAAATTTCATTTCAATCACACCCCCTCCCCATCTTCAACCCTTCCAAATCTACAACCTTCAAACATTCCCACATTTCCATCCTCCTTAAAGAGACCTTACATAAAATCTTACCATCCCCTCAAGTTGTCATATGTTATAGTTACTGTCATATATTTACTCCCCTTCTAAGCCAAACTCCTAGAAAATGCTATCTACCTACAACTGTTTCCTCCACTTCACTTCCCTTATTCATTCTGGGACTTTTATAATCTGGCTTCTAACTTTATCATTCAACTGAAAGTGTTTTTCCAGTTAGCAACATTCTCTCAATCACTAAATCTAATAGGCTTGTCTCAAATTTCACTGTTCCTTACATCGATTGGTGCAAGTGACACTGTAGAACTTCCTTTGCTTACTGATACTCCTCCTTCTCTGGGTTTTCATAACACTGCTCCCTCCCCTAACTGTAGAACTGCTCCTAGTCTCCTAAACTGACTGACTAATCATCCCTATCACCTACCTAACTTAGGGTGTTCCCCAAGGTTCCATCCTCGGTTCTGTTTTTACTCTACACTCTCTTAGTAAGCTCATCAGCTCTCATGGATTTAACTATCACCTTAATGCAGATGACTCCCAGATCTGTATATCCAGTCCCAATCTTTCCCCTGAATTTCACATCATCATTTGATTTTTGTACATTTCTAACTGTATATCCTGGAGACGTCTTAAACTCAACATTTCCAAAATAGAACTCATTGTTTTCTCCCCCAACCCTCTCCTCTTCCCAATTTCTTTTAAAGCCATCCTCCCAGGTTTGTTAACCTCAGCATTATCCTAGATCAGGGGTGGGGAACCTGTGACCTCAAGGTCACATGTGGCTCTCTAGGTCCTCAAGTATGACCCTTTGACTGAATCCAAACTATCTTGTTCTGTTAAGTTTGGATTCAGTGAAAGGGCTTCACTTGAGGACCTAGAGGACCACATGTGCCCTCAAGGCTGCAGGTTCCCCACCCTTGTCTAGACCCTTCATTCTCTCTCTCACCACTCATCCAATCAACTGCTAAATCTTGCCTTTTCTACCTTGCAATGAAACTCTTCTCTCCACTCATATGACCTCTACCTTTGTTCCTGTCCTTATCACATCTTTCCTAAATGATTCCAATAGTATCCATTTGGTCTCTCTGTCTCAAGTCTCTCCTCACTCCCTTCAGTCCATCCTCAATGCAGTTGTCAAAGTCATTTCTCTTAAGGATAGATCTGACCATGACTGCCCTACTTATTCAACTCCAGTGACTTCCTATTGCCTCTAGTATCAAATATAAACTTTTCAGTTTAGCTTTTAAAGTCCTACATGACCTGGATGCAAACCATCTTTCTGGCTTCATTAGACGTTTCTCCCCCTGCCTCATAACATGATCCAGCCAAACTGCCCTTCCCTATGTTACTCAGTCAAGATACTCCACATCTCATCTGTGTGGCTTCTCACTGGCCACCCCACAAGCCCAGAAGGCACTCATGTCTTACCTCACCATTTGGAGATGAATGGTAATTGTGTAATTAATAAGAGTTTGTTTGTTGGTTGATTATGTTCCCTTTCTTAGCCTTCACTCTCTTATCTCTATCCCTTTTTGAATGTCCTACATGAACCTTCCTAGTGAAAGTGACTTCTTCCTCCTCAACTTTTCCTAGGGAATGTCCCTGAGCCTTTTCTGTAGCTTTTCACATCAGAATCCCTTGTGCCCTTCTCTCTTTCCAGGCTCCAGCTCTTTGAGAATGGTATCAGGGAAATAGAGATCCCTCCTCCCTCTGCCTCCCCATATCATCTCCTTGCATCCTTCAAAGCTCAGCTCAAGTGCTACTTTCTACTTAGTGGTTCATGTCTTTCCCCAATTAACATGTGCACATTTTATACTTATAAATGTAACCCTGCTTCTGCCCAAACCTGGAGCTGCTTTGCAGGGTATTCAGAAGAGGACATAATTCTTAATGGACTGAGAGTATGCTGAGATGTCATATGCCTCTAGAAGGGATTTCACTTGATTATAGAGACTACAAAGACATATAGATAAAGGAACCTTAGGGATACAGATGAGAGAGAGGGGAAGACTTTTAAATGATGGACTGAAACCCTTTAGAGCCACAAACATGTATGAAAGCTGGCCCTATCATGTCCCTTGCTTCTAGGTCAAGACTTGACTTGGAATTCTAGAGATTGCTAAGAGGTGACCACCCTTGGGTTAGATGGTTTACTTTCTCTTGCTTTGAGCCAAGATCTTATCTTAGTCCCACATAAAGAGTCCATTTATTCTTTCATATTTTTGTGTGTATTCTAATCTGTAGAACATCACCATTTCTCTTCACTATCTATCTCACACATATACCTTATATGTAAATGTTGTTTGGCTCACAGAATGTAAGCTCTTTATGAGTAAGGATCATTTCATTCTTTGCTTAGATAAAGCCACTATTTACTATTTGTGATTGTCTTTTCTATAACTGACATTTGGTGGGAAAAGGTTAAGCTGGGAAGAGCTACCCTTTGCTCTTAAGAGTTTTGGAAAAAAATCAAGGGATTTCCTTTCCTTCTAAAACTTAAAAATAATACTCCTAAACCAAACGTATTTTAGGAGGTGGTAGATAGATACAATTCTAGCCTGTATTTTTTCTTAGAAAAAGGAGGAGAGATTCCCATCTTCAACAGCTCTAGACCCTGCATGCCTCTTACCACAGCTATGCTACTGGTGGTCTGGGCATAATCAGATGATATCTATCCATTTGACTCAAGCTACATCTATCCATCCATCCATCCATCATCTATCTATCTATCTATCTATCTATCTATCTATCTATCTATCATTTCAATTACCCATACACATATATCTTATACTTACATGTGCACAAGTGTTTTGACCCACAGAACATAAGTCCTTTGTAAGGATCATTTCATTCTTTGTACTTATATCCCCAGCACCTAGCACAGTATCTGGACCATGGTAGGCACCTAATAAATGCTTGTTTATTGACCTCCCAGTTCAAGGACAGACCTTTACATATTACACAAAACTGCCTCTGACCTTTTATATAGTCAACATTTAATAAATGTTTGTTCACTTGAATACAGTTGCAGTACTTCTGTCACCTTGGACATTCTTAGCATGTCCTTCAATTTGTGATTGTGGGGATTGCCAAGGATTTTTCTCTTCCCTGAGAATTTAATCTTTGGTTACCTTAATGCCTGGGGAGGCTTCTCAATATAGAGCCAGAACACAGAACTTTTAACTTTTAACTCAAAGTTTTATTAGGGTTTTTATCAAAATTCCCCAAAGACCCAAGAGACATAAATTTAAAACAACCAAGTAATGGCACCCACTGATAGAAAGAGGCTAGTCCCAGCAGTTTGTCAACCATTTCTTTCCCCTGCCAGGAACCTGCTGGATCCCAATTGACTGTCACCACTGGGCTTGCTGAGAGAAAAACTAAATGAATAAATCCCTCAGTAAATTTGTTTTTAGTGGGGAAGAGAAACATAATGAAGACTCTCTACCTTTCTTGGTGCAGGCTGTGGGGCTCCCCATGGTGTAAATGGTTAAGGAGATGAGGAGGCGGCTCATTTCAGAAACCCTGGAGAATCTACACAAATAGGGCATCACAGGAGACTGGCACTATTAATTAGGTGGGAGGCAATTTACATGGCCCAAATCCTACTGACTTCAGGTGAGGGCTCTTTTCTGCGATGTCCTTTTGCCTTCTGCTATCCCACCCAACAGTGAAACAAAAGATTCATCAGGGTCCCCACTCCCCCCAATCCTCCATTTCCTTTTCTTGAAAGGAAAGTTTATCGTCTCTTTTACACTGATAGGGGTCAGCCTCACACCAAAACAGAGCAGGTAACTGCCCACTACGTACAACTTGAAATGAGAGGGTGGGAGGTCTCTCCTCCAGTTCACTACTGCCTGAAATTCTTCCATAGAGATTTATTTCTGTGGATCATAGCTCTAAAATGCAAATAGCCCTGAG
Organism: Bettongia penicillata ogilbyi; assembly: GCA_023548195.1. Taxonomy (NCBI): domain Eukaryota; kingdom Metazoa; phylum Chordata; class Mammalia; order Diprotodontia; family Potoroidae; genus Bettongia; species Bettongia penicillata. Next base: position 772,689 of record JAJHZJ010000284.1, read on the forward strand.
AGATAACTAGGGAGTATTATCTGTCATTGGTTCCCCAGTGTGAAGGAAAGATCAGAAAGCTAATTTTTGAAAGGAGGAAGTAGAGAGTGAAGTCATGAAGGCACTGAGATCTGCAGGTGGTATAGCTCCATCAAATGAGAAAATACATATCTTAGCAATACATTAGATAGGGGGAAGGGAAAGTGGAAAGGAATTAAGGATGACCCCTAGTATAAAACCCCAGGTGACTGACTGAGAAGTTGATGGTATCTTTGAAGTAATAGGGAAACAAAGGAAAGGGAAATTTGGAGGGAAAATAATGAGTTAAGTTTAAGACATGTTGATTTTAAGATGTTTATGGGAATCTAGTTTGAGATATCTAATAGGCAATTGGAGATGTTAGCCTTGAGGTCAGGAGAAAGGTAGAGGTAGACAAATAGAGTTATATCTCAGCAGAGATGATACTCAAGGATATTAGCTTTGTTGGCAACAGAGTTTATAATCCTAAACTGGGATTTCAACAATTCTCAGGCATGCTTGCCTAGAAGAGGGTTGCATTTGTTGTTCCCTGTGTATCAGTGAGAGAGGGAAAGGAAGAAAGAGGAAGAGGAAGATCTCAGTATCTCCCCAGTGATTCAGTGGATTTATATTTTCATTGCTTCAAGTGATACTCTCTGAATGGAATAGAATGACATGTTTGTCTGTGGGAACAATAGAGCTTAAGAAAAGGAGGGAAGAGAATGGTGATTCTCATTTTCCTCATTTTGTGTAGAAACTAGGGCATGATGTGAAGTCAGTGTGTCTGGGGAAGAGTCAGGAAATAGACATTCAGCCTTTGGCTTCATTACTAGAACATTAATACTGGAAGAAACCTTGTCATTTGTCTTTCATTTTTGAAGAGGGCCAATGATGTCAGAGGGTGATGTTTTGACTTCCTCAGAATTGAATTTAAGTGAGGCAGAGTTGACGCAACGTCATCAGCCTCACTGTCTTCCAGAGGCATGGAAGTACGGTGGTAAGACAGAAGTTAGGACGACTGCCCAGGATGCAATGGACGACCTTGGCGTCTTCAATGTCTGACCTTCCACAGTGTCTTCAGCTGTCTTGGTGCGGAGGGAACAAATTGTCCCCATTCTGCCAGGATTAGTCTTGACATACTTGGGGTGGACAGCCCCTAACTCATTCACAAGGCCCACTGAACCTGGTTTAGCCCATCTGCTGAAACAGTTTTACCAGGTGAGGCTGCTGCACAGGCTACAGTTTCTTGGAGTCACAGGTAAGAGTTGAGGGGCAGGTGGACACAAAAGGTGAATGAACAGCTCTGAAAAAGCCTTCATAGCAGAGATGCTAGTCCTCCCTCAACACCCCATCCACTCCAAAAGAAACTTTAGTAATCATTTAGTTCCACATGCTCATTTTACAGATGAGGAAACTGAGGCTAATTAAAGCTTAGATTAGAGCTTAGTTTCTAACTCCTAATATAGCTCTACATTTTGCCCAAGGGGACTCTCTCCAACCCTAGCTCTGTTTTTGGTTGTTCTCCTTTGTCTTGTTCTAGTTAATTGGGAGCCAAAATCCTCAGCAAGATAAGCTAGGAAGGTACAAATTCAATAACTCTCCATTCACCTTTTGGTAACTGCTTACTGTAATGATTCAGTGCCTTACACTGCCCACTCCCACTCCCAGAAATGACCTTTTCCTTCCCTCTGCCTCCCCTGCCAAGAAATCTGTCCTAGGTCCTCATTCCCATTTTCTATGGCAGTGTTGGTACCAAAACCCTCCTGTCTTCCTTTCTAACACACAGCCCTGGCCCTCGGTAGAAGTGTCAAGGATGGGGGCAGAACTCAGAAGGGTGGGATTTGTGGTTGGGAGTAGAGGTGACTTTCCCAGGACCCCAAAGTCATAGATTTTTCCAGATGCTTTCTCCTCTTGTAAACAAGGCCAGCCAAGACCCCATGGGGGACAGAAAAACATCCTCTCTCTTTTTTCCTCTGAGCATGGGCACAGAGACAAGAAGCTGGAATGTCAGAGGCAGAAAGGAGCCCTTACAGCACAGAATGTCAGAACTGGAAAGGGGCCATTTGGGCTAGAATGGAGGGGTGCCTCTCTGCCTCACTTTCCTCCATTACAGCTTCTTTGCCCAAGGATTTTGATAAATACCAAGTACTATATTTTGACATTTAGAGTCTTGCATAATCTGGCTTCAGTCTCCTGTTCCTCGTTGACTGGTTGTATTAATATCCCTCACAAAAATTACATTTCAGCCCAACTGGCCTATTCCCTCTCCAAAACATTCCAATTCCCCCTTCCTTGGCTATTGCCACAGACATGCTTCTTGCTTGGAATATACACCCTATTCTGCTCCTTGTCTTTAGTATCTCAAATTTCCCTCTAGGCTCAGCTAACTTGTGACCTCTCATTTCTCACATACCATCCATCCTCAACCTTCTAATTGCTAGTGACCTTCTATACCCCCAAATTACATTACATACACATACACGTGTGTGTGTATATATATATATATATAGTAATTGATATATTTTTATTTTAAATACTTATGTAAATGCAATATAATTGATATAAATTTATTTTAAATATATGTAAATATACCCTAATTGATATATATTTATTTTTAATATATGTGTATGTAAATAAATACATATCTACATACATGTATACATGTATGTGAGGGAATGTTCTATCCCAGTAGTTCTCAAAGTATGGTTGGCAAACTCGTGGGGATCTCAGAGAATACTCCAGAGGTCAAAACTATTTTCATAATAATTTTAAGCGATTACTTGCCTTTTTCATTCTCATTCATTCATTAATATGGTTTCAAAGTTTACTCTACAACTAATCTTTAAGAAACTCTAACTTATCGAGTTTGGGCATATTCTTCAAAGATTATCCACAATTAACTGAAAAGGCTGTTAAAATAGTCCTCGCCTTTCCAAAGATTTCAACCAAAATGAATGACATAGTGAAATATATTGGATGCAGAGCAGTGTAAGAATCCAGCTATATCCTATTAAGCTAGACATTCAAGAGATTTGCAAAAATGTAAAATAATTCCACTCTTCTCACATTTTGGGGGAAAATATAGTTCTTTTTATTAAAGTAAGTTTTTTATGTTAACAAGTAATAGCTTTATTGATGTTATTCTAAATGAATTAATTGAGAAATACTTTTAAAATATATCAGTTTTAATGAATAATATGGTAAATCTTGAAGGATATAACCCACATAAACAAAAGCTCTTTGGGCTCCTCAATAATTTCTAAGCATAAGAACCATTGGTCTATACCATCTATTATCCATTATTTCTTGGGAAATAATTTGCTACCCTCTGGGTTTGAGGATTATTTTCTGAAAGTAGCATCTTTCACTCAGGTATGCCCAAGGCATGAACTATAAAATAGCAGTGTCCATGTAAGGCTAAGAAACTAGAAGAATGATAAAGCATCAGAGAATAAGGGGGCTGAATTGAACACAGAGGGGTCATGAGAAGTTGGAGCCAAAAGACATGAAGGCTTTCCAGCTGAGGTAATGGACTCTTCAGCTGCTTTGCTGGGAACCCTAGGATTGGAAGAGGCTGAAGAAAGGCTGGAACAGTGACTGGAAGCTCATCGGAGGAAGGCTAAATCCTATTTTTTTGTAAAGAGTTTTTAGCCCTTAATCCTTGAGATCTTTGGAGTAGGGATTCCAGAGTTTTAGAACCTGGGTTCTAATCTTGTTTCTGCCACTTAACATCAATGTTACTTTGGGCAGATCCCAATCTTTCTGTGCCTCAGTTTTCTCATCTGTCAGATAAGGAACTGTGATGCCCTGATTTCTAAGGATACTTCCAATTCCAATGTTGTCTACTTTTACTCTGTTTCAACCAAGAGGTGGGGCTTTTAGATCAAAGCTCCTTGTTGGCACAGGGATTGGAGGAAGATCAAGAGTTGAGTTGTTGGTTTTCTCCCATGTTGCCAGTAGCTTGTCACGTTCCCCTCACTTGATGCTTGCAGTGTTACTTACTTCTCTTTTCTTTCAATATTTTCATGCCAAACCATTGTGTATGTCTTCCCTGTCTATATTCCCAAATCTCTTACCACTATGGGAAGGAGGTCACTACCCACAGAGACCTCATCTTTTCCCGAAACTAAAAATCCCCCTTTTCCCTCCTTCTCTATTTAATGTATGTGTCTGGACTTTGTAATTCCCTCCCATATCTGCTGATCAGGGAAAAGTTGACTGGAATTCCAGGAACACGCTCGGTTTTTGGTAATTATCTGCCCATCAGACCCCTTCCTTGCTTCAACCTTGGCACAGACTGTTTTGTGGTCCAATTCAATTATTGACATGAAGAAAGATGTATTATGAAAACAAGTGACTAGAAAACATTTGCATTGAGATTCAGCTATTTCTGGGATCAGGTCAGAAATATCTTGTCTGGAAATAGTTTATATTGAAAACAGGGGGAAATATGGGTCTATTTCTAATGCCCAACATTGAGGCACTTTGGTAGAGTGCTGGTCTTGGAGTCGAGAAGACCTTGGTTTGAATCACTCCTTCACTACATACAGGCTGTGTCTCCCTAGGCAAGTCATTTTACTAAAGTGAGCTTAAACATTCTCCTCTATAAAATGAGGCAGTTGGATTCATTAACCTCTAAGGTCCCTTCCATTTCTAAATCTATGATCTTATAAATGTAGAGCTGTGAGGGGAAGGGACTTCTGGGAGGAGGGAGAGTTATGGCTAAACATTCATTCCATCTCCATAGATGCCCTCTCCTCCATCAGAAAATGAGCTCCATGAGAACAGGAGCTGCCTCACCTTTTTCTATTTTTCTATTTATATCTATTTTTTTCTATTTATATCCCAGCTCTTTTCACATAGTAAGTCCTTAATAAGTGTTTTTTTTCATTCCTTCATGCAACTACCCATTTTGCAGTCTTCCTGCAGATTTATCATGATCTTTACTGAGACACTTTGCATTCTTTCTGACCCATTGGTCTGGATCAAGGCTAAACAATCATTGAGTTGAACTCTGATCCCAATCTCCTTAGCTGGGCTGAAAAGGAACTAAAACAAACCATTGTTTCTGGTTGATTCCTACAGCATGCCTGGTCAACCCCACTTTAACCCAAACCACTAAGCCACTGATTTTAGAGTGATAGACCATTGTCCATCATTCTTGAAGATGACCAATGACATCAGGAGTCTTGACTTGCAAGTGAATTTGATTTGAGTAAGGCAGAGCTGTGCAGAGTCATCAGCCTCATTATCTCCTCCAGAGTCATCCGAGTCCAATGGCAATGCAGAGGTCAGGATGACTGGCCATTACCCAGATCATAGTGATAAAAAATTAAATCTGGAAAGGGCCTTAAAGGTCTAGTTAAACCTCATCATTTTACAGATGAAGATGCATTATGAAATAAGGAAGTATTGGTAGAGTGCTAGACTTGGAATCAGGAAGACCTGAGTTCAAATCCAGCCTTAGACACGTACTAGCTGTATGATCCTGGCCAAGTCACTTTATCTCTCTTTGCCTCATCTTCATCTGCAAAATGGGAGTAGTAGTAGCACCTATCTCCCAAGTGAAAAATCAAATAAGACATCTATAAAGTATATGGCAAATCTTAAATCATTATTAAAATGTTAGCTATCAGTACAACTGCCATTTTACAGATGAGGAAATCAAATCGATGAGTGGTTAAGCGATTTGCCTAAGGTCAATTAATGGCAAAACTGAAACTAGAACCCAGGTCTTCTGACTTTCAGTCCACTACTTTCCTCACCGATGCCTCTTTTTTTTTTTTTTGGAATTTTCAAATAAGCCTCTGAGCGTCATCTTCCACCATGTCTGCTTTCTGTCCCTTAGGATTTGTTGTTCAGTCGTTTCAATAATGTCCAACTCTTTATGCCCCATTTGGGGTTTTCTTGGCAAAGATACTGGAGTGGTTTGCCATTTTCTTCTCCAGTTTACTTGACAGATGAGGAAACTGAGGCAGACAGATGTGAACTGACTTACCCAGGTTCACACAGTTAATAAATGTCTGAGGCTGGATTTGAACTCAGGTCTTCCTGACTCCAAGTCCAGTGCTCTAAACACTGCACTACCCAGCTGCCCTACCTCTTATGATAGGTTACCACAAACGAAAAACTCCTCTTTCCCCCAAATCACAATCCCTGCTGGACCTTTGCAGGACATTCTGAATCTAGAGATAGGGAAAAGGACAGGACCTATGATTTCATGGGTAGAGGGAACTCCTAGGTGAGGAAACAACCTTCATTAGTGCAAGTCAGCATCTTCTCTCTAGCTCAGAGAACTGCCCAGAACACCTCAAGTTTAATGACTTGTCCTTTGTCACACATCTATCTGATGTGTGTCTGAGGAGGGACTTCAACCCAGATATCTCTGGTTCTAAAGTTAGCTTTCTAACCACACTGCCTCCCACTCATGGTGATGAAATTGGTGAATTGTATTCAGTTGGGAGAGATTTATCGGATGAGATTCCTGACAGCATGGCACCATCTTAGTATCCGTGGCATTAACCAGAGTGGCTATAGGTCTTCATTGCAGAACATTCCGAACCCATCACATCAAAGAAAAACGAAAAGCAGCTTTCCCTCCTCCCTCTCTCCTTTCCCCCCTCTCTCTTTCTCTCTCTCTGTCTCTCCCCCTCCCTGTCTCCTCTTCCTCTCTATCTCTCTCTGTCTCTGTCTCTCTGTTTCTGTCTCTGTCTCTGTCTTTGTCTGTCTGTCTCTCTCTCACACACACACACACATACACACACACACACACACACACACAAACACACATGCTATGGTTTATCATTACCCTCCTTAACAGCACACTCCAGATACTGCAGTTCATCATATGCCAATAATATAATATGTGGTTATGAGTCCAGGGCAGCAAACAACACCATAGATAAGGAATAAATCAGTCAGGCATTGGAAGGAGATGATCCAAATGCCAATTAAAGTTGGGCTTCTCTGGGCTCAAAGCCCAGAGCTCAATGGCCTCTTTGTGAAGCTGAATAACATGGACGTGAATACAGCTGTTTTGCTGTTACATGTGGAGGTTGGACAAGTGAGGAGACCTTAAGCTCTGGCAGAACTTACTCTAATGGTTACTTACTTCCTTGGAGGAATTGTTGATCTGCCCAGTCCTTCGACAGCTCATGGGGAGAGTTTTGAACAAAGGGGAAAGAAACCTGGGTTGGAATTTCTCCTTTTGGTCCCTTACTAGAGGTGTGACCTTACACAATTCCATTGGGAATTACAGGGCATGGAGACTGACCCTGTGATTTCTCTGTAATAGGGAACTCCAGGATGAGGAACTTTCCTCTGCTAATGCAGGTTATCACCCCCGCTATAACAGCTTAAAAGAGTTGTTCAGAGCTTTGAGAAGTGATTTGCCCAGGGTCACACAGCCAATAAGTATCAGAGGTAAGACACATTAAATTCAACTTAGCAAATATTTATTTGTAAGAAGACAAGAAGCATTCTGGGGAACAGAATATAAAAGTTCAGGGAATTTTTGTTGCTCACAGATAAATAATAAGAAAGGCAAGAATGCCAGCCAAAAGGGTAGAGGACTATTAAATCTAAAAAACAAACCAGGCATTTATTAAGCACCTACTATGTGCTAAAAATACACAAATAAGAATGGAAGTCCCTGCTATCAAGGAGTTTACATTCAACTTAGAGGAAACCAAATGAACACAGATGAAGATATATGTACGTGTGTGTGTGTGTATACACTATATATGCTCTTGTTATTTTCAGTCATGTGTATCTTTGTGACCCTTTTTGGAATTTTCTTGGCAAAGACACTGGAAAAGTTTGCCATTTCCTTCCTTCTCCAGCTCAGTTGATAGATGAGAAAACTGAGGCAAACAGGGTGAAGTGACTTGGCCCAGGGTCCCACAGTTAGTAAGTATCTGAGGTCAGATTTGAACTCAGGAAGGTGAGTCTTCCTGACTCCAGGTCTGTGCCACCTAACTGATAAAGATATAAATATAAATTTCCTAAAAGTAGCCCTTTCTTAATTTCCCTAGTTGCTAGTGCTTCAGTTTGCCTCTCCAATTACTCAACACTTAAGACACCTCTCTCTGTCTCTTTTTGCCTCTGTCTCTCTCTGTCTGTCATCTCTCTCTGTCTCTCCTTTTTCTCTGTCTCTCTATGTCTGTCTCTCTGTCTCTGTCTCTGTCTGTGTATGTGTCTCTGTCTCTCTCTGAAATACAGTTTTTGTATGGCTCATGTTCAGAGTCTTCCCCAAAATGTGGGTAACAGGATCTCTTCTGGAAAAGGCACTCAAAGTACCTTTCTGCATACATTGGGTATCCATATAGATAGCAGATATAGGACAGCTATTTCATTCCCTCTACCATTTTAAATTAATGTATGGACCTATATAGGAAGCATGAAACATCTTAAATGGCTCGTTCCATTCGTTACACTCTCCTTGGAAGACAAAGGTCCTTTGCGGGGCTGCTGAGGAGACATTTCCCATCATCTAGAATCTATACTGTCCGAGAAATCTATTGTGAATGACAAGAGAAAGGGAGAAAAGCCAGGGCATGCCTTTCTTTAGAAATCTTTCAAGTGTAGGATGATTGGTGATATTATGTGTTGTAAAAGAAACCCTCCTTCTTCTCATAGGCTGGGGATGTATGATTTTGAATAATCTTTTTGTGTGTACATGCCTTACCCCTCTGCTGGTCTGTAAAGTCCATGGGGATAAAGACTGTATTTTACTACAACTTCTTTGCACCTTGCACAGGTGACAGGGAATAATTGTTTAGACTCCTGGTCAGTTTCATTTGTCTCCTGAAAAGTCCAAAGCAATGAGGGTCTGGGAATTAGAGTCAATCGAGAGATCCTCATAAGATGCAAAGAGTTATTTGTCTCCCTCCTCAGCCCCTCCCCCTGCCACCCAAAGATGATAAATGAAAAGCCATTTCTAAGGGAATAACCTACTCCATCACAGTAAGAGTTAAGTACAGTGAAGATTTTCCTCCATCAGAATGAAGGTTAAGCACATTTAAGCTTTTGTGTGAAAGGAGCAAATTACAAGTGATCTATATTCCACGCTCCTTGGCTATATTTTCTGAAGAGGGGAGGAAATTAAAAATTCAGCTGCAGGGAGTTTTTCAATGGGAAGCAGAAAGAAAAGAGAAAAAGAAAGGACAAGGGAAAGGAGAAGAAAGGGAAAAAAGATGGATACCTTTCATTAAATTTTACTTATTATTATATTAGGGACAAAATAAGGAAAATCATCCTTGTTTCAAAAGGACATAACAAATCCTAGGAACATAGATTTAGAGTTTAGGAAGAACATTACAGGCCACCTAATGAGAGTCCAAAGACCCATGAGATTAAATGATTTATTTGAGGTCACATAAGTCTATGTAGAATAACCAGAATTCAAACCCTTTTCTTTCCTACTTCTTCTTTTCCTATTTTTCTCCCTTTTCTCCCTCCCTTTCCTCCTTCTCTTCTTTTTCCTCTCTTTCTCTCCTCCTTCTTCCTTGTCTTTCCTTTCCATTACATACCCAGGAGTACTGGGTAAAGCAGAGGGTCATGAGTTTCACTAGGTGCATAGTGATGTTTTGGAATCCTATAATTTTAATATATCATATATTTTAATGTTTTATATTTTAATCTTGTCATCTGAATGTTTGTTTTTTAATATAATGGTAACATAATTATATTTTTATATCACAACTCTTACCTCACATGCCTTGTCTGACATAATGATTGGTGCAAAATAAATAAAATGGGGTATTATACTTCTACACTAACCACAACAGGCCTTAAACTCACAAAGACCTCAACAAAAACACCTGCTGTTATTGAAGAAAAAGCGTACTTAGGTGAGTCTCTTGACTGTCCCAATAGTCTTGCCAACTTCAATGCTTGGTGGGCCCCCTTCCCTCATGGCCCAAAAGATAGTGCCAGGAATAAAACCAGTTGGAGAGCCATGACCAGAGAGGTCAAATATTTGCAACACTCCTGTGTTTTACCTGAACCTGATTAAAATGGAATTGGGAAATATTTAACAAAGCAAATGAAAATACACTAAAACACAGATAATGTTATTTGAGGCCAGCAGGGACTCTTACGTATGGTTTGGTGGCCCCTATTTGTATTTTAATTCAATATCACTGATTTAGACCAATTAGAGACTGTCACTGGTAAGCCTATCCCATCTCCTGTGAAGTGATTTCAGGTGAACCAAAATTATACACACACAGATACAGATAGATAGATAGATAGATAGATAGATAGATAGATAGATAGATAGATAGATAGATAGATAGATAGACAGATAGATATTTCTGTGTGTATAGTCAACATTGGATAATAGTTAGAGTGCTGGGCTTGGAGTCAGAAATACCTGGATTTGAATCCAACATCTGCCATATACTAGCCATATGACCATCAGTAAATCACTTAAATTTTCTGAACTTTAATGTCCTCTGTATGTATCAGGTCTCTGGAGACAATTTCAGAGGACAGTCAGAGAATGCTGGCTTCTCCTCTACCTAATCCCTAGGAATCAGGAAGCTCTGACTATGTTTTTAGAAATTTAAAAGGATACTTTCCCCTCTCATTCAAAAGGTAGGAGCTGGAGCTGAAAAAATAGAGAAAAAAAGAATGAAGCAACACATTTGACGGAGAACAAAGTTTCTCCATAATGATCTCTGCTGAGAGATGGGCTGAGCTCCTAGGAACTAGCTACCACTGTTACCAATGGTACCTGTGAGGGAAGGGACAGATGTTAAACCTGAAGAGGCCACCTTGTGCTGGTATAGGAGAGACTGTAGTTGTCTGTGTTTACTGAGGAAGATAATAACCTCTCTCCTTTTCTTCTTGCCTCTTCTCCTCTCTCAAGGAGAGTCAGTCCTTGGATGAATAAACATTTATTAAGGACCTATTATATGCCAAGAATTGTGGTTAAGTCCAAATACTCCAAAATGTATCTCTGTTCCTTATATTTTGCACTGCTGTTTGACTAGTCTCTACAAGATGATTTTAAGATAAAAAATGATGTTACTCAGAGGTGCAATTGGGCTGCATGTATTTCATTTGTGGAAGGGCAAGTGGAAGGAAGATTATGGTAATCTACCCAGAGAGTATGAAGTAACTTCGCTTTTCTAATCACGAGGATTTCCTCCTCCCAACCTCCTCACTCAGGACCCAAAAGATACAGAGATTTTTATTAAAAGCATATTATTAAACTCCTCCAAAGCAGAGATCAAATTGAATCCAGACTGTTCATGGATTCCCCTGAGCACAATTGAGCCATACAAAAGAGGTTTGACAAATAAGTAGTAAAAGTGACTTCTCACTGATATTTCTTTGTTCTGCCTTCCAGATTAAACAGTCTCATCCTTTTCTCTGGTCCAGGAGCGGAATGGAAGGTGTCAACTCAGTCACTTCCACTGGAATGCCTGAAGGGAAAAGTGGCTCCACTCACCCAAGGATGAGGGCCATTCCAGAGGGAGCAGTTCACCATTATACCAAATACCTCCAACACCCTAGACATAGTTACAAGTAGAACCACATATGACATTAATTTTTTCCCTATTTTTCTTTGAAACTTTCCAGTTTTTTCTCTGCCTACATTTTAATTCTTTCTTCCTCTTTTTTAAAAAGCAAATCTTTCCAGAATTTTTCTTCTTTATGTTATTATATTTTTCCTTGTAAATTTTGAGTTTAGATTTGATTTTAGCTCACTGGTTTTGTTATCATTGGGAATATTTCTTGCATTTTATAATTTTGACTTATTTCTTATGGAATATGTAAAATAAAGGTTTTATAATAGGCTCTAGCTGCCTTATTCTCCCAGACTCAGGCCAACTATATAGCAATCTCAACATTCTAGGAATAGCCTCTTCTTTAATTCTATTGGCTCAAGGCCCCATTCTGATGAGTTCCCTCGTCTTTTAACTGCTAGGTATTAGCATCCTATGAACATTTAATCAATTAACATTAATTAGTCTTTACCTGCTAATTGGCTTTAAAGATATAAACCAAAAAAAAAAAAAAAACAAGTACAAACATTCCCACCTACACAACACTTGAGGGACACATTCCTCCCTATATTGCCTGGGGTGCCTGAAGACTTAAGGAAGTTTCTACATAGCTTTGATCTCACTAAGTTCAAATTCAAATGTAGTTTTGTGCTGGAAGGGCCACTGTTTGGGTTAACACTGACCTGATTCCTGAAGTTTTGCTCCCTTGGGGCCTCAAGGCTGGATTGGCTGGCTTGTAAATCCCAGCTCAGACTTCACTCCTGGACCTCCTAGTAGCTCATTTTCTTGACCTTTCAAATCCATGAGGTTGTAGCTTCTAATTTCCTTCATCTCAAATGAAAAGACAAAGGTCAAGGCAAAAACCAAGGCCCATACGCATGAGTTACAGGTCAACCTCAGAGGGAAAGGGTCCAAGGCCTTATATCATTGTTTCTCTTCTCTCACTGGAATGCCACCAGGCAGAAATAAGATAATCCAAAGATAAGGGAATAAGCATTTATTAAGTACCTACTGTGTGCAAGTACTTTACAAATTTTATCTTATTTCATTCTCACAACAGCCTGAGAAGTAGGGGCTATGATGATTTTATAGTTGAGGAAGCTGAAGCAGACAGAGGTTAAATGATTTGCTCAAGGTCAAGGAGCTAGGAAGTGTCTGAAGTTGGATTTAAGGTCAAATCTTCCTAACTCTGTGCCTAGCATTCTATCCCTACACCAGGGGCGGGCAGCCTGTGGACTCAAGACTACATGTGGTTCTCTAGATCTTCAAATGTGGCCCTTTGACTGAATCCATTAATAATCCTTAATAAAAGGATTTGTTGTATAAAGTTTGGACTCAGTCAAAAGGCCACACCCAAGGACCTAGAGGGCCACAAGGCTGCAAGTTCTGTTCTCTACCCCTTTAAGCTGACTCCAGGAAGGAAGGAAAAGAAAGAGACAGAAAGACAGAGTCAGAGAGAGACAGAGAGGCAGAGAAAGAGAGAGAGAAGAGACACAGAGAAGAGAGCTTGCACTAATGAAGACCAGCAAATAAGTGGATTTTCATAAGCTCATAAACATTTCTGGCTCAATAAATTCAACATAGATTGAAAATATAATTCTTGACTCTAATTCTAAGGATGGAGAACATACAAACTTTCCTGAATTAAAGACAGAAATGTTTCATACCTCACAGAGGAATTGTGGTGTGGTAGATAAGAGCACTAGGCTTAAAAGGAAGAAAACCTGGGTTCAAATCTCACCTCAGGTGCTTGCTAGCTCTTTGTTTCTGGGAAATAAATTTGATCTCTCTATATCTGAGAAGGCTGGATTTGATGTCCTCCATGGTTCCCTGCAGTACTAAATTTGTCCAAGGCCTAATGGGTCCTCCTATGTAGCTATCAACCAAGAATGGAAGAGATAAGTACCTCACTAGACACTAGGAAGAACACAAAGAGATTCCTCTACTCCATTGTTCAAAAGGAAGGGAGAGAAGAGCGTCCTCTCCTGCTCTTCCATCCACTGTGAAAAAAGAGTAAAACTTCCCAAAAGAATTACGTAGATCCACCATCTAATATGGCCTCTGGTCAAATTATTCCTTCTCTTTGCCAACTGAGGATTGAAAGCCACCTCACACTTCTACTCAGGTCCCATGGAGGTCATGTCAGCTTTCATTCATAATAGTTTGTAAACAATAGAAAGTGCCCCATCAGTCCAGTCAACTTGACTTGATGGGGTCCACCTAATCTTCTAGATGGAGTTGAGTGTGGGCAATGTATCCCCATGCCATTATCCCACTGGGAACAGCTAGAAAAAGGCCAGGTCAAAGCCACAAATTATCAGGGATAGCTAAACAGGCAAAGCCCCTAACATTCTACTGGGCTTGGTGGGTATGGAAGAGAGTAGGATTAGAATATGTGTGTGTTCATCCTTCATTGCCGAAGAAGATCATGTCATCAGAGAAATAATGACATGACTTGCACTTGATTTGTTTTGAGTGAGGGAGGGCTGTGCAGCAGGTCACCAGCCTCACTTCTCCTCCAGAGCCTTCTGAATCCAGTGACCAGATAATCATCTGGATGACTGGAGATAACCCAGGATGAGACAATTGAGGTTAAGTGACTTGCTCAAGGTCACACAACTAGTAAGTGTCAAATGTTTGAGGTGAGATTTGAACTCATGTCCTCCTGACTTCTGCAATGGTGCTCTATCCACTGCACCACTTAGCTGCCCTTAGAAAGAATATAACCTTTACACAGATAACTATAATATGAGGTTGGCTGTGATAGATACTAAAGAGAGATTCAGACAAAATGCAGGAGAAAAATTGGAGAAGACAAAAATATTTTCAGGTATGGGTGGGGTGAGAGGGTGAGGAAATCAGGGAAGGCTGCATGGAAGAGGTGTCACAAGAAGTGAATCTAGAATTAAAAAATTCTGAAAGGCGGAAATGAGGCTCATGTGTATTTCAAGCTAGATGACATCTAAGGTCCTTTCTAACTCCAAAGATCAATGATTCTATTATTTTTCTGACCATGGTTCCCTCCTTTCGAAATTCTCCTGCAGAACCTTATACATAATAGGGTACCTAATCAATATTTATTGAAAAGGACTGAACCAAGTTAGGGCAAAATTTTCAGCCTCATCAGTCAATTACAACTCAGTATATGTCTGGAATTGTTTCAGAGGAAAGAGCACTGGATTTGGAGTAAGAACCCAGGATCAAATACAGCCTTTTTCTCTAATTCCCCATGTAACCTCAAGCAAAACATTCCAACTCCAGGTCTCAGTTTCTTTTATTGTAAAATGAGTGAGTTGGACTAGATGACCTATAAGGTCACTTTTAGTTCTATTAGCTCTTTATATTCCGAGCAGATCTTAAGAGGAGAGCAGATTTGCACTCTGTATTTCTCATTCCACCCCTCAAAAATATATACTATTATAGGGCAGTAGCTGTTTCTTCTTATCATTGTCTACCTTGCACATAGTAGGTGCTCAATAAATGCTTGTTGGATTAGTTTGATGGGAGAAAAGGGGGAAGAAGTATGAAAGTACTGGACATTGTCAGGGATTCCAAAGGGTCACTAAATGGAGAGAAGGGAGGGGAAAAGAGGCTTAGAAATTATCGATCTTCACAGTTTGGTCCAGAGCAGGTATGCTCATTGGCACTGATTAATCTTTGAGACCTGAGATGGAACTACTTGAATCTTTCTAGCTCTAGGAAGTACATTCAGATTGTTTGAATCCTAACATGCTTGGGTGTTTAAGGCATCCCCAAATGGGGGCTGTGATGCCTTGAAAACTGGTGAGAAGTTTCAGCCTTGTTGTTACATACAGGTATGCGGGGAAAGAACAATTCTTAGGTTGGCCATTGCTTCAGAAGCAGAGTCCTGTACTTAGTAATTGATGATAAGCTTGTAGGTTTAATGGTAAGAGAGGGATGGGATCAGGGGAGGGGGTTTAAGAAATAACTTCATTCCTGGTTCTGTTGAATTCTGGAATTACAATGCTCTGACCTAGCTAGAACTCTCTTCCCACTGGCCTTCCTAGCATTAGCCAGAAAATAGCATAATTCAAGGGGCAAGTACCCAATTGTGGATTAACCCTGCCCTGGGACTCTCCCTCCTATTTTTCTCCTTTTGACTTTTGCACCAACTCTTAGCTCCCAGGCATCTGGAGCTGCTTAACACAGATGAGGGTCACAAATCCTTATGTAGTATAGTAAGTTTGTTTCATTCTGAGGTTTTCAAGAGCTCCAATTCGGCAACCTCTCCATTCTCAATAGCGAGGAAAAATGCTGAGCAAAACAAAGTTAAGAACCTCCATTCCAAGGGGCAGAGCCAAGATGGCAGAGTAAAAGAACGGATCTGTAGAAGTTCTCCCCCCATATCCCATAAAATAACTGTGAAAAATTACTCTGAACAAATTCTAGAGCAGCAGAAGTCACAAAATGAAGGCGTGAAACAGATTTACAGCCCAAGACAGACTGGAAGGTCAACAGGAAAGGTCTATTGCACCAGGCTTGGAGTAGAGCACAACCCACCTGGACCATGCAGCACAGACAGGACTGGAGCAGGCTGGAGTATGGAATCACGGGCAGCAGCTTATAGTTCAGTCGTGACCCCAAGGCTGTGGCAGCCACTGTGGCAGCAGTGTACACTTTTGGAGCCCTGGGCCTAAAGACCCTGGGGGAATTGAGTGACTGATCTGCTCTCAGTCCTAAGTGGTGGTCCTGGGGTGAGGAGGAGTGCAGGCATGGTGGAGCAGGTGGTGGCAGTAGATGGGGAATCCTACTGGCAGTACCAGGGCAGAAAAGAGTGCCTATGGTTGTTCAAAGACCAGGGTGCAGGTTAGGAGAGGAGTAACCTCCTCTTCCTTGATTGTGCCACCTTTGGTCCCCAAAGATATCTCAGAGAACAACTTCACAAAACCTCTGAAGCCTTGGGTAGAATACCCTCCACTTGACAAAAGACCCAAAAGTCAAGTAACTGACTGGGAAAATGCTCCAAAAGAGGGAGAAAATAAGACTATAGAAGGCTACTTTCTTGGTGAAAAGGTATTTTCTTCCATCCTTTTGAATGAGGAAGAGTAAAGCATACCACTAGAGGAATACCTCAAAGTCAAGACTTCTACATCCCAAACTCAAAAAAAAAAAAAATATGCCACAGTCTCAGACCATGGAAAAGCTCAAAAAGGATTTTGAAAATCAAGTAAGAGAGGTGGAGGAAAAATTGGGAAGAGAAATGAGAGTGATGCAAGAAAATCATGAAAAGCAAGTCAACAGCTTGCCAAAGGAGACCCCAAAAATGCTGAAGAAAATAACACTTTTAAAAATAGACTAACCCAAATGGCAAAAGAGGTGCAAAAAGTCAATGAGAAAAATGATTTTAAAAGCAAAATTGGCCAAGTGGAAAAGGAGGTTCAAAAAATCATTGAAGAATAAAGTTCTTTAAAAATTAGAATGAAGCACATGGAAGCTAATGACTTTATGAGAAATCAAGAAACTATAAAACAAAACCAAAAGAATGAAAAAGTATAAAACAATGTGAAATATTCATTGGAAAAACAACTGACCTGGAAAACAGATCCAGGGGAGGAATTTAAAAATTACTGCTCTACCTGAAAACCTTGATCAAAAAAAAGAGCCTAGATATCATCTTCCAAGAAATTATCAAGGAAAACTACCCTGCTATTCTACAACCAGAAGGTAAAATAGAAATGGAAAGAATTCACCGATCACCTCCTGAAAGAGATCCTAAAAAGAAAACTCCTAGGAATATTGTAGCCAAATTCCAAAGTTTCCAGGTCAAGGAGAAAATATTATAAGCAGCCAGAAAGAAACAATTTGAGTGCTGTCAAAATACAATTAGGAAAACTGGATTTAGCAGTTTCTACGCTAAGGGATCAAAGGGCTTGTAATATGATATTCCAGAGGTCAAAGGAGATAGGATTAAAATCAAGAATCACTTACCCAGCAAAACTGGGTATAATACTTCAGGGGGAAAATAGAATTTCAATGAAACAGAAGACTTCCAAGCATTCTTGTTCAAAATACCAGAGCTGAATAGAAAATTTGACTTCCAAATATAAGAATCATGAGAAACATGAAAAGGTCAACAGGAAAGAGAAGTCTTAAAGAACTAATTAAAGTTGAAGCATTTACATTCCTACAAAGAAAGATGTTATTTGTAACTCATAAGACCATTTTCAGTTTTAGGGTAGTTAGAGGGAATATATGTGTATGTGTTTGCATATGTATGTATATATATGTATATATGTGTGTGTGTGTGTAGATATGCATATATATACACCTATGTATATATACATATATATGTAAGTGTGTGGGTATGTATGTATGTGTACATTATATATGTGTAGGTATGTATATGTACCTTGTTGTGTATGTATATGTGTGTGATATGTGTGTATACATATATGTATATATACACACATAGACAGAGGGCATAGGCTGAGCTGAATATGAAAGGAGAATACCTAAAAAAATAAAATTTACTCTTGAGTGGAATGCACTAGGAGTAAGGGAAAGGGAGAGGTAGAATATAGCAAATAATCTCATATAAAAAAGGGAAGAAAGAACTTTTACAATGGAGGAGAAGAAGGGGGAGATGAAAGGAAGTACATGAGTCTTACTCTCATGGGATTTGGTTTAAGGAGGGAATAACATACACTCAATTGGATATGGAAATCTATTTTACCCTGCAGGAAGGCAAGGGGGAAGGGGATAGGAGAGGGAAGATAATAGAAGGGACAGCAAATTAGGGAAAGGGATAATCAGAAGCAAGTACTATTGTGAGAGGACAGGTGAAGGGAGAGAATGCAATAAATGGAGGGCAGGATAGGACAGAGGGAAATGTGGTTAGTCTTTTACAACATACCTATTATGCAAGTGCTTTGCATTGTTACACTTGTATGACCTATATTGAATTACTTGTTTTCTCAATGAGGATAGGTGAGAGAATGTGAATCTCAAAGCTTTAATAATGAATGTTAAACATTGTTTTAGCATGCAACTTGAAATTAAAATATACAGGCAATGAACAGGCAATGGAAAAAAAAAACGAACCACCATTCCAGACATGGGTGACAGGTTGTTCTCCCTAAGTTCAGGGGGCAATTTCACAAGTGAATCATCACAAGGAGACTGGGAGATGTATTAAAATGAAGCACACCTCCCTTTCCTACTTAGAAAGGTGGGGACCTATGGCTGTAGAGTATTGAATACACTATGAGATATGGTCATTGCCAACTGACTTTCATTAAATGTTTTTCCCTATTATAGAGTTCTTTAGCTGAGGTTGGGGAAGGGAGGAAGGAAATAATTATAGTAAACAAAAGATAAGAATGACCTAAAAAAGAGAAAAGTAAAATCTAAAACTAAAAGGAAATATATTAAAATTGAGTGATTTGTCATTCTACCAACATTTACAAAGCATCAGATTGGGAAGGATATTTTAGTATGTACAGGGGGAATAGGGGAAGGGAGAAAAAATACATATATAATATATATAAAGATAGGATAAGGATATAAAGATAGATAAGTTATGGTCTCGGTCCATAAAGAGGTTAGAGTATGGTGGGGGAAAATAAGATGTGTACAAGTGGGAATTGAACAGTACAAAAGAGAGAGGACCATCAGCTGAGATGATCCAGGCAGGCTACTTGGGGAAGGTGACATTTGAGTTGAACCTTGAAGGATGGGTACAATTTTCAATTAGTGAAAGGAAGAAGGTATTCTAAGTGGAAGAAAAAAGCATGAGCGGTAGGACAGAATCAGGCAAGTTTGAGGCTTGTTAGATGAACTAATATTTTATATTGGTTAGAGCATCAGGTACACAAGAGGGAGAATGGGGTAGTAGAAAGTACAAGGGACTTGGAGAGAGGAGATCTGGGTTCAAATCTTACACTTACTGGCTGGATGATCATGACCAGTCAATCAGTCAACAAGCTTTTGGGTGCCAACTATGGGCCAGACCAGGTGCTGGGCCAGGTGCTGGAGGTACAACCACAAAAATGAAACTGTCCTGCCTTCAAGGAGCTTACATTCTATAACCTCTCTGAATCTCACATGCTTTGTCTTAAAATGGTTCTGTTAAAACCTGGGCTACTGAAGACATTGAAGTAATCAAGTTGTTTTAGGGAAAGCACTTTGGAAATCTTAAAGCACCATATAATTGTGAGTTGTTGTTAGTATCAGTAATATCAGGGGGAGGAGGAGGAGAAAGAGAAGGAGGAGGAGGAGGAGAAAAGAAGAAGAAGAAGAAGAAGAAGAAGAAGAAGAAGAAGAAGAAGAAGAAGAAGAAGAAGAAGAAGAAGAAGAAGAAGAAGAAGAAAGAGGAAAAGAAGGAGAAGAAAAAGATGGCAAAGGGGAAGAGGAAGAAGAAAAAGAAAAGGAAGAAGAGGAAGAGGAAAAAGAATCGAAGATAGGTACGAGTCACATTGTGGAGGACTTTGAATAGTAAGATAAAGGAGTGTGTACTTTATTTAGGATGAACCAGGGAGTCACTGAAGTCTTGTGAGGACTGCAGTGTTCATAATTTGTAGACATATGGCATTTCCGGGAGAAGATTGACATTAAATTTTTTAAGATGGATCTTTGCAGCATGGACCAGCTCAGGGTCATTGAAAACTTTGAATAATTTCCCAAATATGATTTCCTCTGCTATTCTCCAGTTGGATTCAATGTTCAGCCCTCTGTATATCTGCAGTGCATACTCGAGAAATAAGTACCAACTGGTTAATTCAACATATTGTCCATCTAACCACATACCTTAACTTGGGAAGTATTCGTTCTTCATCTAGTTTGTTTTTCCATGTGGATGGCTAGGTATATCGATGCAAGAACAACTGGGGAACCTCCCTCTCCACCAAAAAGGAACTCTTCTCCTATGTCAACTTTGCTAGGAAAGCTCCATGACACCAGCAAACACCTTTGTTGAGCATAATCCGTATAGAACCATAGATTTAAAGCTGGGAAGGGCAACTTAGAGGCTCTGTCATCCAACCCCTTTATTTTACAGATGAGGAAACTGAGGCTCAGAGACATTAACCTATGTTAATGTAACCTCAGAGACACTCACCTATGGCCACACAGCAAGTGTCAGAGGCATTATTTGAACTCAGACCTCCAATTCTGGCACGCTATCCACCATACTGCCCTGTCTCTCATACTGCCATAAAAGAGTCTGTAAAATTCCAGTCATTGCTGTTCATCAACAGGAAGGAATGTCTGTGAATTTCACAAACATGTCTGAAGTCTGATTCTTGACCTCAGAGGCCAGTCAGTGTTTTCAAAATGACAGTTCTCTGGAAAGCATCAGGTCTTACTCAGCATTCAATGAATGTCTCTTACAATAGAATTAGGAGCAGGACTATAGTTGATAAATCTGCAAGTCACTTTTCCCTCTTCAGTCTTTAGCACAGTGACATGTTGATGGCATTCAGTTGAATTAATCGTTAAAATGGAAGGTCCCCTGGGAGAGCTAGTAAAGGTCGAAGGTTTTTCAGGTAAATTGATTTTGTGGCATGGGACGGTGGAAAAAGAACCAGATTTGAAATCCGAAAACCTCTGTTCAAATTATGCATCTGAGCCCTGTGTGACTTTGAATAAGACATTTACCCTCCCTGGGACTCAGTTTCTTTGTCCGTAAAATAATGATGGTGGTCATAGGATCACAGATTTAGAATTGGAATTGTACTTTGAGGTCATTGGATCCAATCCCTCTTATTTTACAGAGAGGAAACTGAGGCTAACAGAAGTTAAGTGACTTGCCTAGGGTCACACAGATAGTAGGTATCTGACATGAAATTTGAATCTAGATCTTTCTGACCCCAAGTCCACTGCCCTATCCACTACACCTTGCTGCCTTAAATGAAGATTATCAATTACTCAATACTCTAACTTCATATATCCCTCACCGCTCACTAGAACAGGTGTGTCCTTGAACTAATATTTCTCACAGAACAGCAGGCATGTCCATGTGATGAGATCCCAGTCACTGCCTGTAGCTAGCCACTGCCCCCAGAACCATTCCTCATATTTCCCACAGAAACAGCATTATTTATCTCAATCTAAGAAATGAGAAAGTGCTTCTCTCTCCTTTCTTTCCTGAGGTTATGGACTATGGTTACAGAATACTGCAAAAATGTCAAGCTTGGTTAGTGTGTTGATTTGTTTTGCAAAATTATTTATTTTCCTCTTTCTTCATTTGTTAAAAGGGATATTGCTCTCTGAGTAGGAGAAGGATATACTTGGAAATAAAAATAATATAGAAACAAAAGACAGCAATACAAATTTAAATTGAAAATAATTTTACCATCTGACATTTATATCCATTATCTCTTTATAGCCACTATCTCATCTGATACTCATAGAGATTACAGCAGATGCTATTTATTATCTCTATTATATAGATGAAGACACAAGGAGGTTAAGTTATCTGCCATGCATCACATAGCAGTAAGTATTTTAGGTAGAATTTGAACTCAGAATCTCTTGACTCCAAGTCTAGGGCTCTATTACTGTGTCACAAGGGGATTGTGCTAGTTGACTCCTAAGAAAACTTCTGAACCTAAATCCTGTTGTCTCACCTTGTTCAAAAGATGCCACTGACAGGTTTTTCCCAGTCATGCATTGATTAGCACCAGGGACAGAGGCACAGGATGCAAAATGATCTGCACCAGACATGTCAAACACAACAACCTCCAGTGCTTCCCTCATCCAGATTAAAATGTAATTGGCAAATATTTAACAAAATAATTAAAAATACAATAGAACAGAGGAAATGTTAATATGTGGTTTTCCAGCTAAGTGGCACAGTTGAGAGAACTGTGGGGTTGGAGGCAGGAAGGCCTGAGTTCAAACCCATCCTCAGACACTCACTAACTGTGTGATCATAGGCAAATCACTGCCTCAGTTTCCTCATCTGTAAAGTGGGGATAATATTAGCACCTACCTTCCAGGCATAGTGTGGAGATCAAATGAGATAATTATTGTCAAGTGCTTAGTATAGCACTTAGTAGATAGTAAACACCATAGAAGTGTTAACTATGACCACATTATTATTCAACATTCCACAAAGATTCTTATGTATGTTTCTATTTAAGTTTGATACTTCTGGTCTACACCACCATCAAAGCTCAGAAATCAGCAATCTTGGAGCAGCCACATTAAAAAAAGTTCTCTTGGACTTGAATCTGAAGAGAAAGTCCAGGTCCTGTGGAAACTTTCTGAGCAGTAGGGAAATAAGGGAGCTTCTTTTCAGCAGCGTAAAGGTTGTGGTCAAAGCCCATCTAGGCAGAAAGTTGGAGTCTCTGCCAAATGATCGCCTCCTGTGTCTTAACTATCT
Organism: Bettongia penicillata ogilbyi; assembly: GCA_023548195.1. NCBI lineage: Eukaryota > Metazoa > Chordata > Mammalia > Diprotodontia > Potoroidae > Bettongia > Bettongia penicillata. The sequence continues at coordinate 795,546 of JAJHZJ010000284.1, forward strand.
GTTTTACAATGTCATCAATTTGTCTGCTGAGCTCCCTGGTGGGCCTTGCAGCAGGGAGGTACTGGAATGTTCAATTAGTTCTCACTCCTTAACAGTACTTGCTCACAAATTGAGTGGGTGTTGGGCTAGACCCTTAGGATCACAGATTAGAGTCCCATAAATATAGAGCCGAAAGGGAATTCAGAGGCTATCTAGTTCAACCCCCTTCATTTTACAGATGGGGAAACTGAGGCATGGGTGGTTAACGTGACATATAAGACTATAGATTTAGAGCTGAAAGAGACCTTAGAGTTCACCTGGACTAACCCCCTCATTTTACATATAAGGAAACTGAGGCTAAGGAGGTTACATGATATACAGGATCATAAATCTAGAATAGTAAGAAAATTTGTAGGCCCTCAAATCTGTACCCCTCAGTTTAGAGATGGAGAAACTGAGTGCCCATATCATATAGGTAAGTTTGAAGGGTCAGATTTTGAACCCAGGTTTTCTGACTCCAGACCCAGCTATCTTTCCAATGCAGCATGTCACAAAATCTATTAGCCTGAAAAACCCTTGGTCTTTAATAGTTTTCCCTGAAGCCTTCAATTAATAACAGTCAGTTCAGACAAATAGCATAAGAATGTCATTAGGCTAAAGACTGAACAGGGAAGAGCTATTAGCAAATTGATCAATTATGGTCTCGATCCTAATTCTATTGAAAGAGATATTCATTGAATGGTGATTAAGACCTGGCATCTTCAAGGAAACTGTCACGGAAAATGCTGGCTAGATTTGAGTCAGAATTTGAACCCAGGGCTTCTGACTGTATATTCAGAGCTCTTTCCCTTGTACTAGTTAATTTCAAGGACCTGTTGAGACGCTCCCAACTCTGTAATGCCTTCCATTAAGACATAGTTCCAAATTCTATTTCTTATTCTATTAGTTCCAAATTCTATTTCTATTCAAAGAAAAAGATTTTCTTTGAATGCTTGAGCAAGACCATGAGGCTTCAGGAAAATTGCTAGTTTAAAGATTGGATGGATGGATGGATGGATGGATGGATGGATGGATGGATGGATGGATGGAAGGATAGATGGATGGAAGGAAGGATGGAAGGATAGATGGATGGATGAATGAATGAAAAAGCATTTTAAAACATTATGTGCCAGACCTGTGCTGGGGTAACAGGGCCCCAGATGCCCTATGGGATTCTTCATAGTTTCATGTATATTTGTGAAATTCGAGTATTATTCCCCCCTTTCCCAGGTGAAAGTAAGCTTTCACTCCTCCTATTTCAAACTTTACTTTGTCTGTATTTCTCCTTTACATTCACTTCACCTGTTTAGCTAAAGCTAGAAATTTTTTTTTTAGGTAAGGCATGAAGAATTTGGAGGGAGGGTGGTCACAAGTGTAGTCAAGCCCGGAGAATAGTCTAGCCTTTATCTTTTCATGGATTGGGGAATAAGAAGGTCCCAAAAAAGGGGTGCCAGGATGGCAGGACTGTCGGGGTGATGGGTACATCTGAAGAAGACTTTGAATCAAAATATGAGCTCAGAATAAGGAGGAAACACTCGCCCTGTGGGGAGAGTAATGTGCTGTGCCATCATGTCAGCATCCTGGGTTAAAGCACTTTTCACCTCCTGCTCAATACAATTATGTTCACCATCCTTAGTATTGTGGTTATATGTGCATTTATCCTTCCACAACCATCAAATTGTAATTGCCTTGAAAACAAGGTCTATGCCATATTAATCTGTGCATGCCTCAGACAGGGTAGCAATTAATATTCGTTGATTTGAATCAAGGAACTTGGCTTGAATCAAAATTAGAGCATTGGATTGGATGATTAGTGAGGTCTCTTCCAACTCTAAATCTTATCATTCTGTGCATTTAATTCTGCAACACAAAAATCAGAGAAAACTTTTTTGGGGGTGTGGGGATTCTATTTCTACTAAATGTACCAGTGGGTCAACTTCAAAGAGGAACCTCATGAGATGTTCTTAGAGATGGACATCATTTCCAGGCAGTCCAACTCCTTTATTTCTCAGATGAGGATGAATGCTGAGTACCAACAGGGTTTGAATGACTGATCTTATAGTATATAGGCGGCTCATGGCCCACTCTTTACATTTTGTGGTTGTCATGTCGTTTCAGTTATGTCTGGTTCTCCATGACTCCTTTGGGGGTTTTCTTGGCAGAGATACTGGAGTAGTTTGCCATTTCCTTCTCCAGCTCATTTTCTTACAGATGAGTAAACTAAGTCAAACTAAGTCAAAAAAGGTTAAGTGACTTGTCCAGGGCTAGTATGTGTCCAAGACTAGATCTGAACTCAGGAACATGAGTCATCCTGAATCTAGATCCACTGTGCCACCTAAGTGTCTCTCTCTCTCTCTCTCTCTCTCTCTCTCTCTCTCTCATATATATATATATATATATATATATATATATATATATATATATATATATATATAGAATAGATGGATGAATGGATACATACATCCATACATACATAGATCTAGTTTTATCATGAAATATTCCCCAATTCCATTTTAATTTTTTAAACATTCTTTTAAAAAATTTTAAGTTCCAAGTTCTCTCCTTCCCTCCCACTCCTACTTCATCCCTCAAGAAGGCAACCAGTATGATATCAATTAAACGCATGAAATTATGTCAAACATTTCCATGTTAGTTTCATGATCCATTCTTATAAGGAATCTGGGAAAGGGATTCTGTAGTCTTCTACTTCAGCTGTGGATATGCATGTCTCTATGTTTGTATGTCAGCGTATATGTAGATATGTATATTGTATGTGTCTTCTTTTTAAAATGTTGGATGCTTTTAACAGCACACAGAGAGAATCACCAATTCCCCATGACTGCCCTCCCACTTCAGTTAAAACCTTCCCTTGCAACAGATAACTACAGTCAAGACAAACAGCAGTAGCAATAAAATTACATTAGCCATGGTCTGAAAGGCGTCTCCTTCTGCACCTGCAGTCTATCATTTCTCTGGCCAGAAGCAGGAAGCATCTTCAACAACAACCTACTCAAGTCATCACCACTCATTGCACTGTTATGTATGTGTTTTCCAGTAAGGTATTAGCAATTTCTAATCACAGAATTTAAAGAAATTAAAGGGAAAAAAAGAAACTAAAGATTGTGCCTGCCTTCCAGGAAGGCTCCCAATAATATTCTAAGTATCTTGTCCAAATCCTTTTATAATTTCAAGCCATGAGGCATTCTCTGCTTCTCTAGGGAGACCAGATATAACTAAAAACGGCTCTTTTTCAATGCCTTGGCTGACATTTTTTAGTCCAGTTGGGAACTTTCTTCCCCTTATTTTTTCTTCTGAACTTGGAGAAGGTGGCAACGAGCAGATGAGAGATGGTTGTCTCTCTATGGCTACTGTGACAATCCCACTTCTTTTTGGCAAAAGACAAAAGAGTGAATAAGGTTTAATGAAATGGCAAGTCAACATAAAAATCAAGGGTTTTTCTCAGGGGACAAAGGGAATACCTTTGAACCCCTTTCAGTTCTTTTCTTTGGAATTTCATCTTTGGTTTTTTTCCTTACATCCCAGAACAACAACTCTTGACTATTCTCCTTCTGGCCTCATCACAACGAGAAGCCCAGAGCAAATCATAGGAAGGTTCTTATCTCAATGGAAAAGGGAACCATCTATTGACTCTGAATACCTCGTGAACCCTTGGCATGTATTTCGTATTAATTACCTGAAGTAATATCATGTGGGAAATGGTCACAGTGATCGGGGGAAGAACAATGAACACTAAAGGGAGTCACATAGCGTTAATTCCGGGCTATTTCTGGTTTGCCATATTATTTTAAATGGTGCTGAGGTGGGGATCCTGGGTACTAACTGAAGTGCCAGAAATCCAGATGCTATGGAGGCCAGTATCAAAAGATTCTTTGTTATTAAAATCCAACACATCTGAGAAGAGACCTCAGGCTGCTTTCACCCAGTAATTGCTGATACTGACACACACTGAAAAAAAAACAACCACCTTAAGGTTTAGTAATTCATTACAGCAGCAGATTTTTACCTAATGTTTTAGCTGTGTGCCAAGGAGAGAAAATTGTGCTGATTTCCATTGCCTATGTTTCTCATGAGAAGTGCATGCGGATAGTGGATAGAGAACCAGGAAGGGAGCCAGGAAGACTAGACTCCAAGTCACAACTTTGATACATACTGATAACATGATCCTGGGCAAGTCACTTAACTATTTCATGCCCCACACAAGTCCCGAGACTGGAAATTGGAGAGCACTTGCTAATCTTCATGGATATAAGGGAACAGAGAAAGGAATAAGCATTTTTATATCACCTATTATGTGTCAGGCATTGTACAGTACCTACAATGTATATTTCAGGTACTGTACTAAGTGCTTTACAATTATCTCATATGATCTTCACAACAACCCTGTGAGGTAAATGCTACTATTATCCCCCATTTTATATATGGGGAAACCAAGCTGAGAATGGTTTAGCAACTTGCCCAGGGTCTCACAGTTAGTCTGTGACTGAGGCCAGATTTGAATTCAGGTCTTTCTGACTCCAGGTCCATTACTGTACCTACTGCACCAACCCCTGTCTCTGTAGGAAGTTTCCTGATTGGGAATCCCCTCTACCAATGAAATCACAGATGCAGTACACCTTCCAGGAGTTGCTTTAGCCAGGTTTCTGTCTAGGATTTTTAATCTAAGGGCAGAATTTAATCCAGGAGTTAACACACTACAGCAAGTGAGCCAAATCCAGCTAGCTGCCCTCCACCTACAAATGATTTTTATGTTGTAAAATAGAATAAAACTTTATTTAAAATATCAAAATCATTCTTATTTTCCAGGTTGTACAAAAACATACAGGCAGGCTGGATTTAGCCTACTGGCAATAATTTTTGCAGACCTCTGATTTAATCCTATCTTTACCTTTCATAACTAGCTTGGTTTATTATTTTCACAGAATTTCAGTCTTGTATAAATATTGCTCTAGAGTTAGAAGGCACCTTGGAGGTCATTTATCCCAATGCTTTTATTTTATAAATGAGAAACTGAGGCCCAGACATGCTGTGATCTGCCCAACGTCATATAGATAGCAAATAGCAGAACTGGAAACCTTAATCCTTCACATCTAAATCCAGTTCTCTCTCCATTGTATCAAGTGTTCTTTCCAAATAGAATGTAAGCCCCTTGTAGGTACATGTGCTTTGCTTTTATCTTTGTAGCACAGTGCCTGGAATGTAGTAGGTGTTTAATAAATGTTTCTTCATTGATTGATTTTTAAAATACTTCTCTTTTTCGTAAGTAGAATTCTCAGTCTCTTGAGAATAGGGAGTATTTTTTTGTCTTTTTAATTTGCATTGCCAGAACCTAGGACAGAGCCAGGCATTTAGGAGAAACTTTACAGAGATGGCAGAAAAATGTAGCAGGAAAAAAAAAAAGCCTAGCCAAGCAAAAGTTACACCCTAGCTTCTCAGAATTCTCCCAGCCAGCAGTGATTGCCATAAACAATTAGTTAGTCCCCTTGTTCTGACTCTCTGGCCACTGGCACATTCCATTTTCCCCAAGCAAATTCATTGACTGGGTTTAATCTTCACTTCAGCTACAATGATGGCCTTGACTCTCCAGGAAGCCCATGACAAGTGATGGATTTGCTCTTTTCAGAAATGTGGCTATTGGCATTTGTGCAACTGTGATGGGCTGATCAATGCCAGCATCTGATGAGATGAGTACTCCTCATCTGTCCTGTAGGATTCCCTGCTCTTCCATGCAGGCTAACATCTCCATTAGTTCCACTTGATGGTCCCAAAGCTGTACCAAGCTTTCCTGGAATTGCTTTCTTGAAGGAGCATTAGGGCAGACAGGGGGAGAGGAGGGAATGGAGGGGGAGGTCTAATGGTTTCCTTTTGCATCATTTAATTTGAAAAAAGCAGCATAGGCTACATATTCTCCTGGTTCTGTTACTTTCAAGCACTGTGATTAAAGGGTAATGACATGGTCAATAACCATTTTGGGTAATCATAAGTGGAAAGACACTTTGGAATCAGAGGATCTGGGTTCAAAACTTGGTGTGTCACTTCCTGTCTGTATGACTTTGAGCAAGTTATGTCTCCTCTGTGGACCTCAGTCTCCTTCCTCAACAGAAGATAAATTCATTGAGAGTAGGGATTATTTCAGTCCTTCAATTTGTATCTTCAGCATCTAGAACAATACTTGGCATATAGTAGGTACATAATAAATACTTATTGATTAAGTTAAAAAAGAGGACTTTGAACTAGATGACCCCTTTCAGCTCCTCATCTCTGATCCTATTACCTATAAAGCATTCTGATAATAATTGACAATACTCATGAAGTACTCAAATCTTCAAAGTACCTTACATATAGTATCTCAATTGATCTTCACAATGACCTTGAAAATCTGGACAAAAAAAAAAAACAATAAGAAAAGCAAAACAGAACCATGTGAAGTAGATCCTAGAGGCATGTAGTTCCAAATACTGAAGGGAGAAATTAGGAATAACTCAAGGTAGCTTCAAAGGTCATCTAAAAGTGGAAGAGTTTTCTAGGTAGGAATGTGTCTTTGAAGGGTCTACAGAAAAGCCACATGTTATGTACGTTGCAAAACGAAGGGACCTTCTTCAGTTATGGTTTAGACTTGATTGCCTCTGAAATCCTTTCCAATTCTGAAATTCTGTGCTTCTCTTTCAGTAATTTCCTAGGATAAAATTAAGGTTGGAGTAGTGAATTCATTTATTGATAGAGAGAAAGATAAATAGAGAGATGGATGGAAGGATAGATGGATGGATGGGTAGATAGGTAGATAGACAGATAAATAGACAGACAGATTAGACATACAGACAGACTGATGGATAGATAGATAGATAGACAGATAGGCAGATAGATGGATAGATAGATAGATACATAGATACATAGATAGATAGGCAGATGATAGATAGATAGAGAAACTCCCTCTACCAAAGGAGGTTGACGTCTTCTCTGACATTTGAGAAGTTAAGTGACTTGCCCAGGGTCACATAGCTACTGTGTATCAGTCAGGATCTGAACCTAAGTCTTCCTTACTCTTAATCCATTATGTCCATTCTGCATTTTAGTTATTTCTAAGCACTTCTAAGTATCTCTGTTATGCTGTTCTATGGTACTGTGCTCCCAGATTCTTCTATCAGAATTTTGGGGAGAAGGGAGGTTAATCAGAATAAGAAATCCTAAAGATCATAGAATTATAGAGCTAGAATTGGAAGGGATTTCTGAAAGCTTCTAGTCCAAACCCCTCATTTTACAGAAGAGGAAACTGAGGACCACAGAGATGAATTGATATGTTCAAGATTTCATATGTAGTAAATGTCTAAAGTAGGATTTGAAGTTAGATCTTCAGATTCTAGAAATTCAGATTCAGAAATCTTTCTACTGGACCACTCAGTTCTCTAGCACAGACAATTGTGTAACAGAAAGAGAAAATAATAGATTCAGGGTCAGAATACATGGTTCCAATCCTGACTGCAACTTATTAATTGCATGACCTTGGGCAGTATCATTTCATTTCTCAGTCTTTGTCTCAGAGATCCCCTTCCCACTCTAAATATGGTATCATCATCTCTACTTGAAGGATGAGGGAACTAAGGTTCAGAGAGAAATGTCTCACCCATGGTCACACAACTAGTAATTATCAGAGGTGGGATTAAAACCAACGGCTTCTATGATTATCAACCCTTTCAACTTCAAAGCACTGGGGCACATTAGAGTTAACAAAAAAATAATAGTTTAGGATGAATTTTTTACTTTTAAAGAGCTCCATGAGATGAACTATTTATGCTAAGCTCTATGTCTTAAATATACTTTTAAGATTATTTTCAAGGTTACAAGTATATATTCCTCTGTAATTAGAGAGCAACATTCAATCCTATTTATAGCCACTATGAGATATGTGTAAAGAATTCTACAGAGTTTTTAGCTATATCTATTTCCAAAAGCCTATCTTAGTAAAGTGCTGACCTTGGTGCTAGTAAGAACTAGGTTTGACTCTTGCTTCTAACCTATACAGGATGTAAGTCGCTTAACCATTCAGTACTCTAAATAAACGCTTTTAGACAATAAATTGCAGAGAAAGTGCCTATCTGCACTGGTAGAGAGTTTCCTCACCTGAGAAATCTTTATATCCATAAAATCACAGGTCTACTCTCTATCTTTATTTCATTTAACTTCCTTAGTCTATTAACACCCTTTACAAGGAACCACTTGAAACTGAGCAGAACACTGTATAGCTCCTCTAATTAAATTTCTTGAAGTATTAACAGGTACATATTTGCATGGATATGTTCATGAGGTATTATAGTGAATTTAACTGTCTCTGGAAAAAGAACATTAACTATAACCTCCCTTGGGTCCAAAGAAACCAACCAGGTTCTGACCAAGTTAAAAAAAAGACTATCATTCCATCTACAGAAAATTCATGAATAATTAAATGTACAGTATTTATATAGATTTCATTCATAAATATTTCAATGGGCTTATTGAGAGTTGTGAATTTGAGTTCTATTTTTAGCCCAGATAGACTTATTTCTCAGTCTTTGTCTCCAGATTATTTCTGTTCTCTTTCTTCAGCCTTCCCTGATCAACCATCCCATCCCCCAGTTTAGTGGCGCTCTCTCCACCAAGAGTATATATTTAGAGATGAAAGGGACCTTGGAAATCACTCAACCCAACCTATCTCACTTTAATGTAAGGAGAATGAGGCCCAGTGAGGTTGAGTTATTTGTCTTGGGTCATTCAGCTGTATCTGAGACAGGGTTTGGCTCTCTATCCACTCTAGGCTACCTCTGAGATACATCACATCAGAAACAAGTAAAACGTCTAGTTCATGCATTTTGCCATGTATACTTTCTCCTTAATTGTGACCAGTCCAGTTTGGTGCCTTTTCCTTTCAATGTTTCTTTTGTAAAGTGGAGCACCAACTCCAGGTGTCTCTGTTGCTTATCCAGAGTGCCTTTGATCTCAGCCTTACCGCCTCATTCTTCTCTCTTTCACTTTGTGCTTTTCATCTTCTTCCTTCTATTTACCCCTCTTCCTACTCTTCTTGTCTCATTCTTCTTTTTTCCCTTTTCTTCCTTTGTCTTCCTTTCCCTCCCCTTCTTTTTTTCCCACTGCTTTCTCTTTCTCACTTTTCCCCTATCTTCCTTTCCCTCTCCTCCCCTTGCTCTTTCTTTCCTCTTCTTCTTTCTTCTGTATGCTTCCCCCTCTCCTTCACTTTCCTCTTTCTAACTATTGTTCTTAGGTTTCCTTTCCTCTCCCTCTTCTTCCCTATCTCTGATGCCCTTATCTTTCTTTTCTCTGTTCATCTCCTACTACAAGGTCAGTCACTTTAGTATTGAAGAGGAGACCAGAAAAGAGGGAAACCTAGAGATTAGAGTCAATATGCCTAGTAGGTTTCAAGTTCATGTGTCTTCTCCATTCTAAGCCAGTTACAAGGATGAGCAGAAAAGGAAACCTCAATTACAGCTCACCTAGTAACTGTTGACAGGCAGTATCAGCCTGGAGGGGACTAAGAGAGAAGAGTGCGAGGAGCTGTCCAGCCAAGATTCATATTCTGCCCTTAGCACCACTCCCTGCAAAAAAACCATAGAATTATATTTATGTTTATACTCATTATTATATTTGTATATATTATATAAAATATATTATAGTTATTCTTTATTAACATATCCATATTTATACTGTACATACTTATATATGTGGTTTGTGTCTCCCCCTTTAAAATGTCAACTCCATTAGGGAGAGGACTCTTTCATACTTTGCATCCTCAGTGCCTAGTTCAGTGTCTGGCACATAGTAGCACCATAGTTAATAAATAGGTTAGTAAATAACTAGGTTATTTAGCTAGACTAATAAATAACTATTGTCTGATATATAGTAACATACATACATATTTTCTTCCCCATTAAAATATAACCTCCTTGAAGATAAAGACTCTTTTTGTTTTTTTCTCTGTAGCTCCAGCACCTAGCATAGTGTCTGGCACACAGCAGGGAATTAATAGATACATGTTCTCATTGACTGATGAATTGGTCTGTTGGCCCACACCCCTGCCAATGCAAAGAAGTCAGTCTGCAGTCCAAGTTATGCTGCAGAACATTTGCACAGCCAGGTTGCTGTTTTAAAATAAATGTTAAATATTTGAATTCCTGTTATGATCTATATTTCATGGTTTCTGACACACTTAGCATTATTTTAATGAATATTTAACTTATTTTTATTTCAAAACCTCCCCCTCTTGTCTGATGCTCTGGAATGTATCCTTGGGCTTCTTTTATCATTTCTACCTCTGGCAATAAGGCTTCTGACAACAGAGTATTATTGGAAAGCATGCTCTGTAAATGCAAAGATTGCTTTCACGTGAAGGATTTTTCCTTGGGTCCAACTTGTACCTGATATGTTATTTTTTTTAAACATTGCTCCAATTTTTCTTTCTTTTTTATAGGATTTGCCTGGTAAAAGCGACTGATTGGCTCTGTCTTTGGTTTCAGCCCTTTGCTCCAGCAGCTGAGCCCCTGGGTAGCAATAACAATGAAACAAGAGATTTAGCAACAAAAAGGAGACTTAAATTTGATTTGTCTGAAAGTCAGGAGACTGGGCGAGAGATATAAAGAGAGGCCAGTGAAAGATGTCTTTGTGCCTGGCGTTGTTGTATGGCAGTAGGAGGTAGAAGATTAGGGAGCGAGGGGAGTGAAAGGCTCCGCAGACAAAAGTGTTCGGGCGAGGAGACGAATCTCGTTTTCTTTTTCATCTTTACACGACCTACCTCTTCTCTGTGAGGAAGCATCACAGGAAAGCTCACAGTGGTCCAGAGCGCTGGACAGAAATTTAGCTCAGTTCCATTCAATTCAATTCAATTCACTGAGCTTTCATTTCTGCTCTCCCCACACCTTTTGTCCACACTTGCACTGAAATAACAAAATCTTCACAGTTTTTTCATCTGTTAAGAAAAAAAAAACCAAACCACTGAAGTAGGTAGCTTTAAAAAAGAATCTAGCATTTTTAAATCCCCCTCCTCTTTTTCTCAGTGCCTCTGGCCTCTATGTGATCATAGTTTGACAGACAATGCAATACCCAGAGGTTGAGGAGAAGAATTTTGCTTCACTTCTGTCATTTTTTTTAGTTGTGATCAACTTTTTGTGACTCTATTGGGCGTTATCTTAGTAAAGATCCAAGGTTAGTTTACCATTTGTGAGGAAACTGAGGCAAACAGAGTGAAGTGACTTGCCCAGGGTCACACAGCTAGTAAGCGTCGGAAACCAGATTTGAACTTAGGAAGATGAGTCTTCTTGCCTCTTGATCCAGCACTCTATCTACTGTACCTAGCTGCTTAGAGCTACAATATTTTAGAGACAGAAGCAGAGTCATAACCAGGCTGGGCCACTAAGGCTTTTCTCTGGGGTGGAGAATTTATAGGGTGCTCATGTCAGCTGCATAGAAACCCCCCAGTGTCTTTAGACACAATTCCTTTTCCCAAGTAGGTGGGAAAATGTAGGATTAATGAATGAGTATACTCTCCCTCCTTCCCAATCTTGACTCCTATTGAATTCATCCAACTCTAGATTCTCCTCTACTTCAAATCCCTTGATCCCTTGCTCTGTTGCACTTTATGCCTTGCTAAACTCCAACCTGGGACTATTCTCACCATCCGCCTCTTTAACCTAACTCTTTACCCAACTGTTTTTGACTCCAGGTGCAAAAATTGCTAGTTATGACTCTGAGTGGAAGGGCCTTAGGGATTGGTTTGGTCATTTAGCCCAACCCTGAGATTTTACAGATGGAAAATCCAAGATCCAGAGAACTTATAACTTGCTCAAGGTCACCCATTGGCCAAACTAAGACTAGATTCCAGGCATGCCAATTCTCTGGCCAGGATTCTTTTCATTGCCCTATGCTGCCTTGCTACTAGCTCAAAATGGAATTCTTTGTTATTCATAAAGCTCTCCCCGTGGCAGGTTCAATATCCCTCTACCTGGTCAATTATTCATTCTGAATTGTATTCCTCTTAGGCCAGAACCTGTGCCATCTGCGGTTCGAAGCATTGTTTAATTGATCACCAACCTAATCTCCGACTGTTGCTTAGCCCTACAGTAATGTGGGTTTCTCAAAAGTAATTTTCAGTTACTAGGAGCTCTCCCAGTTTACTTGTTCTATCTCAATTCTTTTCCAGAACAGAAAACCAGGGTTTCTCCTTTTTCTTTGGGTTAGTTCCCTGTTGCTCTATGGGAAAAGACAGAAACAAAAAGGGAGGCAGGGCCTTCTAAGAACTTTAAATAGCCTCAAACTTGTCTATGCTTTGGAAAAGAAGGGCTTCCTGCTATTTGCTGGCCGGCTACACAGCCGTGTGTGTGTGTGTGTGTGTGTGTGTGTGTGTGTGTGTGTGTGTGTGTAAGGAATGATTGCAAGTTCTCAAAAAAGAGGTGCAGTGGAAAGAGGCCCAGATTCACATTCCAAAAACTCCAAAGTGGTGCTTTCACTTTCTACCTGTGTGACCAAACTCATTTCTCTTTTCTGAGTGCCATCTGCCAAACAAAGGGGTTCATCCACTGATTTCACAAGTACTTATTTAAATGTCTGCACTATGTAAAGCACTAGATGCTGAAGATATAAAAATGGAGAAGAAAGAATCCCTGGCCTCTGTGAGCTTGCATTCTACATAGAGGTTAATTGGAACTAGATGACCTATGAGAACCTTTCTAGTATTAAAATTATCATCATAAAAATACCACAACCACTCTACCTGGTGCCCTATTAGTTTTATTTTTTTTGTTCTTTTTTATTTATTTGTTTTCCGTTTTCTACAATCGCTTCCACCTCCCTCCCCGACCTTATCCCCTCCCTACCCCTTCCCTCCCTGAGATGGCATGCAATCTTATATAGGTTCTACACATATATTCTTATTAAATACATTTTCATCTTAGTCATGTTGCATAGAAGAATTAAAATGAATGGGAGAAACCATGAAAATAAAACATAATACAAGAGAAAATGGTCTGCTTCATTTTGCGGTCCAATTCCATAATTCTTTCTCTGGATGTGGAAGGCATTTTGCCTCAAGTCCATTGGGAATTTTTTAGGTCCTTGCATTTCTGTGAAGGCCTAAGTCTACCAGAAAAATTTCTTGCACACTGTGGTTGTTGCTGTGTACAAAGTTCTCCTGGTTCTGCTCCTTTCACTCAGTGTCAGTTCATATAAGTCCTTCCAGGCCTCTCTGAAGCCTCCTGTTCATTATTTGTTATAGCACAATTGTATTCCATTATATTCATATGCCACAACTTGTTCAGCCATTCCCCAATTCCCCAATTCCCTTGATTTCCAGTTCTTGACCACCACAAAGAGGGCTACTATAAATATTTTTGTACATGAGGAACCCTTTCTCATTTTTATGATCTCTTTGGGATACAGTCCTAGAAGTGGTATTGCTGGGTCAAGGGGTATGCTCATTTTTGTAGCCTTTTCGGCATAGTTCCAAATTGCTCTCCAGAATGGTTGGATCAGCTCTATTGGTTTTATTCTTTAAGGTCCTTTGTTAGAGACCTTAAAATATTTTAAATCTAATTTTTAATTTCTAATGTTTTCTTTTATTTTTATTAACAGTTTTGTTTCCAAATATATCCCCCCTCCACTTTTCTCCAAGAGTCATTCTTTATTAAAAAATACTTTTTTAAAAAGAGGAAAGAAAAGCAGTTTAGCAAAACTAATATACCTACCAAGTCTGATAGTACATCCAGTGTTCCACATCTATAGTCCCTTACCTATGGTGGGGTGGGGGTGGGGGTGGAGAGGAAAAGGTATATTTCTTGTCCTTTTTCTAGGACAAAGCTAGGTCATTATAATTGTACAGTATTCAGTTTGAGAAGAGAGAGGGGAGTAGGGTTATGATTTTTTTTTTCCATTTACACTGTTGCAGTCCTTGGATACTTCTTTCCCTTGGCTATACTTTTTTCACTTTGCATCAGTTCGTATAAGTCTTTCATGTTTATCTTTATCCATCAAGCAGTATTTCATTCAGGCTTCCTCAAACTTTTTCCATTTACAACCCCTTCAGTACTTCTTAAACTGTGGGGTCAGGACCCACAGTTTAAGAAGCACTGCTCCATGTGCCACAGTTTATCTAAGCATTCTCCAACTGATGGGCATCTATTTTATTTCCAGTTCTTTTTACTACAAAAAGTGTCATACACATTAACAGGATTAAGGTATGAAGTTAACTGAGAGGAACAGCTGTATTGTCCCTGGTTGATTATTATATTAGCAGAGATTAAGTGATCTGATTAAAAGGTATTACCAGCAAGGCAAATGGGACACAGGAAGGTAAGCTTATTTGGAAAGCAAAGGAGTCAGAGGTCCTTGTGACTGAATGGTTTTCTGAAAAGAATAAACGTTTTCATTTTTGTAATAACCTCCATGTTCTCTAGTGCCACAACATCCCACACACTGCAAGTAGGAGAAACAGAGTCATTCTGGAGATCTTGCCAGTCTTATTTCCTATTACTCCCCTTTATACATTCTACATTCCACTGGAACCAGCCTACTATAAGCTGTACCCCTTATATAAAATTCCACTCCCCACCTTTATGTCCTTGAACAATTGATCCTCCATTTTTAAAATAATCCACTTTTCAGCTCCACTTCCTACAGTCCTTAGTCTCCTTCAAATCTGAGGTGTCACCTCCTTCATGAAACCTTTCCTGGTTTTCCTAATTATTAGTATTTTTTCCTTAATGAATGAGTGTTGGACTTGGAATCAGAAAGACCTGGGATCAATGCTTTGTCAGTCATTTTTTCAGTTGTGTTTGACAATTTGTAACCCCATTTGGGGTTTTCTTGGCAGAGATACTGGAGTGATTTGCCATTTCCTTCTCCAGGTGAAGAAATTTTACAGGTGAAGAAATTGAGACAAATAGGGTTAAGTGACTTGCCCAGGGTCACACAGCTGGCTGGATGCAGATCTTCCTAACTCCAGGTCTGGTGCTCTGTCTGCTGTGCCACCTCGCTGCCCATATATACTCATGCATGTACATACAAATAGATATATGCTTGCATGTATATGTGCTCATATACATACATGTATGTGAATGCACACACATATATTTTCCTTATATATCATTTCAAAATTGAAAACAATAGTGTATCCTCAAAAAGATCCAAAATTATATGCTATAATGCATATATTAGGATGCCCTAACTATGTATGTATGTGTGCTCATCCTTCATTGCCGAAGAAGACCATACCATCAGAGAAATAATGACACGACTTGCACTTGATTTTGTTTTGAATCAGGGAGGGCTGTGCAGGTCACCAGCCTCACTTCTCCTCCAGAGTCATCTGATTGCAGTGACCAGAAATTCATCAGGATGACTGGAGATGACCCAGGATGAGGCAATTAGGGTTAAGTGACTGCCTAAGGTCACAAAGCTAGTGAGTGTCAAATGTCTGAGGTGAGATTTGAACTCATGTCCTCCTGACTCCTGCACTGTTGTTCTATCCACTGCACCACCTAACTGCCAGGATGCCCTAACTAATCCATTAAGTGGATTAGCCCAAGAAGGACTGATTATACTGTGTGAAAGGTACAATGGAAAGAAAAACTGGTTCAAATCTCACCTCTTTGATGCTGGGCTTAACAACCATGGACCTCAGCCTCCTTATCTATATAATAACCAGCTTGAACCATACAGACTCTATGCTTCCTTCCTATAGTCTTTTGAATCACACTTGCCACTGGAATGAAATTCCACACTGATGGAGAGAATGTTACTTTCTTGTTTTTTGTGCCCAACCTCACGTTCCAGATTGTGATAGTCAAACATATGGGCATTATTGGTATCTTCTTTTGTGTACCCACCACAAAGTTTCAGTTTGATGTAATTTCACTGACTTTTTATCGCACTTTGTGGTTCTTCATCGATTGATGATGGGATGTCATAATGAAGTTTGTGATCTCGTTAACTACGTTGCATGCCCATTTGCCTTCATTCCCACAAGCATCTAGTTGCCAACTTACAGACGTTTTGGGGATGGATTGATATTTCTGAAGCTTCACCAACCAATAATAAAGAAAAATGGCTCAAAGTTCTGATGTGGATATTCTAAAGTGAAAAATATTATAGACTTTTGCTAACTGTCTGATGAATTCTGAAATACCAATAGTCAGTTGGGTAACTCTCACTGATAGATTCTCAAGGGTAGATCTGACCTTAGAAGTCACCTAGTCCAACCATCCTCCTAATGCAAGGTTCTCTTTAAACTATCCCTGATGGATGGCCATGCAACCTCTGCATGGATATTGCTAATCATGTAGAGGTCTCACTATTTCATAGCCAGCCAACTATCCAATTTATG
Source organism: Bettongia penicillata ogilbyi (assembly GCA_023548195.1). Taxonomy (NCBI): domain Eukaryota; kingdom Metazoa; phylum Chordata; class Mammalia; order Diprotodontia; family Potoroidae; genus Bettongia; species Bettongia penicillata. The sequence goes on from JAJHZJ010000284.1 coordinate 811,936, forward strand.
AGGAGTTCTAACGTTTTAATGGCTTCACATATATTGAGGGAAAAATCAATATAAAGTAAAATTTCTGCACATTGGCCTTAGTGCCTCTGAATAGTTTGTGGCTTCTCCCACTTCTACATGGGGGCCATTGAGACAACTCAGTGCTAAGAGTATTAATGTTCTTTGTTACATGGGGTGGCTCTCTGGGAGAAGGGAAGTACACAGGGGAAATTCAGGCAATGTAAAACTAAAATTTAAATTTAAAATTTAAAATCATCTCCCTCCTTGTCTTCATCTCTTGGACTTCCCTGGTTTCCTTCAAGATAGATTCATATTCCACTTTCTATGAAAGGTTTTTTCCCACTTATGTCAATATCTTGCATGTACATTTTTTGCAAGTTTCCTCTCCCACCCCCACCCTGCTAAAATGAAAGCTTGTCAAGAACAGGGACTATGTTTTCCTTTATTTGAATCTCTGATATTTGGCACAGTGTCTGGCATATACTAAGCACTTAATAAAAGTTTCTTGACTGACTAATTAATTGAATCATTCTCCTGATCACTTTTCTCTGGGTTCTCTCTTTGGTCTGACAGTGCTCCTCTTTTAAATGTTTAAGAATCAAACACAATAGTTCAGAGGCTGTCTAATTATTATAAAATAAGGAAGAGATAGCACATTAAAGTAATCAGAAAGAATGATGAATCAGGTGTCAGAAGACCTAACATCAAATATTGATTCCTCTAATTACTTGCTAGATGATCTTGGACAATTCACTAAAACCCTCTGGGCCTCAGTGTCTCTAACTGAGAAAAGAGACTGGTATTGGATAACCTCTGGGGTTTCTTCCAGCCTTAAATTAAAGTTTTTTAGATCAACGTATTTAATTAGAACGCTGTCCTGTTAATGTTGTCTTGACTCATATTGGACTTGTGATGAAAGCTCTTATCTTTTCTGCTTGTTTGTTTTTTGGTTCTTCAACCAAATATGAGCCGTAGAAAGAGGAAGAAGTCTCGGTCTTAGAAGACTTCGTTCTACCTTCACCCACCTCTGCCATGACACTGACTAGCACTGGACACTAGAGTCCTTTATATTAGAGGGATGCAATTGGCCATTTTTTCTATCCATATCATCCCAGAATGGCCACACATGAATTCTGAAAATGTCTTTATTGTGACTAACAGTAATGTTATGTACACAGGACACTAATTCAACTAGTCATTTCAGGCACAAAAATCTGTCTAGTTTGATTCAACAGATCAATCAGTTTAGCCAAAACTGGGCTTTGTGGACCATCTTCTCATGTAGGGGCCATAAATAAAGGTTTGTTTTCTCTCATTTTCTTCCACTCAAATGCAACTCTGAAGCAGCAGGGAAGGAAAGGATATGGAATAGGTTGGGGAGACAATGATCTCATTGTACAGTAATTGAGGGAGTAAGGAACTCTTCATCACAAGCTCTGAGTTCAAATCCTGGCCCTGCCATTTTATCACCATGACAAGTCATTTAAACTCCCCAACCCTCAGTTTCATCTCAAAATCAGGAATAATGGTACTTGCCTTGGTAAGCCCAAAGTCACTGTGGGGAAAATACTTAACAGATCTTAAGGGACTGGACTCTAGATTTGGATCTTGAGAACTGGAATTTGAATCCCAGCTCTATCATTTGTGTGATCTTGGACATGAAATTTGTTGTCTCTGGACCTCAGTTTCTTCTTTCATCAAATAATAGGGTTGGACTAGATTGCCACTTGTATCTCATTGAGCCCTAAATTAATGATCCTGTGACCTCTCTGCACCTTAGTAAATAAGGCTCCCATACAGCCCTAAATCACATTATGTATTCTATTACAACTTTCATAATGACTACTTCACTGGGCGCTGATGGAGAGGACTACACAAGACGGAGTTCTTTTTCTCTATCCTAACGTTGGTAGGACCTATACAGATATACTTTCTATCTGTTACCACAGTCCCAGGTAATGGGATGATTTCAAGATCTCCTAAGAAGAAAGGGGAATAAATGACTCCCATATTTCACCTATAGTGAAATCTAATTCTCAACTGAAGAGGAAACTGCTGAAAGGACAGTTTTAAGTACATGAAGGGAACCAAGATGGTAGAGTAGAAAGATATGTATACTCTAGTGCTTCCCCTACAGTAAAATGACCCTTAACAAATTCTAGAGCTGCAGAAGCCACAGAACAGCAGAGTGTAAGAGGTTTCCAGCCAAAGGTAACCTAGAAAGCCAACAGGAGAGGTCTGTCTCACAGGATGCTGAGCAGAGCAGAGCCCAGCTCTGGCCATGTGGCACTGGGAGGAACAAGACCTGAACAGACCTCTGGGGCAGAGTTCCCAGCAGGGAAGTGGCCAGATACCTCAATCCACAAGTGACAAAGAAAGCTCCAAAAATCAGTGTGAGAGGGCTTTCCAAGCTTGGTGAGAGGGGAACAGGGTTCCTCCAGCATTAACCCCAGGTAATTGCAGCAGCAGCAACAGACTGCAGGCAGCTACAGTGGCCAGGAAGCAATCTGGGCTCATTGTCCAGGCAGCTCAGCTTAGAGCCTCTGATGGAATTGAGTAGCTGCTCTGAAGCTCAGCCCTCAGTGGCTGCCCCACCCCCACCCAAAGCCCCTGGGGGAGTTGAACAGCTGATCTGAATCTCAGCCTTGAGCATGATACTGGGGAGAGGAGGAGCACTAGACTCCTCATCTTGACAAAGGATTCAGAAGTCAAGTGACTGGCTGGGAAAATGTCCCAAAAAGGGGAAAAAAATAAGACCATAGAAGGTTACTTTCTTGATGAACAGGTGTCTCCTTTCATCCTTTGGAATGAGGAAGAACAAGGCATACTATCAGAGGAAGTCAATGCCCCTGCCTCCAGTACCTCCAAAATGAATATGAAATGGACTCAGGCCATAGAAGAGCTTGAAAAGCATGTCAGCAGCCTGCCAAAGGAGGACCAAAAAAATACTGAGGAAAATAACACCTTTAAAAAGAGGATAACTCAATTAGAAAAAGAGGCCCAAAAAACCAATGAGGAGAAGGAGGCTTTAAAAAGCAGAATTAGCCAAATGGAAAAGAAGTTTCAAAAACTGTCTGAACAAAATAATTCTTTAAAAGAGAGAATTGAGTTCAGGGAAATTAATGATTATGACGTAAACCAAGAAGTTAGAAAACAATACCAAAAGTTTGAAAAGATAGAAGATAATGTGGAGCATCTCACTGGAAAAACAACTGACCTGGAAAATAGATCCAGGAGAGACAAATCAAAAATTATGAGACCACCTGAAAGTCATGATCAAAAATAGAGCCTAGACACTACTTTCCACAAAATTATCAAGGAAAACTGCCCTGATATTCTAGATACAAAAGGCAAACTCAATATTGAAAGAATCCACTGATCACCTCCTGAAAGAGACCCAAAAAGAGAAACTCCTAAGAATATTGTGACCAAATTTCAGAGTTTCCAGGTCAAGGAGAAAATATTGCAAGCAGCCAGAAAGAAACAATTCAAGTATTGTGGAAATACAATCAGGATAACACAGGATCTGGCAGCTTCTACATTAAAGGATTGAAGGGCTTGGAAAAGGATATTCCAGAAGTCAAAGGAATTGGGATTAAAACCAAGAATCACCTACCCAGCAAAAAGTATAATACTTCAAGGGAATAGTGATTCAATGATATAGAGGACTTTCAAGCATTCATGATGAAAAGACCAGAACTGAGTAGAAAATTTGACTTTCAAACACAAGAATCAAGAGAAACATGAAAAGGTAAACAGGAAAGAGAAAACATAAAAGACTTTCTAAAGCTGAACTGTTTACATTCCTACATGGAAAGATAATATTTGTAACTCTTGAGACTTTTCTCAGTATTTGAGTAGTTGGAGAGATTATACACACACTCACATGCACATGCACATGCACACACAAATATATAGACAGAGAGTACAAGTTGAGTTGAACCAGAAGAGATGATATCCACAAAAAAAATAAAAATTAAGGGATGAGGGAGGAAAATACTGGGAGGAGAAAGGGAGAAATGGAATGGGGCAGGCTATATAACTCATAAAAGAGATAAGAAAAATCTTGTTCAATGAAGGAGAAAAGGGAGAAGGTGAGAGGGGGAAAATGAAGCTTACTCTCTTCACATATGGCTTAAGGAAGGTATAACATGCTCACTAAATTGGGTATGAAAATCTATCTTACACTACAGGGAAGTAGGAGAGGAGGGAACAAGTGGGGTGAGGGAGATGACAGAAGGGAGAGCAAATGGGAGAAGGGAGTAACCAGAAGTAAACACTTTTAGGAAGGGACAAGGTCAAATGAGAGAATAAAAAAAGGGGGGACAGGGTAGGATAGAGGGCAATATAATTAGTATTACACAACATGATTATTATGGAAGTCTTTTGCAAAACGACACATACATAACTTGTATTGAATTACTTGCCTTCTCAATGGGGATGGGTAGGGAGGGAGGGAGGGAGAGAAGTTGGAATTCAAAGTTTTAGAAATGAATGTTGAGAATTATTATTGCATATAACTGGGAAATAAGAAACACAGGTAATGGGGTGTAGCAATTTATCTTACCCTACAAGAAAAGAGAGAAGATGGGGATAAGGGATAGCTAGGGTGTAACAGAAGGGAGAGTACATTGAGGGAAGGAGTAATTAAAATGCAAGGTATCATGGGGGGAGGGGAGAGATGGGGAGAAAAATTGGAATTCAAAATATTGTGGAAATGAATGTTGAAATCTAAGAATAAATAAATAAATACAATAAAAAAGGTACATGAAACAAACCAGAAGCTTTAGACAAGAAAAAAAACCTCTTCTCTAGAACCAGACTAGGAACTTTTGATCTCATAGTAAAAAGTATGAAATGTGGGTTCAGTTGGCAAGATGCCGAGGCCAGTCAATGCCAGGAAGGCCTTAGCTAGGGAGTCAGATCAATCAGTCAAGAAGCATTTATTACACATTTAACTATGTGTTAGGCATACTGATAAATGCTGGGAATAAAAGAAAATGAAAGTGGGGGTGGGGGAAGGAAGGAAAGAAGAATTTATTAAGTGCCTACTATGTGCCAGGCACTATGCTAAATACTTTACAAATATCTCATTTGATCCTCATGACCCTATAAAGTAGCTGTAATTATTATCCCCATGTTACAGTTGAGGAAACTGAGGCAGAAGGAGGTTAAATAATTAACCCAGGGTCAGTAAGCAGCTAAGTCTGGATTTGAATTCAGGTCTTTCTAAGTCCAGGCCCATTTAACTAGAAGGGGATAGAAAGGGTGGGTGGTAGGACAGAGACTGGTCAAAGGTTACTGGGAGTAGGGCATGGTAAAGAAAATCTAGAGTACAGTCTAGAGTAAAATGATGTAGGGCTCTGCCCTCAAATGGAGGTTTTGGGAAGAGCCATCCAATCAGGAAAGAGGTGGCAAATATTGAATGAATTTGAGAGCTGGAGTTTCCAGGATGAAGAGGTCTCTGTGGGTATATTAAAACAAGTCTGAAGTGCAGCCTCGAGAGAAAGGAAAAGTCAAGGACCATGACTGAACTGGGAAGAAGCTTGCTGGGGTAAAGCAGCAAGGGGAGAAAGTTTCTGGGGATTTCTAATTTAACTCCTTAGTCTTCCTAATCAGGTGCTGAAGCCAGTTGTTTCTATGCTGCTAAGGAGCTGCAAGTGCTACCAGTACCCTTTAAATTTCAGCACCTTGGACCTAAGTCCCAGTAGCCCAGCCCTATGGCATGGTATTAAAGAGCTAAAGGAAATAGGTTCAAATCTTGCCTCTCCTACACACTATCTGCATGAACTAGGGCAAATCATTTAACCAAACAGGCTTCAATTTGCTCTTCTGTAAAATCTTCTGATTGGAGTAAGGGACCCCTGAAGTCTCCTGCAACCCTAGATTTAGGATCCCATGCTGCAGAAGTCTAGAGAAGCAGCAGTTTAACAGAGCAGAAGGAGGATAAAGCCCATGAGGTAGTTTCACTGACTAATGAATTCATGTTAAGGGAATCATTACTTAGTCCAACATCTGCTAAGTCCTTAATCCTCTTCCCCTTTGCCAAAGGCAAGAAATTTGTTTTACAATTTCTTTTTTTTTAATGTTTGTAAAATTCATTATTTATTTTCAATATTCTCTTCTTTTAAAATTTTGATTCCAAACTTTCTCTTCTCCACCCACTGGGAAGGCAAATAAAATAATAACATATAAGAAATCATGCAAAACATGTTTCCATATTAGCCATAGTTCCAAAAACGCAAGAAAAATAAAGAAAGCGAGAAAATTATACTTCAATTTGCACTCTCTCTCTCTGGAGGTAGACAGCAGTTTTTCATCATGAGTCCTTTGGGATTGTCTTGGATCATGTTATTGATCAAAGTAAACAAATCTTTCACATTTGATCATCATTACAACATTGTTGTTACCGTGCACAATGACCTCACAGTTCTCACCTCACTTTGCCCCAGTTCAGATTGGTTTTGCCATTGATTTCTCCCCCCTTGTTATTTCTTATAGCAAACTAGTACTCCACCACAATCATGTGCCACAACTTGTTCAGACATTCCCCAATTGATGAATATCCCCTCACTACCCAATTCTTTGCCACTACAAAAAGCTGCTCTAAATATTTTTTTATATGGGTCATTTTCCTTTTCCTTTGGTGTCTTTGGAGTACAGACCTAGGAGTGGTACTGCTGGGTTAAAAAGTATGCATAATTTTATAGTTCTTTGGACATAGTTTCAAATCATTTCCTGGAATGGCTGGACCAGTTCACAAATCTACCAACAATTCATGGTTGTTTTTATTTAGCTGTTTCAGTCATGTCCAACTCTTTGTGATTCTATTTGGGAGTTTTCTGGCAAAGCTACTGGAATGGCTTGCCATTGTCTTCTCTAAATCATTTTATAGATTAAAAGAATCTGAGGCAAATAGAATTAAGAGAGGGCAGATTTAAATTCAGGTAGATGAGTCTTTCTGACTTCAGACCTGGCTGCCCTCTGTTCATTGGTATACCTGTTTTTTCCCTCATCCCCTCCAGCATTTCTAATAAATGCAAGGTGGCATGTCAGAGTTTATCTTTCTCTCATCAGTAGTGATTCAGAGCATTTTTTCATATGACTATGGATAGCTTTGATTTCTTCTTCTGAAAATTGCCTGTTTATATCCTTTGACTATGTCTCATGTTTTATAAAGTTGACTCAGTTCTATTTTGAGAAAGGAGGTCTTTATCAGAGAAACTGTAAAAATTTTTTATGTTACTTCATTGTCCATGGTATTTTTTAGCAAAATGTACTTTCCCTGATTATACCTTTTAATTAGGTCTGTTTTTACTTTTGCTTTGTCTAAGATCATGATTGCTACCCCTGCCTTTTTTAACTTCAACTGAAGTGTATTAGATTATGCTACAGTCCTTAATTTTTACTCTGTGTGTGTCTTTCTATTTCCAGTGTGTCTTTTGTAAACCACATATGGTTGAATTCTGGTTTCTAACTCATTTTGTTTTCTTTTTCCATTTTAGGCCTGAACTTATCCCCTTCACATTCACAGTTACTATTACTCCATCCCACTTTCTTCTGTTTCTTCTTCTCTCTCTTTTTTGTCCTGTTCTTCCTCAAAAGTTTATTTTGTTTCTAATCACTGCCTCTCTTAACCTGTCCTCTTCTTTATCATCCCCCACACTTTTCTCTTATTCCCTTCCTCTCCTACTGCCCTCTTGGGTCTATTACATGTCTATTTACAACTAAGTATATCTGTGTATTCTACTCTCTTTGAACCAATTCTGATGAAAGGGACATTCAAGAATTCCTCGCCACCTCCCCCATTTCCTTCTTTACTGTAAAATCCCTTCTTTGTAAACCTCTTTTATGTGAGAAAAATTTCCCTATTTTATCTATCCCTTCTCCTTCTCCCAGTGCATCACTCTCTCATCCACTCATTTTTTTTGGAAATCATTTCAACATAATTGACTCACATTCATGCCTTCTATCTATGTAAATTCCTTTATACTACCCTAATAATTATAAAATTCTTAGGTGTCACATGTATCATCATCCCATAGAGGAATGTAAACAGTTTAACTTCTTTGAGTCCTTTATGATTTCTCTTTCCTGTTTACCTTCTCATGCATCCCTTGAATCTTCAGTTTGAATGGCAGATTTTCTATTAAGCTTTGATCTTTTAAAACTCTTCTACTTTGTTAAATATCCATTCCCCACTCCCACCAAGGATTATACTCAGCTTTGCTGGGTAGATTACTTTTGGTTGTAATCCTAGCTCCTTTGTCTTTCAGAATATCATATCCCAAACCCTCTGCTTCTTTAACATGGAAGCTGCTAAATTTTGTGTTATCTTGACTGTGTCACCATGATATTTGAATTGTGGATTTTTTTGGCTTCTTGCAATATTTTCTCTGACCTGGGAGCTCTGGAATTTGGCTATAATATTCCTGGAAGTTTTCATTTTGGGATCTCTTTCAGGATGTGATTGCTGGGTTCTATTCAATTTTATTCCGCTTTGTTCTTTGTTGTTGCTTACTCATTTTTTCCAGTCTATTTCTTGACTTAGAACTTTATGTTAAAGTTGGGCTGTGTTCACCTAGGGTTGGGTTGGGAAGCACTGTTCAAAGCCTTAGGCTTTTTGTGCTGCTGTTTTCAGAGCTAGTTCTGGGAGCCTACAGGGTTTTCTTGCTTCCAAGGTGGTGTGATCCAGACAGAGGTGTTGTCATTGTTCTCCTGGTCTGTGCTCTGGTTTTTTTTTACCCAGGAAGAGCCCCTGGTCCTCTGCAGTTACAAGCACTGGCATTCTCTTTGTTTTGAAACTATGACCAGATCCTCACTCCCTTGTGACATGCCCCCCCCCCCCCCCCAGCACTCTTCTCTAGCCTGGAAATGCAACCCACAACTGTGTATAGGTAATAGGTAATAGGTAATAGAGTTACCAGTAAATGCTAGCAAAAGGTCCCCTATAAGTCTCTCTGACTGGTAATCTGACGCCTTTACCACTGTCTCTGGGCCAAGAGCTCTCAAAGCTGCTCCTACAGCTATTACTGTTGTAGGAGCCCAATCTGTGTGTGGGCTTTAGACAAGCCTCCATCCTATCATCATAAACTTTTCCTGATGACATTCTAAGTTACTTTAGACCAGAAAAATTTCTCACCCTGAACTTTTGCTGGCTCTGCTGCTTCAAAATTTCATTTGAGGCTTTATTTTAAAGTTGTTTGGAGGGGGATGTTGAGAAAGTCCAGTTGGATTGCCTGTAATTTATCACTTTGACTCCACCTACCTGGTCACACTATTACTACATCTTCTTTTACAATTTCCACATACAGGAGGATGAGGTTTTGTTTTTTGTATTGAAATCACACTGACACTAACCTGTTGATTTTGCTGATTTGGGAACAATAATTGAAAGTTTCTTTAAAAAATACCACAACCCATGGTGGTACCAAGATATCCATTTAGTTGATTGACTGGATATTTCACTTATTCAGTGGCTTTCCTGGTACTGTATGATTCAAAAATACATCCAAACTGAATATTTGACCAAGTCCTACTTATTTGATTAATTCTGTCACTTCTCCACTTATTGTCCTGACATTGGATAGAGTCAAGTCATAAATATCTCTGCACAAGGTCAACACAATCAGATGATATATTAAAAACCCAATCAAAACAACAAGAATTTCATTTGTTCACTTATACCACATTAGTTATTTTGGCTTGCCTGGTCCTTTTTCCTGAGTTTGAATCCTTCCTTGGATACTCACTAGCTGTAATTCTGGGCAAATCATTTAGCCTTTCTCAGCCTCGGCTTTCTCATCTGCAAAAAAATAGCACCTGACTTGAAAGGTTGTCATGAAATCAAATGAGATTACATATGGAAAGCATTTTTGCAAGCTTTAAAGTGATATTTATCATCATCATTATTATCATTATTAATTTTCCACCAAGTCAATCAATTGTTTCAGCTTTGAAAGTGCATCCCAATGGCGAGACTCAATTTTAAGAGGTTGCCTGAAATAGTCTTTCTGCCCTCAGCCCTTTCCCCTAAGCCTGATCCTAGGGCTTTATGAGTAAGCCGATTGAGTTGGTTTGTGGCACAGCTGTTAAGTAGCCTTATAATCTGACCCCAGTTGGTGTGGGGAAGAGGAAGACGAACACCCTGGGGAGTTAAACACGATCATTATTCTCTGCTTGGTTTGCAGTGGATCAGAGACAAAGCCCGAGCCTTTAAAAGAATAACACAGTCTTCCCAGATGAGGGGGAGTTTAAGAAATCTTAGAACAAAAAAAAAGGGCAGAGATTCTCTGTATGTTAACCTATCAGCACAGGTGAGAGTTACTGAGCAGCTGGTCTGTGCCCCTGGGAAGTGGGTTAGCATAAAAATAGTAACTTTAAGCTTTAAGAATTGGGAATATTACCAAGCTTGGATCCAAACTAGGATATTAGAGGGTACTTGTGCTTTTTTATGCAGAAATGGGGGACAATAGATTCGGAGCACTGCATGCAATATCAGACTTTCTCAACATAATATTTTTGTTGAACTTTTCCCCCCTCATTTTTATTTTTTCTTATAAAGGATGACTCTCTGGCAGGGGAAGGAGGGATGCTGGGAAATGTAGATCATGGTAAAACTAAAGATATTTGGAAGAATTGATTTAAATTTAACAAATTGGAGGTTTAGGACCATAATATAGATTTAGAACAGGAAAGCATATTAGAGCCCACTGAGTTAATTCATTTTTTTAAAGACTTGGCTATGTATCTCATCCAGATTCATACATCTGGTCCCACTCTGATAGACACAGAAACTTCAAGCCAGGTCAAAAGCTCTGTTTGGACCTAGGCTAGCTCCCCAACTCCTCAAATAATCTGCTCTCCACATCAGTGCTAAACTCAGTGTGGACATAGAGTTACATTAGTCTCCTGTACCTCAGAACTCAGTCTCTCACTTGCTGAGATTACAGGATATGCCATTTCTGGATTACTTTCTTCCTTTTATAGATGGGATAATGGAGATAAGTTACTTGCTCAGTCTCATACAATTAGGAAATGTCTGAGGCAAGATTTGAACTCAGATACTCCAGACACTAAGGCCAGCACCAAATCCACCACTGCCTATAAAGAACCTCAGAAGCCAGTTTCATTTTGTAAGAGTAAGCTGAGGCACAGAAAAGTTAAGTGATTTGCCCCAAATCACCAGATAGTAGCATAGATTTAGAACTGGAAGGGACTTTGGAGGTCATTGAGTCCAAACTCCCCTCCATTTTGCAAATGAAGAAACTGAGGTACAGATCAGTAAGTGGAATACCTTGAGTGATCCAGGATTTAAGTAACAGAACAGATACTTTTACCCAGGTCTCCTCACTCTAAATCCAGTGCTTTCATCACTAATCCACAGCTGCTTATCTATAACATATACTGATAGATTAACCCAATAAGCTGCCTATCCAGCTAGATATCGTAGTTGGATATCTTTCATCCATTTTGTTTTTCCAGGGTAAATGGTCAGGCCAAACTCTTTCATATTGTAGTTTTCAGAGAGGAGACTTTGCATTGTTCTGGACCCCCATGCAATTAGTGTAATGTTACCTTCAATGATTCAAATCAGCGAACATTAAGTGCCTACTGTGTGCCAAGTACTGTGCTAGACAATGAGATAGAGACAAAAAAAATGAACAGTACTTGCCCTCAAGAAATTTACATTTCTCCTCCATCAAGAAAGAATCTTTCTATTTGAACTCTAAATAATATATTCCTTATTACACTGGTGAAGATCCTAAATGAAGAAATGGACTCCTCCCCAACACTTGCCCTATCAATACTGACCCAGTCAACAAAGTCCTGTCTTTGGCTTCATCCAGGGGTATGCTGGAGCCACCTTGAACCAGCTTAAAAGAAGCAATTGAATAAATTTTCATTGTGAGCATTTACACCTCAACAAATGCCAGAAATCAGACTTTGATTTATTGTTTTATTGATTGTCTGGACCTAAGAAAGTGAAGAAAATGCTAATATTTCAGGTTAAATTTAAAAGTGTGTCATACATATTTTCCCCCCGTGGAGATCCAGTTGTAAAATATTTATCAGCACACTGCTGGTTGCATCTGTTCTGGAGTCCTATGTAATTTAAACATATGTATTAGAGACTCCCTGGTTGGAAGAGAACCTTTGCACCTGCATTTTGTTCTGCCAAGTCAAATGTTTTGTTTTAAAGATTGACAAACCATAAACAGAGTATGACTGTATCTCCTCAACCCCTCTCCATCAGTGGTGTAACCATAAAGATGTGGTCTGCTGTAGAAAATCATCTGTAAGGAGTTTTTCTTCTTAATTTATTTTTAGTTTTCAATATTCACTTCCAAGGATTCTCTTAATACATTTGGAAACCATTCCTTCAGCAGTTTTTAAACTTTGACCATTACTGTCAGATACCTTAAAGATCTGTGATGTAATATGGCAGAAAGAACAAGGGATTTTTTAATGAAAATAAAAGATGTGGATCTTGGTTTTCTTACTACCTGTGTACCTTGGGCAAGTTGTTTCCCATCTGTGGGCTTAATTTCTTCTGCATGGACTAGAGGACTGGCCAATGACAGCCTAGCACTTCGGAGTATGATCCATGTGCTTAATCAATACAATCTCCATGTGGACTTTGGAGTATGTGCTGGTATTCTGAGACTGTTTCCTCTACCTACTGAAGGTGAAGAAAGGGTCTCTTCAATTGGCTCCTGATCACAAATGGATTATATATTCAAAAGTCTCTAGGACATGGGTGAGGAAGGGCAAATCAAATCTCAAGACATTTTTGGGTAAAATAGACACTTTGGGTCTTCCCCATCCAGGGTCATATGGCCAAGGAACACATGGTACTTATCTCCTGCTTTCAGCTGAAGGAGTTTTGAAAATAGCAATGGTGTTATGAACTCTGACAGGTCAGAAAAGCAGATGTCCATATCAGGAAAGGAGTCCATATCAGAGTTTGGCACCAGCCGTAAAAGGTGAGGAACATCTATGAGCAGGAGGCAGCCCAGTACAGATGTCACTGTGGTCTGCAAGGAGAGATTCATCCTTCGGCTATACCATTGCATCCTGAAGTGAACTGGGTTCAAGTTTGAGCTCACTCTCCCAGTAACCAAGATAGTAGAGGGGATGATGTACCTCTGGTTTGGGGGAACGTGTTTGTATTTCTGTTCTTGATATATCTTCTCAGTAAATGTTCCTTTGTAAAAACTGATAGAGGTTGATTGGTTAAATGATGTTGGGGTGCTCATCACTATTTAGATGATATTGAAGAGATAATTGGGAAATTGATATCTGGGAGAGAACACACTGGAATGGACTCTTGGACAAGAGCATTAAAAATATACTCACAGGGTATACAAGGGTGAAGATGTAGTCTGTCTTGTTCTGAGAACCTTATTTATCAGTATGAGAAGGTGGAATAAGAATTTTAGAGTTTATAAAATGTAAAATAAAGAGATTGTAATAAATAGTCTCTAGGGTCTCTCCTAGCTCCAAAAACTGAGATACACAGAAATGAAGTAATAAAAATAAGAAAAAACAGTTTAATAATTACTGGTTTTTATTCGTTGCTTTTTTAAACAAGTAATATCTATGATTTTCTTAGTTTTCAAAAATCCTATCTCTTGTTCATGTCACAATTTGCTTTTTAAGCAAAATGTGATGGAGAACTTGCTTAGACTCTCAACTTCTGATGTGTCCAAATTTTTTACTAAAGCTTGGCTAATCTCGTTGTCAAGGACAGAAAATTAATTTTCCAGGAGTGATCCAGGAGTGTCTTTAAAACTGCATTGCTTCTAACATGAATTTCTCATCTTTGTATTTATTTAGCCTGCTTCTTAAGTGCTGTTACCCCATTGTCACATAGTGCTAGAGTCCAAATGTGATATTATTGATAATTATAGATGATATTATTGTCAATAATAATTGATCACTGTTGAAGAACCAATGGATCTGCTGCATTTCATGTTGGTTTTGTTATCCTCCTAGTTTTATCTATACATGCTCTTAGAATGCACCAACACAGCTGGATCTCATGCCGAACTCTCTTCAGGCTCATTTGCTCCTCATTTTTTTTTATCTATACATGCTCTTAGAATGCACCAACACAGCTGGATCTCATGCCAAACTCTCTTCAGGCTCATTTGCTCCTCATTTTTTTACTATTTTGTGAAAAGATGTCTCATACAATTTTTAGTCAACCTCCCATATAATGGTTTATGAATGGATTTTGTATTCTAAAATGGCATTGACTTTGACTGTCAAGTCTCCTTTTGGCATACATTGTGTCTCTTGACTAAGATAGTTTTTTTGTACCCTATCCTATTTCTATAAGAAAAGATGATAAAGTCAATGCTTTTACTTCTGTGTCCAACTTTTTGAGATCAACTGCTCATTTAAACAGTATATTGGCACTACTCTAATTGAATATAGCTGCAAGTGCTGTTAAATCAAGGTTAAGAGAAAATTAATTTTCTGTCCTTGACAACGAGATTAGCCAAGCTTTAGTAAAAAATTTGGACACATCAGAAGTTGAGAGTCTAAGCAAGTTCTCCATCACATTTTGCTTAAAAAGCAAAATTTTCTCTAATCCATCTTACTTGTTTACTTCTGTTGACAAGCAAGTAAGAAGCAAAAGCAAAAAGGTCAGCAATTCCAGGCACTTATAATAATGCCAAAGAGGCAAAGTGGACAGGGCCAGGTTGGGGAGAATTGCTTTAGATATTCACTACAGGCAGGAAGTCCTACTCATCTCCAAAGGCAATCCTGGAAACAGTTATGAAATGGGTCAATTTTGCCTTGGCAGTTGTCCACTACATAATAAAATAATAATAGACCTCTTAAAGAAATAGGAATTTAAAGGCAATAGTATTTTATATATACTCATTCATTTTATTTTCATAACATCCCCAGTGAGTTCGGTAGTGCATAAATTATGACTCCATTTTACAAATGAAGAAACTAAGGCTCAGGGAATTTAGGAAGTTAAATAAAGAGATATTAGAATTGGGGTCCAAACCCAGGTCTCTCCTGGCTCCAGGTTCAACATTCTTTCTTGCTTCCTCTCAGTCCTTTATCTCAGATATCCTATACCCTATGTTATGTTACATCAATGAATGCTAAAGTCCAGTCAAACTGGCCTCATAAAGTCTTCACATACAATGTCCATTTTTCATCTGTGACTTTCCACATCCTGTTTTTTACACCTGGAATGCTCTTCCTGCTCATCTCCACCCAGTAGAATCCCTAGTACCCAAAGCTCAACTCAAGTACCACTTTCCTGAATCCCATATCTACTAAATGCCTCCTTCCCCCCAAAGCACCTTTTATATATTTTGTATAAACTCAGATGTATTTGTGTTTTATTCTCTTTCCTCCTCCCAATACAACATAAGTTCCTTGGGACCAGGGATGGATCTGTTTTGTTTTGGTCTCTATATCTCTAGGGGGGACAGCACAATGCCTGGCGCATAGTAGCCACTTGATAAGTGTGTGTGGAATAGAGTTGAATTGAATTTTAACAGCTTTGAATGTCAAGCCAACAGCATTTCACATCACTTCAGTGACTTGAATATAGAGTACTGATAGTAGTATGAGATAAGTCAGGAAAGTATGGCAGTCTGTACATTGGAGACATTTAACACCCAATGCCAATTATAAAGGGCAATGAATGCCAAGCTAACAAGTTTTGATTTGCTACTTTACTCTCATTAGCTCACTTACATTTTCCCATACTTCTCTGAATTCTTCATACTAGCTGTTACTTCTGGATATGGTGATGATGATGACACCTAGCATTCATACCGCACTTCAAGGTTTGCAAAGTACTTTACATGTGTCAACTGGTTTGATCCTCACAATACCTCCGGAAGGGGAAGACTGTTATTATCTCCATTTTAAAAATGAATACCTCAAGGCTAAGAGAGGCAAAATTACATTGCCAAGGTCACATAGCCAGTAAGTATCTGAGGCAAGACTCAAGCTCAGGTCTTCTTGACTCCAAATCCAGTGTTCTATCCATTTACCACCTAGTAATATTACTTTATATTTCATATACCACAGTTTGTTTAGTCATTCTCCAATAATGGGTCACCGAATCTATTTGTACTTTTTTGTTATCACAAAACAGGATCCATTAATACCAATGAACCAATATCTTTGTGTTACAAAAATTAAAAAATCTTTCCTTTTGTCTTTACTTCCTTGGGATACTGCTTAGTAGCTGACTTTCTAAGTCAAAGGATATGGATTCATATTAGTAATATTTTTACCATACTCCCAAATTTCTTTCCAGAATGTTTGGGCCAATTTACAGCTTCACAAGCACTGTACTATTATCCCTGAAATATGGTCTTTTGTTCTTTTAAAATCCATGGCAATCCATTAAGCACCTCTGGGGGAAACCTGTACTTTCGGTCTGAAAGGCAATTTGCTTTGCTCAACTTGCACCATTTGTCAAAACAGAATGGATTTGAAGCCTCAGGACAAATTCTCTAGACCATAAACTGAACAGTGAGTGAGTAGGATGAGTGACTTGATCCCTTAAGTATAGCCCCCTTTTTCTAGGGCCCATTCATTGGAGGAGATGTCAGCTGTTTGTGAAACGTCCAAACTGGCCACCTGATAATGAAGTTGGTTATTCTCAGATCCTTGGGGAGAAAAACAGGTTTTCCTGTGTAAGAACTCAGAATCAGAAGTCACATTTCCTTCTATAGACAAAAAGACTTCAATTGTGGAAAAATACAGGGAATCTCAAATGCCTTCAGCATGTTTTAATTTTTAAATAATAGGAAAAAGCTGGTTCAAATGCATAATGAGTTAGAATGGAAATGGAGAAATTACCTGACAGAATCACAACTTTGAAAGGGATCTTAAAAGTTATCTAGTCCAACCCCCTACACATTAAAGGAACTCCTGCAATTTCCCTGAAATGTGGTTATGTATGATAAGCCTGGCTGCTTCTTATGACAAGGAGCCTGCTACTTCAAGAATATTCCATTTGGACAGTTCCTTACACCTGAGTAAAATCTACTTTCATGCCACTTCAACCATCAGTTCCAGTTTTGCCCTTTGAAATAAGACAGTAAAAAGACGAATTTCTCTTCTCTTTGTATTTGCAAGTCCTCCAAATATTTGTAGATTGCTACTATGCCCATCCCTTTCCCTAAGTCTTCTTGTTAAACAGATTTAGTTCTTCAATCATTCTTCATGTGACATGGTTTTTAGACTCTTCCTCGTTGGTTTGTGGCGCAGCTGTTAAGTAGCCTTATAATCTGACCCCAGTTGGTGTGGGGAAGAGGAAGTTGAATAACCTCATTGTCCTATCCATGTCTCAGTTTGTAAATATTCCTCCCAACCCCACCCCCTTGGCTGAAATTGTCTTATACTTACCTTGTATTTTCCATATATTTTGTACCTACTTAAATGGATATGCGTTATTTCCTCTAATAAAATGGAAGTCCTTTGAGGACAGGAGCTGTTTTTGTTTCCTCAGTACCTGGCACAGAGTCAATGTTAACAGATTAACAATGTTAGTAGATTAATTGAATATACTTAATAGATGCTGATAGATTGATTGACAAAATACAACATCCCGAAGTGTACTTTGATGTAAAGAATTGGAGTCAGAGGACTTTGGTTCGAAAGACTCTTCTACTGCTTACTCCCTGTCTGACCTTGGACAGTCAATTCACTTCTCAGTTTTCTCATCTGTCTTATACAGGGAACTAGATCTAATGACTTTTAAGGAAATTTCCAACTTTGAAGACATGGTAGTCTTGTGAATTCAGCACAATATTCCAAATGTGTTCTGGGCTGAGTGCAGTGGGAATATCACCATTTTTGTTAGGGATGCTATAGCCCTCTATTATTTCTCATGGAAGTAATATTCCTCTTGATTAATATTAACTTTGCAATCCACTGAAATTCCTAGGTATTTTTTTAAAGAAATGAATAATATCCATTTTTTATTTGCAAAATCCTTTATATTTCATATACTATATTTCATTTGATCCTGGAGATTGGGAAGGACAGGTATAATCCACTTTTTATAGATTAGGAAACTGAAACTCAAAGAGCTGATATTACTTGCCTAGATTCACATGACTGGAATGTGTCAGAGTCAAAACAAGAAGCTAGATGTTCTCTAAAAGAAAAATCACAGAATATCAAAACTAGAAGGTTCCTGAAAGTTCATACAGTACAGACCACATCTGATTAAGAGTTCCTTCTATATTATCATCAGGAAGTAGCCAGTCCACCTCCTCTTGAAAACTTCCAGGGAAAGATAATGCGAAAAATTTATATGAACTGATGCTGAGTGAAGTGAGCAGAACCAGAAGAACATTGTACACAGTAACAGCAACACTGTGCTATGACCAACTTTGATAGATTTAGTTCTTCTCAGCAATGCAATGGTCTAAGACAATTCCAAAGGACGCATGATAGAAAACGTTATCTGCATCCACAAAAAGAAGTCTGGAGTCTGAATGTAGATCGAAACATACTACTTTCTTTTCCGTTTGTTTTTTCTTTCTCATTTTTTTTTGTTCTGATTCCTTTTTCACAATGTGGCTAATGTGGAAATATGTTTGATATGATTGTACATATGTAGCCTATATGAGATTGCATGCCATCTTGGAGAGGGGGTAGAGGAGGGAGAGGGAAAAAATTACAACTCAATATTTTATAAAAGTGAGTATTGAAAACTGTTAACAAACAAACAAACGAATTAATAAATAAATAAGAAAAAAAGAGAACCCAATCCTGACCTGCCATCTCTTTCCTATGGGTATTTGCATAGTCCATTTCCTTTTATCTAGAAGGGGGTCCTAGCTGCTCTCTGTCTTTAACAATCCTCCTCTTCCTTCAAGGTTCATCTCAGATGTCACGTCTTATTTGGAGCTTTCTCTAATCCTCTTGGCTCATAGTGATCTCTCCCTGTTGACGTATTCATAAAGCACCTTGCTTGAGCCACCCCTTTCTTCCCAAGACACTACCTTGTTTTATACTTAGTATTTGTATACATGCCAAATCCTAGACATCCCCTGAATAGAGTGTAAACTTATTGAAGACCAAAATGGTTTCATTTTTACCTTGACCTCCCCAGTGTTTGGAATATAATAAGAAGTTTTTCAACCAAAGAACATAATTATGTAGCAGATACTATCAATGCTGAATTGAATTGAATTGACTTCACTAACTTCTGAGGTAGACCACTGAACTTTTGGACAATTAAAATCATAAGCCACTTTTTAAAAAATCAATCCAAAATTGTTATAATATGGAAAATCCCAACTGGAAATACAAACACAGTATTGTTACTACCTACAATTGTTAATTACTCCCAAATCAAAGTTTAAAAGAATGTTCCTTACACACTGGTTATCTTTCTGTTATCATGGTAAGTAAAGCTGACTCTTGGATATTTAAAACAGAATCCAAAAAGGATTCTGGAGCACGAACAGACAATTAGCCCTGTGGCTAGAGTGATTGAACTGATGTAGAGATTAGGTGTTTCAGTCATAGAGTCAAGGAGAATATAGTACTTTGTGAAGGAATGGCATTTGACAAAATCTCGTGCTATTCTTGTGAACAATATGAAGAAATATAAACTAGAGAATAGTGCATTTGTATAAGTTTGGGATTAGCAAATGATCAGCAATGTAATCATTAATGGTTTATGGAACAAGATCTCTAGTTCAGTGGCCCCAGGGATCTGTATTCCTGTGCTATTCAACATGTTTATAAATTGTGCAAATGAAGGCATATATAGTTGGGTGATCAAGTTTGCAGAAGGAAAAATGCAGAAAGGAGCATATGGATGAATGGATGAATGAATGAATGAATGAATGAATGAATGAATGAATGAATGAATGAATGAAAAAAATACTTTTTCATATCATGTCTGACTCTTCATGATCCTATTTGGGTTTTCCTTGGGCAAAGATATTGGAGTGGTTTGCTATTTCCTTCTCCAGTTTATTTTACAGATGAGGAAATTGAGGTAAACTTGGGAGGGTGACTTACCCATGGTCACACAGCTAGTAGGTATCTGAGGCTGGATTTGAGCTCAGGAAGAGGAATCCCCCTGACTCCAACCTTGGTATTCTATCCACTTCATCACCTGCTGCCCCAACACCATCAACATATATGCCAGACACTCTGCTGCGTACTGGGGATATAAACATGGAAAAAACAAGAAAATCCCTACTCTCAAGTATCCAAACAATTCATATAGGAGAGTGATGGTCAAAAAGAGGTGCTTTGGTCTAGGAAGTCATGAAGGTGGTGAGTGGAACCATGAGGCAATTGACTGACTTGGTCATTTTGAGAACTTTTCTACTTTGATTACTAGAGGTAAAAAGTGGTAGGGAGGGATGGAGTGGAAAGCATAGAGTGTTCTGGGATGAAGATATTTAGAAAACAATTTGGTGAATCTGGATCGAGGCTATATTTGGAGAATTCTCTCTAATTTAGAATCCAGGGCCTCACCGTAGGATTTAATGGATGCTCTGGTTTGTTTGCTCATTGGTTGGTTGGTTGGTTTTATTGCACTTCTGATTTTACTGAAGATTATCAGAAAGCAGCAGGATGGGTCTACAGTGAGAACTTTCACAAGATTGGAGACTTAGGTCCTCAGGTGGAAGTTGGAGTCCTGGATTAGAGGTAGAGGCTGGCATGAGGAGGCAGAGAATTAAATAACATGAAAACTACTTATTTAAATTTACAATGTCATTCCAATGAAATTACCAAAAATTATTTTACTAAATTAGAAAAAATAATAACAAAATTCATTCGGAAGTACAAAAAGTCAAGAATATCAAAGGAAATAATGGAAAAATATAAAAAATAAGGTTTAGCAGTATTATACCATAAGCTATATTCTAAGGCAGTAATTATCAAAATTATCTGGTACTGACTAAGAAATATAAAGGTTTATCAATGGAATAGAATAGACATACAATTTACAACAGCAAATAAACATAATAACCTTGTATTTGATGAGTATAAAGAGAAGATTTTGGGATAAGTACATTATTTCTTTAAAATTGTTGGGAAACTGGAAAGTAGTATGGCAGAAACTAGGCATAGATCAATATCTTACACCATTTACCAAGATAAGGTCAAAATGAATATATGACACAGATATAAAGAGAGCTTTTACAAGAAAATTAGAAGAAAATGGAACATGTTATTCATCAGTTTTATGGATAGGCAAATAATTTGTGACAAATAATAATAAACAAGAGATAGAGCAAAGTTAGGTCTAAAATAGATAATTTTGATAACATTAAATGAAAAAGGTTTTGTACAAATGTAGCCAAAATCAAAAGGAAAGCAAAAAATTGGGGGGGAGGGTGAGTTATAGACAGCTTCTCGATAAAGGTCTTATATCTCAAATATGTAAAGAACTTTGTCAAATCTATAAAAAAATCATTCCCAATTGATAAATGGTCAGAAGATATTAAAAGTCAGTTTCCCATAAAGAAATCAAACAATTACTGTTGATGGATCTGTGAGCTGATCCAATTATTTTGGAGAGTGATCTGAAATTATGCCCAAAGAGTTATTAAACTTCGACCTAGCAATACCACTACTAGATCTATTTCCAGAGACGATTAGGGAAAAAGGAAAAGGACCTATATGTTCTAAAAGGTTTGTAGCAGCTCTCTTTGTGGTGATGAAGAACTGGAAATTGCAGAGATGCCCATCAATTGGGGAATGACTAGATAAGTTCTGGTATATGATTGTGATGGAATACTACAGTGCTATAAGAAATTATGAGCTCAATGATCTTAAAAACCATGGAAAGACTTGCATGAAATAATGAAGGGAAAAATAAGCAGAACCAAAATAACATTGTATACAGTAACAGCATTATTGTTTTAAAAATGACTGACAACTAAGTTACTTTGGCATTATAAATACCCAAATTAACTATAAAGGACACGTGTGTGTGTTCATCCTTCATTGCCAAAGAAGACTATGCCATCAGAGAAATGATGACATGACTTGCACTTGACTTTGTTTTGAGTGAGGGAGGGCTGTGCAGGTCACCAGCCTCACTTCTCCTCCAGAGCTATCTGAATCCAGTGACCAGATATTCATCAAGGTGACTAGAGATGACCCAGGATGAGGCATTTGGGGTTAACGGACTTGCCCAAGGTCACACAGCTAGTGAGTGTCAAGTGTCTGACATGAGATTTGAACTCAAGTCCTCCTGACTCTTGCACTAGTGCTCTCTCCACTGCACCATCTAGCTGCCCCTTACTATAAAGGACATATGAAAAAAGTAGTTACATCTAGAGATTTGTCTACTCCCATCAATACAATGATCTGAGAGAATTCCATGATGAAAAATGCTATCCACCTCCTAAGAAAGAATTGATCGCATCTGATTACAGATCAAAGCATATTATTTTTCAGTCTTTGAGAGTAGACAAATCTTCCCTCATCTGATCATTGTAAAATATTGCTATTACTGCATATAACGTTTTCCTCGTTGTGCTTTATTTCCTCAGTATCAGATCATGTAAGTCTTTCCAGGTTTTTCTTTTTTAAAATTTTTTCCAGGTTTTTCTGAAAGCATCCTACTCATCATTTCCTATAGAACGATGATATTCGATTACAATCACATAACACAACTTGTTCAACCATTCCCCATTTGATGGACATTTTCTCAATTTCCAATTCTTAGCCATCGCTAAAAGAGCTGCTATCAATATTTCTGTACAAATACTTTCCCTTTTTTATGCAAATCCTTTCCCCTTTTTAGAAAAATCTCTGGAATATAGACCTAGTAGTGATACTGCTGAATAAGAGTATGAGCTGTTTGATAACCCTTTGGGTATAGTTTCTAATTGCTCACTAGAATGGTTAGATCAGTTCATAACTCCAGTAGACCAGTTTAAATGGAATGGAGAGTACATGGAGATCAATCATATGAAATTAGACTGGGAAGAGAGAAGGAAATGATATTGGCAGGCTGAAAATTTTGCATTTTTTACCTAGAAAGAATAAGGACCAACTGAAGAGTTTTAAATAAAAAGGCTTGATAATGTCAGATCATGTTTTAGCGATACTGGTTTGGCAACTGTGAAGAGGGTAGATTGGAGAAGGGACAGACTGGAAACACAAAGACCAAACAGAAGTTTATTTCACTACTCTAGGCTCTGTGAATAGGGGGGGAAACAGAGGTGTTGTAAACATTATAGAGAAAAGACTTGTCATCTAATTGCATAGCAGAACAGTATGAACTTCACAAAACAAAATGGGGAAGGAAGGGGGCAGATAGTAGTTCATATGAAAAAGACCTAGGGAGTTGAGTGAATTGTAAGCTCAAAGGGAGTTAACCACATGATTTGGTGGCCAAAAAAGCTATTATCTTAGACTTCAGAAAGAGGCATGGTAGTTGTTCGAATGCAAAATGTACGCTTGCCAAAAAGACCATTTTGTGGAAAACTCACACAGGGCATGCATTCACATGGTAGGCAGAAGAAGTAATACACAGACATTCTCAAGGTCTCTCTTAAGAACTTTGGAATTGATTTGTGACATGGGAGACACTGACACAGGACTGCTCAGCATGGTGTGCCCACATCACAGAAGGTGCTGCGCTTTGTGAGCAAAGCAGAATTGAAGTAACTCAAAAGAGACTTGAGGTGCACAGATTTAGAGTCTATCCCAAATCTTCATACGGACTATTTGTGCCCAACCTGCGGTAGAGCATCCTGAACTCATACTGGTGTGATCAGACACAGTCAGACACATTGAAACTTGACTCTAGCGTAGTGATGGTATTTTGGTCCTCTTTGAGAACGAAGGATAGCAACTAACCAGCCAGCTGTAGTCTGCACTGGTCACATCACATCTAGAGTATTGCTCTGCATGCCCTATTGTAGGAGATTCATAGATAACTTAGTCATAGATGTATGTTAGTTATGTGAGCTTGGGCAAATCATTTAACCTCCTAGTGCTCTAGGCATCTCTCTGAGTTTACAAATTGTACCCACATCGGTAAAGGATCTTATCTGGGAATTCCCCTAGGTCAAGTTCTGATCCCAATCCATAGATAATTTAAAGATTGTCCAGAAGAGAGTTCCAAGGTAGGCAGAAAAACTTAATATCATGCCAAAGGAATGAAGATATTTCCTCTAGAAAAGAGAACATTTAGAAGGCCTATGAGAGCGATTTTCAAGTATTTATAAATAATGGTTTCCATGCAAACATGAGTTAGCCCTCATTCTGCTTGTCCCCAAAAGAGAAATGGTAGCAATGGCTGGACATTGCATAGAGGCTAAATTTAGGTTTGAATGAAAGAAAAGTTTCCCAGGAATTAGACCCAAAAGTAGAGTGAGCTGCCTCATCTGCCTTCACTAGACATCTTCAAGCCAAAGCTAGGCAACAACTCATCAGGGATGTTCCATGGTGCATTCTTGCCGGAGATAAGTTTGTCTTCAGTGTTTCATAAACTGTGGTTTCATGACTCCTAGAGTGTTGAAGGGCTTGCAAGTGAAAAAAGCTTAAGATATCCTGGTTTGGATCAGGGGCTCTTTGGGGTAGATATTTGTAATAGTATTTTATTTTTTTCCAATTACATGCAAAGACAAATTCCAATATTCATTCTTTGAAAGATTTCAAGTTTCAAATTTTTCTCTCCTCTCTCTGCCCAAGAGAGCAAACAATTTAATATAGGTTATACATGTGCAAAAATGTAAAATATATTTCCAAATTAGTTGTATTGTGAGAGAAAAAACAGAACAAAAAGGGAAAAAATGACAACCAAAAAAAGAACTCAACAAAAAGTGAAAGTAGTATGCTTAAATCTGCATTCAGACTCCATCAGTTCTTTTTCTGAATGTAGATAGCATTTTCCATTATGAGTCTTTTAGAGCTGTCTTGGATCATTGTACTGCTGAGAAGAGCTGAGTCTATCCTACCTGACTGTCACATAGTGTTACTGTTGCTGTATACAATGTTGTCCTGGTTCTGCTCACTTCACTCAGCATCAGTTCATGTAAGTCTTTCCAGGTTTTTCTGAAATATGCTTTCTCATCATTTCTTATAACATAATAGTATTTCATTATATTCCTATACCACAGTTTGTTCAGCCGTTCACCAGTTGTTGGGAAAAGAGCTGCTATAAAAATATTTTTGTATATGTGTGTCCTTTTCCCTTTTTTACGATCTCTTTGAGATGTGGGTTCATCCTTCGTTGCCGAAGAAGATCATGCCATCAGAGAAATAATGACATGACTTGCATTTGGCTTTGTTTTGAGTGAGGGAGGGCTATGCAGGTCACCAGCCTCACTTCTCCAGAGCCATCTGAATCCAGTGACCAGATATTCATCAGAATGACTGGAGATGACCCAAGATGAGGCAGTTGGGGTTAAGTGACTTACCCAATGTCACACAGCTAGTGAGCGTCAAGTGTCTGAGGTGAGATTTGAACTCAGGTCTTCCTGACTCCTGCACTGGTGCTCTATCCACTGCACCACCTAGTTGCCCCTTCTCTTTGGGATATAGCCCTAGTAGTGGTATTGCTAGATCAAAGGGCAGGCATAGTTTATAGATCAGGGGTTCTTAACCTGAGGTCTACTGACCTTGGAATAGATTTCATGCCTGAATTTCAGGCGATCTGTAACTTGGATAGGAAACTAAATTACATGTTTATTTTCACTAACCTATAATTAAAATTTAGCTTTTCCTTCAATTATGAAAAAAACAAACAAACAGCATGATTCTGAGAATGGGTCCAAAGGCTTCACGAGAGTGCCAAAGAGGTCCAATGGCATAAACCATATTAAGAACTCCTGAACTGAGTTTCCTTCCAATTCTGAAATTTTATGAGTCTATGAGAACAAAGAGTCTGAGTTCAAAGAGACATATCACAATAGGCCAAGGAAGAGTAATGAAAGCCTGAACTGGTACTTATTGAATAGAGGGGCCACATAGGAGACATTGTCAAGGCAAAATGAGCAGGAGCTGACCATTCAGAGACTACAAGTAGTGAGAGAGAAAGAAGTCAGCATAGCCAAATGCTGCAGTCAGGTCAAAGGAATGTAAACTTGACAGTTAGGAGGTCAGTACCTGCCTCCCCTCTCCTCCCCAGCAAGTACTCACTCCAGGACAATCAACAAAATAAGGGCACTCAAGAAGAGCAGGAAATAGATCCTGGGATATCAGAATGAGGCCACCATGAAGAGACTGAAACACTGGCTTCAGCTTCTCATTTCAACTTGGGTTCTAGATATCCCTTTGCCAATAACTTCACCTAAAGGAGTAGCACAAGCTTTTTACTTTGCCTACCTAGTGCTTGGTGCATAACAGATAGATTCACTATTGAAGTGTTGAATTTATAAAATGAAAGAATTCTGTTAGATGACTTCTAATATCCCTCCCAGATACATAATTCCTTTCTTTGACTAACTGACTGCCAGACTTGTGTGAAGGAGAGCAGAGAGCTGCTGGGCAAAGTTGTGAATCTGTAGCAAGAAAGACACCCTGGCTAAGTCCTTGAACCAGCTAACAGCTCTCAGTGACAAAAGGGGAACCAGCATACAATTACCTACTGGCTGTGGGGATTAGACCACATGATCTCACATGGACCCTTCCCATTTTAGAATGCTTCAATTCAATCAACGCTTTTCCTTTTTTTAATGTCTATTTATTTTTAGTTTTCAACATTCATTTCCACAAAATTTTGAGTTCCAAATTTTCTCCCCATCTCTCCTCTCCCTCTACCCCAAAACACCATGCATTCTGATTACCCCTTCCCCCTATCTGCCCTCCCTTCTATCACACCCCTCTCTTCTCTTATCACCATCCTGTCTTTTTCTTGTAGGGCAAGATAGATTTCTATACCCCATTATCTGTATTTCTTATTCCCCAGTTGCATGCAAAAACAATTCTCACCATTCCTTCCAAAAACTTTGAGTTCCAACTTTTCCCCCTTCCTCCCTCCCCCCCCATCCCCACTGAGAAGGCAAGCAATTCAATTCATAGGGTATATATATATATATATGTAGTTTTGTAAAAGATTTCCATAATAGCCGTGTTGTATAAGACTAACTATATTTCTCTCAATCCTATCCTGTCCCCCATTTATTCTATTCTCTCTTTTGACCTTGTCCATTCCCAAAAGTGTTTACTTCTAATTACTCCCTCATGCCATTGTCCTCCCTTCTGTCATCCCCACTCCACTCCACTTAACCCCTTCTCCCCTACTTTCCTGTAGTGTAGAACAGATTTTCATACCAAATTGAGTGTGCATGTTATTCCCTCCTTAGGTCAAATGTGATGAGTGTCACTTTTTCCCTCTCACCTCCCCTCTTTCTTCCTCCATTGAAAAAGCTTTCTCTTGCCTCTTTTATGAGAGATAATTTGTCCCATTCCATTTCTCCCTTTCTTGTCCCAATATAGTCCTCGCTCACCCTTTAATTTTATTTTTTTAGATATTATCCCTTCCTATTCAACTCACCCTGTGATCTCTTTCTATATGCATGTATGTGTGTTTGTGTATCATCCCTCTGACTACCCAAACACTGAGAAAAGTTTCGAGAGTCACAAATGTGATCTTTCCATGTAGGAATGTAAACAGTTCAATTTTAGTAAGTCCTTCATGATTTCTCTTTCCTGTTTACCTTTTCATGCTTCTCTTGATTCTTGTGTTTGAAAGTCAAATTTTCTCTTTAATTTTGATCTTTTCATCAAGAATGCTTGAAAGTCCTCTATTTCATTAAATGACTATTTTCCTCCTGAAATATTATACTCAGTTTTGCTGGGTAGGTGATTCTTGGTTTTAATCCTAGTTCCTTTGAGTTCTGGAATATCATGTTCCAAGTCCTTTGATACCTTAATGTAGAAACTGCTATATCTTGTGTTATCCTGATTGTATTTCCACAATACTGGAATTGTTTCTTTCTAACTGCTTGCAATATTTTGTCCTTGACCTGGAAACTCTAGAATTTGGCTACAATATTCCTAGAAGTTTCTCTTTTTGGATCTCTTTCAGGAGGTGATCAGTGGATTCTTTCGATATTTATTTCACCCTCTGATTCTAGAATATCAGGGCAGTTTTCCTTGATAATTTAATGGAAGATAATGCCTAGGTTCTTTTTTTGATCATGGCTTTCAGGTAGTCCCATAATTTTTAAACTGTCTCTCCTGGATATATTTTCCAGGTCAGTTGTTTTTACAATGAGATATTTCACATTGTCTTCTATTCTTTCATTCTTTGGGTTTTGTTTTGTAATTTCTTGGTTTCTCATAAAGTCGTTAGCTTCCATTTGCTCCATTCTAATTTTTAAAGAACTATTTTCTTCAGTGAGCTTTTGAACCTTCTTTTCCTTTTGGCTAACTCTGCTTTTTAAAGCATTCTTCTCCTTATTGTCTTTTTGGTCCTCTTTGTCAATTGAGTTAGTCTATTTTTAAAGGTGTTATTTTCTTCAGCATTTTTTTTTTTGGTCTCCTTTAGCAAGCTGTTGACTTCTTTTCGTGCTTTTTTTGCATCTCTCTCATTTCTCTTCCCAGTTTTTCCTCCACCTCTTTTACTTGATTTTCAAAATCCTTTTTAAGCTCTTCCATGGCCTGAGACCATTGAACATTTATTTTGGAGGTTTTTGAATGCAGAAGCCTTGACTTTTGTGTTCCTCTGATGGTAAGCATTGTTCTTCCTCATCTGAAAGGATGAAAGAAAATACCTGTTCACCAAGAATGTAGCCTTCTATAGAGTTATTTTTTTTCCCTTTTTTGGGCATTTTCCCAATCAGTTACTTGACTTTTCAGTCCTTTGTCAAGAGGAGGATATACTCTGGGAACCTGTAAGTTCTCAGTTCCTCCAAGGTGGCACAATCAAGGTAGAGGAGTTTACTCCTTTCCTGGCCTGCACTCTGGTCTGGCAGCAACTACAGGTACTCTTTTCTGCCCAGGATCTGTGAGTAGAATTCCCTCTCCAAAGCCTCCACCAGCTCCACCAGGCCAGCCAGAGCTCCTCCTCACCCCAGGACTGCCACTCAGAGCTGAAATCCAGATAAGCAGTGTGATTTCCTCAGGGGCTTTAGGCTGAGGGCTCCTAAAATGGATGCTGTGCAACTGCTGCCTGCCTTAGGGCCTGCATTCCTTTCTCATGCAGGTGAAAGAACTTTCTCACTGATCTTTGAAGCTGCCTTTGGCGTTTGTAGGTTGAGGGATCTGGAAACCACAGCTGCTGCCAGGGATTTCACCACCCTTAGGGCTGCTCTGATCCTGTTGCTGCCTCATGGCCAAGGCCAGATTGTGCTCTGCTGTGCACCTGGTGTGATAGACCTTTCCTGTTGGTCTTCCAGGCTGTCTTCAGCTAGACACCTCTTTCACTCTGTTGTTTTGTGGCTTCTGCTGCTCTAGAATTTTTTCAGAGTCATTTTTACTTTTTATGGGCTATGGGGGGGAACTTCTACATGTCCATCCTTCTACTCTGCCCTCTTGTCTCACCATCACTTTTTCTTGACAACTCTATCCAACTTGGTTTGACAAGAGTCTTCTTCTTCCTTTCCTCTTTGCCATAGCCCATTAATCTGAAGAGCTCATGTTTTTCCACTCAGTAGAAAAAAGTAATTATTACCTTTCAACTTTTACCTTTTAGAGAAATCAAAATATTCGTTTCTGGAATCAGATATATGTAAAAAGCTTTTTGAAATTGCCCTGCAAATGAGTTTCCTCTGTAGATGGAGCAGAAGGGACTTAACGAACCTGCTCAATTTTAAAATGCTCGATGCCCAATTTTAAAAGGATTCCTGCCTGAAAATAGGAATCCACATCAAAAAAGGAAATGGATGGAGGAGATAATAGAGGCTGTGGGCAAATGCTTATGAAATGTTACAGAAGTTTAGGTTTCTGCCAAGTAGAGAGTTTTGCAAATTTCAAAGTGTTATATAAAAGTGAGTTATTATTATTAAAGGATACAGACTAAAAAAATGATCTCATTGGTACAGGAAACTCTCAAGTGAGGAAACTCCCTCTACCACAGCAGATTGGCACATTCTCCACAACTTATAATTATTAGAGATTGGAGTTCATTAAAAAATTATTTTAACTATTTCCACATAATGAATTTCCTTTGTAATCTGATGGATTTTATTTTATACATTTAAAAATATTATTCTGAAAAGAGATCCAGATACATCAGCAAATTTCCAAAGAGATCCATTACACCAAAAAAAATCAATCCTTATCTGAGAGGGTTGCCTAATCCACTGAGAGAAGCTAAGCTTCAGAAGTAGGATTTTAACTCTAGTCTTTCTGACAACACTACCTGTCTCACTATTGTAATTATCATTGTTACATTTTACTCAGTCTTACTAAGACAGCTTCCACTTGAATTGTCTTAGGAAGATTCTGAAGATCACTTGGCAAAAAAAGATACCAGCCACTGAGGTCTTTTCTTGAGCTGAATTGCCAAGCATTCAAACTCATCTGCAATGAATATAATTCCAACAGAATGGCCACATTTTTCGAATGCTAAATATATGTTCGCCTTAAGACTATTTTACAGAGAACTCTCAGAGAGCCAGCATTCATGTGGAGATCAGAAGCAGTACAAAGACATTCTCAAGGTCTCTTTGAAGAACTTTTAGTATTGATTGTGAGACAAGGGAGACACTGGCACAGGACTGCCCAACATGGCATGCCTGCATCAAAGAAGGCACAGTGCTCTATGAGCAAAGCAGAATGTAGTAACAAGAAGGAAATGAGATACACAAATCTAGACATCTCCATCTCAAATATTCATATGGACTATTGGCACTTTATCTTTGGTAGAGCCTTCTGAGCTCATATTGAACTGATCAGCCACAGCTGAACTCGTACAGTACCCTGACCCCAATATAGTGACATCATTGGTCCTCTCTGAATACAAAGTATGAAGACTTGAAACAGCAATGCCAGTGACAGATGTGATGAGCCATGGTGCAAAGAATGCTGGGCCTATAGTCAGGAAGATCTGAGTGCAAATTTGACCCCAGACACTTGCTAGTTGCTTAACCTTGGGACAACTCACTAAACCTCTCCCTGCCTCAGTTTCTTCAACTGCAAAATGGGATTAACAACAGTATCTATCTCCTGGAAGTAAAAATTGCAAAGTGGCACATAGTAAGTGCTGTATAAATGTTGGCTACCATCATCCTCATCTACCACTACTAGTGGCTTCCTTCTGAAATTACCTCCATCTACACCACACATTTTGCATATTCAGAGTTATTAGCAGGTTGCCTCTCCTATTCGAATACGAGCTCCTTGTGAGTAGTGACCATGATTTTGCCTTATTGTTTGTTCTTTGGTGCTTAGTGCAGGGCAGGTCTGAAGGGGTAAGGAGGAGAGGAGAAGCAGGGTAACCTTCTGTTTTTCTTGTGGTGACTTTGATTTCCTTCTTTCTTCTCAAGCCTGAAGCAGCAGATGGCTGGGGGGAGATGGGGAGGCATGGATGAGGGAATGGATGATGTTAAAGTCAGCTCCCTTCTTCCTTGCCTCAAGACTTGAATCATACCT
The DNA here is from genome assembly GCA_023548195.1 of Bettongia penicillata ogilbyi. Taxonomy (NCBI): domain Eukaryota; kingdom Metazoa; phylum Chordata; class Mammalia; order Diprotodontia; family Potoroidae; genus Bettongia; species Bettongia penicillata. The sequence continues at coordinate 843,469 of JAJHZJ010000284.1, forward strand.
AGACTTTTGGAAAACAAAAGACTCAAGTAAAGTCTTATTATCAGCCTCCCTTAGACATTCAAAATGCTCTATGTGAATCCAATGGGACCTTTCAAAATGGCCATATAGCTCAACCTTCTCATTTTACAGAGGCCCAGGGAGATCAAGTATCTTGCTCAGGATCACACAGGTTGTCTCATAGTATCATAGATCCTAGAGTTGGAAGGGACCTCAGAGGCTCACTGAGCCTCCAACCTCCTCATTTTTTAAAGGAAAAAGTTGAGGTCCAGAAAGCAAAAGTGATTTCTGCAAGGTCATATAGAATACATCATAGGTAAGATTTCAAACCAGGTCATCTAATTCCAAATCCATTCAATCATTTGAAGAATATTTATTAAGCACCATTGTGTACCAGCCATTGTGCTAGACTCTAGAGGTATCAATACAGTTCTTACCATGTTCTACTCTGCATGTCATTGTAAACAAAGCCTTAATGTACGCCAGTGAGACCAAAGAGAGAAGGGCTTCATGTGTACAAAAATATTTATTGCAGCTTTTCTTGTAGTAGACCCAAACCGGAAACTAAGGGGTGTGCCCACCTGTTGGACAGTAGTTAAAACAAATTGTCGTGGGTGAATGTAATGGAATATTATTGTGCTAGAAGATGATGAAATGGACATTTTCAGAGCAAACTTGGAAGACCTCTATGAATGGATGTGGAGCAAAGGGAGCAGGATCAGAACAATTTAAACAATGACAATTATATAGATACAATAACTAAGAGATAACAAAGAAAAACAACTTTGAAAGACTTTAGAACTCCTATTAATGCAATGATGATGATTCGCTCCAGAGGACTGATAAGGAATGATTATATAGTCTTCATGACAGAAAAGTGATTGACTCAAAATGCAGGTGAAGCATACGTTGTTGAGAGTGACCAGTAGAAGAATTTGCTTTACATGACTACACATATATGTTAATAGAGTTTCATTTTTCTTTTCTTTTTTATTCAATCTGTGGGGGTGGGAGGAAAGTAGGAGGGAGAGGGAATAAGTGCTTGTTAATTAGGAAAAATAACTGGAAAATAAATAAACCAGGTCCTAGACTGCTTCATTTGTAGACATCCTCTACTGTCAAGAGGTACATTCACTGTATACTTAACACCTCATGAATAACACCTGCCCCAGGAGCCCTTCCCTCTGATTGGAGAGGGTAGAGTTGGAGAGCTACTCCATTTAAGGAGGGAGCTCAGACCAACCATCTGTTCATTTCCTCCCCAAGCCTTACTCTAGATTTCTCCATCATATGAATTATCTTCCCACCCTCCCTTTTCTGTTCCATCTTGCCTCATTAGACCATAAACTCCTTGAGGACAGAGGATGTGTTTCTTTTCCTTTCTTCTTCCCTCCCTCCTTCCTTCTCTGCTTTCTTTTTCTTTCCTTCCTTCCTTTCTGTCTCTTTTTTCTTTCTCCTTTCACTCTCTCCTTCCATCCCTTCTTTTCTTCCTTTTTTCTTTCTTCCTTTCCTTCCTTCTTTTTCTTTTTTCCTTCCTCTTCTTTCTTGTTTCATTTCTTATGCTTCCTTCCCTCCTTTCTCTCTGTCTTTCTCTGTCTCTCTGTCTCTGTCTCTGTCTCTGTCTCTCTCTCTCTCTCTCTCTCTCTCTCTCTCTCTCTCTCTCTCTCATTCTCTCTTTTTGAATTCCCAGTGCTTAGTACGGTTCCTGGCACATAGTAAGAGCTTAATAAATGTTTATTCATTGACTGTGTATCCTTCATACACCAGAATAGCATATGGTGAGTGGAGTCTACTACTTTGGAATAAATTGAGCATGTAGCAATTTGGTGTTCCCATTTGGAAATTACAGAGCTTTCCAATGGAGCAGGTAGAACATTGACAGCTTTGAGAGATCCTACGTATGGTTGGCCTTGTTCACAAGCCAATTAGACAGAAAGATCCTAATTTATTTCCCTCTCTTCTATAAGAGGCAAGACAGGGTTAGGATGGTACCAGGCTGCCTGGAGGGGAATGAGGAGGTTATTGAAAGGGGTTAAAAAAAAAGATAGGAAATAGAGATGGGACTACCAAAAATAAACTGTCTTGCTAGAGCAGGGCAGACAGCACATGCTAAAATGGGAAGGGGAGGCAGAGCAAAGAGATGAGACGAGAGAGAATCCAGCATCAAAGGCAGCTAAACCTGGCCTTCTAAAATTGTCATGAGAAATACAACTCCCATCTCAGGGGAGTAAGTCCCAGAGGGGGCCTGATTGAAAACTCTGAGCTGATCCTTGGAGGTTAAACTGACTCCTCACTGCCCAGGTACTCCGCCCCTCCAGAAACCTCCCAATATTTATAAATCCTTCCCGGGGAGGAAAGAAAAGGATATTTAAAAAGGGATGGGGGCAGATAATTGATCTCAGTCTACAGCTCCCCTCACACTCAAAGCAGAAGCCCGAGGCTTGAATGGCACCATATGCCTGCCACTATTTTGTACACACACACCAAGTAACACATTAAAGAACATGTGAAAAAAGAGGGGTTTTTTCCTCTTCCTATTTTCACACTGTCGAAAAAATGTTTCAAAAGGAGTTTTCCTCCCTGAAAAATAATCCTATTAAGGAAGATTCATAGAAAGAAACTAGCATCATGCATCTGTCTATATCCAAATTCATCTTCATAGAAATGTGCGAGGGTTTTTATGTTGTTAAATCATTCTAGCATCTAGGATCAGAGCTCTAGAGCTGGAGGCCACCTAGTCTAATGTCTTCATGAGGAAACTGAGGCCCACAAAGGTTAGGTGATTTGCCCAAGGTCTCACAAGCAGTTAGCCTCTGAGGGAAGATGTGAAGCTATGTCCTTTGGTTCCAAAGTCTTCTCACTTTCTCCTATTCTACTGTCACTCCCCTCAAAATACTCGAGCAGAGGACTGTTCTGAACGGACTAATTCAGCTGGTTTGATCACAATGATGTTAAGACCAAGGTCTGCATGGACCAGTTATCTTCACATGTTTCTAAGCCTTGGTCTTCACCTTTAATCTTGGTCGTCTCTTGGATAAATCCACCCTACATGTTCCCAGGGTGTGATGTAGTGATGTATCTCCATCTTCAATGATGAAAGAAAGTGGCTGCTTTACTCCACGAGGGTATCTTTTCTTTATGTGAATAGTGATTCACAAAAATTATTTCCTGAGCTTTGTCAGAATTGGGGGAAGAATTAGGATAAATGGCACAGAAAGTGATGACTTAATCTCAAGTTGAATTCTGCTTGGATTAAGCTCCTAGTAGCTAGGGTTTAAAATAATAGCACTGGAATAACATAGTAACATAGGACTTTAAAATATAACATTGGAAAAAAGAAGAAGAGGGAAAGAAGGGGAAGGCAGAAGGGAGAAAAATCTGATGATGCTCTATGTTTATTCAAAGGTTTAGCAGTGTTTCAGATCTCCCTTACCCTGCTACTGAAATTGGTACATTGAAAAGAGTGTTGAGCCTGGAGTCAGGAGGACTCCTCTTCTTGAGTTCAAATGCAGCCTCAGACATGTATTTGCAAATTACTTAGCCCTGTTTGCCTCAGTTTCCTTATCTGTAAAATGAGCTAGAAAAGGAAATGGTAAATCATTCCAGTATCTGCCAAAAAAAACCCACATGGGTAAAGAGTCAGACATAGCTGAAACAATCAAACAACAACCGAAATTAGACACCCGATGTTGCTCTGGGAGGTTTCATGGCTCCCACTAATGCCTGGATTATAGACTTCCAAGTCCACACTTCTCATGTAGGAGCAACATTTTCATAGGCAGCTTCAAGACAAATTATTCCTATGGTGACACGCAAATGATCACTTCCATGTTTTATCCTGAATCTTTCATTATTGACTTCAGAGCTGAGGCGAGAACCAGGACTGGGCTGGGCTCACATTCTTTGATCCCTGAAGAAGAGAAGAAAGCCAGCTTTCATGGGTCCCTGGGTATTTGGAGTATGGGCTATTGCTGTATTTCTTTGCTTTCACAATATTTTAAGTAAATGTTTCTCTCTTTTCGTCTAGTCTAAGTATCTTTTCATGGGTAGGTCTAAACAGGACATGTCTTAAGGGAGTGAGAACTGAGCCAAGGTTAAAGAATGAAACCCTGGGTAGGTCCTCAGGGCATAAAAGGGAAGGTAGTCTTGGAAAGACTGAACAGGGAAGGGGAAGGAAATCAGCATTTATTAAGCACTTACTATGTTCCAGGCTTTTTACAAATATCTCATTTGATCCTCCATGACAACTCTGCAAGGTAGGTATTGTTCTTGTTCACATTTTACAGTTGAGGAAACTGAGGTTAAGTGACTTACCTAGGATCACACAGCTATTCTTGACTCCAGGCCCAGACACCAGTTGTCTCTACACATATAACCTAGTTACACAAGGAACATTTGGGAATTGACTGAAAAAGAGGAAGGAAGGCATGGTTAGAAATATTTTAGTAATTGAGAGTGACATTTTCTCTATGCTCTCTCCCCTCAAATTATCTTATATTTATTTATATCATATAGCTATACAATATATACACGTACATGTGTACATATACACATGCGTATGCATGCATATGCATTTTTGCCTATTAGTATATCTTGTTTTTGTATGTACATCTCTATCACTTAGCATTATTGTTGATGTTGTGTAGGTGTTTCAGTTGTGTCTAACTATTCACGACCCCATTTGGGGTTTTCTTGATAGAGAGACTGAAGGGGTTTGCCATTTTCTTCTCCAGTTCATTTAACAGATGAGGAAACTGTGGCAAACAGGGCAAATTGACTTGCCCAGGGTCACTCAGCTAGTAATTGTGTGAGCCTGAATTTTAACTAAGCAAGATAAATCTTCCTGACTCCAGGCACAATATTACCTACTGCTCTACCTTTTTGGTACATAGTGAGTGTGTGTTCATCCTTTGTTGTTGAAGAAGACCATGCCATCAGAGAAATGATGACATGACTTGCACTTGACTTTGTTTTGAGTGAGGGAGGGCTGTGCAGGTCACCAGCCTCACTTCTCCTCCAGAGCTATCTGAATCCAGTGACCAGATATTCATCAGAATGACTAGAGATGACCCAGGATGAGGCAGTTGGGGTTAAGTGACTTACCCAAGGTCACACAGCTAGTTAGTGTCAAGTGTCTGAGGTGAGATTTGAACTCAGGTCCTCCTGACTCCTGCACTGGTGCTCTATCCACTACACCACCTAGCTTCCCCTTGGCACATAGTAAGCACTTAGTAGATGCCTTTTCCTTCCTTCCTTCCTTTATTCTTCTTGTTATATGTTATATTCTGCAGTAGAATATAAATTTTTTGAGAAAAAGGATTCTTTTTCAAGTTTTTAATGAAAAGAGCAGTCAGTCTGCCCTTAGCAGAGAGAGGCTTTCTGTTCAGTCATTCTGAGCAATGGAGCTGAGATGGTCAGGAGGGGACACAGAAGAGATGAAGAACGACCTAGAGCAGAGAGCAATTCCTAGCCATGATGGTGAAACCAGCAAAATGAAACTAGAACCCAGGAAAGAAAGAAAAAGAGGTAGGAAACAGTGAGAATACACCTCACTGAGGGGAGCAGCCAAGACAAGATGCCACAAAGGCACCGGCCTGGGGAGAAAAACCCCCAGCAGGTAGAAGGCTAGGTTGGAGAGAAGTAGAGCGATGTCAATAGAAAACATGGATGGTCCCGCAGCATCAGAGATGTGTTACCCTTCCAGGCTTGTCTCCCAACCTTGTGTGTCCCCAGTGTATGCATTTCTCCATACATGCACCCTGGTCACATGCTCCCTATGTGTGATCCCTCTGCGTGTCCACTCTCCTCAGTGATGGTGCTTGGGATCATGGGATAGTGCAGCCTGAATCTGTTTTTTTAATTGTACTGTTGCATTAAACACCTTTGCTTTGAACTAAGCGTATCTTTTGGCTAACTAGTAAATGCAAACACAACACCATCTCTCTTTGCTTGGATTCACATTCAAAAAGAAATTTCTGATCCATAATTTAGCTCTAATCTATAATATATTTTTCTTCTTTTTCTAAAAAATATTCATAGTTTTTTTATGTGTTTGCATCATCTTCATTTCCTCACATATCCTGTTCTCCCCCTGTTCCCACACACCTGGAGAGCCATAACAAAGAATAAAAATGGATAAGAGAGAAAAAGCATTTCAGCAAAACCAACCAATGTATCAGCAGCCTATGAGGTATGTAATATGTTTTCTTAATGATTCTCAACAGTGGATAGAGAAAGCGCAAGCCCTGAAGCAGGAAGTTTGTTGTTCAGCTGTTCAGTCATGCCTGATTCTTCGTGACCCCATGGACCACAGGCACAACAGGCTCTTCTCTTCTCCACGACCTATCTCCTAAGTCTGTCCAAGGTCCATGATGCCATCCATCCGTCTCATCCTCTGCTGTCCCCTTTTCCTTTTGCCTCCAATCTTTCCCAACTTGGAGTTGGAGGACCTGGGTTCAAAGCCCCTCTTGGACACTACGTGTGTGACTCACTGGTCCTTTCCCAAAGTTTATTCAATCAGTCAGGAAACATTTATTAGACACCTACTATGTGTTAGTCCCTGAGCCAAGGGCTGGGCATACAAAAGGATGCAAAAGACAGCCCTGCTCTTAAAGAGTTCATGGCTTAATGGGGAGACAATATGCTATGTACAAACTGTGTGGAGGAGAAATTGGAAATAATCATTATGATTTTCTCTCTTAGGCACTAGAGTTAGTCGGGGGCAGCTAGGTGGTGCCATATGTTGGGCATGGATTCAGGAAGACTCATCTTCCTGAGTTCAAATCTGGCCTCAGACCCTTACTAGCTGTGTGACCCTGGGCAAGTCCCTTGACTCCATTTACCTCAGTTTCCTCATCTGTAAAATGAGCAGGAGAAGGAACAGCAAACCGCTTCAACATCTCTGCCAAGAAAGCCCCGAATGGGACAACAGTGTTGTACTGAAAACACCTAAACAACAACAAGAGTTGCCAATGTCCAACTTCTCAGTGTCCACCATCATGGTGAAGGGATCGATGCTTCTTCAATGCATTCTGTCACCACTGGCTTCTCTTTTCTCATACGCTTCTGCCAAGAAGGCAGGTATTATCAATGAAACTGAAAATTTTGAGTTCCAGTTTGCTGAAAATCGTATTCAGCTAATACTTAAAAGAGAAGGGAGTTGGTTTGGATCAATGATGACACCCTCGGGTTGTATCTAGACATCCCAGAGCCATAATGTTGACTTTTCTGATAACAGTCAAGACTTCCTTAAGGAACTGCAAGCTCATGCTGATATAGCCCACATATGGATAATCCTTCCCACCAAGCCCTTACTCTTATGTAGTCTAAGGAGAGTCTTTTGCAACAAATATTCAATCTCAGAGATTACCTGAGAGCCACTGTCCACCATAACAGGATTTCCTACTTCTTTAATCTCTTGCATCATTGACACACAAGGTCATATGGTTCTGGGTTGAAAGGAACTAGGATAATGAAATGGGAAGTAGCTGAGATCTGAGGAGGCACTCTCCCTGATCCTATGAGCATTGCCATGGAATTCAACTTCCAAACTACTTGGTTATTTTCTCCAGACTGGAGAGATTTGAGCACACCAGGCATTAATTAAGAGAATTAAAAGCACCCATCTACCATGTTGAGTGATCATCCAGTCTCCATGTGTGACAAAAGCTAACTTAACCTCCTCAAGGAGGTGAGGAACTGCAAGAAGACCATTTTGGGTGGATTAGAAAGCAGAAGAGAAATAATGGTAATTGTAGGCTAGAGAAGGTTATGAAGAGATTTAAATGTCAAGCAGAGGAGTTGGTATTTGGTCCTAGAGATAATTGGGAGCCACTAAAGTTTATTGAGCAGGGCAGCGACAGGGCCAGGCTTGTGCTTGAAGAAGGTGACATTGGCAGCCATGTGCAGGATGGGGCCAATTAGGAGGATATTGTAACCATCCAGGTGAGACATGAAGAAACCCTGAATCAGACCCCAGGGGCAGAAGAAGAAAGGAAAAGACAGACCTAATATGCCAAGCAGGATTCTACCTATTCAAATATATGTCCCGTATAATCTTAGAGGCACAGACCACATTTCAGCAACTCATGAAAAAGCTAGTCTCATGAATTCTGTGAGATGGATTTTGATGACCCCATTGTCTTTGAAAATAAGGGAAAAGACTACTGAGAGTGCAAAGTCTCTATCGAGTGCAGGGGACTCAGGGAATGGGGACATACCCAGAAAAGGTAGGGGTGCTCCCCAGCTGGGCTAAGACCAAAGAATCTTCAAGAGCTCAGTATTTTTTTAGGATGGCCGACTCTCAGATATTTGTGACAAATTATACTTTCATTGCTAAGATCCTCAGCAACTCACTCATGGAGGGTAGGATCCTTGATCTAACACTAGAAGAGACTCCAGAGATCATTCAAGCACATCCTCTCATCTTACAGGGGAGGCAGAGGGTCATGGACATTAAGTGACTTGCCCAAGGTCACACAACTAGGAAATATATGAGGCCTGATCTGAACTCAGGTCTTCCTGATTCTAGGTTCGGCATTCTCTATCTACTATATCATAATGAATGGATGAAAATGTGAAAATGAATACTGAGTATGAATGACTAATGAGTGAGCAAAAAAAAAATGTTTATCAAGTCCTTACTATGTGTCTGGTACTGTGCTAAACTCTGGGGATGCATATACAAAAAGCAAAATACTCCCTGGTAATGGAACTTATGTTCTGACAGAAGAAGAAAACACATACAGGTGAGTGGTGGTCGGAGAAGAGTAGTTTGGAAAAGGTAAATCATAAGAGTGGTATGTAGAGTCCTGGAATGGTAGTGTTCATCTTTGCTTACTGCACCCAGAACAAGAAGTGAAGGTGATAGGGGAATAAGGCATCCACAAGGAAGCAAGGCATGGAAATAGCCAGGGACCGTCTGCGTGGTTCTGGGTCAGGCGAGTCCCAGCAGATGCTCACCAGTCAGAGGGTCCAAAACAGAACTGCAGTAAGTACTGAGCAAGAAGAGACCTTCAGAGGTGCAAACAATCTTTTATAGATTTGGTCACCTGCTTCATGTACCAGTGCTGGAACACTGGTACCAGAACCACATCAAGCTCCCTTGGCTTTGGTATTCTATATTGGCCAGTGAGAAAAGTCGCTGTCTCCTAATGTGCAGTTTAAGTAGATTCAGATTCAGGCAGATCAAAATGAGTGGTCCACCACTTAAAGCAACTTTTCTACTCTCACATCTAAGAAGACCCAAATGGTCTCATTCCTAATCTTAAAGTTATTCCCAAATCAACCTAAAGTCTTACCTTTGAAACTAAAAGAGATGAAATCTCCTTGAGAGACCTCAAATAAGTTCATCCTATGAAATTTATCTTGAGAAGAATTAAGAAGAAAAGAATGAAACAATAAACATTCCAATAACTTTTCCAATAACTGTCCCTTCCCTAAGATGGCATCTTGGGTATGCCAAATACTCCAACTTTCTTTGTGAGTGGGATAGCAGAGATGGGGGGATGGGGAGGAAGCTATATTTAAAAACAACAACAATGCAAGCTTCAAAGTCAATACCTGGTTCCAGAAAATAAAAATGTGGTAAGACAACTATTGGTTTGTCCTAAGAGAAGAAGAAAAGTGCACTCTAACCTTGGTTAAATGAACACTTGATGACACCATGATGCATTTTTTTTATCTGAGAAATTTCCAAGAATCAGTAATGCTACAAAGAGAAAGGAAATATGCTCTGGATTTCAAACAAGGGAAGTGATAGAACAAATATTCTGGAGAACAGTTTAATGAATCTGAAAGCATAAAATAAAGATCATTTTTAAAAAGGGATCAAGATGCCCATAAATTCAGCAATCTAAATGAGATGGATGATTATTTTAAAAAATACATATTGCCCAGATTAACAGAAGAGGAAGATGAATGCTTAAACAATCCCATCTCAGAAAAAGAAATTGAACAAGTCATCAATGAACTCCCCAGGAGAAAGTCTCCAGGGCCAGATGGATTTTACAAGTGAATTCTATCAAACATTTAAAGAACAGTTAATTCCAATACTATATAGACTATCTGGGAAAATTGGGGAAGAAGGAGTCCTCCCAAATTCTTTTTACGATACAAATATGGTTTTGATACCTAAACCAGGGAGAAACAAAACAGAGAAAGAAAATTATAGACCAATTTCTCTAATTAATATATATGCAAAAATTTTAAATAAGATTTTAGCAAAAAGAATACAGCAACTTATCATGAGAATAATACATTATGATCAGATAGGATTCATACCAGGAATAGAGGGTTGGTTCAATATTAGGAAAACTATTAGCATCACTGATCCATACCAACAACAAAACTAACAGAAATCACATGATTACCTCAATTGATGCAGAAAAAGCTTTTGACAAAGTACAACACCCATTTCTATTAAAAACACTGTAGAGCATAGGAATAAAGGGAACTTTCCATAAAATAATAAGCAGCATCTACCTAAAACCTTCAGCAATAATCTCCATTATATGCAATGGAGATAAGTTAGATGCATTTCCAATAAGATCAGGGGTGAAACAAGGATGTCCATTATCACCACTATTATTCAATATGGTACTAGAAATGTTAGCTGTAGCAATAAGGGAAGATAAAGAAATTGAATGCATTAGAATAGGAAAAGAAGAAACTAATTATCACTCTTTGCAGATGATATGATGATATACTTAGAAAATCCTAGAGATTCAAGTAAAAAAATACTTGAAATAATAAACAACTTTGGTAAAGCTGCAGGTTACAAAATAATCTCACACAAATCTTCTGCATTTCTATATATTACTAACAAAGCCCAACAGCAAGAGATAGAAAGAGAAATCCCATTTAAAGCTACAGTGGACACCATAAAATATTTGAGAGTCTACTGCCAAAACAAATCCAGGGATTATGTGAACACTATTACAAGACACTTGTCACACAAATAAAGTCGGCTGTACGTTAGTGGAAATACATCAGTTGCTCATGGGTAGGTCGAGCCAATATAATAAAAAGGACAATTCTACCTAAATTCATTTACTTATTTAGTGCCATACCAATCAAACCATCTGATAATTATTTTCTAGAGCTGGAAAAAATAATATCAAAGTTCATCTGGAAGAACAAAATGTCCAAAATAGAGAACTAATGAAAAGAAATGCTAGGGAAGGTGGACTAGCTCTACCAGATCTCAAATTGTATTATAAAGCAGCAATTATCAAAATCACTTGGTACTGGCTAAGAAACAGAAGGGTAGACAAGTGGAATAGACTTGGCACTCAAAACACAGTAGTCAATGAATATAGCAATCTATTGTTTGATAGCCCCAAGGACCCCAGCTTCTGGGATACGAACTCACTATTTGACAAAAATTTCTGGGAAAACTGGATAAAAGTGTGGCAGAAACTAGGCATAGAGCAATGCATGACACTGTACATAAGAATAAAGTCCAAATGCATACATGATCTAGGTGTAAAGATTGATACTATAAACAAATTAGTGGAGCAAGGATTAGTGTATTTATCAGATTTATGGAGAAAGGAAGAATTTTTGACTAAAGAAGAGATAGAAAGCATTATGAAGTGCAAAATGGATAATTTTGATTATATTAAACTGAAAAGTTTTTGCACAACCAAATCCAATGCAACCACAGTTAGAAGGGAAGCAGAAAACTGGGAAGGAATTTTTGCAACTAGTATCTGTGAAAAAGGCCTTGTTTCTACAATATATAGAGAACTGAGTCAAATGTACAAGAATACAAGTCATTCTCCAATTGATAAATGGTCAAAGGATATGAACAGGCAGTTTTCAGAGGAAGAAATTAAAGATATCTATAGTCATGAAAAAATGCTCTAAATCAATATTGATTAAAGAGATGCAAATCAAAATAACTCTGAAATATCACATCACACCTATCAGATTGGTTAACATGAGAGAACAGTTAGCTGATAAATGTTGGAGAGGATGTGGGAGAGTTGGAACACTAATTCTTTGTTATGTGGAGCTGTGACCTGATCCAACCATTCTGGAGAGCAATTTGAAACTATGCCCAAAGGGCTACAAAAATGTGCATACCCTTTGACCCAACAATACCACTTCTAGGACTGTATCCCCCAAGAGATCATAAAAATGGGAAAGGATCCCACATGTACTAAAATATTTATAGCAGCCCTCTTTGTGGTGGCCAAAAACTGGAAATCAAGGGGATGCCCATCAATTGGGGAATGGCTGAATAAATTATGGTATGTGAATATAATGGAATACTATTGTGCTATAAAAATGATGAACAGGAAGACTTCAGAGAGGCCTGGAAAGACTTATATGATCTGATGCTGAGTGCAAGGAGTAGAACCAGGAAAACTTTGTGCACAGCAATGACTATAGTGTGTAAAAGTTTTTTCTGGTAGACTTGGAACTTCGTTGAAATGCACGGACTTAAACAAATTCCCAACAATCTTTTAAGGCAAAATGCCTTCCATACCCAGAGAAAGAGCTTTGGAATTCAATAGCAGTATGTAGCAGATCATTTTCTTTCGTTTTATGTTTTGGTTTATTATATGATTTCTCCCATTCATTTTACTTCTTCTACACAACATAACTATAGTGAAAATGAATTTAATAGGAATGTATGTATAGAACCTATATAAAATTATCTGCCTTCTCAGGGAGGAAGTGGGGAGGGAGGGGAAAAAATAATTTAAGCTATATGGTGGTGATTGTAGAGACGAAGAACTTTTTTGACAAGTTACAAAAGAGAAATTTACCAAGAAGTTATCAACGAATTTCTCAGAAGTTATAAAGTCATGGTAAGTAATATGTCACTCAAATATATTTCTTGAATTCTCATTCTCTTCTTCCCAGAAATTCTCAGCAATATCTGTTATGAGTATGCAGGATGTGTTCTTGAAGAAATCTCTACAATGGAAAATCGATAGCAGGATAAGTGGAGTCTAAGATTGTTGGCCAACTACTTCCCAATGTTAGGGATAGATGTTCCACCCCTGAAATGATATAGGAAATCAATGGTAGCTATCTTTTACTAAAGGAGGATGAAACAAGCATAATTTTGTTTAATTTTTAAAAAATTTCATATCAAGTGGAGTCTCATGAAAACAGAAGGTAATAGACAAAAACCTGAAGCTGTTTTTAAAACCAGCACACAAAGGACAGTTTGGATAAGCCAACATGTGAAAAATGAAAGCCTACAATAATAAATTCACTATACTAAAATAAACTTATGTTCTATGTCTGTATCTAGGCATAGATGTTCACATTAACTATCTGTGAACATGACTATTTGATATTCCCCTTTTTATTCACCTTGGCAACCAGTTCCTCATCTCTTGTTGTATGGTCTAGAGCATCTTAATAGGATATTAGTCTGACTCCCTCACACACTTTGGCAGCAAGGGTCTAAAAGTCTTCTAGAAAACCTTCCACCTCTATGCTTGTGGGCTGTTACTAGATAATCCTGACCTCAGAGACATGAGAAGCCTGACATCTGCAACACTGAAAACTTGCACCCAAGTCCAGGTGGCATAGTTTCCGATGCTCTCCCAAATGCAGTCCCATTAATGCACAAAAGCCCAAGGTTTTAGATAAACCCAAGTTATAGCCTTTTGAGAATGCCTAGAGATCACTATCACCTCCAAATCCAAAAACTATTCATATTCAACCAATAACAGCCTGCAGTGTTTATTATCTTCAGAGTATGGTTCTTATTGACACAAAGCACATTCATGTTGGTCTCTAACTAAACAATAAAAGGTCCATCCCCCCAATAAATAAGGGATCAAAGAATCAGAACGTGTGGTTTCAAAGGAAGCAACACAAGTAGCTACATAAGAAAATGTTCAAATTCTTTAATAATTAGAGGAATGCAAATGAAGATAACTTTGAGAGTCCACCTAGCACTTGTCAAATTGGCAAAACATCCTTTAAAATGATGAAATTCACACTTGATGAGGTTGTGAACAAACTATCCTGTTACTATACTCCTGAGGGGTTAGTAACAGTCTTTTTGGAAAACAGTATGGAAGTTCATAGAAAGTGCTATAGAACTTTTTGTACTCTTTGACCCTACCAATTATCAACAGTATTTCCTAAGGATATTATTATTAGAAGAAAAAAGATCAATTTGTACAAAAACAATTTTAGGAGCATTGTTTGTAATACCAACAAATTGGAAGCAAATCAGGAATCAAACCAAGATAGAAGAAATGAAAAAAGTTGGAACATACAAACATATGTACTGTCAATCATTACATTAAAGAAAATAAATATAAAATGAGTACTAAAAGATATTTAATTCTGTAATCATTTATCCAGTACCTATTATTTGCTAAGTACTGTGAATTCAAAGACAAAAATGAAAAAAAATATTCCCCCCCACCAAATAACTTCCATTTTACTGAAGAGAAATCAGATGTATACAGAAAAGAATATGGAAAATATATGCAGACTATTTTCTAAGAATGTTATTAAATGTAAAGAATTAGTGTTGAAGGAGAGCTAAAAGCTGGGGTGATTGAGAAATTCCTCTTATAGGAGGTATCACCTAAGCAGGGCATTGAAGGTAACTGAGGCTTCTGGAATGTGGTTGGAAGATGGAGTTTGCGGCATGAAGGGTGGAAGATGAATGGAACGTTTCCAATCATTGGAAACTTGTTCTCCTCCTTGAATGCTTCGTATGCATAACACCAAGTGGACCAGGTTGGATAGAATGTAGGGATGATGAGGAGAAATAATGAGATTAGTCTAGAAAAGTAGATTGCAGCAAAGTGCAAAGAGTGCTGATAAATAAAGGAGTGTGTCTTTGATCCTAGAGGAAAGAATGATAGAAGTTTCTTGAACAAGGGAGTGACAAGGAATTATGGGATCATATGCAGGATAGAGGGGAGCAAGGAGATGCCGGGAGACAAATTAGGAATCTATTGGGAGAATTCACACCCATATATACTCATATAATAAGGTTATGAGAGCCTGAATAAAGATGGTAGTCCAATGAATGTAGAGAAGGGAAATTGTGAGATACTTTGTAAGAAGAAAATTAGCAGAATTTGGCAATTGATTAACTACAGAGCATAAGGAAAAGAGAAGAGTGGAGATGACTCTAAAATGGAAAACTCGAGTGACTGAAAGGACAGTGATGTTCTTGATAGAAATAGGAACGCTTGGAAGAAGACTGAGTTTGGAGAAGAAGAGTTTTGGAATGCACATGTCAAGTTTGAGATACATATGGAATATGCAGGTACAGTTGTTTTACTGCAACCTGGGAGGTAAGTGAGAGTTAGAGATGTAGATTTGGGAATTATGTATATAGAGATAATAACTGAATTGATGCTAACTGATAAAGTCAGCAAGAAAGAGTATATATAGAGAAGAGAGACTCCAAGACAGAGAATTGAAGTGAACCCACATATAGGGGAAGAAAGATGACTAAAGATCCATCGAAGGAGATTGAGAGGGAATCATTGGACAAGAAAGAGTCCGGAAGACTGAGGGAGGAGAGTGCCTAGGAGAAAGGGGTAATAAACAGGAACAAAAATCACAGAGAAGTCAAGAAGGATGATTTCCTTAAAAAAAAAAATTCTTTCTTAAAAGAGCCTCAGTAACTTTGGAGAGAGCTATTTCATTTGAGTGGTGGGGTAGGAAGGTAGGTTGCAAGGGGTTGAAAAATTGAGCAGAAATTAGAAACTAGATGCAATAAATTGTGCTACCTTTTTTCCTAAAAGTTTGGCAATAAAAAGAGAGATAAAGAATGAAAATTTGGGATGACAGCAAGAAAGGAGTCGGCTTTGAATCAGTGGGTCTTGTCCATCCCCTTCAATATGACCCTTTGGCCATCACCCTTTCCTGAAACAGTTTACACTAGCTGGAACTGAGTGAGGAACAAGGGAGCTCTACACACACACACACACACACACACACACACACACAGACACACACACATACACACATGCACACACACTCTCCAATTCCAAATAGCTAGAAAGTTACTGAGCAAGCAGGCTTCTAACAAACAACTGTTGCTATCCTACTTTTCCCTGATCCCTTAAGGGGAAAGAGTAAGACTTTGAATAATAGTCCTAAAAAGTAACCAGCCTTTGGTCAGGAAATCTGGATTTAAATTGCACTGCTTATTAACTATGTGATTTTCAGATCACTTTTTTGGAACTCAGTTTACTGCTATAAAGTAAAGATGATGGACTAGATAAAGTCTAAAGTCTTTTCCATATGTAAGTCCAGGATTCTACGTATGATCTTAATCTTAAAATCTACATGGGACAACAATAAACATCACTTTCTGGTGACATCGGCTTTCAGTGTTGACAAGATTGAACTAGCTGGCCTTGACTAAGAGCAGGCATGAGATGGTCACTTCACCTTTGATTCTTAGTTTTGTGCCATTCCCCTCTTTGGAAGGGAAAGCAACAGGGTATGAAAGTTGACTGATGGTAAAGAGTGATGTGAGCTATGACAGAACCCCACTGGTCATTCACTGCTACATTTCTAGTCCTGATTCAATGATTCATAGAACCTAGTACACAGTAAGTGCTTAATAAATGTTTGTTGTGATTGATTAAAACATGGGTACAGCTATCAGGGAGCTGCATTTCAAAAGAGCTGGATCTGATTTGATTTTTAAATTTTGGTTTTTACATCATCTTCATTTCCCAATAAGTCTCTTCTCCCTTACGACTCAAAAAGTCAACATTTTTGTAACAAAGAATAAAAGGGAAAGGGTTGGAGGGTAGAGCAGGAAGTAGTTCAGTATGAGACATGCTGCATCCATAGTTCCCCACATCCTTAAAGAAGAGAGAGGGGTTTTTTAAAAAAAAAAGGAGCTGGATTTTCAATCACATACTGTTGTTCTACATCAGTCTGGGTAGCCCCCTTCCTTCAAGGGAAATTCTCAACTGGACCCAACTACATTTAAGGGGCTGCTTTTCATCCAAAAGTTTTATTAAGAGCTTAGCTAGCCAGGGGTGGGTGCGTTGCAGTGTAGAGAGAAAGAACAGATGATCTTTCACTCAAGAATTCCAACTGGAGCGCTTATTCAAGAAAATACTAGTGATCTCAGCAGCTGGACCTTCCACAGGGGATTAACAGTGAACTTTTGGCTAGTAATTGTATCTTGACTTAGAGGTGCCCTGGTAATTTCATTGACACAGAGGAAAAGAAATGTTTTAGCATAATGGAAAAACCAAGAACAGGGTCAGATGTACTACATAAACTCTCTCCAGCTTTAAGCTGCTAGATTCCAACCCTAAGAGAATTGGTGGGAAGAGAAGTAGGGAAGGTAGATGGAAGAGGCAATTTTCTTTGGAATGAAAATAAGAACTCTCAAAATCTAGCTATTAGCAGAGGTCAAATTTAGTTGCTTTCTTAGACAATAGGATCATAGAATTAGAGCCAGAAGGGAACTTAAAGGCTGAGTTCTCTGAACCCCTCATTTTACAGATTAAGAAACTGAGACCCAAAGGGATTATATGACTTGCCCAAGATAGATCACACATCAGATCATAGATTTAAAGCCTGATGAGACCTTAAAGGCCATCCAGTTTTACACTCATCTCCCCTCTCATTTTACAAATAAAGACAATGAGCTTCATTTCCCTGAGGCCAGGGGTTGATAAATCAATGAACTGTAACTCTAGATTTAGAAAGGCCCTTAGAGGCCACCTAGCCTAAACTTCCTCACTTAACGGAAGATGAAACTAAAGCCTAGAAAAGTTCTGTGACTTGCCCAATGTAACAAAGGCAGTAAGTGTAAATAAAAGCTGGAATTTGATCTGCAGTCCTCTGAATCCAAGCCTAGTGCTATTGCCACCATACTAAGGCTACAGAAGGAAAATATATGTAAGTTTTCATTGTAGCCAATGTCTTTACAACTGCAGATTTTATATAACAAAACACTCTCTGGGTCCTAGTGTATAGGTCCATGGTCACTACATTTATCTTTACTTATTTTGTTACCAAAAAATCTCTACAAAGAATAAACCATGCTTTCTTTGATCCCTATCCAGAAAGTATTCACTTTCTATAGACTACAAGGTATTTGAGGGCAAGGATTATTTCATATTTATTTTTGGATCCCTATCCCCTAACTCAGCACTTAGAACACAGTAGACACTTAGTAAATTCTTTTTGATTGAATGTTACAAAAAAATGAAATCTTAGATTTGGAGTCGTGATCCAATGCCAGTGACTAAAATTCTTGCTGTTTTCCTAATAAAAGCAGGCCTGCACAACCTGTGGCCCACTAAAGGATTTTGGGTGGCCCACAAAAAACGTAGAGGCTGTGCAGTCCTGTAATAAAGATAAGACTAAATGGTCACTGAGGTTCTTTGCAACTGTGAGCATCTCTGATTTCACATATTCTTTCCTTATATTTGTGAAAATAGAATAGTATTTACCTATCGCTAATCTTTCAGCATTTCTCCTGTTTCCCATCATTTTATTTCTTTTTCCAATCTAATCACACAAGGTTTAGCAGAGAGCCTGATAAAGTAGAAAGCTTACTGGTCCCAGAGTAAGAAGACATGAATTCAAGTCTACACTCTGACACATGAAAGGACACAAGCATTGATGAAGCACCTGACATGAGCTAAGCCCCAAGGATACAAACACAATGGCAAATAAAAAGATGAGTCCTTGCCTTCGGGAGGCTTCCAATCTAGTTGAGAAAGAAAACCTGTACATATGTAGGATAATAAGGAGACCAGGGAATACGATCCTAGTCCTGGGAACATTGCTTGTATGTCCTTCTTACTTCAGGATGATGTGGTATGGAGGCCAGCTCTTACTTCAAAGTGAATGTAGGTATATTCATTCAGTTCTTTCTGTGGGTCGTGAGGAAAGTGTTTATTGATTGCAGGAAGGGCATACAAAAGGCACCTTTCCTGAAGGCCACAAGGTATAAAGAGGAGCATAGGTACCATAATGAAAATCCAATTGATTGGATGGATTGATGACAGTTGAGTTTGCTGCCCTTTCAGAACCCTGAAGATCCAATCCACCACTGTGTTAGTCAAGACATTGCTTCGTGTATTATGGCAGCAACTCCTCTAGTCATAAGGCTGCATTCAGAATCGAATACAAGGGACAAATACTTTGTAGTAACTACTTAAAGTCTGAGTCCACTCTCTCCTGGAACCAAGGTGCCCCTAATGTTGGAAGTGGACAAGAAGTTGTATAACATCTGCTCTTGCTATATCTTCTCTGTAAATATCTCTTTAGAAAAACATTGGTTTTCCTTGTTGCTGTTTATCCTTTATTCTTAAAGAGGACCATGACATCAGGAAGGGGATACCATGACTTGCAAGTGAATTAGATTTTAGTGAGGCAGGGCTGTACAAAGACAACAGCCTCACTTTCTCCTCAAGAGCCATCTGGGTCCCACAGTGAGATACAGATCAGGACAACTAGAGATGGTCCACTGTTGAGGAGATAGTAAGTGGTCAAATGATGTTAGGGGAACACATTGAAATGAGGGTTTGGGCCAATAACATTAGAAAGATAGCACAAAGCCCTTCAAGGGTACTCTTAGGATTCTAAGAGGGAAGTATTATCTTGTTCTGGGAACCCAACTTGCTGATGTATATGTGGATTGAGAGAATAAGTCCAGAATATCATTACATAGGGATAATACTAGCTGTGTGACCCCCTGGGCAAGTCATTCTCTGTTTGCCTTAACAGAGAAGGAAATGTCAAAGTACTCCACTGTCTTTGCCAAGAAAACTTCATGGATAGTATGGTCCATGGAGTCATGAAGCATCGGACACAACCAAACAACAGTATTAACACAATGGATGGTAGAGACAGGTCTCTAGACACTGGGAGAGCAAAAAAGACTTGATATAGAAGGTGGCATTTGAACAGAGTTTTAAAGGAAACTAGGAATTTGAAGAGACTGAGATGCCAAGGGAGAGCATTCCAGGCATGGAAAACAGTAGTTAGGAGGGCACAGAGAGAAGGTGCAGAGTACCATGTGTGAATAGGAAAAGAGCTAGTTTGGACAGAACATAGTATGCATAAAGGAAAGCAAAGTACAATAAGGGTAGAGAAGTAGGCTGGAGGGAGGGGATGAAGAGATTTCAATGCCAAATAGATGAGTTTTTATTGGATCCCAGAGGCAATAGGGAGCCACTATTTATTGAGTATGAATATGATATGTTCAAGTTAGTGCTTTTAAAAAATCACTTAGATTGACTTAGAGAAGGAAAAGAAGTAAGGCAGGGAGACCCAATTAAGAGGTTATTAAAATAGTCGAGGTGAAAGGTGATGACCGTTGGGTGAGTGGAGAGAAGATGGATGGGAGAGATCAACTCTCACGTGGCTTTGCTTCATGTAAGAACTTCGAGGAAAGAAGAAAGGAGATCTACGAGGAGTGTGGGGAGCTGGATGGAGTGGGGGAGGTGTTTGTACAACACCCACTTCTCTCCACTGGGTATCTCATTACTGAGCAGCTGGGCATCATCATGGTTTCATCTCTATCGTCTGGCTGGAAATGTGATTTCTAGTAATAGGCTCATTATATCTAGACTTCGCGACAACAAAACAATTTGGAGGAACCGTGGAGTTTGTCTTAATAGAAGCAAACCTTTCTTTAGTAAAAGGGCTGCCGTTGAGCGAGAGGGCATCAATTACTCTCATCCTGCCTGCAAATACACAGGCAAACACTGTCCTTTAAATGAAAATTCCGAAGCAGGGGAAAAATCGTGATAACATTTCTGCTGAGTGATCCCTATGCGGCTTCATTTAAAGGCAGACAGGAGCAGCTTTTTAATGAGTTTGTTTTCCCTTCTGAAGTACATTCCCGCCAATGATTTTCAGGCTGTCACTAAAAATGTGAGTCTGTCAAGAGAATCTGCTCATTGTCAACTTGCTCTCCCTGGATTTGCTCCCATGTGTTGCCGTTAAGGTGCCTGTCAGCACTTATTAGAAAATCTGGCCTCACACCAGGAGAACATCAAGGAACATTACCCATGGCCAGCCCTATGTCAGAAGCGGGGAGATGCTGCAAATCCGATTCGTGGCTCCCGCTTTGGTGCTGAGTCAGGCAATGGAAAGTTCAAAGTTTGCCCCACATCCCTCACTCTTCTTCCATCTGCTTAATTCATTTTAACACCATCTTGCTGAGAAGGAAATGAGGAATCGGTAGAACTGGCTACCAAATGAATTCTCTGGAGGTGCCAAAAAAAATAATCCTTGAAGGTGTCCTGGTCCTTATGAGGATAAAGATAATCGTTCATCTAAATGCTCTCTATGCTGGAACACCAGCGTGTGCCTCCAAGCCCTACTTTAGGCTCTGGTTGGTTGTATGGGAATATGAAGTAGACAGAAAGTGGCTAATTAAAGAGACTGAACAGGGTTCCTCAGGTGGGATACTCCATCTCCCGTCTCCATGTCTTTGCCCTAGCCTGGAATGTCCTCCCTTCTCCTCTTCCTCTGAGAATGCGTTTCCTTTAAGTACCACCTTCTAGTGAAGGCTTTCCTGACCCTCCCATTTACTAATACCTCCCTTGTGGGTTATGAGGCAGGAAATTATTGTTCAGTAGTTTCAGTTGTGTCCAACTCTTCATGATTCCATTGGGGATTTTCTTAGCAAAGGTACTGGAGTGGTTTACCATTTCCTTCTCCAGTTCATTTTAAAGATGAAGAACTGAGGCAAACACAGTGCCCAGGGTCACACAGCTAGGAGGTGTATAAGATCAGATTTAAACTCAAGAAGATGAATCTGGAGTTAGGAAGACCTGAATTCAAATCAGTCCTCAGACACTTGTTGAGTGACTCTGGGCAAGACACTTAGCTTTGTCTGCCTCAGTTTCATCATCTATAGAATGGGTATAATAAAAGCACCTACCTCTCAGAGTCATTATGAGACCCAAATGAGATAATATTTGTAAAGTATTTTGCAAATCTTAATACACTATACAATGCCAGCAATTATCAGTGTTACCTTTAATGATCACTCTTTGAATCTTATTCAGTCACTTTCATATTTAACTGAAATATCATCAAACAAACCTACATTGTACCATCTTGTCCACGAGGATAGTATGAGAGATTTTGTCAAGTGGTTTACTGAAATCTGAGTATGCTAAGTAAGACTAAGTTGGAATGATCTGATAAAGACATGCTGAATTTTAGTTATAAATACTTCCCTTTCTAAATGATCATGAACTACACATTTAGCAATATATTCTATCTTTCTGCAGCATAGGAAATAATAAATGTGAAAATTCAGGGACTCACAAGTAAGTAGACTTAAATGAACTGAGAGTGTAGTAAACAGAATCGAGTAACATCAACAATGGAGAGTTAAATATTAAATAATTAAAATCTTGGCCCCAGAGAAATGAGAAATGTGTCTCCTTTCCTTTTTTGCAGAGGTGGGGGACTGTGAGTATGGAACATTACATACACTGTACTGTAAAAACTCAGTTGTTATTTGGGTTATTTTTGCTGAGTTACTTTTTTTCTCTTTCTTTCGTATTCTTTGTTATATAGGAACATATCACTGGGTAAAAGAGGGTAACTACTATACTCAGAAATTTAGATCACATAAAAACAAGAAATATGAAATTTTAATTTTTAAATAAGGCATTCAAGAATTTTGCCAGGACTCAAGTCATGGTCTTGGGTCTATAGTTTGTAGACTCTACCTTCTTAATTCTTTTAGGCCACAATCACTCAAAACCAAAGACAAGTGCAAGTCATGTCATCGTTTCTCTGATGGCATGGTCTTTGGCAATGAAGGACGAACACACAATTGGGGTACTTGGCCATTTCCTGTCCTTCAATCCCTCTCCCATCTTCTAGGGTGTTTCTGATATCTATGAGAGCAGCTGGGCAACCATATCCCCCACTCTTGGATGTAGCTCATCTCGTCCTAGGGTCTCACACTCTTTAAAGAAACTAGGGATATAATAAAAATAAATCTCTTTCTACTTCTTCACTTATCTTGGATTCCATCTTCCTGGCTTGACTAAGTGTTGAATAGTCTCCCTGATTCCAAGACTACAAAAATTTCGTCAAATGTCTGAGCACACACAGGGGATAAACTACTGTACACAATCTACACACACACACACACACACACACACACACACACTCACATACACATTAACAGACACACACCCCACCACTACCACTATCACCATCACTATCAAACTACTTTATGTATGCGGTTTATAAAAGGCAGACACTGCTACAGAACAATGAAGGATGTGTGATACCCCAGAACCATCATTTGATGATACAGGTGAGAGCAGAGAGGATGCCAGGGAGCCAAGTCCTTGGACTTACTGTTTGAGGAATAAACATGGGATCATACAGTGCTATAGTTTCATAAGGAAATTATTTTCATCTTTAAAAAATTGAAGTAGTCTTACATGGATCAGATCTTGGGAATCCTGAAAGAAGGGTCAAGAGAGAATAGATCCAGTGAGCACAGGCATCACCAAACCTGCTACCTCATTTTAAGGTAGGTCATGTCTATTAGAAACAGCTCAGGGGCACAGGAGGGAAGTCAGGAAGACCTGAGTTCAAATCCAGCTTCAGACAGTGTGTGATCCTGGGTGATTCACTTAACCCCTGTCTGCCTTAGTTTCCTCACCTGTAACAGGAGGATAATAGAGTGCCTACCTCCCAGGATTGTTGTGAAGATCAAATACACTGCTATTGACTCAACACGTTGCACACCTTAAAGCACTATGTAAATGCTAGCTCTTACTATTACGTCTCCCTGTACCATATCACCACATATTACAGGGAGATAATAACCAGAGTTCTCATTTGGATCTAGTCATTTCAGTCACAGTTACAGATCAAGCTTACTCCCTTAAGCTCTAAGGGATAAAAAAGTCTCCCAGGACAATGGAACTCTTTACTTTGGGAGTGAAACTGTGAGAGATGAATCCAGTCCATTATGTCTGAACAAAACACAAGACCAGAAATGTCAAGGTAAGTTACTCTATATCTAAGGGAGGGAAGGGTGAGTTCAATGGATAAAAATAAATGGATGGATGAATAGATACATATATGCAGGTATGCATACATACATGAGTGAAAGGGCATGACCATTTCCACTCTTCCTCTGAAGCAAAAGTAACCAAGGATGTCAACTGAGTAAAGATTTGGAAGCAGAAAAACACTCCCATCTTACCCACTCAGTGGCTATACAACCAGCAGACTAGTGCCCAAAGGAGAACATGTTTGGAAGAAAGGTTCCCTATAAATAATGAGAGGATATGTGCCCAACACAATGGGGAAGCAAACAAAAAATAAAACATAGCAAAAAAACTCCAACTAACATGTATGTATGCATGTGTGTATGCGTACTTTATATACATGATCTCCTTTGATCCTCACAATAAACCAGTGAAGTAAACCCTACTATTAACCCACTTTACAGGTGAGGAAACCAAGGCTTATAGGAGTTGGGTGACCTGCACAGTCTCAGACAGCTAGCAAGCAGCATCGAATGCAAGTCATCCTGAATCCCAGCCCACCACTCAATTTATTCAACAGCCTTAAACGCAACATCCAAAACACCTTCCCCCATCCCCATAACCCTTCCAAACTTCCTTATTACAGTGAAGGACACCACTGTCCTCCCATACCTCAGACGTCATCTTTGACTCCAATCTCTCTCTCTCCCTCCCTCTCTCTCTCTCTCTCTCTCTCTCTCTCTCTCTCTCTCTGCACCTCTCCCAATCCAATCTGTTTCCAAGAAGTGTCAATTTCACCTTTGCAGCATCTCTGGTTCATGCCCCCTTCTCTCCTCTAGCATTGTCCTCTCTGGTGCAGGTCCTCATCTCCTCATACCTGGACTACTGCCACAGCATGGGGAGGGGGTGTCTGTATCACAGGTCCCTCCCCATTCCAATCCATCCTTCCATTCCATCATCAAAGTGCACATAGGTTCAGCCATATCACCTCTGCTCCTCACTCCCATCCAATCAATAAATTCCAGTGGCTCCCTATCATCTCCAGAAGTAAATACAAAATCCTCTGGAATTCAAAGCCCTCTGTAGCCTGATCCACTCGTGTAATCCAGTCTTCTTACACCTTTCTCACACCCCAATGACACTAGCCTCCTTTCCATTCCACAAACAAGATCCTCCCATCTACCAACTCCAGACATTATCACTGGCTGTCTTCCATGCCTGGAATTCTCTTTGTCCTCATCTCCACATCCTGGCTTCCCAGGCTTCCAAGTCCCAGCAAAAATCCCACCTCCAAAGGATACCTTTTCCAGCCTCTCTTAATTCTACTGCTTTCCCTCCGCTGATTATTTCTAATCCTTTCCCTAGCTTGTCTGTACATATTTACATGTTATCTTCCCATTAGATTGTGAGAACCTCAAAAACAGGGACTGTCTTTTCCTTTCTTTTCATCCTCAGCACTTCACAAAGTGCCTAGAACATAGTAGGCACTTAATAAATGTTTGCTAACTGACAAACACAGTACTTGGAGAAACTGACAAAAATGAAATGGCCCTTGTCCTCAAAGAGTTTGTATTTCATCAAAGGGAAACAGCACATACTCAGCATACGTGTATGCTATTAAATGTCTTCTCCCCTGCCTGGCAGAGGGTCTGTCACAATTTGGGACCTTAATACATATTTCTTGAAAATAAAGGAATGGGGGGGGGAGAAGCCAAGATGGCGGAGTAGAAAGACTCATGTATGCTAGCTCCTAATCCACAGCCCAGAAATTTTCTGTAAAAAGAACTCCCCACAAATTCTGGAGCAGAGCAAGCCACGCAGAAACACAGTGGAAGAGATTTCCATTCCAGAGAGCCCTGGAAAGCCATCCCCAGGGGTCCGTCGTGCACCAGACAGTGGAGCCCACCCCTGCGCTGCCCTGGCTGGAGGCCCCAGAGGAGCAGATCCGAGCAGGCTTCAGGGACGGAACCTCCGGCGGCCATGAAGGTCCCTCCACCCACAGGGGCTACAGGTCAGTGAGAGAGACTTCTGGGCTGGCCGAGAAGGGAGCAGGGTGTCTCCATGGCTCAGGCCCCCTCGGGAGGAAGCGGCAGAGGCAGCGGCAGAGGCAACAGTGGCCCGAGACTCCCAGAGCAGGCAGGAGCTCAGGGTCATTACCAAAGGTCTCTGCATAAAGCCCCTGAGGGAACTGAGCCTGGGAGGCAGCCCTGCCCCTACTTGAGCACCAGAACTTAAGCTCACATTGAATAGCAGCCCCGTTGGCCACTGAAAGCCCTGAGGCTGGGGAGCAGCATTTGAATCTCAGACTTCAAGCACTAGCTGGGTGGATCTAGGCAGGGGTGGAGAGGAATCTCAGGAGTCAAGTAACTGGCTGGGAAAATGCCCAGAAAAGGGAAGAAAAATAAGACCAAAGAAAGCAACTTTCTTGGGGGACAGATATTCCCACCTTTCATTTCTGATGACAAGGAACAATTCTTACCATCAGGGAAAGACGTGGAGGTCAGGGCCTCTGTGTCCCAGACATCTGAGGTGGATGTCCAGTGGGCTCAGGCCATGGAAGAGCTCAAAAAGAATTTTGAAAATCAAGTTAGACAGGTGGAGGAAAAACTGGGAAGAGAAATGAGAGACATGCAAGAAAAGCATGAAAAACGGGTCAATACCTTGCTAAAGGAGACCCCAAAAAATGCTGAAGAAAGTAACACCTTGAAAAATAGGCTAACTCAATTGGCAAAAGAGGTTCAAAAAGCCAATGAGGAGAAGAATGCTTTCAAAAGCAGAATTAGCCAAATGGAAAAAGAGGTTCAAAAGCTCACTGAAGAAAATAGTTCTCTCAAGATTAGAATGGAACAGATGGAGGCTAATGACTTTCTGAGAAACCAAGAAATCACAAAACAAAACCAAAAGAATGAAAAACTGGAAGAGAATGTGAAATATCTCATGGGAAAAACAACTGACCTGGAAAATAGATCCAGGAGAGACAATTTAAAAATAATGGGACTACCTGAAAGCCATGATCAAAAAAAGAGCCTAGACATCATCTTTCATGAAATGATCAAGGAAAACTGCCCTGATATTCTAGAACCAGAGGGCAAAATAAGTATTGAAGGAATCCATCAATCACTGCCTGAAAGAGATCCAAAAAGAGAACCTCCTAGGAACATTGTGGCCAAATTCCAGAATTCCCAGGTCAAGCAGAAAATCTTGCAAGCAGCTAGAAAGAAACTATTCCAGTATTGTAGAAATACAGTCAGGATAACACAAGATCTAGCAGCTTCTGCATTAAGGGATCAAAGCACGTAGAATAGGATATTCCAGAAGTCAAAGGAACTAGGACTCAAACCAAGAATCACCTACCCAGCAAAACTGAGTATAATACCTCAGGGGAAAATATGGTCTTTGAATGAAACAGAGGACTTTCAAGCATTCTTGATGAAAAGGCCAGAGCTGAAAAGAAAATTTGACTTTCAAACACAAGAATGAGAAGAAGCATGAAAAAGTAAACAGCAAAGAGAAGTCATAAGACACTTACCAAAGGTGAACTGTCTACATTCCTATACATGGAAAGACAATATTTGTAACTCTTAAAACTTTTCAGTATCTGGGTAGTTTGTGGGACCACACACACACATACACACACACACACACACACACACACACACACACTCATGCACACACACATGTACATGCGTGCATGCACATACAGGGACAGAGAGCACAGAGTGAATTGAATAGGATGGGACCATATCTTAAAAGAAATTAAGGTAAATGGTGAGAGAGAAATGTAGTGGGAGAAAAGAGGGTGAAATGGAATGGGGTAAATTATATCTCATTCAAGAGTCAAGCAGGAGACTTTTTAGTGGAGGGAAAAAGAGGAGAACTGAGAAAAAAACATGAAGTTTACCCTCATCACATTCGACTAAAGGAAGGAATAAAATGCACACTCATTTTGGTATGAAAACCTATCTCACAATACAGGAAAGTGGGGGAGAAAGAGATAAGCAGGGTGGGGGGATGATGGAAGTGAGGGTAATGGGAGGAGGGAGCAATTTGAAGTTAACACTCTTGGGGAGGGACAGGATCAAAAGACAGAATAGAAACAATGGGGAGCAGGATAGGAGGGAGGGAAATAGTTAGTCTTACACAACAGGACTATTATCGAAGTCATTTGCAAAACTACACAGATATGGCCTATATTGAATTGCCTGCCTTCCCAAAGGGAATGGGTGGGGAGGGAGGGATGGGGAGAATTTGGAACTCAAAGTTTTAGGAACAACTGTCAAGTATTATTGTTGTTGCTACTAGGAAATAAGAAATACAGTCAATGGGGAATAGAAAGTCATCTGGCCCTACAGGACAAAAGAGAAGATGGGGACAAGAGAAGGGAGGGATGATAGGAGAGAGGGCAGATTGGTGATAGGGAAAATTGGAATGCTTGGTGTATTTGGGGTGGGGGGAGGGGACAAATGGGGAGAAAATTTGGAACCCAAAATTTTGTGAAAATGAACGTAAAAAGTTAAATAAATAAGTTTTAAAAAATAATAATAATATATTTAAAAAGAGAAAATAAAGGAATGATGGTGATGATGATTAAAGGTTTGTGAATCACTCTGCGAATAGTATTATATTTGATAATGCCATCAAGTGACTAAAATGTTCTTGCTCCCAGATCCTCAAAAATTTAAATTTCTCTCCAGTTGAGTGTCTCTCTCCAATCCTCCACACAAGAGGACTTTCAGGGAAGAGGGACATTGGCACCTTGCTTGGAAAAGAGGTCAACAGTGTGTTCTTGAATACATAGTCAATTGTGTAAATTCTGCTACTTCTGGGTGGTTACCAGGAGTATGTGAGTCTTGACTACCAAAAAACAAGTCTTTTTAACTCCCACAGCATTTGCCTTCCCTTTGATTTACTCTTAAATAAGAATGCATTTGTGCTAAGCCTGGCTAATGGGAAAGTAATCTGAATCTTTCAGAGCTATTGCTTTTTGAAATGCTTACCAAACAGGGTTTTAAAAATAGTGTAGAAGGCAAACTCAATTTGAGAATTAATGTGTTTGAACCAAGCTAAAGGCTCTCCTATTTGTTACCAATGGAAGTCTAAATTAGATGTAATGAGGGCTCTAGAAAGGGTACCAGTGAGAAAACAGAATCCCAGGATGACCCTTTAGAGAGGAGGATTTACCTCAGTTCCCCACTCTTGGTGCTGCTACCTCAAAAGTTACCTCTCTGATTGAGCTTTGTAGGTGGACTAGACAAAAGACAGGTTAGAGGTTTTTAAAGGAAAGCAGATTTGGCAGCAGGCACAGGGCAGGGGAATAAGATGACCCAGTGGAGCTTTGAATAGTGCATCCTTCTGCCCACCTCCCCACCCTAAATTACTATTTGACTAGGATTTCATGGAGAAAGAGAAAGAAAAAGGAGAAACAGAAGGAAGAGGAAAAAGAAGAGATGGGGAAAAGAAGAAAGAGGAGTTGAAACAGGTAGTAGATAGTAAGACAGGGAATGGATCAAGTCCTCTAACTTCAAGTGATGCTCTCCTTACACCACTGCCTTTTCTACTGTGTTATCAAAGACATGAGGGATCATTCCCTGCATGGGCTCTGGTTACATATGCTCCCTACCAGTGTTCCCTTCTCTGCCTGAGCCCTGGTCACATACACTCTCCACATGTTTGGCTCTCCAGATGTCTTCTTTATGTTTGCCCACTCTTCTCACCAATGGTCTATGTACTGGTGGGACAGCGTGACACAGGTTTACGGTGGAAATGTTTGTTACTTTTCTTCCTATGCGATTTCATAAAATATTTTGCTCAAGGCAATTTGTTCAAAACTAATTGTATCCTCTGGCTTACTAGAAAAGGTGAATGCACATGTGAGGGCTCTAGCTTTGGCCTGGATACAGACCCACAAAATACTTTGAATGTGCCTTATCTAGGGTACCTACCATGCAGGTTCAGAGATGTGCTTTGGTGCTATGGTTACAAAACATTTGATATACAGGATCTCATTTAAGCCTCATAAAAACTCAATGAGGTAGACACTGACAGCATTACTATTTCTGTTATATGTCAATACTCTGATGGCTCTATGATCTATCATATTGGCATTTCTTCAATGATGTAGATTGCAAACCATCAATGACTGTTCATCTAGTCTTGTCCATATTCCTGCACCCTTCCATCCCATCCATTTACTACACAGGGTCCTCAACTTATTCACCAAGCTCTCCTGACTACTCAAGAATACCAGTTGTACACATAGGCTTCCCATAGATTATTTCTCACTCTCATCATCTTTTTCCAGTTATGTGTGTGTGTGTATTTCTGATGATCTCCTTTATAACAATCCTCTTAAGTAATGCATTACATCCTACTCATGACCATGGCCATGTGCCCATTGTCCATTGGATGATCCTCAACTTTAATTCTTTGGGGACTCTCATGTTCTACTGGGACATCCCCAATTGACAGAGGAGGAAGCTAAGATTTAGAGATGTTAATAGACTTCTTGAGGCCAGCTACAAAAGCAGAATTTGAATCCATGTCATCCTTGGGCAGTTAGGTAGGTTCAGTAGATAGAGCACTAGATCTCCAGGTACAAAGACTTGGCCTCAGACGTTTGCTAGCTGTTTGATCCTGAGCAAGCCAGTTAACCTCTGTTTGCCTCAGTTTCCTCATCTGTAAAATGGAAATAATAGTAGCCCCAACTTCCTGAAGTTGCTGTTAGGATCAAGTGATAAAATTTTTGTAAAGCACTAAGCACATGAGGTGGCACATAGTAGGTGCTTAGCAAATGCTTTTTCCTTCCTTCCATGTCCAGTGTTTTATCCACTATAATGCCAAAGTATTTTGTATTGTTTTCCTGCTCTAGTGAGTAGTTTCTGCATTGGTTTTTTCATCTATGGAGAGACCGGGAAATCTTTGTATTTTTCTTGAGAATCACTAAGTTGAATTTGTGAAACATTCCACTGGAAATGAAAGGGCATCAATTCTCTCTATGCCAGAGAGAGGACAACAGAAGGTATCCTGCCATGTGCACTTTCTGCAGTAGGATGCAACCTGTATGCTGTGTCATTCACTGTTAGATTTCTATCTCCTTTACACTAACTTGGCCATCTGGGTTTCCATACAAGAGATGGGAGCTAAGTGGTTGGTCACTAGACTAATGGATAACTACAGAAGCCATAGCTAGGTGCAGCAGAGAGTCATAGCACCATGACAGGAGCAAGAAACCTGCATCACAGAAAGGAAGTATACTCCTCCCTCTTCTCTTGCTTCATCTTTCCTTCCTCCTTTCCTTCATTACTTTCCTTCCTACCTTCCTTCCTTTCCTTATTTTCTTCCTTCTCTTCCATACCTTCCTTCTGTCGTTTCCCTTCCTTCTGAGGGAAATGAGTATTAAATAAATAATTGTTAATATTAGGGAGACACAGGATTTATCCCTCTGTGAAATGTTATTCTCTACTAGACCAAACCAGCATCTGAAGGACATTGCTGATGATGAGATTGGATGAACTTTCTCCTCAATCTTGCTCAGACCCCACCCAGGCAGGGGAAGTCCATTGTTTTCTCCTCTGGTTCTAGTGGGGATAAATTCTTTGATTAGATTTCCCAAGGAGGGGAAGGGGGAGGAGGGGTTGTTTGGAAATAAATGACATAATCAAAATCACATCTCCCAGTCCCTCATTAGACTAGGTCCATCTCTCAGTATAATATTCATTTTATCTCATTATTTGGTAACTAATCAGAGTTAATTGTCATCCTCAGGAATACTTACTTTTCCAAGGGTATATAAGTGCTGAGTCTATTTCATGAGGGGTCTTTGACATTTGAGAGTGCCACTGACCCTTTTTATTAATTGTATGCTAGTATGATTAATTAAATGATTAATTACCCAGAAATTGAGTCGAACTTTTTAATATCACATCCCTTTCCTTCCCTCATTTTCTTACTTCTTTCCTTTCTTTCTTTTCCTTGCCTCCCTCTTGTTTTCCTTTCCTTCATTCTCTGCTCCTTTGCTTATTTATTCTCTAGCCTTTTCTTCCCAATGTGATGCAGAAAAAAATTGGGTGTGGAATCAGAGATATTGGGTTCAAATCTTATTTCATGTAATGCTAAATATGTGACCTTAGGCAAATCATTTAACCTTTCCAGACCTCAGTTTCCTCTTCTGTAAGAGAAAGAGATTGAATTAGATGGACTCCGAAGTCTCTTCTGGTGCTAAATCTATGATCCCATGATTGTTGGAAGAGTCAATATGGTGTCATAGATAGAAAGATGTCCCCTGCACATCATATATTACAGTAAGTTCAAAATCAGTACATGATTGAGACATAAAGGGTGACATCATTAGCAAATTAGTAGAACATGGAAGAAAACTACTGGTCAGATTTATGGATGAGGAAGAGTTCATGACCAAATAAGAGACAGAAAGATCCATGAGAGGTAAAATGGATAATTTTAATTACATAAGATTAAAGCATTTTTTGCACAAAGAAAATCAATGCAGCTAAAATTAGAAGAAAAGCAGGAAACTTGGAAAAATATTTGTGGCAAATTTCTCTGATAAAAGCCTTGTTTCTCAAATACATAGGGTACTATGCCAAATTTATAAGAATAAGAGCTATTTGCCAACTGAAAAATAATCAAATGATAAGAACAGGCAGTTTTCAGAGGAAAAAATAAAAATGATCAATAGTCATTTTAAAAAAGTTCTTAATTATGAATAGTCAGAGAAACACAAATTAAAACAACTTTGAGGTGCCACCTCACACTCCTCAGATTGGCTAAGATAATAGAAAAATAAGATGCCAAATGCTGGAGCGGGTATAGGAAAATGAGGGTACTGGTGCACCAATGCTGGAGGTGAGAACTGCTTTGACCTTTCTGGAAAGCAATTTGGAACTATGCCTCAAATCTGTTAAACTTGTACATACCCTTTGACCCAACAATACCACTACTAGGTCTATATCCCAAAGACATTAAAGAAAAAATGAAAGGACCTATATGTAAAAAATATTGGGTGACAAAGAATTGGAAACTGAAGGGGTATCACAAAGCGGGAAAGGCTAAGCAGGTTATGGTCTATGAATCTGATGGGGCACCATTGTGCTATAAGAAATGGTGAAGGGCATTATCACCACTGTTGTTCCATATGGTACTAGAAATGTTAGCTTTAGCAATAAGAAAAAGAAATAGAAGAATTAGAATAGCCAAAGAAGAAACTAAGTTATCACTCTTTGCAGATGATATGATGATATGCTTAGAGAATCCTAGAGAATCAAGTAAAAAACTACTTGAAATAATAAACAACTTTGACAAAGTTGGAGGATACAAAATAATACACAAAAATCATCTGTATTTCTATATATTAACTAACAAAGCCCAAGAGCAAGAGATAGAAAGAGAAATTCCATTTAAAGTTACTGTAGACATTGTAAAATATTTGGCAGTCTACCTGCCAAAACACACCCAGGGACTACATGAACACAATTACAAAACACTTCTCACACAAATAAAATCAGATCTAAATAATTGGAAAAACATCAGTTCCTCATGAGTAAGCCAAACTAATAAAATAAAAATGAAAATTCTACCTAAATTAATTTACTTATTCAGTGCCATACCAATCAAACTACTAAAACATTATTTTATATAGCTAGAAAAAATAATATCAAAATTCATTTGGAAGAACCAAAGGTCCAGAGTATCAAGGAAATTAATGAAAAGAAATGCTAAGGAAGGTGGTCTAGCTATTCCAGATCTTAAATTGTATTATAAAAACAATCATCAAAACTGCTTGGGACTTGTTAAGAAACAGAGGGGTAGAACAGTGGAATATGTTAGATACACAAGGTACAGTGGTCAATGACTATAGCATCTATTGTTTGATAAGTTTCTGGGATAAGAACTCTGACAAAAACTGCTGGGAAAACTAGGTAACAGTGTGGCAGAAACTGGGCATAGAACAATGCTTAACACCATATACCAGAATAAAGTATAAATGGGTACATGATGCAGGTACAAAGGTTGATACTATATACAAACTAGGGGAGCAAGGAATAGTGTATTTGTCATATTTATGGAGAATGAAGGAATTTAGAACCAAACAAGAGATAAGGAACATTATGAAATGCAAAACGGATAACTTTGATTACATCAAATTGAAAAGATTTGCACAAACAAAGCCAATCCAACTAAGATTAGAAGAGAAGAAAACTGGGAAAGAATTTTTACAACTAGTGTCTAGGATAAAGGCCTCATTTCTAATAGAGAACTAATAGAGAACTGAGTAAAATTTACAAGAATACAAGATATTCCCCAATTAATAAATGGTCAAAGGATATGAACAGGCAATTTACAGAGGAAGAAATTAAAGCTATCTATAGTCATTTGAAAAAAGATACTCTAAATCACTATTGATTAGAAAGGTGCAAATCAAAACAACTCTGAGGTACCACATCACACCTATCAGATTGACTAACATGACAGAACAGAAAGATGATAAATGTTGGAGAAGATGTGGGAGAGTTGGAACACTAATTCATTGTTGATGGAGCTGTGAGCTGATCCAGTCATTCTGGAGAGCAATTTGGAACTATACCCAAAGAGCTACAAAAATGTGCATACCCTTTTATCCAGCAATACTGCTTCTAGGACTGTATCCCAAAGAGTTCATAAAAAATGGGAAAAGGACCCACATGTACAAAAATATTTATAGCAGGTCTTTCTATAGTAGCCAAGAACTGAAAATCAAGGAGTTACTCTTCATTTGGGGAATGGCTGAACAAGTTATGGTATACGAATTTACCACATACTATTGTGCTATAATATTATTGTGCTATAAGAAATTAGGAACAGATCAACTTCCGAAATACCTGGATAGACTTAAATGAACCAATGTTGATTGAAGTGAGCAGAACCAGGAGAACATTATATACACAGAAACAGTCAGTATGCAAGCAATGCAAGGACCTAAAACATTCCCCAAAGAACTCCTGAGGCAAAAACGCCATCCGCATCCAGAGAAAGAACTATTGAGTTGGAATGCAGAATGAAGCAGACCATTTTTCTCTTCTGTTATGTTTGGTTTTACTCAATTTTACTCTTGGTTTCTCCCATTCGTTTTAATTCTTTTATGTAACATGACTAACATGAAAGTGTGTTTAATAAGAATGTATGTGTAGAGTCCATATAAGATTGCACACCATCTTGAGAAGGGAGGGGAAGAAAATGTGAAACTTATGGAAGTGATTGTTGAAAATTGAAAACTAATAAGTTAATAAATTGAGGGGAGAGAAATGATGAAAGGGATAGCTTCCAAAGACTTGTATGAACTGATGCAAGGTAAAGCAAGCAGAATCAGAGCAATTTACAAAGAAATAGCATTATTATGAAGAAGACTTAGATTTAGATTTGACATATATTTGATACAATGATCAAAGCAATGATCCCAGACAATTCCAAAGGACTAATGATGAAACATGCTATCCACCCTACTGAAAGAGTTGATGGATTCAGAGTGCAGATGGAAGCATATTTTTTTCTCCTTCTTGTCCCTCTCCCCCATGACATAGCTTATGTGGACTTCCTTTTGCATGACTATACATATTTGTAATGGGATTTGTTTTTCTTGCCTTCTTGATGGATGGGACAGGGGTGGAGAAAGAGAGAATTTGGAAATGTAATGAAATACATTAAAAAAAAAAAAAAAGGAATGCTGTCCTATGAATCAGGAGGAACCAAGTTGAAGGCTCACCTCAGATGTATGCGGGCTGTGGAACCCTGGGCAAGTCATTTAAACTCATCCCATTAAAGACTATAAATTGCTAGGCAGGGATGGATCTTTAGAAGAGGAATTTTCCTCACTGAGAGTTTCATACATCAATGGAACCACACATCTGATTTTTAAAAACCAAATCTCTTTGTAGAGTTCCTCTCTTAGTGTGAAGTCCTCAGACGCCCTGACCCACCCTTCCCTCTCCAAGATTTCAGTTCAGTCTCCAGCTCCCAGTAGGGATGGCTGGCCCAACCCAGGGGAAAAGCTGCAAGAAGGAAGTGTTTCATTTAAAGAAAGCAATATCTGTGTGTCCTGGGAGAGCCTTCAGCTGTAACTGAGAGTTGAACCTGCTGGCAGAAATGTGATTTAATTTTCTTTTTTGTCTTTTTAAACAGGACAGAACATTTTTAAATTACCAAGATAACCAGGAGCTAAAAGGAGAAGGAAATTGGACAAATGGCTTTCCAGGAACAAAAGTCTTGATTAGGAAATTCTGGAGAGAAAAGGATAAGAAGCATAACTGATTAATTGATACATTAACACTGGAATGTAATTACCACCAGAACGTAGACTCCTTGAAGGCAAAGATTGAATCATTTTTTTTCCTTTTTGTGTCCAAGATGGCCTAGTCATTTTTTTTCCAGGGGAGGAGAAGGCTGCAACGTTATTGGTATAAGGAACTTCCAGTGATGAATCTCTCTGCCAAAGCCAATCAGCACCAGCTCTCCCAATGTCCCCACCTTCTGTTACTTAATTTCCAATTTTTCCTGAATAAATCTTGTTTGTTCATAGTTTTGTCTATGTTGTCTCCCGCATTAGACCATGAGCTTCTAGATAGCAGGTACTTATTTTTACCTTTTTTTTGTGTCTTTAGTGGTTAGCAGAGTGCCTGGCACATAGATACTTGAAAAAAAATGTTCATTGACTGATTGGTGCCCAACCTGTGGGAGAAACTTCTGAGCTCTTGTTGGTCTGATCAGCCACAGTTGGACGCAATACCTTGACTCCAACATCGTCATGTTATTTTCATCCTCTTCAAGAATGGAAGGACAACAGCCACCAAATCTTCCTTCCCTTCTTTCCCTCCTTTCTTTCCTTCCTTTCCTTTTTTCCTTTCCAGTTCCCCTTTTTGACTTTGGAAATCTAGACTGGCAACTCTAGACACAACTTTTCAGATGGTGAGCCAACAAACCAACTCATACCCATTTCATCATATGCTTTCATCCAACCTTTGCTTGAAGACCCCCGGGGAGGTAGAGCCCACTTACAGAGCTCCCAAAAGAAGTTAGGGCCATAAGCTAAAGGATAAGCCCTCTCATACTTTCCATAAACCAGAATCTATCCTAGCTGCTTGGGAAGTTTTTCTGTGTCTCTTTTTTTTAGTGTGCTTAGGAGTTTAAAAAAAATACAGTCATAAGGTTAATGCAGGAAAAAGCTTCAGAGGTCAGTTCATTTCCCTGGATTCAAATCCTTGCTCTGCTACTCACTACCCATAGGACCCTGAACAAATCCTGTCACCTCCCTGGGCCTCAGTTTTCTCATCTGTAAAATTAGGAGATTGGAGTAGATGAACTCTAAGGTCTTTACAACATCTAGATCTGTGGTACTATCATCCCACAGTCCTTCACTTTATGCAACAAACCAAAATAGAAGCCCAGAGAAATGAAGGGATTTCCCTGAAGTTATGCAAATAGTAAGCAAGAAAGTCAATCCAGGCCATTTAACTTTTGCAACTTCATCTGACAGTTTTTTTTTTCCAGTGCTGGAGATACAGAAGAGGGAGCTGGGAGCATAAGTTTTTCTTATACTGAGCCCGAAGTGATTATTTTTTAGAGTAAAGTCTCCTTAATTTGAGTTTGTTTTAATTTCTTTTTTTGACCTAAAAGTGTGGAGAAGAATTCTAATTAATTGAGATTTTCAGTTGGTTATATTCTGGTTAATCCAAGTCTGACTATAGGCTGTCAACATTCTGGCATCCATTTCCATGCTGTGTTGTCATGAATGGGCATTTGGTTCAATTTCCCTTCAAGTGTTTGATGATAGAGATTCCTGCAGATGCTGAGAATTTCTTCACCCTAGGAAAGCATATACATTTCAATTCTAATCCTTATCATGTAACTGATTTTTCATGGTGAGAATTTGGTGCTAAAGAAATTGAGGCAAATGGGAAAAGGTGGGTATGAGAGAACAGGCTAGAAAAAGATAGTGTTTTTGAGCAAAAGCTGGAAATAAAAGAGGTATTTTCTTCAACTTGTGTCTGAAGCATCAGATTTCCTTCTCCTGGACACAAGGGCATTACCTTTGAATGTTGTGTTGGTGGTGGTGGTCTTTCATTTTCCCACTGGACTTCAATGGTCCATGAATGAATAAATGGATGGATGGCTGGATGGATGAATGAATGAATGAGAAACACCTGCTCCCCTACAAGTAGGAAGGGATCTACTAGCTCTTTAGTTTGTTAATCCCAAGAATCACCTGCTGCTCCTGTGTGTTGTTAGCCCCCTCTCCCCTAGTTCCAAGTAGAGATCCCCATTGAGATCTCCCCTAGTTTGAGATACATTGTAGGTGTGGGTCATCATTTACTTGAAGCTGTAGCTCATGAGCCTC
The DNA here is from genome assembly GCA_023548195.1 of Bettongia penicillata ogilbyi. Taxonomy (NCBI): domain Eukaryota; kingdom Metazoa; phylum Chordata; class Mammalia; order Diprotodontia; family Potoroidae; genus Bettongia; species Bettongia penicillata. The sequence goes on from JAJHZJ010000284.1 coordinate 881,818, forward strand.
AACTGACGTGTGTCTTTTATCAGCCAGTTAGAGGATACGTTAGCTCTGGGTCAAAGATGTTTGATTAAATAGAATTACAAGGTAAGTGCTCAGAAAGATTTCCTCATGTAAATAGGGATATATCCTTCCCCAGACTATATCCAGAACATGGAAGACCTCAGAAAACAAATGACAGTGAGCAGGTATAGGGAGCATATGTGCTCTGATAACACTTATGACCAGGACCTATGCATGTTTAGGGGAATCGACACCTTCTAGACAACAAAGCTGCTTCTCTCCCATAGAAAAGTCATACAGTTGACTGAACTAAGGACTCTGGATTATTCTCTTTGCCCTACTGCTTTCTGCAGGATGCCGCCACTATTGGACATTTGTGCTGTTGTGTCTCTTTATTGTTTGTCCTTCTCTTTCTTCTCCTTCCTTCTCCTTCTGGACTTTGTTCTTGTCTAGTAGCTTCACTTGTGTCCAACTTTTGGTGACCCCTTTAGAGGTTTTCTTGGCAAAAATCCTGGAATGTTTAGCCATTTCCTTCCTAGGTCATTTTTTTAATAGGTGAGGAAACTGAGGCAAACAGAGTTAAATAACTTGCCCAGGATCACACAGCCAATAAGAGGAAGAGGACCATTAACACTTTTGTTCATTAGCCACAAGAGCCATCTGCAGCTCTTTGTTAGCCTCACCACTCTCAGACCTAAATCTGGAAGATCAGGGGAATTAAATAGCTATGACTTATCTAGAATTTATCAAAACATTTGATGCAGCCTCTCATATAATCACTAGATTTATGATCCCTAGCTCTCAACACAAGTAGCCATCTTTTTCCAATCATTCTTTGGGGACATGCTTTACACCACTTCTTCAAAATATCAAGTCCATCATGGACTATTCTATTACTATTGTAGAAAAGATAGAAAAACCTGGACTAGACAAATATTACGATTAAAAGAATTTCCCCAACTGGATTAATGGACTGACTTAAAGTACAGTCATTAACAGTTCAAAATCAAGTTGGAAGAAGGTCTCCAGTGGAGTGTCCCAAGTGTCTGTTTGGACTCATTCTGTTTGCCATTTATTAATGACTTAAATTAAGGAATAGATGGAAAGTTTATCATATTTTCAGATGACACAGCTCTAAGAGGGAATAGCAAACAGTCTGGAGGACAGAATTGGGATTCAGAACGTTGGTCCAAATCTAATCACATAAAGTGTAATAGGAACAAATGCAAAGTCTCACACTTGGGTTCAAAAACTTAACTTCATAAGTTCAAGGTGAGGTGTGGATACACAGTCGTTCTCCTGAAAAAAAAAATTGAGCCTCTTATAAGACTACAAGCTCAATGTGAATCATCTGTGTGACAAGTAGTACAGCCAAGAAAGTTAATGTGATTTGGAGCTGCATTAAAAGATATGTAGTAGCCACATGTAAGGAGGAAATAGTCTTGCTGTAATATTCCCTGGCCAGAGTCTGTCTCATAGTATTCAGTTCTGTGTGTTGCACGTCTAGAAAGATGTTGAAAAGCTGTGGGATGTCCAGAGGAGGGCAAGCAGAATGGTGAAGGGATTCAAGATCTTTTATATGAGGAGTCCTCATATAAACCGGCAGTACTTAGTCTACAATAAAGACGACTCAGGATATGTAGAATTGGTACCTCCAAGGGTTTAAAGACCAGTCAAGTCACTCTGATTGGCCCCAGAGGGCAGAAATAGAATCAATGGGAAGAAATTGGAAAGAGTCCATTCTAGTGCCAGGAAAAACAACCTTCCATGTTCATTTGAGATCTTTATGTAAGGGCCAGATGATCATTTGTCAGATATGTTACACTTTTTTCAGATTCTGTCTGGTTGAGATAGCCTCTGTGGTCTCTTTCAACCTGAAAATTGTGATCCTCATTTTAAAGATAAGGAAACTGAGGTTCAGAGAAGGCAAGTGACTTACCCTAGATAATACATCTAGTAAACACATGGATAAGGAATAGAACTCAGATCTTTTGAGTCTTAGGGAGAGTGGACTTTCCACTCCACCATGTTGTTTCTTAAATGTATTAACCCATTGGGTAGTTACAGTCTTCATTTTCTTTAATCTATATTTCTTGCCAGCTGCATCTACTCAAAGGACTGTGTTCATCCTTCCTTGCTGAAGAAGACCAAGCCAACAGAGAAATAATGACATGACTTGTACTTGACTTTGTTTTGAGTGAGGGAGGGCTGTGCAGGTCACCAGCCTCACTTCTCCTCCAGAGCACTGAATGGGGACCCAGCTAGCTGGGTAACTCAACTCCTCTCTTGTCTTCCTCCCCTTCCCCTTCCTTCTCCTGTCCAAAGGAAGGTAAATTTGGATGGCCAAAAGATGCCTAGTTGACTTGGGTTTTACTAGCTCCTTTCCCTTCCCTTCTCTTCCCTTCCCCTGTTCTGTCCTCTTCCAAAACTTTAAACCTACTGCAATCTGAAGTTGTGACTCCAAAGGGCCCCTGCCAAAGGGCTCCTCTGGGCCCTCCTAGCTTTACAGTGATTATCAATAGTAACTGTTGCTGTTTCTCTCCCAGCCTGATGTCTTTCCTTTTCTTGGTCTCATTAAAGGGGCCATGCCCTGCCTACTTCTTAAACAGGCCTATTCAATAAATGGGCGTTAGCTCACCTTAAGTGAATACCTGCAAAGACCTTAGTCTAAAGGGCCCAAGGCCTCCCAGTGCATCCTGGGCCATCTCCAGTCACCCTGAGTAATATCAGGTCTCTGGATTCAGATGATTCTGGAGGAAAAGTGAGGCTGGTGACCTGCACAGCCCTCCCTCACTCAAAACAAAGTCAAGTGCAAGTCATGTCATCATTTCTCTGGTGGCACGGTCTTCTTCAGCAATGAAGGATGAACACAATCTCTTGCCAGCTTTTTTCAAAGGTTACCTTGTATTTCTAGAAGTTTGGGATTTGGAGAACAAAACCATGTTCACTCCATCCATACTGTTCATGTTTTTGATCTTTTCAGTCACATGACCCTTCACCTTGTCTTTCCAGATTGAAAAGTCCTAATTGTTTTAGCAGAAAGTTAGGTGGCTCAGTAGAGAGAGCACTGGACCCAGAGTCAGGAAGACCTGAGTTCAAATTTGGCCTGAGACACTTATTAGCTGTGTGACCCTGGGCAAGTCACTTAACTGCAATTACCTCAAAAAAAAAAAAATGTGCTACATAGAGAGATGGCCTCCAAGTCAGATAGACCTACGCTCAAGTCCTGTGTCTGATACATTGATTGTGTGACCCTGAGCAAGTCAATTAACCTTTCATTGCTCCCACAAAACTTTATAAAACTACAAATTCCAGAGCAAATAGTGATCTTCATTGGCAGAGTTTTCTCACCAGATGTTTCCTACTTCAAGGAAATTGTAGGACTGCTTCATAACAATTAATAGACTCCCAACATCTATATGTAAATATATACATACATATATATGTATGTGTATACACACACACACACATACATATATATGAAGTTTCAAGGAGTGGGGAGAGAGGAAGAAAAGGATAGAATTTGGAACTCAAAGTTTAAAAAAAAACACAAATGTTAAAAAAATTGTTTTGACCTATAATTGAGAGAGAAAAATAAAATACATATTTTTTAAAAGTCCTGCAATATGGGGAGAGTTGGAGATTTCTGGCCCTGGAATCAGAGGACCTGGGTTCGAATTTCACCTGCAATTTTACTTATAACCTTAGACAAGGCATTTCTCGTCCCTTGCCCTCACCTTCTTCATCTGCAAAATGAAGATTTGAACAAGTTGGCCTGGGGGTCCCTCTAGCTCCAAGCCTCAGATTCTATGACTATTTCAAAACTGACTCTTGGCACCAGCCTCCCTAACTCTGTCTTTCCCTTGGACTCAGCATGGTGGCTCCCCTGGGGCCAGTCATTTCTACCTTGATCCCCTCAGCTCCCGCCTCAGAATTGCTCCCTACTTCTGGCCTAGGAGCACCTGCTACTTGCAGCTTGGGTAAAAGATAATCAGATAGATGTGGGGGTGCTTTATCACTCCTGAACAGGTGGGGAATGCTCCCTTTGGTAAATGATACCCTTCCCTGGCTGTCAGAGAGATTTGTAATTGTGTCTGAGCCTGGCACTGGAGGCAGAAATTCTCCTGAGTGGAGAGAAGTCCTATTCCCTAGCCAAGCTTTTATGTGACCAGAGGGCTGCAGGGATGAGTGACCCAAGGGAGCTGAGCTGGAAGTCAGAAGGACTTGAATTCAAATCCGGCCTCAGATACTTACTAGCTCTGTCAGTCTGGGTAAGATACTTTTTCTTGTTTGCCTCAGCTCCCTTATCTGTAAAATGAGCTGGAGAAGAAAATGGCAAACCACTCCAGTATTTCTGCTAAGAAAACCCCAAATGGGGTTAAAAGAGTAAGACAGGACTGAAAAAAGATGGACAACAAAGGTCCTTTCTGTTTCCAAGTTTTTGACTTTATGATCAACCCCTGCTAGACCCAAAGGTCTGGGGCACTGCACTCTCTTCCTCTTCAATAAGGGATTTCTCTGCCCTCGACATGATAGACTATTTTCAGTCCTAAAGGATGCTGGTCTCCAGAGAGAAATTAGACTCCTTTTTTCACACTATGCTCTCACTGTGGGAAAAATTATTTAAAGTTTATATTATGTCTAATGTCTAAAGCCTACTTGTTGGGGAGAGTAGAAAAGTACTCAGTATACAATTGTATGATGCAAATCAGGTATGGGACAGCTCCACAAAGGAAATGCCTAACACACACAAGGTTAACATCATCTTCCCATTTTACTTCCATTACACCCCATCATAACATCAGGAGGAAATGAGTTCAAATCTCACCTCAGACACTTGACCCTCACTAGCTATGTGACCTTGGGCAAGTCACTTAATCCCAATTGCTTCATCCTGAGTCATCTCCAGTCATCCTGATGAATATCTGGTTACTGGATTCAGATGGCTCTGGAGGAGAAGTGAGGCTGGTGACTTGAACAGCCCTCCCTCACTCAAAACAAAGTCAAGTGCAAATCATGTCATTATTTCTCTGATGGCATGGTCTTCTTCCACAATGAAGGACAAACACGCGCACACACACACACATACGCACATCATAACACATATTCAAGAAAGCAGTTTATTGGATGAATAAGAAAAATGAAATTGAACCTTTTGAAAAAGAGGACCTGAATTCAAATTCCACCTCTGATGCTCACTACCTGTGTAACTTCGGACAAATCAGTTCAATCATTTGAGATTGCTTTGGATTAAATACTGAGGATAGTTTTACTTTTTCTGTAAAGACCTCGATAAGCTAATTCTGGTGTTTCTGTGGGAAGCCCTGGTAAGTGAAATGATTTGTGGCACTTTCTCTTCTCCTTCCCCACCAACACACAGGATTGAACTTACCTAGATTAAATCTAAAGCTGGAGTTCCAAGCCATAAGGACCCTCTACAGCCTGACAAATAGTAGTTCTTTAAAAAATATTTATGAATTTGATTGAACTCAATTGTACTAGATGTATCAGGAGACAAAGGTACTTTTTAAAATTTGAAAGGAAAAGAGGTTTTAGGCTGAGAACTCTTATCTAACCTTAGCCTGGAGCTATTTTTTCTCCACTTACAAACCCCAAACATAAAGGAGTACATGTCTGCAATTCCCACTCCTGCCTTTCTGGGCCCACCCTTCACACTCCCTGCCTCTGGCCTTCATCACTTTGTCTTCTGATAGCCTGTCCACAGAGTACCCTGTTCCTTTCACCAGCTCTCAGACAGCTTCTTGGGTTTCAAAGGTGAAATGCTGGTGTTAGAAATGGAAAAGAAAGGCATGTGTACGATGAAAATAACAGGCCGTCGAAGGAGCTGTCATCCTGATGAAATGTCTCATAACCAGCACAGCTCAGGGAAAGATGTGACAACTGCCAAGGGAGAGAAAGAGAGCAAGGGGCAGTCTATACTCCTGGAATTGCTTATTATTTGGGCAAATGATTCCTTAAAGGGATTCTCTCTGACCTCTTCTCTGCTTTTCTCTCAGCCATCCATCTCCAAAGCCATTCCCAAGCTGGACAGATGAGAACAGAAGGCAGAATGGTTTGGGACAGGCTACATTTGGTTTTGTCATTCCTCTAGACATTGGCAATGCCTAGGATTGAGATGGGGGGTGGGGTGCCAGATATGAGGGCAATGGGGAAACGTCTCCCCCTCCCCTTCTAGTTCACGCTCTCTTCCATTTGCTTTGGGTTCTGAGATCTGGGCAAATAGGCAAAGGCTGGAGGGCTGGTGTTAGAATTAGGAAGACTTGGGGTCGAGGACTGCATCTGACACTTGCTGTGTGACCCTAGGTATATCAAAATCTCTCAGGGTCCCAGGCAGCCAGCCCTCTGAGACTGTAAGCTACACATATTTTGCTGACCAGCATTAATGGAAAGAGTTTCCATCCCAGGAATTTCCTATACTATTGAAATCATAAATACCCCCTAGAACCAAACCCCAATCCTATGAGTATCCATGTTGTTTTCTTCCCTCTGCCATAGAAAAAGTAAGCCCCCACAGGAGCAGGAATTGCTGTTTTTATCATAATGTCTCTGCACCCAGCACAGGACCTTACATCTTTGGGAACTGGGGATTTGGGACGAGAACTGGGAGTTCCTCGATATTGGGGACTCTCATGTGAGAAAACTCCCTCCACCAATGCAGATTGGCATCTGTTTTTTAACTTTGAATCTTAGAAAATTGCCTGGGGTAGTGAGAGTCCAAATGACTTGCCCAGGGTCACACAAACAGGATGGATCAGAGGCAGGAAAGATTTTATTAAGTGCCTACTATGTGCCAGGCACTGTGCTAAGCTCATCCACAAATATCATCATCTTATTTGACTCTCACATCCACCCTGGAAGGTAGGCGCTATTATTATCTCCATTTTACAATTGAGGCAACTGAGGCAAGCAGAAATTAAGTGACTTGTCTAGGGTCACACACTTGATAAGCGACTGAGGTTGAATTTGAACTCAGAACTTCCTGACTCCAGGACCGGTGCTCTAAATACTGTGGTGTCACCAGACTAGGACCAGAACTTAGGCAGGCTCCTGGCTACTCCTGGTCACTTATGGATCACAGAGTCCCTGTCTTTGAAGAGCCTACATTCTGTCGGGGGAAACAAGATAGATATACATGAAATGACTCCCTTCCTCTCAGTTATCCGGGTTCAAATTCTTGGGGTGCAAGGGTCCTGGAGATTCTTCTCCACATTTTTTCCTGAATATCTCTACTCCTTTCCATTCTTCCCTTTCCATTCTCATGGGATTTAGAGATGGAAGGAACCTTAGAGATCCTCCAGGTCAACACCCTCTGCCAGTCTGATCCTCATCCTGGAGGTGATTCTCTTTATAGTACCACACTACCCCTTATGATACTTTGCACACAGTAGGCACTTAATTAATATTTGTTGTACTGATTGCATTTTGATTATGATAATGAAGATAAACAGGCCCACAAAACCACTCAGTGGCCACCTTGGCTTATGATGTTTGAAGTACAGTTACAAAGCAAAAGTACAGTGACCATATTTCCCAAAAAAAGGATCATGACAGACAGTAGTAGGACAAAGGATATCCCTCATTCCAGGTCTGGTATTTATTTGCTATTTATTTTTCTTGCCTCTCTAGACAGAGTATAAACTCCTTGAGGGTAGGAACCATATTTATCATTTATTTATTTATTTCCCAGTGCTTGGAAAAGCATCTGGTTCAGAGAAGGCATTTAATAAACATTCAATTCAATTAATTCATTACTTCATTTTTTCTTTTAATATGATTTCCCAGCTCTATCTAAAAGGAGGTGACTGAGGCTAGATGGTTCCAGTTCCTCACTGTCTTCCAAGCTTCATTCCCTATGCTTTATGTTCACCACAGACACACAATGGGCCAGCACCAGGGCCCAGTAGTAACTTTCCTGGGCTGTGAAACAAATTCCTTACAAATGAGAACAGGTAGAGAAGCATCTGCCTTATAATACTAAAGTGTTAGGTTTGATAGGGATCTGAGAGATCATGGAGTCTGATCCCGTCATCTTGTAGAAGACTGGACACAAAGCCAAGAAGGGGACTTGCCCAAGGCCATAAGACAAGTTAGAGGCAGGCCCAGGGCTAGCATGGCGGTCTCCTGATGACATGGTCCTCTCTCAGTCATGTCAAGATGAAAAATCCCTATGGATGACAAGTAAGGCAGGGATACATAAGAGATTATCAAGCATTCTCCCCAATCAAGTCTGTTGTATTTATTCAGAGGTAGAACATTATTTGAAACCTTTAAACTGTTCATACCACAGGTAAGAATCTGCAGCCTCGAGGTCACATGAGGCCCTCTAGGTTCTCAAGTGTGGTCCATGACTGAATTCAAACTTCATAGAACAAATCCCTCCATACTTTTCTCCCTTAGGGCAGCACAGTGTAATGTATTGGACTGGGGGCAAAAAGAGATGAGTTCAAATTCAGCCTCAGATGCTTAATGACTGTGACTTTAGGCAATTACATACTCTGGACAAAATAAGGTTGGACTCCACGACCTCTGAGGTACCTCTGTCTCTAAAATCGTGAACATGCCCATTGGCTCCTTGCAAGGAGATCAAAAGACAACATCTGATTAAATCTTAGTCCCTAGGTCTGCTCCAAGATGAGCTGGTTGCTTTGGAGCTGGCCCTTGGTACATCTTGGGGGATGGGCTTCAGTGTCTGGAAGGGACTTCACTCTCTTGGGCTCTTAGGAAGAAGAACTCTTATCAGAGGAGACTCTGCTTCGTGTTAACTTACAAAAGGAGTCCATCAGGGATTCTTGATTTCTTTTGCCTTTTCCTACCTGCTTAACTTTTGTAAAGATCCTGAGGGCATAGGAGATTGGGGAGGGGAGGTCCTTCTCCCTAACACCAGAGCCATTAATGACTGACATGGGACAAAAGAACATGGAATTTCATATGGTCACCTCGGTCTACTTGGTTCCTTAATTGCCTGTTGCCTTTATTTTGCCCTTGTGAGCACAGGTAAGATACCAGAGACCCAAGAATGGATTTTCCTAGTACAAGGGGTGGCAATGGCCAAGGCAGTGATAGCATTTCCTAGAAAATCATATAGGTATTATATGTTCACACTCACATTTCCTCAGAGGGGAGTTCATACACAATGTCCCTCTTGAACCCTTGCTCCCAGTAAAGTGGTAGAGGTGGGTTGAGATTTCCCAGATAATATGATCCTAAATCTAGTCTTGTAATCAAAAAAGAGAACTTACTTGGGCAGCCCTAACTCCAAGTTCAAGAGTTCAGAGATCTACCCCTCTACACAAACAAGAGGAATTTTCCAAGGGAGAAAGAGGGTTGCCCCTGTTGCCCCAAAGTTGGAGGGCAAAGTCATGACATGGAAGGGTAAAGCCCCACTTGTTATAGTGACTTATTCCAACAATGTCTCAAGGAAAGGGAGTTGCCTACTTAATAGCACCAAAGCATCTTCTCCTTCTGGGGGTGTCCAAAACACAGGGTGACCCTATAAGTATGGGCAAACTCTTAAAACCTTGGGGGGAAATGCTGCTAATTATAGAGGGAAGAAAATAATATAAATTGTGTATGGGCTATGGAGAGCCCTCTGTGCATTTTCTACTTTTGCTTATGAGTCTTATGTTTTGTGCATGAGATATAAAAAAAAGGGGAGCTGTCCTATGCTTGATACTATTATTACCCAGACTGCTTGTACAGAGTTTGGGAGTCTTGTTACCAACATCTATGTAAACCTAGATGCAAGAAAACTACTGTTAATAAAGGTGCATAAATAGAAAAATCAGCCAAAACTACTTGAAACATCTTGTAAAAACTGTTAAGAAGTATCTGAAAACACGCAATTTCTGTTCTTTTAATAAGAGAAATAACAATGGGTTTTCGAAACTTACCTTCTTTCTATTGGCACCACAGAACGGCACTGTCCAGCTGTTGTTATCTGATAGCCCAGCAATCTTGTCCAATGTTGTCTTAAGCTGTTATCTTAATTATTGCCTTAACCAGTAAACTAATTATTCTCTTGATTAATGCTTTTTTTCATAAGCTATATTCAGAGATTTTTCCAGAGTAAGCTCAGAATGGGGACATAACAGGTCAACGACATTTAGAACTGTCACCAAGAAAAGGCATAGTATACGAGAGCCATGAAGTGGAGGTCCCCGGGTCAGGGCTTACAGATGTAATATCTAGCTGTCAGGCCTTGGGAAGGAAGAGAGCTTGTCATCCCTGATGTCTTGGTATCCATCTGGATACCACCTCAAGGACAGTGAGTAAAATGTGAACAGAAACGTCAATCTCATCACAGGCTTCTCTCTCCCAACATGTAGTAAAGAGGGTTATGTTGCCAAGGGTCGCCATTTCACTGATGCTTCCTTGGGGTGCCAGCAGGTAAGTTTCTAGGGTCCACTGTCATTTTCGGCATGATAGAATGCCTCCAATTTGGCAACTGGAATGGGAAAGCCAAACTGTTCTCTAAGGAAGCAGCAATGGCATCACTCTGCCCAGCAGTGAGCAATAATGTCCTTCCATGGGACTCCTGTGCCACTCAGCAGGGGGAGGGAAAGCTAAAGGACATGAAGAAATGCCAAATTGCCTTTTGGGAGATTAGGACTTTAGTTTGCTGCATACTAGAGATAAACCCAGCCACAAAGAAACTTTACCGCTGATTATTAATGACAAAGGGATGAAGGCAAACAGCAGGGTTCCCACCTTTCTACCTTTAATTCCAAAGCAGCCAATTTTGGTCTTCAGAAATAATTGATCTTTTTTTGTTCTCTTTTCTTTCAGAAAAACTTGTGTAAATGAACATTTCAGGCAGCAAAGCTGCAAGTTCTTGGTCTGGGTGGCTCTTTTATCAGGCCTGAGAAAGGCGCAAGGATCCAGGCCCCTGTCTGCATTCTAACCACAAGTGCCAACAGGTCTGTTCCTTCTCCCTTCTTAGGCATCCGGTCTCCCAGGATTCCAGTCTCAAAGAATCACATTTAATGTTCGGATCATTTATCCCCAGGTGAATCACCAGGTGTGAGTAATGGTCACCAGATATAATAAGTCTGAGGAGTCTATCTGTCACATCCTGGATGAACGCCAGGGGAAGACAGCAAACCACCTGACTGTGTGGGGCTGACAAAGAGGAGGAAGTCAGTCTTCACCACCTGCCCCTGCTTCCTCACACCATGACTACTACATTTCTTGGCTGCTGGCCCCTGGTACCTCCTGGTCACCTCCTCATGCTGCCAACACTCTGGCTAGCCACTGGCCTTCCCTCCTTCCCACTGCAATGCTGGACCCCACTCTGGTTCCCTCGACTCTCAGGGGAGAATTTTTACTTCCTCTTGCAGGAAACCAGGTCTGTTCACCATTTCCCAGACATCTCACCCATCTACTACTCAAGCACCAACTCCCTCTTCTGAGGGCCCACTCTCCATAGTCTTCCCTCAATAGCATGTAAGGCCCAGGAGAGTAGCAGCTGCCTTACTTGTGTGTTCTTGTACTACAAGGACGTAGTACGGAACCTGACCTAAATGGAGGGGCTTCGTAAAAGTTTTCATGGGTATATGTATGTATCCAACCACTTTTTGTCCATCTGACTGTATCTATCTATGTCCATCTCTCTACCTATCATCTATCTCTATACCTACCACCAATTTATTTCTATATAGCTATCACTTACCTATTTCTATACCTATCAGTCATCCATCTCTATACTATCATCTATCCTATATCTATTTCTATATCTTCCCGTGTAGCTATTTCTCTATCTAGCCATCAATCATTCATCTGTTTCCGCATCTATCACCTACTTATTTCTACATCTGTTTATCATTGATTTACTTCTATATGTATCATCTCTCTATCCCTCTGTCTTTCTATCTGCCTATGACTCCATACCAGCTTGCCTTAGAACATCAGAGGTTGCTCCTTTCTCAAAGAGTCCATCCCATTTCCCTCAGGGAAGAGTCTCCTACCTATTTTTTGGCTTCCTAAGTTGAGGGCCCTTCCTTCCTCCTCAGTGTCATCTTTCCACCTCCCATTTTTCTTTCACATGTTAGGATTTCCTGCTGCCAACTTAGCATCCTTGAGGTGTTTCCTCTATTCTTTCAAGGATTAATGGTAACCAGAAGTATAGAGAGTTGTTCTGGCTGAAGGGGAAAGGGTCTAGCCCTTCCACCCTCTTCTCCTCATAGAAGGTAATTGTTCTCAGCACTGGCAGAAACAGGTCTATTGCGGGAGAAACAGATAAGCCAGTTAGTGCTGAAAGCTATAGGTCTTTTTATTTGGAGAAAGGAATGAAAGAATGAAGGAGGAAGTAAGGAAGGATGGAAGGAAAGAAGGGAGGAAAGAAAGGAAGAAAGGGGAGGAGAAGGAAACATTTATTAAACACCTACCATGTGCCAGGTACCATGTTAAGCACTTTAGAAATAATATCTTTTGCTCTCACAACAACTCTGAGAAATAGGTGCCTTTATCTCCATTTAACAGCTGAGGAAACTGAGACAGTTCACTGACTTGCCCAGGGTCACACAGTCACTGTCAGAGGCTAGATTTTAACTTAGATCTTCCTGATTACAGGGTCAGCATCCTATATCCATGTACCACCTCACTGCCTAGACAAGGGATGGCTTCCGAGGTCCCTTCTAACTCTGATATTCTGGGAACATGGTGATTTCAGGACAGAGGGGACCAACATGGTGGATCACTGAGGCAGCATGGGGCAATGTAGAGAGCAATAAGTCGAAGTCAAATGACCAGAGTTCAAATCCTGCCTACAACAGTTACTATTTGTGTGATCTTGGGCAAATAACTTCCCTGGACCTAGTTTCCTCATCAATAAAATAAGAATGCATGATGAAATGACTCCTAAGATCCATTCCAGCTCTAATTCTATGGGACTGTGGTCCTATGGCTAGGGGACATGAACATCTAGAATGTCTTAGATGGAGAAAAGGAAGAACATAATAGCACTTCTAACCCAGTTCAGTGCCTGACTGTCTGGATTTTTTTCACCTTGACACCTCCCCCCTTACCCACCTTTTTTGTGTCATTTCCCCCATAAGAATCTAAGCTCTTTGAGGTCAGAGACTGTCTTTGCTTTTGTTTATATATATATATTCCTAGCTCTTGGCACAGTGCCTGGCACACAGAAAGTGATTAATAAATGCTTTATCTAATCTCATATCCTATGAGAGGACAAGGGAAGAGCAGGTAGGAAAGTAAGATTTCTTAGTGTTCAAGCAGAAAACTAAACCAGCCTTATGGCAAAGGAAGTGACCACTGTGTAATTTTAAACCTTAGGGACAAATTGGGAGCCCAAATAGGAAAGAATCTTCCTCTTTCTCAGGCTACGAGATCTGGCAAATGAAATGAGGCTCCTCTTTAGACCAAAAAAGAGAAAGAGTGGAATGAGGGTGGTGATGAGAATGGATGCCATGTTGTAGGAGAACCTACTGAAGGAACTGGGGAAGCTTATCTTGGGGAAGAGAAGACTAGTGTGGTTGGAACGAGGAAAGTGTAATCACTGTAATCAAATACTGATAAGCCTTCACCTAGAAAAGGGATGATAGTTGTTTTACTTGGCCACAAAAATGATCAATGGATGGGAGATGTCAAGAAGAAAATTTAGATGATGTCAGGAAGAATTTCCTATCCATCAGATCTGTTCCAAATAGCAATGAACTACTTTAGGAGGTGATGAGTACTGAATGTTGTCCCTCCCTCCCCATACTCTCTCCCTCAAACATCTTCAAACAAAGGCAGGATGCCCCTTGGTTAAGATTATAGGTAGGAAGGGAGGAAGGAAGGGAGGAAGGAAGGGAGGAGGAAGGGAGGAGGAAGGGAGGAGAAAGGGAGGAGGAAGGGAGGGACATGTGTGTGTTTGTCCTTGGTTGCTGAAGAAGAAGACCATGCCATCAGAGAAATGATGACACAACTTGCACTTGACTTTGTTTTGAGTGAGGGAGGGCTGCGCAGGTCACCAGCCTCACTTCTCCTCCAGAGCCATCTGAATTCAGAGACCAGATATTCATCAGAATGACTGGAGATGACACAGGATGAGGCAATTGGGGTTAAGTGACTTGCCCAAGGTCACACAGCTAGTGAGTGTCAAGTGTCTAAGGTGAGATTTGAACTCAGGTCCTCCTGACTCCTGCACTGCTGCTCTATCCATTGCACCCCCTAGCTGCCCCAAGGGAGGCAAGGAGGAAGGGAAGGAGGGAGGGAGAGGGGAAGGGTTGGACTAGGTTGCCATCAAATTCCCTGCCAACTCTGAGGTTCTGTGATCCTTTAATGGTGAAGAATCTGTATTGTCCAAATCCCTTCCCTCTTTTGCTAAAGTGAATTTTGTGCTACAATCCCCTGTGTGCTGGACTATCACAGACTAGGTGAGAGAGAATGTTTTTCTCTTTCTCTTTCACTTTAGGGTGTTATCAAAGCAGTAAAGGGTTTGCACTTAGATGTCATAGGTTCCAGCCCCAATTTCATCCCTAACTAGCTACATGAACTTGACCAGCCAGAAGTAGCCCTTTCTAGACCTCAGTTCCTCATCTTCAAAGTCACCAGTGATCTCTTTAGTTGTCCAAGTGAATAGCCTCTTCTTGATTTTCTTCCCTCTTGACTTCTCTCTACTTTTTGATACAGTTGATTACCTTCTCCTTCAGAAAATTTTCTTTCTCTCTGGGTTTTCATGATATTATACTGTCTTAAGTCTCATTCAGCACACAGTTCTCTTTTGTCTCCTTCCAGCATAGAACTCATAAAGGGATTGGCTTGACTGGAGTGGAGTCAGAGAGGAATCTAAAGTGAATTAATGATGGGGAATCTTGAACATTACACTTCCCAAGATCTGTCCTGGCTATTTCTTCTGCATGTAGATGTAATGGCTAGAGAGCCAAATATGCAGTCAAGAACTGAATTCAGAGCTTACCTCAGATGCTGTGTAACTTAGGATGATCAGTTAAGTTTTTCCAGCCTCAGTTTCCTCACCTGTAAAAGGGTGCTATTAAAAATAGGACATATATTGTGGAATTGTTGTGAAGCTCAACTGAGGTGATAATTTGTAAAGTATTTCACAAACCTTAAGTACTACATAAATGTTCATGGTTATTGTTATCAAGCAATGTCTTAAAGGCAGGCAGGAGGAAAAAAAAAACAAATGATCATCCTCAGTTTGGAAAACGACTCCACTTTACATCCCATCCCACTGAGTGGCAATGACCTACCACCTAACAAAGGCAGACAGCTGGACCCACAGTCCATCCGTGCCTAGACTTGTGACATCTCCACCCCACCTCCAAAGTCATAGCCACAATTCCTAAACACTGACTGGAGATAAGGCTCTAGTAATTAGAAATAACAAGAGCTCTTCCCAAATTGAAGGCTCACCCTCCGTAGGGGAGAGGATTGCTTGGCAGTGGTTAATGAGCAGGATGGAAATTGGGGCTGCTTGCCCAAACAGAGCCATGGTAATAAGTGAAAATATCACAGCTACAAAGGGCATTTCAATTAAAGCTGAGGCAGATTGAGATGGTCTAATTCTTTCCTCAACAGAAAAACCAAGAAGAGGAAGTGAATGTCTTAACTAGCATTATAGAGGGAAGGGAGGGATGGAGAGATACTAGTACCCTAGAACAGTGGAAAAAGCTCTGGATTTAGAGCCAGTGGGCTTCAGTTTACATCTGGACTCTGCCGCTTATTATCTGTGTGACCTTGAGCAAATCATTTCCCCTCTTTGGGTTTCAGCTTCCTTATCAGTGTAGTATCACCTCCCCCATCAAACTCATACTTGCAGGTTAGGTTCCCCCTTCAGGACAATCAGCTCATGTTCAAGGTCTATAGGTCTTTACTACTAAAAGTACAGTACCTGAACCCCACCCCCCCACCTCCCCACTAGGGCTTGCCTTGTCTCCAGTCAGCCAGAGGACACAATTAACTCAAAGCAAAGCAAAATAGTACAATTATATAGTGAGAAAACTAGCAACAAAGCATCCCTAAAAACCTTTTACACAGTCTCTCACAAATACAAATAACTTCAGTGAGAAGAGTGTGTGCAGACAGAGTTCACAAGTAGAGAAGCAATCACACAGTGATCCATGTGGTCATGCCTCTATTTGCTTAGTGATTATACGGTCGTAGATCTGCTTCCCCACCCTGCTACTGTTTATTGGTTTTGGTCACTCAGTCTCTGCTAGGCACCCGCTCCACCAATCATTGCCAAATTTTGCTCTGATACATTTTGTCTCAGTGCTGGACTGAAGTCACCACCACTGCAGCTAGCTTCAGACATTGTGTCCTAGGATATCACTGCACGCTTTTGGAGAGAAGCCTGGGACCACTAGAAGCTACAGCTCTGGGACTTTTAGGATCTCTCACCTCTAGGCACCAGATTCTCAGCTTCATTCATTAACTAGACTCCTCAGCTGGACTCACTGTCAGGATCAGAGCTTCACACAACCACATGTTCTGATGACCTTCCCAACTGTGGGCAAGGGGAAAGAAAGAGGACCCTTCCCTCTTTCCCCTTCTCTCTTCATCCCCTCAACCACTCACTTTGTGACACTGCAAGGAGCTCAGGAGAAGAGAGTAGAGTGCTCTCTCAAGAGCTCTCTGGTTGACTCATTGCTTGACTGGCTCTGTTGCCAGCAAGGTTGGCTCTTCCACCAAACCTTAGCCAAGTTAGCTCTTTTATATGCAAACAGATCATCCACAGTCTAGGAAGGAAATCCCTTTATATCTCATTTTCTCTGTTACCTGCCCCTTACATCTTGTAAATTCATTAGCTTGAGGGAAATTTAATTGATCTGGGCTCCCCTGGTCAATCCTACCTCATATCCATAAAATTAAGAGGTTGGATTGGATAACCTCTTAAAGCTCTAAATCTAAATACCTATGTAACAACAACATTTATATATAGTCCTTACTATGTGCCAGGCACTGTGCTAGAACCTTTACAAAGGTTAACTCATTTGATCCTGACAATAACCCTTGGAGAGCTGTACTAATATTATCCCCATTTTATAACTGTAGAAACTGAGGCAGAGAGAAGTTTAGTAACTTCCCTGGAGTCATAGCAAGTAACTGAGACAGTATTTGAATTCAAGGCTTCCTGACTCTACCACATCATCTAGCTGACCAAAAATGAATAATAATTTCATTTAAACAATGCTTTAAGGCTTACACATATCTTCTTATTGGATCCTTATAACAACCCTGTGAGATAGGTATTATATTATTATGTCCATTGGAGGTGGGAGGACCAGACTTGGGAATTCACTGCTTGTAGGCAACCCCCAGTGAGGAAATTCCCTCTACCAAAGTAAATTGGCATCTATTCAGCAACTTGTAGTCTTACAGGAGTACCTGGGAGCACTGGGAGGTCATATGGGCATTACAGGTGTCAGAGTCAGGGTTTAAATTCTGTTTCTGAGCCCAGTTCACCATCCACTATGTCACCTTGCCTCCCATTTCACTGATAAAGCTAAGGTCAATTATGGAAAGGAAGCTTTCTCTTCTCTCCCCAGACCACATCGAACAGGTATTTTCTTTTATCCCTGTTTCACATGAAAGGTGGCCCTTATCCTTTCCAAGGTAAAACCCTTCTATGTGCACAAGTATCTCATTCTGTCCCATCTTTCCAAGCAGAGTCTTCTCCATGATCCCTTCTCTCTCACGAATCTTTCATTTCCTTCCACAGGCTGCTTCCCTACCGATTTCAAGTATGCTCATGCCTCCTCAGCCTCAAAAAACTCATTCACTTAATCTGTATTCCTGTACGCAGCATCCTCTATCTCTCCCCCATTTCATGACTAAATTCCTTGAGAAGGCCATCTAAAACCAGTATCTACACTTTTCTTTCTTCATTCTTTTCTTAACTCTCTGCATGCTGACTTCCAACATCATCATTCAATCAAAAATTTTCTTTCCAAAGTCATTAATGATACATTAATTGTCAAATCTGTGACCTTTTCAATCCTCAATCACCATCTTCTCCTGGAAATTCTTTTCTCTAGGTTTTCATGACTTTGATCTCCTATTTTTCTTTCCACCTACCTGTATGACTCCTCAATCTCTTGAGCTACCTCTTTATCTAGGACTCAGTACTTCTTAAACTCATGGAGTTAGGACTCACAGTTTAAGAAGCACTGAAGGGGTCATGAGTGGAAAAAGTTTAAGAAGCCTTGATCTATCTAGGTCATGGTCACTACCTGTGGGTGCCCCACAAAGTTCTGTCTTTGTCCCTCTTCTCAGCCTAGGCTATTCTCCTTGATGATCTCATAGATTTGAATATTATATCCATGTAGATGATTCTTAGATCTATCTATCTAGCCCCTCAACTCTCTCCTGGTCTCCACCTCATATCTCCAACTGCCTATGGGAAATCCCAAACTGGATGTCCCATAGTCATCTTAAATTCAACATATCCATAGCAAAATTCATTATCTTTCCCTCAAAACTTCTTAACTTCCCTATTACTGTCGAGGGTACTGCTGTTTTCCTATGTTTGCAATCTAGGGGTCAATCTCAATTTTACTCATACCTGCCCCCCCACAAAAATCCGATCTGTTGCCAAATCCTGTCGGTCCTATACTCATAACATCTCTTGTCTTGTCTCTGACCCTGTCACCACCCTAGGCATGTCTATACCACCTCATGCCTGGATTATAAAAATACCATTCCGGTTAGTCTACCTACCTCAAGTCTCTCCCCTCTCCACTCACTCCATCCTCCACTCAGCTTACCAAAGAGATCTTTCAAAAATACAGGACTGACCGTGTCACTCCTTTCTCAATAAACTCTGGTGGCTCCTTATTACCTCCAGGAACAAATTAAAAATTGTAAAGCCCTTTACATCTTGAACTCATCCTCCCTTAAACCTTTCTCCCCTTCACTTACTCTATGTAAGATCCAGCAAGACTAGCCTCCATCCTATTCCTTGTCACTCCATCTCCTGACTGTCCTTTGGTTGTCCCTTATCTATAGCTGGAATGTTTCCCTTTCTCGCTTCTGCCTCCTGACTTCCTTCAAGACCCATCTCAAATTCTACCTTCTGAAAAGAGCCTCCCGCACCCCTCCCCCGAACTGCTAAGCATCTTCCCTCTGGGATTAGTTATCATTTACACTGTGTATGTCTTGTAAGTACATATTTGTTTGCAAATTATCTCCGCCATTAGACTGAGATCCTTGAGAGCAGGAACCATGTTTTTGCTTTCTTCTTTATGTGCTTATCATCATGTCTTATTAATAGTAGGTGCTTCATAAATGACTGCTGCTAATGATTTCTCCCACTTACTCTGCCTCTCATAGGTACAGTGCAGCACAGCCTTGGGGGCTCTTCCCGGTTCACATTCAGGTCCCCCAAATGCTGTCACTGCTACACACCCTCATAGCTGGTGGGATAACCTTGAGATGTTTAAAGGTTTGGTTTTTTCCTAGAGCTCAGAGCACCCACCAGTGTGCTTTCTTCAGGGATTATTAATTGATATTCGTTAGCCAAACAATCTAAATTAGCTATTAGAAATAGGATTTTTTAAGGTGTTATAGTAAGAAAACTATTCCCCCCAAATCAGGGACTCACTCTCCCACATACACAAAGTCTATGGAAAAGTGAACTCAAGGTTAGAGAAAGCACATGGATAACTCACAGCTGCTGGTTTCTGGATGTCCTTTTCTTCCCCTCGTGGTGTTCCCCTTAGGTATAGTTCAACTTTTCACTGACTCCCTGTAGATGCCTGATAATGATTTTCTTCTGGGTGGTGAGTTTGTCTTTGGCGCTCAGGACAGACTCTGCCTTCATTTATTCTGGTGCCGAGAGGCTCTCCAAAGTATGAATCCTTGGACCCTTAGAATTTTACCAGGTCATCCTTGGTCAAGGATGAAAAAGAAGAGACAGAGACTCTTCTAGTCTCCTCTCTTCTGATTCGGGGGTGATTCTCTCATAAATGACTGACTAGCACCACTGTCTCCTCTTGGCCCCCCAGAGTTCTGAACTGACTTGCCCGAAACTTACAGGGCTTAAGTGAGTCTCTTTAACCAGTCTCCTCAACAAGTATTCTCTATTTATCATCATTTTACTTCATCCAATAGCCCAACTCAGCTAACTAGGTTATTGCTACTTGACTTACTGCCTATGGTTGAATAATAGATGCAATAAGTGTTTTCACCTGATAAAGGTATCAGGGCAAGGTGTAGTGTCTTGTTAGCTACTTCAATTGGAGCAGAAGTGATAGGTTAATTAAAACACCTTCACTGCCTTCATAATAAAATTACTACTAGCAATTTAGACAAAGCACAAAAGTAGCATTGTCTCTTTGGCAGTCTCTTTAGAATGTCTTCCAAGGTTTTTCCCCTTCCTCTTCTCCTAATCTATCTTGGGGGTGGGGAGAAGTGCCTTAATTTATAAAATCATAGAATTCGAGTTGCAAGAGACCATACAGCTCATCTGATCCAACCTGCTCCTTTTGCAGATGAGGAAAGTAAGGACCAGAGGAGCTAAGTGACTTTTCCAAGGTGAAATAGCTAGTGTCTGGTACAGGATTTAAAGTCAGTGCTCTATCCACTCGGCCCGTGATGAAATCATTGAGTCCTCTAAAAGAGGAAAGACAGGTTATCCTCTCCTAAGATAAGCCCTACACACTAATGCAGTTAAGTCCCTGCTGTTTAAAAGAGTAATCCTATTATGCAGATGGATTTAATGTCTTGGTGTTCTAGAGGAATGTTAACAAAGATGTTCTCCACCCGATGAGACCACTAGAGCTGCCTCAGAAATCTAATATATTCCAGGCAATAGCCTTTCATAGGCTAATGCAGCAAACATGGTATCCAGAGAATGGCACTTTAAGAGTCTTTCACTAGATGTCCTTGAAAGGATGCCCAGTTCAATCTGAAAGCCAACAGCCTTTGTGGGATGGAACCCACCTTTAATCCGATTTCCTTCATTTTACTACCATCTGCTGATATATTCTGGCACTGCAACACTCCGACTAGGTGGCAGCTAAGCTAGGTTGATAAAGACTGAAATGGTCATTCCAGTTCTTCAATCAAACAATCAGCTGACAATTACCCCCCATCTATCCATCAGCCAGCGTTTAACAAGTGCCTCTTATGATCTAGGAACCGAAGACAAAAAATGAGAAAAGTCTGTGTCTTCAAAGAGCTTATATTTTACCGGGAGACTCTATAAAGATTTAAAAATCTTTTTGATACAAATTTGTGATTCCTTTAGAATACAAGTTCGTTGAGAGCCGGGGTTGTTTCATCTTTTGTCCTTTGAACCTCATCATGCCCTGAAACTGTTCTCTCCAAAGTGACTGGTGATCTCCCTGTTACCAAATGTCAAACTTTATTCTCCTTGACTCTGTGCAGCCTTGGATCGATCATTGATCACTCTCTCCTCCCTGATACACTCTTTTATTTAGGTTTTTAGAACACCATCCTCTCCTTCCCCTGCCACCTTCTCTGTTACTGTAAAAGGAAACACCATCCTCCTGGTCCCTCTGTGTCACAACCTAGGAATTGTCTTTGTCACTATCTCTCACCACCCCTCCCCGCCATATCCAAGCTGTCATCAAGGTCTGCTGATTTGTAACATCTCCCAAATACACCCCCTTCTCTCCCCTTACACAGCTCCTGCCCCAGTGAAGGCCCTCATCACAGCACACCTGGATTATTGCAATAGCCTGCTAGTGGGTCAGCCAGCCTCGCGTCTCCCCCAGCTATCAAAGTGATTTTCCTAACGTGTAGATCTGACCCTCCTCAATAAACTCCACTGTCACCTGCAGAATCAAATACAAAATGCTCTGTTTATCATTAAAAGTGCCCTTTCCTGCCTGTCCAGTCTTCTGACACTTGACTCCCCCTCTTCGAGCTGGTGACACCGGCCTCCTGGCTGTTTCACAAACAAGACCCTCCACCTCTGAGCTCTGGCCGTTCTCTCTGGCCACTTCCATTGTCCCCTGTGCCTGGAACATTTCTGACTATGGTGCTCTCTGGCTTCTTCTAAGTCCCAACCAAAAGGCCACCTCCTGCAGGAAGGCTTCCCACAACCCTCTTGATCTCAGGGCTTTCTCTTTGTGATTATTTCCCATTTATCCCGTCTATAGCTTGCTTGTAGGTACTTGTCTGCATGTTGCTTCTCCCATGAGGTTGGTTATAAGTTCCTTGAGGGCAGAAAATGTCTTGTGCCTCATTTTGTATCCCCAGAACATAGCAACAGTGCCTAGCACGCAGTAGGCCCTTAATAAATGATGATTGGTTGGTTTTTATCCCCACTGTCTGATAAAGCGCCCAGCATGTTTTAGATGCTTCATAAATACTTGTCGATTGATTTTATTCATATAGGGAATGCTCTCTCAGTGATGAAATTCTTTCTACCAATGCAGACAAGGACATTTTCTGCCCCTTAGAAAATTGACTGGGGGCACTGAGACATTAAATGACTTGTTCAGGTTTACACAATCAGTATGTGTCAAAGGCAGGATTTGAATCAGGTATTCCTGGCCCCCAAACCACCTGGTCACATTGCCTCTCATACAAAATAAATTTTAAGGGAATTAAAACAGATTTGCTGTAGTAGGTAGCTTTGAAGGAAATGGGATTCTAAGAGGAGTTGAGGAGAGAGAACACTCCAGAACTGAGCGAAGACCTAGAGGTTAGCTACAGAAAGTCATGAGTGAAACACAGCAAGAAAACCCTTTTGAAAGAAAACATTCTTGTAATATAACAATGGGAGCCATTGCTTTCTCTTTTGGACCCTGAAGAACCCAGATGGATGATGCCATATGGGCTAAGATAAATCTGACCAGATCTATGGGAGGCAATATATAGATGGTAGTAATGGAAAAGGCTAGAATATGAGCTTGTGGGAGAACCAGTCAAAAAAGAGTCCCCTAGGGCAGCAGCAAAGTACTTTAGGAAACCCCAGAAATCTTTCTTATTGCCTTGGGCATTGTTGAAATCAGAATTTCCCAAACCTATAGGAGGTCAGAGGAAAACAGTGGAAATCACACTGACCAGGAGACCAGAACACCTAGTTTCTAGACTCATCTCTGCCACTAATGATCTAAGTGATGTTGGAAGAGACACTTTCTTCTCTAGTTCTCAGTTTCCTCCTTTGTAAAATTGGGGGGTCCTAATCTCTCATTCAAGAGTCCTTCCCCTCTAACTTTTGTTCTTTGGGCCAAATTTCCCTGTATTACTTCAGCTGATCTATTGCATGATTGGAAGTTGCTTCAGCATCCTTGTAGCCCTTCTCAGGATTTTCTCTCATTTATCAAAGTCCTTCCTAAATTATATGTATATACTGGAATTTTTGTTTGTTTTGTCCCTAGGGAACAATACCCCAGGTTTCTTCTGTATAGTGGAAAGATTTCAGATTTTAGGTTTGTAAGACCTGGGTTCAAATCTTGATTCTACCATATACTACCTGTATGACTTTGCACATGTGCCTTAATCCCTCTGGGCTTCAGCATCCTCATATAGAAAAGGAAGGACAGCTAAGTAGTGCAGTGGATAGAGCACCAGTGCAGGAGTTCAAATCTCATCTCAGACACTTGACACTCACTATCTGTGTGACTTTGAGTAAGTCACTTAACCCCAATTGCCTCATCCTGGGTCATCTCCAGTCATCCTGATGAATATCTGGTCACTGGATTCAGATGGTTCTGGAGGAGAAGTGAGGCTGGTGACCTGCACAGCCCTCCCTCACTCAAAACAAAGTCAACTGCAATTCATGTCATCATTTCTCTGATGGCATGGTCTTCTTCAGCAACAAAAGACGAACACACACATAGAAAAGGAAAATCACAATGGAAAAGGCACTCAACTGGAAATTCTGTGCCCTGAGTTCAAAACCAACCCATTTCCATCTTGGACAAACCATTTCTCCTCTTTGGCTTCATTTTCCTGATGTGTGGAAAATGAGGAAGTTGGACTGTGTAACCTCTAAAGTTCTTTCCAGCTCCTAAATGTAAGATTCAATGTTTCCCCCAGTTCTGGGGAACTTAAGCAGGTATGGGTTCTGATCTGCGTTCTCCGGTTGCCATCTAGTGGTTAATCTCCAGAATTATGGAGACCCATTACACTTGCTAAGAGATACTTGGCAGATGCACATACCATACACCCACACCCACCGCATGTGTGTGTTGGGGGGGGGGGGGCGTGCATACGCCTATACATGTTGTTATTCGTCCCTTTGTTTTCAAAGAGAAACAAAGACATCATGGGGTGGTCTTGACTTGCTCCTGAGTTGGATTTAAGTGAGGCAGAGCTGCCCAAAGTCATCAGTCACTTTCTCTTCCAGTCATTGAAGTCCAGGGCAAATGCAGAAGTCAGGAAAACTAATGATGGTCCAGGATGCTGTGGATGACCCTGGTGTCTTCAATGACTGACCGAGCTCTAAGAGCTCCACAGCGCCTGCTTCAGTCACCTTCATGGCCACTGGAACAAATGGTTCTCATCTGTCCAAGTCTTCACATGGGGTAGACATCCCCTTGATTCACTGATGGGTCTGAGACCTGGTGGTTACCATCAACCTGGTTTATCCTATCTGCCCAGATGGTTTGCTAGGATGTGGCCGCTGCTCATGTTACAGCTCCTTGGAGCCACAGGTGAGAGTTGGGTGAAGGCGGACACCAAAGATGTGTCTACCAAAGTAGCCCTGAGCACTTGGCAAGCCCTCTCATCAGAGGTGCTGGTCCTGTCTGGACATACACACACACACACACACACACACACTCACACACACACATATACAGATATATATATAATATATATATGAATATATGAACAAGATTATGGAATTTACAGGAACAGAAATGATGCTAACAATCCTCCTTCCTTGGTTTTCATATGACACTTGGAACTTTTCAAAATGTTTCTGCATCTGTTTTCGCCACCATAACCCTGTAAAGTGATTAGAGTTAATATAATCTTCCTTTGGCAAAAGGTGAAATTGACATCCATCAATAAGAGAAATGACTTGCCCAAAGTGGCACGGCTCTCTGGTGGAAGAGAGAAGACTGGAAATGAAACCTCCTGCCTCCCAACCTTTGTCCCCTTTTCACTAGAGTATTGCCAGTCAAATCAGAAAAAAGAGAAAAGCCATCACTTCATATATAGCCCTTTAAAATGTATAGTATAAGCGCTGAGCCCAATTGTCTGATTATGATATACGTTCTATTGGATCGACTGTATCCATTTTTAAATGAAGGAGAATTAAAATGTATTTCCTTTTAAATTTCTTGTGAAATTCTTCAATAGTCCCCCATTTCTATTGATGACACCACCCAGTTACCCAAAGTTAAGACCTCATTTATTCTTGGCTCTTCCTCCTCTCCCCTCCACATCCAATCTCTTACTAAGTCCTCTCAATTCCATCTCTGAGCACTCTCCCTAAGCCATCCCTCCCTTTCAGCTCTCACACAGCCACCACTAGTTCCAGCTCCTCTCACCTCTAGCCTGGACCACTGATGTAGCCTTCTAACTAGCCTGTCTACTTCTAGTCTGTCCCTCCCTTCTCCAACCCATCCTCCACATAGTTGTCAAAGCACTTTTGTAGTTCACAGGCTTGGCCATGCTACTCCCTACTCAAAAATTTTCAGAGGCTCCTTATTTGCCTACCAGATAAAATACAAACTCCTTAGTCTGTCATTCAATGCCTTGCATTTTGGGGTTCTACCCAATCTTGCTAGTCTTCTGTCATAGAGCTCCTTGTCATGCATTCTATTTATTTTTCTGATTGGGTCTTTAAGTGAGGCAGTTATGCATCATCGTTTTTTAAGGAGCTTTCTCCTGGTGAGGAATTTCCCCTACCAGTGCATATTGGCATCTTTTTTGCAATTTATAGACTTAAAGAGATTCCTGGGAGCACTGGGGTTTAGTGAATTACCTAAGGTCACCTATCTAGGAGATTCAGAGATGGGACTTGATCTCCATTCAGAGGACAGCTCCTTATTGCAATATACCATACTATCTGTCTCATGTACTGTACACACATTGACGGGAGCTCACAGCTAGAGTTTAGGAGGATAGTTACCCATAAGGTTACCCCCTATAACTCTTGGAATAGTAACAGACATCTCTCTGGAGACCCAACTGATGAGCTGGATAAGTGGATCCTGAGGGGAGTGTTACATGGATATGACTCTTGCCCACTACTAGATTGCAATATCTGTGAGCCAGGAAGGATGTCCTTTTGTCGTTCTGTCTCTCCAACACCTAATATGGTTTCCTGGATAGATTTATAAATAATGGTTCAAATGTTGGGTTTAATGACTAGAATTCATTACATTACACTGGGAATTTGTTAAAACCAGGGAGTTTTTTATAATTACAATTTCATAATATTGTAATGCATGATGAATGATAAAGCACTCATTAATCACTTACTATATGCTAGTCATAGAAGCAAATGAGATAGTCTCCATCCTCAAGGACCTTTGTTCTAAATTAACATAGTAAATGCTTGAAAAATACTTTGCCATTCCTCCCTCCCTCCCTTCTTCCTTCCTTCCTTCCTTCCTTCCTTCCTTCCTTCCTTCCTTCCTTCCTTCCTTCCTTCCTTCCTTCCTTCCTCCCTTCCTTCCTTCCTCCCTTCCTTCCTCCCTTCCTTCCTTCCTTCCTTCCTTCCTTCCTTCCTTCCTTCCTTCCTTCCTCCCTTCCTTCCTTCCTCCCTTCCTTCCTCCCTTCCTTCCTTCCTTCCTTCCTTCCTTCCTTCCCTTCTTCCTTCCTTCCTTCTTTCCTTCCTTCTTCTTTCTCTTCATCTCTCCCCTTTGTTGGGGAGAGAAAAAAAGAGTTGATGTCTAAAAAAAGAAATAGCTGTCTAGTTATTAATGTTGTAGCTCTTGGCATGAGGAGGAGGCAATAAATAGTAGGCGCTAGAAGACAGCTGGATTTCTAATTTGTTACTCTAAGGGTTGAAGGAGCTGAGATTCCCACCCAGGCTGCTTCTCTCCCTCTGCCGATGCCTTGCCTGCCTAGGCTCACTCTGCACCACTCACACTCATTCTCTTTTCCACTAGTAAGAGTGGAAATGTCTCTGCTAGTTTTACAGACAGATCAAGTCAGCGAGAGAGACTTTCTCCTTGTCCCTGTCATTCATTTGCCCTTTACCTTGAAAGGATGCCCCTAGGCAGGTATCCATGATTTGCCCTCCTGAGAAAACCTCTAGAACCCTGTACTAGGTAATCCCCAAGTCCTATGAGAGATGGGAGTGGAAGGACAGAGAAGCAAACAAATCTACAAAATTCCTCTTGTCTCTTTATTTTTCCCTATGAATCCTGTCATTATTTTATCTAATTCGACGAAGCAGTCCATTAGTATTTTGGTTAGTATTGCATTGAATTAATATGCTACTTGGGAAATATCGGCATTTTTACTACATTGAGTTAACCTAATGCTTATGCAGACCTTACCTTTCATCATTTACATGTATCTATTCACTTTTCTTTAGATTCTTCATGTTTGTGGTTTTTATCTCCCAGTAGTAGTAGTAGGAATCTTCCATTCCTTTGCTATGCCATGATTTGCAGGGAATATCTCTCCACTGGTTGATTTCTCCTTAATGATTTCTGTCAAAAGGATATTGTATTTCAATGCAATTGTTTTCCTCTGTGGTTCTGCGTGTTTTATTTTGTATACTTAACATTATTCTGAGAAGGAATCCACAGGCTTCACCAAGTGGCCAAAGGGTCCAGAACCCCCCAAAATCTAAGAACTCCTATTTTAGAGAAAGATCTCCAGCATTAGTGGATGGATTCTCTGTGGAAGAACATGAATAAAAATTGCACAGGATCAGACAGTTTCTATATTACCAATAGAGGCAAGGCATAGATTAATGACAACACAGACTGATGAAAGAATTGCTGTTGTTGAGTTCATTCATGTCCAATTCTTCATGACCCCATTTGGGGTTTTCTTGGCAGAGATACTTGAGTGGTTTGCCATTTCCTTCTCCAGATCATTTTATAGGTGAGGAAACTGAGGCAAACAGGGTTATGACTTGCCCAGAGTCACACAGCTACTAAGAGTCTGATGACACATTTGAATTCATGAAGCCTTGCATTCTATCCCCTTTACCACCTAGTTGTCCAATGAAATATTAAATATAGTTTATTATAATGCTAGGTATTTTATTCCGGGTATAAATTTTACACACTTATAATTTTTAGAAAATATGTCTCTATCCTATTTCTCAGTATTTTGCCCAATAGTTTTGTCTATTTTGTCCAATAATATTGGACAAAAATTTTCTCTTTCAGTTTTATCTTGTCAGATTTGGTAATGAGAACCCATATTTTCCCCACAGAAAAGAACTGGGTAGTTTACCATCTTCCTTTAGGTAGCACACCATCTTCCTCTATATCTAGACAGATAGAGCACATAGGTTGGAAAGAAGAAGACCTGTGTCTAAATACTTCAGCATTTAATTAACCCAGAGTGACTCTAGGCAAGTAACCCTTCTCACCCTGTTTCATTGTATATTAAATGGAGATAATAATAGCACCTACCTTATAGGCTTGTTATGAAATTTAAATGAAATAATATGTGTAAAGGACTTTGCAAACATTCAAGCACTATATGTCTGTGTATATATATATATATACACACATACATACATATAGATATACACATACATATATATACACATACATACACATATATATATATAAAATCTGATCATGGTTCCTTTTTGGAGGGTAGCATGTTAATAACCTCTATTCCTGTTTGTGTCTGGGCATTTTTAATTTCTTTTAGCTTTCCATTTATGCAAGAGGACAGAACAAAGCAGATATAGGAGTTTGGATGAATCCCCTAATTCCCCTTTGCTCTATGTCCCACAGCTATGATAATTGGTCACTGCTTGGATGGTGAAGAAGACTGAATCTGAAGGGCAAAGGGAGATGCTGAGAATTTGGGGCTATTTCTTTAAAACTGGGCACTTCAAGGAGGACCATGTGGCTTCCCAAGAAGCATGGAAGCAGCTGGTAGCTCCCATGGGTGCTGCTACTACGGGTAGTCTATGCTGGTAGCAATGGTGTCCAACCTTAGAAAGCCCTTGGAGTGGAAATGAGGGAAAGATGCTGCATAGCCAAGATCTTGGGGTGAAGGAAATACCAAGGTGTTGCAATCAGTCAAGTATTTATTAAGCACCTCCTATGTGCTAGGGACCATAAATTAAGCCTTGAGACTAAAAAGTCAAAGAATGAAGTAAACCATATTTGCAGGAAGATTACATTCTAATAAGTATATGCAGAATTAATGGTGAAAAGATGCCACCCTATCTTGGCAACCTCGTATTTATTTTTCTCCATTCCTTTTCTCACTACCCTAGTATAAGTCCTCACTACCACCTACTGGATTTTTGCAATCTCCTCCTTGCATATTTTCTGTCCTCTTTTCTCAGCCTTCAGAACATCTTTCACATTACTGGCAAACATCATCCTTACAAGCAAGTAGGGTCATGTTGTTCCTTGGCTTTAAACCCTTCAGGGTTTCCTTTTAATGAAATTGAAACTCCTTAGCCTGATGTTCAAGGTCCCTACAGTGTGGTGGTCTTCTGCATTATCTTTCATATCTTTCTTTTCTTATCTTCTATCATACTATGTCCCTCCATTCGTTCTCCACATTTATTCATTCCTATTGCCTATAAAGAGAATAAAGTATTTCTCATCCTTAAAATAAAACCTTCACTAGGTCCTACCATCCCTGAAAACTGTCATTCTATATTTCTCCTCCTTTTCCAAGTCAAAGTCTTTGAAAAATCTGCCTGCATTCACTACCTTCCATTCCTCTTTTCTCACTTTATCACTCAACTGACCATATTCACTCCAATGTATCATCCAGCTCTTCATCGTCACATCTAATAATCTATTATTAATCTCCACCCTTCTCAATTTCTCTGAAATGTTTGACACTCTTGGCCACTCTCTCATCCTGCATGCTCCCTTCTCCTTGGGTTTTGATGATCTGGCTTTCTCTTCTACCTTGTCTGACCAGACCTGTCTCCTTTTATGTGGTCTTTGTCTTTGAAGTGTATACCCAAGCTTCTCTTAGGGGGCTGCTCAGTTCCCATGGGTTCAGTTATTATCTCTCTGCAGACAACTCCCAGATCTCTAGCTCTAAACCTGATCACTCATCACCATTTGCCTTTGTATTGTCTCCCATACCTCTCCCTTCTCACCTCCACCTATTTTCCTTCAAGACTCAGCTGTAGCACCACCTTCCCTAGATGAAGCTTGTCCTCATCAACTCAGCTGCTAGGCCCCCATTCCAATACATCACATCCTCCTAACATATGTTAGGTGGATATATATCACCAATTAGAATGTAAACTCCTTGAAGATAAGGACAGTTGGAGAGGAGCCAAGATGGCGGAGTAGAAAGATTCACATATGCTAGCTCTGAACCCACAACCCATAAATTTCCTGTAAAAAGAACTCCCCACAAATTCTGGAGCAGTGGAAGCTGCACAGCAATGGAGTGGAAGAGATTTCCATTCCAGAGAGCCCCGAAAAACTGGCACCAAAGGTCGCTCGGGCACCAGAAGTGGAGCAGAGCCTAGCCCTGTCTTGGCCATGTGGCACTGAGAGGAGCAGATCCAAGCAAGCTTCAGGGACGGAACCTCCAGCATCTGTGAAGGTCCCTCCACTCATAGGTGCTACAGGTCAGTGAGAGAGACGTCTGGGCTGGCCGAGAGGGGAGCGGGGTGTCTCCATAACTCAGACCCCTTCGGAAGGCAGCGGCAGAGGCAGTGGCAGCCAGGAGCTCCCGGAGCAGACAGGACCTCAGATCCATTACTGAAGGTCTCCACATAAATCCCCTGAGGGAACTGAGCCTGGGAGGCGGCCCTGCCCCCACCCAAGCACCAGAACTTCAGCTCACATTGAATAGCAGCCTCGCCTGCTGCTGAAAGCCCTGAAGCTGAGGAGCAGCATTTGAATCTCAGACCCCAAGCACTACCTGGGTGGATCTAGGCAGGGATGGAGAGGAATCTCAGAAGTCAAGTAACTGGCTGGGAAAATGCCCAGAAAAGGGAAAAAAATAAGACCATGGAAGGCTACTTTCTTGGTGAACAGATGTTTCCCCCCTTTCATTTCTGATGAGGAAGAACAATGCTTACCATCAGGGAAAGACATAGAAGTCAAGGCCTCTGTACCCCAAACATCCAAAATAGATATCCAATGGGCTCAGGCCATGGAAGAGCTCAGAAAGGATTTTGAAAATCAAGTTAGGTGGAGGAAAAACTGGGAAGGGAAATGAGAGAGATGCAAGAAAAGCATGAAAAATGGGTCAATACCTTGCTAAAGGAGACCCCAAAAAATGCTGAAGAAAATAACACCTTGAAAAATAGGCTCACTCAATTGGCAAAAGAGGTTCAAAAAGCCAATGAGGAGAAAAATGCTTTCAAAAGCAGAATTAGCCAAATGGAAAAAGAGGTTCAAAAGCTCACTGAAGAAAATAGTTCTCTCAAAATTAGAATGGAACAGATGGAGGCTAATGACTTTCTGAGAAACCAAGAAATCACAAAACAAAACCAAAAGAATGAAAAACTGGAAGAGAATGTGAAATATCTCATGGGAAAAACAACTGACCTGGAAAATAGATCCAGGAGAGACAATTTAAAAATTATGGGACTACCTGAAAGCCATGATCAAAAAAAGAGCCTAGACATCATCTTGCATGAAATTATCAAGGAAAACTGCCCTGAGATTCTAGAACCAGAGGGCAAAATGAGTATTGAAGGAATCCATCAATCACTGCCTGAAAGAGATCCAAAAAGAGAAACTCCTAGGAACATTGTGGCCAAATTCCAGAATTCCCAGGTCAAGGAAAATATATTGCAAGCAGCTAGAAAGAAACAATTCCAGTATTGTGGAAATATAACCAGGATAACGCAAGATCTAGCAGCTTCTACATTAAGGGATCAAAGGGCATGGAATAGGATATTCCAGAAGGCAAAGGAACTAGGACTCAAACCAAGAATCACCTACCCAGCTAAACTGAGTATAATACTTCAGGGGAAAATATGGTCTTTCAATGAAATAGAGGACTTTCAAGCATTCTTGATGAAAAGACCAGAGCTGAAAAAAAAATTTGACTTTCAAACACAAGAATGAGAAGATGCATGAAAAAGTAAACAGCAAAGAGAAGTCATAAGGGACTTACCAAAGGTGAACTGTTTACATTCCTACATGGAAAGACAATATTTGTAACTCTTAAAACTTTTCAGTATCTGGCTAGTTGGTGGGACCACACACACATATACACACATACATGTACATGCATGCATGCACACACACATACACACATGCATGCACATACAGAGACAGAGAGCACAGAGTATATTGAATAGGATGGGACCATATCTTAAAAGAAATTAAGGTAAATGGTGAGAGAGAAATGTAGTGGGAGGAGAGAGGGTGAAATGAAATGGGGTAAATTATCTCTCATTCAAGAGGCAGACAGGAGACTTTTTAGTGGAGGGAAAAAGAGGAGAGCTGAGAAAAAAAAACATGAAGTTTACCCTCATCACATTCGACTAAAGGAAGGAATAAAATGCACACTCATTTTGGCATGAAAATCTATCTTACAATACAGGAAAGTGGGGGAGAAGGAGATAAGCAGGGTGGGGGGGATGATGGAATTGAGGGCAATGGGAGGAGGGAGCAATTTGAAGTCAGCACTCAGGGAGGGACAGGATCAAAAGACAGAATAGAAACAATGGGGGGCAGGATAGGATGGAGGGAAATATAGTTAGTCTTACATAACACGACTATTATGGAAGTCATTTGCAAAACTACACAGATATGGCCTATACTGAATTGCTTGCTTCCTAAAGGGAATGGGTGGGGAGGGAGGGATGGGGAGAATTTGGAACTCAAAGTTTTAGGAACAACTGTCAAGTATTGTTCTTGCTACTAGGAAATAAGAAATACAGTTAATGGGGAAGAGAAAGTCATCTAGCCCTACAGGACAAAAGAGAAGATGGGGACAAGGGAAGGGAGGGATGATAGAAGAGAGGGCAGATTGGTGACAGGGAAAATTAGAATGCTTGGTGTATTGGGGTGGGGGGAGGGGACAAATGGGGAGAAAATTTGGAACCCAAAATCTTTGTGAAAATGAATGCAAAAGTTAAATGAATAAATTTATATTAAAAAGAAAGAAGATAAGGACAGTTTAGCTTTGTCTTTGCATCATACACACCTGGAATATACTAGGCATTTTATCTATGCTTGTTGATTAATAAATGCCCCCCTAAAGTAGAATGGAAACTCCTTGAAGACAGGGGTGTTTGACTTTTATCCTTATATTTTCAGCCCCTAGCAGATTGGCTGGAACATAGTAAATGCTTAATAGATGTTTGTTAACCAACAAGATGTTTGAGTGGTTGAACTCAAATGTTGACTCTTCCAGGATGACTCATCAGTAAAGACTCTTCTCCACTTGGACCTTATATAACACTTTCCTTAGATTTTTTTCTGATGCACTTATGCCTCATTTTATATTACTGCCACCTATATCATAGCTCCCTATCCCACCATAAGCCCCACGAGCAGAGGGACTATGTGAGATTTAATGTTTGCATCTTAGCACTGGGCCTTGTGGACAATGGATACTTAATGGTTATTGGATTGGATGTTGGGGAAATCTTGAAAATCACTGAACTCCTATATACAGAGAAGCTGGGTCAGCGTATTAGCATTACTGTGGCTCCAAGTCCCCACTGCTCATATGGCCTATGGAGGCTCAGGGCAGTTGGCACCTCATGGAAACTAAGCCTATGAGTTCAGTTGTCCATAGGAGAGCTGTTTGTCTAACTAGGGCTCATTTTCTACCCTAGGATGTAGAGGCAGTTGGGATGTCCATTAAATCGTCTTCAATCTCAGCCAAACAAGTTGCTCAGTCAATCCACCTTTTCTTGTATCTTTCAATTACAGAAAATTGCATCAGGAACATTAAATGTAAAACATCTCATGCACCAAAACTCATCATTACAGTCTTTCCAAACCAATGACTTAACCCAAGGAAGAAAGATCTACCCCAGCCTCCAACTACCCTTCACCATGTTACCAATGAAAAATGGCATTTTTATGTTATCCAGTCAGTGTGGTATAGTGTCTGGGGAGCTGTTCCCAAATCCACAGGTCCTGAGTTCTAGACCTCCTTCTGATATCTATCAGCAGAGTGACTCTATTATTATTTAATTTCTCTGTGTTCTAGGCAGCTCGCTAAGATCCAAGTTCTGACCTTGTCTGTTGCTTGGACTCTTTTGGCAGCTATTACCTCCTCCTCCAAATAATGTTTTAAAATACATAAACTAAAACACATAGGATTTCAAAGGAAATAAATTTGAGGTAGAAAGTTATATATAAATATAAAATAGCATATCTACATTATATAGCATAGATTGTATATGTTATATAACATATAGGTCAGTCATATACCACATATTGTTACCTATTAAATTATACATAATTAATATTATACAATATATTCAAATTATAGCAATTATTATATACTATATTATTTCTGATTAATACAATCTAGTATATTAGTTATGCTATATAATTTGTTAATAAAATATATCATGTTATAGTCCAATATTCTATAACCATATCTAATTGATGAACTCTGGGTTAAGAACTTCTGCATTTGACTGTAACTGCCAAGGAAGGTGCTGACTTGCCTTGGTAGAGAGGGAGTCACCTCACATGGGATTTTCTCTGTACCAATGAAATCACATATCTAGTCCTACTCATATGGTACATTGTTTCCCTATTGTCAACAGCTGTATATCACACCCCCTTCTCCCATTTTATAGATAGATGAAGACCATAGTATCAGAATCTCAGAAATGAGTTTTTAGTTTTTCTTACAATGTTGCAAAGGAATGCATAAAGGGATGGAAATATTAGCCAGCACAAGGCTATTTCAGCATGTCGGCATGTCTCTAATCCTTCTCTTACAAAGCAGTTTCAGGCCATCCCTCGGCAGATCTGAAAAAGACACTACATTTCATATCCATCTGTATCTCAGTTCTGTGTCTTATTTCCTGTGGGACCATGATTAAGTTAGCTCATCCTTTTGGGTCTCTTGGACTAGATGACCTTTAAGTTCCTTCTCAGCCTTAAATGCATCCTTCCTGACTCCTAAAGCCACATGGGAGGTCTGCTCCTTGTTCTATTGGGGTTTCTTTCCACGTGAAATGAGAGAGGGCTTCTTCACATCATGACACTGATGAAGACTGCATGCTCTCATACAAATCTTTATTGGACCTTATGGATTGTCCTGAAGCTGTGTCCTCACACAAAAATGGCTTTGCAGTAGCTACCAGCAGATTTGAACTCCCCTAACCCTCCTTTACTCCAACAGGCTGCTGACAATGGATTGTTGAAGTACACATCAGGAAACATAACCCCATCCCTTTCCTTTTTCCAGATCTTGACAAATGTAGCTTCAGATGTCCTAGCTGGAACCGTAGAGGGCTCAGGAAGGTGAGGTGTGTGCCCTTTGATTTAATTTCCCCATTAGAATCCTGTTTAAAGCTTTTATCAATCTCTGAGGGTTTCAGTTGTATCAGGTCCAATGTTCAATGTCTGATCATTCTATTTAGAGAAAGAGGATTCCATGAAGAGGGTGCCCTGGCACATGTGGAAGAGACTGTGATGAGAGGAAGAAGCAGGCTGTGGGCCACCAGTGAATGCTCCAAGCCAGTCATAGTCAACCCACTTGTTGCTGTCCAACCGACTAGCCCAACCGATGTGTATTTATTGAGCATTCATTGTGCGCTCAGTATTTGGAAGATATGGAACCAATCCAAGAGGAGGTCTCTGCCCTCAAGGAGCTTACAGCCTGGGTGGGGACAAAAGACAATTTCAGGAGAAACAATAGGCAATAATGGAAAACACTAAATTGCTAAATTGTGCAGGGCAGAATTTTAAATACTGTAGAAAACTCCAAAATCAAGGGTGGTCATTGAGAGCCAGGTCAAGGCAATTGGTGCCTGAATTGGGTAATGCATGGGGTAGGGTTTAAGATGGGGAAGTAGAGGGAACATTCTAGGTGAAAGAATAATGGGTCTGAACACCAAGGAAACCACAAGCATGGTGAATTTGGGGTTGCAGAAGGAACTGGCTATATTCTATAAGAGGTCATACATATGTTGGGGATCAGAGGGAAATATGGCAGGCCACACAGGTGGCCAAACTAATGATGAGTTTTCAATGTCAAGAAGAGTTTCATGGTGGGGAATTGGTGGTGGGAAACTCCCCAAGATTTTGGAGCAGAAGAATGAATGATATGATGAGATCTGAATTTGAGGGAGATTATTTTAACTGCAATACATAGGATGGAGAAGAAGGGGAAAGAGGCTAGAGTCAGAGAGGCCAGAAGGGAGGATTTTACAGTAATCTAGGTGAGAAATAACGTGGGCTAAAATAGGATGGGGACCATGGGAATGAAGAAGGACAAATATGAGACATAGTAAAGGAAAAATGTACTGGGGAAAAGCCACCACTACCACCAATAAACCATCATTCTAGTGGTTAAAACATGAACCTTTGCATCTTAAGAATGCTACTGGTTCCATGGCTACTGAAGAGGAATGATACCTGCTAAGGTGACTAAGTTTAGGCAGGTGGTCTTTCTACCAAGGAAAGCTGGATTTGGAATCACAAAGATCTGGGTTTTAGCCCTGGCTCCATCATTTATGTAACTATGGGCAAATCACTTAACTTCTAGGCTAGTCATGTGGTACAATGGATAGAGCAACCTTGGAGTCAGAGGAGTTCAAATCTTGGCTTAGATAATTGCTAGTTGTGTGACTCCAGACAAAGTCACTCTTTCAGCCTATTTCCTCATCTATAAAATGGGAGAGATGATCATAGCATTTGCCTCCCAGAATATTGTGAGGATAAAATGAGTTCACATATAAAGTGCTTTGTAAACCTTAAGGCACTATATTAAATGTTGACTATCCTTTGAATTGTAAGCTCTTTGAGAACAGGGTCAGTGGATAGGTTTAGAGTCAGTAAAATTCACCTTCCTGAGTTCAAATCTGGCCTCAGATACTTATTAGCTGTGTGACCCTGGATGAGTCCCTTAATCTTGTTTGCCTCGGTTTCCTCATCTGTAAAATGTCCTGGTGCAGGAAATGGCAAACCAATCCACTGTCTTTGCCAAGAAAGTTCCAAGTAGGGGCATGAAGTTAGATATGGCCAAAAAAAAATTGAGAATGGGGTCTTTTACCTTTCTTTGTATTTCCAGGGCACAGTACAGTGCCTAACACATAGTGGGTGCTTAATAAATATTAGCATCCTGACTGACACTATAAGATAGGTTCTAACACTACCTATTTCATGAGTTCCTGCCTGGAACAAATACATCGAATTCACTGTCATCATACACTAGCACCATTTTAGTAGGGTAGAACATGACCCCAATTTCATTGACTTAGAGAATTTCCAGCTGAGGAACCTGAGAGTGAAATGCTTTGCCCTTAACCTCAGAGCGAGTGTGTTAGAGGGCACTTGGACCCAAGTCTTCCTGACTTCTGAGCCAGTTCTCCATCTGTGATGATCCTCACTAGGGTAAGGCATCTAAAAGCTGGGAGGTTATCAGATGCAGCACAGTTACCACCTTCTATGAAGCCATTCTGGGGTCCCCTCCCTTGACAGAATTACCAATCTAGATCAGGAAGAGGCTTTTGAATTGGTTTGATCCATCCCTCATTTCACAGACAAGAAAACTGAGATCCAGAGAGGTGGAGTGACCTGCCCAGTTACATGGGTAGCATCTATCAGAGCTGGGATTCTAGTAGAATAGGTCCAGTGCTCCTTGTGCCATCATGTTATACTTGGTAGTTACTTATGGATATACAAGTCATAGCCTTAAAGTCAATGGTGTTCATCTCCCATCAACTGGTGCAGTCTCACATGAAAGGCGCTTACTGTTTCTTAAATCAAACTGAAATGGAGCTTCACAGATTGAATCAATGTGAATGGAAATGACAGCTTCATGCTTGTAAAGAGGCAGAGCAGATAGAGCTTTGGGTCTGAAGTTAGAAAGACCTGAGTTCAAATTTAGCTTGACATTTACTAGCTTGTGACCCTGGGCACTAGATTCTAATGGATCAGGAAGAGAGAGTGAGGCTGATGACTTTGTGCAACCCTGCGTCACTTAAATCCAATGTATGCTTGAGGCAAGACATCAACCCATGATGCTAAAGATCTTCTTGAGAAAATAAAGGATGAATGACCTTGGGCAAGTCACTTAGCTTCTGTCTGTCTGCCTCAGTTACCTCAACTGTAAATGGGGATAATAAGGGCATCTACCTCATAGGGTTGTTATGAGATAATATCTGTAAAAAGTAAATAGTGGGTGCTATATAAATGCCTATTCCCTCCTCCCACCCCTTTATCAAAGATACCAGGAAGTAGTAAATTGAATTTCTACCTTCCTTCTTGGACATGCAAAAGAGTAGAGAAAACATATGCTTCAGGGGAGGAGTCACTGCCAAAGCCCTGGGCAGGAACAGCTCGGGCAAAGGCACCCAAACACCAGAGGCACCCACCCTTCTGGCACCAGAGCATCTGGTGGTGCTTGGCCTGTGCTTGGTGGATGCAGAGTCTGGCTTCCATTTTTCCCATTTCTCAAGCACCAGTAAGCCTGCCTTAGAAGCAACAGGTCAGAGTGGCCAAGAACCCTACTAGCCACCAGTCAGTCAAGTTGGCTCAGTCTGCCTAGCACTGGAACCTCTTCAGAGCCATGGAACAGGGATAACGATATGAGCTGGAAACTTATGGTCATCAGAGTTGTTGTAACTCAACCCCCTTCTTGTAATTTCACACAGGGCGCTCAAGGTCCAGAGAGGACAGTGATGCGTTCAGGGCCACACAGGCTGTAAATGGTTGCACTCTAATTCAAACTCGGACCCTTTCTTTTAAACTTCCCAGGGGGACACTCACTGAGGCTCTTATCTCTCCTCTGGAATTAACTCACTTCATCTACGATGCTTTCCCAGGCTTGTATCACTTCACTCCATGTATGTCAGTAGATCTTCACCAGTGATGGAACCCTCATTAGCCCCATGTTCATTAAGCTATGTTAGTTTTTTGGGGGGATCTTATTTTTGTGCCACAAATTTGTTTCCTCTCAGCTCCCCAAGGGCCTAGTCTCCTATGACTATCATCAGTACCCGCAGGGTACCCAGGGGACAGGCTCTACTGGAGTTTGTTTGGCCTCACAATCTGAGTCCGAACAGTTTTCCTAATCTGGAGTGGTGGGAAAGGACAGCTATAAAGAGATCCCTGCTTACCCTTGTGATACTCCCAAACACTTCTAAAAGGAGAAGGGGCTCAGAGATGAAAGGTCATTCAGAAGCTAAGAATTTCTAGCACAACATATACATATAAAATATTGCAAAAAAGCACAGATTGTTTATTGCTGGTAGATGGACATTCATAAATACCAATATACCCAGTCTCCAGCTTTTTGCAAATGTACAGTGAAAACCACTTTGAAATCTCTCCAAGGTCTTCATATCTCTTAAAAACAAATTCTCACAGATGCCAACAATGGCACCTTATTACTTATCATTGATTGAGGCAAAAGGGGGAGGGAATATTAGCAAATGCTGAGAATATCCATCCAAAATTATAATTACAGCATCATTATCCTCACCACTTTACTTGTCATGTACCATTAAGGGGTAACAAGATCATTGTCACCCAAAGATCCGGGAGATAATTACGGTATCTATAGGTTAGGGGAAAATCAAATTGGGTCTGGTTATCTATCTGCAGATGCAAAGGCAGTGAGCATAATTAGAGGCAAAATATGCAAAGTCTGAGATGAAATCCACCAGGGACTGGGTAGGATATCTGATTTCTAAAACGGTGACCAATTTTCAGTTTTGACTGCTTTCTTTGCCTTCCTCCTGACACAGATGGTGATAAAGAAATTAGTATAAGAGACAAGAGATGGTTTGTTTGGAAATATTACATCAAGGCAGTGTTTAGATTCTGGGCTTAGATAGCATGAATTGATTTGATAGTACCAGCTTTTGCTGTTTTCCAACTCACCTAGTTTTTCCTGAAGAGCAGGGATCGATTTAAGTTTTGTCTTTGCCCAAGCACCAGATGTAGGGTGGGTGGTTTGGAATTATTAAAAGTCTTATATAAATCATAGGCTCATCCATCTGAGTGCTACATCGGACCCCCAGGGATCATCTAGTCTAATCCCTTTCTTTTAACAGATGAGGAAACAGGTCAAGGACGGTTGATTTTCCCCAGATCCTTTGACTCATCAGCACTCTTTCCAGACTATTGGATTTATGGAAGGCAAAGGATCTCTGAGATCATCTAGTTCAATGTTTCAATCTTATAGAGGTTCCCCACAAAAGTTAAGTGCTTTGTCCTTTGTCCATGTTCGTATACCTAATAACAGGTTAAGAGTGACACTCGGGTCCTCCTATATCCACACCCAGTATACATCCTACTATACCATATTGCCTTTCTAACATAAAAAAGGGAAAAAGTTTTTATGCTACAAAATTTGTTGAATGAATGGAACTTTCTAAACCAAACCAAACCAAACCATGGAGATGACATGATTTCTTGTTCTATTTCTCCATTTTTAAAAACCAGTTATAGCAAAGATAATCTTTCCAGGACACCCACATATACTTCAGTCAGCAGTATCTCCTTCATCTACCCCAGGGTTCCCATCCTCTCTTTCGTCAACTCCCAGTCTGCCGATATCCATCCACACATCGCATTGGACTGAAAGCTACAGACACTGGAGGTCTTTTGAAGGACAAACACCAGACCAAAACAGCATCTTCCAACCATCCACTCCATCAAGCCAACACAATGAAAACTGAACAAAACAGTACACCTTAGAAACAAATGGGGAAGGGGATGAGCACAGAAGGAGTTTGCAAAAACTTGGGTTTGCCACCTAAGCCAAGAGACACACAAGTTAGCATACAAAAACCAGGAAGAAGGTGCCATCGCATGCACAAGCACCCCATTTCATACTCTAAGACACAAAAGCAACGAACAGCAAGAAATATGGTCAAAAGTAATTTTCTATTAAAGGATTGTAAATCAGAATGGGGACTCCAATGAGAAAGTCAACGACACAGAGACAGTGCTAAACGGGGGCTAAATAGCTGAGTTTTTCATTGAACAGATTCACCGACAAGGGACCCAAAACTCCATCTTTCTGTGCTGTATATTTAATGTAAGGCATATAAAATCCTCCCCCTCCCCAATGGATTTTAATGGCAGCATGGCCTTTCACAGGCTCTCTCCACTCAAAATCATGTCCCTAATGGGTGCTACGGTGGTTAGGCTCAACAAGTCAACCTTCTCTTTCTCAGGCTTGGTTCTGAACATTTCTTTTCCACAGCCCAGTCTTGACAAAAGCACGGCTCTTCCCCTAGAGCAAAGATGGCCGTTGCACACAAAAAATCAGCGGGGGTGTTTAGTTCACATTTTTTAATAACATGGCACACTTTACATTACACACGAAGTCTCCGCTGATGAGGAACATGCTGAAGAACCTGCCGCTTCATTTTTCTTTTTCACATAGGGTCTAGAAAGGACTTTATTACATACAGGATAAACAGCAAAAAGGTTGGTATAGAACAATCTCTTTACAATACTGAAAACTACCACTACATTTCCAGTGTACATATTCGTTGGGTTTTTTTTTTCCTGTTGCTGTTTTTAAAAAAAGAAAAAAAAACACTGCACAACATCTGGATTTCACAAACCTGAAGCTTACAACTAACCCTTCAGTTTACTACTAAAATAGATCTCTCTTCTCATTAGAAACAACTGTCTG
Source organism: Bettongia penicillata ogilbyi (assembly GCA_023548195.1). NCBI lineage: Eukaryota > Metazoa > Chordata > Mammalia > Diprotodontia > Potoroidae > Bettongia > Bettongia penicillata. Next base: position 923,671 of record JAJHZJ010000284.1, read on the forward strand.
TACTTAAGACTTTTTTCTCTTTTCTTTTTTCCTTCTTTTTTTTGCTTTTTGGTTTTTTTTTTGGTTTTTTGTTTTTTGCAAAAACAGGATAACAACTTCAGATAGCACTTTAATACGCTAGAAGACCAACGGAACTAATTTTATTTCATACATATATTTTACAGTCCAGTAGACAAGATATATTGTATTTTCTCTGATAGTAAAGTCATATTCTCTCCAAATATGTGGACAAGAAGCTTAATGTATTATAAAAAGTGTTATGAAGAGACAGAGGATGGATGCAAACCTTAAAACAAATATTTTCACCCAGCCTGTGTTGCTTTCTGATGTCTGCAATACAACAAGGCTGACCTGTTAGGTTCTTTCCAGAGTTTATTAACAACTGAAATACAATGAACCGCAATGAGAATTAAGTCATTAAACTATCAAACACAGTAAAAACATATCCATCATCTTAGAAAACTATTAGCTTTCTTTCAGGATTTGTTTGGGTGTCATTAAATGCCTTATTAAAAAAAAAAGAAAAGAAAAAAAGAAACTGCACAGTGGGGAAAATGATACACTGTGGGGACTGGGAGCTGGGGAGTGGGGGTGGAAAGCATGGTTCCCAACAAGAGAAGGTGTGTTTGCAGAATTATTTGATTGACATTAACAAGATCTTGGGACTTTCTAAAATTTGACTGACGCAAGAGTACGACCTTCACCAGATTCTGGCATCTGAAAATCCCATCCTCTCTGTCACCAGCTGCCCCATGGCCCAACGCATGAGACAAGACTTTCTCAAATGCCCACAAACAATGACTTCAGGTGAATATCTCCAGAGCCTGGGGTCTAACTTGTTAAGAAAGATGTTTCTCTGTTTAAAAATAAACAAAAGCAAAAACTAGGAAAACAAGTCATATTACATTAAGAGCTTGTTCAGGGAAAATATGACCTTAAGTATGTTGTAAATGGATTTGAAAAGGCTCCTTTGAGTTCGGAAGGCTTCTGTTAAAAAGCCTTCACATTCATTGCATAGTTGAAGGGATTTAGCTGTCTATAATATATGGAAACACAGCGGAAGCCGACCGTGTTCATCAATATTAAGTTTGCAAATAGCACATTTTAAGAAGTATTAATGTATTATGTGACTTAATTTTATCTATTTACATTTGTACAAAGTAAAGCTTTCATCACATCCTTTTGCATATATGAACCGTTAGCCTACAAAGCCTTCTTTTTACATGAATATGTACATGGCCTTCCCTTCTGGTCTGAAACAGCTTTGTACGGTGGGTTCTGTTGACTTTTTTCAAAAGGTTCGGTTGTTTCCCTTCCCACCCCCCAAAAAATTGTGTTTATATAGTAATCTCCACTGTTTTCTTTTGGTTCAAATCAAAAAAGTTTTGTACGCAAAACAAAATAGAGTAGGAGACACAAAAAACATATGACTTGGCTAAAGATCTGGAAAATTTCAACATAGAATATACAAAAACATTTCAAAATCTTTGCACTCAAGTCTATACATTTTTACAGGGGGACGGAGGTTTAGGGTCTTGTCACATCCACAGTCCGTGTTAAAGATGCAGGAGTTCTGTTTGTCTGTCTCACAGTACGTTCATGAACAGTTTCCTTTCTCTCTCTCTCTCTCTCTTTTTTCTTTCTCTCTCGCTCTGCATCTCTCTTTACCGGGCTTCAATATCCTTAAGAGTATGGGAAGGAGGTCGCTCCCTCATCTCTGTGGAGAGAGGAGTAGTCCTCCGCGGGGAGACTGGACGGCCCCCCAATGTGGAAATGAGCGGTGGTGGTGCACTCAGAGCTGCTGTGGGAGGGGTCTTGTTAAGAAGTCCATTCTGGTGGCCCGTGGTAGGGCTGATTCTGGGATAGTGCATGCTGGGCAGTCCTGGAGTGATCAAGCTGGGGTGGGGGAGATGGCCGTCTAGGGCAGTGGGATGGACCGAGTGGAGGCGGGCATGCTCATAATCTTCTCTGAGCATGTGCAACCGTTCCCGTTCATCCAAGTGGCCTCCCCTCTCATGCTCCCGCCTGGGGTCCACAGAGAGAGGGTGGTGGTGATGGTGGTGGTGATGGTTATAGTCATGGGACTCCCTGTCCCTGAACGATCGGTCAGCTTCGTACAACCGGGGTGTGGAGAGACGATGGAGGGGGTCATTCCTCAGCAGAAAGTCCCTGCCCAGGGGATCTCTCCGATGGATATCCAGTTCTCTGTAGGGATCCCTGAGTGGATCCCGTATCGGGTCCCAGTGGAAAGAAGGGTACGGGAACCGTTCTCCTCCCGGAATGGGGCTGATCCCCATGAACGGAGTCATCATACGAGTCCTGTCCAGGCCGCTCATGCTGTTCATGGGATGGATGCCAGTCACTCCCACGGTCATGGGCATGGAGGCCAAGGGTCCTGGGTGCACGTTGGATGTTGTCGAGATGGGTGGCGGCGGAGGCTCAGAGGACCGATGTGTCTGAGGTCCCTCTGGAGGCACATCATGGTCTTCCTTCCGTTCCTCCTTCACCTTGACCTCGGCACCGCTCTTTTTTGGGTTCTCATAGGCCGGCTCACTCTTTCTCTCAGCCTCTCGGCTCGAGGTGCTATTGGGCCTGGTGCTTTCCACCACGGGGGCCCTGGCGTATGGAGATGGGACCCTGGATAGCTGCTTGGACTCATCCACTGCAGTTCTACTGTCGTGCCCATGGGTCTCCTTCTCGGGAAGGTGGCTATCCTTCACCTGGTGCTCTTCAGCATTCAAGTCTTTCCGGGATTCGGAGTGTTCCCTCTCTCTCTCTTTGGGTTTGTCTTTCTCGCGAACCTCGGTGCTCAAATGACTCCTCATCTGTTCAGCGGAGCTGCGGGGGTGTCCCAGGGAGTTCACTGGGAGGACAGGTGCTGGTGAAGGGTGGCTGGGGTGTCGCTTCTCAATGCCCTCCCTAAGAGGAGAGGAAAAGAAAAACAAAGAAAGAAAAAGGTGGTAAGGTTCCCTCATTTATTGTTTGGGAGAAGAGCTGCAAATGAAATGAATGTGTAGGACGGGGGCTGGCCAGAGTCTCACTCTCTTCAGCCACAAAGAAAAAGGCTTTCCTGAGATCTGAGGATCTAAATGTGTCTTTTGGCATAGGGCAAGAAGAGGCCTCCTGAAGTTGCCTTGTTTATTACTTAACAAGATGGCAGAGGGTAGGCCATTCGGGATAAGGACCACAAAGGTGGAATGTCTGAAGGAGAAAGGAGTGATCTCTGTTTGGGGAGGGGATGGTTGCCTCAGTCACATGTAGAGGGTGAAGACAACCCCGTCAACCCATGGCTGCCCAGCACCTGAGGATCAACTAAATGTTGATAATGCTCATGCTAAAGAGCTCTTGCTTTATTTTTCAGTGAAAATGACTTCCTGTCACTGACAGGAAAAGATGACTTCTTTCAACTTTCTAGATAGTCTCTAACTCAATGGACAGCAGGAAGCAGTGAGAAGAATGCCGACTTTGGAATCAGAGGACCTGAGGTCGAATCCCAGCTCTGCCACTGACTGCCTGGGTGACTGGGCTAATCTTCAACCTCTGAAAGCAACTCTGTATCTCTTATAGCCCCTTCCATCATGAAAGTTATGGTACTACCAAGATCGAGTAAATATTACAGGCTTCTAGGAAGACCTCTTTTTAAACTGTAGGACAAATAGTGGAGATATTGGACAATTCCAAACAAGCAAACAATTCCCTGAGAAAAGGCAGTAAAAATAAGAGAAGAGAGACAGAAAATCATTCCAATGTGAAGAGACCATTTTGAAATAGGAAAATAAGATTGGAGCAGGAAGACACAAAGAATGTGCAAGGCAAATGAGAAGAGACAATGTACGGTTCCTGAGGGCAAGGAGAGTCCATTTTTATCTTTGACTGACTGGCACATAGGAGGCGTTTGATGATTAACTGATATGGGTGAGTTAGGAGGGCAGGTCTAAAAAGAAAAGAGGATCATCAAAGGAGAGAGGAGGAAATGTTGGAAAGATGAAGGATCTTCAAATAGGACATTTATCTAAGTAAGGAAAGAGTAAATACCAAGCTGGAGTATCCACCTGTGAATCAGAAGGGAGGAGAGAGGAAGGTGAGCATTAGGTTGGAAACTCCATGGAGATACAGAAGATGGTGGCAAGAGCACAATGCATTGGCCCAACCATGCCAAGGTTACAGGAAAGGAAGGCTGGAAAGAGTCAATACTGGAATTTTAAAGACAAGAAAAAAGTCGAGTTTCATCATGAAGGCAAAGAATGTCCATTCCAAGCCTGGTGTAGAAGAAGGCTTTAGAATTGGGAAAACTGGATTCCACTCAGTTCCATCGTTTACTTACTTTGGGTGACTTTGGATGAGGGACTTCCCCTTTCTAGTCCTCAGCTTACTCATGAGTAAATGGGCTTAACCATTCCTTGGAATACCTACATCCAAGGGTTGCCTTAAGGATTAAGGGAGATTAGGAGCCCTTGCAAGCACGGAATAGCAAAGTTAGCATGTAGTGGTTGCCATTATTATTATCAGCAATAATAACGTTCATGATGACAGCTAACAGAAGAAAAAAGCAAACAGCATGGCGGAGTGAAGAGCCTGGGGGTCTGGGTTCAAATCCTGGCCACAGGATTACAGGTGTAGAGCTGGAAGGGACCTCGGTGGGGTTCTGGTCTAACCCCTTTCACTTTTCCAATGAGGAAACCAAGGCCCAGAGGAGCAGCAAATGCTCATGGCCATGTTGTTAGTAAAACACTGAGGCAGATTGGAAACAAAGTCTTCTGACTCTAAATCCAGGGTCCTGGTCACCATACCAGGTTGCCCTCCTGGTTTTGTCACTCACCGAGTGACCTTGCAGAATTCATTTCACTTATTTCTGCCTCAGTTTCTCTACCCATAAAATAAATGGGGTGGATGAGATGGCTTAAGCTTCCTTCCAGCTCTAGGTATGATGCAAAAGAGAGAGGAAGCAAAGAGGCCTTAAACAAAAATAAAGCAGAGAAAAGAGCCCAGGTTTGATGTAGGGTAACTGACTGAAGTCGGAGAAGACATTCTAGATTCTCTACTCTTTTGTTACTTTCTCATGCTGCACCCTTCTTCACGGAGAAGGATTATTTTTTGTGTCTCACTCTGGACACGGTTCTCTTGATCAGCCATTATTGGGAGCCGGGATGGAGGTGCAAGGGGGACAACGGACCTCTTAGGTGCCATCTAAGCAGCTAGGACGCTGGATTTGAGGGCTGAAAAGCCTGGAAAAACCAGCCTCACACACTGACCAGCTGCGCCACCCTGGGTGACTCATCAACTCAGTTTTCTCATCTGTAAAATGTGAGTAATAATAGCACCTACCTATCTCACAGGGTGGTTTTGAGGAATGAGTGAGATAACATATATAAAATTGTCTTATAAATCTCAAAAAACCTAAATTCTTATTTTATTATAATTAGAATTGTTATTACTTGTTGTCCACTCTAATTGGTCAATAAGTTGCTAGCTGTTAGAATAGTATATAGAGTCCTCATTGGTAGTGCCCAGGACTGGCACACAGTAGGTGCCTACTGAATTGTAATTAACCGACTGGTCATCATCAGTTCTATACTACCTACACACACACACACACACACACACACACACACACACACACACACACACACACACATACACACTCTTTATGAGCTTCATGCAGCACATGAATAAGTTTACAGCTTATGAAGTATGTGCTTAATATAACACATGCGTAAATTTATAGCTTATAAAAGCTACAAAAAATTTCCTTAAATTACCATGTTTTAAAAAAGTCACACCACAGATAAATGAACTAAAAACGCCCTGCTCCCTGCTGCAGACTGGCCACATCTGAGAATTTGGAAAAGGAAATGATTCTTGGGTGCTTCCTGATATGTGTGTCCATATGACCACTGCCTCATTATGTCCTTAAAAATATTTACAGAGAAAATACTTCGATATTTTGTTCCGGATGCTTTGTTGCACATCAGACTATATAGGGGGAAAAAGCTATTTTTCCTATTTCATATAATATTATTATTATATTTCATATAATCAATACCATCATTGATTGCCAGGTTCAGAAATTCAAAATGAAATTAAAAAGCCAAAACTATTCTTTTAAGATCCTTGAGCAGAGGGAGCTTTGTTTTCTCCTTGGTATTCATATGTGCCTAGTATAGCTTCTGGCACACAGTAGGTGCTTCCCAAATACTAATTTGGTAACTAGCATTATTGGTGCTAGACAGAAACATGCAAGAAGACTGACAGACAGACACACACATACACACACAAACAGAGGAAGGTTTATTCCACCCCTCATTTGTGAGCCCCAGGATTTGAGTTCTGAACATAATCTGAGAAATACATAAATAAGGAAATGAAAATGCGGCTTTCAAAAAAACAGAGAGAAAGTGAGAGAGAGAGCCTGAGGATGATCAAATGAATTGTGTGCAACTTGAAAGAAAACATGGAGTTGGGTTCATGCTGTGTGTGAGCACTGGGCTCCAAGCTGTGGCTTGCTCCAGAGGCTCATCTTTCTAGTACTAACGGCAGCTATTTTTCAGGGAAGGGCGTCTATCTTTGGGGTCCTGACTGGAGGGCACATCTAACTCCAAAGTCTGCATTTTCTACAGCACATCATGGTACCTTGGGACAAGGGATGGGACTAGGTGGTATATTCTCATCTCCTGACACTCCTAACCCAAACTGCCATGACCAGGGGGCTGTAGCTAAATTCTCAGCCAAAGTACCAGACTGGGGAAGAGGGGGTGGGCTCGGTAGAGGGGGCTGGGGGGGCCGCAGGTCACACTCTGTGGGCGAAAGAGAGAACTTCCCGTTTTCGGACTCAACAAGTGCTGGGAATTGGTCGCTTTCCGTACCTTTCTTTGTCATCTTTACTAACGGATGAGTCTCGTTTATCTACATCTCTATCTCTGTCATGAGCTACTGCGGACGAGCTGCGGTCCAGCTCCCCTGGCTTCAGCCAGGGCGGAGGGGTCGGAAACGATGGAGGCGTCCGGTGAAGCCGGTTCCAGGGTTCGTGAGGGTTGCTAAAGGTCTGCACACTGGGGCCATCCTTGTGGCCGAACATTGAGTTGGGTGCTGAAATGGTGAAGTGGAGAACAAAGACCGTTTAAGAGAGATTGCGGAAATGGCAGCCAGGAAGGTACTTACCGTACAACTTTTAACAGCATTCAGAGTTAAAATGAATACATATTATTGGGAGCTGGAAAAGGAAAGGAGATTAATAGATTCATTAGAGGCCTGGAGACATGGCTCACATTTTTCTAAAACCTCCCGGCCGCAGGGAAGGAGATGAAGAAGGGGAAACCAAAGAGGGAGGATGGGAGGAAGGTGACAACACCCTCTGTGGCAGGTGCCTATGCCAACATTACGCGTGGGACTCAAGGCAAGTGGGTTGAGGCACATGCAAACATTCGAGGCGGTGCATTTGGAGGTGCCCATTTTCCTGGTGAGGCTTAGAAATCCTCCAGCCATCTTCTATCCACTCTGGTTTTATTCCAAATGGACCTACTTACATATACATTATCTCCCCCATTAGACTGGGAACCCCTAGTATTTAGCATACAGTAAGTGCTTAATAAATGCATCTTGGGTTTTAAAAAAAATTTTAATTTTTCCCAGTCTCATGATTTCAATTATTTAGAAAGCTGTCAGGGAAGAAAATTCCTTCTACCAATATAGATAGTCACCTTCTCTGCAAGGTATGGCCTAATTAGAGTAATTTATTATTAATTATTAAGTTATTATTTATACTTGAAGGCATCAGAGAAGATAATATTCATAAAAAAAGCACTTAAGTACTTAATAAAATTCTCATTGATTGTTTGGGTCTATTTTTTTAATTTTAATTTTTGCCTCTGACCCATAATTTTAATCAGAAGCCGCCAGGTAAAGAAATTCCTTCTAACAGTACAGATAGGAACCTTCTGTGAAGTGTATGATTTCATTAGGGTTCATTAGGGTTATTCATTATTCGTTATTAGGTTATTATTTTTTATCTTCTTAGGTTAGGTATCAAAGGAGATACAATTTGCAAGAAGTATTTAACCAAATACCCAGCACACAGAATATGTAAATGACTATTCCCTTTCCTTACTGGGTGTTCTAGAGCAGAGGTGTCAAACTCATAGCCACAAAAATTGCCAGAGTGAAGCCCAACCTGATTAAAATGTAATCAAGAACAAAAAATAAATTAAAATGCAATACAACATAGATAATATTAATTTGTGGTTTTCTAAGTCAAGGATGAAATCAGTTTTTTTGAGTTTGATACCCCTGGTCTAGAGCATTGATGAATTAAGGCACTTATCCAGTGTCAAACAATTAATATTTCATAACTGAGACTTTAACTCAGGTTGTCCTGCCTCCCAGCCCAGATTTCTAAGCATTTGGTCAAACTACCTTTCTATTCAGGTATTAAAATTTGTCTGTAGAATTTGCTTTCAAAGTCTTATCCATATCAATCATAGTTGGAAAAACAGCTTTCATTCTCCTTCACCCCTAATATTCTTAAATATTTAGGGGTGGTGAATGACATGGATGACATGGCCTCTAAACCTCTGACCCATACACTATTAATTGGATCTTGGGCAATTCACTTAAGTAACTTCTCAAGATCTCAGTCTCCTCATCTGTAACATGACTTAATGGTCCTTCAAAGCAGGGGTGTGCTAGTAAATTTTTTTTGGGGGGGGAGGAAGAGGCAGGTATGTATAACTCACTCCGCCTTATTAACACATTCTCTACCACTTTCTTAAATCTGCATAATCCACAAGAGAACGAATCAAGTCCTGATTTACAGTATTTGCCAATTTCTACTGCTCACACTGCACATTTAACAACCAGGCTAGCAAGTTAAGAATTAGCTCCAGCACACCTCTGGTAGAAAGTCTCTTCTAAATCTATCATCCTTCTCCTCACAATTATACTGTTCATTTAAGACCGACAGCCAACTAGTTCTGTTGCTTAGTGCCTTTCCAAGGCACCATTTGGGGTTTTCTCGGTAAAGATGCTGGCGTGATTTGCCATTTTCACTCCCACTTCATTTTTCAGAGAAGGAAACTGAGGTAAACAAGTTTAAGTGACTTGCCCAGGGTCACAGAGCTAGTAAGTATCTGAAGCTAGATTTGAACTCGGGTCTTCCTGACTCCACCCTAGCACTCTATCAACTGCACCACTGAGCTACCCAAAAGCCAACTAGTAGACTCAAACAAATACATTCAGAGGCCTAGTAGGCAATGCCTGATCTCAGAGGTAGCATTTTGAAAAGGTTGTTGATCTGATGAAGATTTCTACAGCTCAATTTCTCCCTATTCCCACCAGAGTTCAGGACCACCTGATTAGGGGAGTCTGCTAAGTCTCAGACTTGCAGACCTGCAAATTATGCTCCGAAAATCTTTGTTTTCTACTTTTACGTTTTCCATCTTTCTGCTGAAGGGTGGGGGTGGTGATGAAGTAAGAAATTCACCAAGGAATAAATAAAGCCTTTGGGGACACTTCTGTGACAAACTACTCTAGATGCACTTTTCTAGAATAGCGAAATGGATTTCTCTTCTGGGTGATCCGCATTTGGGGAGGCTGGGCTCTCCTTTAGGATGGGAAAACAATTAGAGAATACAGCCAGCTCTCTCTACTCCACAATTCTGGCTTCTTCCTCCCAAGGTTTCTGCCTTTTCTCCTTTTCATTTCCACTGAAACCAGAGGTGAATTTCAAGAGCCATTCTGGCGACTTGCTAATTAGCTGGAGTAAGTTTTGAGTGAGACAGGAAGAGGTGAAAAGATGTTGAAAACTTCAACGAAAATGAGGCTTAGGAATTTCAATCATCCCAGCACTGCCATTCCTGTCTCTCGTTACCCGAGTCAAAAACAATGTACTCATTGTACTTAGGCACCCAAGAGCTTTTGGTCCTGTGTTACAGAATAATTGCTGGTACTTGTTTCATTCTTTGTTATCTGTATCTCCAGCTCCTAACACAGTGCCAGGAACTCAGTGGGTGATTAATAAATGCTAGCAGATGGACTGATTGATCTATGTCTCCTACAGTCACAGATAGAAGCTACAGCAAAGTCAAGTCAAGATCTCCTAGAGGACTTCAGGCACCCAGCCCAATGGGGGAAAAAGAGGGGGCGAAGGGGAGTTAGAGGAAGATTCACAAAGATGAAGGTACTCACTAACTGATGGGTTTCCAAGTCCCCCGAAGGCATTGCCACCCACTGCTGCAAGACCAGAGAATGTGGTTGGCCTGTTGAAAGGCTCTGCAAGCAAATTTTTAAAACAATGATTACGGGGTTGTACAGGGTGATGCGTACTGATGGACATGCCCATGTCGGCAACCTGCTCTACTCCATGGTTCCTAAAAGGTTTTCTTTGTCCTGATTCTACCTTGGAATTGAGGTACCGTGCCACTGTGACACTTGGGGCAGCTTCTTACAGACTGGATCAAATTGTCCCCCTCCCAAGAGCTGCCAAAGCAATTCTAAACCATCCCTTAACTTCCTGTTCACCCTTTGCGATCCATAGCACACTTCACAAAATGGGAGTTCTTATCAGTAATTCAGTCCAGCGCTATGTTTCTCTGCTAAAAGACTTTCTTATCTTGGATCTTGGCTTCTGGGGAAGAGTATTAGCTACCTATGTATAAGATTCTGTCTCCTGCTGGGGGCCTCTACCTGTGCTTTGCACTGCCTATGAGGATCCTTAGCTTTCCTCAAGGTGCTACCTATTACATGAGGGATACCATCACTAACAATCCCCGTTATTCAACATGACTTTGCATCTGTTAAACTAAATTCATGCTAAATACATCCCAGTGTTACTTCCAGCATCAAATACAAAGTCCTAGGTTGTCATTTCAAGTTCTCTTAACATGGATTCTTCCTATGTTTCCAGTCTCCTGGGTACTCTATGATCAAGCGAAAGTAGCTTATCATTCCTCAAACACAGGCCTCCCCCATAACCACGTGTGTCTTTGGACTGTCTGTCCCTCACACCTGGAATGCTCTGTCTGTGTTCCTTAACTTGCTTCAAGAGAAAGCTTAAAGCCTCCACCTGGACTGCCCAGCTGTTCACGCCTTCTTCCCCTTTTCTGATTACCTAGCCTGCACCTATCTTGCATGTATCTAGTTAACTTGTACGGTATTTCTCCCATTAGAATGCATGGTCCTTGAGGGAAGGGGCTGTTTTTGTCCTTAACACAGGGTCCGGTGCATAGTAAATACTTCATAAATGCTTGCTGACCGATTAGCAGAATGTAAACTCCTGGAAGACAGAGAATATTTTCTTTTTATTTTCTATCCCTGACCCAGAGTCCCTAATAAATATCTGAGGCACGAAACAATCTAAAGGGACTCTGGGAGATGAAGGATTAGGTTTCACTTTTAGAAGCAGCACATTCCTGGAGAACATGTTTTCAATTCCAAATGAAATCTTGAATCTATATGTATTGTGCCCAGAGTATAAAGAGGGGGTGATGTCTAAGAATCCTAGAAATACAGGAAGGATCCATATTATAAGATCATGGCCCATGGCTGTTGCTGTTTCCTTTTTCTGGTCTTCGGTTGAAGCCATGAGTGAACAAATAAGAAAGGAGTAAAAATATACATTACCCACTCTTTATTAGAAAGAGATGAATCTGGAAATATGTTTTACAGGACTACATGTGTAAATAACCTATGGCAATTGGCTTGCCTTCTCCATGAGGAGGACGAAATGGGGAGAGATTTTGGAACTCAAAATCTGACCAAAAAAATGTTACGATCGTTTTTACGTGTAATTGAGGAAACAATATGAAATTAAATTTTAAAAAGAAAGAGGTGAATCTACAAAATGTGAGAGTTGTGTAGGCTAAGAGTACCCTTCCTAAGTTCATTATAAGCAACCATTTCACAGACCCAGGGAGGTGGAGGGGAGAGAGGAGTTAGCAACTTCCCCTCTCCTACTGTCTACCTGGTACCAGTCCAGGCCCAAGAGCCCCAAATGTTTTCCCTTTGAACTTGGGGATGTTTCACAACCACTGCACTAGCAATCAAAAAAGAAAAAAAAATCAGTGCTGTTGATTTCAGCATGGATGCCCTGAGCTAGAGGATTATTTTGACATTTAAACAAGACCCCTGATTTCTTTAAAAAGAAGTCTGTCTCCAAAAGACAGTGTTTTCTTGGGCAGCCATGCCTGACAGACACACTGCCCTACCACCAGCTTGTCTGGGAACCTCGTCAGCGACCCGCTGACCAAGTCAATTCAACCATGCATGGGCTGGGAGGTGGTTTGTCAAATACTCCACTTACCTAAGTGAGCAGCTGGGTTGAGGAAATTGCTGTGATGGGGTGGGGGCCCAAAAGGGGTCCCAGCTGGATGTGCAGCACCTACCAAGCAGAACACAAGGAAAATGAGAGTCACAAGAAGCACTGAACCTAAGCCAGACTCCTTTGGGCCAGTCTGTTCCTTGTTGATTCAGAGCTCACAGTTGAGAGCAGAGAGAGAGAAAAATGAAAATAACTGAAGTCAGTTCAGGTCCCTGTAGGGAACAAATAATGTGAAAGAAGAAATCCCTGCTCCTGCTAAGACACAGAAAAAAAAGCATTTCTTTCCCCCTGAATGCATCAGTCCTTTTTCCTTTCTTTCTCAAGTGGGCTTGCCAAACATCCAAACAGTGCTGGGCGTAGATAATTATCAGGACATGTCTCTGTTGCCAAGTAGTGTTCCTGTGCACTTGAAAAGGCCTGGGACGGGAGGGACAGAAGTGATGAGACCACACAAGAGCAAAGACTCAGAGCTAGAAGGGGATCTCCTTTTACAGAGGAGGTGACTGGGGGGTAGACAGAAGACAGGCTTAAGAACTCTTGAGAATGAAGGCTGAATATTTCAAGCAGTGATTTGGTTTATAAATACACTGTCTTAAGAAAAAGGTACAACAAAGTCTCAAAGTAGGGAGAGTGATGTGTGTAGCACTGAGAGCATCAGGTTAAGAAGTTCTGGCCCTCTGAGCTCAGGCAAGCAAGTCACTTCATCTTTTTAGACTTGGGTGTTTCATCTTCAAAATGAGGGGACTGGATATGACAGCTACAATTCTTTCTAAATTTAAATTCGTACAGTTCTGTTTGCAGACTCATTTCTTAGGAGTCATATTTACATCATCAACTTTAGTCATTTGTTTGCAGATATCCTAACATTATTATAGGTAATAATGTAATAAAGTTTTAATAGTTTAAAAATGCACAAAGACTTTTGGGATACCTTGTATAACACAATAGGACATGATATATAATGTAGTAACATAATATAATGCCACAAAATATAACATGAGATTAAATGCTCCCAGCTCATAAGCACTGAATAAATTATTTATATTTTTTGTAATGTCCACTAGTTTTTACAAAACAGCAGCCCACTTCCTTTGAGGAAGCATGGCATGATGGAAAGACAGCTAACTGCAGAGACAGGAAGATCTGTGTTCAAATCCAACATCTGAAAAATAAAAAAAATCCCAAACATGCAAGGTCAGATCTCAAGGTCAACGTTGTCGTTCAGTTTTTTCAGCTGTATCTGATTCTTCGTGACCTGATTCAGGGTTTTCTTGGCAAAGATACTAGAGTTGTTGGGCATTTCCAACTGCAGCTCATTTTACAGATGAAGAAACTGAGGCAAGTAGGGTGAAGTGACTAGCCCAGGGTCCGACAGCTAGGAAGTATCTGTGGCCAGATTTGAACTCAGGTCTTCCGACTCCAGCCTGTCACTCTACCCACCGTGCCACCTAGTTGCCTTAATAGGAACTTACCTTCAAGTAAAGAGGGACTAGCACTGATTTTGGAGTTAGAGGATCCGGATTAAAACCTGCCTGACATTTACTGCCTGGGTAACTCTGGGCAAGCCCCTGCTCCCTGATTCCTCACTGGAAACATGAGGTCAAGATGACCCCAAGACTTCTTGCAGGCTGAGCTCCAAGAACTTATCAGTGCTTGCGGCTAGTACCCACAGAGAGGAGGAGACAATTTCCAAAAGGTCTCTTTGATGTCATCTTTTGGTTGGAATGTCACCGTTCCTCAAAGCTCTGTGACCACAAACAAGTGCGTTCAACTCTATGATTCAGACAATCTCCTAAGATTATGTGTTATAGATGGCTGGCTAAGGAGCTAAGTGATGCGGTGGACTCATCTTCCTAAGTTCAAATCCAGCCTCAGACACTTACTAGCTATGTGACCCTGGGCATGTCACCTGACTTGGTTTGCCTCAGTTTCCTCATCTCTCAAATGAGCTGGAGAAGGAAATGGTAAGCTGCTCCAGTATCTTTGCAGAGAAAACTCCAAATGGGGTCAGGAAGAGTTAAAGAGAACATTGATTATTTTTCAGGTTTGGTGGAAAATAAATTATAGAACAAGTTAGAGTAGATGACCTCTGAGTTCTATTATTCCAGCTCTAGAGCCAAGATTCTGGATCATCTAGAGAGGACAACATTTCTTATGTTCTTAGGCATCAAGATGAGGTACAGACTCGGTATCTCCTGGCAAGTAGAAAACCTCCCTGTTGACCATTTGCAGTTCCATGTCCTTCCAAATCTCTCCTGTCGTTGGAATTGCCAAGAAACCGACTCTGAGATGGGTGTAACTCTACCTGAAACTGCACAGCAACCACAACAATGCCTTCTAAAGCTCCGCCTGGCCCTTGATCTGGGATACATTACTATCACTAAATCACCCTACCCACCACAACCTCATTTATTTGTCCTGCTCAAATCATTCTTCAGAGTCAGAGGATGAGAGAGATACAAGAGGTCACAGTCCAACTCCTTCATTTCATAGATGAAGAGTACTTAAACGCTTGCATAAGGTCACAGCTTTCAGAAAAAGCTGAGACTGAAACCTCTGCATCCTGGATTCCAGCCCAAAGAACACATCATTGAGCACCATCATTGGAAATGGTTTCGTAGCCTCTTTTTATAGCAAATAAAATGGGCCACATCCTTATAGACAACAAAGGTAACAGCTGACTTGGCTCATCTCACCACCTGTGGATCTCGTGCATGGATAGGTGGTGAGTAGACATCTGGTCCCTGCCCCCAGTGCACTCACCAGCAGCAGAGAACAAAGTAGATGGTCGTGCCAGGTCATGGGGATGGTGGATGGCTCCGAAGAGACTGGGACCTGGTGGGCGGCTCAGGAATTCGGGTTTCAATCCGAAGTCCAGTTTATGTGGGTCTGATTGCATCTGTTTCTAAAAGAGCAGGAGGGAATTGGAATGGTTACTTACCCTGAGAAAGGAATTTGGTGAACAGCAGAGCTCTACAATAGTGAATTCTGTACAGGTTATGACCAATGGTCTTTACCTCCAATCATACTTGCGCTTCAAAAAGGTGAAGGGTCAATTTACACAAAGCTCCTCAATGTGCAATAACGATGTAAAATGCTTCATCAAATGATGGAGAAGTGAGAGATGGCAGCAAACTCTATGCCAACTGTATCATGGGGCATTTTTAATTATACCCAAAATATGACCCGGGTGTACTGATTTTTAACTTACTCAAGGCCAGTGCTTTTGCAGTTGGAATGATGATGTTTATAACCATTTTCCAGTATTAAGAAATTTCTAGTAGTAGTAACAATATTATTAAACAAATATTAAATATCAATAACTAATTACAATAGAGCTAGAATTATAAAATTAAATATTAAATAATTCTAATTCTCTCACCGAACTTCACAACAATTTTGTGAGGTAGATGCTACCCCATTTTAGAGAAGAAACCGAAGTGGAAAGGGTTCCTTGCCCAGGGTTACACTGCCAGTAAATGTCTAGGATTGTAGAGCTTTTTTTCTACAAAAAATGAGGTTAATGGACTGGGTGACCACTAAATCCCCATTTTACGTAAGAGAAATTGAGACCCAGAGGTTAAGTGACTTGAGTGATAGCATGTGGTAGAACCGGTGTTCATACTCAAATCCTCTGATTCCAAATCCAATCTCTTTCCTTAGCATCAATGTACCTCCTTTTTGTTTATTTTCCTTTCTCTGAAGTGCCTACTTTTATCATGTTTTCCAATGTATAGTATTCAAAAAGCTATTTTAAATAGGAACTCTTAATGGAGGCATAATCTGCTGTATAAAGGAATCATTTAGACTCTTACAAGAGCATGATGGGTTACAATAAAACCAAAACATATTACAGTTATGAAGAAATTATCATGCATGCCTACAAGTCAATTTCCTAAAGTTCAAAATCATGTAAAAAAGCCAAGCGGGGTCAATAGCTTAAAAAAATAATAATAATTAATAAATTCTTAAAAAAAGAATTCAACAATTTCATGTTAAAGGGCCAGAAATGGACAAAAGCTAGCCCAGTGAATCATACAGAGAGGGCTCCTACTATAATTACGCAGAATCAAAACCCCAAACTAAGATTTTAATTTACTAGCAATCAGGGGGAAAAACTATCTCTTGATCACCTCTCCCAATTTGCCTGCCCAACCCTTTCCATCTTACATGGTACACAGCACAGTTCTATTAACTACAACTCAGGTCCATGAAGCAAACTGGGTCTCAGGGATTAGATGCAGAGAATTTACCAGAAAGAAGATGAACACAGCCATCTCCTTTTGGAAATGTCTTTCTACTCGAATTGCGGCAAATAAAAGTTGTCAGTTGTACTCTAAGGAAGCAGGAGTTAGATCATGCCTGTGTGGAACGTTCTGACTTACCTAGTACAATAAGAAAGGATGTGTTGAAGGGAAGAGGGTTTACAGAGAGCACAGAGGAAAGGACTACATAGGGGTATGGGGTATGCTTTGGAAAACCAAGGAAAAGTATAAATGAGTGGCAATGAGCTGTAGGCATAAGACTGTAAAGTCTAATGAGTTTCAAATGTGGAATATATAAGCAAGAACTTAAAATACGGAAACGTGATAGGACTAAGGACATCGAGACCATAGCAAATTGTTACCTAACCTTTGAACACCTCCAAAGATAGAGAGTTCACTAGCTAACAAAGCAGTACGTTTCATTTTCTGACAGCCCGCGTCGAGGGAGTTCGGATATATGGACCCAAAGTCGGCTTCCCTACATCTATTCTTTAGTCTAACTTCTGACTGCTGGCGCTGCCCTGAGGACATCTGATCTCTCTTACCCAAGGGCCCTACCAACCACTGGATAGAGATGATGCAGTCCCTTGTAACCTTGCCTCTTCAGATTAAACAAACTGGCTCTTCAGAGCAGAATCAAGGATTTAGAACTGGAAGAGATTGGGTCCAGTGTCCTGTGTCTGAGGTGGTTCCAGGTCTTCCCAACTCCCAATTCAGGGTCTTGTAACTTACTTGTAACTTATGAATCATGCTTCTTTCAGATGCTTATGAATTCAAGCCATCTCTCCCTTTCTGTCTCTCTCTCTCTGTCTCTCTCTCTCTTTCTCTCTCTCTCTCTCTCTCTCTCACACACACACACACACACACACACACACACACACACACACACACACTTCTAATTGCCCAGAAGTGTACATAAACCCTTAAGTGTATATAAAACTTTAAACATGGTAGGATTCCCACCAGGTACAATGGGACTATTGGTTCTCCTGTTTTTAGGGCTATTAATGTCAGCTAGGACTGAAGTGAGAAGCATTACGATACGGAGCTAGAGGGCTAGCCTTGGAGCCAGAAAACTGTGGGTTCAGGTCCCACTACAGACACATGCTCATATATACTTGAGTAATTCAACTTGTCAGCACCCCAAGCCACTCTCTGAGGCTCTAAGCTACAGACGAGTTAATTGTCAGTATGCTTTGGAAGAGGGAGTTTCCAAACGAATGAAATCACAAGATCAGACTTCTCCCTTTCTGCCCAATCATATCAGTCTCTTTGGATACTGCATTATACTAATGATTCATAATGAATCCAAAACCTTCAGTTCCTCTTCTGTATCTCCTCAAATGACTTTCTCGATACATCTTCTCTACTTTTTTAAACTACTCACCCTCTGCTGCCTATCCCAACCCACTTTCCTTTCTGATCTCAAATACAGATTATTAAAAGTTACCCTGTCATCCTTAACAATTTCCACAAGTCCCAGCTCATAGTCTATATTTTTGCCATTTTAAAAACTTTTTGGCACTGTTTGAATTTCCCACAAAGAACCTTTTAAAAGCTGAGCTCAGTGAAGGGCTCCATGCAAGGGGTACTGGTAAATAGGTAACACTCAGCTCTTTCTCTGGGGGGAAAAGGAGATGCCTTTAATTTTAAACTTCATTATTAATATCTTTCCCATCACTTTCTTAAGTCTAGATAACAGAAATAAAAACAATAAATAAGGTCCTGATTTGTGGCACTTGCTGATTTCTGAGGCATAAATAAATGTTCGTGCTGAAAGTTTAATCCACAGCTCTTAACAAGCTGGTTGGAGCTGGCCCCAGCACACCCCTGGCTCTCAGGATAGCTTGACTGGTCTTTTTAGATTAGAGATTCTAACTTTTTTGTTTGACAAGGACTTCTCCGGCAACCTGGTGAAATCAAGGACCTCTTCTCAGAACAATATTCTAAAATGAATATACGGTTATCAAAATTATAAAACAAACAACCTCTCTAGCTCCAAGTTAAGAATCTTTAGCTTAAAGTTTTCCCTTTTCCCTACAATACTCTGCAATCTTGCCAGCTAGTGCACAGAACTTCAGATCTAGAGTCAGGAAGACTCATGTTCCTGAGTTCAAATCTGTCCACAGACACTTAGCAGCTGTGTGACCTTGAGCAAGTCACTTAACCCGGTTTGCCTCAGTTTCCTTATATATAAAATGAGCTGGAGAAGGAGATGGCAGACCATTCCAGTATCTTTGCCAAGAAAACTCCAAATGGGTTCACAAAGAATCAGCCATGACTCAAATGACTAAATGACAAAAATTTGCAATTTTATCTCAGTCTCCTAAGTTGTCTACCCATTTGGAGTCAATCACATCTGTAATTTATATGACATTTCTTTCTTCTGCTCTCTCAAAGTTCAAGGCTACATATACAGTCTATCCTTCATGACCAACATCAACTCCAAAGTTACAGAGTCACTTTTCCCTCAGGTTCCCAACGTTCTCTTTCCAAAACCAGGCAGCAACCCTTATCACTTGCTCCACCTTCTGATGGAAGAAAAGTGTCAGCGAGGCATATAAAGATTTTTTTAGATGCTCTATTTTTAGTGGGATAAGACTTCTAGCAAAAATGGAGTCAAAATCTATTATTTGTCTTGTGCCTGTGACTGTCAGCTTTGGCACCTGAGGATCTCGTCATTCATTTCCTCCATCTGGCCAAGCAGTCTATATCTACTCCTCCAGCGTCATTACTTTTCTCCTCTTATCTTTACCCAAGGCAGCTTACAATAGGGCAAAGAACACTGGACATGGAACTGAAACTGGACCCTTACTCATCACATGCCCCAGCCAGGTCACTATGAATAAGTCACAACTGCTAAATCTCATTTATGAAATGAAAACAATAATATTTATAACACCATCCTCAGAATTTTTGAGGATTTCACTTGCACATCTGAAAGCATTATTTAAAAGTAACTATTGCTTGTCAATCAGTGGTGCATCATCCATAATGACATATCCAATGTCATTTTTAGAAGTCCTCTATGCAACACTGTTCACTACTCTCTCTTCCAAAGTGCTAACCATCACTTAGAAGAGGTAAAGCATATCTTTTCCTTAAATCCTTCGCTAGAAAGTCACTAGAAATCTTTTCTATGTCTCTTCTAGACACACTATCCATCCCTGGATGAACTGTCAGAAGCAGACAGTGGAAATCGAAACAAGCACTCCGTGTCTTAAGTAACTCTCCTGATCGACATTCAGGCCACCTTCTGACAACATTCTGGGCAAATCACAGAACCTCTGAATGCTCTGGACAACTCTTGAAGAAGAAAGAAAAGAAGAAGCATTTATTCAGCACCCACGTTGTGCCAGGCACTACGCTAGGTGCTTTTTAAATATTATCTCATATAATAATAACAATAAAAGCTAACATTTATATACAGCTTTCTATGTGCTAAGCACTTGACAATTATTATCCTGTTAGGAAGGGTCCTATTATCATCTCCATTTTACAAATAAGGAAACTGAGGCAAGCAGAGGTTAAGTGACAGTTACAGCTACAGCTAGTAAGTGTCTGAGGCCAGATTTGAACTCAGGAAGATGAGTGTATCATGATGCCCCTTAGCTGCCCCCTACTTTCTCCTTAGAAAGTCTCACATGACCTGTCCAGAGTGGGCAGAAAATCCTCATGTACTGCTGCAGTGACTTGGCATGTTCTTCTCACCCTCTCTCTCCAACAGCTTCCTTTTGCCAGCCTCTTTAAAGACCCCTGCTTCCATCTCCTTTTGCTTTCACAAATTCTTTTATTTCTGATGGATTATTTCTTCCATTCTATTGAGGAAGTTTTCATTTTCTTTAATAAACCAGAGCATAGAGCTGTATTCCTCAGGAGGCCCTCCCTTTCACCTTCTCCTCTATCAGGGAGACCACCTTGCATCTAACAGACATATGCTTGTTAGGCGCCTTTGGCAGGAATACAAACGATGGAACAATCCCATACGTCCCTGGAAATTCTGATCACAGCTCTCCCTCGACACAGAATATCCAGGCATACTTATTATGAATTTTCCTCTTCTGCAATAGGCTTTTCGGCATCTTTGCTTTGAGGGCTCAATCCACAGTTAAATACTTTGAGATCAAACTTGGACAGAAGAATCATGGAGGGAGGAAAACCACCAGGGAACTTTTCTCTTTGTTTTGTAATTTTCCTGGTGGTTTCTGGTCACCGAACAGTTTTCTAAGTTTCTCAGAGGCGGTAAGATGTGTCTCAGTGCAGCAGATGGCGAGCCCTGAATGGACTTTTAGCCACTTGCCAGCCGTATGACTTGGGTCTGTCTTGACCTCAGTTCCCTGATCTATGAAATGGGTGCCAATACCACTGGGTTTTTGTGGAAGTCATGCATGAACCTTGAAAACTAATGAGCATTCTGTAAAGGCAGGGTCATTAAAGCAGAGGGAAAAGGGTCCACTTTGATTCTCTTAAGCCTTGCTTCCACTCCAATCCAAGATGGTACCCCTGATTACAAGATCATGAATGTGGGGATGAAACTGACCTTGACTTTCTGTTGATGATGGTAAATCTGCCAAGCAATGTGAACATGCATTGCACACCATTTCCCTGGTTTCTGGAAGAAGAAAAGGGAAAAGAGGACAAATATTGAACACAACAGAGAAGTTTCAAAGAAAGTCAACTTCTGCCACCCTTAAGCTTTCAGGGGCAGAGTTATCAACTATAAGCTTCCCCCATCCTCCGGGAAGTAACAAGGCCACTTTGTACTTCAAGAGTGCTCTACATCAGTGGCTCTGAAAAAAAAACACAAACCAGCATCAAAACCCACCATAAGAGGATCACAGAACTACACCATTCATTCCCCCAATGAACCTGAAGAAAAGCTGGCCACCACTCAAAAAAATTACGCTTGATGAGGACCTCCCCAGCTCCCAGGGAAAAGAAAAGAAAAGCCTGGGCCCTGCTTTGTATTTCTTCTTTCTTTCTTTTCTGGTGCCAACTGGCATAAACACTCACTGGCAGAGGAAGGATTTCCACTTAGCCCAATGTTGCTACGCTACTAATTCCCATCAGCCTCCATACGTAATACAGTAGTGTCTGTGAACCGAGGCAAAGCCAGAACATACGAAGCCTGAAGCAAATTCCACACCTCCCTGCTTTTTTTCTATCAAGGAAGTGAAAAGACAGACACCATATTGATTACAAAGCTCAGTTTTCCCATGTGTTTCCCCCTCAACTCTGGTGCCTTCTCTATATGGATCATTCCTCCATGTATCCTGGATAGAACTTGCTTGTACATAGCTGTTTGCATGTCGTTTCCTCCTCAGGACTGGGAGTTCCATGAGAGTAGAGCCCATACTCACTGTCTTTCTTTGTATCTCCAGAGCTTAACACAATGTCTGGCACACTCTGGGCACTTAACAAATGCTTGCTGGCTGACTGACTGACTACCCTTTCCTATGTGCACTTCTATCTGCACCATGGTAGATTCACTTTCTTTCCTCCAATCAACCCATTCTCAGTGTCTGGAAATCACCCCTTTGTGTACTAACAACTGTCCCTGTCCTTTGGAATCTAGCTCATGTGCTAATAGGTTGTTCAGGAAATGTACTCATCATTTCACGTGTGAATGCTCTGCTTCCCCAGCTGGATTACAGGGCACTTGAGGCCAGGGACACATTCCACTTTTGTATCCCCTTTAACACATCGCACATACAGCACAGCCCATGGGACATGCTTAGTGAAAGTTAAGTGGCTGCCAACGTTGGGAGTCGGGTTCCATCTTTTCTAATGAGCATAGCTTCTGGTTTCAGTGGCAGGGCAGTATTTTTGGAATTGTGTCCTGAAATCCAAGCCTTCCTCATGTTTCCAGTTTCTTACCCTTAATTGAAGTCCCCAGTATTTCTCCACAAACAAAAAGAACAAATTGACAGTGACATCCTGACCCCTCGGGGGAAGACTGAATATTCTCCTCTCCTCCTCCATCACCCCAATCAATTTGTCCACCTAATCGTATGCAACAAGAATGGGCTGGGAACAAAGGAAGTGCACCCCATCGAAAGTCTGCACCCTCAAGGGTTCTGCTGGCCAGGGGCTTACTCCTTCAAGCTATGGAACCCTGAGTAAGTCAAGAACCTGGGTCCTGGTTCTTTCCTCTTCATAAATTGAGGGCACTAGAATATATGATTATCCCCAAGGTGTCTCCTAACTAAAAAAGTTTGAGAAATTCCTTCAGATAACAGACAAAAGTTCGCCATCATATACATATTTAATATACCAATATTAAATCAGTGCCCCTCCTTGTTTCTACAGAACTTAACATCCTGAGAACATGGCATCACAGATGGATGGGACCTTGGGGACCCTCTAGTCCTACCCTTTCTTTGTACAGTGGGAGAAAATGGCACCCAAGGAGGAAAAGAGACTTTTCCAGGGTTACACATGGGTCCAAAGCAACAGTTCAGTGACTTCTGGTCCCCAGTGGTACAGCAAAGCTATATATATTTAAAAGTAAAATTAGGCAGAGACAACTTTGCCTGGTTCAAACCAAGGACTGAGAAAGATCAATTTCCATTTTCCTACAGCAAAGTTGAATTAATTATTCAGCCAACAGTTTTGTTTTGTGTTTTCCCCAGTGACAGGCAGCATGTGCAACAGATAGAAGGGGTGCTTTTGGAGTCAAGAATATCTGGGGTCAACCTCTACTTTTTCTAGCACATTCTGGGTAAATCTCATCACCTCTAAGAATCTAAGTAGTGGAGAAGGTAGCGGGAGCTTTATCACTGGAAGTTCCCTTTTATCACTGGAAACACTAGCCCAACCTTTTCACCTGGGCTGTGACCAAGTAGCAAAATAAATTCCATAAATTCTTTTCCCTTCTGTTCTTTTCCTAAACTCTTGTTCAGGGGGCTACAGAAGTGACCATACCGACTGCAGAAGGAACTCAGGAACATAAAAAAAAAAAAAGAAAAATGGCTATTTCTGAATGGGAGCAGTTCTAGGAAAATCAAGAGGAGAATGGGGACAGTGGTTCCCTCCCCCAAGGAAGGATAGGCTAATAATAGCAAGCAAGAGAATGTTGAAACTGGTCCCTAAGTAAGCAATGACCCTAGCTATGGCATCTTGTTTTCACAGGTGATAAAAGAGGCTTTGGAGCTCAGTACCAGTCCAACCGTCTTTGCTTTGTAGATGGCAAAAGGGGCCTCAGGACTGTTTGGAGGAAGGAGTTGTTGCCTTCAGGGCTCACCACTGAGCACCTCCAGAGAGACAGGTGGATAGATAGGTAGGTATATGTCCATTCACTGCCTAAGACTCAGCCTGGCACTAATCTTAACTTATGTTCTTAAGGAAACAGTATTGACAATAACAGTAGTTAGAACCCTGGGCTATTTTTAAATCGTCCAAACAGAGGAAGCCCTCCCCTCCCAGCCACCTGCATTGACAGACCACTTGCTATATAATGGATTTCTGTTTCTTAACCCACTGGGATCAGAGTGGAAGCAGAGAAAAAGCATTTCTAGAAGATGCCTTACCCTTAACATTGGCCTGAACGGATCTGTCAACTGTGAAGAGAAAATGACAATTTGGTTACATGCCTGTCACTCAAACAATTGCTCTAATTAACAATTTTCTATTGCTTCATTAGGAGAGGAAATTAAAATGTTAGAATTTTACTTTTAAATGAAGCCCTTTTGGAGAATGATTAGCCCATTTTCACAGTATCGGGAGAACTAAGTGCCCGGCTTCCCTTCCCCCCGCTCCACCTCATGAGCCATGAGCTCTGGTGCACAAACACCAGCCAGCTTTAAAGCAAGTCTCATCAAGCTACAACTTGCCCCCGGGGGAGACTGTTTGCTTCAAAATCAAGAGGAAAGTTTGCCTCATTTAGGGCAAAGAGCTGAAATCCCCTTCCACAGGATATAAAACCCCTTTCCAAACCACACCAAAGGCTTCCTGGGCTCAAAGGAGACACAAAGCCTGAGGTTCTCAGTGTGGGGACCAGGTACCTCAGGCTCCCTAGCACTTACAATGGGGGTGCAGATAAGGGAGGCAGGTAGTGGGACAAGGCCTCTGTCAAGAGAACTCTTAAAGTCCATTGGCTAAGGAGCTTCCATTTGGAACTCCAAGGGACCTCTGAGTCCACTGAGCCCAAGCCCCTCACTGGAATGCCTGGCTAAATTCAACCTGGTTGGGCAACACTGGAAAATCTGAAGAGACATACTAAAACACAATAGACAATAGAGATATAAATCTGAGTCATTTCTGACTCCAACCTCAGGTCCTCAGTCACTAACTTCCTTTTGTCTGTTAGATAGAAAAATGTCATTGGGAGGGAAAAAGGACATTTTAAAAAAATAATCACTTTTGTACATATATTCACATGAACACAAAATCCCTTCAAATAATTTAGCCAATGACTTGTGAGAACCCCATCATGGATTACATATTTTTCCCAGGGGAAGGTAGTGACTGAAATAGTCCCTTTTTCTATCTCAGAAAAACAGGGCACTGTTATCAGCCTTACAGAAATAAATGCCTTTAGCTTTCTGGGGAAAACTGGATTTATCCTGAGGTTCAATGAAGCCAGTGGTGATTGATTAAAAACAAACCAAAAAAAACCCTATCATATTTAGAGTTTAGATTTAGAGCTGAAAGAGCAACCCCATATGAAGAAACTGGGGTCCAGACTTGCTCCTGGTCACCCAGAGAATAACTGGCAGTGATGAACTTGAATCCAGGACCTCCAAATTTACTTCCAAAACCCACCATTCCTTATAACAGTTGATACTGATTCTCTGTTTAAGGAGATCATCTTACAGGGATGTCTTCT
The DNA here is from genome assembly GCA_023548195.1 of Bettongia penicillata ogilbyi. NCBI lineage: Eukaryota > Metazoa > Chordata > Mammalia > Diprotodontia > Potoroidae > Bettongia > Bettongia penicillata. The sequence continues at coordinate 949,073 of JAJHZJ010000284.1, forward strand.
GAAAGGCAGGAAACAGGAGAGGATGACTGAACAGAGCACTGGAGCAAAGTCACCCAAGGAGATGCAAAAGAGGAAGAAATCTAACCAGATGAAGAGTCCCATTTCCTTGGTTCAGACCTTTTAAAGTTTTTCTCCCTTTTTCTCCCAGGAGAAACAATTTTCCATTGTACTTCCTACCCAAAGCAGTAGTGACCCAGGTGGCTATTAACATTTTTTTCAGGGGCTGAAATGCATGATAAAAAGAACATTTTTCTCCGAGCACATGTGGGTGTTTTGGAACCTACCCTTGGGTCTTTTTGTAGGAGAGTATGGGGGACCGTCCCAGGTCGAGCAGCAACATCTATAGGATTGGACGTCTACAAATATCACAAAAGCCATGAATTAGAGCAGATAGTAGGAGGTACCACATTCTCTACACTTTGTAACCAATGACTTTCCGTGCAGAATAATTTTCTTAAAAGAGATGATTTCCTTTACCCTAGTTTACCTTAGTTGCATATTTTTTATTCATTTTAAGGTGTGATTATATAGTTACCTATTAAGTTACTTTCTTATCAATTAAATAATCTTTCAGAAGTTTTCCATGTTTGCTTTATTTCAAAGAAATTCACCAGACACTGCCTTCTTGGAGGCTAGCATGAAACCAAATTTATTGATGAACTGATGTGACCCAATTTAATGAAATGTAAATCCTAAAGCCCTAGAATCAAAGAGTTAAGAGAGGCAAGACGGTCCTAGGTCCAATCCCTTCATTTTATAGATGAGGAAATTGCAAGAGGTAAAATAATGCCCAAAGTGACACAAGTAGAAAGAGTTATAACAAGGATCTGAATCCAAGATTTCAATCTTGGATTCTTCAGTCATTCAACCCCAAAGTGATAAACTGACAATTTTCACAAGCTAAAGCTGAAATGGTTTATTCTTGGCTAATTGCTAGACAGTATTCTTTTCCTTAATGCAATGGCTTATTTCTTTCTTTCTTATTATTATTATTTTTTTTTTGCTTTATCACCAAAACAAGTCCAAGAAATGCTTAAATGAGCATTAGAACAATTTACGATATCAGGTGTCTCCCATCAGAGAACCTCAGAGTGTTTTAGAGACATTTAGAGAGCTAATGTTCAGAATTTTAACTGGCATACAAAAGCCAGGATTCACACACACGGGAATCACTCATTAGCAATGGTGGAAATGAGACAAGAGAACTGGGTTTGGGGACCTCCCAGTTCGGTCATTAAATAGTATATAAATGATTTAAAAGTAATTCGACTTCCGGAGTAAATCATCTGCATTCCCACCATTGCTCATAAGTAACTCTTAATAATCACCATCATCTGTGCCATCACTCCTCAGAAGAGCACACACTCTCCAACCCATCCTACCCCTACACAGCAGGACTTCCTTTGTAAAGGTACAACGGATGGGGAGGGCGGCGGGAGGAAAGAAGTATTGAAGGAATAAGTAATATTATTCCTATGGCCAAATGGTCAGGACATGATAATAATAAATAATAACATTACTATTATAATATATATATATAAGTTATATAAACAAAAAAAATAACATTTATAAAACACTTAAAGGTTTGTAAGGTGTTTTACAAAAGTTCTTTTACTTACTACTTATGACAACCCTGCAGGATAAGGTACAATTATTATCCTCTCCTCATCCCTTCATCAAAATGAAGCTGAAAGAGGTTAATGACTTGTCCAGGGTCTCTCAGCTAACAACTAGGGTAGGATTCAGACCTGAGTTCAAATCTAATGTTCTTATGCATCAGGATATCTAGATAGAAAGCTAGGTATCTCTTTTAAAGAGAATGTTCTGTGTCTTTGTCTCCACACAAAGAAATGAACTGGTCTGGAAAAAGGAGCCCTCAAGTCTGGGCACTGAACCTTCCTACAAGGGAGGGAGAAAGAGGGGGAGTGCTAGGGAGGGAGGAGGGTATTAAAAAAAAAATAAAGAAATCAGCTGCAACCCAAGTAACAATTAAGCTACAGAGTTGTTAACAGCCTGATTAGCATACATATGAAGAACTCCGCTAATGAACTGCAATCTACATATTCAATCAGTAAGAAGGCCTAGAAGGACCTATTTCAACACCAGGAGAGACACTTCCTTGCACAGATGTAGTTTTCAATGCGATTGGATAATTGTAAGTGAGGGAAAAGAGGAGAAAAAGGGCCTAATTTATTAAATGACCTAGTACTCTGTTTTAGGGACATACGTGTGAGGGCTATGCTGCTCCCTCGAGGGGTGACAGAGGAGTCGGGGAAGCCAGTGGTTCTGTCAAAGAGCGTCTTTGGGGATAAGATCCGTGATGTGGTCGGTCAGGTGAGCCACAATGACCTAATCAGGCAGACTGGCCAAACTCTGAACTTGGAAAAGCACTCTTCTGGGAGAAGTGCTCCTTTGCAAACAGAGTGAGCCTTAATAATTGCCCCTTTCATTCAATTCTTTACATGTTTCAAAATTTTAGGACAACACTTTTTTTTTTTTTTTTTGGAAATCTCATAGGTTTCAGATCTAGAGCTGAAAGGGGTGTGGAAGGTCCACTAGAACAGATTTACTAATGAGGAAACAGAGGAACAGAGAGGTCATCCAGGTACGAATTGATTGACATGTGTTAAAATTGTGCAAAAAAAGTTACGGAATATGGTACTATCCTCATAGAGAATCGAATAGATTGACTCTTGGACTTGGATCTGGGTCTGAATCCTGCCTCACACACTTAATATATGATCGTAGGCAAGTCATGTAATCTTTGTCTGCCTCAGTTTTCTCATCTGTAAAAGAGGGTTGGATTCAATGACCTCTCAGGTCCCTTTCAAACTCTGATTTAATGACCCCAGGATCCATGAGATTCCTCATCCCCAGTCTTCAAGGTTATCACGGAACAAGAGGAGAAGGAAGTACGAAGACAAGAAAAACCCAAACAAAATTCACTCTGTTATAATCTGATAACGAGTGAAAGGATGGCAAGGTCAACTTTTAGTTTACGGTGGCTAGCTACCAGGGTGAAAAGACAACTTCATTTTCTACTCTTTCACGGAAACAACTAAGTTTGAAGGGAAGGAATTCTGTTCAAGGAAAAGTTGCACTGGCCCACCATCCTCATTCTCCTACCTTGTGCCAGTTCCTGAATGGAAATACCCAAGAGACCCACTCATATGCAGAGGTGGTGACCAACCATGTTAGAATATAGCCTCACACATTTCCATGCTTGGAAATGTAGCAGAAACAGAATAGGGCTGATGAAGTATATGACAGAATGGGTTTGGCTGGGGCATCTTCTCTATTTGTATTAAAAACAAATTCTACCAATAGCCATTTTTAACGGCCATCTTCTCCATGAATCTTCTGCAATTCCCGTAGTGCCCTTCCTCCTCTCTCCAAATTACCTTGTATCTATTTTGTATATCTCTTGCATAGACCTCCATATGTATAATTTGTTCCCTCTACTAAAATGTAAACTTTTCAAGGGCAGGACCTGATTTCTTTTATGTCTTGGTGCTTCCAGAGATTAACACAATTAATAAGCTCATAATGAGGGAAAGAATCATTTCCTTTGTGTCTGTGGTGCCTGGTTACATAGCAGGGACATTTGTTCATAAATTAACCGATAGAATTTAAGGTCCTTGAGGCCAGGGTCTGCTTTGTTCAATTCCAAGTACGTGGCACATAGTAGAAACTTAGTAAATCCTTGTTGATTGCTTTGGATTGACAGATATCTTTCAGACGGACTTTTATAAGGAGTTTCTCTTAAGAAGCGAGACCACCATGATATTTACAGAAGGTATATATTTCAGAGACTAGTGCATCCTGCCCTGAAAGAAATCAGGTGGTCATGAAATGTTATAGGTTAAGGGTTTTGCTGGCTAGATGTGAACAAAATCTTTGTATGTGAGCCCCAAGGGCCCTAGCTGCCAGAAGGGGCAAACGCCAGCCTGCTTCCAGACCTTGATATTGACCCGTTGTGTGTACACTCATAAATTGGTTTCTTACCTTAGGCTGAAATGCTCCTTGCAGGGACCCAAAGGGACCAGTAGGTGGGATCATAGGGGGGATGCCCGAGACAGCAGGAGGATATGAATGAAACAGCTACAAGCCAAAGAGAAGGGGGAAAAAAAGAAAAGATTGAAACAGGAGGATTGCCAAAGGTAACAGATACCCTCAAACCCCCTTCCCACACAGAGAATGACTTAGACGTAAGCAAAGCAAACTAGTAAACTCTGTTCAGTGCCATCAGTCAAAAGAAGCCCATGGAATGAGCACACAGATGCGCCATGGATGTTCAATTTTAACAAGTTAAAAGTAGTTCAGAATTAATCAGCCAACAAATGATGTCCCGGATGAGGCCATCATTACAAAGGGAGCTTTTCTAATTATTAACTGTTAAATTGGATAGAAGTCCTAAACGGTTAGAGATGTTAATGTATATCAAAAGGGGGTGGGAGGGGGTGCTCAGCCAAATAAGATGCCCAGAAAATTACAAGTTAATTAAAAAAAAAAGGAAGAAAGAAGCAAGTCTTTATGAGTTCCAGGGTTTTATACCATTAAAACTCAATTAGTACTTTAGATTTTTAATAGTTTCTCTAGGAAATGAGAAAATATTCACAATTCTTGCTTCATTAGCTTATTGTGGTGGACTGTCTAACACTGAGGACAATTTAATTTCCCAAGATGATGATAAATATTTCGAGAAGAAACACATTTACTATAATTTTTTTTTTAATGAAGTCCACCCATTCTCCAACAAGATGGAAGCCAGTAGGAGAAGGGAGGTAAGTCTCTACAAAATACAAGCCTAAAATAAATCTGATTTTTAAATGTTGCTTTTGTTTTCAAAGCATTTCTGACTTCAAAAACATGTCCAGGTCACCATATAAAGCTTGTCTTCTCTATAGGATTTAGGAGTTGGAGGGGATCTTGAAAGGCCACCTAATCAAACCCCTTCCTTTTATAGAAGAAGGATTAAGTGATTTGCCCAAAGTCCCAAGAGCTGAGCCACAATGTGAAGACTGGAACCCAGATCTGCTGTCTCTAAAAGCCACTATCTCTCCATGAAGCCTTTCCATGATCCTCCTAGCAGCTAGAACCCTCCCTAACTAGTATCTATTTAACTGTTTGATATTTATTGTGTATGTGTGTGTATTGTATTCCCTCTTAGAATATAAGCTCTACGAGAGCTGCTTTGCTTCTTTCTTTGTAGCCCTAGAGTTTGAAAAAAAGGGGCCTGGTACACAGTAGGCAGCTAATAAATATTTGCTTCTTGGATAACTGATTTCCACTGTATCATGCTACTTCCAAACCACATTGGATCAGTTCTAAATGCTGCCTACTAATCTCCCAAAGGTATGAAAATGCTGTTGATCTAGCTATCTAAAGATAACAGGAAAAAAAGACCACTAGTGCGGCTCCTGAGGCAGATTTTCTTTAATGAATGCCTACTTTAAATGCCAACGCAACATCCAAGAAGCCCAGAGTGAGAACACTGGACAGTCATGAGACCTGGGTACTCATGCCAGCTGCCACTGATTAGCTCTGGGTGATTTTGGTCAAGTCATTTAACTTCCTCTGTTTGTCTACAATGTTCTTCATAACCTGGCTACTTCCTACCTTTGTCATTTTCTTAACTCTTTTCCCTCTTTAAGCACTGTGGGGTCCAACTACACTGGCCTGCTTTCAGTTTCCCCAACAAGACACCCCATCTTCTCAGATCCTCCCTGCCACCCCTCCTCTGCCTTGTAACAATGCATTAAGCTCAACAGGTACCATTAAAATGATTTAATTTTTTGCTGATATTTAATTTTTTATTTAAACAAATTTAAAATTTTTATTAAACAATTTTAAAATTTAAATTAATTTTTTTTCTTAATTTTCAAAGCAAAAATATGTGAAGGAAACTCAGTTTCCTTCCAAACCCATCTTCCATAGAAAGTTTCTTCTGGTCCCTCCAGCTGCTAATTTCAGACGAATTTCATCTACTCTGCGTGTATCTTCTATGTGCCTAGTTATTTATGCACTGTTGCATAATTGTATGAGGACAGAGACCATCTTTTTGCCTTTCTATCTCCACAGAAAGTATTTTTTTTTAAAGTCTGTTGACTCACTGTTCATCTACAAAATCAGGATAACTAACTTTAACAAATCTGATGCAAAACTGATGCAATTGTCCTTGGGAAGAATTCTACAACTAGTTAGTCTAATACCAACATGAGGGGTGGTGATGGCTATTTATTTCAGAAGGAAAGGGAGTAAAATAGAAACAGAGCTTCGAGTCAAATATTTGGGGAGAATTTCATGCTCTCTTTGCAGCTACTTGGTCAAAGCCCTCTTTAAGACTTGACTCTCTCCTGCCTTGTGCTATATAACCTGTAAAAAATGAATGATAATAGAGGTCTTATATTAATAATTCATTTCCATATGTTGGCTGCTTCCAGGCAATTATTGAAACATGCCAACTTTCCATTTTTCCCTCCTACTTTCAGGTTCCATACCTTCTCTTTCCCTTTTCTTATTTCATTCTGTCTTGCTCTCTTCAATGAAGCAGCAAACTTTGCATCCTAATTGATATGGAACTAAATCCACTTAAACAGTGATTGGGAACCAAGTGTCCTCATTTAAAACAACTTTTAAGTCGAAAATGGTGTTTCAGAAGCTCCAGTGTATTGCATCTAATTCCCGTCGTAATGCCCTAATCCCCCAAAGCGGGAAGGAAATTGAAGCACTGTGTTGCGTTAGCCCATATAGAGCTTATAATATGAAATAACTTTCCCACTGTACATTGTAAGAAGCCAGACAATTAAATGCATGTCACCTTAAAACAGGAGCATTTCTTTTTAAATGACTGCATTTATAGGAGGCCTTATTTATTTTTAAAAAGATGTTTTCAACAAGTTTTTCATCTAGACTATTCAGTTACTTCTCCCCCCAGAATACAGCTAATTTTCCTGCCTTATTCCAGGCCCCTCTTCCCCCCCCCCACTTCACCTCCTGCTGCCAAATTTCTACCAATAAAGTTCTTTCCCTATGGACAACTAAAGGATATAAGATAAGCAATTCAGCAAGGAGCACCATTTTTGTTTGGATTAGCTTCAAGGGCAGGAATCCAGGAATCCAGACCCATAAGAAATAAAAGTGTGGGGGGAGGGGGGAAGTATCTCCAAGAAGTCTTGGTATAGGGGCTCCCACCTTGCTTCTAAATCCCGTATCACCAGTTATCATTGTAATTATAGATTCGGGGCTGGAAGGGGCCTCAGAGGTATGAAATCCAAACTCCTCATTTTACGGATAAAAAACTGAGGCTGAGGGAAATGAAGTGACATCAGATCATAAACACAGAGATAGAAGGAGACTAGTGAACTGACCCCCCCCCCATTTTACAAATGAGGCTCAGGACCTGTGACTGGCCCAAGGTCACAGTTAGTAAATACTGGAGGTGGGATTCAAATTCAGGTCTTCGTGATTACACAGAGAGTGTCCTATCTATCCCATCGTGCTGCCCCTCAAATCCTTTATAGGAGCATCCCTCCCTAACTACCTCATTTGCATTTATTTTCTTTATATTATACATAAACATGCACACAAACACAGAGGAATATATGCCCATGTTTTGTCTTCCACTTGTGAATAGGGGTGGTTTCCTTCCTTCTAACCCTAGAATAAAACCTGGAACATAATAACCCTTGCTCTAATAAATGTTTATGATGACCATTTTTTTCTCTTATTACCCAGATCTCAGTTTTTATAAACCACAGGGATGGCATATTTGCATCAGGGAGGGTCTTAGAAGTCATGTGGTCACATTCTTATTTATTTTAAGGACAAGGACACAGAAGACCAGACAGGTTAAGAGACTTATAAAGCATCACACACAGGGAGTGGGAAGAATCACAGGATAGTAAATTGGGACCATAAGGGGTCCTGCACTCCAAATTACTCCTTTTATAGAAGAGACAATTCATCTCAAAAGAGTTTAATTGACTTGCCCAGGGCTACATACACACAAAAGATGGGATTCTAGGGCTACCAGGAAAGGCTCCAAAAAAGGGTTAACAAGGCAGGCCAGACAAAGACCCAAAAGGGAAGGTTCACTTTGTGGTCCTTTTTTATTAAGGTTCACCTTTCTCTTACCATCTTACAGCACCAAAGGCCAAGCACAATCTGGAGATCATGACCACTAAAGTTTAAGGTATTTTCTAAGCTGGCTGAGCTTGGGGTCATGAAGATTGGAGTTCCAATCTAGCCTCAGATACTAACTAGCCACGTGATACCCCCACCTCCCTTTTGGGCAAGTCACTCAACCTGTTTGCCCCAATTTCCTCATCTGTAAGATAGGGATAATAATAGGACATAACTAGCCACATGACTCCTTCCTCTTGGGCAAGTATATTTGTAAAGAGCCTAGCAAAGCCTAGTGTCAGAAAAATGCTAGATATTACTATTATTTCTAATTCTTGAGAGACGGACCTAAGGTCATTTCCAAATGTCCATGTTTAGCATTTTAAAAAATTTCATTTACTTTCCACATCTCATCCTGTCAGCCTAGATAAGCATCCCTGAATTAATATGCTTGGCTCCCCCATTAACTGATGCACCTATTAAGACAGCAAGAGATACTACAAGAAAAATTAAAACTATTTGAAAATAGCCATAAACGAAGAGTGTGGAGCTATTGTGGTAAGGGTGGGGAGATATTGGGGGGAGGGGAAGGTCCCATTTCAAAGCAAAAGAAAAAAAGACCCTTTTCAGATAAGATGATGCAGTATCCATCCCCTAATCAAAACATCATGATCAGATGCTAACGTTCCACATCCCCAGCTCAGCCCTGGCCTGCGGAGGTCACCAATTTTGTAACTCAGGCAGCTGTCAACTCACAGCTCAGACCATATGCCTTAACCCAGAACAAATTCCACTTTCTCTCCAGTGTCATTCACTTATAAAAGCCCCTTTGTTTTAGCCAACAATAACATTCTTTGTATTTCCCTATTCTAAACAATGCTCTGACATCTAATTACAAGGGAACCACTTCCCATGGTGGCTACATGCAAGAGCCTTCCGCATTCAGCCAAAAAGAGATGAGAAATTACTTTTGGAAAAGAGTTAAATCTTGGATATACCAGAGACTTTGTATTTGCAGAACTCGGTCCTATCTAACACCTGAAGGGCCCGTGTAAACAAACACAATTCTCAATTTCCTATAAATCCAATTAGGTGGTTTCTGATCCTCATGAGCTCATGATGAATCAAAGAAAAACTGGGCCTCCTTTTCACAAGGCGGATGAGTTTGACACTTCCTTATGAAGGTGCACCTTTCTGACAGCTGACCTTTTGAGTCAGCTCAGCCTTACTCAGAAGCAGCACCCACCCCACATGATCTTTTGATTCGGAGCTGATACTGCATCCTTTCCCCCAAAACAAGGCACCAGAAAAACAAATAAGCAAAAAGAAGCAAGCAACCCAAACATTTGGGGAAGCATTCTGGAAAGGACTGGTCAGAGGGCATGTGCTCCCGACCACTTAGGGACGAAATGACTTCAGTCCTACCAGGGTAAACAAGCATGGACATTCAACACGGACACGGGAAGGTAAACTCACACTGTGACGGTAGAAGGGGTCAACTTTTGTAGGATATTTGTCAAACTGCAAAAGGATGAAAGCAAAATCTAGTTATTTTGTGTTTCAGCACTGGTGTTCAAAGCTTCTTCACCTGGCTGGCACTGGGCTAGATGTCTAGCTTTTCTATCCTTTATCAATCATTAAATAAGTAATTCAGTCATCCCACCTGACATTAAACATTTCTGATAGACTGGGAGCTCGATGTTTTTATGCCTTTATATCCCCAGAAATTAGTATAGTGTGCTGGTAAATGTTTAACAACAGGATCTCCCCAAAAAATCACACACTCTGCCCATGACACTTTTAAAAGTTTAATTTGCAAGAACATTTCCTCCATTGTTTCTTAAGCCTTCAGCAAAGCAACAAATCAAGCCCTAATTTGCAGAGTTTGATGATTTCCAAGGTGAAAGTGTTCATGCTAAACATTAACAACTGGCTTTCCTGAGTGCTATGAGCTGGCTCCAGTATACTCCAGCACTTAATAAATGCTGGTTGACCTGGCTCAAGTTAGTGTCATGAGACCATTTAACAACTGAGTGGGGGCAGGCAGATAGTAGATGCAAATTTGAGCCAATCCAGTGATTTCCTGCTCACCTTACCCATCTGTTTAACAAGTAAGAACAGACTAGATCTCTACACCAGAGAATGGAGGCAATTTTTTTTTTCAGAGAAGTCAAAGGGAGTTTTGCTTGGTGCCCACATTCCCCTCTGTGGAAGAGCTTGGGATGCCATTGCTTCTGGTCCAAGTTAAGCTCAAACCCAGCAATTCTGGAAAGGCCTTCTACCTTGTACCAGAAGGATTCTCTCATTTCCTCTAAATAGCGTTAGCATCTTTGAACTGCCACTAAGTCATCTCCCAATGATGTTGAAGATTGCTCAAAATGGTTTCCCAGTAAAAGAAGTCCATGAAAGGACACCTGATGAGAATTTCATTTTACCTAGAGAAGTGCCGACATGATTGTAAATTTAAATAAACCTGATTAAACTGACAGTGTTTTCTTATCTTGTTGCAGGGTGAGAATTTTCTCCTTCCCATTTCTAAAACCTGTTAAGGCACACCTGTGAAACTTGATCTTTTCTTTCTTTTTTTAAAAGTCTAATTCGATTTTGTAAAAAAAGGAAAAAAAAAGGCTTGGATCAACAAGTGTAATTTGTTGCTGAATTTAGGGCTGTCCCTGCCACACTGATTGTCTGTGACATTCCTCAACGTAATTACATGATAAAAAAAGAAAAGGAAAGGAAATCCATTCATTCCAATATAAGCAGATAGAAGGAGGCTTCTCACTGGCTGGATTTAAAGCTTTAGAGTGTGTAGTTCTGGGCTTTTCATCCTATTTCCTAGTGTCAACATGAACAAAATCAAAGGGGCCAGGCTTGGTCACTTGTGGTGGACGAGAAGATGTCTTGCTTTGTGCAAGCTCTTGTCACAGAACCAAAGGCTCTATTCCTTACTGTGAAGCATCCTTGCCCAACTTTCTGGCTGGGATGAATCCTGAATTTCTTCCCCTCCAGTCTTATTCATTTTCTTTAGTCTAATACCTATCCTCAGAATAAGAATGTGGAATGAGGAAAACATGTACGCCCTGACTGGAACCAGGAGCTGGTTTGAGGGAGTTCCTTCTCCTGCATCCCTCCTTTGAAGTAGTGCAACCAGAGCTACTCTTGGACAGTGTAAGTGTAAACCAAAGGGTAGGCCCCGGAAAATGTGGGGACAGAACTCCCCAATAAATATGAGTATGCTTTTAAGGAGCTGAGAGTGAGCAGAGAGAAGAGGGGTTTGGACCAGCCCCTGACCAAGATAATTAGGTCTGGCATAAAGCTTCTAGTTTTAAGTCAAGTAGAGATCAATAAGGCCTCCTCCTCTCCTTAAGAGGAAAGGATTCTGTTCTCTCTGGACCCGTGATTCCCAGTAGAGGCAAACGAGTCCCCCATAATAACCCCCTTCTACCCCTGGCCAACCATTTATAACCAAGTCCCCTCCCGAGGTAACATGACAAGGTTGAGAGTAGAACAGAGAAGAGAGTTGCGCTCTACTTATCCTCACATTTCTGCCTGGGGTACGCACCATGGGCGGTGCTGGCGTCGGCATGATGGCCGTGGGTGGGATGGCGTGTGGGAAGGGCGTGAAGGTGTGCTGGTGCGTGTGTTGGTGTGTGTGTTGGTGCTGGTGTTGATGCTGATGAAACTCGGTCCTCAGGTAGGGTGGAGGGCCAAGGGATGCCCCGCGGTCAGCACTCTGAGAGGCCAAAAAACGTGTGTTCAATTCCTGACGTAGGAGGTCTTGCTCTGGAAAAAAAGACAAGGAGGAAAATGAGGGATGCCTTGTTTCTGGACCTTGAGACTGTGACTTCTCTAAAGGCGGAAACAGTGTGTGTATGTTAAGTGTTTGCTGACTGGTCAGGTAAGTTGTCAATGGAGCCAATCCTGTTGATTCTTTTTCAGGGACTACATGTCTATTAAATGTCTGACTCAGTTTCCTCAATTGTAAAATAAGGAAAATAACAGCACCTCCCTCACAGATGAGTTGCTATCTAGCTATCATCTATTTATATATATAGATATATATCTATATATATATTCATATGCAGCACCTACTTTACATAAATTATATAAATACATATTTATACATATTTTGTAAAGTGTTTATTACCACAGTGCCAAAAAAGAAGGTGATTGACACCTCAAAAACATGAGATGAGAAGGGAAAAAAAATCCTGCCATAAATCTGGAGTCATCTTACAGATGAACAGTAGACTGTAAGCCCCATGAGGGGCTCTCTTAACAGTTTCATGTGCGTCTGTGTATCCTTAGCACATGAATGCTGAGATGCTGGTTGGCTGATAGACTGATGAGGAAACCCAGATGTATTCAGGTTAAAAACGTTACTTAAATGAACCCGCTTTCCCAGCCCACAATGATGCACTTGGACTGGAGCAGCCGTCTTGCTGACCATCCAGGCAGGGTCAGGGCAGTGACGGACATGCCTGGTCCCTACCTGAGTAAGTGCTCCCTCCTGGGTGTCCAGGAACCTGCAGAGTCCCTGATGTCAATGGAGGAGGAGGTGGCAAAGCCGTGGGCGGGGCAAACATATTGGGGTGATGAGAGTGGGCAGGGGGCTGGAGGGTGGGCGTGAAACTGTGGAGGGGGCTGTGGCTGGGGAGGGACAGGGGAAAGGGGGAGGCTGAGGGATGGTGGGACAGATGAGACTGTGGGGGCTGACTCTTCGCAGGCGTACTACTTCTGCTACTGCTGTTGGGGGAAGAAAAGACATATATATTAAAAAAAGAGAAAGCATGAGCAATTCATTATTTTTTAAACCATCGTTCCAACCTCTCAAAAGATACCTTACTCACAGTTTGTCCCTCCTGTTCCTGCCCACACTAAGGAACCCCTGCTCATCTCTCCCTTTCTCCCTGTCTCCAGTCTCTGTGTTTCTCTCTGTCTCCATGTTTCCAGATCTCTCTCACTCTCACAATTTCATTGGGGTAGGTTAGCACCCTATAAAGTTACCTGGGGGGCTGAGAAGTTAAGTGACTTGCCTAGGGTCATACATGCAGTGCCTGTAAGAAGCAGGATCTGAAGCCAGGTCTTCCTGACTAAAGCTGATTCTATCCCATGCTACACCACCTTTTACAAAGAGAAGGCGTCATCCAAATCTAGCTTTCTCTAAATGGTAACACCATGACTTGAAGATGGGTGCAGCCCCACACCCCCACTGGACACTTCTTAGACCACATCGCTGACTGAATATTTCCGTCATCAGCTGCAACTCCTCTGGGTCTCCAGGACCTGAAACCAACCCTAAGACACATTGGAGCTGTAAAAGGACAAAGAGTGAGAAGACTTCCACCTTTCTAGTGACCAGCTCAAAAGGGAGACAAATCCAAGAGATTGTCCTTGATGACCAACAAACTCAATGGTGGTAGGAAAAAATACAGAGACTAAGAATTCCTAGACTCAGAGCTTTAGAAGTATTCAGAGGCAGGTCCTTTCAAACTCCTCCTCTCAGTGAGGAAATCTGGCCAAAGGAAGTTTTAAAAAACTTGTTCGGGAGTTACACAGAGAGGCAGGATTTGAACCAGGTTCTCCAATTCCAAAGCAAGCATCTTTCCACTGCTTCTTGGGGCCTACCCTCTGGAAAAGGCCTGCCAGGAGGGAGAAGGGGCACCATGGAAGTGAAGTCACCAAATGCCACACATGTGCTCGGTGCCGCACACACTCACTCACATTCATACCCGGTGTGATAATTGTGACCTCTTAAATAATCAGAAATATGCTGGGTTCCTTCCTACGAAAACCCTCAGAATCAACTCCCGCTGACTGTCTACTCCTCTTCCCTTTGTGATTTTATTAAAAAAAAAAAACACCACATATTCACACAACCCTTTCGCTTATAATTCAACAAACGTAGGACTGGGGTGGGGCTCTTCCATGACACTTCTCTTCCCTGGCCCCCTCTTGCTAGTACCCACCCCCCAGAAAAAGGAACCATCATTAAAAAAAATAAAAACCCCAACCCTCTAAAGACAGTACTCAAAGGCCAAATCCTTCCATGCTTGTAAAATCAACAAACATTTCTGATACCCAAGCTTCATGGACCAGTGGAAAGGACAATGGACTCTGGAATCAAAAGCATCATCCACCTCTGATGCTTAGTATCTGGGTGACCTTGAGTAAGTCAATTAATCTCTTTGGGTTTCAGCTTCTTCTTCAAGAAAGGGAGGAAAGGTGAAAGGGAGAGAGAAGAGGAGAAGGGAAGGAGGCAAAAACAGAGAGAGAAAGAGAGAGGTAAGAGGAAAGAAGGGAGGAAGGAAAGGAAGGAGGAAGGAAGGAAGGAAGGAAGGAAGGAAGGAAGGAAGGAAGGAAGGAAGGAAGGAAGGAAGGAAGGAAGGAAGGAAGGAAGGAAGGAAGGAAGGAAGGAAAAAGGAAGGAAGGAAGGAGGGAAGGAAGGGGGGAAGGAAGGAAGGAGGGAAGAAAGGAGGGAAGGAAGGAAGGAAGAAGGAAGGGGGGAAGGAAGGAAAAAGGAAGGAAGGAAGGAAGGAAGGAAGGAAGGAAGGAAGCAAAGGCTGGATTTAGTAGACTTGGAATTTCCTTCCAGCTCAAGAACTGCGATCCCGCATATCACATAATCTCCTGCATTTCAGTTTCCTCACCTGTATAATCAGTGAGTTGGACCAAATAGTCTCTACTATTTTGTAGCTTAAACTATAATCCCATATGCCCCTGAAGGGAAGAAATCCTCCCTCACTTCCATTTCTTTCTTTAAAGGTCGTCTCTTATGCCCAGCTTGGTGTTCTAAACAGACTAGCTTTTCCTTTGTTATCTAACAGATGTTGATGTTCTCCTCCAAGCTGAAGTCTAGGTTTCCTTGATTCTCACAACCACCCCTGTATTTCTCTCATTCTTCCCTCCTTTCCCCTGGCTCTGTCTTCCTCCCAAAGAATGACCTGACCCTGATTCTAGGTCCCAGGAAATCCCCTCTCCACCACCCACGTTCTCTTCCTCCCTCTAACTTTCAACTCTGAGACTCTCTCTTCTTCAGGATAAGGCCGAGTCCCTTTCCAAGACCCACGGCTTCCATCACTTTGGGATTTCCCAAACCCTTCTCATCGCCTCCCAGGAAGAACGTGATGTCTGGCCCAGCTCAGTGGGGCAGAACAGCAGGCCATTGGGCTCACCTCAAGCTGTTGAGGCTCAGGCTACTGCTATTATAAGCAGACAGTGGCTGGGAGAGGTTCTGAGATGAGGGGTGCGGCGGCACCGAGGGGAGGCTTTGGTGAACAGTCTGGGTGGGTGACTGTGGCCTGGCTGGCCGCTGTACTTGAGGCTGGGGGGGAGGCTGTAGGTGGGCTTCTGGAGGGACCTGTGGCGGCTGAGGAGCCTGAGGTGGCGGCTGAGGAAGGATTTCCGAGCGCTGAAGCAGGACAGGGCCTGGGCCTGGGGACGGGGCCTGCAGCTGCGGCTCTGGCTGAGCCGCCTGAGGACAGGGGTCTTTAGGCACCACAGGCTCAAAGATGGGCTCCTTGCAACTGTCCTGGCTCTTCTCCTGGCTCCTTTCTAAGCCCGAGATCTTCGGGACAACAGGCCCTGCATCCTGGGTGTCATTTTCGGTTAGCGTGCCAACGCCTAACTCTGGATCTGCATGGAGGAAGGAAAGGAGACAAAACCATAGACAATGACGTATTAATATGGATGAAGAGGTGCAGAGCGAAGTCCCACCCAGCTCTCCATCACTTCCCAAACAAACTCCAAGCCCCAATCACTCAATTCAAAAATTCTCTTCAACTTCTCTTATGGAAGTTGGTCATGCCAGCTTCCATATATCTGGTTGGAAGGTCAATGGACCAAGGATAAGAAAAGATGGCACAGCAGCCCCCTAACACTCAAGCAGAAATGCTTAAGAAAGCACTAAAGATCTGGAAATTGATCCTGGGCATCCAGTCTGCCTAAAGATGAAGGTTTTCCTTGACCTTGACAAAGTCTGTAACTGCACAATTAAAACAACAGCCAACAACTTGATTTTTTCCCCCTTTTAAAACAAATATACAGGCCCTGTATACATAAAAGGGAAGCGCTAACAATGCCAAATGCAGCAAATGTGACTTAACAACACACAGATGTTCTCCTTGGCCTTGTGCATTTTTTGCCAGTGAGACAGAACTGACATTTGGGGAAATAAATTTCGCCCAGCCATTGCTGCTCCAGTAAGAAAGCCAGGCATCCCAGCCCAAAGAAATAGATCCCAGCCGTGTTTGGGATCAAAGCTGGAATGATGCTCCAAACAGGAATTTAAATTGAGTTCACTTTCAACTGGGATTGTGATGGCCAGGCTGGGAGTGATAGCACCCCCACTTGTCTGGGCTTTGTCTCAAAGTGCCATTTGGCAAGGTCTTAAAAAAAATGGTGTGCATTAGAGGAGGGGGTGGCATTTTATAGGACCTCTGCAAAGTTTCTCACTCCTTAGTATCCTTGGCGGAATGAAATCTTTTGCAACTTGTCAAGTTGGAGATTTCTGGACAGGGAGAAGGAAGACTTAAGTTCAACCACCAGAATAATAGGGACAGAGAAAGACAAGAGGTGCAAACAAATCAGATGACCATGGGAGGGCAAGTGGGGAGAGGAGAAAGAGAAGAGAGAGAACACAGGGAGAGAGAGAGAGAGAGAGAGAGAGAGAGACAGAGACAGAGACAGAGAGAGAGACACAGAGAGACACAGACAGAGAGAGACACAGAGAGACAGAGAGACAGAGAGACAGAGAGAGAGAGAGAGAGAGAGAGAGAGAGAGAGAGCTCATGCACACAGGAGCAAGACCCTCTCTACTTTACAATGAAAGGGAAGGCATTATTTAGCTTGGAAAATGGACCTCTTGGCTCTTCTCTCATGAATAGTCTAGCAGTTTAACATGTAAAATTGAGAAAAAAATCTTGTGTGTCCACAGCAAACCTGGCAGATCCATCCAAATAAATCTATGGCCAGCACAAACATTCAGTGGTCTGTAAAAAAGCTGTACTGGCTCAGATTACAGCCAATACACAGTGGGACCCAACTTCCTCTACCCTATCAGCCTGACTTCTTCACCATCTGTCCCACTTTCGACTGCTCTATCTTCCTGGATAGACTAGTAGGCCTCTCTGTACATTACAAACGTACTACGGAGTTCTCTAACTAGCCAAGACCCCCACAAGAAGCTCTCCCAAAGAGGGGGAAGGGAGGATAAGAGGTGGGGAGAGGGGAAATATATCTCTGGGCTGCATTTTCCTTGTCTGTAAAGTAATGAGTTTGGAATCTATGGTGTGTGAGGTCCTTTCCAGCTCTCGACATGTTCCTGTTCTTGTAGAACAGTGAGAACAGGAGAGGAAATCAGAGGGATGAAGGGAAAAGGGGTAGAGAAGAGAATAAAGAGGAATGAGATGGGGGGGGCGGAGCCAAGATGGCGGAGTAGAAGGACGCACGTTTACGAGCTCCGAAACCAAAGCCCATAGAATTAATGTAAAAAGAGAACCCCATAACTTCTGGGTCGATACAAGGTGTGCAGAAACAGAGTGGAAGAGATTTCCGTGCCAGAGAGCCCTGAAGAGCCGTCCCCGGGGTCTGTCACGCTCCGGAAAGCGGACCCCACCCCCAGCGCTGCCCTGGCCGCCGCCCCAGAGAAGCTGACCCGAGCAGACATCAGAGACGGAAGCTCCGGCAGCTGGGAAAGTCCCTCCGCCCACAGAAGCTACAGGTCAGTGAGAGAGGCTGGGCTGGAGGAGGGGAGCGGAGCATCTCCGTGACTCGGGCCCCCTCGGGAGGAAGCGGCGGCGGCAGAGACGGGGGCAGAGGCGTGGGCGGCGGCTGAGGTGGCAGCGGCTCAGGATTCAGGAATCCCCCAGCAGCAGGCAGGATCTTCATTACGGAAGGTCTCTGCATAAAACCTGAGGGAGCTGAGCCTGGGAGACGGCCCTGCCCCCACCTGCTCTATTACTGAAGGCCTCTGCATGAAGCCCCTGAGGGAACTGAGCCTAGGAGGCAGGCCCCCCCATCCCGCCCCCACCCACTCCGTTCCTGAAAGTCTCTGCATAAAGCCCCTGAGGGAGCTGAGCCTGGGAGGCAGCCCTGCCCCCACCCCAGCGCCAGAACTAAAGCTTGCTGTGGAAAGCCCATTTGAATCTCAGAGGCCAAGCACTAGCTGGGCGGATCCAGGCGGGGGTGGAAAGGAATCTCAGAAGTCAAGTAACTGGCTGGGAAAATGCCTAGAAAAGGGAAGAAAAATAAGACTATAGAGAGTTTTTTCCAACAAATGCAAATGATCCCAACCTTCGGATCTGACGAAGATGAGGATGTATTCTTGCCATCAGGGAAAGACATGGAGGGCGGGGCCTCAGTACCCCAGACACCCCAGGGGGGTGGCGGGTGGGCTCAGGCCTTGGAAGAGCTCAAAAAGGATTTTGAAAAGCAAGTTAGACGGGTGGAGGAAAAACTGGGAAGAGAAATGACACAGATGCAAGAAAAGTATGAAAAACGGGTCAATACCTTGGTAAAGGAGACCCAAAAAAATGCTGAGGAAATTAACACCTTGAAAAATAGGCTCACTCAATTGGCAAAAGAGGTTCAAAAAGCCAATGAGGAGAAGAATGCTTCCAAAAGCGGAATGAGCCAAATGGAAAAAGAGGCTCAAAAGCTCACTGAATTTAATAGTTCTCTCAAAATTAGAATGGAACAGATGGAGTCTAATGACTTTATGAGAAACCAAGAAATCACCAAACAAAACCAAAAGAACGAAAAAATGGAAGAGAATGTGAAATATCTCATGAGAAAAACAACTGACCTGGAAAATAGATCCAGGAGAGACAATTTAAAAATTATGGGACTACCTGAAAGTCATGATCAAAAAAAGAGCTTAGACATCGTCTTGCATGAAATTATCAAGGAAAACTGCCCTGACATTCTAGGACCAGAGGGCAAAATAAGTATTGAAAGAATCCATCGATCACCACCTGAAAGAGATCCAAAAAGAGAAACTCCTAGGAACATTGTGGCCAAATTCCAGAACTCCCAGCTCAAGGAAAAAATCTTGCAAGCAGCTAGAAAGAAACAATTCCAGTACTGTGGAAATACAATCAGGATAACTCAAGATCTAGCAGCTTCTACATTAAGGGATCGAAGGGCGTGGAATAGGATATTCCAGAAGGCAAAGGAACTAGGACTCAAACCAAGAATCACCTACCCAGCTAAACTGAGTATAATACTTCAAGGGAAAATATGGTCTTTCAATGAAACAGAGGACTTTCAATCATTCTTGATGAAAAGACCAGAGCTGAAAATAAAATTTGACTTTCAAACACAAGAATGAGAAGAAGCATGAAAAAGGAAACAGCAAAGAGAAGTCTTAAGGGACTTACCACAAGTGAACTGTTTACATTCATACAGGGAAAGACAATATTTGTAACTCTTAAAACTTTTCAGTATCTGGGTAGTTGGTGGGACCACACATACACATGTACATGCATGCACACACATACACACATGCACACACATACAGAGACAGAGAGCACAGATTGAACTGAATAGGATGGGACCATACCTTAAAAGAAATTAAGGTAAACGGTGAGAGAGAAATGTAGTGGGAGGAAAGAGGGGGAAATGGAAGGGGGTAACTATATGTCATTTAAGAGGCAAGTAGGAGATTTTTTTTAGTGGAGGGAAAAAGAGGAGAGCTGAGAAAAACAAAAAACCAAGAAGTTTACCCTCATCACATTTGACTAAACGAAGGAGTGAAATGCACACTCATTTTGGTATGAAAACCTCTTACAGTATAAGAAAGTGGGGGAGAAGGAGATATTGCAAGGGGGGGTGATAGAAGGGAGGGCAAAGGGAGGAGGGAGCAATTTGAAGTCAACACTTGGGGAGGGACAGGATCAAAAGACAGAAAAGAAACAATGAGGGGCAGGTTAGGAGGGATGGCAATTCAGTTAGTCTTACACAACACGACTATCAGGAAGGTCATTTGCAAGGCTACACAGATATGGCCTATATTTAATTGCCTGCCTTCCCAAAGGGAATGGGTGGGGAGGGAGGGATGGGGAGAATTTGGAACTCAAAGTTTTAGGAACAATTGTTTAGTATTGTTTTTGCAACTAGGAAAGAAGACATACAGTTAATGAGGAATAGAAAGTCATCTGGCCCTACAGGAGAAAAGAGAAGATGGAGACAAGAGAAGGGAGGGATGACAGAAGAGAGGACAGATTGGAGATAGGGAAAATTAGATTGCTTGGTGTATTGGGGTGGGGGGAGGGGATAAAAGGGGAGAAAACTTGGAACCCAAAAATTTGTGAAAATGAATGTAAAAAGTTAAATAAATGAATGAATAAAAAAAAAAGAGGAATGAGATGGGGCGGGCAAGAGAAGAGATGGGAAGTAAGGAAAGGGGAGGAAAGAAGGCAAAAGAAACAGAGAAGGGAAAGATGGGGACCTTGCCTCTTCCAATCCAATGCAACACCCACAAGTCTCCTTAATCTGAACACCTCTAACACTGATGATTTAAAGCACTTCAATGAGAAACAGAAAAAAGGGAAAAGGGAAGGGAAAGGAAGGGGGAGGAGAATGGGGAAGGACTGTGAGACTAAGAAACTTGGGTAACCTCATAAGCCTTTGCTCCTTTGTCCTCCTTTGTCCCTTTCTCCACCTGTCTACACTGGTGTTACACAGGTTTATTTGGCTTGTATTGAAAAACTCCCTGGCAGAAAAGGAGGTAGCCCTATCCCCCTTTTGGAATAGACCCTTTCTCAGAATCATATTTATAAAGGCATGCAAATAGAGGATTACAAAGGAAAGTTATGATATTAAGCAAAGAAGTCCTATTTTTTTCTGTCCAAGTGTATAAACACCTCTGAAATCTAACTGAGGCCCACGGACCCCAAGTTGAGAAACTGTGGTTTCCAACAGAATCAGCTTATCGGCAAGGGTCAATTATTCAGCCCAGTTTCCTGAGCTTCCTCCACAGAATGTCTTCTGTACCATCAGAGGCTGCACTGGGGACAACCTTGTATCTGCTGCTTCTCATGAAATATGAGCATTCCTAAGGAGAAGAGATGAGTGAATCCTCATCCCTAGAGGACATCCCTAAGTGGATTTACCTTGGACTCCAAAGGAAACAAGATCCAGTTTCTGCCAAAAGTTAGAAATCACAGCTCTGATTCATCTTGGCAAGTGACTTACACTCGTCCCAATGTTTGGACACACGAGTCAAACCAGAAACTTTGACTGAAAACACACAGCAAAGTACAAAGAAAGAAAATACGCGGGACCATTTCTTAGTCACAGGAGGCTCTTGAGACACAATTACTGATCAGATGGAAAAACCATTTCCTACTCCCTCTATAAACCAAGTTCACTCTGCTGGACAATTCTTCCTTCCCCTGCCCCCTCCACCCCGCCACAACCTTTTTCTGCTCTCTGAGATGCTCAGGGTGTATACATTCCATTGGAGAACCACACTGTAAGAGACACAGACAAACAGAAGAAGGAATTTTGAAATTAAGGACTATAATGTCTCAGTTTGTTCTCTGTGGGATCTTGAATTCATCACTTCCAGCTCTTTGGGCCTCAATTCCTATCAATAAAATGGAAGAATTTGGATGACAATGTTCTTGTGGTCCCTTTCTAGCTCGAAATACTATGCTCCTTAGGCAAACCAGCTAGCAATAATAATGGCAAATAATGTAATAGGATAATAAAAAGTGAATTAATAATAGGAAATGCCATTTACAATAGCAATTTTAGAAGTTTACAAAGGGTTTAACCTACATTATCTCACTTGAGCCTCTGACAATTCTGGGGAGTAGATGTTATCATTTTTTTAAAAAGGAGAATAGAAAAGTTAAGGGTCCTGTCTGTGATCACACATCTAATGAGAGTGAAAAGGTTTAAACAAAGGACATCCTAACTCTAAGCCCAGTATTTTTATCCCTTACCTGACATCTCTTCTTTCAAATGATAAATATTCATCATAACTATAACGTACGGAGTGCCTTCTATGTGCTAAGCAGTATCCTAAGCATTTTACAATTATTTTCTCATTGTATCCTTACAATTAATGAGGAAATTGTGACTTGCTCATGATTGTACAGCTAGGAAGTGTCTGAGGTTGGATTTGAACTCTGGTCTCCCTGCCTCCCAATACAGAACTCTATTTAGTGCGGCACAAATTTAGCTGGCTCTAGCAAACACCAAAGTACATACGTGGGTGGAGAAACTATGCACCGATGAAATAGATGGATCCATTTCTCTCCAAAGTATAGCTTAACTGAGACAGTGAAGAAAAAAGGTATGTAGAAGAGTCAGAGACCCTGGCCAGACCCTCCTGACCTGTTACAGTGTTCACTTCAGTCCCTCAGCTGATCTGAGAGCCTTTTCAATAAGGATGACCCCTCACCAACCCTCAGGTGACAGATTTTGTAGAAATTTATTTGTAGAAAAGATATGCTAAGAATTCAAAGCTATCCAACAAGCATTTTAGCATTTATCACATGTTATAGGTGCCAGTAATACCACAAAAAGTAAGCAATCAATCCCTACCCTCAAGATGCTTATACTCTGTTAGGGGAAGGGGGTGGTGGTGGTGGTAACATCATGTAAATGGACCTCTACCCATCCTTTGAATATGAAAATACTCTGAGGTTCTTAGAAAAGAGACATTTCAGTTCTTTAGTACAGCTGATTTCAAAATCTCCCCCTTCATAGAAACAGCTTCAAGGGTGTGGGAAACTTATGTCCGCCATAAACCTACAATCTATTAAAATGCTCAACACATAAATGCTTCCTAATAGCAACACGGGAAAAACAGCTGAGAAAATTAAAATGCACACGGGTTGCATTGATGGCAGTAAGTATTTTCTATATAGATTTTATAGGAGTGCCGATACTATTCTGGATCATACTATAATTTCTAAATGACAGTGCTTCATTTTCATTTCCTTCGCTAAAAAGCTCAGGACGCTTACACTATTGTATTTTTTTTAAAGAATACAAGCTAGGAGGTTTTTAAAATTATTATAATTATTCCTTTATACTTCAGAAATGTTTACAGAAAAGCGCTGGCCAAGAAGGTAGCTTAAGTCTGCTGAACCTCCAGTGTGCTGGGGAATGTAAGCTCCTGAGGTCAAGGACCCATTGCATGAGCATGTCACTATCTTGCTACAGTCCCTTTTCTTTGGACAAGAACTCCTCACCCATATGTTGGTCCATTCAGCACTGGTACTGCCTCCCCCTTCCCTAGAGATGTCTTGATCAGTGGATGCATGAAAATTCAACTCAATTCAACTCTGGCCAACCCCATATGATGTTCTACATTCCAGCCTTCTATGAACACAGCACCAATAACTACCCAGGAAAGGTATTTTGCCAAGTTCCCGGCTGCTCCACACATACTACTGTCCACCTTTCTCCAGCTTCTGCTACGAAAATAATAATAAAATCTATCTGTCAATGCTCATGGAGAGGGTTTTATCATCAGGGCCCCATGGCTGTACTCACCAAAAGAAAGAGGGGCTGCCAATCTACACATAAGGGTTCCTGTAGGCTGCACATTGACTTCAACTTTAAAATGTAATATTATCTGTGTTTTATTGTATTTTTATTTATTTTGTTAAATATTTACCAATCCCATTTTAATCTGGCTTGGCCTATACTTGGGCATCATTGTAGGCAGGCTGCTAGGTTGTGCATTGGATAGATACCGCTGGTGTGGATGAAAACTCCCTTCTCTGCCCACCGTTCTCTCTGAATAATATCACCCTACTAAAATATAAGCAGGGATTGTTTCTCTGGTATTCTTATCTCCTGTACCCCTGCACAACACCCTGGCACATGGTGGGTGCCTATTTAAGAAACAATGAATCAATGAATTTCATAGGCAAGAAAGTGTTATCGTCGTTAACAACGGATTTAGGGTAGACTGACTCATTTGAATGCCTAATTCACCTTAGAAAGGGCATAGTGATGTGTGGTCTCTTCAAGGGTCTTAGTAATTTCTTAGTAAGAATACATACACACACTTGCTTTCTCTTCAGCCCTCTGGTGTTGAGTTTGGCTTCCAAACCATCCATTATTTTCAGTCCTCTATCAGCAGAACTGGGTCCAGCAATCACAACTCACTTATTAACGTGTCGGGAGTACAGTAAGTGACAATAAGCACTGTGTTTTATCGGTTTTATTGACAATACAGGTTTTGGGAGCACTGACTTGGCTATTATTGAGTCTTGGCTCTGAATAATACTCTGAAAAGCAGCCGAGGACAGACTCGTCTTTGTACTTTCCAAGGT
This sequence comes from Bettongia penicillata ogilbyi, assembly GCA_023548195.1. Classification (NCBI taxonomy): domain Eukaryota; kingdom Metazoa; phylum Chordata; class Mammalia; order Diprotodontia; family Potoroidae; genus Bettongia; species Bettongia penicillata. The sequence goes on from JAJHZJ010000284.1 coordinate 973,495, forward strand.
CCCCAAAGCATAAGTTAGTTCTTCATCCATTCCTTCTGTTGTCTTCACCTGTATTCCAGATTCAATGGACATTGCTATATTGTCACTGGTGTTCTGAAACTACAATTATGGCGGCTCCCTAAACTGCGATACCTAGACATGAGTACTGGACAGATCAAAGTATGATCCGGGTCCCCAAATCAGTCCCTGCTCTTTGACAGAACTGCCTTTAAATCAACCAAATAATCTGCAATCATCCAACAAGTACTTAATAGGCATCAATTGAATTATATGCTGAGGATGCAGAGACAGAAATGAACCTCAAAGTACTTATACTCTTCTCATTCTAGGTAGCTTATTTCAGCCTGGCACAATCAGGAATTCTTAGCTTTTTCGGTGTCACAGACTCCTGTTGGCAGTCGGATGAAGACTACAGAACCCTTCTCAGAATAATGATTTAAATAATGGGAAAAATGCTAAATTTCAGTTAGAGGTTAGTAAAAATAAAAGTGTCCTTTTTTCTCCATCCAAGTTCAAAGACACCCTGAGATCTATCTCTAAGTCTTTGTTTTGCTATCTCCTGGTACAAATTTTTGTCCCCAAAGAAACAGGATGGAGGGAAATACATTTAGTAATTGTAATTATGAAAAAAAAAATTGAACCAAGTTTCTCTGATAAGGGTCTCATTTCTCATATAGAGAACTGAGTCAAATTTATAAAAACAGGAGCTATTCCCCAAATGATAAATCATCAAACATATGAACAGTTTTCAGATAAAGTAATCAAAGTTTTCTATAGCCATAGGAAAAAACAAAAAAGCTCTACCTCTCTACTGATTAGAGAAATGCAAATTAAAACAACCTCATACCTATTAGACTGGCTACGAGGACAGAAAAGGAAAATGACAAATGTTGGAGGGGATGTAGGAAAAATGAGATCTTAATGCAATATTGGTGGAGTTGTGACCTGATTCAACTACTCTAAAGAGCAATTTGGAACTATGCCCCAAGGGCTATAAAACCATGTATACCTTTTGACCCAGCAATACCAGTACTAGGTCTGTATCCAAAAAGAGAAGAAAAAACAAAAAGGGAAAAGACCTGTATGTACAAAAATATTTATTGTAACTCTTTTCTGGTGGCAAAGAACTGGAAATTGAGGGGATGCCCATCAACTGGGGAATGGTTGGACAAATTGTGGTATGGGATGGTGATGGAATATTATTGTGCTTATAAAAAATGATGAGAAGGACGCTCTCAGAAAATCCTGGAAAGATTTACAGAAACTGATGCAAAGTGACTTGTACTGTGTACAAAGTAACTGTAAGATGTTGAATGACTTAGCTCTTCTCAGCAATAAATCCAAGACAACTCTTAAAGACTTATGATGAAAAATGCTATTCATCCCCAGAGAAAGAACTGATGGTGTCTGAATATAGATTAAAGCAGACTTTTAAAACTTTCCTTATTTTTCGTGAGTTTTTGTCCATATTTTCTTTCACAACATGACTAATATGGAAATATATTTTGTATGGCTACACATAACCCATATCAAACTGCTTGCCTTCTCAAGGAGGGGGAAAGGAAATGAGGAAGAAAATTTGGAACTCAAAGTTTTAAAAGGAAATGTTAAAAATTGTTTTTACAAGTAATTGAGGAAAAATAAAATACTAAAAAAAAGAAAAGAAAACCATATGGAAAAATTCTAGTGCTAATTAGTAATAACTTTGGTACGGTCAAGCTGAACTTTCTATCATAAAACTAGATTTTAGAGGTAAAATTTTGGCCACTTAAAAGAAACAAATAAAAATAGAAGTTGGCAATAAATTGTTTTCCCCCACAATGAGCAGACATATGATTCAGCCCATGAACACAATGTTCCAAGTAACTGAGGTCTGTTTGCTTGGGCCAAAGAACGCTAACAGACCAGGTGCATAAAGAAAGAATCCTGGCTCTGGAATCAAAGGACCTGAGTTCACCTCTCATGCTTATGAGCTGTGTGACCTTAGGCAGATTTCTTAGCTTTCCTGGTACTCATTCAAGGGTTGCAGTAAATAAATAAGCCCCTGAGAGTCTTGCAATGGAAAAGGAAGGGGTTGGATCGGAATCCCTTCTTGCTCTAGGCAGCTAGGATCTACCATAGTACATAGAGCCCTTGGCCAGAAGTCAGAAAGACATCTTCCTGAGTTCAAATCCAGCCTCAGAAACTTACTAGATGTCTTGCCCTGGGAAAGTCACTTTTCCGGTTTGCCTCAGTTTCCTCATCTGTCAAATGAGCTGGAAAAGGAAATGCCAAATCACTACAGTATCTTTGCCAAGAAAATCCCAACTAAGGTCGCAAAGAGTCAGACAAGACTGAAAAACTAGCAAAAGGGAAAGCTGAGGTTTGTATCCTATTAGAAGCTATGAAAAACAAAAATTGAAGGCAGCTAAGGATTTATTTTGAAAATTCGGACTTATAATTCCAAAGACATCCAAAGGTAAGTCTAACATATCCCTCTGAAGTATTGGAAGATGTCAACGTTCAGGGCACATTCTCAGGGAAACAGCATCTAAATTTCCTTATGCTGGTAAAGAATTATCTGTTCTTCTGTAAGTTAGACACAGGTCTTGACTATGATTGCCTTGCATTGTAATAAACACTCAAGGGTAGAAATAATACACAGGTATAACAGGAAATTCTCCATGTAGTATCCCTGGGCATGTGTCTGTCTGTTAACCAACTCTCCATAATGGAAGCTATGGAAATGTTCGATCTGCCTGACCAGCCTTTTCTTCCTAACTCCTAACATCAGCCTGAAGGACCCAAGAGGGAACCAGATTGTACGGCCATCAGTATCACCAATGGAAATCAATAGATCAGAAACAATTGCAAGTCAGTCTGGATAAAAACAGATTAATTAGCATGGGGTCACAGAGCAGGTGTTTGCTTGGCAGTCAGCTATCATAATAAAGGTTAGAGTTAGAGGTCGATTTAGGAAGATTTGAGTTAAAATCCTGCTTAAGATACTTATTAGCTCCAGGATCCTGAATAATCGGCTCTTTCAAACTCCGTTTTCTCATCAAAAAGATAGGGGCAGTAACAGTACCTGCATTTCACGGGGTTATTGGTTGGATCACTGGATCTGACATATGTAAAACACTTTGCAAATCTTCAAAAGCCATGTAAATGTTAACCACCATCATTATTGTACTCATGGACAGAAGAACTCAAGTGACAAAGAAAGGTCTATGGGCAAATAATACGAGACAATGGGAAGAGTCTTGGTTTTAGGATCAGAAGATTCGAACCTCAGCTCTGCCCCTTACTCTCTGTGTGACCATGAGCAATTCAATTACCACCACTACCCCCAGACACTCCAGGTCTCAATATGCTCATCTGTATAACAAGGGAAATGGAAGATGTTAAAAACAAGCCTGCTGCCCACGTGTGGGTCACCACAGCCCCAAGCACTGATGGAACCAGACTAAAAGGTTATTGGGAAATATTAAGCAAAAAAATAAAAATACAATAAAATATAGGTAATATTACATTTTACAAGTTAAGCTAGCGTGGTCCTCAGGGATTCTCAGGTATGCATTACTGGTTAAGTTGTTGTGGTTTGTCCTCTGTTGACAGAGGACAGAGGTTGACCTCTGTCCTCAAACAGCACCGTGACATCAAGAAGGTGATGCCATTATATGTAAGTGAACTGAATTTAAGTTAGGGAGGGCTGGGAAAAGTTATGAGACTTGCTTTTTCCTCCCGAGCCATCTGGGACCAATGGCTAGGTAGCACAGTAGATAGAGTGGTGGGCTTAGAATCAGGGAGAGCCGAGTTCAAATCAGGTCTTAGACACTTCCTAGTTGAGTGGCTTCATTGAGTTTGCCTCAGTTTTGTCATCTGTAAAATGGGGAGAATAATGGTACCCATCTCTCAGGTTTGAGAGAACCAAATGAGATAATAACTATAAAGTGCTGAGGGTTAGACACATAGTAGGTGCTGGATAAGAATAACTAGGTGGCCCAGTGGATAGAATGCTGGCTTGGAATCAAGAAGACCTGTGTTCAAATCCATCCTCACACACCAGCTAGATGACCTTGGGCAAGTCCCTTAACCCTGTTTGCCTCACTTTCCTCATCTGTAAAATGAGCTTAGGAAGAAAATGGCAAACACTCCAAAAACCCCTACAGGGTGACAGAGAGTTGGATATGACTGAAATGACTAAAAACAAAGGTTCTCTCTAAATGTTAGCACTTATTGTTAGAGGCCCCCATTACTATATGAGTTAGCACTGAGTTAGATGACCTTGAAGATCCCTTTCAACTCTCAATCTACAACCCTATGTTTCAGACAGTTTCAGATGTTGTCAGCATTTTCTTCTCCTGGATATTACTCTATATTATCTTAATTATTTATATTCACGTTTCATTCCTCTACCAGAAGACAAACTCCTTAAGGCAGGGGGTGTTCTTTTCTCTCTCTGTACCCCAGACCCCTAGAATGAAGCCTTGTAATGCAGTAAGCTCTGGGTTCAAACTCTACTATCTGAATGAGTTTAGGCAAGACACATCCTCTTTCTCTGCCTCAGTTTCCTCCTTTGTAAAATGAGGCTGCTAGATTAGATAATCACTAAGGTTCCTTCCAGTCTACATTCTAGGATCCTATGACTTCAACATTAAAAATATAATTCTTTATATCTCTAGACTTCAGTGATCCAATAAGGGCTCAAGAAATATTTCCTGAATGAAACAGAATTGTTTTGGCAGGGCTTGGAAGGCCTTAGTGGGGCAGGAGACAAGGGTCAGAGCTAGTGAGGATTTCTCTGGGTTGATGTACTTTATAAGCACATCAATACAAGGTTTTCTCAAAAAGCCAGGCTGGGATGAGGCACACGGTTCAGCAGCTAATCTCCAATGTATTTCCACTTTCTTCTTTAAGGAGCCAGACAGATAATTTGTCTTAGAGTGCACTTTCCCCTAAACAGTAGCACCATCTTTTATTGTTTTTTCCCTTCGAATTTTTCAAAGGAGGGAAGCAGCTGGGCCAGTAGGGAGAGTGAGAAATGGATTTAGTCCCAAATTTTCACTATTACCTTCTAGTCAAGTATATGAATAGGGAAATAACATAACAAGTGTTAGAAAACATGACAAATGAGTACGGGTTTCATACAGGCAACGCTGTATGTGGATAGAAAACTGTTAGATCTGAAGGAGCAGGGCTTGAGATGTGGGCTGGCTGCACTGCCTGAGACAACATCTCCTCATATCTCAGTTTCCCTATGTGTAAAAGAGGGATTTGTGTTGGTTTGCTCTGTTCCAGTCAGGTGATTTCATCCAAACAGGCAACTTCCCTGGTGTGGAGATTCTGTCCTCTGTAACTACACTTTGTAGTCTTAGAAAATTTGGGGAGGAGCAGGCATTGATATGTGACTTGCCCAAGGTCACCCAGGCAGCACGTGTCAGATGAAGCACTTGCAATCAAGTTTTTCTGACTTCCAAGGCAGGCTCTCTACACCCTACCCTCAGCTACCTTTCAGAGCCGGTGAGAAGATAATTATCACCCAGTGGGGAGAAATACCCAACTTCTGGAAACGCTCTGCAAACATGATCCATTATTATTTTACAGAACTAACAAAATCATCTACTGATTATTATTTCAAAACTAGTATCTCCATGGTTGTTTGTAACACTAACTTGGTCCTTTTAAAGGAAGCATGAAAACATGAAGTTACATTAAGAGTTACTATTAATCTTCCACTGGGATATAAAGTTCTCCAGATTTATAATCTCATTAAAAAACAAACACACACTTTGGGCAAGTCTTTTCACCTCAGTGCGCCTCAGGCTTCTCACCTGCAAAATGAGAGGATTGGACCAGCTTTCAGTCTAGGATCCTAACTTGGTAATCTCAGCTATTTGGTTCTCATTACCGTTTTTTCTGGGCCTCAATTTCCCTACCTACAAAATGAGAGGGCTGAACTAGGTGACCCCTGAAGTCCTTTTCTGGCTCTGTCATCTCTGTGCCTAAGGGGACCCTCTAATATCTATAATCAACTACACAAGACACCAGTGATCATCCACTAATGAGTCAACAATCCTTAGTGATGGTGGTATCTGATAAAGATGTTCCTTAAAGAGAGAAGTTTAGTCCCCCTATCAATGAGGCAGAAAAATAAACCTAGAGAGTTTAACGCAAATAAAAGAGACAGCTTCACCTCTTGGATTCATTTATCCTTCAAATTTTAGAACTTGGGTTCCTGGAAAGCGTCCCCACTAAAAGAGAGGATGACACTCACTTGCCTCTCCCTCTCAATCCATTCAGTAGAGTCTAGAATGGTGGACATTAATGAGGTCATTTAAACCTCTCATTTTCCCCACTTGGCAAAATTCTTTACACAGAGGATGTATAAACACTTGTCTCTCCCAAATGAAGACGAGTTACAGTGATGTTTAGACTCTCCATGGTTCCTCAGTGTTCCCTAACTCAATCTACAGACAGCAATAGGAATGAATGGGAAAGCAGAATCATATAGTAATCATGGGGGATGGAAAATCATGAAGCTAAAAGCCTGAGCATCCAGGGGGATGGGGACTTAATGGTCCCCATCCCAAAATGGTCCCCCAACCCAAAATGAAACATCAGACTAGAGATGACAGAAAATTCTGGCAAAGGAAACACAAACTCAAATACATGCCCAGTGGCAACATCCCCACATTTATCCAATTTCAGGTCCTATGTGGTGAGTTTTTATTTCTGCTATTTTGCAGATGACTCTGTCACTTCTTCCGAGAAAGACAGCGCCATAAGAAGCCAACACTCCCAAAGGCTGCAGAGAAAAGAACTAGGATCTTGGGTCTAGAGAACGAAGAGATCTCAGAGGCCATCTAATCCAATCTCATGTTCCAGGGTGGGAAACTGAGGCTGAACAACTTGCTCAAACCCATGGAAGGAAACAGGATGTGAATGCAATTCCAATGACTCCAACATCATAAAGACGCTTTTATGTTCATGATTCCTCTATATAGAAAGAAGGAGGGCAGAGTTAAGCAAAGAGCAGAACATTACAAAAAGGTTCAAATCTCACATGAAATGGTAAATACTATGTACAAGCAGGGGCAGTCAGGTGGCGCAGCGGATAGAGTGCCTGGCTTGGAGTCAGGAAGACCTCAGCTCAAATCCAGTCTGAGACATTCATTAGCTGTTTGACCCTGGCAAGCCACTTCACCCCGTTTGCCTCAGTTCCTCATCTGTAAATAAGCTAGAGAAGGAAATGGCAAACCCATTCTAGTCTCTTTGCTAAGAAAACCCAAAAACGGGTAATGAAAAGTGAGACATGACTGGAAAATGACTCAGCCAACAAAATTAGCCAAGCTGTGTCACTGATGTTTCAGAGCTCCGGGAGGCAGAGATGCCTAACCTATTAGCTACTCCTTCTCCTCCTCCATATATCTCGCCCTCCTTGCCTCTCCATCTATATTGTTCCTTTCAATAAAGACTATAGTGAAGCAAAGACAACATGTGTTTTAGTTCAGCTTCTTACAATATTATTAGATTCTCTGGCCTCCTTAAAGACTCAGATCAGGAGGCTTTCACAATTTTCCTACCCATTCCCAACTGCTAATACCTTTCCCTTCTAAGATTACTAGCATTTCATCTATCTATCTATCTATCTATCTATCTATCTATCTATCTATCTATCTATCTGTCTGTCTGTCTGTCTGTCTGTCTGTCTGTCTGTCTGTCTATCCATCCATCCATCCATCTATCTATGTGTCTGTTCATCCATCCACCTATCTATCTATCTATCTATCTATCTATCTGTCTGTCTGTCTGTCTGTCTGTCTGTCTATCCATCCATCCATCTATCTATGTGTCTGTTCATCCATCCATCCAGCCATCCATTTATCTATCTATCTGTCCGTCTGTCTGTCTGTCTGTCTATCTATCTATCTATCTATCTATCTATCTATCTATCTATCTATCTATCCATCCATCCATCCATCCATCCATCTGTGTATATGTTGTCTGTTTCCATTAGAACATAAGTCTCCTTGAAGGCAGGGTTGTTTCTGTCTTTTTTTAATACTCTGAGTACTTAGCATAACATCTGGCACTTAATAGGTTTTTACTGATGAACTAATCAGCTGAATGTCAGTGTGAGTTGGAGTCATCTAGGAATGGAAGATGCTATATTTGGAGCCAGAAAGACCTGGGTTCAAATTCTACTTAAGACACCAGCTGTGTGACTTTGGGCATGTGACTTATTAATTTCTATGGGCCTCAGTTTTCCTTGTCTATAAAATGGGGGCCTTGAACCGGATGACCCCCAAGATGTAGATCCTTGTAAAGTCACTTAACTTCTTTGGATCTCAGTTTCCCCATTTGTAAAATTAGAGGTTAGATTGGATGGCTTCTTAGGTTTCTCCCTAAATCTATGAATCTTAGAAGGGTCAAACGGCAAGGATCTTAACACACTGCTGAAAATGGTCCTTTGGCTCTGGTTTCTTTACCACCAGAATCCTAGTTTTGCAAGGCTTCCTCTTCCAATGCCTGTGCGCGCGCACACACACACACACACACACACACACACACCTCTCCCTGCTCTTCCTCCTCCACCCCCATTCCCCTCCTTTTCTTTAAGCCATTAAACAGAGCCTAGTTTGTTCCATTAGCAGATTCAATTACTTGAGCGAATGGAAGGATGACATTCAGCCTTGCAACTCTTCTTCTCGGTCACTGAAACTGTACAAATAAATTGAGGAAAACCCACTGTTTGTTCAAGGCAAATTAATTTTCAAACACTGAGGGAGTAGGGGAGCAGGGGGGATGATGGGTGCTTGGCAGGGCTCAGAGAGATTCCATTTCGTGCTTGTCATTTGGTGTAAACATTAATTACCATCTGGGAGGCGACGCTGGGGGTTGGATTCTCTTGCACAAACCTCAGAGGGGCTGCAGGCTTCCTAATAAGCAAACTCCTAAGCAGGGCTTAGCATTGGTTCTTTTTTATCCAGTTTACCCACGGTACACTGGGTTGGAACCAGCAGAATCTTGGCTCTGAAAACACAACAAACCAGCCAACGCTGCGAACCCTGTGGTCTCGGTGTCATGGCGTTGTAACCTTTTTCACCTGCAACATTTGTTCTGATCCCAATGCCTCCAAAAAATGAAAGCAAAACCTGGCTATGCCTCACCCGCTGTATTTGGAGAGAGAGCTTTTAAAATCCCACCCCCCCCCAAGCAATATACAGCCATTATATGTTATATATATATATTCATAAACACACACCTCCTTTTAAGGGAAAAGGCTATAAGAGCAATGTGGCATACAGTAAGAGATTAAGAGATGCTTGTCTGATAGAATATAGCTTGTCTTCTAGTATTTGAGGGTCTGTCTCTTCTAATGTTTTCATCAGCTCCTTATGTATCTTGTATAGACACGCCATGTCCCACCCCTACCCCCTTCTATTAGAATAAACTTCTGGAGGCAGGGAATATTACATTTTTTCCCTTCAGTGTCCCCCCCAGCTTAGCACATAAAACTTATCACATGTTGTCTCCACCATTATAATGGAAGTTTTTTTAAAGGCAACACCTTTTATTTTTTTAAAAATATTTGTACCCCAGAGCTTAGCATATCATAAGGGCTTGATAAATGTTAGCTGAAGGAATGATTGCTTGTTGCCTGGAAGAGAGGTCTTGCTCAGCTTGACCCCAGAGGGCAGGAACGGTGGAGAAGGAACTTGCAAAGAGGGAAACTGAGGTCTGAGAAAAGGAACAATTTCCTGACAAACTGTCTAGCCATTCCAAAAAGGAATGGCATGTCTTGGGATGCCGAGAAGAGGGCAAAGACCTCAGTGGAGTTTTTCAAAGCCAAGGCTGAAAGCTCCTTTACTTGCTTGGTATATTTTGGGGAGAGAATCTATTTTAAGTTCAGGCTGGACTAGATGGCCTCTGGGATTCTTTGTAAAACTCTGGGATGGATCCCATTTGACTCTTACAATATAGGACTCTTGGTTCTGGTTTCTCCTCCTGGTCAGTCTTGTCCTAATTTTCAACCCCCTAAAGGTACTGCTTTTAAGAAGCAGAAGCACATATGGTTGGCCCCTAACAGACAGATACTATTAGCTATGAGACAACTGATTCTTGGCATTACAAACCCTGCTTGGCTCTTGATGTAAAGAGTACCAAGCACATTTTCCAGTGTCATTCCTATCTGCTTTGGACACTTAAAGGTCGCATCCTTTTTTGACCTAGAACACTTAAGAGTACAAGCCTTGCTTGCTCCCTAGGTTTTGTTTTTTTCCAACTTTCTTCTTCTTGACACCGATCTGCCACAAACACATACACACACATGCACACGCACACGCACACGCACACACACCCCTTCCATCGGTCCTGTAGTGATTGCCTATGAACACATCACCTCTTGCCCTAGTTCCTAGCTCTTATACAAAGTAGACACTGAAAAAAGTTTGATACACTGGAGTCCCTGGATTTTTGAATCCAACAGAACCATGATACCACCCATGACCCCTTTAAGATGGTATCTTTATGGGAGACTTTACATTAAGAAGATGGTTTCTAAGGGGGACAGTAGTAGAGTATCATTACCAAAAACAATAACCATCATCGATTCCAAAGAGTTATTTGTAGAATCAGAGTAGTACAGAATGTGATACACCTGCCTTGGTCAGAGGGTACATTTAAGGACAACCTTATTGTCACGATAAAAGCAGCCACCACAGGGCTTCTTTCCGGTATTTGTTCAGAAAAAGCAGGCTACAAGCAGTGGGAGGTGGAAGGGACAGAAAGTTTTAACAGCAGTGTAGATGTGTGTAAAGGAAGTATGGATTTTTGAATTTAGCATCTGTGTTTTTTTTTAAGTGTCTCTGCGTTTAATCGAGAGGTTAAGTTAAGTGGTTTGTCATTAATTATTCTAAGGCTGACCTCAAGAGGGGCCAGCATGAATACAAGGGGCATTAAGGAGGGGAGGGAGTCGCCTCTAGGATGATGTAAGTAACTCATCCATTGGTTTCTCTACTAAACAGAAGAGAAACTGTCAAGACTGCTTAGTCAATGGTTCTCAGCATGGCCAAGGATGGAGCATCCATAGCTCTATTGCCTTCCTTAATGTCTGTGATGTGACAGAAAGACCAGTGGGTTCAGAGCCAGAGATTTAGAGCTGGAAAGGTCTTCAGAGGACATCGAGTCCTCCCACCTTCTGTAGGAAGCCTCTCTGGACCCCCCTTAATTCTAGTGCCTTCCCTCTGTCAAGTTTACCCTGTACAGAGCTTGCTGGTACATAGCAGTTTCCATGTTACTTCCCACACTAGACAGAGAGTACCTTAAGAACATGTCTTTCGCCTTTCATTTCAATCTCAATGTTATTTACACATAGCAGGCACTTAACAAATATTAAGTGACTGACTTGTCCAAAGTCACATAGATTTTTAAGTGGAAAAGATAGGATTTAAAAATGGAGTCCTTGGTTGCAATCTGAGCATTGCTATTTGCTACCTGAGTGACTGGCCAACTCCTTTCTTTTGTCTAGATCTCAGTTTCTTCCCCTGTAAAATGACCAGTTCAGACCATTAGTTTCCTCTGGCTCTAAATCATATGAACTTATGATCCAGGCTCTGAGTCCTCCATTTCAGATTCCTAACATTATTTCCTATAAGGATGGTCCCCAAGGACAAGATGGCAAATATTCTGAGGTTGTTTTTGGCCTGTGGTCTTTCTTCTCCCTTGGCAGGGCATCCAAGAATGAAAGAGGTCTTTTCGTCTCATGTCACTGCTAGATACAAGAAAAGAAGCTTTTTTTTCTATCCCTACCAGTATAAATATTTACATACACGTATATACAATTATGTTTTGTGGTAATGTGATAAAACATCAAATATCTTTCACACTCTCATGCCAATTAAGAAGGGAAAATAATCGACTGTAGCCTAAATCCCAATTCTAACACTTTGTTCTGGGTAGAATAACCCTAGGTAAATTTCACAGGTAAAGCCACAAGCAAGAGGTCTGTTTAAATATGATCAGCCTTCCTCCCTCCTCCCCTTCTGCCATGAACCCTAGCTGTGTGTAGTGGGAAATTACGAATAGGTATTTTGAAGGAAAAAAAAAACACCTTTAGGGGAGAGAGAAAAGAAGGAGGAAAAGGTAGAAAATAGTAATGTCCATTTTTCAAGTCTATGCCAGGCTAGCTGCAACCTCCCCTCCCCTTCCAGCTTGTAGCTTTTACCTTCCCAAACTGACAGAGACATTTGGGGCTGGCTGCTGGCAGCACGTTAGGTAAACAGAGATTCCAATCTATACTGGTTTCATCCCCCCACCACTTTGGAGAGCTTGTTAAAACTACCATTTCAAAGGGATTAAAAAAAGAAGAGTATACTTAGATGCAATCACCAATAACCTTCTCCCTTCCCCCTAGAATCCTCCTCTCCTCTGTGTTGGGAAATCGGACCAGCAGGGCCAAACATATCTGGTAAGGCTGAATGAAAGAGTGCCCGTGAACAGCTCACCTGTGGCTGCTGAACACTGTGCCACTCTTAAGCCCAATCAGCACTGATTAATTGCAGTATTAAAGGCCTGGGTGCTTATCCTTCACTGCCTGGTTCTCCCCTCAACCCCTGCCAGCATGGTTACCTGCCAGGCTAATCCCCCCCTCAAGCCATCTGATGGTCATTTTATAACAAAAATGTGCAGCTGCTGACAGTGGAGGAAGGCTGATGTGTCAACAATCACAAGTGAATGTACAGTGGGCTAAGGTAGGGAAAAAGTCAGAGGAAGGGCACACTAAACACACTGTTCTCTCTCCCTCCCCTTCTGTCTCTCTCTCTCATCTCTGTCTCTGACTCTCTTTTTTCTCTCTTTCCCTTCCACCCTTCTGTCTGTCTCTCTCTTCCTCCCTTTTCTCTTTCTCTCTTTCCTTTTCCCCATTCTGTCTGAATGTCTCTCGCTTCCTCCCTTTTCTCTGTCTCTCCACCTGTTTCCCTCTCCTCTATCTCACTCACCATGGTTCTTTAGGTCTTTATAGAGCCAAGGCAAGCCTGTCTTCTTCAACGCAGACTCTTCCACCTCCTAGTCCTAGGCTCATACCATGAAGCCCTGCTCAAACATTCTTGCTGCAGTAGGTCTGAGGCCCAGAGCGCCCCTGGTGTTGCTACCTCCCCACCATCAGTCTGCTCCACTAATTGTGTAGCCAGATGGGATGTCTCAGGGTCTGAGCCACAGATCCTGACCTCCAACCAGACCTACAAGTTTCCACGATTGCTGCTCAAGTCAAGGGAGAGTAACCTCTCTGAACTCAGCTTTTGTTTCCAGGAGTTGATGGTCAGTTTTGTAAATTAATAAGTCCTTGGAATCTGGACAGTGTGTATTTAGGGTGCCAGACACCTTCATTTGCACTCAGTGACCCTCGAACCTCCTCTTTTAGGTGGGCATGATCATGGATTCTGAGCTGGAAGCGGCCCTTAGGTTGCAAATCCTCAAGGGCAGGGACTCTTCTTCTGTCTTGGCTGCTAAGTAAAGGGTCAGGCACATTACAGATATCTAATAGAAATAAATAAGGTCATCTCACCTGACCCCTCATTTTATAGTGGAGGAAGCTGAGAATCACAGGTTAAGTGACTTGACCAAATTTACTGACCTAGTATATAGCACAGCTGGGATCTGAAATGTTACCAGTCCATTGGGAGATGCCACCTTGCCTGGGGCCAGTGGTCCTCCTTCCTCAAAAGCGGGCTTGGTGAACCTGGTTAAATGTATTTCAGGATAGTTCAGTTCAACGTATTTTATTTTATGTATTTAAATGCATGATTCTGAAAAGGGGTCCACAGGCTTCACCAGACTGCCAAAGGGGCCCATAACATATAAAATGTTAAGATCCCCTGCATGAACCTGATAATATAGCACCCCGGGGGCTCCATTACCCCTGCTTTGGAGACCTGCCACCACTTACATCCTTGTACTGCAGAGTCTGGCTCAGAAGAAATAGCCCCAATCCCAGGAATGAAAATAAAACATTTGTCCAAACTCACTTGAAAGCTGGGAGACCTTTTGAAGACTGGCTCACCCAGAAACTCGTTGTATTATCCCAGGCAGACCAATTTATTTTCTTTGAGCTTGAGTTCCCGGCTGCCTAGCCTACTTAAAACAGTCCTGATTATCTCAGCCCCATCACTGCATCATGTCAGCATCAATAGGATGTTGTCTGTAGAGAACTCTGGGCTCCTAGAAAAAACTCTCCTGTGGACTCTTTACTAAGCCAGCAGTATCGAGGCTACCCACACTTTGTGGGATCAGAGCCTTAGGGCTGGAGAGGCAAACAGGGAACCTGAGGTCTATGGCCTTTAAATAACTTGTCTAAGTTCACACTGGCAGTAAATAGTAGTAAAAGGTAGAATTTGAACCCAGGCCCTCTAACTCCCAATCCAGTACTAGTCAATCACAAGACCCAAAAGTGAAGGAGTCTCATTTTTCAAGAGGTAAAGCATAAAATACAACAAAAATTTTTTTTTCTAGCTAACTGCTAGACAATATTCCTGTCCTTCAGATGTGAGCCACCACCTTTCTCTTTCTTCTCCTCCATTCTCCCTTTTCTTCTTTTTTTGCTTCACATCCCGTTTACCTGGGGAACATGACTGACCTTAAATACATTAAAAAAACATTCTGTCTACTCAACATCCTGAGAGTGCCTTCCTGTAATTTCACTAGTGGAAGAAAATTCCAGAAAGTAAACACTTTCCACCAATAAAGAAAAGATTGACCACTATTTTGCATCTTAGTTTTAGAAACTTATTTTAGGTACTAAGGGACTTGTCTAGGGTCACAGAGACAGTATATGTCAGAGGCAAGTCACTAAGCATTTACTAAGTGCCTATGTGCCAAGCACCAAGCAGGAGACAGGCTGTGAGTGGAGCTCTTCCTGTCCACAAGGCTAGCTTTCTCTCATACGCTATATCTGCATTTCAAAGCACTCGAGAAGGTTGAAATTACAGGTTACTATATTAATTGTAAATTTGGAATAAGGGCAGTGCAAAAAAATAGGCAAACAGAACAGGGTATTAAGAATCTAGATGCTAACCCAGAGCATGAGATCTCAAGATGGAAGTCTCTTGTCCAACACTTTCATTTTTAAAGAAAAGAACTGAGGCTTACAGTGAGTGGTCTCGTCTCACCCAGATAAGTGGCCATGACATTGAATTCTTTCACAGTTGGTTTACCATCAAATGAAATGTCAGCATACCAGGAAGTCAATTAAAAAAAACATGTTAGTAAACTCCTTGAGGGTAGGTCTATGTCTTATTCACACTCTTCTCATAGAAGACATTTAATGTCTCAGTAATGGATGGAGCATATTACTACTGTTCATTCTCAAGCCATCAAAACGAACTTTATCCACAGGGTTCATTAATAAAGGAAGAGAGGAATATAGCCTATTACTCTTCAAAGGACTGGAACCAGAGGACCTGGATTTAGACCCAGGTAGTTAATGAATGTGGGGTAGCTAGTTACACAACAGATACAGCACCCAATCTGGAGTCTGAAGACTCATCTTCCTGAGTTCAGATCTGGCCTCAGACACTTATTTGGCTATGGGACCCTGGGCAAGTCACTTAACCATGTTTGCCTCAATGTCCTCATCTGTTAAACGATCTGAGGAAGGAAATGGCAAACCACTCCATTATCTCTGCCAAAAAAGCCCCAAACGAGGTCATGGAGAGTCAGACACAACTAAAACAAGTGAACAATAAGAACTATTTATTTTAAGTCATGTAGACTCAAGTCAAGTTCCAACTCCCAATCTCTTCTTCATAGCCTTCCCTGAGCCCTGATACCTTTTCCTATAATCCTTATCTATACCCTAAGGATGGAGTCATGGGATGAATGATAAGGCCCAGGAGGCTTACCTACAGTCTTAAGCCAGATGTCAGCACTGCAGGGAAGGTGGGAAGGCCCGCTTCTGTCTCATTAGAAATAGAGTTGATGATTCCCATCTCACCCAAACAACTGTCAAGGAGCCTGGATGAGTTCTGGGTAGGGGGAAAGGGGCACCCCTGATGCTGATGGGTCTAGACTTCCCAAAGAGACCAGAAATACCTTAAAGGCAAACATTCTATAATGTATATTTTACGTGTGTGTGTTCCCCCAACCTTACAGTCTTGGGCTCAGTGCCTTCCCAGAGTACATACTTCATTGACTTTTGTCCAGTTACAATCAACTCATAAAACCCAAGCTTAGATTCCTTCCTCTTTGAGATCCAAGAGAAAGGAAATATGGAAAACATTATTATTTATCACCCAATGTCAAATATTCAGTAAACAGGGATGGATTCTGAGCCAGAGAAATCAACTCCCATTTTCATCCTCTGTTGTCTTTTTGGAGGCAGAATGAAACCAATGCCAAGTGGGCCTCAGCTAATGTAAAATACATCAGGGGTTCATTATGACCCTTAAGGGAACATTCCTATCCAGTTTAGCAAACCTCTTAGGCTTCTATTTCCAACCTAAGATTAGGTTACCTTCGTTTTGCAAGAAATAAACCTACCAGGCATTGAATACGGGAGTGTCTCTATAGAGTACATACTGGGCCCAATGGGAACTGGCCACCATCTTCAAATACTCTCATCATGGGCTGCTAAGTCTTTCCCTGGTCCCCATCTCTTTAAAGCTCCATTGCTTTTGTCTGTATGTTGGAGGTACAAATTTATATGCATGTTGTGTCTGCCATTAGAATGTAAGGTCCTTGAGAACAGGGGCTGTTTTTGCTTTTTCTTTGTATCTTGAGCCGATTCACAAATTTATTTCAATGTATATATTTCTTAAACATTTTCAGCTTCTGGGCTTCCAAAGTCAGAAACATGTATAATGGTCTGGTTCCCAAGTTTCTTTTGACATATGCAGTCCTCCTCAAATGTGCTGTAGTTAGTAACTATTTCTATATCTTGCTTATCTTCGTAACAAGTCTGCATATGCCAGTAGAGAGTATCCTCCAAGTCTTGGTGCAGTTATAACCTTTCAGAGCACAGAGTTTAAACCTAAGACTTTTGGGACACTCTGAACATTTAACAATAGCTGACATCTGTATGTGAAAAGCACTCAACACATATTTATCTCATTCAAAACTCAACAACTATGAAAAGGAGCTGCTATTATCTCCAATTAAGAGATGAAGAAACCATGGCGGAGGGAGATTTAAGTCATTCGTCTGGAGTCACACAGTTTCTGGGGCAGGGTTTGAGCTGAGGTCTTCATCATCCCAAGTTCTTAGCTGCCTCGATGTGTACTTACTATCTCCACCAATGGAATATAAATTACTAGAAAAACAGTGCCTGGAATACAGTAAGAGCTTAATAAATGTTTGCTGATTGAGATTGATGTCTAGCAGAAGTTCATAGTTTCATATATAATTTTTTTTTGTTCTTTGTTTGTTGAAATGCTTGTGTTCATTGATGGCTAGGTTCATAATAAAAATGATTTTAAAGAAAAAATATATAAATGGAATATTACTGTGCTGGAAGAAAAAAGAGTAAGAGGCACACAAACAGGAAGATTTATATGAACTGATGCAAAGTGATGTAATCAGAATCAGGGAAATAAAATATACCATGACCATGAAAATATAAGTGGAAAAGGACAAAGGGGAGGTAAAATTAAATGACTAAATCTAATCCCAAAAGAGTCAGGAGAAGTCACTTTTCTGTAGGGAACTGAGGCACTATGAGTGTGGAACTCCACATATAATGTTAGACTTCTTGATATATTTAGTATTGTTGAATAGGTTCCCCTCCACCGCTTCCTCATTCTTTTATTATGGATGATTGCTCTCTGAGAGGAGGGTGTGTAGAGAGGGTTGGCTCGTCTCCCACCTCTATTTTAAAAAGAAAGGTACGCAGTGAGAATGGGATGCACTGAAAGTATTTTTTTAATCTAGTTTTAAAAATCAATCCATCTGGCTTCTAAATTCGGGCACTGTCTCCTTCCAAATAACATATACTATTAAGTTGTGCCTTAGGTCAGACAATAGCAGGGCACATCATACGACCTCATGAATGCACAAGAAAACATGATTTAGAAGAAACCACAATGAAGTACCAAACCCCTTACCTTGGGGTATTTAATTATGTGTCTAAGTATTACTTTAAGGAGGAAAAATCCAAGCAACTCCCTCTCCCCAAGTGTGATGAAGGTTAATGGTTCTCATAGGCTGCTCGCATATTTTAACTTTTGGACTGAAATAAACACACAAAGAAAATGACAAGACACCAAAGTACCTGGGCTCCCTAGTTTCTCACTGCCCCCCTCTCAAACATGCCATCTATCTTCGGCTGCCTTCTGGTGAACCATATTTCACTCATCAGCCCGTCAATGGCCCAAAGCTTCCAGGCATGGGAAACCTACCAGCCTAATCCTCCCCATTTTCACAAAGGCCAGATAAGCTTTAAATTAAATACTCTTGTTCCTTAAATTTCCTCCTTGTTAGGATGCCAGGGAAAGCTCTTAATCTTACAACACAGCCAAAGGACATGCTGACGTCTCTCCCACAAAGGCAGAAGGCAGCCCAGAAATGGTATGATAAAACAGAGGGTTTAAACTAAGCCCCCCACCCCCAAGCTGAGGGATGTATGTGTAGCCAGGATCACCAAGCTCTCTCCTCATTTACTTTAGAGGTCTGCTAATCAAAATAAAAAAGAGAAGGAAAAAAACAGCAGCCTTCCCTTCACTAACACATGTCCCAAGAGTTGACTGCCTGTGATTTACTCGACATTTTAAGACATTTTGACGTGTGGTGATTTTCTGGCTTGCAATTTCTTCAGACCTGGATTTATTCACATCTATATATTACTTTCTTCCAAATTTCTGTGAACTTGAGCAAGTCAATGCCTCCTGAGGCCTCAATTTCTTTAGATGTAAAATGAGGTGGTTGGACTGAGTGGCCTTTTCTAGCTTACCTGAGAACATAAGGAAGAATTATGTTCAAACACTGCTTTAGGTGCTCACTAGCTGTGTGATCCTTGGCAATTCATCTAACTCATGTTTGCCTCAATTTTCTCATCTGTAAAATGGGGATGATAATAGCACCTATTTCCCAGGGTTGTTGTGGGAAGCAAATGAGATAATAATTATAAAGTGCTTACCACAGTGCATGGCAGACAGTAAGAGCTATACAAATGTTAGCAAAAATTATAATTATTATTCCTTAGACTCAGTTTCTTTGTCTGTGAAATGGGGATAGCAACAGCACCCAGCTCTTCCCTAAACAAGATATTCTACCTCTTGACTCAGGGTATTTTCGCCAGCTATCCCCAGTTTTTGGATATTCTCCCTCATTATCTCCGCCTTCACGTCTCAGCTAAAATCCCACCTTCTGCAGCCTTTCCCAATGTGCGCTAATGCTAGGGCCTTCCTCGTATTGATTTTCTCCCATTTATCCTGTATGGGACTTGTTCATACATAGTTGTCTGTGTATCTGTCCAACTGTAAGCTGTGTGAGAGCTGGAATGGTCTTCATACCTTTCTTTGTATCTCCAAGGCTTAGCCAACAGTGGTTGGCAACTAGTAGGTGCTTTATAGATGTTTATAAATGGAATCATGAAGCTCATGAGATGATACAAGTAAACTAACTAGGTGACAGAATGATGGCCCTGGAAGCCAGGAAGACCTGAGTTCAAATTCCACTTCAGACACTTAACTAGATGTGTGACTTCTGCCTGTTTCACTTTCTTCAACTGTAAAATGTGGATAATAACAGCACCTCCCTGGAAGAGTTGTTGTGAAGTTCCAATAAGACAGCATTTGTAAAGTGTGAAGCGCATAGTAGGCCTCTAAATGTTTAGTCCCTTCCCATATCACTGTTGTTCAATGATTTTTTTGGCTATTATGTGATGTTGACCTTGACTGTGGTCTAGCATGGTGGTGGTAGGTACTCAATAAATGTTTGCTGAATTTAAGTGCCAGTACTTAAATGCTTGCTGAATTTAAATGATGGTAGAAGGTACTTAATAAATGCATGTTGAATTTAAATGAACCCCTGAAAACATGAAAATACTAAGCAATCAGACAGTAATAAACACTTATTAAGGGCCCACTATGTGCATCGCTGCTAATCAGGCGCTACTGATTTTAAAGGAACCGTTTGCTGTTGACTAGAGGCTTGAACACTCTAAATTTACACCAGCTACTGGTGTTTTCCTTCAAACCCCAAAGCTGTATACCAGATCTAGAAGAGACTTAGAAGGCAATTAGATCCATACAGATGAGAAAACTGAGGCCTTCAGTGACTCAGACAAGAGAGGAGAAGGTAAAGGTTGGAAAAAGAAAAGCAAAAATAAGAGATGTCAATAAAGATAAAAAAGAAAGGGAATTCACCTAACCACAGGATGCTAGACTTGACCTCTTTGGTACCTTTTAGGTCTAAAAGTCAATTACCATAGAAGCAAATGACTTTTTTTTCCTTGAAGTTCTCCGGGAGACAGTGATATATGGATGAACATTTTCTCTCTCCCCACCCCCTTTTTTTCACATCATTTTATTTTTAGAAGCAGTTTGGCCTTGTAGATGGAGAACTGGCTTCAAAGCCAAGAAGACCTAGGTTTGAAACTCATGTCTTATATTTAGACTATAAATTGCAGAGAAGGGGCTGCCCTACAAAGCATTTTTTCATCCTGGAGGTCCCTATACGAATGAATTAAAGGTCCAATCCCTCTGCCCTTCATGCTAAGTTATTGGTAAACCTGTGGTCCATAAGCACAAATAGCCTCTCCTACCACAAAATTAGATGATCCAAAAAAGGAGAACTCATCTTAATTAGTAAGGGTTAAGAAGCCTTTATTTATAAAAAGAAAATCTCAGTTCAAAAGCTCTGAACTCTAAACTTAAAGAATTCTCATCTACAAAATTAGGGGGTTGAACTGGCTGGCCTCTAAGGAGCTTTGAAATCTATCAATCTATAATCCCAAGGATCTGCACACACAAGTTGTAGGAAGCTTCCCTCTGAGTATCTGGGCGGGAGATAGCTGCAGGAAGACAATTTCACAATTACAAAGAAAGCATTATGCTTATTTTAAGTAGATTACTCTCCTCTTCCACTCCCAAGAAGGCGGCTTAACTTGGTGCCAAGCTGCAGGTAGGTGGTCTGCCACCAAAGGTGCCATAAAATGCAGCCTCAGATTATATGTAATATGGTAGAAGGTATGGGGGAAGATATCAGCAATTGAAGCAATACCACTTCATAGTGCCTCCACACCATGAGTCTGATGTCAAATTTGGGGTGCTGAAAGGTATCAAAAATATTTTCACCAGATCTGTCCACAAATCACAGTATTGTCTGGGTCATCACAAGGCTGTGCTCATGAAAAAAAAGTCCCAAACCAATAAAATCTTAGCTAGTTGTTTTTTTAAAAGACATATAATATTCGTTACCATTTAATGTATTATTAAGAAGTAGAGAGAGAGCTGGCCTCAAAGTCACACTGGAATTAAAATCCAGCCTCTTAACATCAACTTTAATGTCAACTTGGATAAGTCATCAGTAGTCAGTGGAGTAACTCTCCAAGACTATATGTAAGCCACAGAATAGGTGGGAGGAGAACAGATACTGGACACAAGGATCATGCGAAATAAACTCAAACTGGAGAAAATTATCACCAAATGAGTGATTCTTCCACATTATGGATTGGATTCTTGAGCCACATTCTTGTATGTTCATTTCATTATCAAAGTCTCAGTTATTACTAAGCCCTCTTTATCATTGATCCACAATGGGTACTGGTAACAATGATAAAATCAATGCCAAAGAATGCAAAAAATACATAAATGGACAGGTTTTTTATATGAACTTGGCCAAGATAAGACTGCCATCCAATGACTGGGTGTCATCTTTTATTCCCATCTTCAGAGGACATAAAATAAACTTTTAGGTGACTGAGTAGATAGGATTCTGGACCTAGAGCCAACAAGACCCAAGTTCCAATTCAGCCTCAGATATTTACCTAGTTGTGTGACCCTGGACAAGTCACTTAATTTCTGTTTGCCTCAGTTTTCTCATTTGGAAAATGGGGATAATAACAGCTCCCACCTCTCAGGGTGGTTGTGAGAATCAAATGAAACAAACACTAAAGCATTATACAAATACTAGCTGCAATTATTATTATGATGTCAAAGGCTTCCATTTTAATGCAGATATTTTCATATATATTTCATAGGATTCCAGGCTCTGGGGCTGTGATCTGCATAGGTCAGGGTGGGTTAATCTCCTCATTCTACAGAGGAAGAAACTGAGGTCCAAGAAATTAAGTGACTTGGAATTATTGATTGAGAGTGGACAGTGATTTGAAAGGTCATCTAGAACAAAGCCCCTCATTTTACAGATAAGAAAACTGGGGCCTAGATCAGATGTAGATGGCATTGTGGATAGTATGCCCACCATACAGCACTGATATCACACTATAAAAAAAAGAATGACAGAGTTGGGGGCTTGAACCTAGCTTCTCAATCTTTCAATCCAGTCCTCTATGGATCATGTTTGTAGAAAGTGTCTCACACACACACACACACACACACACACACACACACAGACATACAGACACACACTCCCCATTCGTGGTGATAGAAAGTGTCACACACACACACACACACACACACACGCACCCATTCATGAGCCTTCTACAACTTCAAGCAAAAACATTTATTTGACTGCTCAGTGTTACACAGGGGGAAATCTACGTGCAGGTCTAGAGTCTAGACAATAGTAATGAGAAAAGCAGACATTCTGAGAGCAGTGAAAATGACCATTTCACTTTCTGAAAACTTTTCAAAGGTGTAAAATGTCATTCACAACATTCTTATACAAAGAAGAGGGAAATCCCCTCTTAGGACAACTCTGGAATGCTTGTCCATTGTTGAAATGACTTAACAAAGTTTCACAGATTTGAGAACTCTGCTGATTTCACATCCATCCCGACCTATTTAAATCTCAATTACAGAAGGACTGACTATGTGATCTAAGGAATACATTGTGGCATTAAGTGACAAACCAACAAAGCCAGCATCCCTGATCCAAGGAAGCCCTCCTACTACCTCCATGGTGTTACACTTTGACACACTGATCTCTCTTGGTGGATAGCTACATACGTAGTATCCTTCCTAATGTGTCCATAGTATATTTTTTCTTTCTTTCAAAGAACAAAATACTACTTTTAATTACACATTAATAAAATATAAAATGGCATTTCCTCACGAACTTCTGCTCTATCAAATGCATACAATATGCATATATGTGTGTATTTATGCATATATACCTTTATTTATACATATATACACATACATGTGAATGTGTATACTTTAGGTGTATATTATATTGTATATGTATATAAGTATATATTCACATGTGTTCATAAATGTGCACAATAGAACACATGCATGTGCACACACATGCACACATGTAAGTGTGCGCACACGTGTGCTTATGCACGTATGTATGCACAGATATGTGTATCCACATGCATATGTATATAGGTGTATCCATATACACATATACACACCTCTCTGTCTTTCTGTCTCTTTCCCTCTGAATCTGCACACATCCCCAAAGCCTTAGACTGGCCAATTTTGCCAGATTTCCTTGCCTCTGCTGTTCACTCTACTAGAATATCCTCAAAACTTTGATTCCCCTTACAGCTGAGCTTACTGTCTTAGGTGGCTCTTCTCCAAATGGAACGTGAGCTCTAGGAGAATGGGCAGTTTCGTTTTCTCTCTTTCTATCCCTCACTTTTAGCACAGTGCTTGGCACAGAGTACATTCTTAAATGGTGTTCCATTCATTTATTTTCCTTTGCCCATTTATAAACATACATGAATATATACCTATACACACATACAATATAATATATACCTAAAGTATACACATTCACATTCATGTGGATATATATGTATAAATAAAGGCATATGTGCATAAATACACACATATATATGAATTGGATAGAGCAGAAGCTTCTATTTTGTATTTTATTGATGCTATAATTAAAAATAATATGGTCTTCTTTGGATCTATTTTGCACTACACAGAGACAATGGACCAGGGCAAAGCAATTCATCTAACTCAATGAAAATTAATTAGGCTACTAAGCAGAATTGGATTACTATGGGCAGAACACTATGCTAGGTTCTGGGGGAAGATACAAACATTAAATAAGATGCAATCCTTATCCTCCTGGGGTTTACAGAAGACCCATCACAGCCTCCTGCTATTTTTGGTTAATAGCTTTGTTTGAAGCTACTTGCACTTTTTAGTTTATGTGCAAAAAGGTAAATAGGTTTTGTGTGCATGTGGGCTCCCATTTCCTTTTTGTGGAAAGTAAAAACTTTTTGCTGTAAATTACCTTTCAAGAAATCCCTTTGGAACTAGAACTGATGATGTGATTTTACTTTCCCCTCTCACTGTTGTGGAAGTAACTTTTTGCTAAGTAACACTAGTGTCTCATTTAGAAAGCATTTGCTGTTCAATGTTGGGGAAAGGCCTGGAGAATTGGATTACTCTGCCAATCCTCAGAATCCTAACCTAGGACAGGGTTCTTTTTTCCAAACTAAACATTTTCAGCTGCTGAACTGAGGCTCAGATGGTAGGATCTCAAGGTCCTCCAAACTCCTGAGCTGTTCTCTGAACCATTCTGGAGCCTCAACGTCATCCTTAATATGTGGCATCTTGAAGTGAGCACAATACTCACTCCTGACATCATGGGATCTGAGAAGTGTGAGAGTGTGAGAGTGTGAGTGCGTGTGTGTGCGTGTGTGTGTGTGTGTGTGTGTGTGTGTGTGTGTGTGTGTGTGTGTGTGTAAAGTGGGGCAGGGCATGGGGCACCAGTCCTTCCCTGTTTCTGGACACTAAGCTTCTGTTAATGCAATTCAAGAACACACTAGCTTTTTGGCTATCACATCACACTGTTTACTCACAGCGAGTATAGAATTGCATGGAGTCCCCATTTTTTTTTTTTAAGAAAAATTGTTATCTAGCCAAGCCTTGAGTGGGAGATCAGAAATGTTATTTTATTTCTACTTTGTCTGAAAACAAGCTGAATTTGAGAAAGTATAAACTAGAAGACAGAACACTGAAATAACCTAATTTCCCATCCCTTTCTAAGCATCCAGGTGCTTTAGGGAGACAGCAATTAAGAGAGGGTCTTTTTAAGACTTCAGTCTGCAAAGTGATTTGTACCATTTTGACAGGGAGTAAAAAGATGCAAATATAATCCCTTTAATATACTAGGGAGAGGATTATCCAGTTGATGGATAGTTTGACTGTCCTGATACTACTACTACTACTGCTACTATGTCTGGCTCCCTCCTTTCTCCATCTCCTTCAATGAGACAAAAAAGAGGGCAGGGGGCCCCTCCACAGGAGTATCAGGAAATGAAACTGAAATGGGACTGAAATTTTGTTCCACATGAAAAGTTTTAATTTATGCTTTGTTTGGATATGCTCACAGAATTGTAGGCTGAAGCTGGTCCACCATTCCCTCCATTTTCCAAGTTTAAAAAAAAACCCAAGACCCAAAGTTAAGTGACTTGTCAAAAAGGTCTATATGTGTCCTAATGGAATATATGACATTTAAAGACCAGAGGTTGGGCTCTGATGAAAAAAAAATGGCACCCCCCTCCCTTCTTTTACTTTAGCTGGTTCCACTTGATCTCCATCTGCCTGAATAAAACTACCTTTGCATTCATTATATAAAATATACATTTGTATAAATAGGAATTTAATTTTATTACTGTATCATATTTTATGTTATCAAATTACTATATGACTTATCTTTACATATTTTGGTTTGTTTAGTCATTTCAGTTGTAGCTGACTCTTCATGATCTCATTTGGGGTTTTCTTGGCAAAGATAC
Organism: Bettongia penicillata ogilbyi; assembly: GCA_023548195.1. Taxonomy (NCBI): domain Eukaryota; kingdom Metazoa; phylum Chordata; class Mammalia; order Diprotodontia; family Potoroidae; genus Bettongia; species Bettongia penicillata. The sequence goes on from JAJHZJ010000284.1 coordinate 999,350, forward strand.
TGGAAGGGTTTGTCATTTCCTTCTCCAGTTCATTTGACAGATGAGGAAAGTGAGGCCAACAGTGACTTGCCCAGGGTCACCCAGCTAGTAGCTGCTCCTTATTTTTATATATTTAAATATAAATAAGTAGGTCATATATAGATACAAATTCATAATTTATAAATATATTTATGGTCTGTATTATATTGTATATTTATATATGAGCCACTTATTTCTATACATATTGTCTATCTGGTGCAATACAGTCTTCTTGAGGACAGAAGCTCTTTCATTTTTGCCTTTGTACACCCAATACCTTGCACATTAGCAGGTACTTTTAATAACCTGGGTTCAAGACTCATCTCTGACATATACTGGCTATCTGACCCAGGACAAGTTACCCTCCAGGAATTCTCTAAGATGGAAGTTCTTAACCTGGATTCCATGGACCATGGATTCTGAATGGGGAGATAAGGATGAACTTGGACGAGAAAACTATTATTACGTCTTTATTTTCACTTGCCACTAACTGAAATTTAGCATTTCTTTCTTCTGAGAAGCATCACCAGAATGCCAAAGGGGTCCAAGATCCATAAGATGGTTAACCCCAGCTCTAAGGCCACACTGCAGGGAAGGAGCTGATCTGCCTTGGTAGAAAAAACTCCTCATCAGGGATCCCCTCCAAGAATAAGGACTGGGTCCCAAATCCTCAGAGCCTGGCACATAATAAGAGCTTCATAATGGATGAATGGATCACCTGCTCTGGAGCATGACAAATAGACCGCTAGTAGTCTTCTAAGAGTGACATGGGACTCTGCTCAGTTGCAGGGTCAGACTACACAATCTACTTATCTCTGAGGTTCCTGCCAGTCCTGAGACGTTAAATCTCTCTTTTCATTGTCTATATTCAGTCAATTAGCAGCTAAGAAGGAGGTTGCTGCACTGCTATGGGACATGGTATCTTCAAGGCTGATGCTCCTTACCTATTAGCCTTCCTTCTCAGGACCTTAAGTCTTGTTGCAAATTTCTCCCCCGTCTTCTGCTTTCTATATAATTTGGGTTGCATTGATTTTGTTTGTGCAAAACTTTTTAAATGTTATGTAATCAAAATGATCTATTTTACATTTGGTAATGCTTTCTCTATATCGCCTTTTGTTCTAAATTCTTCCCTAATTCATAAATCTGACGGATAAACTATTCCATGCCCTTTTAATTTCAAATGTCTCCTTTTAAAGATGGAAACCAGCAAGCACCCAACCTGCTCCAGAAGCCTCTGCCTTTTTCATCTCAAACAAAAGGTGTCTTAGGTTTTACCAACCCAGCACTAACACAACAAGAAAACTAGTTCTATCCTTCCCACAGAGGTTAAGTACACTCACTACTCGACTCAGATTCCTGCTGAGTGAGGGATCTGGGGTTATTCTGCCTGCGGCTTTGGGCTCCCACCCCTGGGAATTCAAAGAAAGCCAGAAAGAGATGACTTGGAGTGGTTGGCTCAGGTTCTATTTACTTCTGCTTTCTGAAAAAGGGGACATATGCCCCTGGCTGCCCTGCCAAGCCCCCAGAGCTCCAGGCAACCTATTCTTTCTTACAGGAGGATTTTCAGGAAAACACAAAAGCAGCAGTCAGGACAACACAGGTTTTGGTTCAAAACAACTGCAGAGACAGGTGAAGAGCACCTGACTCAGGGAATGAGGAATAAAGGTCAAAGGATCTGGCATTATCTTGACTCAAGGCTAGCAAGAGGATCACCTTACTTCAACCTAAGGGTACAAAGATGCTCAGATTCATCAGAGCCCCACCCCATGTTGACCATCCCCCTCAAAAGCAGTGAGAAAAAAGCTCTCCCTGGCCACTTGAGGCAACACAGTGAAGGTGGACACTTGTACTTGGAGTCTGAAAGGATGGTCATGTGGCAGGTCACTCACATCCTCTCTTTGGGCCTCCACTGAGGCAGCTAGGTGGTACCCAGAGTTAAGAACTGAATTCGAATTCAGCCTCTGACACTAGCTGAGGAGTCACTCCACCTTCGTTTGCCTCAGTGTCCTCAATTGTAAAATGGAGGTGTGGGGCTAAAATGAGACAGGATTAGCAGAGTATTCAGCACAGTGCATGATGCACATAGTAGGTATTTAATAAATAATTGTTCCCTCCCCTTTCCCTTTCAATCTGTAAAATGAAGGACAAGTTGACCTCTGAGGTCCTTTCTTGCTCTAAATCTCTTGTTCTGTGAGGTCTCACTTAAGCCTCCTTCATAAAATGGCGGTGGGATGGAGAAGAGATTAATAGAAAGTCTCTCCCAGCTCTGGCATTCTATAAGACTAACTCTAGGGGAGGGTCTCACTAAATCTCTGTGGCACCAATATCCTTTGCCTCTAACCCCTATCTCAACTCTGCTTCCCACCTGAAAATTCTGGCTGGCAGCTTTGGAAATACACTCAAAAAAAGAAGTCTTCATTGGGCTCCACATTCTTTCCAGATAAATTAATCCTTGCCTGATTCTTGCATTCGGAAAGATGGCAAAGCATCTTCTAGATTTCCCCTTCACCAGGACAATTTACCTAAGCTCCCACCACTCTGGTCTTATTCTTATGTGTGAAATGACTTGAAAAGAGAATTGGGTTGCCAGCTTATTAGGCAGAGTTCTGTCCAGAGTCCACATTGATGGCTATCATCAGGCAACATTTCTCTATCCCTGGAAGCAGTACATTCTGTAAAATGGTCCTAGGAAGACCTGCCTAAAAGGGGAGAAATGGGAGGAGATTCCAGATCTAAGTTTTTCTTTGTCTTTCAGTAGAACCCAACAGAAGTACCACATATCATCAGAGTATAATTACCTATGAGGAGCTAAATAAATCCTCAATAAGTCTTAACAGGGCTACAGTAGACTGAGTCCAAAGATTATAGATTGAGTTCTGGATAAGACTAGAGCCATTAGTAGAAATGCAGAAGGAGACATGTAACAGTTTGGTTACTTCTACATTAACGTTTGCTTACACACTTACACACACACACACACACACACACACGGTACCTATACAGACACCATGCTTACATGTATAACTTTCTTTTATCAAGTTCACCATTTTTATACAAATTTCTTAGTCTTTTTTTGTATATAAAAATATTTGTTGATGATTAAAAGTTTACAATAATAATAACACAAAAAATACAAAAAAGAATACAATAAAAAAATAAAAAAATCCGAGAAAATGAGTCCAAGAGAGAGTAAGTGATTTGTCAAAGTTCACCCAGATAATACTTGGCAGAGGCTGAGTTTAACTCGGATCTTGTGCCTGCATGCTAACCACTCATTCCACAGCACCAAGCGGCCCCCCAGGTTATTAATAACTTCTGACTGATTTATCTTGAATGAAAGCAGTAATGCTAGCTTTGCTGCTGATTAATCCAGTGACCCTGAACTTTGGGCCTTAACTTCTTCATCTGTCAAATGGGGCTAATCTTACCTTCCCCCTTAGGGTTGTGGGGATTAAACTAGCCAGTGTATCTGAAGGCACTCAGCACAAATACAAAGAAATCTGAGGTTTGATTAGAATCATCTGCCTTCTGTCAATTTAGGCCTTTGTAGTGTGAACTGGGCCTGGCTGTCTTAAGCAGCCAGAAAACTGCTCCCACAGGACATACCACAGGTTTCTAATCCTGCCCTGGGGTGGAGCTGGGGTTTACCTTTCCAGCAGGTTCTAAGAGGCTGCCAGCAGGCTGTGGGAGTAACTAGGGGAAAGACATAAATTTAGCTTTAATCAGGGACCACTGTTAAGCAAACAACTCAGTGCAAAGGAAAATGAAGGTATCAGTTAGGAATGTAGAAGGCTAAGCTGTCCCAAGTCAGAAGAGACAAAATGGCAAATCACACTGGAAAAGGCTGGATTAATATCATTCTAGCTGAGGGCAGCTGCTGAGGAGTGGTCTCAAGGAAGCCCCCTGTCTAACCTCTCCAGGGTCGGCCTGGATGGCTTCCATGCAAGCCGGATGAGGCTGGCACAGCTGGTTTGTCCTTGGTTTTCCAAAGACTGGATGTTGCCCAAGTGAAGTCACATGAATCTTAACAATCTGAAACAATGACGGGTCTGGGGCAACCACAGGATACACGCTCCAGAAGTCCTTGGCAAAATAATAGTAATAAAAACAAACAGCTGTCTTAAGACAAGGAGAGCATGTGTTTCTGGTGTGATTTCTAGTTTTCAGATGATAAAATGGAGTCAATAAGGGAATGAGATCCTTTAATATCCTAGATATGAACTATTTTTCAAGTTTCGACCCGCCATTTTGGAAAGGAATCTGTGATGTTTCAGATAATAAAGAAGGGAAGGAGAGGGGCTTGAGGATGCATGTGTACTGAAGTGAGAGGTAAAGGGTAAGGGATTTAAAAAAAAAAAGCTAATTCTTGTCTAATAAAAAGAGAAAGCCAAGCTTACAAAAGAGTCTCCCACCTCTCAGTCTACCTTCCATAGCCACTCTATGTATCTTGCCTGTTCCTAAGCATTTATTTACCTGTCACCTTCTTTGGAATGTAAGTCAACTGTGAACAGGAACTGTTTTTCACTTACCACTCACATATTTTACTTACCCCTTAGCACAGTATTTAGTACACAATAAGAGATTAACAAATATTGGTCTGGGAGTTTGTATTCCAGTCTCAGCTCTGCTACTTACTATCTGTATAACCTTTCTACCTCACCTCTGGGGTCTCCCTTTCTTCATCTACCAATGAGGTCAGCCTGGATGACCTTTAAGATCCCTTCTGGCTCTAAATCTAAGACCCAATGTCCCCATTGTCCAAGCCACATGTGGTTGAAATCAGGACTCCCATGAGGCTCTGATGGGCTCTCGAGTCTAATAGGAAGTCACATACCTCCCATTTACCTCAGCCTTGCTTTGGTTTAAAAAAGGAAGAGTATGTATGGAGAGGAGGGGGATACCTCCATCTCTCCACCCCCACTTAACAGTGCAGAATTTGTATAATTCAATTTATCTTCAGGAAATATTGACACCATCCCTCCCAATCCCTATAAGAAACCCACAACTGATTTCCACGCCCCTTCTTTTCTTTTCCCAAGGCACTTTGACAAAATGACAAATTCCTCTTATCCAGGTAAAACTGCACAAAGCCTCTGTTGAAATCATTAGACACTAACTTCCAGGGTATTCGCAGAGACTAAAACGGCTCTGAAAATTACCAAAGCTTTGTACACTTCCTTTTTCCCACCACACAAAAAGCTTCCTAAACTACGTCTCTGGCCCAGGGACTAGTTTTAACTTGTTAGGCCATGGCTGGCCTATTAAAGTGGCTTTATTGAGGCAAGCCACACATCTTGAGAGCATTAAGAAAATTAAAATGCTTGTTTACCTATCGAGCAGAAGCTGGAATGGTTTGGGTTGGTGAGATCATGGGATAAAATAAGCAGCCATGTCAGAACACAGAGCAGAAGCTGCCCAAGGGCAGGGACACTCTTCATTTCTGTCTCTGTAGCACAAAAGGTGTCTAATAAATGTTCGTTGACAGTGATTCCCCAAGATGGAGGAGAGGTAAAGTGGAGTTGATAATTATAGCTAATATTTATATAAGCACTTTAAGGTATGCAAAAACATTCTTCTCAATTTGATGTGATGAGTTTGGTGCTATTATTATCCCCATTGCAGATGAGGAAACTGAGGTATAAAAAAAGTTAAGGCAGGATTTGAACTCAGGTATCCACCACACCATCTAGTTGTATTAGGGGAAAACTGGGTTCAAGTCTCTCTGATCCTGTTTCTTCTATAAAATGGAGATGATTACTCCAGTAATCAATATTTATTAAATACCTACTATGTGCCAGGCACTGTGCTGATAATACAGACAGCCAGGAAGACTAACATTCAAGTCTCTTACATAATACAGACCCTGGGCAAGTCATTTAACTTAAGGCCACTTTCAAAGACAAAGGTTTTAGAAGGTTCCAAATTCCTGCACCATTAGAGAGTTTCCTCACCTGGAAATTCCCGGTCCTAAGGAAATCAAAGCTCCAGTCCTGATTCTTAGCTCTAATAATACCTCACAGGGCTGGAGTGTGGATCAAATGAAATGTTTGTCAAAGCTTCCAAACCTTGGCTATGTAAATGTCAGCTCTTACCACCTGGCACATGTTAGCCCTGAGGGAATGAAGAGGGAGAACCACCCCCACAGAGGGGGTTGGAAATAACCTACTGGGCCTTGGGTTCAGCCCAAGTTGACAGACAAATCAACAGGGAAACGAGGATGAGAAAGAAGACATTCTGTCCCAAGAGGGAATCTGACTGGCTTCCTCACCGGGAGGTCCTTTCCACGATCCCAGGCTCTTTCTCCACCTAAAAACCCAGTCCAACTCTTTCCAAAAGGACAACTCAAGAATTAGGATGTCCAATGGGAAGTCCAATAACTTCAGGGATAAGATGACTGATGGAGGTGAGATTTTCAACAAGCTACAGGGAGTGGAGAAAAACCAAAGGCCAGAACTGAGAATAAAGAAAACCACAGAAAGATAAAGAGCTAGAAGAGACCCTTGGAGGCTAGGCAGGCTGACCCCCACATTTTACAAAGGAGGAAACTGAGGCCAAGAGGGATTAAGTGTCAAAGCAGTGACCAAGTGGGGAAAGGCTCAATAAAGACTGGGTGTGGGACTTTAAGGGACAAAGATGGTACCTACAGAAACCCAAAGGGAAAGGTGAATGAACGGATTCAGAGTCAAACAACTAGAACCAAGAATATGTAGGATGAGACCAGTTTTTTTTTTCAAATTTTGTTGGACTCTTTGTGCCCCATTTGGAGTTTTCTTGGCAAAAATACTGGTATGGTTTGCCATTTCATTCTCCAACTCATTTGACAGTTGAAGAAACTGAGGCAAGCTGGGTGAAGTGACTTGCTCAGGGCCCAAGTATCTGGGTCGAGATTTATATCTCAGATCTTCCTGACTCCAGGCCTTGTGGTCTATCCAATGAACCACCCCGTTGCCCAGAGTGACTACACAAATGTAAATGGAAACAAAAAAAGAAAATGAAAGTTATATATGATGATCCCTTCAAAACAGACAAGAAAATTGCCCTTCCTATCTTTAATGGAGAGGTGGGAGGCTAAGGGTAGAGAACCCTGCACATGCTATCAGACTCCTGAGCTGTTTGGTTTCAGTTTTTCTTTTTCCTATCACTGAATTTTTTTCTTTTTTGTGACAAGGAATGGCTCTCAGGTAGGGGACAGGAAGGGACAGATTTGCAAATGAAGGTGATGTATGTAAAAAATGAAAGCTATTCATTAAAAAACAAAACTCACTAGGGATAAGTCAATCCCTTCATTTGGGCTCCCTGAAGCTGCCTGGACCTGAATGGAAACAGTAAAAGCTAAAGGAAAAAGGAGAGAAGGAAGGAGGTGGGGGGAACAGGAACTTCGAATTACTTCTCAATAAGATAAGCCACCATGTTCTCCTTTATACCTGCGTCTTTGAGAACAAAGGAGCAAGATCTGCCCTCTGCAAGGGTCATTCAGGGCTCCCAAAGGTGTGATTGTGTCTAAGCCTTTCAGACTTGACAGCATGATCCTCTAAACGGAGAGATTAAAGTGTCTCAGGGTCCCTCCTGTGGCCATAAGCCAGACAGGGCCTCTGGATTCTGTAATGCTTTTATCACGTCCAACGCTTGTGATGGAGGCCGATGGACCATGCTATGCTGGCTTGGTCTGGTTATTTGTTTTTCCATTGGACTCCGGTGACACCCTGTCACCCCTCCCCACCCCACACACACAACACACAATGTCCAAGTTTCTGAATAGCTGCAGCTCTGAGGTGGCCCCACTCATTTGGATAAGTGGGGGGACCAGCTGGAGTTGGAGAGCCACTTTACAAAAGAAATGCAAATTTACCTATCACTCAAGGAGAGCCAACTAATTCAACCAGTGAAACAAAGAGAGGCCTAATCAAAGTTCTCAAGAGATTTCTTTTACTAAATAAATAAGTACAAATGATTTTTAATTAGTCTAGCAATTGGCTGCATGTAACACTTCTCCAAGATATTTAAAGGCAGTTTGGGGAATTTTAAACATTGAGAGGTTCAGAGGAAAAAATACTGGAGTCAGGGAATCTGGGATTCTGTCACTTTTTCCTACCTAGGCCTCAGTTTCCTTACCTATAAAAAAACAAACCAAAAAAAAAACACCAAAAACCACAGACTGGATTAAGTCAAGTGTCCTTAATCTGGGGTCCATGAATTTGTTTCCTTAAATACTTTGATGACTATATTTCAATAGAATTAGATTCCTTTGTAATCCTACATATTTTATTGGGCGTTTAAAAACATGATTCTGAAAAGCCCTTGCCCAGGGTCTCAACTAGTGTCAAAGATGGGTCTTTCTGGCTCTTTAACCACTGTACCAGAGATGTCAAATGTGGGGCACCCTACCAGATTAAAATGTAATCGGTAAATACTTAACAAAATAAATAAAAATGCAATAGAGCATAATGTTGCTGTGTGGTTTTCTAAGTCAACATGTGACCTGCAGGGCTCCTTATGATTTGGATTAGTCTCTTTCCCATTTTTATTTGGGTATGACACTCCCAAAAGCCTCTACTTGGGAAATACAGGTGATGAAAAAAAGATATCAAAAAAAATGTATTTAAACATAGAAAAAACCAAAACTCAAAAAATAAAAAATAAAGAAGTCATTCCTGACAAGAGTTCACTGGCCCAAGGAAATCAGATGGGATATAGAGCCCTTCAGAAAGCCAACCTTGTATCCTACAGTCAAGGTGAATGCTGCCAGGTGACCACTCAGAATAAACCTATCAGAGAAGGAGAGTCATGACAAGATACAGCTGCTGGCAAGCTGTGTTGATTACAGAAACTAATTGGGTCTGCAATACACTTAGATGTTAATGTGCTCGCAACATTAACACATCCAGTTTGGATAATGAGAACCACTGAAAAAGAAATCCAAGAAACTATAAGCCTAGTACTACCCTCAAGAGAACATCCTCGCTTTACAAGGGCACATAATAATATTCTTTATTTTGTGGATATTTTTCTAATACACACACACACACACACATACATATGCGTGCCCGCCATATTGTCAATACCCTAAAAGACATGCTTTGAGGATCCAAAAGTAAGTCTCTTAGTTACTTTCAATAGCAAAACAAGATACCTAAATAAGACTTAATGAACCAAATCAGTTCATTATAAGCTTCTTGGTTCTTCCCGGTAGCAACGTACAATCAATCCAATTCAACAAAGATTTTTTAATAGTTCTCTGGGCTTGTTTCTTTAACTAGAAAATAAAGGGGTTAAAGATTGTCTCAGAAATCCCTCACAGCCCTAATCTATGAACGTATAAATGATTTCTACAGATGTGGTGCTTTATTAGTGGAAATAACACTACAAGTTGGGCACTATGATGCATGCTTGCATTCCTTGTTACTGGAAAGGCCAAGGCTAGCAGATCTCTTGAGGGTGGGAGCTCTGAGCTGCAATGGGCTAAGCTCATCAGGTGTGAACACTGTTTGACATGGATAAAACTGAGGCTACCAGGTTGCCTAGGGTGGGGGAGAATGAGCCCTGGTCAGAAAGAGAGCAGGTCAAACTCCTGGCTAACCATCAGAGTGGGCATAGACCGATGAGTAGCCCCTATATTTCCAGCCTGGGTGAGATAAGAGTCTTAGACTTTAAACAAAGAAAATCGAGAGAAAATGACATTACAAAAGATACATAACCATGTGCTCTGTCCCTGCACCCTATGGATCCTAGGACCTTTCCATTTGGAAACCTTTGGTTTGTGTTGGCTCCTTGAGAATAGGTGGTCCTCTGCCAGTGTCTCCCATGTCACACAATCGATTCCAAAGCTCTTCACGAACTACAAAGAAGAGAGAAGGCACCTTGCTGTCTTCCTCGTAAGTGTTGAGAATATGGGTATAGAAAACAGTCTATACTGTCAGGCTAGATGACTATGTGGGTTAGGTTTGCGGAACTGAACTTCTACAATTGTTACATGGGCAGGGACAGGGGAGACAGAAGGTTGCGATTTGGAAATTAAGGTGACATAAAAACAAGAGACGTCAATATAAATTTTAAAGAGGGGTTATTACAAGAGGTAGCAGATAGAGAAGAAAGAGGAACAGATGAATGTGACTTGGTAACTGACTGAATACAAAAGGTAAGGCATGGCTTTGGATAACAGATAAACAGCCAGATTTTGAATGTGAGTGACTGAGTGGAAGAGTGGTTTCAGTGCTAGAAATGGGAAAGTGTCATTTTTATGTCTGGGAGCCCAGTGGCAGTCTAGTGAAGCCAATGGATCTTTTCTCAGAAGGTGGGCTAATATTTGGACATGTTGATTTTACAGTGCTGAGGGCGGGGCATGGAGATGTCCTATAGGCAGCTAGTGATGGCCATGTGTCTCAAACTAAGAAGCTTTGAATGTCTTGTTTAATCAAATTTATTTACCACCAAAAAAACCCAAAATGTGTATCTCTACTGACTGTACTTTTCCATTCTATCCAAGTCATCCTCTTCAAACAAAACCAGAAGGTTCTAGTTTAAGAGTGAGTAACCTGCTGCCTCAAGGTCACATATGTGCCTGTAGGTCCTCAAGTGGGGCCCGAATTTCACAGAACAGATCTTTTTATTAAGAATTAAATCCTAGAATCTAGGCGATAGTTACAGAGCTAATCATGGTCCCCTGCCACTGTCATCATCCAATCATTTTTTTTCAATTGTGTTCGACTCTTCATGACCCCATGTAGGGTTTTCTTGGCAAAGATACTAGAACGGTTTGCCATTTCCTTCTCCATAAGGCTTCTGTTTTGCCCCTGGCTGTGAGGAAGTCTTACAGACTGGTAACATTCCCAACACTTGGCCATTAATGAGTTTCAGAAACAATCCAAAGCAAAAATTCTCCCTCCAGCTCGAGGGTAAGTCATTCTCCAAATGCAACTTAATTTGGTTAGTGCCTAGAAGGAAGGTCAGTTTAACCCAAGTCCCTTTACTCAGACTATAGGTCACGGAGTTACTGAGAGAAAGAAAGGTACCTCAAAAATCTCAAGAATTTTCATGATTACTCTTGCATAGCACTGCCCAAAATGATCGGTCTGCATGGAAGGAGTTTTTTCAACAAAACAGTTGATTAAATCAGTTCATTGGATAAGGAGGACACTGCTGCTGATTAGGAAACTACCAAGAACCAAACAAATCAAGAATTTTAAGATAGAAATCATTCCCGCTGTCCTCCCTAAACTGGGATGGTGCTAAAGTGTGCCCCCACATCATCTTGCCTTTATATCTTTCTGTTGCGTAACAGAATTATGAGGCCTGGAGCTGGAAAGGACCCCAGAGGTCAGAGTCCAAACTCCTCTGAGAAAATTTTTGTCTAGGGAGGTGAAGTGATTTGCCTGGACAGTAAAGGCAGGATTTTAACTCAGATCCTGACTCTAGAGCAAGTGCTTTTATCACTAGGTTCAACTCTCCCCTCTGAGACCTGCTACCTTCAGCAGGCTGCTTAGTTTCCTGCCCGGTCTTGGTTTCCCCAGCTATAGAATGAGAAGAGTGGGCTCTCTTCCAATTCAAAATCTGTGAACCTAAATCTATATTTGATTTCCAAATTAGGGATAGTCAATTATATTGATAACAAAATCATCCAAGGGGACATAGGAAAATCTCTCTTTTCCAGAGGTTCTTAATCTTTTCCTTGTCATGGACCCCTCTTGGCAATGTCTGGTGAAGCCTAGAACTTTGTTTTTAAATTCATAAAAGAAAAACAATTACAAAGGAAACCAATTTTGTGAAAATAGAAGCATCAAAATATTTTTTTTAAGAAAACAAATTTATGGAAGCCCTCAAATGAAAATTTCTGCTGTCATCACTTCCAGGTCATGTGCTCCTCAATAATTTCAGGTGAAGCTTGATTTATAAAATACACATGTTCATGGAAAGCTGAATGCCTTCCTGCAAAGCTGATTTCCTGCAAACAGATTACTGTTTCCCTGGGATGTTTAATCTTTGTTTCTGATTTTCTTCGGTCTACAGTGGTTCTTATCACATTAGTTTTAAAGTAATTAGATTATCTATAAACTAAAGCCCATCTCTCTTAACAGCCATATACTTGGAGTAATGCCATATGTCTAGGAAGCATGGAATATTCCAAAAAAATAAAGCTGTGGGTCACCCAGAAGACAACATAAAGCATGGCAGCCATGAATGAACTATACAATGCCACTAACATAGAATGGCCTGCCAAAAGGGGAGTAAGAGATGAGACCAAAAAAGGGATCTGGGTAGAAAAGGAGGTGGGTTGACCACAGAGTAAGGAAGGAAAGACAGATGGAAAGCCTGTGTACTCCATGGGTGACTGACTGTGAGATGTCAAGAGCTTGAGGACACTTTCTCACATTCCCCCCCTTCTCTTACCAGGAAACTGCGGCAAACAGGGGTTAAGTAGGTCACACTTGCCTAGGGTCACACAGCTAGTAAGTATCTGAGGTTGGATTTGAATTCAGGTCTTCCATATTGCAGGTCTAACACTCTATCCACCGTGCCTCACCACTGCTTGAATCCATGAGAACTGAGGATGACTTGTGAGGATGAGGGACTGTTCACCTACGTTCTCACCGCGACATTTATTAGAAAAATTGGTAGGAGGCCCATACTTGCAGGGCTTAAATGGAATGGTACAAAGAATGAACATTAAATAATGTTTCCTCTTTAAAAAGACAAAGCAATAACCTCAATATACTTTGCATAGATTTAGTTCAATTTATTTTTTTCAAATCAACAAGCATTTAGTAACGCCTACTATGCTCCAGGGTGCTGCACTGAGGGTCGAGGACACTAATAAAATGACACAGCCCTGCCTGGAAGAAGCTGCTCATGTCATTATAATTTTATTTGTATCATGAGATCCAAATTGAGGATGCAGAGTTCATGGATCCAAGCTGAAGCCAAGATCTTCCTAGCCCGTTAGAGATGAGCAACGGTAAAAAAGAAAATTATTCCAAGGGGTTGCATCCATCATTGGTGTGGGTTACACTGTAACATTTTAGCTGGACGCAAGGGAACCAGTTAGAAAACCATGAGGATGGGAGCTAGGACGATGGCCATGGCAAAGAAGAGGAGACCGATGCTAGCATGAGATAGTGTGAAGGGAAACAGGCTAAGGTGTGGAGGGGGGATGAGGAAGTGTGAAGCCTGGGATGATGATGAGGTGGTGAACTTGGATGACTGGGAAGAGGGTAGGACCTTCTGCTCTCCACAGAAATAACCAAGTTAGGAGAAGTTTGGGGGGAAGGAAAGATAGGGTGCTCAGTTTTGATGTATTGAGTTTGAGATGCCTAAGGCACACTTAGGTAGAACTGGTGCAGTAGGACTGGTAAAAGATGGAGGCTGGATATGTAGAGTTTGCCTCTAGGGCCACCACAATGTGTCCTCTTTCCTTCCTTGCTTCCTCTCTTCTTTGTCTTGAGAATCAAATGAGATAACAGTTGTAAAGTCCTTAGCATAGTGACACACAGTAAACATAATTTACTGTTATTATTGTTTATATGTATAGAGAGGATCATTGAACTCAAGGGAGCCGATAAGGTCACCAAGAAAAGAGAGAGGGCCCCAGGATGGAGCCTTGGAGAAGAGCCATGCAGGGGGGCAGGGCTGAGAAACACAGGTCAGGCAAGCCTAACAGCCATCAGATGGTGCAGGGTCACAAAAGCCCCAGGAAGAGAGAGGACCCACATAGAGCAGGTCAGCAGAGCGAAACCCTGCTGAGAGGTCAAAGAACATGAGACCTGAAGAAAGGCCACTCAATTTAGCAATCCAGACATCCTACTGGAGTCTCTTCTACAACAATTTGCCCTTCAGCTTTTTACATTTTCCCCCTAATTAGGGGCACATCCGTATTAAACTCATTTCAGAACAAAATACACCAAAAGAAAAATGGGAAAATCTCTTTACTTCCAGAATATCCCCCAGGCCCTTAGGCCAGTGCAAATAACAGATCTCTTGATGAATGAAGTTCTTCACTTTTCTAAGACTCCACTGTTCCAGCCTCCAAGTTGCTGACTCAAGCTGACTCAAGACGGAGGTAGTCCTTATCTGAGAGTGCTCTGGGGAAAGGTCCACCTACAACTCAGGTCAGCCTGGAGGGAGCTTTAATCTAGAGCAACTCTGGGCATCAATTGTACAAAAGCTGGGTAGGGAAGTGGGGAGAGAATGTCCTACTTGGAGATAGTAAAGTATTTACCCTGGATAAGTCACTTAACTCTCTTTGCCTGAATCCACTGAATAAGAAAATGGCAAAACACTTCTGTAGCTTTGCCAAAAAAAACTCCAAGGATAGCAGGGTCATGAAGAATTGGACACAACTGAACAACAAAACATGATATATGACCATATAGTATATTATATAATTCTGCCATGATAGAATTACGTTATGTATTATAGACTGTAAAATATAATTATATCACATTATATACTGTAAACACTATATCATGTGATATTATGCATTATCAGATATTATGTATTATGATTATGTTATAGTTATAGAATATATTAATATTCTATAATTATGATACCATAATGGATTATATTGCATAAAATTTTATATATTTCACTGTTAGAATAATGATACTAAGCCAAAAATGTGAGGATAGAAAGAAAGAAAAGAAAAGAAAGAAAAACTGTCAAAGCTAGGTTCCTAAAGTAGCTCATCAAAGGTCCTAAAGAAAAAGTATTAATGCAAGACAAAATGATTAGGTTAGGTGACTGTCTACAAGTCAGTGAGCTAGATGGCAGAGAAGGAAGGAAAAGCAAACAATCCCTGATACAAGAAGCTGGCTTGAAGGTTTTGGGGAGAAGGGTGATGCCTTGCTGGGTAGAAACAGCTTTTACATCCACTGTAGTTGCATCCCCAGGTCAGACACAGCATCTGACATATAAGTATTTATTAAGCAACTGCGTGAGGTGCATGACACATCAAGAGAGAAAAGGACAAAAATGAACCAGCTCCTGCCTTCAAAGGGTTTATATTCCATTTGGGGAACAATCTGCATACAAGGGGGAAAGTGACCCTTATAACCTGGGGAATCAGCAAAGTAGGAGAGGGGGCCTCTGGGCTCCACCTAAAAGAAGTTAGGGATTCTTCTAAGAAGCAGACATGAGAAGGGATGGAATTCCTGATAAAAGATCAGCCCAGGCAATCGTACAGAGGTGAGAGACAAACCGTTGAACTCAGGAAAAGGCGAGACCTTAAAATGCATGCCGGGGACTGACATAAAACAAATTTGCTGAGGAAGGTGGGCACCCAGCTAGGAAGAGTTAAATCCCAGATTGAGATATTTGAATTTCATCCTGAGTCAGTAGGGAGTTATCCCAAGGTTTAGAGACGTGGGTAACAGTGGTCAGATCTGAGTCTTTGGGGGAAATAAAGGCCTTGCCAATCTAAAAGATGACTACAGTTGAGTAGAAACCACAAAGACAACCCATCATGCAGTCTTACCTCAAAGTTACTGGGCCCTATTTCCCTGAACAGCAGACAGAGATACCACAGGCATGAACAGTTCAACCCCAAGTACACAGTGTCCTCTCCCCACAGCTTGGGGCTTTTTCTCTCTTTCTTCCTGCTTCCCTATAACCTGTCACAAATCCAGGTGGCTTCTAATACTTTAAGAAAAAAAAATTCTTCTATGTTAAATGAAAATGACAAGCTCTGAGAAATCTCTGAAAATACTAAGGCTTGCTAAATACATTAAAAACACAATGCCTATTCTAATACACCTTTAAAGTAAATCTTAAAAGAAAACCACCTGACTAGGAAAGTGTGTTCAGATCCTCACAGCGGGAGAGGGATGAGGCTTTTTTAAAAAAAGGTTTTCATTTTTTTTTTCTTTCTTTTCTTGCAATTCCAATAGAAATCTGAAATTTTCACCCAGACCACAAAGAGAAACCCATCACAGAATCTCACCTCGGGGTTACTGGGCTCCACTTCCCTTATCAATTAACCTGCAGTTGACAGTCAAGTCTAATTAGTTAAATCCCTTTTTAATGAAAAGAATCTGCCTTAAGCAGAATCTGTCAGTTTCAGGATTGTTGGCAATCTGAGCTTGTCTCAGCAAAAAAAAAAATGGGAAAAAAATCGTTAAATACCTGTGGCTAGCACTGTACCAGAAACAAGTTCAAAAAAAAAAAAAAAAAAAAAACACAACAAACTCAACTGTATTTTCCAGCAAAGACATAAAACAAGTTTATCCTTCCTCCCCAAACAGTAGCTGCTTTTACACTCCTCAAGAAAACACCAGGGGAAAATTGGCACTTTTGAAAAATCTGAGACCCCCAAATGCCTGAGGTTGAGTCGAAAGTATTTTTTTTTAAATGAAATCATCCAGTTCACCCGCCAACTTTCGACCACAGCTTGAGGTGGGCTGTTTCAGTTTTGTGTTCAGGATCTTTTAAAAGTACAGATTTTTCACAGTCAAAACTGCATGTTATGAAATTATATTAACCAAGCTTTTTCCCAAAGAAGAGGTTTGGAAGAAAACACTCTTCCTCCTTCCCTTTTTTAAAAAGTGGGGGCCTATGGGTGTGGAACACTTCCTTGTTATTTCAGTGGTTCCACACTCTTTGTGACCCTATTTGGGATTTTCTTGGCAAAGATACTGGAATGGTTGCCATTTCCTTCTCTAGCTCACTTTGCAGATTAGGAAATTGAGGCAAACTGGGTCAGGTGACTTGCCCAGGGTCACATAGCTCGTGAAGTGTCTGAGGCTGAATTTGAACTTGGGTTTTCCAGACTCCAAGTCAGGCTCTCAATCCACTGTGCTGATGAGCTGTTTTGGGTAACGTTACATGCTCGATTTGTTTGATGTATTGGTCAGTTGTGTTCCACTGCTTCCTCCTCCTCTTTTTCATTCTTTGTTATAATAAAGGGACCTTTAACTCTTTCTATATGAAGGTCCCCTACTCAGAACAATGCTCTAAAATGCATAAAATAAAATACATAGGATTATAAAGAAAACGAATTACATTGAAATAATCATTCAGACACTGAAAGAAACAAGCTCATGTAATCCTGAAGTCAAAAGGAATGGTTAGGGGTGGGAAGTAGAAAGATTGAGAGAGAGGCAATCTTGGGGTGGGGGAAATGTAAATTATATAAAAAACAGAAGATAACAGTAATTTTTAAAGTACACATTAGCAATCTAATCATCTGTAAAGGGTTACTAAAAATAATAATAAAAATACATTTGCTACTTATCCCACGGTGAATTCCTGGCAAACCTAAGATGGGAGGGACATCAAGGATGGCTAATTGCTATTACTAGGCACAGGATGACAGCTGGAAATGTCCTTAGGAATCACCTTTTCCTCTACCCTCCCCTATGGGAGAAACTGAGGCCATAGATACTGCGAGATCAGGGCTTACACAGTTGTCCCACAGCTAGTGAGGCAGAGTTAGGACCCAGGCCTCCTGGATCCAGGGATCCTTCCAGCAGATCATGGGGCAGCCTCAGCAGAAATGGGTATCTCTGTTTGGTGACACCTCTGCCTCTTCTAAGTGTCTTTACATTTGGGATACTGTTCAGCCCTTTTCTGGTTAATGATGCTGAGATAGGAAAAGGAAGAGGTCCATTTCTCCATCACCTGACACTCAACTATCCTGCATGGGTATACCTGTAGGGAAATGAGAGGTGGTCTGTGTGTGTGTGTGTGTGTGTGTGTGTGTGTGTGTGTGTGTCTCCATGGCCAGAAAAATGTAAGGAAACAAAGGGGGCATCCAGGGAGCTTTCTGGGAGAGTCAGGCAAAAGAGGACAGATAGCCTTGTAGCAGCAGCTGCCTGGGCCTTTATCACTGATTCCTCATCTTTCAACTAGGGCTTTGGCTAGTCCAACACCAGGCAGAAAGATTTCAGGTTCACACCCTAATGTTATTCCCTGAGGCCCAGGGAGTACTTAACCACTTCCTTAACCTCTTGAGCCTTGCAAATGTTCAAACAAACAAAATCAGTTTAAGTGTCCATAAATTCCCCTCACTGTCAGCCTGGTGACATATTTTAAAAACTTCAAGTTGAACTTTGGATCTGCCTAAATGATGAACTCCACAGGGTCATGATTCAGTCTGGCCAAAAAGTCAGTCTAACTGCTTTTAGTGAGGGGGAGGGAGAGGGGATAGAGAGGGGAATACAGCAAGGGAGGGAAAGGAGGGAGGGAAAGAGGAAGGAAGGAAGGAAGGAAGGAAGGAAGGAAGGAAGGAAGGAAGGAAGGAAGGAAGGAAGGAAGGAAGGAAGGAAGGAAGGAAGGAAGGAAGGAGGGAAGGAGGGAAGGAAGGAGAAAGGGGACTTAACTGAGATATGAAGATAAGCAAGTCTGCAAGCCAGCATGTTCTGACAGTCTTCTCTGGTGCAGAAGAGGATGCAAATCTTTTGGGGTTACTAGAAGAGGGTAAATCTTCTATCTCCTCTCTGGTGATTGAGTTTCTCTTGGCTCTAAAACACTGTCATAAATAACTTCCAGGATGAAAAGAAGTAAGGTGAGCAAAGTGGCAAAATTGAGCCAGAATCTCATTTTATTAGGCTTAGAGACAAGGCGTGTTTGTGTCAAAGCTCCCCTTGGGCCTGTTCCAGCAGCAGAGGCTGTCGCTGCTCAGTGGCCCCCCTTTTCCCGAATCTTCCTCCGTTCCAAGCATCCTTACCCACCACCAAGCCAGCTGTCACCATGCCCACTCAAAACACTCAAGCTTTCTTCAAAAGCTGATAAGACTTTGGTCTAAATGGATCTGCCTTTAACAATTCTCTGTCTTTTAGATGTTGATGACCTCTGTGCTACAGAATTTATTTTGCAGGCATTAAAACCAGGTAGAATTCCAGAGAGAAAGCTTGCCAAAAACAAAAATCATTTTGCCTTGGTATTCATGATTATGACAATTTAAGGGTCAGTATCCGATTCTGTTTTTAAGGGAACTGCCTAAAATTAAAGGCTTAACTGATTTGGCCATTGAGGGTGTGGTGGCCACCTAGACTCCTTAGCTTTGGCATCCTCCCTCTGTTTGGGGAATAAAAGATGGCAGCAGGGGGACTCCATGCTAATGCAGGAAGGATGAAGGGGACATCTCTTGGACCCTCATTTTCCTATGTGAAATAACTGGTGGGGCTGGACTTCATGGTATCTGATGTCCCTTCAAACCCTAGAATCAAGGGTTTTTAAACTGGTCCACGAACTTAGAGGGAATAATAAAAAAGTTGCTTTGATTCAATAACTGGCCCAGGGAATTGAAAAGACTAGCCTGAAGTTACAAAGGTAATCAGTACATGAGGAGAACAGAAGCTAGTTCTTCTGCTCCAAGGTCAGGGTTACGTGCATCATACCACAATATATTCTAGTCCTTTAGAATTGATGAAACACTCCTTCCCAACATCCTTCTGAGGAAGCTGGGGCTAGTGCTATTTATTCCCATTTTACAGATGTGAAAACCCAGGGACATCTGCTTCATTTGCTCAGTTTTTCTGCAGGGATCACCCTTCACAGGGATGGTAAATGAATATCTGTGGCTTGACATTTACCAAACCAGGGACCAAACCTGAGACGTCACCTGTTAAGAGACTGATGAGCTTTGTCAGGAGACCCTGCTAATGAGGCCAAGATTCCTGGAGATCACCATTAATGGTCCACTTTAAAGTACAACTAGCTGGAGGCTCAGGGTCCAATTCTCCACCAATTCTAATGGAAAGACAACTCCAAACTCAATTCTGCTGACAGCAGGGTGGGAGTGTTAGCTTTGTAGGGGAAGGGCTCGTGATTAAAAGACCAGCTCGGGCCCACAACCAACAGGGCAGATGTTTTCACTGCCTTCTCTAAGCTGGTCTGATATTTTCAGCTTTCCCTAATAGAGATTCTTCACATCAAACCTAAATTCTCCTTGTGGAAGAAACAGCAATATGAGATAGGATACTATGTAGGTTTAGAGCTGGAGGAGACCCGGAGAGCCATATAGTGCAGGGAAAATCTTCTAGACCTGGCATCAGAGGGCCTAGCACCTTGCGGAAATCAAGGAACATGCCTGGGACAGAATTTTCTCATCTCAAATATGAGGGATTTGGGCAAGATAGTTACTAAGGTTCCCTCTCTAGCTTTAAGTCAGCTTCCATCTGCAAGATTTCCTGAGGCTTTCCCCCAACCCATAACTGCTCTGGTATTCTCCTAAACTATCTTGTTTTTACTTTATATTTGTGTAAGCAATATGTGTAGGTATATGAAGAGAGGGGAGAGAGAGGGTGCAAGAGAATAAAAGAGAGGGACAGGGAGAGAGAGAAAGGGAGAGGGAGAAGGAGAGAGGGAAAGGGAGAGAGGGAGAGAGGGAGATGCCTCCCTGTTAGAGCATGGATCCCTTGGGAGTTGGAATGGTTTCATTCTTTGTGTATAAAAAACTAACATGAGCTGGAGAAGGAGATGGCAAACCATCTGGGTCTAGAGCCAGGAAGACTTGAGTTCAAGTCTAGCTTCAAACACTAAACCCTATATGCCTCAGTTTCCTCATCTGTCAAATGAGCTGAAGAAGAAAATGGCAAACAACTCCACTATCTTTGCAGAGAAAAATTCCAAATGGGGTCCCTAAATTGAACACAGCTGAACAAGAAACAGGTGGTTCAGTGGATTACAGCACTAGACCTTGGGTAAGAAAGAGTTGAGATTCAAATCCTGCCTCTGATACTTGTCAGCTGTGTGACCTCTCCACCCTTTCCTGCTTTCCAGCTGCCTTTTAGGTATTTTAATCCCTTTATTAAATTATAAGCTCCTTGAGGGCAAGAACTGTCTCTTCTTATTTGTATTTCCAGCAGTTAGCATAGTGCCAGAAACACAGAAGATCTTAAATCAATGCTTACTGAATTGAACTAAAAATTGAATTGATGCTGGGCAAGTCACTTGAGCTGCCTGCCTCAGTTTCCCTGACTGTAAAACAGGGATAATAATGGCATCCTACAGCTGTTGGGAGGATCACATGAGATCACATTTGTAAAGGACTTTACAAACCTTAAGGCAATCTTTCAAAGCTAGGTGCTGTTTTTATTATGATTATTTACCAAAATTTTCCTTTCAGCAAACTGTAGAGTTGAGAACTCCTTCTACTAACGCACCTTCTTTCCAACCTACAGCCTTCCTGAGTTGTTGTTTTGCAGTTGTTTTCAGTCATGATGTCATCTGGGGTTTTCTTGGCAGATACTGGAGTGGTTTGCCATCTCCTTCTCCAGCTCATTTTACAGATGAGGAAACTGAGGAAAATAAGGTGAAATGACTTGCCCAGGGTCACACAGCTAGGAAGTGTCTGAGGCCACATTTGAACTCAGGTCTGCCTGATGCTTTGTGCACTATGCTCTTTCATGCCTGGGAGAAAAACGAGGAGAAGCCAACATGTCCAGGGTCACACAGGCAGCAGAGGCCTTAAACTCATCCTGTCTTCCTGCTTAAAAGGCTGATTTTCCATCCATTATCCTTCCTGGCTTCTCAAATCCCATATCATATACAATGAGGACTGGACCTATGATTTCAATAATAGTGATAACTCCTAGATGAAGAAAGTTCCTTCGCTGATGGGGGCTGGCGCATTTTTCTTCTTGGGGTACACTAAGTGGTTAAGGGACTTGCTGCCTAAGGTCACAAAGCCAATAATATATAATAACATAATCTATAATAGCATATCAAAATAATCAAGGCACATCTTTACTAAGCTCTTGTGGGGCACAGGACAAATTTGGACAAAATAAAAAAGCACCAGGTCCCATCTCTGCCCTCTTCACCTCACTCATTCGCTATACACCCATCTTAAAGTGTCAGATACAGAACCAGAAGAGGCATGTGAGTTCCTCTTAATTGACAGATGAGGAAAAAGTTAAAAAGCAGAAAATGAGGACTTGAACCCAAGTCTTCTGACTCCAAATTTTAGGCCTTTCCCCCTTAGCCTTTCATCCCTTTCAGCTGTTCAAGGGAAGGAATTTAGAACTGTGGGTGGGGGGCAGGGATGGGGTGGGTTTTTTCCTTTCCCCAAATTGCTTCTCTCACAAATCCAAAGAAAAAGCTTTTAAAATTTGAAACTTAGTCTTCTAGTATCCTCCTGGTGTCCCCACCCCCTAACTTTTAAAGTAACTCCTCTGCTCCTGCTCAGAGATGTCAGACATTCACCTGTGTGGGGAAATGACAGCCGCTTGTCATGGGCTACGTGACAGCCCGTGCTGGCAGCAGTAACTAGTATGGCACTTCCCCAGCTGTCACTCTCTGGTGTCAGCCCCAGCCTCGGTTCAAAGATCTCCAGTGACACGCACCAGGCAGGCCCGTGATGGTGATTGTGGAGGATTCCTGCATGCACGACCACCGTGTGGCAGCTGCACCGGCCCGGGTTTGTTTCACCCAATTATTTGTTTGTCACTTGGAGGCCCTGGGTGCTCAGGCAGGTATTGTGGAGGTATTTTTGGACTGATGCACAGGCAAGAGGCGTAATGAGGCCCTCAGGTGAAGGCCCCTCTTGTCAGTGAGGTGCTAAGATGATGTGCTGCAAAAGCTCGGGTGGCAATTAGGATATTTGAATAAGATAAGATACCTGGAAGGGTAGAGAGAAGACTGGAAAAGTCGCCTTCACTTTTAAAATGCCAACAAAAAAAAAAAAGAAAAAAAAAGAAAAAAAAGAAGGGAAAAAACCTTCTAAGTAGGCAGTTCTCAGGTTTGTCCTGGAGCTAAGACAGAGGACAGAGATGACAGAGATGACTTGGCTCAACCCAAGGGGGCTGGAGGAGAAAGGAGAAGGAACGACTCTGTAAAGGCAGACTCTGGGGGCTTGAGGGGATAGGGGTGGGCATAGACTCTAGGTCCCAAGTGGTCACATTCAGCCAAGTTTTAGCCAAGGCTGGTGATAGATAATTAGCTTCTGAAATAATTCCTGTTTCTCCCAACAAGCCAATGGTTTCTATTTGACATTCTTCACCACCAATAACACAAAGACATCTCAAAGCTCAAACATGCTGACGCTGAAGTAGTGACGATGTCAGGCCCATATTCCTCCCCATTTCCCAGTAAACTTTTCATTTTTGTTCCAGTGGCTGGTGAGAAGTCAAGTAGATTTGATTTCCATCCATCCTCGAGTGGCCTCCCCACTTCTGACCCTCTAGGGAAAAGAGCTGTCCCAGCCAGTGGATAGGAAAACACAAAAATACCCCAGAACAAACCAACTTATCTGTTTACCTCTCTACATCTGTAGCCATATTCATATCTATATCAATCTCTATCTATACACAGATACCTTTATCATCTATCTATACATCCATATATCTATGACTAATCAACTGATTATATCTATAGCTATATCCACATCTATATCAATCTCTATCTATACACAGATACCTTTATCATCTATCTACACATCCATCTACCTATGACCAATAACTTGATTATATCCACAGCCATATCCATATCTCTATCTAGACACAAATACCTTTATCATCTATCTATACATCCATTTATCCAAGATCAATCCAGTGATTACATCTATAGCCATATCCATATCATCTATCTACATATCCATTTACCTATGATAGATCAATTGACTATATCTATAGCCACATCTATCTTTATCTATACACATAGATAACTTTATCATCTATTTATCCATCCATATAATCTAGTATGAGTATACGCATGTATGTATCTATTGACATAGCCATATCTCTACACTTACAAAAATATTTTCACCATCTATTTACCCATCCATATATCTTTCTACCTGCCTATCAATTACCAGAGAAAGACCTAAGGTGTGTAAGGAGTACAGCAATGCCAGAATGATCCAGATGCATGAGGCTACCCAACCCACATTGACATCTGGATGTTTGGTGGAAAGACGCAGATCACAGAACATCCATTTAGAGCTAACCAGAATGCTCTGGGATCATGGAGTCCAAAGCCTTCATTTTGGAGATGAGACTTCCCTAAGGTCCTAGAGGTGGGGAAAAACAGAGCCAGGACTCAGAACTTTTGTTTTCACACCATCAACCTCAAAAAGGTAGAGCAGTGCCCTCACTCTACCCTAATCTTTTCTGGTTCTGTCATCCATTAATTAATTGATCTAGTCCGGGAGCTCTAAGCCTTTTCTTTGTGTTACTGAGCCCCCTGACAGGATGGTGAAGTGGACAGATTCCTTCTAAGGACAATATTTTTAAATGTATTAAATGAAATGAAAAGGATTACAAAGGAAACCAATTATACTGGAATACAATTATCAAAATTTAAAAAAAAAAAAGTTCCAGGCTAAGAAGCTCTATAACACGGACCATTCTTAAGCCTACTGCTACTTTCAGTTAGATTGCTTTTTTTGAGGTAACAAGTAAATGAAAATAACAACAGCAATAATTATTACTCTATTATGAACATTTGGAGAAGCTTCATGGTACAATGTAAAGCCATCACTAACTTTGGTATCAAAGGAACTGGATTCGAATCTTCACTCTCACTTAACACCTGTGTGATCTCAGACAAATCACACAACGTATCCAAGCCTCAGTTACCTCAGCTGCAAAATGGGGAGGTTGGATAAGATGCTTTCTGAGGTCTTTTCCAGCTTTTGTTCTAAGATCCCGTGACTAGATCGCCTCCAAGGTCCTTCCAGCTCTAAATCTAGGCCTCCACAGTCATAATCCTTTGAGACTTTCACAGTGATATCTATTATCTCATTTGATTATAATAACTCTACCTAGTGACTTTTTATGATAGCAAAGAATTGCAAACAAAGTCCTTTGACTGGGGAATGGGTAAACAAACTGTGGCACTTGAATGTTAAGGAATATCATTTGCTGTAAGAAATATGTACAGTGAATACAGAGAAGTATGGAAAGACCTGCATGAACTGAAGCACAGGGAAGGAAGCAAGCCAAGCAAACAAACATATACAAGGACGAGAACAGTGTAAATGCAAATGATCACACATCAAAAAGCCAGATGTGGATGTAACAACATAAAAGATGAAGCTGGATTTGAATGAAGACATATGAGAAGACACCCCAAACCATCTCTTTGTGGAGGTGGCCCTGACCTTACACACTGCTTTTGAACCCTGATCAGGAACGATTTTTTTCTCTTTTTTTCTTTAAAAATACTTTTGTTAACGTAGAATGGCATTTTGGCCAAAGGGAGAGGAAGTACACAGGCGAAAACTACCATGATATAAAAAAACCAAGTCATTAATAAAAACTTATTTAAAAATAATAATAGCTAGCAATTTATACAATGCTTTATTTAAGGTCATATGTTTATTTAATCCTGATAACAACCCTGGGAAGTAGGTGGTATTATTGAGACCCATTTTACAGATAAAGAAAGGGAGACTCAGAGCTGTTGAGATTTGCTAGGAGCACAGTGGATAAAATGCCAGGCCTGGAATCTGGAAGACCCATCTTCCTGAGTTCAGGTCTGGCCTCAGACACTTACTAGCTATGTGACCCTGGGTGAGTCACTTTACCCTGTTTGCCTCAGTCTGTCACATGTCAAATGAACTGGAGAAGGAAATGGCAAAGCACTCTAGGATCTCTGCAGAGAAAACCCCAAAATGGGTCAGGAAGATAGAATTCGACTGAACAACACAGCTAGTGATGGCTGGTCTAGGATTCAAACTGGGGTCTTCCTCACTCTAAGCTGGGTATCTATCCAACCACCTCTGTTCTCTTAGTACTTTGGGCAAAGGGTTGGTTGGTATTCTTTTATAGCTGACATACATAAGACTTAGGGACGTTTAAGTGACTTGCCTAGGGTCACATAGTTGGCTGTGTTAAGGTAGGGTTAGTCAAGTTATCAGAAGCAGACCTTAGACAAAAGTTTTCCCAACTCCAAAACATGCACTCTCTCTGCTATGATGTGTCTGGCCTTTCACTACAGTAGCTCTCTTTCTGGTGGATGAAAAGATAATGAAGGGTCTTAATGAAGTCTTGGGAATAAGACTTTTTCTCCAACAAGGAGCTGAGCAGCACCTGAGACCAAAGAGTTGGCATAATCACCATCGGGCACAAGATTAGTGAGGTTTCTCCGGTAAGGAAGGCCTAGATTAATTTTTGATGAATTGGCGTTCTCATGTATCACTGTTATACGGAGAGGTCACTGACAGCTAAAGATAGATAGTAAGGTGTGTGATAGAGTCTTGATCATCTAGGATGATCCATTTAAGCCTCATTTCCAATCATAGCATTTAAAATGGGTCACGCCGAAGAAGAAGAAAACTAGGAAGGAATGAGCTGCCTGATTGTTCCCTGGGGTGTCCTCAACCAAGCTTGCTATGACTGTAGACTCAGGATCTCAGGGTCACTGACTTGGAGCAGGAAGGGCACCCTGGAGGGGTTTCTTATAGAGGAAGGAACTGAGAGCCCAGGGTCACATCTTTTTCTCAGCCTCCTTTACCTAAACTCTGAAATGGGAATATTGACCATAGCTCTGCATGGGGAACATACTCACAAGAGGGTGTGAGTGTGACCTCCTCATGGTTGTTCAGTTGTGTCTGACTCTGTGAATCTATTTGGGGTTTCTTGGCCATTATACTGGAAGGGTTTGACATTTCCTTCTCCAGTTCATTTGACAGATGAGGAAACTGAAGCAAATAGGGTGAAGTGACTTGTCCAACGTCACTCAGCTACTAAGTATAGTCTGGTACTTTTTACTTAAAAAAGGCTTTTTACACACAGGAGTTAATCAGATAAAACATAACTTTGAGGTGTAGTAAGCAGACAAATGGGAAATGATTTGTCCTCTAGGAAGATCTTTTTATTCCAGTGGTTAATGCCTGTTTATGGTCAGCAAGGTTGGCTCTCGGGATCACAAACTCTAGAGATTATTCAAACAGAAAAGGGCTAAGAGAAGCATCCCAGGTGCTGCCTTTCAGAAGCCTTTTCTGCTCTTCCTTCTTTCTCATTCTTCTTCCTTATCCCCAAAACTGGTACACCCAGCATATGAAAGGACTGGGGGTGGAGACAGCCTTATACAATGGGAAAAGCTTTGGAGTCGGAGGATCCGATTCTACTGTGACTCTAAGTAGGGCACTCAACCTCTTGGAGACTCAAGTTTCCTCATCTGTAAAATGGGACCAGTTTTAGATTTTTGATCTTGGCTGTGTAACCATGGGCAAGTCACTTAACCTCAGTTTTCTCTTCTGCCAAATAAGTGGGTTGGACAAGGCTGGGAAAGAGGTTCCCAGCTCTAAATCTATGATTTGAAATTTGACCAAGTCACCCATGGGGACACCAACCACAATGTTCTGTCCAAGGCAGGCTTCTAACACCAATGAATTTTCATGGCTGTTTAGAAAATATTCAGTCTGTCATACACTCCCTGTTCTCAAAGGAACAGGAATATTCTAGAAGAGACAACCCAGGAGGATAGAATACCTTGTGGTAAAGTAATCCAACAAGTCTAAAGAAACAAAACCTAACCAAAGAAACTTAAGCAAAGAAAGCCCTGGAGATATTCTATACAGAGGACTCCAGTACAAGGCTAATCTCTCCTTGGTGGCACAGTGCCCTCCCTGCACAATAGCATAATTTGGCCTAATTTAGCAACAGCAGAGTTCTTAAACTGAAAACCCACTAAGGAGAGCTTTAGTGTGCCAGCAGGAACAAGTCAAGTTCCCAAATCCCATGCCTCTAGGGTAAGAGGGAGGTACCTGTCTACAGAATTCCACATATCACTCCAGTCTCCTTTAAAATCATACCAGTTAACATTTGTAATAGTGCTGAGCACCTGTCAGACACTGGGCTAAGTGCTTTATAATTATTATCTCCTGTGATCTCCACCACAACGTTGGGAGGAGGTAGGTGCTGTCATTATCTCCATTTTACAGATGAGGAAACTGAGGCAGAGACTAAGTGATTTGCACAAAGTCACACAGTAAGTGTTTGAAGCTGGATTCAAACTCAGATTAGTTTTAAGAAAGGGAAATTACTGCGAAAGTCACCCTGAAAGAAGAGTTCATAAGGTATTACAAGGGGGAACCACTGGTCTAGATAATCTTTGGGCCTTTCTCAACTCTAAATCCTATTATTTGTAAGAGTATAAATTTACTTCAAGGGAATATATCTCTCTCCCCAAATCCCAATGCTATGGTAAAAAAAGTTCCAGACTTCAGGCTAGGACTCTATCCACTGTGCCACCTAGCTGCCCCACCCTGAAAATCCTACTGTAGTGGCCTTTACCACCAAACATGGATTGGTTTTTTTCTGCCTTCCAATATCTTTGAGATGATTCTTTCTTTCCTTTGCTATTTCTCTCTCTTGCTTACTCTTGGCTCCATTTTTCTTTCCTTCCTTCTCTTATTCTTTCTTTTTTCCTCCCTATTTTCCTTCTCTTCCTTCCTTTTCCTTTCTTTTGTCTTTCTTCCTTTCTCCTTTTCTTTCCTTCCATTTCTTTTTTCTCCTTTCCTTTTTTCCTTGATTCTTTTGCTCTATTATGTATTGATATATAATCTATAATGTAGATTATATACTTAAATAGATTATATGTATTGTATTATATAATATAAAATACACAAATACATATTATACATAATATAAGATATAACATGCATCATGTAATATGTATTATTATACATAAATATATAGCATATGTCATGTAATATATATGCTCTTCTCCCTTGTTTTTCCATCTCTCATCTTTTCTGATTTTTGCTGCTACGCTACATTTTTTTAGGTCTTTTCATGTTTCAAAATGTTGTTTAAACACATTTAATGTAGTGAATCTACATGTAATGTGATTTTGCAGAGGGTACCACTTCACCTAAATTGAAGAAATAAATATTGATATCACTTCTTAATGACTGGTTCATAACTGGTAAATCCTGGTGTTTGGATTCAGATTAAGCCTATTTTTTTTGTCCAGCCAAAGTTTCTTAGTAAAGGAAGTCTTAATACAGCAATAGTCAAGTACATTTCACACCTGAAAAATTAACGTCAGACCTTTTTTTCAGAGGGTTTTTTTTTTCCCCTTTGAGGACAGCTCACTGTGGAAAAGTGGTTTCTAGCTACAGATAATGAGAAAATGATGTAATCTGGGCTAAAATTAGGTTTCAGCATTCTTCTGTTTGCAGATGTTAAAGGTGAGAGATAAGAGGAGAAAAAAATGCTTTCCAAGTGGCTTTTAAAGGCTTCCAAACAGAACTGCCTCCTACATCAAAGCTATTAACGGGGACACTTGAGACATTTCCCTCTATAAAGGGCTGTTGGAAACTTGGAAAATGGAGGATGTATACTTCAGTATTCTAGTCAAGGTGTACCTGGGTCAGGGAAACAGTTTTATGAGTGTACCTCCGCAAAGGATTCCCAGGCATCTTCTGAGTCTTTAATTTTAAGAAAGGGAAATTACTGTATAAGTCACTCCGAAAAAAAAGAGTTCATAAGGTACTACAAGAGGAAACCACTGGTCTAGATCATCTTTGAGTTTTTCTCAACTCTAAATCCTATTATTTGTAAGAGCAAATTTACTTCAAGGGAATAATATCTCTCTCCCCAAATCCCAATGCTATGGTAAAACCCATCTATTTCTCCTTTGTATTTCTGTACCCTCAATAATTTATAATAAGAAAAGTCATTCCTAAGTGCTAATTGAACGTTTCAGAAAGGCATGACTGAGTTACACACCACACCTCATGTGAGAATACATCCGTTTAATGTCACAGAAGGTATATACTTCAAGAGAGGTATAGTGGGCTGACAGTCGATCTTAAGGGAGATCTTATCCCTAAAACCTTCTTCTAATATTATCGTTTGCAAAACTCAGAGGATGAGTGAGGAACAGGTCAGAACCAGTATGTCCCATAACAGCTGATTGGCTTAGACAGAAGACTTTGGGAAAACATGAGGGCTGCTTCAGACAGCTAAAGACTGGCCTGTAAGAGAAGAGACTGGTTTCAAATTCCGGTCCAGGCCACTTGCTACCTATGTTCCCTTGGGCAAATCTGGGCCTTAATGTCAACTGTAAAATGAAAACGGCTGGGCCCCCCCAAGGTCCCTCCCATCTCTGTATCTATGATCTCATATGTCACTTAACTTTTCCGAGCCTCCGTATCCTCAAGTATAAAAGGAACTTTGAGGTCCAACCTAGATCTAGGAACCTGAAATCTCCCTGGTTCCTGAAGAAAAAAGCAGGAGCCATGAGAATTGGCTGCCATTCAGTTCGTTTCAGTCATGTTGGACTCTTCATGACCCTATTTGGGTTTTTTTTGGCGAAGACACTGGAGTGGTTTGCCATTTTCTTTTCCAGCTTATTTTACAAAAAAAGAAAAATGAGGCAGATTGGGTGAAATGACTTGCCCAAGGTCACACAGCTAGTGAGTTTCTGAGTTTGGATTTGAACTCAGGTCTTTCCATTGCACCACCCAACTGTTTTTTGTGGGAAGCCAGATTGCAGTTCAATATCCAGAAGGCTCTGGATCAATGACAGCAGTCAGCAAACTCTGCCTTGACTCACTGAGGTCCTGAGTCAAGCTGTGACCTGCACCCCCAAATCCCAATGAAGTTATTCAGGTGAAAGTCAGATGATCTTATCCGAGAGGAGAGAATCAACAAATTCTGAGCTGGAAAAGCCCTGTGGAGGTCTGAACGAGGATACTCTTCACAACATTACCTGATCTGGGGAATCAGTCCACCTCTGTGCCAAGACCTCCAGAAAGGAGAATCCTTCCAGGCAGTCCATCCCACTTCTGGACAGCTCCAATTCTTAATCAGCAGATTCTCTTCTCAGATCTAAACCTGCCTCCTTTCAACTCCCTTGCTCCCATGGCTCCCAGACATAGCCTCCAGGACCAAGGAGAATGAAACTAATTCCTCTTTCAAAATATGAATGTCTGACATGATACAGGGCTTTAAAATGAAGATTTAGTAAGTGCTTTGGGTATTTGTCATATTATGAGCCCCACAACAACATCCTGAGTTAGATTTTAATAGGTATTATTAGACACCATTTTACAAATGGGGAAACTGAGTCTCACAGAAGTTAAGTGCAAGGCAAAAGAAAGAAGAATGGATGTGAACTCAGGAACTTGGGTTCAAATCCTGGTTTGGCCACTTGCTATCTGCGCAACCTTAGGCAAGTCACCTCATGTTTCCTGACCTCACGGATCCCTTTCAGCATCTCAGATCTTAAGACTGCCCAGGGTCAAACAGATGGCAATTATCAGAGGTAGAAATTTTTAAAACAGAATTCAGCATTCTCTACCCATCATATAAAGTTCTCACTCTTGTGACAGTATTTCAAGTATTTGGAGACAGCTTTGTGTCCCCCCATTCTAATTTTCTGTTCTCCAAGTCAAACATCCCCTGATTCCTTCAACTAACCCTCATATGGTTTCATCTGGTTGGAATGGGATCCTCTCTGAGATGTTCAAAGGGACTCATGATTAAGGGAAGGATCAGACCCTTGGACTAGATCTAAGACTCATTCAAAAATGGCATCTTTCACCTTCTCTTGGCTTTACAGAGAGGTACATGCCAGAGAGTGAGAGAAATCACTTTCAAGGGAAGCAGGAGTAGAAGCAAAGCAAACATTAAATAAAAAAGGATAAAGACAAGTCTTCCACTCTCTTTTCTAAAGAGGTAGGGGACGATGAATATGGAATCCTGCATACAACATTAGATATGTTGTTTAAGTTTTGTGGAAATGTTTTTCTTTTTTCTCTCTCTTAAAAAAACATCTTTAAAGGGATAGTTATATGCAATTCTTCTCAGGGGAGAGGAAGTGAGTGGAAAATATAAGTGATGTAAAAACAAAAGATAGCTATAAGCTTTTTCTTAATTAAAGGGAATTTGAACTCCAAGCTTCAACTTATAACTACTTCCTCTACATTCTAATGCTAAAGGAGGAGAGGAGTACAATTCAACAATGCTGGACTGCCCCCAAAAGATTAGGCTTTAAACTGAGACAAATAAACGACTAGGAGGCTGGGCGCAAATGTCAGATCCAGGGCTCAGTAATCTGGTAGCCTTTGTGTATGTGGGGGTGTGGGAAGAGAGGTGGAGGTGGAAAGAAAATAGGAGAAGGAAGAAATCCAAAACCTACAAAGCAGATGACCCGCTGGAAGATTTTTCACTGTGTAAAGCCAAGGTGTGAGAGAAGCTGACAAAGCATGTTTGATGGATTTGGAAAATCTTTTGTGTTCAATCACAAGGTTGCTCCAGGTAAAAACAAAGAAGGTTCTTGTTACCATAGAATTAATAAAAAATATCCTAGCCCTCTGTCCTCATGGATTTCAGAAAGGAATCGATCTTTCAAAAAAAGAAAAGAAAACCAAACTAGGTTCAAGAGACACAAAGCAAAACATTAGATTCTACCTAGATTACCCCTGCAAGCAACTTTTGGGTGCCATAATATGTGTGTGTGTGTGTAGACATAGACACGTTCCCCATCAATTCATGACTCCAGCAGTCACTTTTTATGAACGAACATTGTTTTGCCTTTCCAATAACAGACACAAATTATATTGGTTAAGATAACACATTCCTGGCAAAAGTATATTTGACTTAGGCACATGGGGGAAAAAAGAGAAAGGGAAAAATTCTGGTGCAAACCAGAAAAACAATATGGCTTTCTCTTATCTTCCGAACTTACTGCTGCTTGTCTCTGTGTGTGTTTTACTGCCAAAATAAAATGAATTGGATCAGCTCACACATGATAACATGCTCTTTCCTAACTCATACTAATTGCCTGGCTAATTGGTGTTTGTTGAACTTTCTCCATTTCATTGAGTGATTAGGTACAAAGCTAACAGTTGACATCTGTAGGCGCTTAACTGGCGTCTGTAATTACTGTTAATGTTAAATAATTGTTAGCTAATTGGAGTGGTAACTGACTGAATGGAATCCAGATTGTGAAGCAAAAAGAAACCTAGTTAAATAAACATACATTTTCAGAGAAAACACCATTTTTTTTTTCCAGCAGTTGTTAGAAACATACAATAGTCCGGGTATGGGACGCCTGCTGGGTTCTTTGTGTAGGCAATCTTATACTGCAGGATTCTGGGAAGGATTCCCAGTTAGGAACCTCTGTCTTCTCCCAAACACCTCCACATCTAGGGAGTCTTCAGACTTGACTTTTGGGTTGTTGATCTTAGAGTCCAGTAATGTTTTCTTTTTGAAAAAGTCAAATATCGCTCAATCGACTAAACTCATACAGGGGCAAAATGTGCAAAAAAAAAAAAAAGTTTGTGAAGACTGGTACTGGGCGAAAAAAAAAAATCCTCAACAGAAGTGTTCATAGGATTGCACTCCAAAACGCCAATATAAAAAAAAAACAAAAAACAGATAAAGGGATCCAGAAGAAAAAAAAATACATAGCCCTCTACTATCAACAGTCAACTCACAAGCGCTTATTAAATAACCTACTAGGTGCCAGGTTACCTCTAGGAACATAAAGACACAAAGTGAATGAACAGTCCTACTCTGGGGAGCTTACCTTCCATTGATGAAGCAATACGTACAGAAATAGGTAATTTATTAAGCGGCATTTCTTTTAAGAGTAGTTTCTAGAGTTACTTGGGCATGGGATGAGGGCTTTTTCATTTAGAAGACACGAAGTTTGGTCAAAAGGCTACTCACCCTACCATACCCCCAAATACATGCCCATCTAGGTTTACCAATCATTTATGAGGCACTGCTGCTGGGGAGGGGATTCACTGAGTTAGACTCCAGGGACACCAAAATATAAAATAACATCATCCCTACCCTCAAAAACCTTAACATTATTAAGACTATATAGATTTAGTTCAACTCGTTCATTTTATAGATGGGAAAACTGAGGCCCAGAGAAGGGGAGTGACTTGTTCAAGACTCCAGAGGTACCAAGTGGCAGGGCTGAGATTACAAATCAAGTCCTCTTTCCGGACATCAAGCTGCTTCTACTCCATCACACAAGATGGCCTCGGAGCTTCCTTCCAACTCTGCATCTAGGATTCTTTGTACGATGAGAAGAGGTAGACTTGATGGTACCTTGAGATCCCTTACTGTAGTGTATCTATGACCTTGTGCTCTCTTTTACAAAAGGGAATGTAATTTCTAGCAATGGTTCTCATGATGGCAAAATCCTACAGAAGTACAGGGAACTGATGAAAAACCACCTTACCTACACAAGATGATTTAATTACCCTTAGCCCCCACTTCCTCTTCCTAAGATCGGATATCCTACGTATATCTCTATATCCACTTTCATGATTAAATTTTCTCTTCTGCATAAAAAGTACTGGACTAGGTTTGAAGACATCTTCCTCAAAATAGAGTCTATCTTGGCAGCTTACCTCTATAAGTCCTCTTTGTGCAGGGGGTTTCAGAAAACATAACAGAAAATCCAAGAAATACTAAACCCAAAAGACCTTTCACCTAATTAAAACTAATGAGCGGATACCACCTGTATTTATTTTGTTGGGAGCTTCTAGGGAGGAGGTTGCCTCTCCCAAGATGGACCAGAATCCACTGGACAGTTTATAATCTAAGAACATTGCCCAGGGCATAGAGAGGTTAAGTGCCTGTATGGGTCAGAGGCCAGTCTTGAGCCTGTAGCTTGAAGGATAGCCCTCCATCTGCCAAGACAGGCTGTCATCCAAATGTTGTTTAGTAATCACTCTGACTCAATTTCTAGGTTTAGCACAGTATTTGGCACACGGTAACTGCTTAATAAATGTTCTTCTCTTTCCACCACCTCCCATCTCTTCAGGTCACAATTTTTTAGACACGTTTTTGTTTTGTTTCCCCCCAAAAGTAATGTGCTCAAAACATTGCCTGAAGAGTGCAAAATGACTGGTCAATTTAAGTGCAAACCCATTGATCTACCTGAAGTCTGCATGTCAGGGTCTCTGTTCTGCCAAGTTCCATGGGAGGGTCTAGGCAAAGCCGTTTTGGCCTCTTACTTTGTAGATTTTTAGAGCAGAAAGTGACATTCAAGACAGCCCCCTTCCCCCTCCTTTCAACCTTAGGTCATCTAACAGATCAGAAAACTGAGGCAGAGAGCAAGTCAGCTCACAGCTGGCCGTGGTGGGATTCCAACCCAAGTTCTCTTGACTACAAGCCCAGCACCTCATCTGCCATCACCTCAGATCTTTTCTTCTTGTGAAAACACCTAGTAAGGAAGCCCCCAGATGAGAGCAGAAGCTGATTTAGAGTGGATTTGTTTAGATTACCATGCCAATGAGACCATAAGAAAAAGCTTTAGATCCGGAGGAGGGTGGGTTTCCAGAAATGAAAAAAAGTCCTGGTTGGAGGAGACAAGGGTGTGACCTAGCTCTTCTATTTTCAAATAAAAGTCAATTTTAATAGCTAATAATAATAACCAACATTTATAATGTGCATACTATGTGCCAGACACCGTGTTAATTAAGCACTTTACAAATTGTATCTCACTTTATCTACACAACAACCCTAGGAGGTGGATTCTATTATTATTCCCACTGTACAGGTGAGGAAACTGAGATAAACAGGATTAAGTGATTTGCCCAGGGTCACACAGCTAGAAAGTATCTGAGGCTGGATTTAAACTCGACTTCCAGCCTGTCCCTTGGACAGACTCATTAGTTTGGTAGAGATGAACCAGAATCTTGGACTACCTGGGACAGATCTGACAAGTGGCCAAGGACATCCAGGGCTGTAGAGTTCACATGCAAATTTCAAAGAAGGTGGAAATTGTGGGGAGAGATGGGCATCACAAAGCCCCAGGTATGAAGACGCAGCAGACAGTAGTACTTGTAGTCTATCTTGACTATGGAAGCAAGGCCTTATCCCAGAGGCTCCTAGAATGTGGTGGAGGGGCAGCTAGGTGGTGTAAATGGATAGAGCACCATTGCAGGAGTCAGGAGGACCTCAATTCAAATCTCACCTCAGATACCTGACACTCACTAGCTGTGTGACCTTGGGCAAGTCACTTAACCCCAATTGCCTCATTCTGGGT
This sequence comes from Bettongia penicillata ogilbyi, assembly GCA_023548195.1. Lineage (NCBI taxonomy): Eukaryota > Metazoa > Chordata > Mammalia > Diprotodontia > Potoroidae > Bettongia > Bettongia penicillata. Next base: position 1,035,266 of record JAJHZJ010000284.1, read on the forward strand.
CATCTCCAGTCATCCTGAGGAATATCAGGTCACTGGATTCAGATGGCTCTGGAGGAGAAGTGAGGCTAGTGACCTGCACAGCCCTCCCACACTTAAAACAAAGTCAAGTGCAAGTCATGTCATTATTTCTCTGATGGCATGGTCTTCTTCAGCAACAAAGGACGAACACACACACTCTCTGGTGGACACAGAGACAAGAACAAGCCACAGATTTTCTTCTTCTCCTGGTCATCTCCCTGATTTCCCACCTTCTCTTTCTTCTACCCTGCCCTACCCCCCAGCTATTAGGCAAACTGTTGTGTTCTTTTGTTTCTTAAACCAAACAGTAGGAAACTTTTCTCTATCTTGCTTCTTATTTGCCTTCCAGAACTACTGGGAACCAAATCAGATAATGAATGTATAGAGTTTTGCAAACTTTAAAGCACTTCCATAAAAATGACAGATATTACTAACAGCTTTATTACTTCAACAAGAGTTTCTCAAGGAATCACAGACCACAAATTCAGAGTCAGCAGAGAACCTTCGAGGCCATGGGATCCAACCACCTCATTTTACAGATAAAAAAACTGAGGAGCAAAGAAATGAAGAGTCTTCCTTAGTCTCACAGCTAGAAGGTACTTTGGACAGGTTCTGAACAGCCCACACAAGCCATATTTGCTGCACTCACGCTTTTGTCCCATTTAGGACTTGAGAAAGAGGATGAGTGTGGAGTGTGGAAGCCCCAGTAGAATTCAATTCTGTCAACTGAGTCAAATGAGGAGTATTCTCAAGTTAAGAAGGAATACCCAGACCATTTCAAATACTCTAGAGCAGAGAATCAGCTTTTTGTCTTTAACGAATCAGTCTCAGACAGTCTCCCTGGGAAAATTAATTGTATCCTTGACAAATGATTGAGTCATTAAGACAGAAAGATTCAAAACATTGACCTGAATGTCCCGAAAAACAAACACATAAAGATTAACTGGTGCAATTATGACTGTTGAAAGAAAAACTTTGTTTTGATTGACAGCAGAGTACATTTCCTGGTTTACATCTCACCATGTTACTTTAGCAGTTCAATGGCTCCCTATCACTTCCAGGAACAAATATAAACCCCTTCCCTTGGCATGTGAAGGGCTTCCTAACATGGCTAAACCCTTCCTACTCTTCTAGGTTTGTAACATATGTCACTCTTCTCCACACGATCCACCTTGCATCAACACTGGTATACCTGGAGCTCCTCAAACATAACACTCCATCTGCCACCTCCAGTCTTGGCAGGAGCCCACCCCCAACACCTGGAATGTGCTCCGCCCCTCTATCTCTTCCTCGTAAGTTTCCCTGACATTTTTCAAGATTCAGTTCAAAATCTATCAATGTTGCAGAAGGCCTTTCCAAGTCCCCACATTTGCTAGTGCCTTCCCTTCTCAGACTGCCTTTCGTCTATGCATACATTTAGCAATACCTAGTTTTTTACAATCTTCCCCATCAGAATGTCAACTCCGTGAGGCTGGCAATATCTTTTGGCCTTTTCTTGTACCTCTGGTGCTCAGTACTGGACCTGCCACATCCTAAGACTTAACTAAATGTTCGTAGAATTCAGGGTGGGGAGCTAGAAAGGAAAATACTCAGTATAAATTTAGATTATATCTTGGGTGCTGTTGTTTATATATGTTTATATGGAAAAGGCATTGAAAGAAGGGGAATATTTGTAATGAAATCTCCTATGAAGATAGTGATATCCTAAAGCTAAGTCAGTCGAGATTTAGTAAGCATCTATGTACCAGGCATTGTGCTAAGAGCTGAGGATACAAAGAACTGCCAAAAAGTTAAATGAAATCAAATAAAAACCAGTCCCTGTTCACCAGAAATTCACAGCAAAAACCTTACCAGCTCAGACTTCCACAAGACTGAAAAGTCTTTACACTGAGAGACATAAAAATAAGAACAAATCTCTAGCTCCTGGTCTACCAGAAATTCTTTCCTGGCCCTGACAAAGAACCTAGGAGTAGACAGACCAAGATAAAAGACTTTCTCCACCAGTGTTACTTATTTTAAATAAACTGTTCCCTCATCACTGGATAGTCGCTGGGGAAACCTAGGTGGTGTTACTGTGAGTGGAAAAAAAAAAACTGAGTCAATGAGGTTAAATGATTGTTCAAACAGTGTGAGACCTGAACAGGGCAGGCCTCCTGTCTGTTTATCTGTCTGTCTGTCAGCCTACCTAGAGCTCTATCCTAAAGACTGCACAAGCCCAACATCAAAAGCTTCAATCTAGCTTGGCTATCACTACGCTGTGAGATTAGCCCTGGTCTCCCATGGTGAAATTTTATGGACCAAATCTACCAGCCGCCAGTCTCAGCAGCTTAATCTCACCGGCAGCTTAATGCCATGATACTCTTAGGCTAGAAACTGTCAGACCCCCCAGAGGGAGAGGTGATATGTGGCTTTAAACATCTGGAAGGGGTGGGGGGCGGAAAGGGAGGGAGGGACCTACACTTGTCAGCTTTCCCTGGCGCCCTTGTTAAGCTAAGACTTTGAAGTGCTCCTTGCCCAGTTACCTAGTGGAAATCTGCCCTGCTTTATGGTCCCCCTGGTTGCTTACTGCTCTCGGCAAAGAACACTGGGCAAGGAGGGGAGACCTGGCTCTCAATCTAGTAAGGGGCCTTCGGCTTTCCTGGGGAATTTGAACTTGACACAGGCATCCAATTGACAGTTCCTTGATGGCCTTGTCAGCCAGGCAGCCGACACCCCCACCACCCCCCGAGTAAAAACAGACCCAGAAGTACCAGGCCGTAATGAGAACCCCTGCACCTGTCGACAAGCAATTACTGATATTCTCCCGACACACAATGGATCACTTTTCTTGAGTTGTTTTCTCGAAATTTAGCAGTTTGAATACTAATCCCCTTAACAAAACTGTCCCTGGCGCTTCTCCACCCTCCCCCCCCACTTTAATCCCCCTCTCCCAAGGGGAGTGAGGGTGGGGGATGGGGGCGGGGGGGTGGGTACCAGGCAGCCTCCAGGCAGCACCTGGATTTGCATTGATTCAGTCCCTTGTCATTCAGTCCCCAACAGGAATTAGCATATGGCATTAAGGGGAAACTGGGGAGGAGAAAAGAAAGACGCCATTTGGATGGAAATAAGAGGCAAAGGAATAATCTGCCATCAACTCAAAAGCTTATTTGTGTATGGTTTCCCAAGCAAAGCTTAGAAAAAAGCCCATGTTGATTTTAGGCCGCACAAAGAAACCCTAATCCTTTCAAGGGAACTAAATCACCCCAAGAACAGCAGTGGAGAAGAAAGGGCCCTGTCAGGGGAGGGCCATTCACCACCAAATAGATGCCACAGATCAAACTCTGTAAGTAAACAAAAGTGAAAATGTGGGAAATGTTGGATTCGGGGGAAAAAGGGAAGAGGAAGGGGGAAAAACAGGCAAAGAGAAGGAGCGAAGCCTGGGGGCTCTCCCCCACCCCCCCTTCATCAATCACTCTCGTCCTTCCACCCTGCTTAGAATGCTGATTCACTGAGCCCCCAACCCTTTCTTCTGGCCCAGGCTCAAAAGAGGGGAGACACATTCCACACATTCCCCCCCCCCAAAAAAAATTAGCAAAATAAAGATACAGTCACTGCTGGGTGGGGGAGGTGCAGGGACTCCCTTTAGTGACCAGATCTTCCCCCTCCCCCCAACCTCTACTAAGGGAAAAGGAAATAAATTCTGTTTTCTCACATGGTCCTATTAGTACCAGGCAAACATTCTTTCCTCTTCAAAATCTGCAATAAACAATTACACATTTCTGCCTATGAATGAGCTCGGCAGGCCCATGAATTACCCGTCTCCTCTCCTTTATTTGGCTTTTAGGATTATGGATAACAAATTTATACAAACTTTTCAGTCCATCAAAAAATATGATGAAACATAAAACAAGAATACTCCTCCATTATGCAATAAAAAGATAAAATTCAATATGCATCCCAAGTCATCTTGGGAGCGCCAGCAATCGCGGTGGAAGTAAGCAGGCGCACCTTCTGGGAACCCTAAAAATAATGTACTATTTAAAATTCCATTCGGTCCAAATTCTAACATAATCTGGGATGCTGAAAATAGCTGCGGTTGGAGCCGGAGTCGATGAATTGCCAGGCAAAAATATGAGCCCAGACAACTATATAATGCAGAAGAGGTTCAAATTTCAATTTATTAAGACTACTTCGGCTCAGATAGGTTCCAGTACAGCTAAGAAACTACACATTTAAGACATGTTGAAAGGAAAGAGGAAAGTATACCATCTTTACTAAGCAATTACCATACAAAAATGACCATATAAACCAGATAATTCAATGCAAAGGACAAAAGGGTAGTAGGGGGGAATGGATTTTCCGTAATTTGAACCTTTCAAATTATACACCTCTGCAGTCTGGGGCTGGGGGGAGGACAGATCTCCTTCCCCTAAAACACACTATTTCCAACAATGCTGCTTGCAGACAGGAGTCCATCTGTGGTGGTTTAGGACTAGTTTTCTGTTAATGCACTGTTATATCATTAGGAACTCTCATTATCTATTGCTGTTTGGGAGAAATTAATGGGATGGTGCATTTTTCAATTTTACCGTATCTATTGCTTATTAATTTTACCAAAAGCACAGAGCACAGGAAGGCACAGTTTATGACCAGTACTCCAGCAAAATACTCAAAACATCTGTTGGTTATTATAGTCAGGGGTACAAATTGACTACTTAGGACTCTCTATCCACTGATAAATAAAAGGGAAGTTAAAGCATCTTTAGGACCATCATTCACCATCACAGCCATCTTCCTATCATTTAAGTCAAACTCATCTGAATTAGAAGGAATTATTAGTATTGGTATATGTCTCAGAGACCAAGGATTACTTAAAAATCATCCTCCTTCTTCCCCTACCCTTTTTTTCCTTCTTCTTCAGAGAAAAGGCACCAAAATAATGACACAACTAAGTCCCAAATAGACAGGCCAAGGAGTTAAACGTGATTCAGAATAGAAGCCAACGATGAAAACAGACTGAATTATTCAAAAGGCCATGTAGTAAACCAGTCCTACCTTTGTTTATAGCAGTGTTGAAAAGTTTTTCCGAACTGGCATCAGAAATCTGAAAGACAAGAAGAAGAAAAAAGAAAATATTTTGTATTATCACTGTGTTTTATTTTCAAAGAAATTCATACAAGTTACCCCGGGGCCAAGAAAAATGAAAAGCTGCAATTTCGCAAAGCCATCCATAAGGTGGTGCTATCTGACCATGAGTATGAACTCTGCAGTGCAGCTCTTTACATGGGAGGGGGGAGAATCTCAAAAAAATATAAAATAAAAATGTGTTCTGGTACGACACATTATCAGTACAAAACCTATTTCTATGCTCTAAAGTCATTCAGTTTAGTTACATAACGATTTTGTGACGTAACTGATAGGCTATTATTTCAAAATACTTTTCTACCTATGGTTTGCTATTTTTTTGGGGGGGTGCTTGTCTATTTTTCCCATTTTCTATCATGAAGCCAGGATGCTTATCATTCAAATATTGGCTTTTCATCCTAGAAAGCAGGTCAATTCTTGTGTGTGTGTGTGTGTGTATACCTATCTATACACATACATATATTTAAATTCTCTCTTGCAATCAACCTCCCTTCCCCTATATATTAGCCACAGTTTGACCTTGGTCTCCCAAATCAGACACATCTTAACCTGCATAAATATCCATTCATACCACAGCTTTCTCTCATTTTCTCTTAGCTCATTTCCTAAAGATCATGCCTACTGATTATCAAAGCAGTTTTGAAATAGGTGAAAAAAAGCACTCTCAAACAGGCTATGATCATTCCTCAAAGGGTAATTTCATCACACACATGCTTTTATTTTAAGAAATAAAACACGGACAATTAAAAAAAAATACCGCGGCTCTTCTTTCAGAACTACCTATTGGTAGGGCCCTGAAAATGTCAAAAGCATTTTTTTGAAATCTTAAACACTGAATTAAAAACAAAAACACCTAGCTTGTGGTTAAAGAAATGATGGTGGTTAGATCTGTTGGTTCCCAAACTATCCTTTTTGAGGGAATAATTTCCCAAAAGGAAAAAAAAATTTATCCATATAACATAGTTATATGGATAATGATTAATAAAATGTTGGACAAATGTGGAGGCAGAACTATAGCACATGGTGGATTTTTGAATTAATAGTAGCCAGCCATGTTTGTTTTTTTTTTCTGTGACCATTTTTCTATTTTGTTTCATTTCCATTTTACTTTGTTGTGTCCACACTAAAAGAACTGAAAACCTTTTTATTTCATGGAGCATAGGATGATCAGTTTGCCTCCAAAGGAAAAATATATCTCGGGCAGTGTTCCCAAGGATTATGCAAAATATATGTGTGTGTGTGTGTGTGTGTGTGTATGTGTGTGTGTTCATTCACTTATGATCCAGTGAACACTAAACATTTTTAATGTTCTTAATAATTAACAAAGGGCCATTATTTTCTTTCATAATACCAGATGGGTTTTTACTTGATACATCTTGTATGGATTTATTAAAAATAGGCTGTTATTCTTGCAAATTGAAATGCCTTATGGAAACACAATTAGACTGAAATCAATGCTATCCTAATAAGAACCGATCAAACAAAATAAAAAAAAAAAGGTGAGTATGAGGAGAGAAGGAGGAAAGGAAGTCACCCAAATACTGTCACTTTCAATGATTAAAAGAAATATGCTAGTCAGAAAATATTTTAACTTAAAAAGAACAACGTAATAGAAATTAAATACCTAAAGTAAGGTTTCTGGAAACTTAGTTTCTACCCTACAAGCTAAGGTCCTATTACATCAGAATTCACTTAGTTATTCTATCTTTTTCAGTGCCAATCCATGAAATTCCTGACAACCGAATGCCCCCCACTCTCAACAATATGCTGTCAAAACAAAGTCAAAACATTTTTTTTTTTCCAATGGAGGAAAAAGGGGCAGTGACTTTTTGGGTGTTTGTTTTAGTTACATAAAAATGACCTGAGAAAATGTGGGATTCCCTAATATTACAAGGCATATTATACCTACATTATGGGTATGATTTTGAAAGTAACAACATTACATTGTTAAAGAAATAATTTTACAAGAACAGTTACAGAGATTTAAAGGATACAATTTCTATACACAGAAAAAAAGAAAAAGGTTTTCCTATTGGGACAGGTTAAGCACAAAATGCCTAAAACCTCCCAGCTCTGGTCCCCATAAGAGTTTTCCAGATCAATCAATACCAGAAAGGCAAATGATTTCGGTTCTTGAATCCGTTGGGGGATTTTCTCCCTCATCCATTAATTTAAGGCTCTGAAGGATTAAAAACAGCACAGCTGTTTCTCTAAGAATGAGGTGGGTTTTTCTGTTTATTTCCCAAACAGGAGGAAAACTAAATACAATTAATTCTCATTGCATCTTCAGAAAACTTTTGGAATTATTTGGTTGCATGGAACTCGATTTGCAGACCTCTTTCCCCATCTTCCCTTAAAAGTCTGCATCTCTCCCACCCCCATTTCTGAAGTGATTTTAATTTTGGCTTATCTAGACCAGCTAAAGCTGCGACACTTTACTGAGAACTAACAGGCTGTCATACCCTTTCCAGGAAACCTCAGGGATGGAGGAATCTTGCTTTATTTCACAGAATTTCTTAAACTCGGGTCAGCCTAATGATACATTTGAAACTAAAAGCATCTACATTTTGGTGACCACCAATCAGTCTATCCTTCTACTTTCTGGTCTTTGGAGAGGGAAGCAGCAGCATCTGCAACTGATGTTTTAATTTCTCTCTCTTTCTCTCTTCTCTCCCTGCAGATTTTGTGTGTGTGTGTGGGGAGCTGTTTCTAAATGCAAAATCATGTGTTTTCCCTTAAGGAAAAGTGAATAGGACCTAAAATAAAGGCAGAGAAGCAACCCAGGGACTGCCCGGGGCCCCAGCAGTGAATACGAAACGAGACAGCCACCCTCAGTCGGGCAGGATTTCCACTCCAAGGCATTCTGTCTCCAACAACCCCGCACTTACGAACTGGAAGGGGATTCTAGTGAGGCAAAGGAAATTCAGGCCTAGATCTTAGCCCAATTTCATTCCAAACTTTTTCTTTCACTTCACTACCTTTGGGGAAGTGTCTCTCGATTGCGCTTTGCGCTATTTTCTCGACCTCTATTTTGAGGGGAGCGAACTTTGTTTGCTAAGTCCGGCGGGAAGACAGGGCTGGAGCTCTAGAGCCCCATGTCCAGCAACGGATCCCGACTGGCCCGGGTTGGGAGAGAAGGGACAGAGACACTGCAGCCCAACATAGCTTCGTCTAAGGCCTTGGGAAGCAGCGGGGATGGACAGAAAGATTGAATGGAGAAACCAATGCTTCCGAGTCCGTTCCCTTTACTTTTCCAAAGACCGAACTGCCCTTTCCCACCCCTCCGGCCCTAGTCGTTGGGAATCTGGCCGAGGATCTCTGTGCTGACACTTGGGGAAGGAGAGGTAGGCTTGGGACAACGGGTTGGGGGGGAGCCTGGTGTGGATAGATGCGAGGACGCTCTCCCCCGTCCCCTAGCAAAGTTCTAGTTCCCCTTCCGCATCTCCTTGCAAGTAGGTGAGATGACTGAGAGGACCCCTCGGTTTAACGGAGTTCAAAGGCCAATCTCACCTTAAATTGAACCCCCAGTTCCTCCCCTCAGACACCCAAGCACTGGCGCCCCCGCCCCCCTCCCTCCTTCCCCCCAGGCTCCCGAGCTCGCCTCTCAAAGAAAGAAAAGTACAAAGGCTGGCTGCCTGGTTGCAAATCCAGCCGCCTGGAAGGAAGGAGTATGGAGGGAGCCGGCGAAGCGAGCCAGGGGAACTGGGGAGAGACTACGGCCGCCGCGGGGAGCCCAGAACCGGGGGGTTCTCCACCGCCGCCCCCTCCCACCCAGCAAAAGACAATAAAAACCTCCAGGTCGGACTGAGCTGAGCCAGGGAAGAGCGAGGCGGCTCCCCCCATCCAGAGTCTGCCCGCAATGGGAGTCCTTTTCTCCGCAAGCACACCACACCGCCTCGGGGAGGGAGAAAGAGCAATCCGGCCGCCCCATGCGCTCTCCAAGCCTTCTCGGCACCACCGGACAACACGGAGGGGACGAGGGCAGGTTCCTCTGCCGATCCTCCCGGGCATCTTGAAGCCCTGGGCCCGGAGGCATGGGGCAGAAAAGGAGACTCCAGAGGGATTTTCATTACCTGATCGCCAAGGATTCCGCTGGGGACCCCGACAGTCCCAAGTTCATGGTCTGCTTCCAAATCTCCCAGGGGTAAGAAGAGTAGGATTTGAGGGGAGCGGGAGAAGGCGAGCGAAGAGAGGGGGGAAATAGACTCCCCCCCAAAAAAATACACGTAGCAAGTGGCCCCAACTCTGCCTGGGTTGCTCGGGGACGGTTTGTCCTGGCTGATTAAAGTCTCAAAGCGAATCCTGCCAGGCTAAGATCCTCTATGGACTAGGGCAGTCCCTCTCTTCTGGAAACGAGCCTCGGGAAAAGCCAGTCGCACACCCCGGCCACCCACCCATCCGCTGGCTGCTGCTGGGTCCGTGGGCTGCCGGGCGCCCGGACGCGCCTCGTCTCCTCGGTTGCCCCACTCGGCTCCCCAGCCCTGCGACGCCCCTCTTCTTCCACACGAAGGTTTCCAAGAAGGAGCAAAAAATAAGGGGGGGGGGGCGACTGCCCGAGTGTGTGCGCGCGAGGGTGAGTGTGTGCGCGTGTGAGTGTGCGCGCGGAAAGCGCCGCCGCCACCGCGCACGGGAGCTAAGAGAGAGGCGGCGGCGACAGGACAAAGGAGACCATGTGCAGACGGAGGGAGGGAGGAGGGAGGGAAGGGAGAGCGGAGCGCGCCGGGGCTGCGCCCGGGGCCGGGGCTGCGCCCGGGGCCGCGGCGGCTCCTCCTCCTGGCGGCCGCGGAGCCGGAGCTCCGCTCGGGCTGCAGCTGATGCCGCCGCGGGGCTGGCTCCCCAACTTGTCCCGGGCCGGCCCGGCTGCACAAAGGGTCCCCGCTCCCCTCGGGCTGGCCGGCCGCCGTGGAGCACGGGCTGGGGGCCGCTGCGCGCTGGCCGAGGCTTCCCCTCTCACTCCCCGGCGCCTTTCTCCTCCCGCGCTGTCACATCTCAAGTGAACTCCATTGGCAGCGGGCGCCGCCGAAGGTCCCCTCCGCTCCGCTCAGCTCGCAGGAGCCGCCGCCCGGGAGGCCAGCCGAGAGGCCAGGCGCTGCGGCGGCCAGCCGGGCGGGCGCCCCTTCCTCTCGGACCCGACGGCTGGCCCGAGGACCGAGCGAGGCGCGGCGGCGGCGATGGGCTTCTCCGGGCGCCGGGCTCGCTCTCTCTCTGGGCTGCGCGGAGATGCGCCTCATCCAGCTCCTCTGCCGCTTGGAGAGGGACTTCCGATCCAGCTGCAGTGCCAGCGCCGGAGCCCGAGCCGCCGCCGAGGCCGCCCCTCCTCCTCCTCCCCCTCCTCCCCCTCCGCCTCCGCCTCCGCCTCCTCGCCGCTCCTCCCCGCCCCGCCCCGCCACTCCTCCCGTCTCCTGGTCTCGCCTCTCCCCGCGCAGTCCCTGCGCTCGCCGGGCTCCGGCGCGCTGCGCTCCGCTGAGCTGTCCCGGCCGGGCCCCCAGCCTGGGCTCCACTCCGGGGCTGGGCGGTCCGGGGGCGCGATCCCACCCCGCGTCGGGCGGCCAGCTTGGCTTTGCTGCTAAACGGCACATCCCCTGGCGCACACCGCGAGGCCGTGCTGGGACCAGAAGCGGAGCGGCTACGGGGGGCGCTGCCGGTACCGACTCGTTCATCCATCCCCCCTCTCGGCAGCATTCCTCGGCCCTCCGAGCTGGGCACGGGAGAGCTCCGAGGTTTTCCCCGTGGCCAGCAGCCGCCGCCTGCTGCTGCACCCGAGCAGGTTATGCTGAGATCAAGGTCTCCCTTTCTCCTCCTGGGACACGCAGCCCAGACCTTCAACCCGATCATTCTATCTCAGTGAAAGAAACCCAATCGGCTGTCATGCCGGGGATGTCAACTGGCCTATAACCGATCTTCTTAATCCGACGCACACCCCCTCCAACTCCCACAGACCCCTATTTCAGCAGAAGGCTAGTAGCCCCTGATGGCTCGGCTGCGAAGTCGTCCTGTTTGAGCCCTGAGAGGCACTCCTGACCCTCACCCTGGTCTGATTCTTTTATGCGTCTCTGTAGGCCCTCTCAGACAGTAGGAAGGTGTTGCACAAATGTTTGTTGAAAGTATGCAGATGGGCCGAGCTCGCACTGCGTCCCTGACCGCCCCAGTGTAGAATGTCCAAGCCTGCCCAGCTTCCTCTCAGCCTTTAATCCTCACATCTCCACCGAGTCTTTGTTTTACTTCCCCGCAGGGAGTAGACCTGGTTCTTTCCACACCACAAGAGCCCCTGAAAAGGGAAGTGCCGCACTGGGGTTAGGGGCAGTTCCTGGAAGGACTGGGGACTCCCAGCCAGGCCCGTTGGGGGAGGGGAGGCTCGGGCTTAACATCTGCACCTGCAGGGAGGGAGGAGCAGGGAAATGACGGTTTCCTCCTGCCTATGCTAGCACTGTTGCCCTGCTCAAATGCCAAGCAGTCAGGAGCCAGTAATAGTCTGAACTATATTAATAAAAGGATTGTAGAGTTGGCTTGATGTTCGGTCTGAAGGGTTCAAGTACCCCATGAGTAAAGAGTATAGAGGGAGGCTTACAGCTCCTGATTTTCCACTCCACTGCTACCTTTGTTATGGAGCACACACAAGGCGTGAGATCAAATGCCAGGGGAGGAGAGGAGAGGGAATGGGGGAGAGGGAGATAACTGTATGCCACATATAAGCCGCATGCATGGATGGAATCGGGACTACAGCTGGGATTCCGAAGCTTTTTGAAGGGAGCTCAATGCAACTTAATTCAGAAAATCAAAAGATTTTTTTGGAGGGGGGTGGGAGAAATTTGCAAAGAAAAAAGGGACCTATGGTTTTTAGTATTTAAATAAAACTCATTTTGATTTGAGAGCTTCCTGCTAAAAAAATTCCATTATTTTAAACAAAACCTCCCCCTCCCAATTTTGAGGTAATTGGTAATGCCTGGGGGGAGGGGAAGAGATAAAACAGGGCATGGGAAAGTGGTGGTGATGATAATTATGATTTCGGTGGTGGTGATGTATGACCCTCTAGTGGGGACAATATTTCTCCACCATCACCCCAGTCAGACTAGGGGCTTCTCTAGCGTGTCAATGAGAGGCTAGTTCTTCCAGATGCTCTGTTGATATCTCCAGTTTATCCTGTCTCTGTCTTGTTTATCTGTTTCTCTTGTGTATCTTTTTTTGTACATAGTTGTTGCATGTTGTCTCCATTGGGCTGTGAGCTCCTTGAGAGCAGGGGTTGTTTTTAACCTCTCTTGACATCCCCAGAATTTATGCACACTGCCTGGCATACAGATGGACCCTAATAGATGCTTGTTGGTTGATGGATGTCACAGGGAAAAGGCAAAGGGGCCCTGGGCCCTCAAGCTGGCTGAAACAAATAACATTTTAAAGCTTCTTCTATGAACCCAAGAAAGAGAAATGGGAAATTTAAGGAAAACCCACTTCAGCATTGGTTCATTGTACAATACCAATGAAGCAACCTGCTCAGCCAAGCTGTCCAAGTTCCTTCTGTCCTGCTTAAATTAAGATTAAGAGCCAGTCAAGGCAGAATATCCAATTGTTCTTCCCTATAATTTACACAGGTTCCCAACTCATGTAAAACAGGCACCTACACACACCTATGAATCAACTTAGATGCTCAATTACAACAAAAGCAAACCACCACTCAGTTCATCCTCTAGTTTGTATCAGCAAAAGTACTGGGTTTTCAGAGGTTTTTCATGGTACCCATTCAATTTTCATTCCTGATTATCAGGGACCAAGTCTATAAAGAAAGCTATAGGCAAGTGTAGACATGTATGTGTGCTTACCTGCAGGCATATGAATATTTACACACACCAAGATCTCTTGACTGCCAGCAGTTGGGGGGAGTGGAAGTATGGGGGAGAATGGCAATAGCTCACAAGTCACATTTTCCCAAAGTGGGCAGTGGAAATGTTGGAGAGAATGCTAGATTTAATGTTGGAGGACTCGAGTTCAAATCTTAACTGTTACTTAATATCTATGTGGGTAATAATCTTGGACAAATCACCCACATTCTTCTCGTCTCTGATGCCTCAACTCATTATAGAGTTGATATAATTATCATTATATATAATAAAGGTATTGACCCAGATGGCTTCAAAGGTCCCTTTCATCTCAAAATCTATGATCTGATGATTTCCATGCTAGTCACTTAACTGTTCTGGGACTTATTTTCCTAAACTGTAAAATGGAATTAGTTACCTCAAAGATCCTTTCCCTTTCTCAATCAATGTTCCATCACTAAATCTAACTATGGGACTGTAGCTGAAATATTTAACAACTCTGACCTTCAATATTTTCAAATATAAACTCAGAGGTGGTACTATGGATAGGGCACTTGACTTGCAAATCTGAAAAGACCTGGGTTCAAGTCCTACTTCTGACACTAGCTGTGTAACCCTGGGCAAGTCACTTCACCCTATTTGCCTCCGTTTCCTCATCTGTAAAAGGAACTGGAGAAGGAAATGGCAAACCCTCCTCTGCCAAGAAAACCCCTAAACGGGATCACAAAGAGTTGGACAGGACTGAAACAACTGAATAACAAACAAGCTGAAATTCTAAACCTAAAATCTGTGAACTGGTTTGTAAAAATATTTTGATAACTGTATCTTCAGTAGAGTTTGTAATCCTACATAATTTATATTATGCATTGAAAAATCCTGATTCTGAGGAGTCCCTGGGCTTCACCAGACTGCCATGACAGTGTCCATGATGCAAACAAGGTTAATAATTCCTTGATTAGAACATCTGTAAGTTCTAAGTTTATGATCTCACTTATTCAGTGAACAAGCATTTATAAAATGTCTCCTATATGAAAAGCACTGTGTTAGGGTCTAGGGACTCAAAACAACAATGAAACTCAGTCCTTGTCTTTAAAGACTTTATATCTATGTATGTATCTACGTATCTATCTCTTCCAAAGTCAGAGTCTGAAAATCCCCCACTCCCAAAGAAGCTATTTATAGAAGCATCAAAGTTTATTCTGATAGTTTCCCTTTTATTGTCACCTCTCTTCTGCAGAAGGGTCTTTAAGTACTGGGGAAGGGAGTTAAAAAAAAAAAAAAGTGTTTGTCAGGAGAAGGTGAAGGAAACCAGGAAAGAGAGAAGAAGAATCAAGAGGTCTGGATAATCCACATCTTGGATAACCAGACATTGATACACTGAGTGCAAGGATTAGGACCAGGCTCCATTACAGCCTGTCTATGAAGATTATGAAGATTTTAACTTCCTCTTATTAGAATCTTAATCTGAAGATTAGGGAGACCTAGGCTGGACCCCATCTACTCCATCGCCAATGATCGAGGAGGGCGGACATAATCAACTCCAGCGGCGGCTGCTTAGGAACAATTTGAGCCTCTTAGCTCTCTCCAAGTCCAGCAAGCCTTGGTGGGGGGAAAAGTAATGACAAGCAGCCACTCAACAGGGGGAGTTGACTGCCTTTTAAATGTGAAATTGCTCAGATGTTTAAAATACTTCGTGTTTCTGAAACATCCAAAGAGCTCTGCCAAGTTTACAGATTAAGCCAGCTGAAAATAAAACACTGAGGGAGCTAAATTAAGAGCCCCCTCTCTTCCTTCAAATCTCAAAAATGCTTCCTAAGTTGTCATTGTTAGCAGTTTGACAACTAAGTGTGTGTGTTTGCTTCTTCTGAAATGGCAAATTCTAAGAGTCGGAAGCCTTGACTGGAGGTTCCATTTGTACTGGGAATTACCAGAACTAAGCTAAAAATTGCTTTGGAAAAAAGTATTTCTTATGATTTCAAACCCCTGATTGAAAGATTTTATGCCAATGAAGTTCATTCATGCATGGATGCATGCCTTGAGCACACCTTGATTGACTGCCAGATTTGAACACTGAAGGTGCTTAATGTTTGTTGAATTTAATTCTAAGTCACACTTCTAAAGGATGACCTCATCTATGAGTATGCTTACCATCTATGGAACCCATAATCTATCAGTCAACCAATAAATAAGCCAGGAATTACACCAAATACTGAAGAGGCAGAGACAAAAATATAACTCTCCTTGCCAGTGTACTTTGGCTTGCAAAAAAAAAAAAAATAGAGACCTTAGGATCAGGTCAGGGCTATTTCTGGGGCTGGAGGTAACTTGGGAGGAGAGTTATTAAATTTGTAAAGTTGCTTATTGGGAGTGGTGGAGTGAAAAGTGAAAATCCCAGAATTTAAACTTAAGATAAAGTATCTCATAGCAAAAAGAGCCAAGAGCCCAAGCTTCCATTCTAGAATGTGACCTTGGATTTCACTTCTTCATTGGAGCTATAAAAGAGAAATACAATGGAAAAATCCTGGGATTTGGAGTTCTGGGTTCAAATGCTACCTCTTACCTAAGTGATAGTGTAGACATCACTTCCCCAGTAGGCCCCATTTCCTCTGTGAGATAAAGAAATGAGACACCAGCTCTGGATGTAAGATCCTGTGACTGGGGATCTCCAACTTTTCTCCTAGCTCAAAAGTGCTGAAAATCAGTTCCACTTCAACTTACACAGTAGTTGCATTTTTCTCTCTATCAGCCACAACTGTTAGCATTCAGGTAAGCTGCAATGAGCCCAGTGCTTTTTCTGAATACACTTAAATGGAGAGCATCATAAAAATTGAAAACACCCCATCAAAAGCAAAAATTGGAAAAATGTCCTCTCACAAGTATTAACCTCCTGTTAATAACTTGGTACCCTAGGGAATCTTTATGAGCCTGTAGGGAGGAGTCTTCCTCGGTGGAAGAGTGACCCATGTCTCTAGGGAGGATCAAAGTCTCTTTGATTACTCCCTTTCTCTCCATTCACATTGTCATCCTTTCAAGCCCTCACCACCCAACTACCTGGCCTGTCCAAGACCTGCCTAATGGTTCAGTCTCCCTGTTTCCAGGTTTTTACCTGGTCAGTCTTTTAATGGTGATGCCAAAAAAATACTCCTCAAACATGGTTCCAATCAAATCACCCCTCTCTGGCTCAATAACTCTGAGGGGCTCCCTCTTGCCTCCAGAATAAGATACTATATCTCCTCCATCAAACATTTGAAATCCTCCACATTCTGGCTTCCAGTCTGCCTTCCAAGCCTGATTTTACATTAGATACTCATAGCAATCTGGACCATCAGCTGTTTCACAAAGGTGCCATCCATCTTCCTCCATCCTTCTTCTCTCTGCCTCACAAGCTTCACGCCTTTCCTGATCCTCTCACCTGTTAGCACTGTCATCTGTCTGTCTCAACACCAGATGTGGGATTTCCCTGGGGAAGAGAACTCTCATGGAGGAAACTCCTTAGCACCTATGCAGATAAGTGGCTATTGGGTGATTGGCCTTAGAGAGTTGCTTGAAGTACTGACAGGTTGAATGGTTTACCCAGGGTCACACAGTCAAAGAGGAGGACTGAACCTAGATCTTCCTGATGAGGAGGTCAGCTTTGGCTCTCCTATCTATGCTGTGTTACCTCATAGTAAAGTCTCTGGTATCCCTCCAATAGTTCACTGAGGACAGGGACTGCCATGGCCTTAGAAGACAAATAGCCTGAGAGATGGAGGGAACAATGAGATTGCTGAAGGGCCACTCCTTGGTGGATGCTCACCAGACCTTGGGCAATGATTTCCTTCTCTAAGGTTTCTCTTCCTCTCTTGTAAATTGTCCCCTTAGATACCAATCCATCCATTTCTATGAATTACACTAGGATTTCCAGTCCAATCTAAGAACCCGAGGCAATATGCACCTCTTCTGAGGTAGGCTTTTCTCTCCTCTCCCCTCAAGTAGGACACCTGCTGTTCCAGTTTGAGTAAAAGCCCCCAGAGTTCAGGGACTGTATCCTTTTACTTGTTTACATGGTAGAAATGTACTGGAAACCTACACAGACTAACTGTAAGGCCTTAGTTATTCCTGGGCCTGGGTTAATCTTCACTCAAGTAAGTCAGTCCTGATTTCACCAGCATGTCGGTAACCTCTGGTCAATGTGATATGGCAGCTACATGGCTAGGGACAGCAAGCTAGTTTTAGAGTGTGGAAGGCCTGAGTCCAAATCCTCCCTCCAAAACACACACACATACATATATACATACATCTATATATATGTATGTATATACACACACACATATATGTACACACATACACACACATACATATGGCCTTGGACAAATCACTTAAATTCTCCAAGGTATCTGAAACATGGGGATGATACCTGGAGTATCTATTTCAGAGGGTTTTTGGGGAAGACTGTATTAAAAGGGATGATGTATGTAAAATCCTTTGCAAATCTTGAAGCAATTTATAAATATCAGCTATTTATCAATTTTAGATGGTAAACCCCTTGAGATCAGGGACTAACTTATTATTAATTGTATCCCTATGTCTTAGCAGAGTGCCTGGCATACAGTAGGTGCTCAATAAATGTTTATTGGATAGGATTATGCTGCTGTATCCATGTTTATACATATATAACATTTATATAGAGACACAGAAGGATACACATGCACAATTTTTCACACACAGAAGGGAGGGGAGGGAGTGTTGTATGTTATACAGAGAGTCTCCTGTGGGGTCAGGAAGACCTTGTTCAAGTCTGTTTAGTGAAACATAAAGGCTGTGCTGGTTCTTGTCATTTAGTCATGCTGTGTCTGATTCTTCCTGACCCCCTTTGGGGTTTTCTTGGCAGAGACACTGGAGTAGTTTACCATTTCCTTCTCCAGCTCATTTGACTGATGAGGAAACTGAGGCAAACAGGGTGAAGTGACTTACTTGCTCAAAACCACAGAGATAGTGAGGGTCTGCGACCAGACTTGAACTCCAGGAGATGAGTCTTCTTGACTCCAGGCCTTGGGCTGTGTGCACCGCGGCATCCCCTAGCTGCCCCAGCGACTGTGGGGCCCTGGGCAAATCACTGAACCTCTCAGTACCCCAAGCCACTCTTCAAAGATCTGAGATCAGCAACAGTTGCTACTCAGCACTGAGAAAGGAGGTTTCCTTATTGGGAGTGCCCTATATGAAGAACATCACTTCTCTTGTCTCTGTCTCTCTCTCTGTACACGTACACTTGTATCTACAGATTTTGTGTGTGTGTGTGTGTGTGTAAACAAATAAAAGACACAATCCCTATCCTCTGGGAGCAGGGAATACATACATACATACATGCATATATACATATACACATACACAGTTCTATATATAGAAATCTGGAGGTATAAATATATATGTATAAACAAATATGTACATGTGTATGTATGTGTATATGTATGTATATGTGTATGTACACATCAGTGTGTGTGTGTGTAAAATCCAAACACTGGTATGTACGCACATGAGATCACCTTGCTAGTGAGTCAAAGAGCTATAGGGGCATGACGACCTTGCTTGGGGACAGGTCAGTTCTACAGACTTGATCTTTTCACTAGTAATTCAATAGTTTTCCTTACACTGCCATCATGAATGAATGAATGAAAGAGTGAACATTTAGTCCGTTCCAAGAGGTTGGTTTTCACACTCGGTTTTCCTGGTGACATCTAGAAATAAAACAGCTCAGTGGTCACTAAGTGTGTAGGGGATGATAAGGGAACAGGTCAAAAAATAGTTCCACCGAAGGACCCACTTTCCACATCCTTCACTGCTTCCCAAGTGACAAAGTAAGAGTCTCAGTGGAGGACACGGTTGGTCAAGTGTACACTGTTGGCTACTGGGAAATAGGAATCTCATGACAAGACTGAGGCTCTACTTTTCTGCCCGTCTGCTAATTCTCACCATTTTGACTTTTGGCTCAGTAGCCCAGGCTACTGGGCTCATTTTTTGGGTCCCTAGAAGTTTCTCTTCAGTGCCACCTACTGTGCTTCTGGATCTTATCCCTTGGTGAGGTCTGGCTCATCCAACAGAGCTGGCCCCCAACTGTACCTGACACCTCCCCTCAATTCTGTACCTAGCCACTTTTAAATGAAAACCATATTACTTAGCCCTCTCTGAATGGATGCTGCAATATCTCATGCTCTGCCTGCTGTAAAGTCAAATCCTACACCATTCTCTACCTGGGTTGCTACAATTGATCATGTTGGCACAACGAGAAGGAAATAAATAATTTGAGCAGTATTACTTTATAACTCGTACTACAGAGACACAGAGAGGAGTAAATATTTTTCCAAGGGAAGAAGCAGAGAAAGAAATTTTACATCCGGACATCATAGAGTATATTGTAAACCACAAAGGAAACAAAACAAGTCTATGTACATGGGGGAAAATCCCCTCCATAAAACATCCTATTTAGCCATTGAATCTACAGTCAAATATTGGTTCTCACATCTGACTGCCACCTACACAGCAAGAAAGTTCAGACTAATAACAAACTCAACTCTCTCTGCCACCCACTTGTCCATGACTCATTAATCCTGCTTTCTGAAAAAGCACATATGTTAACAGAGAGGCATCATGGGAGAGGGTAAAGGTTGAGTTCCTGAATCCTTTTTTAAGCTGGATCCCGAAAAATTACATCTTCTCTTGTATACATTCCTCTGCTTTCTCCACCTCCTCTCTCTGTCTCTGTCTCTCTTTCTCAGAAATAATAACATTTAATACTGAGAAACAAGAAACAATGTGAAAGCTAATGGACGATGATGCTATTTTGTGGGTGATCACAGTTAAAGATTCAGTCTGGATTCAAAGATGGATCTTTTGCTCCTTATGTCCACTTTCCTTTCCACCATCCCCTAAACCCTTTTGGGCAAAGGGAGGCTCACTCTTGGCTCCCCATTGAACTCAGGAATTTTTTCCCTACCCAAACAGGCCAATGCTTGGAGATTTCTGCTGATATGAATTTCAGGAGCGCCTGAGTAGGGATGCCAGTTTTTAAATACCAATTTCCCTTTGTTCCAACGCAAACTCCAATCAGGACTGGTGTCTGCAGGGTTTGGAGAAGGGCTGGTATTGTGTGGCTGGGTGGCTGTTTGATTCCTTCACAATCCAGCACCGTCCAACATTTCCAGACCTCTCATGCTTTGATCAAAGTGTGGTTCAGGGATCCCTGACACCTTTTTGAGTGGGTCCATGAGATCAAAACTATTTTCATAATAACTAAGACATTTTAATTTCTAATATGTAAATCTTGCCAGTTATAACACACATGAACAAAAGCTTTTTGGGAGGTCTCAGTAATTTTTTACAAGTATAGAGGGACCCAAATGTAAGAAAGTGCTCCTCCATGATCCAGTGACACAGGCCTCACACATAACACTCCATTTCCCGATGCCAGGCTTTTACCCTGGCTGTTCCTCTTACCCAGTATGCTCTTCTTCCTCAACTCTACTTCATAACTTTCCTGGCGTCCTTCAAGACATCACTCAAATCCTTCCTTCCTTAGGAGACCTATCATGACAACCCTGCTGCTAGTGTCCTTCCTTGGAGATGACTTTCCATACATTCTGTACATATCGTATATTCTTGCTACTTGCATGTTTTAGAGGGCTGGGATTTCAAAGACCGAGTTTAGATCCATCCTCAGACACTTCCTAGCTGTGAGATCCTAGACAAATAACTTCACTTCTGTCTACCTCAACTTCCTCAACTGTAAAATGGGGGTAATAATAGGACCTACCTCTCAGGGTTGTTGAAAGAATAAAATGAGATCATATTTGTAAAAGGCTTAGCATAGGGCCTGGCATACATCAGGTGCTTCATAAATGCTTATGATTTTTTTTTGCTCCCTTTAGAATGAAAATTCCTTGAGGGCGAAGACAGTGCTTCTGTCTTTGTGTGCATATGTGCATGCGTGCGTGCGTGTGTGCGTGTGTGTTCTTTTCCAGCACTTAGCATGAATTCTGGCACAAAATAGGCACCAGATAATATAGTAGGTATATAGTAGTATAGTAGGTACCTAATCATATAGTAGGTATATAATAATATAGTAGATACCTAATAATATAGAAGGTGCCTGATAATATAGTAGGGGCCTAATAATATAGTAGGTATATAGTAATATAGTAGGTACCTACTAATATAGTGGGTATATAATAATATAGTAAGTATATAGGTACCTAATAATATAATAATATAACATAGTAGGTACCTAATAATATACTATATAATATATAGTAGGTATATAGTAATACAGCAGGTACCTAATAATATAATATAATAATATAATATACTAGGTACCTAATAATATAATATATAATATATAGTAGGTATATAGTAATACAGTAGTAGGTACCTAATAATATACTATATAATATATAGTAGGTATACAGTAATACAGCAGGTACCTAATAATACAATATAGTAGGTACCTAATGATATACTACATAATATATAGTAGGTATATAGTAATACAGCAGGTACCTAATAATATAATAATATAATATAGTAGGTACCTAATAATATACTATATAATATATAGTAGGTATATAGTAATACAGTAGGTACCTAATAATATAATAATAACTTAAAATAAATGTTTGATTGGTGGATTGATTCTATATAACCCCAAAGTTTAGTACGTGATTGATAAGTAGTCAGCATTTAATAAATACGTGGTAATTAACGGATGGGTTGCTAAGTGTGCCCATGGGCAAGCCATTTCATTTCCCTGGGCCTCAGTTTCTTCATCTGTAAAAGGAAATGGCTGGACTAAGCGGCTTCTGAGAGCCCTTCCAACTCTCCAGCTGTGGGTTTAGCCTCCTTTTATTTGTCACGCCCTCTTCTGACTTTTCAATGTGAAGTACGTGACTTTCAGTGTAAAGTATGGGACCTTTACATTTAAGGAAGATGATGAAAATAAAAGAAAACAGGGCAGATGCCCCACCTGTAGTTGAACCTAGAAGAGCCCTCTGGGGGCACAAAAAGAGTTCTTGATTTGGCTTAGAACAACTTTGCTTGTGAGTGTTAACAGTGCCGCTGGTCTAATTTCCCCTTTTCCTTTGGACGGTTGTAAGGACTTGTCAAACTAAAACGACTTTGGCACTCCCTCTCTTTTATCCAAACCAGATTGGGTTTGGAGGCAGAGGCCAAGGCACTGTAGGTTCCTTCAAAGGAACCTGAGGCTGGATTAACATAAAAGATGGATGCCACGGCAGGCAGGGGCTGCCTTCTTTGGCTGGCTACCCTGTGATTCTGGTTTCAAGGGGAAACCAGCATCACAAGTGGGTCTGGGCCAAAGAACTAAGCCCTTCCTTTCCAAAGGCACTTCTGTGTGCTCCCACACTTGAAGAAGGTACATGAGGGACTTGGGGTTTCACTGAAAAATTTGGGTTTGGCCTGGATTCCCCTGTAAAAATCAAAAAATAAAGATTTGCTTGACTCAGCTGTCTTGATGGTTCCTGCCATCTGGGCTAGGAACCACCTTTGCCCACTCCCAATCTACCCTCAATACACATATACACGCACCCCAGTGGAAAAACCCAAAGGCTGGTTAGACTTCTGAGTAACAGAAAAGACCTGTGGGAAAGGGAAGCTAAGCTTAGAGGTGAGTCCCTTCTTAGCTAGCCTCTCTTGTTGTTTCTCATGCAGCCCATTTAATTTTCATCTCCATGCCTTTGCCCAGGCTGTACCCATTGCCTGGAATGCCCTTCCTCCTCATCTCTGTCTCTTAGAATCTCATGTTTCCTTCAAAGCCTAGCATATTACATAAATGTTAAGAGTTCTAGAGTCAGACACAGCAATCCTGGACAGACTAACAGTGCGTCTATGAATACCCACAGTCATTCCCCAAACTCTTCATCTTCCACCTCCATGGTCACACTCCATATTCATCAATCACTAAATGCTTAGGACTCAGCTTTCTACAAAAACAGAAACAACCCATTCTGGACCCACCTTGAGGAGGGCATGTGTTCTGAGGTCCCCTGCTCCAGTAATCAGCATGGATTTGGACTCAGTTATCTATACCTTCCTCACCTGACTCCCCCCTTTGATCAATGGCGTGCATGTGAGAGCCAGCTGGTCGGGGGCTAGTCAATAACACATGAAAAGAAAGTGGCAGTGACAGCTTACAGGAGGGAGAGGTATTTCTTTCTCCTCCTTTTCCCACATTAACTCCCACCAGGCCTAATTCTTGACATCCAACACTCCCACCATGGGCCATCTGTTCATGTGCCAGAGTATGGATTAATACCCAAGCATGAACTGGGAGGGAGGGAGATGGATGAGAAGCCAGCTCTAAGCTGTATAGGGCATATCCAAAATGATGGCTTCTGGGAAATTTACAAGTCAGCTAATTTTCATCTGCTGAGACTGAGCTATCCCACTCCTCTGTCGTCTACTTGTTCCATTCCTGGGAGGTAGGGGATGGGGCAAGGGGACACTAGAGTGAGCGTGTGTCCCATATTCCTCAGTGGAGTCGATGTGATTCAGTTATAAGTCAAGAAATCAAGCATCCCTTATATATGCCATATATATAATATATATATATATATATATATATATATATATATGGCAGATAATCCTTTAAACTTGAGTAATCATAAAGAGTGCTGTTTTCATGGAAAGAAAAAATGTCATTTCTTTACCTTCTAGATTTCTATGGGGAGGAACTATCTGGGCTGGGAGTTGGGTGGGTGGAATGATTGTGCCTTGTTAACTTTCAGAGTATCACAGATAGAGAATTGTAAGCGACCTTAGCACCCTCTCATTTTATTGTTGAGGACATAAAGGCCTTGTAGGAGCACATAAGATCCAAGTTCTAGAGCTAGGAGGAAATTTGGAAGCTGTGCAGAGTAGCCCCTTGTTCTAGAGACAAGGGAGAGAACACAGAATTATAAACTTAGAACTGGAAGTCCCATTCTCTTCTTTTATAAATGAGGAAACTGAGGCCTAGAAGGGTTAAGGAGTTGGTTGATCCTGGTTGAAATGGTCAAAGGCAGGAATTGAACCCGGGGTTCTCTGATGCCAGTGTTCCTTCCCTGTTTGAAATCTTCTGCCTCCTCATTTCCTGATAAGTCAAAGGTACCGAAAGGTAAATAGCAGTTCCCTTATTATCTATTCATGTACAATTCAACCTCCCCAATCCAATACTTTGGCTTTAAAATGCTCCTCCCAGGCTCCCAAGTCAGCCATAATATGGGTACCACGGGCCTACCCAGGATGTTTTTCAGCTTTGTATTGTAAACACACATGTTGCATTTTTAAAAGAAAAGCCCAAAGAAGGAGGGCTGAGTGGGCCTCATCCCAAATTCTTTCATCTGCAAGATGAAACTTAAGAAAAGAACATGAAAACCTGGAAGCAGAGTGCCTGAACACTGCCATGTTCTAAGCCCAGCTTGGCCTTCATCTGACCACTTTGGGCCAAGGAAATACAGAGCACATCAGGAAGTCATCGAGTGCTTTCTGATTTCCCAAAAATCAAATTAAAAAGAAACACCAAGAAATAACTTGGATCAGGCTGTCAGGGAAGGGACCTAGTCCCACATGGGATTCTGGAACATGAACATTTGGCTTTGGAAGAAGCTTATTACAGAGACGTGTTTGTCCTCAGAGGGGTAGATCTTCAGCAGGGGAGACAAAGTCCATATTAGACTGTACTGCAGCAATATTTGAATGCTCCATTTGCGGGGGGGTAGTATTAAGTTCAGAATATATCATGTAATCTGGGATCTGAAGAGTAAGATTTTTTAAAACAGTAATTATCCTCTAAAATAGTATCTAAATGAGATAATATTTGTAAAGAGCTATGCAAACCTTAAAAAACTATAGAAGTGCCAGATACTATTATTATCTCATGCCCAGGATGCCTTTCCTACCCTGCCCACTCTGTCTGTCTCCCCCCTCCCCAGTTCTGTCTTCTCTCAGTTCAATTCTATTTAGTCTGCATTTAGACATCTACTGTGTGCCAGCTGTACAGCTTTGTAGCTGTAGCTACAAAGGCAAAAATAGAACTAACCCTGCCCTCAAAGAGTTTATATTCTATTATTATTTACATAGCATCGCCAACTTCATCTCTTCCTCATCAGTCGGTAGGTAGAACTCCTAAGCTTCTCCCTGAGAAACAACCTAATTTTACATGGCAACCCTTGACTCCGAGCCTGAAAATAATTTTATTTTTTGCTTCTATGATACCGAAATACTTTGGTGTCCATTAATCTGATCACTCACTCATTCATTCATTCATTCATTCACTTATTAGTGTTTCTATAGCCTGCTTTCTGCACACTTTGGTTATTTTGTGTTTTGGGATAACATGACATTGCGAATACGTTGGCTCTCTCAAAAGAATATGAGCCCCTTCAGGGCAAGGACTGTTTCAGATCTTCATCTCCCACACTTAGCAGAGTGCCTGGCACTTTAGTATAATAAATGCTTTCTGATTTACTATTGCATGTGCAGGCTTAAGTGTCTGCCTTATCGCACAGAAGCAAAGAACTAAGTCTCTGTGATTCTATGGGTGCAAGGGCAGGTACACCTTCTCTGCCTCTGTAGGAAGGGAGAAGAGCCATCGAATGTGGTGGAAAGGGATTCATATTCCGGTTCATATCCTGACTCTGCAACATTCTATTTCAGTAACTTTGAGCATAGTCCTCAGTTTTCTCATCTGTAAAATGGGAAGGTAGACTAGATGGTCTCTCAAGTTCCTACCAGCTCTAACCCTCTGATTTTAAGTCAGCACTAAGAAATGCTAAGATCATCTAACTGCATTTCAACCTTTCTAGGGTAAGAAGGGTCCAGGGGAGCTAGGGTGGCTAGAAAGTAACCTTTTGGTATTTATTGGGTACAAATATTCTTCTTCCAATAGTTGCATTTCAGCAATAACATCACCCAGCCTCTGGCTTTCCCCAGCAGAAAATAGCTGATTTAGGAGAGCTGATTATATCCATGATGAACTAAAAAATGATTAATCTGCAGCTTTTCCACAGAGGAGGGCAATACCTGAGATGCAGCCGGCAGGCAGATAACTAGCATAGAAATTACCCGCCTGAAATGTGTCGGAGGGAAACAAGCAGCTCTTACTGTGTCACTTTTAAGAGAATCAACAAATGCAAAAGAATTTGATAAATATTTTCCATAACAAAACACAATTGGTTGCAATGGGATACAGCTCTGTTCCTCATTAGTTACCCCTCACTTGTCAGACAAGCTCTATATCTCACAGAAATCCACTGTGGATTCTTTATAGTTTGTCAGGAAATGTGACTCTCCCCTTTCCTTTCTGCTGACTGCTTTCAGGGGGCTGTCTTTAAGCCCTCCAGCACAGGCTTGCCTCCCTCTTCCCTGAGGAGATGGGGCTCTGAGTATCCAAAGAGAGTTAAAAGCAGGTACCAAGACACTGCTTTTGAAGCTGAAGAACCAGACCAGTCCACGAAGCCATTATCAGTGGCTACCAGGCTACGGAAGGATCCAGGGAGGTGATAGATAAAGTACTTGGCTGACACCAGGAAAAAAAATCATCACTCTCTCTCTCTCCCCACTGACACCACCTTCTTTGCCTGTCTCTCTCTCTCTCTCTCTCTCTCTCTCTCTCTCTCTCTCTCTCTCTCTCTCTCTCTCTCTCTCTCTCTCTCTCTTTTAAAGGAGGCTTTTTACACTCATTAAATGAAACCTTATCTCTGAAAGTCTGCAATCCTCAGCAAATGACAAGTGCACAGAATCTCATTTTCTGACAAGTGATTCTGACAGAACCGTCCTTTTGATTTCTGAGACGTGTAGCTAGACATATATTAATCTGTCAGTCATCACCCCTAGAAAGAATAAAAAAAAAGTGAGGGGGAGAGGGGAGGGGGGCACATTTGTGAATATGAAGGAAACAAGACAAGAGATGAAGAGACTGACTTTAACCGATGTATACACATCTACTCTGGGATGCTGAAACCTTCAGTTCCTCAGTAGAGGGAAGGGGGGAGGCATCAGACTGGGCAGCTGGTGGAAGGCTATCTGTGAGGTTATGTGGGGGCCAGGATGTCTCCTGCCCGCTGTGGGTGGAAAGACAGAATGGCTGAGATCACTCAGTGCACCCCATAAAAGGCAACCTCCAAAAGAGGTCACTGTTAATTTGACTCAGGTCTAGGGCTTCATCCCCACACCTTCAGATTTCTCCCTTAATTGGTCTGCCTGACTCAAGTCTCCACTGTCTCCAATGTAAAGTGATTTTTCCCTTAAAGTACATAGATCTGAAGATATTACTCTCCCATTTAATAAACTCCAATGGCTCCCAGTTATCTCTAGGATTAAATATCATTTAAATATAATATAACACAATATAAATATAATTGCTTGGCATTTAAAGGCCTTTACAACTTAACACAAACCTACCTGGCCAGCCTTATTACACATTACTCCTCTCCACATACACCACGGTCCAATCAAACTGGTCTCTGTCCATTACTCTTTATACAAAGTGCTCCATCTACCATTTTTGAGCCTTTCCATTGGCAGGCTATCCCTCATGCCCAGAATGGGCACGCTTCCCTTACCTCCACTTCTCAAAATCCCCAAATGGCACAGCTGAAGCCCCATTTTCTAATGTGAAACTTCTGATTCCCTCTCCCCCAAGTTACTTAGCTCTCTTTTGTAAATACCTCTATAGGCAGGCAGGTATTAAATACACAAGGGCAGATACCTGGTGCAGTGGATAGCCTGCCTGGCCCAGAGTCAGGAAGCCTTGACTTCAAATTCCACCTTAGCACTTAGTAGCCATATGACCCTTGGCCAATTACTTAATGTCTGTTTGCCTCAGTTTCCTCATCTGTAAAAAGGAGATCATAATAGCACCTACCTCCCAGGGTTGTTCTAAGGATCAAAGGGGATAATACTGATGGAGTAATTAGCACAGTGCCTGTCACACTGTAAGTACTCTATAAATATTAGCCTCTATTTATTTGTTTGTTTGCACAGGGGATCCTAGATCCAGAGCTGAAGGAGACCTCAGAAGCCATCTAGGCTCATTCTACAGAGAAGGAAATTTGGGGCCGGAGAACTTACACAGGTACTAGGTAGTGAGGTCAGAATTTGAATCCAAGTTCTTAGCCTCCAAAAGAAGTTAATACTCACTCAGCCAATAGTAAGCCCCTCCAGAGTAAGGGCAGTTAGTATTATTATTTTAATCTCTAGAGCCTGAAATATGCTAGTAGCTTTATAAGACCATACTACTGACCAATTGCTGGGAGACAACCTATGAAACATGGGGATTGTTTTTGAGTGATGGGGTACTGATTTTCTTGTGGGAGACTGGGTTTCTCTATCTCGCTTCATTTGGAAGCCCAGTGGTCAATCTGTCCTGATTCTACTGCCTTGGGAGCTTTGGCACATTCCACTTCTAGTCTGGACCCTCCGTGGGCAGTCTGGTATCTCCACACTCCTAACTGGCTTAGCCCACTGCAGCTCAACCTCCAAAGCTCAGTCAGTCCACCAGCCTCAGATTCCCTTGTAGCAGAGAACCCAAGCCTGCACCACCATACTCCAAAAGGTTCTAACTCTGCATTGCATAGGGGGCCTCTAGTCTCCTAAACACGTGGTTACCCAGCTTTCCCTCTCTCTCCCACTTCTATAGAAAGAAAGCAGTCTCTAAACTTCCCGTATCAGGAATGTCTGAGAAGAAAAGAAAATAATCAAAGACCAATATGCAAAGGGGCAAATTCCAGGCTTGAAGCATGGGCCTTTTTGGTAATAATAAAGTTGTTGGATACTTGCTTGATGGATGAAAAAGGAAGCCAGGCTTTTTCTAATACATTTTATCAATCAATACTTGCATTAGGAAGATGTCAGGAATTGAAGGGTCCTTGGCCCTCTCTGCCTCATGTTCCCTGACCAGACAAGGCAGTATGCACCTTGGGATCACTCAGGAACAATATGAAAAGACTTGCATTTTATGCTGAGGGAGGTCTCATCAAATGATTGAGAGCCGTTCCTGAGAGGGCCTGGAAGGGACATGCTTGGAAAGGCTGCTGGACATCCACGGCCAAGGGCCTTGGACTTGGTAAACAAGACCTCTGGAGAACTCTCAAGAACAGCCTTAAACTCAGTGATCTTGAAAGCAGCCTGCCCGTTTTAGAACCAGCAAGAGAATTTATAGGAAAACAGCATTTGTGAAGACAACAGAAAGACTTAAGAACTGTGATCTATGGCAATGGTCAACCACAACGGAAGACTGATGGTGAACTATGCTACCAATCTAGGTGAATGGCAGCTGGACGGCTCAGTGTATTTAGAGCGCTGGGCAAGAAGCCTGAAAGACCTCAGTTCAAATCCAGCTTCAGACCCTTTCTAGCTGTGTGTCAAACAAAACTTGTGTCTGCCTCAGTTTCCTCATCTACAAAATGGAGATGATAATAATACCTACTTCCCAGGGTTGCTGTGATAACATTTATAAAGTGCTTACCACAGTGCCTCGCACCTAGTAGGTCAACAGTAAATGCTCAGTTCCCTCCTTTCCTCCAACCCACCTCTTGACAGAGAAAGGATGGACTCAGATTGCAAAATGAGACATGTTTTTTGGATGTGACCAATTTAGGAATTTGTTTTGTTTGGCTATGCATATTTGTTACAAGATTTTGTTTTTATTTTCTTTTTCAATGGGAATGGGAGAACAAAAACAGATTTTTTTTTTTTTGGTTCATAAAAAAATAAAAGAAAACAGTGCTACTGTTTTCTTAGGGAACATATTGCTCTCAAGCCCACCTCCCCCTTCCTCCACTGACGGCTGATGCATCATCCTTCCTTGCTGCTTTATCTCTTGCTAGTTGATTAAAGAGGGTCAGACATTATTATTAGCAGTACTGAAGGGGGCAGAGGAGCAGAAGAAAATTTAGAGTTGACCTGGCCCATGTCATCCTTCCTCCAAGCCTTTCTTGGACGGTCTTGCATCAGAAGTTCTGAATAATCATGTTATCCTACACTAAACTAGTTCTTTGAAAACCTTCCTGCTCAGTCATAATGTCATTTATGACTTCACAACTGATAGATAAGGAAATAACTGGGATCAGGACCAGAATTATGGCTAATAAAATAGCAGATAAGGGTAGAAGAGACCTTGGGAAGGAAAGCCCCTAAACTTAGGTAACTATTCTATTAGGCAATCAATACTAGGAAAATAACTGTGAGGGATAAAGGGGAGGGCAGAGAGAACATGTGAAAAGTCAACGCATTTTGGTTCTAACAACAAAACAATTGATTAGAAAGTCTCTAAACCGTGAAAAACCTTCCCCAGGGTGGCTTTCCTTGTGCAAACCTGGCAGACTGGTGGACTACTGGATTTCAGTGAAGACAGGAGAAGATGGCTCTTCTTGAGTATTGCCTGGCCTGTCTTTCTGTATTAGACTAGCCCAGGGATCAATAAATGGCTCTGTGTACCAGCTCTCCTCCCCCATGGCTTTTGAGAGTTGTCCTACGATCAGCCCCTGGAATATGCTCATGACCCATACCCATACAAGGTAGTAAATTAAAGGGGTCAGAATCTTGGAAGGATCCTTCTGGGACATTGTCTAGGCCTTCCACCAATGCAGAGCGGGGAGTTAGCCCATGTTAGCAACGAAGCTGGCCTCCTTGAATACCTCAAAGGGAAAAGATTCCCTTGTATCAGAATCTTTTTTAAGGGTTAAGTTTAAGCAGTAGTGGGTGTAGTGGATAGGGAGCTGGTCTTGGAGTCAGTAAGACCTGAGTTCAAGTCTCATTTCAGATACTTATTAGCTGTACAACCCTGGCTAATTCATTTAACTTCCTCATCTACAAAACAAGGAGGCTGGATTCATTGCTTTCTAATGTCCCATCCAGCTCTAAATCTCTGATCCGATGATATCACAATGTGGCTCCAATCTAGATGAACCTTTATTTCACACTGCTAGATTTGGAATCAGGAAGTCTTAGGTTCAAATCCAACCCCTGACATTTACTAGCTGTTTGTTGTGTGAACTGCTGGAACCTCAGTATCCTCATATATAAAATAGAGATGATAATAATCCATCATTTACCTTACAAGTTGCTATGTTCATATGAGAAAATGTAGGTGAAGCATCTTCCAAATCTTAAGGTGCTAAATGTTGGTTAGGGCAACTAAGTGGTATAGTGGATAGAGTTCTGAGCTTGAAATCAAGAAGACCTGAGTTCAAATCTGGCCCCAGATCCTTACTAGCTGCATGATCCTGGGCAAGTCACTTCACCCTGTTTGCCTCAGTTTCCTCATCTGTCAAATAAGCTGGAGAAGGAAATGGAAAAGCACTTCAGGATCTTTGCTAAGAAAACCCCAAATGGGGTTACAAG
The DNA here is from genome assembly GCA_023548195.1 of Bettongia penicillata ogilbyi. Classification (NCBI taxonomy): domain Eukaryota; kingdom Metazoa; phylum Chordata; class Mammalia; order Diprotodontia; family Potoroidae; genus Bettongia; species Bettongia penicillata. The sequence continues at coordinate 1,066,588 of JAJHZJ010000284.1, forward strand.
AGTCAGACCTAACTGAACAACAGTAATCAATGTAGTTGATAGAGCGGGGTTTCTTGAACTAGATCTGTGATTTCATTCGTGCAGAAACTCTTCACCAATGAATATGCTGCAACTTGCAGTCTTATAAAATAGCCCAGGGCAGAGAGGCCACTCTCGTTGAGTTCTCTCTCCATTGCCTGTCTCCTCATCCCATGGTCATCTCTCAGTACCTTCTGCCCAGTCTCTGACTGAGCTTGCCAAGGCTGACTCCTCTACAGGTGGACTTGATCCCATCCCCTCCTGTGTTCTCCATCACACTGCACCTACAATCATTTCCCTTCTCTCTCAAGTCTTCAATTTGTCTCTCCTAACTGGCTCTTTTTGGGCTGTCTTCAAACATGCCCATCTCCTCCATCCTTAAAAAAACCCAAAACCTTTTACTAGACACTACCGCCCCCTAGCTATTGTCTTATATCTGTGTTCCCTTTCTCAGTCAAATATCTATCTTTAAGAAGTTCCTTAAATATCTTTGAACAGCCTCCACTTCTCCTCTCACTCATTTCTCAACCCCTTGCAATCTGGCTTTCAGGCTCATCACTCAACTGAAATTACTCTTTCCAAATTAACCAATGATCTCTCAGTTGATTCATTAATCTGATGGTCTCATCCTTCTCCACGTATCTGTTGCATTTGACACCGGTGACCATCTTCTCCTCCTAGATGCTCTCATCTCTCTCTGGGCTTCTGTGGCACTACTCTCTCCTCTCAGTTCTTCTCTCCTTTGACTGATCCTTTTCAGTCTCCTCTGCTGGCTCATCATCCCTATCTCATCCCCTGTTCCCCAAGGTTCTGTATGAGGCTCTTTCCTTGTCCCCTTCTATACTCTCCCTCTTACTAATGTCACCAGCTCCTGAAGGTTTAACTGTCATATCTATGCAAACTGTTCCTAGGTCTATATAACCAGTCTCACTCTCTTTACTGAGTTTTAGTCCCATTTCACCAAATACTAATTGGATATTTCAAATAAGATGCCCTCAAGATATCTTAAACTCAACTCACTATCTTTCTCCCTAAACCTTCCCTCTTCCAGATTTCCCAATTTTTGTAGAAGGCACCTCCAACCTTCAAGTCTCCCAGCCTTACTGTTACACTAAATTGCTCACCTGACATGTCAGAATCTTACTGTTTTGCTCTTAATAACATCTCTCTTATCCCACCCCTCTCTACTCACACAGGCTACCATCTTAATTCAGGCCCTCATCACCTTTTGCCTACATTACTGCAGAAGACTTCTAAGTGGTCTCCTTTCCTCAAGTCTCTCCAATCCACTGTACAAATTGCTTTCAAAGTAATTTTCCTTAAAGGCCAATCTGACCATGGGACTCCCCTACTCAATCAACTTCTGTGGCATCTTATTACCTTTAGGATCAATACAAATGGCTCTGTTTAGGTTTACAACCCTACCAAGCCTGGCCCTAACAACTCATCACTCACCCTCTGGCACTCCATGATTCAGCCAAACTGGCCTTCTCTCAGTTGCTCACATATAACACTCTGGGCACTCCACACACCTGAAATACACTCCCTTCTTACCCCCACCTTGTAAAGTCCTTCTCTTCCACTAAGACATTACTTGAGCACCATTTTCTTCATGAGGCTTTTCCTGATTCCTCCAATGGTCAGTGTCCTTTCCCATGCTGCTTCCCATCTAACTGCTTTGAATATATGTGTGTTTATTCACTTTATGTTTCTGCAGTGTGTATTTTTATATTACTTGTTATTTCTCCCATCGGAATGCAAGTTCATTTTGAGTAGGAATTGTTTAGTTCTTTTTCTTGTATTCTCAGTGCCTGGAAGAGTGCCTGGCACAGACAAGGCATTTTATAAATATAAACTGATTGATTGGGCAAGATAGCCTCCATGGTTATTTACAGATTTATAGCTAAGATCTTACGGCCTTGTAATTTACATGCTGATTGAAATTCTTTCCACAAATTATCTCATTTGAATCTAGGGAAGGTGGTACACAGGAATTGTCATCCCTGTTTTATAGATAATCCAACTGGGGCACCAAGAGGTCAAATGACTTACTCAGGGTCAGAGACCTACTGAGTATCTGAAGCAGAATTTGAAACCGAGGCCTTCTTGACTCCAAGTGCAGAATTCTCTCTACTACCCTACAGTTTCACTCGATGACAGAAATAATACCTAGAGGGTAGGGACTTTTTTCATTTCTGTCTTTGGATTCTGAAAAGCCAGCACAGCGCTGGCATATAGTAGGTATTTAATAAATGCTTGTTGACTGAATAACTGACTTCAAATCTTGCGGTCTTTCCATAGTACCATGTAGCCCCAGTCTTGTACTAAGTGCATTTAATTCAATTTGGATGAAGGAGGGGCTAGGTCTACACAGCTTCTTGAAGTAGCCTTCTGCTGTGATGAAATCTGGTTCCATCCATTTCAGGACAAAAAGAATAAAATAATTTTCATAAACTCATCTGGCTGCAGCCCCTGACCTTTGCTGTGGGGGGTGGGGGGAAGGAGGCACACCCTGACAGGAAGTCTAACTTGGTCACAATTTCCTATTCACATTCTGTTTTCCAGCCTCCGCCAAGGTTTAATCACGGTGACAAATCTTATCCTCGGTTAAATTAAAAACCTCAGTCTTCTTACTCATCACTTGCTGTTTTCTGTCACTTCCACAAGAGGATTGGGGGCTCGTGTGCTGAGAGAATCAATTGTAATTTGATTAAGAAATGGCAGAAAGAAAGAAAGTAAAAACAATGATAATTTCATTTATAAATCTGCCTCTCCCCAACCAGGCGCAAGTGCTGAAAAGGCAATTAAAATACAGTTCAGTTAAAAACACCATAAAACAGAAATCAAATCAAATATTAAACAGCCCAAGTGCCTTTATTAAATAAGTGGTCTTGGGAGGGGGGTCCTTGCATGGGAGCTGGGAGGCTGGAAAGCCCAGGAACATTTTCAGTAGAGCTGGAAGGAAGCTCACTTCATTCAGGTGCTTTGCGAGTGGATTCTGTTATGCAACAAGACATTTTGATCACATCCACTCTGACTCAATACTGCACATAACTCCCTTTATGTTGTTTAATTCTCCAAGAGGACTTCCTTTCCTCTCTCCCTGTCTCTAAAATGGGGCATTCTCTTTAAACAAGAGTGTGATAAAGTGGCCCAAGGAGTGGACTGGAAGATTATTGCTAAAGGAGCACAGAGCTGGAAAAGGAGGAAGGATGGTAAAGGAGTGATGAAAGGCCGATCAACAGTTCAGGAGATTCTACCTTCCCTTCTTCCTTACAATAGGGAGAACTCCCCTACAAGGGCTTTTTTGGGAAAGTCAGAGGAGACACACATGGAATGACTATAATATGGACCTGTGGAAGGAATACCCACACTGATGAAATCCACTAAAATATATGGCAGTAGATGAGTGACCAATTGTGTTATAGCTCCCTGCCACCATGCCAAGCAGTTGAACCACTAATGCACTGAAAATAACTAAGAAAGGATACCAGTATATGTGTCCCAAGTTCACATGTCATAATGCTATTAACACTATTATTGATCAACAAGTATCTGTTAAGTGCCTCCTATGTGAAGGCATTGCTCGAGGTGCTATAGAAACAAAGAGAAAATAAAAATATTCCCTGACCTCAGGAAGGTTCTGTTTTGTCATAGGAGAGCTAGTTACCTACAAAGTAGATTTGTTCTTATTAAGTCATTTTCCAGTTGTGTCAGATTCTCCTGACCCTAACTGGGGTTTTCTTGGCAGAGAAGCTAGAGTGGTTTTCCATTTCCTTTTCCAGCTCCTTTCATAGATGAGGAAACTGAGGCAATGAGGGAAGGAAGTAGATACAAGTAGATATGATTTTTGTGGAGAAGAGCTCGAGGTCTCAACCTCAAGTCAAGAAGCATTTACTAAGCATTTACTACTGGGGGCACAAGGAAAGACAGAAGATGGTCCCTGTCCTCAGGAAACTCATAGTCTCATGGGGGAGGAAACTAGCTAACACCTACGTATAAAAGGAACCTTAGAGATGATCTGGTCCAATCCTCTCATTTCGTAGAGGGGAAAACGAGGGCCATAGAGGTAAGTAATTTGCCCAAGGTCCTATCTCCAGTTCCCTGAGGTCCCTTTCAGGTCTTTCAAATTCCTATGATCTGCAGAAACACAACAGTCAGAAACTTTCTCTGTTGAATTCCTTGGAGTAAGTGGAACACATGTTGGTTGGTTTATGAGTACGGTGGAAGCTAAAACCACCCCAGCTATAACATGAGTAGTTAAATCAGTTCAGCACTTATTAAACACCTACTGTGTTTTGTACCAGGCTTGGTACCAGGACTCAATTCAAGATCAGAAACCAAAACAGGAAACAGTCTTTGCCTTCAAGGAGTCTACACTCCACTATGGAGGAGATACACAACCAAAGGAAACAATTAAAATCTGGGCTGCATTTTCTATTACCACAACCTAAATTTCTTCCATAAAGCCCGTTGGAGAATTACTGAATTTGTAGACCAATTCCTATCCTCCAATCACTTCCATTCAGGTCCCTAGACATAGTCTCAGGACTCTTCACTTGCAAACCTAGTTCCTGGAAGTTCCAGACTTAGGATCTGGGGGAGAATTCACCCTCCATCCCTGAGTTCCCTGAAGGTAAAGACTGAGTTTTAGAATCATTACCATTATAAAAGAAATGGAAAAAAATAGACCTAGGTGGTCCAATTCCTGTTTCTTAAGGAAAGACAAATTAGCTCCTCGGGATGTTGGGGATTCCAGAGGCCTAGCCCCTCCCAAGCTTCCCTGTGGCTGTTTGACCTTTGATTACATTCTCTAGGGGAAGACCAGTCTGGATCAGGTCGAAGCACAACTACTAAGGTGGAGTCAAGTTGTACTAGTCTTTTGAGGTGTTTAGTGCCTGACTTCCTCCAAGGGAAGCTGCCCTCTCTGGCCTAGAGCCCTAGTGCTCCTTAGGAAGCTTTACTCTTCTTGCCAGCTAGGTAACAGAAGAACCAGGCCAACTTCCAGGCTAGTGAAGTCTCTACAGTCTCACTTCCAGGGATAATTCAATTTCAAAAAGGTACCAATAGATCGATAATTAATCAATAATAAGTACCTACACTGTGCCGGAGACACAAAGACAAAAAACAAAACAAAAAAATTACAGTTCTTCATCTGAAGTTTATATTCTGCGAAGTTGTTTTCTGACCCACCGGTGTATCTAATAATGAGGGGTGTGAGGACCTGGACTCTCCTATCACAATGTATGCTTTTAATTTCTGTCATTATCTATTACCGTCGGCTATGTATTGTAATTATTTGTGGACCAGACTACCTTCGCTAGAGTTCTCAGATGCCCTGGGTTTGAGGAGGCTTTGGTAGCAGAGAAAAAATTATGAGAAGGTCCTGACAATTTGAAAAGGCTTGGGGTGATGGTCCACTGACTGTGGGAACGTTTTGTCATCAGAGAGACGGAGGGAGCCAGGAACAGCTCCGACACCCACTAGCTTTGGGAACCATCCAAACAAGTCATTATAGAAACATCACAGAAGGTATCAACCTACACTGGAAGGAGATTTCTCACCCAGGAGTTCCTCATACCAATAAAATCACACGTATATAGATATGCTTGGTGTAGAGAAAGAGAGGTTTCTTTGCAGAATTAACATCCGAATGGAATTCAACTCTGTCCCCTGTTCTTGGATTATGAGACAAATGGTGAAAAGTACCATCTAAGCCAGAGTTCAAAGGTATGCTGACTAGGTATGGCAGGATCGCAGATACAGAGCCATCTGCAAAATTGCACTACTAAATTGGAAAGTTCTACTCCACTTTCACTTAAGTTTTGAAGAAAGCTTCAGCAATGAGCCAATGTATGTGTATTTTTCATCTTTTTTTTTTATGGTACCTCACCAGGGGACCTTTTTTAAATGCAAGATTCAGCCTGGAGTACATATGGCTGAATTTTCTTCCTGGTGTTGACAAGAGAGAGAGAAAAGAGAGAGATGGAGGAAAGGAGGGAGCTATGAGAGAGAGAGAGAGAGAGAGAGAGAGAGAGAGAGAGAGAGAGAGAGAGAGAGAGAGAGAGAGAGAGAAGGTAGGGAAGAGGGAAAAAGGCTTTGAAGCAATTTCTTTTGGGGTTTAGTGTCAATCTTTGGAAGGGCAGGATGAGGCTGGGAAATGGGCTTGGGGAGGAACCTGCTTTATGAGTTTTGCTACTGAGACTGGATTGATAAATCCCCAGCTCCGGTAGGTTTTTCCAAGCGCCGAAGAGGGTGGGAAGCCTCCCTTTCACATCTGTATTATAATAAATGCATTATAAATGAGTAAGTAGGAAACAGTAAGGAAATGATGTTTTACTTTTAAATGCTAATTATGGAGCCCTGGTGCAGTTAATGTGCAGGGTGGTCTGTCAATTTTTAATGTTTATGCCGAGTGTAGTCTTAAATTTAGCATCAGCTTTTAATCCTTTGAGGACCAAATTGCCTTTTAATGCCTGCAGAACAACACTGGATTTTGCTGCACAAAGTCAGGTCTGAAAAATGTCTTGAACACAAGGTGCATGGGGGTGGGGGCAGGGGGGGCGGGGAGAGGAGGTGCCAAGACGAGGCTTTTCTCCCCCAGGAAATCGAAACCGAGGGGAGCCCAGCTCCCTTCCAGCATGTCATTGCTTCTTTCTGAGGCTGCTGGGGTGTTGAGATCCTGTGGTTGATTTAACCCTCCTGTCCAGTGCCCTCTGCCCAGAAATGCTGCCAGCCACAGGGAACATCCAGCCCCATCAAAAGGACCACAGCAGAAACCTAAGGAGGGGAAGGGGAGTACTGATGGTATCTGACACTCCCCCCCCAAACCCAAACAAACACAGAACTCTAACAGGGAGGCACTGAGAGACCTCTGGGCTTACAGGGGTTGTTTCTTCTGCCAAAAGAGATCAGAAAAAACAACAATGTGAAAGGCAAGGAAACAGAAGCTTCGGGACTTGAAGATACTAAGGATTATATGAAGTAGAGGAAAGAAAAGAGAGAGGAAGGATGGAGAGAGAGAAGCCAGACCTGGGGGTTGGGGGAAGGAGGAAAAGGAGGAAGGAGAGAGAGAGGGGAGGAGGGAGAGAGAGAGAGAGAAGAAAGGGAGAGAAAGGAGTAGAGGAGAGAGAGATGACAGGAGGGAGGAAGAAAAGAGGAAAAAGAAGGAAGGTGAGAGAAAGGGGAGAAAGAGAGATAGGGAGAGGAGTAAATGGAGAGAGAGATGGAGTGAAGGAGAGAGAAAGGGGTGGGAGGAAAGGACTGTGAGAAACACAGAACACATACACTAGTAAGAAAGGCTCCAATTTTGGATATGAGAACTGATGCTGAAACACAAAAGGGAGGGTCTGCAACCCAGACGGTGCTGGAGCTGGAGGAAACCTGCGTCCGAACAAGCGTTAAGTTAAACTACACCCAGAAATACTAACTGTTTGTAGCACCAGTCACAGAGCCAGGAAGCTTTTCAGTGACAAGGTCCCATGTGAACCACCAGGGTAGGTCACGCTGGAGCAGCCCTTGGCTCATGCCTGCACTTGGTTGTGGGTCTGTGTCCAAAAGGCCAGTGGTCACTGGAGTTTCTTAAGGATAAACTTGGCAGGGGCTTTGATTCTGTTTTGTGCAGAAAAGGATGAGATTTCTTCTGGATTTCCACAGAGTGAAATTTCTCTTTTTCTCTCTCTCTCTTCTTTCTTTTTCTTCATCCTTTCTTTCCTTATCTCTTTTATTTTTTTCTTTCTCCTTTCCTTCTTTCCCCTTCCTTCCTTCATTTTCTTTCCTTCCTTCCTTCCTTCCTTCCTTCCTTCCTTCCTTCCTTCCTTCCTTCCTTCCTTCCTTCCTTCCTTCCTTCCTTCCTTCCTTCCTTCCTTTCTCTCTGGCTTGTCAAGGTAGATAATGAAAAACTCAGAATCTGCAGTGTAGATAGCAAAACCCTATTCATCCTTAAAGACTCACCTCCAATGGCACTTCCTTCAGGAAGTTTCCCCTTATTTCCCACCTACTCTTTTTTCCCCATTGGATTTCTCATACCATCTTGTTTTGAGACAAGAATGCACTTGTCATGAAATACTGTCTATTCTAGGTGTCTACGTTGCTGTGTTATCTCCCTACTTAACTGGAAGCTGCTTGAGTATAAAGCCTATGTCTTACTCATGAGACCCCTGTTTCAAAGTCTCCCCTCCTGAGGATATTGAGACTGTTACTGTCTCTCAAGAGCAGAGAAATCTGAAGTTATAGGCGTAATAGTCACCCTAGACTTTTCTTACTATAGAGTCAGAGTGTGTGCAAATTGAACTTTGATTTATGAGAATACAAGATGAACTAGGAGAAGCCAGAAAAGAGAGGAGACTATTCTTTCATGTTAGTCCTGACTGTTAAAATAATAATAGTTAACATTTATACAGCGCTTATGATGTGCCAGGCATTAAGCTAAGCACTTTACAAATATAACCTCTTTTGATCTGTATGACAGCTCTGGGAGTTGGGTGCTATTATTGTCTCCATTTTATAGATGAGGAAGCTGAGGCAGATAGAGAGGGGTTGAGTGACTTGCCCGGCATCATACATCTAGTAAATATCTGAGTCTGGATTTGAACTCAGGATTTCCTGGCTCCAAGCCAAGAGCTATATCCACTGTGCCACTAGGCTGCATATGCATATATGTGTGTATGTGTGTGTGTGTGTATATATATAAAATACATTAAGAAATATAAAGAAAATTCTATGAGGAATGAATTTGGAGGGAGATTATTAAGAATGAGAGTTCAAAGAAAACTGAAGATACTGATTTTTTTTCCTATTATATCTAGAGAAAGAAGAGAAGGAATGAAGATGGAGATATTTCTTTCTAGAACTATCAGAATTTTTCATCTGCAAAGGGAGTTTTTGTAAGGATATTTTATTATCCTGAGACAGTGGTTCTCCAAATGTGGCCCAGGGATGCCTGGAAGTCCCCAAGTTCCTTTCAGGGAGACTACAATGTCAAAAAATGAATTCCCTAACAACATGAAGACATTTAATACAGTAGACAGAACCCTCTCAGACAACAGCTTTGAGCAGGAGTGCTCAAAAATCTGAAGAATCTTATAGGGTCCTAACACCAAAAAGTTTGAGAACCATTGTTCTGAATGAACTAAATAGTATGGAACTTGTTTTCAGAAATGAGGTCATCTCCCATTAAAGAAAGGGTGGTGACTTTGGCCATGACTGTTCTCACAACTAATAGACCATAAACTGTTATTTATAGCTTTTTTATTACTGATTTCATTGTTAATAAGTTCTATATTCAGAATTTACTTAACCCTAGGAGATTAAAGTATTTAATATATGTAGCTATTAGTAACTAGGCAGATAGGTAAAGCATTTATTAAGTATTTTCCAAATTGTCAAATCTGCATCAAATAAAGATATGTAAAGTACTTAGCTAACCCATATCAACGTTAGCTTCCATTATTATCAAGTAAATACTATATGATGAACTGAGGTGGAGGCTCTGCATTTAACTGATTAAGAAACATGCTAAAATTTTATTAAGTATAGGAAATAAACCCACCTACTTCTGAATTATCATACAGCTAAGGACACAAAAGGGCAGGCAGGTGTGTAGTGGATATAACACCAGGAAGACTCAACTTGGGAGAGTTCAAATCTGCCCTCAGATACTTACTAGCTGTGTGACCCTGGGCAAGTCACTTATCCCTGTTTGCCTCAGTTTCCTCAATGAGCTGGGAAAGAAAATAGCAAAGCACTCCAGTATTTTTGCCTAAAAAACTCCAAATAGGGTCATGAAGAGTTGACGTGACTGAAAAAATAATAACAAAGGATAAAAATCATAAAAATAAGGCAAAGAAAATTTAAAACATATGGAAGTGAATGTTCAAAACCAGAAATAAATTAATTTATCTAAAAATAATAAAAATAGGAAAGAGTCAAGTAACAGGCTGAAGGTTGAAGTTCTAGTGGAAATAGTGCCTTGTGTAATCCTGTCACCTCTGAAAGGTCTTCCACCTTCTTTACCTTGTTACATATACATTTTGTGTTTTCCCCATTGCCAAATCCAGTCCTCTAAACATGGTGGGCTGTCCCGTACAAAGGAGATGAGCTTGAGGTAAGTTTTTGTTTTTCTGATTGTGAATACCTAGCTTGACCCTTCAACCACCACAAATGAGGAAACCATGGCTCCTGGCTGAGAAAAGTCCATTTCTCCTTTTCTCTTTAGTGAAGCTTGGTTTTATTTTTTCTCACGTACCTGACCAGAAAACAGGGAGACAATGGCGCTTTAGGAGATAAAATGCCCAGAGCAGAAAGAAACAGAAAGGACCATCTGGGCAAATAAGCTCCCACACTTGACCCTGACAGCAGTTTCTTTTGGCAAAGTAGATTTGCTTTATGCTGAAAATCTTTCCAACCACCCCCAGTCTTGCTCTGGCTACTCACAGATTCAGTAGCAAACCACAAAACACAAGCATCTCATTGGAAAATCTAAAAGATGTTTATAGCCCAGAAGGCAGGTTATAACAAGGCATTTTCCCATTTAAATACAGTAGACCTCTGCAGTGAGTATATATTTCTTGCTAGACAGTGGGTCAAATCATGTCCCCTGAAACCTACCTACATACAACAGAAGTTAGTTAAAACAGTTAGCCTATGAGACAGGGGTGTTAAGCCGGTACTCTGACACCAGACTCAAAAGAAAGGCCATTGTAATAACATATTACTAATTATTACTAATTACTAACAAATTGCTAATAAACAAATCAGTGACACCCATCACTTACATGTAAGCTTATCTAAAAGTTCAGGTGCTTTTCTTGATCCCCACCCAAGTCCCCCTGAATTATCAGGACCTTTTACCTCTTGAAATCATTTTATGTAGAATTTATATTTCACTCAGTGAGTGAACACGTATTTATTAAACATCTACTATCTGCCAGGCCCTGGGCTAAGAGCTCAGAATACATAGCATCTGCCCTCAAGTAGTTTATGTTTGATCGGGAGAGCCATGTTCAGATAATAAGTATATACAGAGTAAATAGAAGATAATTGGAGGTGGGTAGGCACCAGAAGCTGAGGGCAACTGGGAAAAGCTTCATGGGGGAAGAGACCTTTGAGCTGAGCTCTGAAGGAAATAGAATATTCTAAGAGATGGCACTGAAGAGGGAATGTATTCTAAGCTTTGGGAAGGACCAGCTAAAGAGGTAAGATGATGGAGAGATGGCATAGGATGCCTGAAGGCCATCCAGAAGGCCATATACTTGTGGATGTCATGTATTCGCCCCTTCCCCACACCCCCTGGAGGGCAGGGGATGGTTCATTCTTTGTATCCCTAGCCCCTAGCACAGTTAATTGAGAGATTGATTGTTTCCTCTCCAGTGCTGAGCACTTAATAAATATGGGTTGTATTTAACTGAATTTCAAAGGACTCAACACTTCACAGGCATGTTATCTGCTCTGCACTTATATAAGGCAGAATAGGGGACAGAGATGATTTTATCTTAGGTGAAACACTGAGACAGAGACCTTACTTGGCTATTTTAGTCAGGAATCCGGTGTTAGAATCAAGACCTTGAGAGCAAGAAAGGACCTCAAAGGCAGACAAGTTCTGGGATGTGACAAGTCTTTCATTTTACAGATAAGAAAATGGAACTCCTGAGAAAGGAAATCATTTGCCCAAGGTCACACAATTAGCTGGTAACAGAACCTTGGTCTCCAGGATTCTTTCTGAAACAGTGGGATGGAATCTACAAAACTCCTTCTGCCATACAGAATTAAACAATTTCTCCGCTCAGAAGAATAGTGGCCTTTAAAATGCATTTATATATTTACATTATCTCATATCAAAAGTCTGTGAATTAGTGATGAAAGGAACAGTTTCAGAGAAACCTCAGAAGATTTGTATGAACTGATGCAAAGTGAAGTCAGCAGAACCAAGAGAAAGACAGATACCATACTACCAACACTGCAAAAACCAGAAAGCTTTGAGACTTCACAATTGGGTTCAGTGTAGTGACCAAGCACACTGATACTACCCACCTCTGGAAAGAGCAGGGATGGAATCAGAGTGCAGAATGAAATGTGTATTTTTTGGATGTGACCAATATGGGGATTTCTTTTGTTTGAGTACCCATATGTTATAAGAGAAAGCAATATTTTGTTACTTGAAAAAAAATAATAGAAAACAAAGTGAAAATATTTCCATTTGAAAATTTCAATTAATCAAGCAAGAAAGCAGTACTTATAAAGTGCCTACCATGTAGCTACTTTTGTAGCTCACTAGGTCTTATAGAAATAAAGACAAATATGAAAAAGTCTTTGCTCTCTAGGGGTTTACATCCAAATGAGTAGAATGAACTTGGGTTGACATTTTACAGTTGAGGAAAGTGAGGCAAACAGGGTGAAATGACTTGCCCAGGGTCACAGAGCTAGCAAGTGTGTGAAGCTGGATTTAAGCTCAGGTCATCCTGACTCCAGGCCCAAACCATTGCATTACTAAATGCCTCTACCCTGGGGCCAAAGAGAAAATAGATCTAAAACCTTATCCTCCCTTCATGAGAAACATCTTCGAGTAACTGAAGAGTTAGCACATCCCCTCAAAGCCTGTCTTGTCTAAACATCTCCAGGGCTTCCAAGCAAATGTGCAGGACTGGAGATCTGGCTCTGCTCCACAATCTCTCTCTGGTTTATACTTTTCCTAAAATGGGGCACCCAGAACTGAGATGGGGTCTGACCGGGGCAGGGAACAACCCCTAGCACCTTCCTAGCTTTAGATACACCAGACCTCTTACAAAGCAGCCCATAACCTAGTCTCCCTCTTGCAAAATACTCTGTATAAGAAAGGGGGTTCTTCCCAATCTTGCACTCCCTGGAAATCAAGGGGCCTGGGACAGAGCTCCCATTTGGAAATGCTGGTTTCCTTTCTGTGACTAGACCTTAGGGAAGGAGAACAGGTACAAATCCATGCTCCATAGTCTGCCTTATGATTAAATAATATGTTAGCAAAATTGGAGCAGTAAAGGTCATACTTAAAAATGAAAGTGGGTGGGAATAATGACAAAGCCCACAATAGTGGCTCAGTAAAGGACAGAAAAGAGGGGTGGGGTGGAAAAAAAAGAGTATGAAATTATAAGGTTTTATCACTTTATTTATAAACCAAACAACAACAAGGACCGCAAAGAGTTGCAGCCTGTAATTTACTCCAATGAAGTGTGACATTAGTGGTCACCTTAAGTATTGGTTTTTACAATGCATTTATTACACGGTCAATCATGTCACATTTGGATCAAAGACTGTGGGTTAACTTGGTCGGTACAATTACAGACTGACCAGGTCAATTACAGTCTGGCTGCAGGTTCTAGAAGGAATGGGAAGGGCCCAGAGGGCACTGAGAGCTGGACGTTGTCTCTTCCCTCATTAGAACGTAATCTCTGAGAAAAGATTTTTGTGTTGTATCTCCAGCTCTATGCACAGTGCACAGCATACGGTGGGAGCTTAATAAATGCTAGCTGTTTTGTTGACTGAATGTCAAAGATGGACTTTGGAGTGGTCTACTATTTGAAAATGATTTGTATTTACTTTATATGACAACAACAAACATTTATTAAGTACTTAGCATTAAGGATGCAAAGAAAATCAACCTAAATCAACCTATCTGTTTATACCTGGCCACTGTTGTCTTCTCTGTCCCCTTCCTAATGTCATGGCCCTCTTCGAGAAGGAAGCTCTGAATACAAGCTCCAGGAGGACAAGGCTGAGGGGTGGGTGTCTGTTTAATTTCAGTATAATTTTGTCTTGCAAACAGTAGGTGTTTAATAAATGCATATTACTTGACTAACCTGGTCTCAACACAGCAGGAACTTGCAACTGACAGGAAAGTCAACACAAGGAAATTCATTTCTAGGAGGTATTTTATGAAAAGTGTTTGGAAAAATGGTGATAACAATATCCTACTTGGTATGTCAAGGTATGCAAAGCACTTTCCTCATTAACCTAAGTAGTATTATTCCCATTTTACAGACGAGGAAATTTAGAAAAGTGCAGGGGGACTTTTCCAAGGCCCTATGGGTAAATAAGAGTTAGAGGAAGGCTTTGAACACCAGTCTTTTTGACTCCAAGTCCAATACTCTTTGAAAACAAGCTGTTTCTAATCCTTAATAATGGTTATAAAGAGATTTGAAAATCTGTAAAGTGATTTGCATATATTTGATTCAAGTTGCTTTATAACTTTGTAGAAGATCTTCATTATTCCCCCAACTTAACCTTCACAAGCTACAGAAGGTGGGCAGCTATGGAAGTCATTGCAGGTGCTTTCACTGAAATGTAACCTGCCAAGGTCCACAGCTGCTTCTGGTTCTGTGGGCATTTTTGCACCTCAAAGTTGGAATGCAAGACTCAATGCTTGGAAAGAGGACCAGATCAGCTGTTACTTTAGACAAACCAATGAACTGTTCAAGGCAATGTGGTGGTTCAGACCTTGGTTCAAATTTCACCTCTGACCTTGACTACCTGTGTGACCTTGGGCAAGTTATTTCTCTAGGTCAGTTTCTTCTTCTGTAAAATGAAAGGATTGGACTAGATGTCTTCTGAGGACCCTTCCAGTTCTGGAATAATGGTTGTATGTTCTCTATTACTGGCACACCCTCGGATTGCACGGCCCTGGCCCATTTCAAGAAGAGTTATGGCCTATCCGATATATTAGTAGCAACCTATGGATGGGTGTGTGTACAAAAATTTAGTGGCTGGGGTCATATTTTTACCAGCCTGCTCTTCTTCATGATAGTGATGCTGAAGGAAATAACATACAATCACAAATTTAGAGCTAGAAGTAACCCAAGAGTCCAGCTAGTCCCACTTTATCATTTTACAGATAAGGAAACTGAGGCTCAGAGTGGTTAATGACTTGCTTAGGGTCTTATAGCTGGGAAATATTATCTCTTCATCAGGGATAAATGACTACACACATTCTGAGTAAGTAAGAAAATGGTTTTCTCAGCCTGTGCCAAGGGGGTGATTTATGAGATGTCTCCATCTCTCAGTTCTGAGCTGCAGTCTTAGTGCCTGCCTTCATAGGGGGAATTATAGCGGTCTTAATGAATTACTTCCCACACACTAAACTCCAGGTAACTTGCTGAGGTTGGAAATGAGGAAATGAGGGTATAATTAGAATTTCTCTCTCTTCCATCATCCCTTCTTATCCTTCCCACCCATATCCACTGCCATCTTTCTGACTCATTGGGCAGACTGCAGGAGCCCAGTGTTGCCCAGAACACACTACCCACTACTCTAATGTTTTGTCATTACCCACCGCAACCACTCAGGTGCCCGAGCATCTCTACTCGCTGCAGGAGGAAGAGAAACACTTTTCTTATGGGAATGTGTAGCTGAATCTTCCTAGGAAGGAAGTAGGATCTCAAAAAGCAACCTTTTTGTGGTGCTCCTCGGGCACCTTGAGAGAGTGACCCCTTGCCTATGCCCACCTAACTCTGCCCTCAAGTCTCCAGTGAGATAGTCAACCCTTCTCTAATCCAACCCCAAAGCACAGAAACTATGCTGAACCCACAAAACCAAGCCAGCCTCTCTGCTAGGTGAGGGCAAAGAGTAGATTCTCTGTCTCCTCCAGAAGATGTTCAGCAGAGCTGTAGCTCGTCCTGAAGTGCTCCAACCTTATTTATGATCAGACCCATTACATATCCTCTCCCAATAAAAAACAACTATGTGCAAACCACACAAAGTACACCACCACCAATACAATACAATGCAATGGGAGGCATCCTGGAGAGAATGTGTTGGGTTTAGAATCACAAGTCCTGGGTTCAAATTCTGACTCATCCCCTTACTATCTGCATGACACTGTATACTTCACTTTTATCATATATAAAATGAGGGGTAAACTAGACAAGCAATTCTTAACCTTTTTTTTGTGTCATAGGGTCTTTGGGGAACCCGGAGAAGCCCAAGGATCTCTTCTCAGAATGATGCTTTTAAATGCATACAGTAGAATACACAGGACTAGAAAGGAAATCAAATATGATGAAATACAGTTTTCACTGTATTAAGAAACTAAGTCCGTGGACCCCAGTTAAAGAATCCCTGAAGTAGATGATCTCCGAGGACCCTGTCAACTACAATTCCATGATCCCACAAACAAATGTTTCTCTTAACACCCACTCTGTGTGGAGAACCATCTGAGGTACCAAAGAGATTCAAAGCGAAGGAAGGCAGGATCCCTGCCCCCAAGTCTTCCTGGTAGCAAAGTCTACTATAATACATGACGTCACACAATGAGTGCATTAGAAAATTATAAAACAAAGTGCCAGTGGGGATCAGGGCTGGCAAAGGCAAACGCTGCCTAGTGCCTTTCAACATTACCCTAGGTTTACCTGGTGTGTGTGTATATATACAGATACTGTTTTCCGCAATAGAATGTAAGCTGCATGACAGCAAGACCTGTCTCCATTTGGTCCTCAGCACCGGGCACAAGTGCCTGGCAAAAGAAGCCCTGTAAAATGGCTGATTACCTGCACTGGACTGTATTAGACTGATAGTGAGAGAGGCATTCCAGGCACAGGGCAAGACATCTGAGCAAAGGCTTGGGGGGCAGGGTTCCGGGAGCATTCTGCTTGGAAGCTCTCAAATACTGGGCAATCTGTGCCAGTGTCTTATCCAGACATCCGACCCCAAGTTGCTTGAGGGCAGTGATTATATCTTATTTAACTTTGAATCTCCCAGGTGCGTCAGCATTGTTCTCCACACCTGTAGGTATTGGAACATCTTTACATAGGATCAGAATCTCAGAGATCATTTAACCCATGCCTGTCCTTCTGTAGCTACTCAGAGAACACAGAACATGGGAGTCATTTGAGAAGCTGGAGGGGTGCAGTGGTGGTGTCAGCCTGGGAGGGCCTTGGGCATGAGGCCTGAAGCCCCTGGAGGGAGTCTTCCCTTTGTGAAATGTACCACACAACCACGAGTGAAAGATGGATGGCCCATTCACTGATCTGGCAAACAGTATCCACTCTGGGGGAAGTGCTACAAGGAAGCCTGGGTCCCTGCCTACAAGATGCTTATAGTCTACTTGAAGAGATAAGATAAACAAATGATATTAAGGAAAAAAAATAAGCTAATAAAGGGAGGGAAGAAGAACACAGAGGTTCTGCAGTCAGAGGAGCAGAGTTCAAATCCCAAGTAACCCTAAAATGAGGCATACTAACGGTTCAGAGCATCTTTGTTCAGGTCCCATCCTATCATCATAATCCCTTTCTCATCTCCCTGCAACCCAGAACAGAGAGTTCCCTCTCTGGCTCCCAGAGAGCCCTTGTGGGCCCAGTCATCCATAGGAAGCTTTCAATATGTAAAACAGCATGGGAACAACCCCTGTGGCCCACCAAGTAGTGGACTGGAAAACCAGTTTAGCTTCGCAAAGAAGCTGGGATTAAAATCGGAGGACTCAGTGGCTCAGCCAGTCATGCGTTTTAAGGCTTGTGAATAATAAAAGGGTAGCTTGTAATTCTCCTAAAAAATGAAATTTCTCCATTTCTGCAGAATAAACAAAATCAGAACAATACATTAGCTGTGCAGTGTGTCTCTGCATTATAGCCTCAGACTGTCATTAAAGCAGGAACTTATCCATGACAGATTTTTCTCCCCCGAAAAAATAAGAAAAACATGAAGCCATACGTTGGTTTCCATTTCCTTCCCACTCTCTATCTGCATGTGGTTGATGCATATTAAGCTGGCAGAGTCAATTTCTCAGATCCTGGGCTCCTGTTTGCTACGGTCTGCACATCCAGAACCCCGGGTCTTCAACCACATCTCAGAGCTTTCTTGGCAGCCCCGGGGGATGAAATTAAAAGCATTTTATCTATTTTATTTTTTCAGCTCCACATTTTAGAACAGGAAGGAAGAGGAGAAGTGAGAGGAAGTCATTGATAATCCCGTAATCTTAATTGTGAGAGGTCACTTTGAGAGGCTGCTTGGTTTGGGATTCAAAGCAGATTCAGCCAGGAGACGGGTCAACGGATGCTTGGGAATGGTGTACCATCATGGCTGGGATGCCTTTATACCCTACTTGGCTTAAAGGGGCTTCCTGTACCTTCTGTTATGGGGGCATCCACAGTACTCAAAGAGCTGTAGTCACTCCTAGACCAACAGGAGAAGAGGTTTGGATAATCAAGGCAGTTCCCCCACTGAGGCTTGCGGTTGCATGGCTCATATGGACCAGGACACCTCAAACGATTTTTTGAAATAGTCACCTCCATGGAATATTATGGACCAATCAATCCCCTCCTCTTCCCCCAGAGTGGGTCAGTGCCCACCTTTACAGAACCTCTCACAATGGTCTCCTTTTCTCCAGACTTGAGTTCAGGCCTTGCCACCTGCACTCAGTCCCTCTCCCTTGTCACTCTCCATCCTCCGTGATCCACCTCCCTGCCACACTGACATTGCTAAAACACAGATCTGACCACCTCACTCCTCTACTCGAAAACACCTTCAATGGCTCTCTATTGCCTCTAGGATACAATATAATGCTCCCGCTTTCTAGTGACCCTCCTAACCCAGCTTGAACTTGCCTTTTCTGTCTTTTAGGTAATCTACCTTTCATGCACTCTCTACCTGAGCAACCAGGTCAATCTGATGGCCATTGTCTGTACACCACAATCCACCCCTCCCTCTCTGTGTCTTGGAGCTGGCGGTCTTCCATATCTGCTGTATACTCCCTCCTGGAATCTCCAGCTTCCTTCAAGACACCTCAGGTGCCCCTCCTGCGCACCTTTCTCAATCCCTTCCCCACTGCTAGCACACACATCCTTCCTCTTGAAAATTACTTGTGTTACTTTTTTTTGAGGTTTCAAGTTACTATCTCTGAATGTGTCATTGCTCTCAGGTAGAATGTATCCCATTCAAAGACAGGGCATGTTTTATTTTTTTAAAACAATTCCCAATCTCAGAAGATGCCTAAGAATATTCCATGCACATGCTTCATATATGTTTCTTGAAGTGAAACGAATTGTTGAATAAACAAGTTACAGCCAGTTTTCCAAGGACCCGGCCTGATAGACGTGAGTTGCTTTGGATGATCTATAATCAGTCAGTCGATCAATTAGCAAATGTTTATTATGTGCTTCCTGTATACAGACACAAGCATATATACATATGTTAATCTATATATACACATATGTTGTCTCCCTCAACGGAATAAAATAGAAGGTAAATTGCTGAAGAAAAAAGACACTGTTTCTTTCTTTGTAGTTCAAGTTTCTAGCACAAGGTTGGGTACACAGAAGGCATTTAATAAGTACTTCTTGACTGATCTGATTTTCCTTTTTCCACTCCCTTCTAAGTGAGATATTGTGTGGCTCCTAAATGTTTCATTTAAGAAGCTGGGGCGGGGGAGGCGAGAGAAGCGAATAAGGTATAGTCTTGGACATAGCATTTGAAAAATGAGAGGGAGGGAGGAAGGAAGTGGAGAGAGAAAGAGAAAGACATACACAGAGACACAGAAAGAGACAGAGAGAAGGAGGGTGTTAGGGAGAGAAAGAGACAGAAACAAAGAAAAAAGGTAGAAGAGAGGAGACAGAGAGGGAGGGAGGAAAAGAGAGGAGAAAGGAGGAGACAGAGAGAGGAAGGAAAAGTCAGAGATAAAGAGGGGAGCAGAGATTGAGAAAGGGAATGAGCCAGAGAGAGAAAAAAAGAGAGAGGGAGAGGATGAGAAAGACAGAGAAAGAGAGAGGAGAGAGAAACAGAGACAGACAAGACAGAGACAGAGAGAATGACAGAAGGAGAGAGGATATAGTCTCTCTGGTAACATTTGGGAGATGTTCTTCCACAAATAATTGGGGTCTGCTGATGGACAACGTCACTCACATCTTGATCTGATGTCTTAATAAGTAACAAACTCCCCTTCAGTTATTCCGCCACTTAGCTAATCAGATATTATTACCTCCTTTGTGTTTTTTTTCTCAGCTCTTTCTGTGGATCAGGCACAATTTGGTATAAAAAAAGAATCTCATAATGATTTCTATCTAAATACTTCACTTCTTCTACGAAGGTCTGTGTTTTACATTCTGGGAAGATTCTACCTCTCTCTCTGCAATGGATACCTCTATCCTTTGCAATGGATATCCTCTATCTCCTCTGCTTCCTTGGAGAAAAAGAAGCTAATTCAGGTTGCCCAGGAACTTGGAGGAATGTTTAGGTGCTGAAGTTCCTCACATGAATTCAGGGCTGGCAGACATGAATGTTGAGGGTGAGCGCCAGCCCACATACATTTTAGGACATCTGCTGATGAATGACCACATCCTCCTTGTGTTTGGGGAACTTGAATCTCAGTGCTGAGAATGTCCTCTGAGACCTCCATAGTCTTCTAAAGTGGGAAAAGGGGCAAGCACCCAAGAAGGGAAGGCCTGTCCTACATGGGAATGCCGGTTTCCCCTCATTAGGTCTCAGCTTCCCGATACTTATTTCATTTTACATTTGTATCCCCAGCATCTGACAGAGAACCTAGCACACAAGTCACTGAATAAATGCTAGTTGACTGACCAACTGATGTGTTAAATGCAACTTGACTGGATGACCTCCAAGGTCCTTTTTACTTCTAAAGTTTTATGTTTCCATGACCAGTGATAAGGAATAAAATTGCAAAGTTTGTCTCCTATGATAGAAAACAGGGCACGCAGTCAACTGTTTAAGGTCTCTGTCCTGGATTTAGGGCTTCTACAGGTACCTGATTTCATCCAGGCATGAACTGATCTAGAACAATGGGAAAATGCACCACTCCTAATACAGGGCCACAACTTTGGGTCCCCACACTCAGTTTATTGGGGACTACATCCTTTCCTCCTGGTATGGTCCAGGAAATTGTCTCTTTGTGGGATATGATTAGGTTGGAAGTCTAGGGGTGGGGATGATGGGGGAAGAGCCAGGAATGGGAACTGAGATGTATCTGGGCAGAGCCAACCATCAAAGAGCCAATTTTAACTTTTAGTAATTTGATGGACATGAGGCTCCTTCCCATACTTTCCAATTCTGTCAAACTGGCTTTTTCAAGTCCACAGTATTCCATCTCCTGGGGCAGCTAGGTGGTGCAGTGGATAGAGCACCAGTGCTGGAGTCAGGAGGACCTGAATTCAAATCTCACCTCAGACACTTGACACTCACTAGCTGTGTGACCTTGGGCAAGTCATTTAACCCCAATTGCCTCATCCTAGGTCATCTCCAGTCATCCTGATGAATATCTGGTCACTGGATTCAGATGACTCTGGAGGAGAAGTGAGGCTAGTGACTTGCACAGCCCTCCCTCACTCAAAACAAATTCAAGTGCAAGTCATGTCATTATTTCTCTGATGGCATGGTCTTCTTCGGCAACAAAGACAAACACACATTCCATGTCCCAGTTATGTGCTTTGGAGGAGGTGGCCCACCGAGTCTTGAATGCAACAAGGCTCAAGAATACTTCCTACCTGTCATCTTCACTGACTCTCTCCCCTTTAATCATAAATATCCTTTCCCTTTTTAAATCACTCTGCATTATATTGTATTGGTTTAACTGGGTAGATGCTGATTCTCTCTCTGGAGAATGTAATCTTGAGGGGAGGGATTGTTTCAATTCTGGTTTTGTATCTCCAGAGCTTAGCTCAATGCCTAGTGCATAACGATGTTTAATAATAGGTGTTTTGTTTTTTATCCTTTTGGGAGAAGGCAATAATCGACATTATTCCTATGTATCTGAGAAGCTTTGTATCACATATCCTTCTCTTGGGGTCCACAGTTTGGAATTCAGATATATTTTTGAAACATGATTGTTTGTGAGAACCACTTCCTCTATCTCTGATTTGCTTCACGTCATATTTTGGGTCTGAATTTGTAGAAGAATACTAGAAAGTATTATAAGTGATAAATGAAACCCTGGGCCACTCATAATTACAGTAATAATGAATAATTGTTGAGTTGGTTTTCAGTCGTGTCTGACTCTTTACAACCCCATCTGGTGTCTTCTTGGCAGAGATATTGGACTGGTTTGCCATTTCCTTCTCCAGCTCATTTTACAGACAAGGAAACTGAGGCAAAGTGGGTAAAATGACATGCCCATGATCACACAGCTAAGGATGTATCTGAGGCCAGATTTGAATTCAAGAAGACTTATCTTCCTGACTCTAGTCCCAGAACTCTATCTATCCACTGTACCACCTAGCTGCCCCTTTGTTCAGGTACCCCCACTTTAATGTCTTTCCCCATTAGAATATAAGCTCCCTGAGGACAGGAATTTTCTTTCTCTTTCCCTGTATTTTTATCCCCATTCCTTAACACAGTACATGGCACTTGGTATATGCTTACCTGCCTGATTATTTATCCATCACATCCCCAGTTATCTTTTTGTCTCTGTCACCTTAGCCCCTAGTACTGTGCCAAGCACATACAGACTCTTCAACGTTTATTGACTGACTGAATGAGGCCGCATTTCTTTTTTCCTACCAAAGGCTATGATACAACAATAAAAAACAATTCCCCGTGAATCATCGATCTGGGGTTCATGTTGTGGGGTTCCACTCTTTGGAGTCTCATGATGTCAAGTCGACTTTTGGTGAGCCCTCTGGACCTCCTTTTTCCATGCCAACTTCATGTGTTTGCCCGCAAACCCATTCTTCCACTGGCCCTTTTCTCTTAAGAAGCCAGGACTGATTATTACTTTATGTAGCAATTTAAAAAAAGAAGTGGGTGACTGTTCAAGCAATTATAAGCAAAAAATGTCAAACAGGAAGGCAGAGACTGGTTACCCTACTAAGAAGGGCCACTGAGGCAGAAAATATATGTCACAGAGAATAGCCAGGAAGAAAGGCTGAGCTACTTGTCAGAGCAAGCATTTCATCAGACTAGAAACTCAACATTAGCTTGCCCATAATACTCTTCCCTAATGAACTGGCCTGGGTGGCTGGATTTACATAATAAACGTGGCTTCTTCGAATGTCTGTATTCAATTTCATTTCTTGAGCTTAGTAGTGGTGAAATATGTTAGCCCTGAAATACAGATGTAGTAAGAATGACAGAAGCTCAGTATCTATTCACTTATGGAGTGTCTTCAAGTCTATACCAAGAATTGTCCTTCCCATAAGTAAGGTAGTGAAAACATCATGAATTCTATTTTGCAAGGGGAGAGAATGAGACAGAGAGAGGACAATAAAGTTACACAGTTAGCAAAAAAATCAGGGCAAGTAATGTTGAAGAACTCGTGTACAAGGCCACATCTCCAAGGCTAGGGATTTTTCCGACATATGAATCATAATGTTCGTTTCAGGACAGAAATTGATGATGTAGGTAAAGAGTGTCCACAAGATGAAAACCAAAATGGTGAAGAGACTCACAACTGGGGATGTTTAGATTGGGGATGTGGTCTGGAGGGAAAGACATCATGATGGGAAGGATGTCCGAAGGTCATCTGATCCAAGCTCTACATGAATGGAATCCCCATTCGGATACAGAGAGGCAGGATCTGAGCCTGGTTTTTCTCATTGTAGAGTCAGTGCTCTCTTCCACCCCCCTTAGTCTTCATTCCATTATATAAAGGGCTGACCTGAAAGAAGGCTAACATTTGTTCTGCTTGGCTCCAGAGAGCAGAACGAGGAGCAAAGGGTAGAGGGTTTAAGAAGATAATGTCAACCCAAGGTAAGGAGACACCTACCAATTAGAGCTGTCTAAAAATGGAATGGGATGCCCTGGGAGGGAATGGACTGCCCTGTCTTTGAGGTTTCAACCAAAGGCTAGATGGTCACCCCTGGTTTGTGACCCAATTAAGAGGACTGTTGGTCAGGTGGGGGTTGTATTACATGACCTCTGAGGTGCCTCCCAACTATAAGATTCTAGAAATCTGTGCAATCTCAGTCATTTTAAGGTGGTGGTGGTAATGGTGGGGCTGCTGCCTTTTGAAATCAGTTTTCCAAACATGTCCCTTCCAAACTCCTTTCCCCAAATGGTGGAAAGAATTTTGTTCCCTATGGAGTAACATCTTTTTTTTTAAAGTCATGTAGCTTCAGAGATTAGAACACATTTCTAATAGTTCCCTTCCCACTACCTTTTCAGGTAATATCTTTTTGGGCTATAGAAAGAAATAGGTCATAAAAAGTAATTAGAAGGGGGGAGTTATTTCTGAAGCATGAACTAACAGGGAGGGGCTGGGGGGAGAAATAGAGGAACCAAACTAGAAATCAGGTCAGACAAACCCTGGATTTGTCTGACCTGGATAAAGAGAGGGAGGGAAGGGATAAGGGGAGAGAGAGAGAGAGAGAGAGAGAGAGAGAGAGAGAGAGAGAGAGGAGAGAGAGAGAGAGAGAGAGAGAGAGAGAGAGAGAGAGAAGTTGTTCATAAATATCTGCCCTTTCTTTGGTTGAGATGATTTCAATGGTGGGATGTGTTAAACCTGGCAAGTCAATCAAGGTCATGACAAATTTTGCAGAGTTCAGTCTGCAATGCAGAAAATTGTCTTGTGCTGGGGTCCGGTCCTTTAGAGCTGCCTTGGTGCCTGTTTATCAGCAGAAACGCTTGAACCAAAAAGTGCAAATATTCATACGCTCCATCTGCTTGGGTCATTATAAGTCCCCTGTCTCTCCAACTGAGAAGTACCTTCCAATTTTAGTAGCTAAGATAGTATAAATGGCTTAAACATGTCAACCTAAGATGACCTAAGTGTTTTGCTGACCTTTTTGTGTGAGGTAAGCCAAAGGGTTTGGGGGAAGGTACAGAAGAGCTTCATTAATTTAACCGAACTAGAACCTAATCCTTTTCTCTATGAAATCGACACTATAGATTTTTAAAAAAGTTTTTTTAAAAATTTGGACCAGTCATTTTATTGGCAGACGGAGCTTCTGATAGGGAAGGTCAACCAATTAGAGATGACCCCCATCCTTGGGAGGCAGTGTGGTACTATGGAAAGACCCTGGCTTCATGAAACAACAACAGAGACATGGCATCCAGCAAGCAACAGAGTGACTGCCTAAGGCTATGTTCCAACCAGAAGTTTTCCTGGTGGGTATTTTTGGAAGGGAGAGGATTCCCAGAGGCAGGAAGTATAGTGCTACCCATCTTTCCCAACCCCAGAAGAAGGGCAGAAGATGTTTTGTAGTATTCTTCCCAGGGACTGAGGAGGTGTATAGAGAAGAGGGGGTGCTCCTGAACGGGGGCATTCAGTCCTTGCTATACCATCTCCAACACACGCATACAAATACACCCAAGAAATATCCCTTCCATCTCTAAATCTATGACATGATGAATTCAGCTGCAATCTAATCCAGTGAAAAGAATCCCCATCATGACATAATCAACAAGTGGATATTCACTCTCTCCTTGAAGACCTCTAAGGAAGAGGAAAACGAGGGGTAAAGACCTAGTCAGAAGGTGAATTTGGCTACTCCGTCTGCTTGGATAAGTCCTCTGTCTCTTCACCTGACTCATCTGTTCCAGTTCTAAGTAGCACAAATGGCTTAAATATGGTCAATCTTAAAATGACCCATGGGCTACACAAGATGAATACACTTGTATTACAGGTGCAGGTTGCAGGGGAAACCAGTTTTTTTTAAATAAGGAACTTCTTTGGCCCCCAAATATAGCAGCCTTGAAGGACAGTGGCAAAATGGCAGAGTTGATGGAAATCACTTAGTTGGGAATTTCTTGGATCAAGCTACTCAAAGAGAAGAGGAAGAGTTCTAGGAATGAGCAGAAGGCAGAGTGACAGCCACAATGTAGAGGACAAAATCAGAACAGTAGATGACTCCTAGGGTGGCGGATGGGGGTGGGGAACCCAAAGTCATAAGTCAAAGAGAATGATTTGTGCAACACCCTTGGGACTGAGTCTAGACCACATAAATTCTGGGCTGGAATTATGGGTCACTGGTTACAATTCTCATTAGGATAATAACATTAAATTTATAGACGCATACAGCGTAATGGAGAAAAAGTGGTCTTGAAATCAGAAAGATGTGAATTCAAGTGCCACCTTGGACAATGGCTTCCTATGACCTCCAAGGTCAAATATAAACTCCTCTGTTTGGTATTAAAGTTCCTCATACCCAGCCCCTTTCCAGCCTTCTTACATCTTATTCTCCTTCATATACTCTACCATTAAGTGACACTGGCCTACTTACTGACCCTTACACAAGGTGCTCCATCTCCCCTCTTCACCTCTGCACTACCTGGGTCCCATGACTAGAAATGGTTGACCTGGCTTCCTAGTTCTCTCCCTCTTGCCTTTCCATTTGGAAAATTATGAATGATCACCTTGCTGATGAAATTCAATACTTAGCTCAAATCCAATTATCTGTCAAAGGCCTTTCCAGTCCTCTTAGCTTGCTAGTGCTTTCTCCTTTAAGACTATGTTTTTCATTCACTACTTCTTCACTCACAACTGCTTTCATTTACTTGCCTGTTCATATGTTAGATGTTCTATTAGAATGTATGCTACTTGCAGCAGACTTTGATTTTCATATCTAAAGAACCCGGCACCAGCAGTAACCTCAAACCACACACGTGGTGCTGGACCAGATGGTGTCCGGGGCCTCTTCCAGCTCTAGTAGGACTTGAAGCCCATTCCCAACCTTCAGAGGTCTCCCATAAAACAATCCTTGGTGCCACTGTTGGTGACAGAATCCAGTTCTGGAAGGACCAGGGGATACTCATATTCTCTCAGGACAAAATGGAAATGCTGATCTAATCTTTATGTAATGATTTTTGAGAACTGGAAAAAAGTTGTCACATAAACATGAAATGATTTATAGATACATTTTCATAAGGTTGCTCTGATACTCTCAAAAGGAGTCTAATTTTTTTGATCTCTTGATTCCTTCTTCTAGGATCAAAAGAACAGAGATTCAGGACCCAATACTCTCATTTTACTAGATGAGGAACTCCTGAGACCCACAAACGGAAATTTCCCAAGATGGTACTAAACAACAGAGGCGGCATTCGAACCCAGATCCTCGGACTACAAGTTCACCCATACCAGTCATTTTCTCTCTTTGCAGATGTCCCTCCCACGTCTTTGGGTTATTTTTTCCACAATGTGCTCCTCCATAGTTTCCATCATGCTTATGTTTGATAACGATTGAGATATGTCTCTCTGAGTGATGTTTCTCAGAATTTCATAGTCACATCTCTATACTTATCTCTACAGACATTCCAAATCAGTTTCTTTGTTCTATTCCTTCCCTAATCATTCAAAAGTTAGAATCACAGATCAACAAAGACAGTGGAGACGGGGACATCAGGAGTTAACAGGTTCAAATCCTCCATTTTACAGATGGGGAAATAAGACTTGTCCAAGATCATGCAGCTAACACCTAACTGAGGGTGGGTTAGACCTCCTAGGTCCTAGACACTGACTCTTCTCATTGGGCCATCTTGTCTCTCAGGGATCAAAATCCTCCTGATTGTCACTGCCCTCGTACATGGAGTAAAGTGTGTCTGTTTCTTCCTATTCAGCCTCTCTCTGGTGGAAAATGAGAGCCAGCACATTTCTCAAAGGCTGGCTGACTGAACCAGAGTTTCTTAGAATAAAGCTCCACTCAGGAATGCTCACACATGGGTGAGAGGTGCCTGAAAGAGACTGAATATGCATGATCCAGACATTCCCAGTCCTTGCTGGTCTCTTTAGCATGCTAATAGCTGAAAAGAGAGAGAGAGGTGGATTTTCTTCTAGGAGGGAGGAGAGTAAAACAAGAATAAGATGGATAAAATCTGCTGCTGTTTTCTAATTAAGCACCATCTGCTTAATGAAGTCTGGAACCGAAGAACATGCCTGTAGACCTCAGGAAACAGTCATCCAAACTGACTCCTCTAATGAAGAGGTAGGGCAGGGACCACAGCAAAGGATGTGTTAACTATAACCTGGCCATCATGTATAAAAAAAGATTTTCCCACAAACTGATTGAATCTCTCTGTCTCTCTCTCTCTCTGTCTCTGTCTCTTTGTCTCTGTCTCTCTCTGTCTCTGTGTCTCTATCTCTCTCTCTCTGTCTCTGTCTCTCTCTCTGTCTCTCTCTCTCTCTCTCTCTCTCTCTCAGTACAGCAGGGCTGGTAATTCTTCAACTGAAGCTTATCGTGGTCATTTGAAGAATCAACCTATTAGCCAACGGGCATTTCTTAAGTGTCCGTGTGTCAGGTACTGTTCTTAAGAACTGGGCATATATAAATAGTCATAAAATGAAACATTTTATAAATAAGTCTTGCTCTCCAGTATCTTACATTCTGTCAGAAGGAGGTACTTTCTGCATCTGGTGGAGCCTGCCAGCACCAAAATGGCACAGAAATTGAATACCCAGGATCCAACCAGTTCTGAATTCAAAGTCCTTTGAGAGCTTTTATTTGGTTTCAAGTCTCTTAAGGACTGTGAAAGACCATGTAGTGTAGTGGATACAGAGATGGTACCTGGATTCAAGTCCTGCCCCTGACGCAGTGATTGGCTGATGCAAATCAGAACCTTCTGGTTCTCTAGGCATCTCTCTATAACTTACAGAGAAGGTGCCAACCTGCATTGGCACAGGGAGATTCTCCCCCCGCCCCCAGGAGTTGTATCAATTAAATCACAGTTCCTATTCCTAAAATTATTTCTCTTAAAGGATCCTTAAAGTTGAATTTAAGTCAGCGCCTCCACCCAGAAATAGGTGGTGCTTCAACCCTAAGCCCCCAAATCACCCTCTTTAAAGTCAGCCCACTCTTGGAGCTGAGCACATCTTGAAGCAGATGGCCTCCAAATGGGGGCAAAGGAAGTGGATCTGTGAGCCAACATTTAGAGGACTCTCTGGGTTTCCTGGCCTTGCTGCCATCCTAGGCCTGCCTGCTCTTCAGTGGGGTCTCTGTGCTAATGCATCCCTCAAGCAAAGGACTGCTCTGGCTCTGTGTCTGAGCTGATCTCTCTGACAGCGAGACAACAGCAGAATCAGCTTAATGTTGCAGACATGGAGATAGTTTGAGCATTCTGGGGAGGCTTACAGCAAAACAGTCTTTAGCAACAGAAGGAAGAGCAGCCTTCGTGTCTTGGGGGGGAATGAAGGGGAGAGTGAGGGGGAGACGGGTGGCCTGCATGCTGCTCTTAATTCATCCAAACCACATAAAACCTTCCAAGGTGTGTTAAAACCTGGCTGTCAGATGACACCTGACATTTGTCTCCAGCTCCTAATGTGAACATCCAGCCGACCTATTAAGTGAGATGTACTCTCGACAGGTGACCCAAGTGGATGTGAAGGCAATTTTACTGCTGGTATAAATAATATAAATTCTTCCTGACGTTATTTAGGGAGAGAGGGAAATGGGCCCTTCGGTGAAACCCTGTGGACTCTTCCTTAACCTTCCTGCAGAAGGGCTGCTGATGCAAAGGTTGATATTTGCCTGCAATCTTTCCCTGGGAAGCAATTAGTTTCCATTTAAAGGGATGACAAATTGATCAGGCAGAAGTCTCACTGAGCTCTGAATTGAAGCTAAACTGTGAGAGCTGGGGTTCTGGCAAAGTCGGGGTTGTCAGGCTGTCGATGCATTTTACAGTTTCAAAATTCAATCACCCAACAGCAGGAGTGGAAAGACAGTGTTCTGCAAAGAAGCCGAGCCTCCATTTCCTTCTGCAAGTTCATTATCGCCTCTCTAAAGCATGACAGTGGTGCAAAATGGGTTAGACGCACGGATGCCTCTGTTAACGGCCAAAGAAAAAAAAGTCGCACATCATTAGGAATGGAATAAACGATACTGAGGCACAGAGCAGAAATGATTTGATTAGTAATTTCCAGTTTTGAAAAGACCTGGAAAAGAACCAAATGACTATACAGAAGGTGTGATGGAGTTCTTAATTGCTATAACTGTTCTGGGAGACTTGATGATTTGTGACATAGAATACAGTGCAGTACGCTAACGCTAATAACCGTTAATTAACTGCAGCAATGATATACTCTCAAAATGCACATACAAGTTACCATAATTTCTAGATTAAAAGCTACACCATCAGAAGCCAAAGGCAAGGGAAGGTGGAGGGAGGGAGGGAGAGAGAGGGAGAGAGAGAGAGAGAGAGAGAGAGAGAGAGAGAGAGAGAGAGAGAGAGAGAGAGAGAGAGAGAGAGAGAGAGAGAGAGAGAGATAACCGGCAGGGGAGAAAGAAGGAGCTAGAGAGAGAAGAAACGAGAGAGAAGGAAAAGAGAGACAGAATGAGAGAGAGAGAGAGAGAGAGAGAGAGAGAGAGATGAGAGAGAGAGAGAGAGAGAGAAAAGGAAGGAGAGAGAGAGGAAGGAGGGGGGAGAGAGAGGGAGGGAGAGAGAGAGAAAGAGAGAGAGAGAAAGAGAGAGAAGGAAGGAGGGAGAGAGAGAGGAAGGAGGGGGGAGAGAGAGGGAGAAAGGGGGAGAGAGAGAGAGAGAGAGAGAGAGAGAGAGAGAGAGAGAGAACATGCAAAGGGAGACATCCCTCTTGCTTCCCTGAGTAAGCTTCACTGTCTACCCAGAGCAGACAGTCCCAGGAAGCGCTATGGGAAAAAAAGAAACACACTCAGCCTGAAAATGTGAAATGGCTCCTGAATGAAGCTTCCCCTCTAGAGAAGCAGTTATTAATTCTGAAAGGCTGTTGTTGCCCCAGACCATCTGGCGGTACCGGGAAGGGTTCAGGAGCTATTGCTGAGCAAAGATTCCTGTTGGATATACCTGGTACTCCCTGTGATATTCCTCAGTTAGATGGTAGTGACACACTGTGTGTGTGTGTGTGTGTGTGTGTGTGTGTGTTGGAGAGGTGAGTGGAAGGATTTCTGAAAAACAAAACCCTGGGAAGAGGAGGAAAAATGAAGAAGGAACAGGAGGGAGACGATATTGAGTATCTTCTAGTTTTCATGGGTCTCTCCCACCCTGGACAGAGTGATGAGTCCACAGCTAGCATAGAAGGAGCCAGTCACTTTCCCAACACTTGGATCAAAGAGTAATCCAATAACCTTGTCACATGATATTCCATTATCCATCCCCATGCTTCTGGGCTCACTCCCCCCATTCTGAATGGACTCCCTCCTCACCTCTGTCTCTGAGAATCCCTTCTCTTTCAAAGCTCATGTCACCTTCTACAAGAGGCCCCTCCTAAGTCCAAATGACTCTGCATTTATGTCGTGTGCATTCACATGTGGACATGTTGTCTCCATTAGAATGGAAACTCTTTGAGATTCTATTTGTTCCTGTCTCTATGTCTCCAGCATCTAAAACACAGCACTTGAGACACATTTTTTACTGTTATTCAGCCTGGAGTCAGGAAGACCCATCTTCCTGAATTCAAATCTGGCCTCAGAGACATACTAGAAGGATCAAGTCACTTCACCCTGGTTGCCTCAGTTTCCTCATCTGTCAAATGAAATGGAGAAGGAAATGGCAAACCACTCTAGTATCTTTGCCAAGAAAACCCCAAATGGGATCACAGAGAGTCAGACATGCCTGAACCAACAGCAGCACAGGGGAAAAACCCTAAAAATTAAAATCATCCAAATAGGAATGGGATGTCTTGGGAGGCAGTGGATCTCTCTTCTCTGGAAGCTTTTAAGCAGAAGTAAGAGTATGACTTATTAAGGATGCTGTAATGTGTAATAAGCTCTTCTTTTTAGGGATACATTGGGATAGCCATTATGGTCGCTGCCAACTCTGAAAATCTGTGATTCTAAGGCTTGAGTATTCTCAGTGTGTAAACTATCTTCAAGGTTTACTTTACTCTCCGCCATCTTGGAATGAGACAATGGCATGGGCACCAGCTTCAGATAGATTCAAATCATGTATTTGCGGACCCAGACAACTTGAAGAACTCTATGCCTTGTCCAACTATTGCCTCCACTCTCAGGTTCCTTGTGTTTGAAATGGCCAGTTAGAAATTTACTTCACCATGTCTACATCAGTGTAATGCTTAGTCATCATGGCAGTCACTATGGATGGCATTCAGACTTGCCATTGACTGAGATGACAATCTCTTTCCTTGTTACCTCTTCCCATATTCCAACTGTAATACACTTTGGTCTTACTCCTTAGATAGTCAATATCTTCTTGTCCTCTCCTATCTAATACATATCCATTACCTCCTCCAATAGAATGAGGCCTCCTTCGTCAATCCACTTCCTACCTCATCGTAGGTGTTTAATAAATGCTTGTTGCTTAACTGGTTGAGGTTGCCATTCTTTCCAGGGTCAACCCTTCTCCTCCTTCCTTTTATCTCATTCCCATTTGTCTCTTCTGGGAGTGTGACCCCTTAAACATCCCCTTGATCTCATGTTTGACCTCTCCTTATCCAATAGCTCCCTCTCTATTCTGTACAAATACACCCAGGTCTCCTGATCTTTTAAAAATAACCCTTCACTTGACTCAGTCATTCCCTCAAGTTGGAGTCTTATATCTCTTCTACCTTTGCAGCTACACTTCTAAAAATAGCTTATACTTGCTGCCTCAATTTCCCCACTTCTTAACATCTCAACACATTGAAACACGGTTTCTGAATCTCCCAATTCTGACTATTCAAGATTACCAATGAACTCAACTGCTAAATCCAATCATCTTTTCTCATTATTCTTTACTTTTGACATTCTCTCTTAGCTTCCACAGCTCCGGGTTCATCCTTTACCTGTCTCAGTTTCCTCTAAAAGATTTAACTTCTACCCCTCACATCCCAATTGTGGATCTTTCTCAAGGTTCTCCCTTCTAGGTCCTCTTCTCTTCTCTCTCACCTTATGAATTCTTCTAAGGGTCAGATATCCTCTCTATGAGCCCCTTAACCTTTCGCCTGAATTTCGATCCTATCATCATCATCTACCTGTTGGATATTTCTATCTGGATGTATCACAGGTATCTTATTTTGGAGTCAAAGGACTCCATTTTGGATTTATTCTCAACTGTATACAAGGACATACCTGAAAGCTGCTATAGCTTGGATTGTATAACATGAGCTAATAACTAACTGAAATTACCACCATCTTCCAGTATACATTAGGGTTTGACAATGAATTTCACCCAACAACATGTTTTTATTCTGGTTGTGATCATTAGTCAAGGGTGTGTCCCAAATCTGTGATCCTTCCCAAGGAGCCCTGAATCATCTTTTCCCAAGACACACTCACAACCATCAATGGGAAAATGATAGGTACACACACACACACACACACACACACACACACACACACACACTAATCCTCCTACATTGTGCAGACAAGAAAATGAATGAATATTTAGACCTGTGCTCAACAGAAGTCAATAAAAGTATGGTTAACAAAGAAGTATAAGGCTTTCCATTTCTACTTCTAATTCCTACTAGATCAGCATGTGAGCCACCTATGGAGGACAAGGTTGATACTGGGGTGTGAACAATTATTTTTTCCTTAGCCCTAGGTTCACCTCCCAAATTATCCAAGTGTTAGGGATCTCATTTTTTTCCTCTGAGAGACTAAGAGCAGAGTTTATGGGTTCTTGTGGCACAGAAAAATTTGGCATTTTATCTCAAAATATGCCCTGCTCCTGTCTTTCCCCACCACCTGGGCCACTTTTGACTATGTATTTTTCCTATAGTCACAAAGAGAAATGCTGCAAAGTATATTTAAGATGGAAATGAGCATCACAAAGCATAGACCTCCAAGTCCTACATCCATCATAGCCTCCCAAGGCAAGAAACAACAAATGTTTCTCTAAGTATGCAAATATGCCCTATGGGATTCTTCCTGCCCAGAGAAAGCGAAGGAAGTCTTTTTGTTTCTTTGGAAAGTCAATCGCAATTGTTATCATGAAAGAGATGTGCCTGTAACATTTGCAGGAATCTGGGAGTAATTAAGTTTTGCACTAAGACAGTTGAAAGCCGATGAGGGCTACATAACTAGACTGTTGTGAGGTACTAGAAATAATCCTGAATTGGGGATTGGAAGATCAAGGTTTGAATCTGGTGTTCACTACTTAATATCCAGGAGACCTTGGCCACGTCACCTGGACTTCATTTTTCTCCACTATAAACTGAACATGAGAGCTGAATTCAGTGACCTAGAAGGTTCCAACCATCTCCAAATCCTATCATCTGGATTGGTGGCTAGTGGTAACACTACTAAGTGAAAATCTTAAACCTTTGGGTGACACCTCTTATGTTCTAACTATCACTCAATCATTCAACAGCAAGCGTGGTTTAACTATTGACCATGTGCTAGGAATGGAATATTCCCTGCTCTAAAGAAGCTTATATTCTAATAGGAAAACCAACAATCACCTAAATTTGCATATACAAATATTGATGGGCTAATATTAACCAATTACTCAAACAATCCAACATTTATAAAGCACCTACTATGTGCCAGGTGCTGGGGATACAAAGATGAAATCAAAGTTCATGTTCTCGAGAAGTTAACATTCTAAAGAGGTTGAAACACTACATATATCTATAGGCGTATGTAAATAATGGCAGTCTAATATAAATCAGTTAATCAGTCATACACTTCCATGCCTACTATGTGCTAGGTACTGTGCCAAACACTGCAGGTCCAAGGGCAAAATAGCCTCTGCCTTCAAGGAACTAGCATTCAAATAGGGAAGACAATAGACACATACGTCGGTATATGGAAAGATTAGTAGACCAATATTTACCAATAAATCAATCATAATTATAATGGCTAGCATTTCCATAATGTTTTAAAGGTCTAAGAAGCACTTTACAGGTGTCATCTTATTTGATTCACACAACAACCTTGGAAGGCAGGTGCTATTACTATCTCCTTTACAGATGTGTAAACTGAGGCAGATAGGGACTTGTCTAGGGTCAAACAGCTAGCAAGTGAGTGAGGCCAGATTTGAACTCAAGTGTTTTAAATCAAGTATTTATTAAGTCCCTACTATGTACCACAAAGACAGCTCAGTGAATAGAATAGTGTGTAGAAGTGAATAGAAGGTTCACTGGGCTTGGAGTCGGGAAGATATTGTTTTTCAGTCAAGTCTGACTCTTTGCGACCCCTTTGGGGTGTTCTTGACAAAGATACTAGAGTGATTGGCCATTTTCTTCTTCAGTTCATTTGACAGATGAGGAAACTGAGGCAAATAGGGTGAAGTGACTTGCCCAGGATTAAACAGCCAATAAATATCTGAGACCAGATTTGAACTCAGATGTTCCTGGCTCCCTGAGTTCAAATCCAGCGGTGGCCTGAGTTCAAATCCAGCCTGAGACACTAGCTCTGTGACCCTAAGCAAATCACTTAATCTTTGTCTTAATCCAATGAAGAAGGGAATGGCCAATCACTCCAGAATACATGCCAAGAAAACCCCATGGACAGTTTGAACCACAGGGTCATGAACAGTCAGTCGGACATGACTGGACAATTAACAAAGTACAGGATCAGTCAGATGAGAGGTAGGTTAGTACAGTGGATAAAGCATCAGACTTGGAATGAGGGATATTTAAGCTTGAATGCTAACTGTGTGACCCTGGGCAAGTCACTTAACCTCTGTTGACTTTAATCCACTAGAGAAGGAAATGGCAAACCATTCCAATGTCTTAACCAAGAAACCCCAAGGACTGTATTGGCTGTTACAGTACAAAGGGTCACACAGAGTTAGAAGGGACTGGAACAACATTTGCCAAGAACTGTGCTTGGTGTTCAGGATACCATGATTAAAGCCAAACGTTCCTGGCCTCCCGGAGCTCATGGAAAGAAAATGAGCTGAGAGGGTTTCCCTTTTCCTTCTACCACATCTAGGTAAACTGAGGTAGCCAGGTAAAGTAACTTGCTATCTCCAGGACAGTCCTAGCCTATTCACAGGCTTGGATGGGCTTGGTTTCCCTTGGTCGTAGGGCCAAGGTAGACTTGGTTGGAGTGGGCTAGAAACATAAGGAACTCATTCTAGGTCAGTTCATCCATTCCAAGATGGAAAGTCATTCCTTATTCCCTCATCAACTCTGGGCAAATTGTTTTCCAGATTCAATCCAAATGAAATATAAAATCTTCATTTGTTTGATTCATTGAGTATCACATAAAAGAAACAAGAGATATTTGGGGCTTGTGCTAGGGGTGGGGGCTGGGGGGAGAAGCATGAAACATTATACTTTTGACATATATTGTACGCTTAATCTTTTGTGGCAACTTTTTTACATTTGTAAGAGTTATGGATTTTAAAAGTCAGGGCTAAGATGGTTTAATGAGCATCCACCACCCTGGAAGTAGAAATGGGGCTGATGTGTTTTAGTCTGCTGTTAGCTTTATTGCCTCTTCTCTGTACTAAAAGTGACAAGCTGAACACATTACAGAGAGCTCAGATGTGTTATGTAGATGAAGCCTGCAGCAATATCTGCCTGCTCTCTATTATTTATGATGTCTATATAATACAAAGGACTGAGATTTAAGCCATTGTGATGTAGTTTGTTTTCCAGGGTGCTAAAAGTACAGCGCACTTTATAGAGAATTGTATCTCTCTTACATATTAATCAAATCCATCTTACATGCAGCTCTTACACTGTAAACTAAAGGGGAAAAATAATATTCAAGCGCTTGGCGTTTCCTCAGCTGTCAAGAACTGGCAGTAAAGTAATAATAAGGGCTTCTAAATAATGTGTGCATGACAGGCCTTTGCTCACTTGTGCAGTTCTTTATGGAGGTTAACTACAAAATAACTTCCAGTGAGTGATTGGAAACAGACATGTGGGTAATACTGTAATGCCAACGATGGCATAATTCTTGCAAAGTTCATTTGCAGAAAATTCTCCAACAGGAGGAGGCAAAGTTCGGGCCCCTGAATCATTCCTCTGCCAATGGCGGAGGAAGTTTTATAGGATCTGTGCTTTTCAAGCTCGCTCAGGGATAGCACCCATTAAAAAAAGAAATCTTCATTCTTTGGGGTCCTGGAGACGGGACTCAATATCCCAGAAGTCAAGGGAAAAGTTATTTTCCAGTGGCATGGATTTTTGAGAAAGGCTGAAGGGCTTGATGGTTTGCGGTAAACGGGTGTGCACCAAGTGTGGGTTTTGTTTGGAGGACGGGATGGTGATTTGTAATAACGATGGCTGATTTTATGTAGCTTAGAAGCATTGTCTCATTTATCTCAATCCTGTGAGGCAAGCCACGACTACTGTGATGAAGATGATGATGTCCATTTTAAAGATAAGGAAACTGAGGCTTGTAGAATTACAGCAATAGCTAGGGTTGGAAGCTATCTCAGAGGTTATTTATTCCAATTTATTTTATTTTACAGGCGAGGAAACTGAGCATCAGATAAAGTGTCAGAATCGGAAAGACTCGTTTTCCTGAGTTCAAACCTGACTTCAGGCACTTACTAACAGTGTGACCTTGGGCTAGTCACTTCACTCTGTTGGTCTTAATTCCCCCATCAGCAAAATGAGCTAGAGAAGAAAATAGCAAACACTCCAGTATCTTTGCCAAGAAAACTCCAAATGGGGTCACAAAGAATTGGACATGGCTGAAACGACTAAACAACTATTAAATGTACAGTTGACAGCTGAAAGGACTATAGAGGCTGTCTATTCCAATTAGGATCATAAATCTAGAGCTAGAGGAGACCTCTGAGGTCACCTACTTCAATTTCTTTTCATTTTATAGGTGAGGAAATTGAGGGTCTGGGAGGATAACTGAATCAGAGATGTAGGGCTGGAACGAATCTCAAGGACCATCTAATCCAGTTCTCTTGCTTCATGGAAAAGGAAACTGAGGTCCAGGAAGGCCAAGAGATTTGCCCCATGTCACAAGAAAGCACTGACAACTTCCCCTCTGATCAGCCCCCATTCTTGGGTTTCCTAGTTAAATGGAAGCCAATGCAGTAACAGCAAATTACACAGTTCTTCCCTTCCCAGGGCAATTCATAAACTATGCAGCGGAGCTGGGGATTAAACCCATGTCCTCTGATGCCCAATTTAATATTCTTTTAACTGAACCAAAGAAAGAGCCTGGATTGTTCCTTCTGAACAAACAATCACATCCATAACGCAAAGATCCTCCAAAGGCCTTTCCCTCTGTTGGACTTCCCCCAAACATCCTCTTACGTCTACGATATCCCAAAGAAGATAAGGATTCTTTTCATCTGAAATGTTTAAAACTTAGTGATGTCCCCAGACTTGTTCAGTATCACATATGGAGAGAGAGAAGGTTGGAACTCAAGAGGAAGTTTTGCGGGCTTTGGAAATCCAGTTCCAGTCTTTCCATCCCAACCTAAGACAATGCACAGAGAACTCTAGCTGGTCAGGCAGTGGCTGTGTTTGAAATGTGACTGGTGGACACGGCAGACAGAAGTCTATCTGGGTCACATCACATTTTCCCAAGGAAGGCTCTCAATTCCCTGACTGGTGGTTGCTGTTGTTGTTTTTAATAAGGAAGCCACCCAACCTGACTTCCCCCCTCCAGAGACAAGTCAAGTGACTGACAGCAGCTGTATCAGAATGATACTGCTTCGTGGGTCTCTTTTCCAGTACACTGAACTCACCCTCCAAAGGCCTGTTTGCCAAGAAGTGTTACGGGGGTATTTTGCATTTCAATTTCCTTCTGCCAATCACCGTTCAGACCCACTCCCCAAGCATTTGGGCCCATGCAAGGTCCCACAGCCACTGGAGAGTACTGACAACCTCCCCTCTGATTTGCCTTCCATTCTTGGGTTCCCTGGTTGAATGGAAGCCAATGGAATAAAGGCAAACAACACAATTCTTCCCTTCCCAAGGCAATTCATAAAAACTTCTCCAGAATGGAGTTTTCCTTTTCCACACCACAGATATCCAGGGAGTCATACTTGTTTTCTCTTCCCACCCAAGGCTTACTTCCTGCTTCCATCCTCACTGCTTTAACCCATGATATGGCACCAGATTAGGTATCGCATCCCATCCCCTCAGGGTCTTGCCATCTCCTGTGCCCCATCCCCTCTGTAAAGAGTAACCAAAATCACACTACCATTCCTACTAGAAAGGGCATGAGCTTTGTCTGGGCTATGGCTCCCTCCACAATCTATAGGACTTCTCAAACCAAAGCTCTTTCCCATTCTGCCATTGTGCCAACGATGCGATGTATTCACCTATTAAATTGCAAGCTTCCTTAGGCAAGGGCTATCGAGCTTTGCTATCCCCAGTGTCTAACAGTATCTGGCCCAGGGAGAAACTTAATACCTATTCTTCTGTTCATTCATTCATTTATTCATCTATCCACTTCTTCATTCTTCCCTTGCAAATAAAGCCATGGGCCATGTCAACCTAATTGGGGGAAAGATGGAGGTGATCTTCTCCACAGGCTGAAGAACCTGGGAACCAACCTCTATCTTCACATTCCTCCTCCCCAGATGTTAACAGCGGTATGCAAATTCAAGAATAAAAGTCATTTTTTGAAGAGGAAGAAGAGACAGTCCCTGCATTAATTTGTTCTTAGCCCCCAAGCTAGTTCTAGTAGACTCTTGTGATCTAAACTTTCTCCTTTAGGAGCCAATAGAGTTATCAAAGAAAGGCCGGTTCTCTGGGCAAATAATTTTGGCTTAACCTTTTAATCCAGAATGTTTGACTACAATGGAGAGGAAGGATGAGATTCATAGAGCTTCTGATCTAGGGTGGTTCAGTGTGTTAAGAATCAGAGGGCCTAGATTCAAATTCTTCTAGCATTTACCACCTAACTGACTTTGGACAAGGTAGCTAATTTCCCCAAGCCATAATTTCCTCATCTTTGGTAGGGCAAGATAACCCTCTGAGGTCCCGTTACACTCTAGGTCTTGAATTAACTATGACTTAATCAAAGCTTCCAGGTAGAAGACTGTCAGACATCCAGGATAGTTTGTATATAGAAACTAATTTCTCACTTAGGATGGAGAGTACAGTGTAGAAAGAGCATGAAATTGAAAGTCAAAGGCCTTAGTCAGTAACAAGCACTTATGAAGTACTTCTTGTATGTGGGCACTGTGTAAGGTGCCTTAAGAAGTATGAGACCGATTCTTCTACTCAAAGTCTTGGGCATCCACAGTCTTACCAATCTAGCCTCAGTTTCCTTCTCTGTAAAATGGGGATCAAAATACTTATGCTGCCTCTTTCACTAGGCTATGGTGAGGAGAATACTTTGGAAACACCCTGAAGTGCTCCACGGATGTGAAAACATTTTTAAAAATTAACTGAGTAGGCAACGTAACTGAGCACAACTACTTCTACTGGATTTGGAGGTCATGAGATATTTTACAGAGAAAACTACCAAGCTCCAGCACCCTTAGAGACCATGACCTCTTCACTTCTCAGAGGAAGAAACTATAGCTATGTCAGGTTTCAGGGACTTGATCCCACAACTAATAATTAATAGCATCTTTCCATGATAACCCTCTACCATGCACCAGCTCCAAGACACCAAGGCTGGCTATCATCATCATGACAACCATAAATTTCATGAGATGCTACACCTAGAACTGAAGGGGACCCCAGAGGCCACTGATTCCAACTCCCTCATTTTAGAAATGAGGAAACTGAGGCTCACAGAGATTAAATGACTTGGCTGAGGTCACACAGTAGCCAGGGCAGAATTTGAACCCAGGTTCTCTGACTCTAGGGGTAGTCAGGTGGCACAGCAGAGTAAGTGTTGGGTCTAGAGTCAGGAAGGCTCATCGTCCTGAGTTTAAATCCAGCCTCAGATGCTTCCAAGCTATGTGACCCTGGAAATGTCATTTCACCCTGTTTGCCTTAGTTTCCACATCTGTAAAATCTAGGGGAGATGGGCAGTGGGGAGAGGAAGTTTACGTAAACAGCTAAGTACACTGTCCTGGAAATTGTCAGGTCCAACTTTTTCAGGACTTGGACTTTACCCTTAGGAAGTGGCTACTATGTCAAGACATTTATTTTAAAATATCTATCATTCAATCAACAAGCATTTATTACGTCTATTTGCATGTATATGAGGTATTTCAAAAGTCTTAGTGCAATTTTAAAAACTTAAGACTGTACTAAAACTTTTAGGACACCATATATATGTATCTGTATGAATTTATGTGTTATATATATATTCTTATATACATATATATGAAACATATATAAAATACACGTATTTGTTTAAGTATATGTATTTAAACAAATTTGTTTATATATAAGATATATAAAAATATAACATTCTATATGATACATAGACACTGTTACACATTACAAATGTATCACATATATAACACACATTATATATTATATGTATTACATATATATGAATAAATAAAACATATAATTATACTTGTTTTGAAATCAGTATTGAAAGGATAGGGACTGAGGCCCATGATTTCACTGGTATGGGGAACTCTTTGATGAAGAAATTCCTACTAATGCAGGTTTGCACTTTTTCTACATCTTATACACAGCCTTTAGAGAATTACCTCAAGACCTAAACTATTAGTGTCAGAGGCAGGATTTGAACTCAGGTCTTCCATACTCCAAGTCGAGTGCTCTGTCTGGCTGTGGTGGTCATGAGTAAGAAGCTCTTCTGTCTTTCTGTTTTGCCTCCCTCTACTTTGCTGTCAGAGTGGGATTCCAAAAGCACACCCCTGACCATGTCACCCCCAGGATCAAGAGACACTCTGTGACTCTATTGTTTCTAGGCTGAAATGTGAAATTCCTGCCTTGGCATTGAAGGTCTTGAATGAGCTCTCTCTCTAGTCACTTGGCTCCAACCCACCTTTCTCGGTTTATTACACACTAGGTACCTTCATATATTGTTCAAACTGGCTTTCTTGCTTTTCCATCTCCAAACTATATATATATACCTTTGTGGTGGCTGTCCCCTATACCCAGGATGCATCCCCCTCTTGCCCCAACTTCTCAGAATCCTCCCGCAGCTTCTTATAAAATTCATTCCTATTGCTACCTATCTCCTGTGTGAGACCTTCCTTGATTATCCAGCAGCAACTCTCTTCCCCTTCCCCCTAATATTCTATAAGTTACTCTATATTTCAAATAAACTTATATATGTATCCTGAGAGAATATAAGCTTCTTGTAGGCAAGGACTATTTCAATTTTGTCTTTGTACCTCACGTGGTACAAAGTCTAGTACATAGCAGGCACTTAATAAATGCATGTGGAAAGATTATCTGGGAGAATTTCTAGCCTTTACTATTTTTTAGCCTATTTATTTTATTTCTAACCTTTATTCTTTATTACACTGGAGAAGATATAGGAGATGGATGGTGTAGAAGACATGACTTCAGAAGGAGGTTTTTCGTTGTTAAGTCGTGTTCAGTCACGACACTATTTGGGGGTCTTCTTGGCAAAAATTCCAGAGTGGTTTGCCAATTCCTTCTCTGGCTTATCTGACAGATAAGAAAACTCAGGCGAACAGGGTGAAATGACTTTCATAGTGTCGCCCAGCTAGTATCAGACCAGATTTGAACTCAGGAAGACCCGTCTTCCTGACTCCAGGCCTGGCACTCTATCTGCTGTGCCACCCGGTTGCCTACTAGCAGGGAGCAAGGAGGATGACTCTCCCAGAAGCAACTGTCCATCTGAGAATCATGGAGCAATGCCCAGCAGTCACCATAAGGCCAGCAGATACCACCCTGACCAGCAGAG
Source organism: Bettongia penicillata ogilbyi (assembly GCA_023548195.1). Lineage (NCBI taxonomy): Eukaryota > Metazoa > Chordata > Mammalia > Diprotodontia > Potoroidae > Bettongia > Bettongia penicillata. Next base: position 1,109,091 of record JAJHZJ010000284.1, read on the forward strand.
TAACCGCTGAAACTGTAGCGGTGGAGGGCAGACCAACGTCACTCTAGGTAAGCATCCCATGTTGTGTACCCCTCATGTGTGATACCTACATGCTCTCATTCTCCCTATAGATGGTTTGCATATTTTTGGAAGAGAAACCCTAAGTTTACCAGGAAAATATTCTATTATCACTTTTCTTACTCTGTGCAACTTCATTAAACCTCTGCTTTCTATTAATAACTTTCTCTCTCTCTGGAATTAAATCTTTTCTATTTATCCCTTATGTCTAGGTGAAGACTGAACCAGTTAGATAGTTACTAATAACTATCTAATTTATGGTTAGATATTTCCAAGATCCTCTTGGGCTAAGAATACAAATGAATTTTAGCAGGACAATGAGTAAACTTAAAGAGGCAAGATCATTGTTGTCCACCCAAGTAGCCTACATTCCTTTCTTGATTACAGTTATCTGTCAGCAGCCTTGAACTATGTTTATTCTAGCTATTAAAAAAATCCATTTTCTCCCTACATTAAATTGATATCTAGTCGTACATATGTGGATGTATCCTATAAAATTTACATGTATCTGTGATCTCATCAATGTGGTATTTCCAGTTATATTATCATTCATGACTCCCAATCTTGTACAACTCTTATTCGTATCCTTATCTTATCCAAGGCAGACGATGTGCTGGAAAAATCTTCTTTTGGTTCTCTTGATTTTGGGAATATAACAATGGAGAGCTCTGGCTTTCTACCTGATATCCTCCACTCTTTCCATGTGACCAGCCAATCTCCTTTTTCATTCATCAATGCACCTGATATCACTCTTTATACTTCTATTTCTTCCTCATGCTGTATTTGTAATGTGTTGCTGCCTGCTCAAGCCCACTGTGTATCTCCATCGACAGCCCTTGCAATTACCCTTGGCTTCACTTCCCTAACTCTGGGCAATCTATCTGCCTCACCTACAAAATAAGGATAATAATAGCTTCTAAATCCCAGTTGTTGTGGGGATCAAGAAACAGGCTTTCCAAATCGAAAAATGGGATTTAAACAGGGGCTATTAATCTTATTATTATTAATTTTTAAGAACTCACAGTCACATTATACCATCAGAAGAACAGGATATTAAAAAGACAGACTTTTGTTTCAGGGAGGACATTGGGATTATTAACAGAACTTTGAAACTTTCCAAACATAGTTTCAGTCTCTTGCCTTCTTGTTCAGTCCTGGGCCCAATCACCTATCCATGTGCAGTACTTGTCTAAAATACTAACATAGATAGCCATTTAACAAGCATTTATTAAGTACTTACTATATACCATGTGATGTGTTAAACATTAGATAGTCAGACAAAGAGATAAACATACACACCATCCGCAGAAAAAACCCTGTAGGCTAGCTAACCAGCTGCATATTATAGTCTGGGCAATGGAGGCTTTTCATCCACTTGGTTTTTCCTGTGTGGATAGAAAGGATCTGAGATCAAGAGGGAAGGAAACTCAGAACTCATTTAGTCCAACCTCTTCAATCCTCCAATTGAGGAAACTGAAGCACAGAGATGTTAAAGAGACAACCCAAGGTCACACAGGGTGTTTTATAGTTTTGCAGCTGGATCCGAATCCAGATTTTCCTGTATATGATTCCCATTCTATCATATTGTTTACCAAAACTACTCCAGAAAAATGTGTTATATATTGTGTGTGTATACATATATGTATTATATATAGATACATATATACACACGTCTATGTATATATGCATATATAAACTATATATGTATTATATATACACACACACATATATATGCTATGTGTATATATTATATATATGGTATATATGCACATGTGTGTGTCAAAAGTGTAAGCTTTAGTGGATCAAATAATTTCCATATGAGGGTTTAAACCTGTGTTTGGGCCTGTTAATACCCTAGAGCAATCTTACAAGCTGGTCAGGTACATTCTGAGAAAGGCACTGAGCTCAAAGTGTGTGTGTGGGGGTTGACCCTGAAGCAACTTGCATTTGAGTTCAAGGACTGGGCTGTGGGTCCAGGGCTGACCATAGGAGGCTGCTTGCTTTGTGGAAGCAAGATGTTTCAATTAGGCTCACATTAATGGGGTGAACTGCTGGATATTCTGAAAGGGAAAGGAAAACTGCCCCTGAGGAGACAGCAAGATCCAGGAATCCACGAGACACTTAAAAGGCAATGAAGATGCCAAGCGGGACCCTTGTGTACCAGGGAGGGGGTGATGGATGGAACCGAGGGGAAGAAAAGCGGAGGGCATGAGAGTGCAGGAAGTGGCGAGTTGGGCCTTTGGCAAAAAGATGCAAAGTGAAGGCTGGAGGCAGGGGAGAAGGGAGCTGGAGCCTAAGATTAATGGCCAGCCTTGCACTCGAGGGTAAGACATATGTGCTGAGCAGAAAGCAGTCCCAGGGAGGAGACAAAGAAAGAGAAGCTGGCCAAGGGGAGGGCTCGGAGAGCAAGGGGCTGGGGGAAGGGAGACAACAAAGAGGTCAGAGATCGAGCTTAGGAAGCTGCTAGGCCCACCCTCAACTGGATTTGGAGATGAACTGGCAAAAACAAATGGACTTAATTAGGACCCAGCAGGGTCTGCTCCCCTGCCTCCTCATGGCTTTTGTGAGCCACAGCATTGGGGAAAAGCAAAAGTCCCTTGGCCAGCTCCCCAAGTCCCCGAGCTCGCACTCCTCCTCCTTCCACCCTCCCAACGCAAAGTGAAGGCTCCACCTTTCCTGCCATTTCTTTAAGTAGTCAACAGCCCAGAGACACAGCGCACACTGATTATTCGAGGGCTTTTAGGGCACCGCTGAATGATTCTGATTGCATTTAAGTATGAATGCATAGTCTGCATTCCCTTTACACAGTGGTTCCCTCCGCCACCCCCTTCCCCTCCTCCCCCCTCTTTTCCCCCAGGACAGCAGATCATTGGAAACTGGAGCTGGTTACATCCTGCATTGTGGATACTAACCATATAATTTCCGAGTCTCCTAGGGGCTCTAAATCCAGCAACCGCTGACCTGACAGCAGGAGAGATGACCTCACATTTGTCCCGCTTATCATTGGCTAATAAGCATTAGGGACGATGGCAGGAGCTTACACCTGCTGCCCACTAGGCCAGCAGATCGGGACACCGCAGGAGGGGAGGGGATGCAAATCTCCCCCCTCGTTTTCATTCCAAGCCCACGTCACTCACTGTCTCTTTTTCTCACTCCTCCCCACCTACCCCTCTGCCGCACTGCTCCGTGGGGGACTTCAGGAGAGACTCAAAGAATTAAGCTTAAGTGACAGAGTATGTCCTACCCCCTGGCAAGTCAGCAAACACTGACCGAGGCTTTACAAGATGTTGTTAAGCAGCAGTATTGATTAATAGACAGCCACCCGCCTTTCCCCTTCCTGGTCCTGCCTGCACCATGTAGGCAGAGGCTGAAAATGAGAGGTCCCCCAAGTTGGACACAGACTTGATTCCTATCAGCGGTCATTTCTCTGCAGTGGCCAAGGATACCCACATGTTTCATTTTTTTATTTGTATCCCTAGTACCTGACACATAGTAGGCACATAAGGGCTGCTTGATTAATTGGGAGGAGGGTAACATCTTTAAAATAGCCTGGAGTAACTAGCTCAGAGGCCCTTTCAGGAGAGGGGCACGACCTGTCCCCTTCTCTGTGCAGATTTGAGCCTGGCCCCCACCCTAAGCCCTACCAAGAGGGCTGGTATTCCCCTTCTTAAAAAGTAAGCCCAAATGTCCTCCACTCCGGCAGGAGTAGGTGATGTGACCTTAGAAGGAGCCTGCCCCTGGGTCTCCAAACCTTGCCCTGGCCTCCCGAGGCAAGCCCTCAGCCTGGGTAGCCTCAGCCTCAGCCTCAGCAGCAGCAGCAGCAGCAGCAGCATCCACCCTGGCCCCACCACTGCAGTCAAGTATTAACTCATACTGAACACAGTTTGTCTCGGAGGGCCCTCTTGGCCCCTTCGTCATCCTGTGCTGACATTTTAATCGCGCTTTTGTGGGAGCTGGCTGGCAGTTTGTCATCAGGAATGGCTCGGTGAGGGGCCAGAGCGGGTTGCTGGCGGAGGCGGCTGCTGAGGGAGGCAGCCCATTCTGACAGACTGAGCAATAATCTGAAGTTACTGCGCTGAGCCTGTGGGACATCGGCAGGCCCGCTTTATCTTCTTCATTAAAGTGCGCTCAAAAAAAAAATCCATTTTCCTTTAAAGTCTCAGTAACAGATGGAACAAAATTAATTGCGCCATTAAGTCCCGATAGACAATACCGGAGTGGTTTTCTTTCAAATGTGCATGTGTGTTACAAAGTGCTCTTCGTAAAAGGCAATTACTGCAACATTTGCTATAAAATAAAGGTTGCTTTAATGGGCAATAAACACAGGCTTCAAATTTTGTATGAAATGGGTCTCCAAAGGGCGCTGTTAGAGGCAGCTCAAAGGCACAACTGACTTCGGTATTTCGGCTCTGGCTCCAACTCTGCTAGTTCCGAGAACAATGATTCCCACCCTTGGATAGATTCTGATAGAATTATGGATGCGATGTGCAATCGCGGCATGGGCCTCTCCATCCAGATTCTTCTGGGCAGGGCGAAATGCCGAGCAGAGGCGAGAGCCCGCCAGCGCCCAGCGCGAGAGGAGGGAAAAGAGGTGTTGGACAGATGGAGGGAGATGCCAAGAGAAGGGCCGGGCTGCCCGGTGGTGTCATGTTCAGGGGGAAGGAGAGGTGCAAGACAGATGGAGGGGAACCCACAAGAGAGAGGGGACAGGCTTGCTTTGTTGGATGGAAGAGTCCAATTGGCAGCTATCACTGTCTCTCTCTTATAGGTCTGGTGGTGAGCTTTGAGCCTTACATATATACACATATGTGCTTGCATGTACTTGCACGCATGTGTGTATACACAAATATATATGTATGTGTATATTACACATACACACATATATATGTGTGTGTGTATATACACATACACACATTTTTTCCCAGAGTTATATAGGACTGAGATCATCTAGGCAAAGGGTAAAATTAAGTTCCTTTTTTCAGTCAGAGGGATAAAGGGACCGAAGATTTATTACAAAGCCCCTAGGCCTATTTATTTCCAGTTTTCTTCTCTGAAGGCAGCCTGCATGTGGGGAGAAACCATGAGGGGAATGCTTGGAAGACAGCTCCCACAAACACAGAAAAAGATGAGGAATTTGCTAAGTTTTTGATTCTCTGCTATCCTTCTTTGGGGGGGGTGGATTCTCAGTAACAAAATCTACATCCTTTGGTACTAAGCAACTTGACCATGCTCACACAGAGGCAGAATGGCAAGGAAGACCACTAATCTACTACATTTTCACATTTCAGTAATTACAACATAAGTATGACATATAAATGATCCATTAATTGAAATATGGGCTATATACACTCCAATATTTATCGGGTAAATCTATATTTAATTAAATAAGCCCAATAAATGAATATTTCAAGGGGGACCCTAAAGCATTTTTTACTTAAGTGTGTGATCAGCAGCTAAAAATTGCTCATTTCTTTCCAAAATATAGATTACTATTAAGAAAAAATACCCCAGTGGCTTTAAATGCTTGTTGGGTGCGGGGGAAAGCTGATGTGGCTGAAAATCAGCTTGAAGTATATTCACTTCACTGTGATGTTAGTTCTCTCAAACAGGAGATTACCTCAGATCACGAGGTTACAATATATAGTCAATTCATCCTGGTAACGACACCACTTGCCACACCCCCTTCCCTGAAAGGCATCAATCATGAAAGCAACTCTGGCATCATGGACAGAAAAAATGGCTTTGCCTGGAAGGGCAGGCTTTGAATTGTTTTCCTGATGGGTTCTCGTTGAGTCAACCAGCCTCTTACACAGATCCTCCTGTGAACCACAGCTGGTATTTGGGATAAAGCCTATGGTAGTGGAAGAGGTTTCCCTCTAATCCCTTTCTCTCCACAAAAATGCATATACATACACATACCACATACATCTGTATTTATATATAGTATATACATATATAAGTGTAATGTATATGCTGTGAAGATTAGAGTGTATTCTATACCTGTGATTACATATATATACATGCATGTGGGTATGCATATATATGTATATATACATACATGTATAAACATTATCACAAGCTGATAAGACAATTGTGTGTATTATCTATGTGTGCATATAAATGTGTTTGCATACATATACATTGATACACATATACAGATATACAGGATAACATGAAAAGTTAATATAGGTAACCACAGATTGCTCTTTTTTTCTAGTTTCCCCTTCAGAAGCTGGCATTTCACTGCCATTCACTTTCCAAGTGGATGGAAATAATTCCAATAAAACCAGTACAGACAGCATATGTGTAGGGGGTAGGGGAAAGGGAAAGAAAGTACAAACAAGGAGAAAGTAGGAGAAGGAGTATTAACCTCCTTCCAGAAGGATCTTGGGCAATTTCAATTTCTTACTTATCCATCCATTTCTTCATATATCCATCCATCTATCTATTTAGCCATACATCCACCAACATTTTACTAAGCACTTACTACATCTAATGTTCTGTAGTAAGCATTATGGGTAGACAGAGAGATGACTGAGATCTAGACATTTCCTTCTTTCTATGGTTCAGTGGTATCCAACTCTTTATGACCCCATCTGGGGTTTTCTTGGCAAAGATTCTGGATTGGTTTTCCATTTCCTACTCCAGTTCATTTTATAGATGAGGAAACCAAGGCAAACGGGTTAAGTGACTTGCCCAGGGTCAGAGCTAATAAGTGTCTCTAGTCTGATTTGAATTCAAGAAGATAAATCTTCCTAACTCCAGGCCTGAGGCTCCATTCACTGTGCCACTTAGCTGCCTTCTTTTCATTTTAGGGACTTACAACTTAGTTGGAGAAAGACTACACATATGAGAAATAAAATAACAGCACAAGAAATGTAATGAAGGCAGCAGCAGAATCCAGGCAAACTGAACACTGTAATCCTCTCTATGATGTGACCAGTTTCCTATGAATCCAAGACAAGCAATGACACTGCAACCAATGAGGAAGTGGGCTTCTCAATGGTCATATCTTAGGAAACAGCAAGAGTAAACCAAGTTCCCCTAAAGGACTCTGCTTAATATTCAGGGATATCTTACTCTTTCATCTCTCTTTACTATGGGCCATCTTTATTGACCTGGGGATGTCTTTTTAAGGCAGAGCTGGAAGATAAAAGGAAGAAGGGTCTAGGTTGGACTGATGGGGAGATAAACTATACTATCAGTTGAGGCAGATGTTTAAGGAACAGGGTGATGATAATGACAAAAATTACTCAAATACCTTCCTCCCTCTACCCCAGGGAGGCTGAGACTGCCTCTTGTCACCTGATGGAGTCAGAGAAGCTCTCCTCTCTCCAAAGCTTTAACCTCCAGCTGTTTCCTCCTCCTGCTACAGTCTGTAGCTTTGTGATATTCATTCCCATGTATGCCTCATACAGGAAAGAAAGCTCAGACCTCCCAGAGGCTCCTCACTTCCAAAGTTTAGGATTTAGAACAGATGGGTCTCAGGGTCAAAATTTTAGAGCCGGAAGGAACCAGAGAGCTCCACAAGTCCAACCAACTCATTTTTATAGATGAGAATGCTAATGCCCATAGCAGTGAAAAGGTCATGTGGCATGCTGGCATCTGAGACAAGACAGGTCCTAGGTATTCCTGGTTCCAAGGTCAGAGAGCAATGTAAACCACAATATAACAGATTCACACAATGTTAGAATCCCAAGAGTTCTTGCCCCTCGCCCCCATTAGCTTGTATTAATTTTGTCTATATTCCACATAAGGCATTGCAAACAGAGAGCCGAGTTGGGCCTCAGATTCTGTCTCTGACAAACATTGGCTAGGTGACTATTCCAGGCTTGTTACATTTCACTTCCCTCTACATTGTCTTTGAAATGGGGACACTGGCCTCCTCATCTGTCCTTCCTTGCACTCAACACTCCATCTTCTCACTCCCAGCTTTCACGGGCCATTTCCCAAGCCTGGAATGCTCTCTCTCTTCCTATCTGCCACTGGGGTTCCCTGCCTTCCCTCAAGTCTCCTCTAAGGTCCTACTTTCTGATCCCCCTTAACGCTAGATCCTTGCCCATTTACTACGTGTAAGTCTTTCTATCTGCATGAACACATACACAGGCACATGCTTACTTATGTGTATATATAGACATGGTATGTGCGCATATGTATACATGCATTCACACAGCACATGCATGTACATGTATTTACACAGGTATAACCACACACAAACTGGAATTTACATACATGTACATACACATGTATATGTATTTGCAGGTATGTTTTATATACATGCATATATTTGCATGTGTATATGTGTGTATACACAGACACACATCCATCCTGATGGTGCATTCTTGCATGAACGCTGACTCCCCCATTAGACTATGTGCTTCTCAAAAGCAGAAACCACCCCCCCTTCTTTATATCCCTATGTGCCTTGCATATTAGTAGGTGCTTATTAAAAGTTAGCTAACTGATTGCCTGATTGACCTTAAGAAAGACAGTGAACCTCTCAGTGACTTGGATAAGTCTCTAAGACTTTATGTTACAGAAAAGGTACAATCTGCATTGGTGAAGGGACTTTTCCTCCTCCGAGTTCCCTAAGCCCGTGAGATCACAGGTCTATGAACCACCCCAACCTCAGTTTTACAGTAACAAACATTGTGTTTCCCCCTACCCCATCCCACCCACAAACAACATAAGCTCTGAGGACAGGGAGGGCTTCACCTTTGTCTCCACATCTCTAGTCCCTAGCACAGAGTGCTGTGAAATCACATGCCTGGAGGTTCAGAAGGGACCACAACAGCCATCTAATCCAAACGAAGCCATATACAAAAGGAATCTGCCCTCTAACTTCCTGGTAACTGGTCAGTCTCTAACTTCCTGGTAAGTGGTCAATCGTCCAGTCTCTGCTAGAGGTGGCTCATTCTCTTTGGAGCACCTATCATGTACTGTCAGCTGGCTGGTGATCCCGGCTTTCCTGTCTGGGGCCATACAGATTAAGTCGAATCACTCATTCCCATACACAACAGTCCTGCAAACACTTAAACAGAGATACCCTGTGCTTCTGAGCCTTCCCTAAACTAAACACATCCAAGGCCTCACAGAACATAGACTTGGGAACCTTCATAGCACAGTTGCCCTCCTTTGGAGACCGCCCAGCTAATCAACATTTTTCATCAACCATGATGCCCAGAGCAGAAAACACAACACTGTACCATGTCCGATGGGAGGGCAGAGCCCAGTGAGATTATCACCTCCCTATTCCTGGTAGTTATGCCTCATCTAAACAATAGACGTTTAATAAATGCCTGCCTGCACAATCTTACAGATGAGAAAACTGAGGCCCTGGGAGACAGACTTGCTCGTGGTCACATAATCAGGGTCCATGGTGGATTACACAGCAGGTCTCTTCTGACTCTACAGTGAATCTTCTTTCTCTTCTACCACGCTGCCTCAACGAATCCCTTCACAATTCAATTTACATTGATTTGAGGCAATTGGACAAGCATTTATTAAGTACATGTTATATTCCAAGCACTGAACTAGGTGTTAGGGATATGAAAACAACATTAAATGGTCCTTGCCCTCAAGGAGCTTAATTAGGTAGAAAGATAGAAGTACAAGAGTGTATGGTCTGAAGTCAAAAACACCTAAGGTTAAAGGTTGGCCTCAGCTGTGTGATGCTGGGCAACTCACTTTACCCTGTTTGCCTCAGTTTCCTCATCTGTAAAATGAGCTGGAAAAGGTAATGGCACTCCAGCATCTTTGCCAAGAAAACCCCAGATGGAGTCACAAAGGGTCACACGTGACTGAAAAGGTCAAACAACAATAACATGAGAAGGTGAGATAATTTGGAAGGGGAGCATTGATGGCTGAGCACAGGGTTGGGGAAATACAAAAATAATAAGTTAGCATGTATATGGCCTGCTAAGGTTGCCAAGAGATTCACTTACATGTTTTGATCACGAAAGAAAGGCCTCTTGAAGGAAGCTAAGATGTGAGGGCCGTGAGCGATACTAAGATTAGGAAGGGAGGGCATTCCAGGTATCAGAGGCAGCTTGGGCATCTCTTAGAGCCCCTTCCCTGTCAATTCTGCCCACATCAGCATAACTGAATGAGGGGTGGAACAGCACACCCCGAGGCAACAAATGGTCTTAGCACCATTGCCTGGTGGCTGATTTGTTTTCCATGCCTCCTTTCCCTATCATAGTTTTCTGCAATTTTCCTAGTCTCCCTCCTGCCTCCACCTGCCCTGCACTGGAGAGTATGGAGACAATCTAACAGTTCCAGAAGGGACTGGCAGCTAGTGTCTCCAGGAAGGCCAAAAGGAAGGGACTTCCCTGCAAGGAAAATTCTGAGTCTGTTGCAATAGCAACTAGCAGAAGTCACTGATTCTCCATGAGCTCTGACTGGGCCAGGAGACTGGGAGGCCCAAAAGAGCCAAATGAGAAGGATGAAAAATGCTAATGAGGTCATCAGTCCAGCCAACCCAATTACAAAGGGGCACAGAGAGGGCAGCAACGTATGGCAAGCCAAGTGATGTGCGCAGAGGGCCTGAAATTTCTGTAATCCCCAGGCTAAATGTCTCCATCTCGATGCCAGGCACTGCATACAGCTCGGGGCAATGGTCAGAGAGACTCTTCGGAACCAGTCCTGTCTACTGCTGGCACCTTTGCCCTCCATCCTTCATAATGAGAGGGGCATAGGTGGGGAGGGTGGAAAAGGGAACCTATCTCTGATGATCTGAGTGGCACCTTGTGCACTCCTATGAAAACAGAAACTCTCCAAAAGAGTTTTTCATTTTAATTTGTTAAATCTTTTTTAAAACTTCACCTTCATTTACCAACATCTCTCTACTATGCCTTATAATAAAAAATGATTAAGAGAAGGAAAGAATTTTAGCAAAACTAGCCAACACATGGACTGAGTCTGAGGGCACACCCAATGGTCCATAACCATACTCCCCCACCTCTTCAATGTTCCAAGGAAGGAAGTCAAGCAAGAAAATGTGGGGTGGTAGTGGACATCTGTATTATCAAAGAAGTATGGTGCAAAGGAAAGAGCACTGGGTTCAGATTCTGACTGGGTCACTGAGATGTGTTCTCTAGGATAAGTTATGTAACTTCTGCAAACAGGGAACTCCGAGGGTCCCTCTAGCTATAATTCTACAGTCCTCTTTGTTCAAATCCCATCTTTGAAGCTTCCCACCTAGGTGACCTTGGGTAAGTCACTTACTCTGCCTGAGTCTCAGTTTCCATGCTGTGAAATGAGGGGGCTGGGAGAGGGACCTCTGAGATCCCTGCCAGCCCTACATCTATGATTCGAGGCTTTATGAATCAATGTTTGTTGACAACTCAGAAATGAAGACAGCTGTGGATTAGGCAAAGCTGGAAGCACAGATCCTAGGTACAGGGGGGCAGCAGAGCGGAACAGTCAAAGAAGGAGTGGCAGATACAGGGTCCTTGCCGGGAGAGTAACTCCCTACTTAATGGAGGAGTTTACAGCTTGAGTGCAGGAACTCTGTGGGAACTCAGCTCCCCTGCAGGACCAGTGAACTGAGTGGCTGGCGGGGTGCTAAATACTTCTCGGTTGCATTACTGAGCCCAAATGATTCTGACACCTCATTTTCAGCTTTGTTCTGTCATCCCAGCTGTATAGATGGGCACTCAACCTAGGGGGGCTGGGATGGGCCTGTGCCTGAGGACAAAACCCCGAGCAAGGGGCTGACACCTGGTGGGGGTTAGGGGAGGGCATCTAGAATTCTGGATTCTTCCTGCCTGATTTCTGACACACCATTAAGATGGAGAAAAGAAAGGCTGGTGGTGGAGAAAACCCTCAAAAGGAAGAATGAACCTGTAGATCTGACCCAGGACATTCGTGGAAAAGGTCACATCTTGGGGCTGGGGCTGCTCTCCCTCCAGAATTCCGCTTACCCATCACCCAGCCTCAATGCTAATGATGACTCCAACGTGAGCTGGCCCTCTGGAGCAGCACCTTGAACAAGAAAACCTGAGCCTTGATTCACAGGCCCTTCCGCCTGGTGTCTGTTTGTACCCCCTATGAGTTCGTCTGCTCATTATTTAGCAGAAAGAAAGGGAATCAAAAGATCTGCCTCCAAACCCAGCTCTCTCGTCCTCCTGCTCCTGGGGAGCGCTTGTCTCTGGAAGCATAACAACAGGGAGGTGGATGGGCAGGCCCCATGCCCTCCCGGCAAACAATGGTCAGGGACAGAAAGCCCAGTGGCAGGGCCAGCGGCCTGCTGGGGTGGCAAAGGGTTAAAGCCGCCAGCCCATCAGGGGCATTCTTCTGTTCAGGGTCTGTCTTTCCTTAAAGAACAAGCTGCTCAGTGGGGGCAGTGGAGAGACCCCGACAGTGCCCCCATTAAAAAAGGAACAAGTTACACATGTCAATATCCCAGATTCAGAGATGATATAATTTGTTGAACAGGCACTAATCCCTCTGACAAGGGCCAAGGGAAATAAAGGGGATAAAATCTGTTCAGAAGGAGACCCAATTCTTTCTAAATAGCTGTATCTGTTTGCTCGGAGGTCAACGTGGGGAGTCATGGTGGGAGGGAAGGTCTGGTGATTTTCAGTTATTTGGTCTTGTCAAAAGCTGACTCTCACTGGGCCATCCGTCCTCTGAAAGCAGGCTGTAACCCAAACAGAAGGGCACCCTGTAGGCACATATATACTACATGTACAGACACACAGTATATTTTTTTCTGGGATAACTGTGAGATGTTAAAAGTGAAACAATAAAGCTTCTCCTGACTTGCCCCTGGGAAAGAGGATCACATTCTGCCCAGCCAGTAATAATCCTAGTAAATACAGAGCCCAGATACTAACAAAATACTGGGGAGTTAGCAAAAGCAGCCCTCCTTTTCCTACCTTTCCTCCCCTTTGTTTTTTCTCCCTTCCTCCCTCCCTTCCTTCCTTCCTTCCTTCCTTCCTTCCTTCCTTCCTTCCTTCCTTCTTTCTTTCTTTCTTTCTTTCTTTCTTTCTTTCTTTCTTTCTTTCTTTCTTTCTTTCTTTCTTTCTATCTTTCTTTCTTTCTTTCTTTCTTTCTTTCTCTCCCAAAGGCATTTAAGAGATGAGAACCACTCCACAGAGCTAGGTGGAACACTAATCCATTGGCCTTTCTTTGCTGGGAAAGCAGGTTTTGAACAAGGCCCCCGGCACAAATGAAATGAGTTTAGTGATTTCAGTTTAATTCTTAATAGGGCACAGCATGTGCCACAGATACACCAGATACAAGATTGGGAAATGAGGTCCTTCTGGGGAGGGATAGTTATTTTTCTCTTGGTTAATGAGGGTCAGGGGAAAATTTATGCTGAAACTCAAATGCTCTAGGAAGCCAAAGGAGAGGGATTCATTGCAGTGAAGTTGCCTTAAGAGGAGGCGGAACACTTTTGTTTACCTTTGGAATGATTACACCCAAGAATGTCAAAGATGAAAGAAATCTTGAAAGATCAACTCTGCCAGGGGTTCTTCATCTTTTTTGGTTTGTGTCCTGGACCCTGTCGGCAGTTTTGTGATGGCTATGATTGGATCCCTTGTCAGAACAATGTTTATAAATGCCCACAATAAAATATGTAGGATTACCAATAAGTAATCTCAAAGGAAACCAATTATATTAAAATAAAGATGTAATTTATTTTTGGTCCAAGTTCCCTGAAATGTATACATGGAGGTACATACGCCCTAGATTAAGAACCCAAGTGCTAGTCCAAGCCCTCATTTTGCAGCTGGGTAACTGGTGGGGCAGAAGGGCAAATGTAGGCCCAGAAAGATTACTGAGAGACAGGACAAAAAGAACCTAGCCTTTTGGTGATTTTAGCTATCTCTGGTGGCAGTCCAGCTGCAGAGTCTCAGAGACTATCATAGAGACAGGAAAAAAAGATGGCACCTGTACCAGCATGGACTGGCCTTCAGGGACAAGTAAGGCTTTGAAGGCCAAAGGGAAAGAAGTAATATAGTTAGCGACACACACAAAACTAGCATCCTGAAACCCATTCCTATGCTCCTTTCCCTACACTCTAGGGTCAGCTTAAGATGGTCCAGATCTAGCTGGAATGATGAATCTCTGGGGAGGTAACTGGAGACCTCTGGGGGTACAGGTGGTGTCTGAATTGGTACTGAGTGAAGGTAGAGGCCTTGAAAGAGAAATGTGTAAAAGAGAAACAAACAGCTGATGTTAGAGAATCAAATCTGCATTTCCAGACCAGGGATTAAAATACAGGGATATCATGTTCTGGCTCAGGGATGGAGTACATCTAATGAGGACTGGGAAAAATACATATTTGCCTGGAGGCTTCCAGATGTGATAAGCATGGAATTAAACTCAAAATGGGAGAAGGGAGAAAAGTATTCACATGGGTCCATTAGGGCAGATTCCATAGGTATGGCCATCACCACCATCATCATATGCATTAAGCATAGGAAAAAATGGAGACAATATTTTAGAAGAGGGAAAGTAACTACTTATGCCTAAGCACAAATGTTTAAAGTCTGACAAGTTAACAAAGTGAACTAAAACATGAGAAATTACTTTGAGGAGTAAATTTCACCTTACAGGAATTGCTAAAATTAGATGGGATGTGATCCATGACAGGAATGTGGCAAAGAAAGTATGTGTGTGTGTGTGTGTGTCTGTCTGTCTGTCTACACACTATATATGTAGGGACAATTATTCAAAAGGTATCATATATGATTCAAAAGGTAAATATTAAATAAAAGGGGTGGTAGGATAGCACAGTTTTATCAAGAATATATAGTCCTAAGAGTAAATCTACAAAGTAAGAGGGCAGCGGTATGAGGTGGTAATCATTTGGTTGGGGATCAGTGGAAGAAGGCAACAACTTGAACTGATGGAGTAATTGGGTGATAACTCATAGAAATATATTACAAAGTTGGTCTGAAGCCATGCTATTATACAGTGGGAATGGAGAAATTTTGACTATCTGGGCATCTGCAAAAAGAGAATAGATATGCTGGGTGTGATCTGACAAGCAGGGAATTGGTTGTCCAAGCAGAAGCATGGAGTGGAACATATCTTCTTGGACCTCTTGACAGAAAAAGAGGAGAAAGCCAAGGACAGTCTGACATTCGCTTAGGATTTCTGAATGTTGAATTCTAAGAAAGGTGAACTTTTAGCCTTCAGTTTTAAGTTCACAGGACGTTCAACCAAGAGGGAGAGGGATTCCCAAGGATACAATTTTGACAAGACGAACACAAATGATTCTGATCAGAAGGAAATGGGGAAGCTGTTTAAAGAGAATGATGTGGCTGCACAGGGAGCTCAAGTTTAGCTTCTTTAAAGAGGTGCAACAGATGAAAGCAAGAAAGTAAGGCTGAGGATGAAAACAATAAGTAGCCTTGCCCTATAAGAACATCATGGATATTGAAGCCTGGAACAAGCTGCATTTTTTTTTATTAAGACATTATCAATACCCTCTTTGGGAGCAGGGTCTGTACCAGTCTTTTTAATAATCACTAGCATTTATTCCATGTGTGGTGCCTGGTATACATTAGGTGCTTAAAAATAAGTTGCACTTATTCAATGCATGATGCCTGGTATACAGTAGGTGTTTAATAATAACTTGCATTTATACAATGCATGATGACTGGTATATAATAGAGGCTTAATAATAACTATCATTTATACAATGCTTCAAGGTTGGCAAAGTGTTTTGCCATACATATAAGACATACAATGACATACAATGAGACAACATAGGTTGTCTCATTTGTTCCTGGACACTGTTGGCAATTTTGCTAAGAATATGACTGGGATCCCTTCTCAGAACAATGTTTGTAAATCTATACAGTAAAAAAAAAATGTGAGGTAGATGCTACTGCCATCCTCATTTTACAGATAAGGAAACAGGCTGGGAGAAACCAAATGACTTGCCCAGAGTCCCACAGCTAGTAAGTATATGAGGCAGTTTACATCTTTCCCAACTCCAAATCCAGTAGTCTACCCAATGGACCACATACTTGCCTTAATAAAAGCTCACTGATTAAACTGACCAACAAAATGTGGCTTTTCAGGCTATGATATGGTGAGACAAGATCAACAAAGTGATATGACCACTGCTCTAGGGAATTGGAACAATGATGGTGGGGCAGCAGAGAGACATCCTAATGACTGAAGTCTCGTTTTGTTTCTGGATTTTCTGCTAAAGTCACTGATTTTCAGGCTAGGAAATACTGGACAGAAATGGAAACTAGATCCGAGGGAGATGAGAGGAGTGCCTAGCTGCTCTCAATGACTTTAGGTCGCCATGCCAAGATGAGCTCCATGCCACGGAAGGAGGGGGCTTTGGAACGGGTCTGCTGAGTTATTCTTCTGGTAGTGCTTTGAAAGTAGGGGTGATTTCATGGCGTGAATCCCCCCAGTGCCTAACACCGTGCAGACATTTCATCAACGCTTGTCAGTCGTATTAATGATCTTGGAAAAGTGACAGAGCACAACAGAGAGGCAGAAAGACTGGAGATGGGCAAAGTAGGGTGCATCTTCCATTTCTGTGGCTTGGGGTGCTTGGCTTCCATCATTCTCAGCCAAATTCTAGATGAATAATTATTAAAGGGATGAAAACAATGAAAGCAATGACATGAAAACAATAATAGGAAGATGTGATCCCTCCAAGTCAACAAAGGTTCATCAAAATCAATCCACTCCAGACTTGTATATAGTATACTATGTGTTTACATACATGAGTACAAGTTGTATCCTGGAAGAACAACATAAACTCTAGGAGGGCTGGAATTATTCCACATTTATCTTTGCATACACAGTGCCTATACACAGTAGGTGCTTAATTAATGCATGTTTGGTTAAACTAAATTCATGCTGTAGGGTTAAATGAGTCCTTGGGAATTTTTCTGAGTAAAACTTCATGTCCACACATGTTGGGGAAATAAAGAAACATGATCATGTACATTTCCCCCCCAAAGCCATCTTGTTTTTATCCAACTGGACCTCGTTGGTTAGAAAGAGTTTGGGGTTTCTGAAGGGTTAAAGCTGGCTACAATGCAACCAAAGAGTTGTGATAGCTCAAGCTTTCCATCAAAGACCAACACAGGTCGCCATTATCAAGATCAAGGTGGCACAGCAGGAAAGGCAATCGACTTGGAGCCAATCCATCAACACGCATTTATTAAGCACCTACTCTGTGCCAGGGACTGTGTAAGATTCAGAGAGATCAAAAAGGAGCAAAAACAATTCTTGCCCGCAGAGAGCTTATATTTCAATCAGGGAAGCGACAGGTACTAAATAGTTATTGACAAGATACATAAAGAGAAGTTGGAAGGTAACTAGGTTTGAATCTCAATTCTGCTGCGTATCACTTTGGTATTCATTATGGGCTATACTTCACCTCAAAGTCCTTTCCCCTCTCTGGGTCTCACTTTTACCTTTTGTAAAATGGGGGACACTGGGGTATACTCTGAGACCTCTACCTGCTCTAAATCTTACTCCATTTACTCCACTTACGCCACTTCATGGAGAGAGCCCATGGACAGAAAACAATCTGGGGCCAGGTCTTCCCACAATCAGCTGGGCTCCACATCAGTACCTGTTGCCCAGGCAAGACTTGTAGCCTGGGAAGTGGGATTAGATTTGCTCAGGTCCAGTGTGCCAGTTGACCTGGCTCATTCCCAAGGGGAAAGGCTGTAAGCATGGATTATCAGGGACTCTGTTGAGCTCTGCTCTCCTGTTCCCCAAGGAGGGGGACATCACACTACAGCATGCCCTTCTAACAGGCCATAGGGTAGCAGAACCCAAGCAAAAAGGCAATAGAGATGGGAGGGGACTTGAGAATGGCAGACAAAGACAAATAACTTCTTTTCAAGCAAAACCAGCTCCAGGCCTTTCTAATGTACTGGCTAGGAGGGGATGATTTCATCGACCAATCTTATTTCCTTCCCTTCTCCATGCTAGGTTCCTAGGAGAGGACCCTAGAGGTGATCTGGTCCAATCCTCTTCATGTCATAGAGGAGGATCTGAAATCTGGATTGGGGAAGGAGTTTGTCTAGGGTTCCAAAGACCTCTAGGAAGAAACAGGGCCTGAATTTGGACCCAAGTTTTCTGTCTTCCAACCCCCATACTCCTTCCCAACCCCCCTTTTTTTTTACAGGCTAGGAAAGTGAGGCAGCAGCTGGATACACTCACATGTGTCCTCACACATAACAATAACCATGAAAAGCTATCAGCATAGGCCCTCCCAAACAACAGCCCTTAAAATCTATTAAATCACAAGGAAGCCACCGAAACTTTCTCCTGCTTTTTGGTTCAAGAGCCTGTGATCTGTAAGTCAGCGCAGCTGTCACATCACAATGGGTTGCTATGGAGATGGCGGCAGTAGTACAGCTAAAAGCTGTCAGTTCCCAATTTCTCAAAGAAACGTGTAATTTTTATTTTAATTTATTCAAAATTTATAAGGCCGCATCATCGCAAGGGGAAAAGGAATGTATAATTCCCAGTCCGGTGCTCTCCTCTCCCTTTCTTTTCCCCATACCCAAAAGCCATGAGGGTTGTCTACCCTACAAAAGTTTGGTAACAGACAATATGGCTGGGTTGTATGTGTATGTGTGTCTGTCTGTGTGCCTGCAAAGTCAAGCATCAATCTTCCTTCAGTGTGAAAATGGGCATATTTCACAGGCACTGAGAAAAAGTTCCTCCGCCATGCTGGCAACTCTAATCCACTCAACCATAGAGAGAGGTCAGTTTGGGGGCCCTTCGGGAATTCTTGTCTCTCTCAAATGTGCCTCCTTCCAGAAGGATGTTAGCTGTCTTGGAAAGGCATCGCTACATAGTGAATCAGAATTGAGGAGATGCCTTCTGACTCCCTCTGTGGTTTATTTAGTATCTGAGTCTCCCCTTACGCAGAACATGGTGTTCTCTGTGAACTTTGATGGATCTGTGATCTCCTCTTGCAGTTTATTCCCTCCAACGAGGATTGTAGCTCCAACCCCATGCAATACCTTCCCCATCAACTGTCCCTAAAGGATTCAACCCTAATCTTGATTTTGAGCATACAAATGGAGAACAAGGACTAAGTCACCCTGTTTCCTCCCATCTTTCTGGTTACACAGTGATGATATGGCCCTTCTCTACTACCCATCACTTGCCTCTGATGAGCCTCTAGGCATCCAGCCCTCTGAAAGTAGGCCCAGATGCCAGGCCAGTTATCAGGAAGGAGTTCCTCACCTCCCAACGCTCCCTAACCATTTCTACCTTGGTTGGCAGTCCCTCCACCCCAGGCTCCAGAAAGGCTCCGAGAAGACAGGCTGTGTGCGTTCTCACTGAGAACCATTCCCCAACAAATGCACCTCAAAACAATGTCCTTTTCATCTCTTTGGAACTTGGGGGCATCTGAATTCACAAGGATATCCAAGCCCAACCCTGCTGTTACTGACAAAAAAGCATTCCATACCCTTGGTGGCATCATCCGGCACCCTTGGTTTTTCTGTGGCTGAAACTGGGAAAAAGGGATAAGGCATTTTAAAAGCCAAAGCTAAATAAATATATAAATGAAACCCCACCGTGCCTCTCCAACCTTCTTATTTTATTTTATTTTTTCCCCTCTTGCTATTCTGGGGCTTGTCTTTAATGAGCAGCTCCAAATGACAGCTTTAATCACTGCCTCTGGCCACTGAAAAGAGGCCGCTAATGATAGAAAAGAACATAGGGCCATTTGCATCAATCAGCTCCAGTCTAAATCACTTTTTATGATAATGCACCCAAGCGAAGAAGAAGGTCTCTGATGTCTCCTGCATGACGATGCGCCACGGGGCTGTCTCCTCCGCTCAGGCCAGAACATAAATCTCTTAAAGAGGCACACACCCCACCTGGGGCTGGCTACCAGGGCTGGCCCTCATCTCCCATCCCATGAAAGACCTGCCACCAAGGTAGAGTCAGGAGAGGTTAAGTGATGGGTTCTCTTTCCAATGGTGATGAATAAGGCTGATTAATAAAATAAAAGATTAGTAAATAATCTGATGAATAATAACAAATTATAAAAGTCTACTGGGGTTTTCTTTTTTACAAACACCTGTTTTCTGTGGGGTTTTTTTTGGCTCCCCTTCCATTTTTCAAACCACTGGGGAAGGGGAGAGGCTAGTCAGACTCAATGATCATTAAGATTCTTCCTCTGATTTTTGTGGGAGGCAGTGAGATGTAGTGGAAATCTGGAGACCTGTGTTC
This sequence comes from Bettongia penicillata ogilbyi, assembly GCA_023548195.1. Classification (NCBI taxonomy): domain Eukaryota; kingdom Metazoa; phylum Chordata; class Mammalia; order Diprotodontia; family Potoroidae; genus Bettongia; species Bettongia penicillata. Next base: position 1,129,347 of record JAJHZJ010000284.1, read on the forward strand.
CAGTCCCATTTCTGCCACCAAGGACTGTGTAACCTCAGGCAAACCCCTTCCCCTCTCTGGGTTTCAATTCCTTTACCTATAAAATGAGGGGGCTGGACTCTATAGTCTCTGAAATCTCATCTAGCTCCATCATTCTATATCTCACCCATTTAAAGATAAACCCCAACAAGTTATTTCCACCACCTCCCTCACATGCCAAGACAATATCCGGTTCAGTAGGGAGGGATGGTACTAGGCTCTACTCCTGAACTAGGCATCCCAGCAGCCACATCTTGTTAAGGACAAAGCCAGTTTTGGCCGTTAAAATTACCCACAGGGGATACTTGGGATTCAGAAGACATTGAACATTTTGCACCAAGTAAAAAAGAATAAGTCAGGAAGAATGCCCATTGAAGTGGTGATGAAACATCTCAAATGCCAGGAGGAAATGAACCAGATTTTTTTTCTGGCTGTGAAAACAGACAGTCCAGTTGAATTAGCCATAAATATTGGGGATTAACCACTATCCTCTTTCTAAAAAAAAAAAAAGCAAAAGCATTTCTTGCCATTTATAGGTTTGCAATAAAAACAAGTCTTGAAAGCTCCCCTGACTTATGGTCATGGGATGTGTACACAGGCGCCATTTGTGAGAAATACATCGAGTTAACCCTCTTTGAATGGCACCTTGCCTGGGCAAATGGGCAATGCTCTACATTAAATGTTGGTCAATATCCCAAACTCTACCCAAGTCAGGTTTGGTTTCCCACACTTCTGACTAATTAGTCTGTTTTCTCATTCCCCTTAGACGAGTCCACGAATAAGTACAAATTGCAACACACTGGCAAATGAATGTGGTTTTCATTCACAGAAAGTTATCCACGGAGTATTCTGTGATTGTAACAAAAGGCATTTTATATGAGAAATGACTTCCAAATGCAGGAGACTTAGGAGGTGGAATGGTTTTCCTTTCAGTCATTTCCAAGATTCCTCTTGAGTTATGCACTAGGAAGACATCCAACGTGCTTCAGGCACATTGGGATTGGAAAAAGCCCAGTTCCTTGGCTGTTGGCATGGTGTGGGTACAATGACATGGCTAGAGAGACTGTTTTTAAATCAGGGAAGTCTCCTAAGCAGAATCTGGTGATCTCATCATAGGCTCAAAGGATCCTTTGGGATCATGTGGCCTTAAGGCCACAGGTTTCTCACCACCCCTGGGCTAGATGAACTTTGAGATCCCTATGACCCCAAGTAAGCAGTGAAAAGGGCTTCAACTATGGTGGTGGCTATACTGTGTGCAGGGAGGGAGGCCAGAGCTAAGAAGAGATGCAAAAGATACATCATGGAGGCAGAATTATAAAGGCTTGCCATCTGGCTGAATATGGGGATGGGGAAGGGTTGGAAAGAGCTGAGGATGACGCTGAGGTTGTGAACCTGGGTGACCCAGAGGATAGCAAGGCTGTCAACAGAAATGAGAATGCATGGAGGTGGGGCGGAGGGTTAGGAAGGAAGGTGATGAGTTCCACTTTGGACATACTGAGTTTGTGGCATTCTTTCCTGGAAGTTATTAACTCTTAACTCTAAGTGACTGCCAAAACACAGAAGGTTAGCCTATCTGCAGCGCTTAGAAAGATTTCCTTCAGCTTTTCCTATTTTGTGTTTAATAAATTTTAAAAGGGGCAATATCTTCTGCCAGCATGCCTTCCACTGTGAGCAGGGAGTTCATTTAAGTGAAGTAATGTGGCAATGTTACACGTTTAAAATCATCTTCATTTCAGCTACATGGCAATATATTAGTGTCTGATTGCTGCATTGGTGGCTGATCTGAAGGCCTGGAAATGATTAAAAAACATACTGGCATATTGACTGCACACTATGAAGCCTTGAGAACAACAGAAGGGGAAAAAAAGAGGAATCCTTCTTACCATAAAGAAAGAAAACACACCCAATGACCACAGTGTCTCTTTTCTGATCTCTGTGTCCTTCTTCACTGGTCCAACCAATTCTTCTACACATGGAACAGTCTTTGTGGTTGCCTAGATGTTAACCCCCATCCTTTCATACGCCACGTGCCTTCTTCCATGTTGATGCTAACATTTCCCATCGTCTTGGCTTTTGACATCTGCCACTTACCCTCATACTTTGGGTGTGGCTGTATACTCTGGCTCTGTTCTTTACTCCCTACATGACCATGGGCAAATCATTTGATTTCCTTATAAAAATAAGGATCTAGACTAGATGACCTCTGAGCTCTACATCTATGATCTCACTTTAGCTGTGTTATTTTTGTTCAAAAGTGGTTCCACGTGTAAAGTTTTTGCCTGAACGCTTTAACTGACCTGGTCAAACACACAGCAATTGTAGCGTATGGTCATTTGAAAAGATATGGAAAGAAGGTTAGACTCAGGATAGCGAGGCCCAGATCCCAGACAAGCTTTGTTATTGTCGACTTGCTTTTCAGTCATGTCCACTCTTAACTCCTTTTAGGGTGGTCTTGGCAAAGATACTTATCTGTTCTCCTCTGAACTCGATGTGTCATCTCCTATCTTTTCACCAGCTGCTCTAAGTACCTGAGGGGGACTTATTTCCTTTCACCTAATGGTGGGGCTTTGGGCAAGTCATTCAAAGGAACCATTAAGTCATTCCAAAGTTTCAGATTCTCCATTCCTACAAAGGACTAGGTGGCCTCTGGGGTGCCTTAGCTCTAGGTCTATGAAAAGGATGAGAATGGCAGCTAATACTTTTATAGTACCTATGTGCTAGGCACTGTGTGGGGCATTTACAAATACCATATCATCTGAACCTCACAACCACCCTGGGAGGGACGTGATGTTTTTATATCCCATATATCTTATATCTCTGACTCTTAGTTTTCTCAAGTGTGAGATGAAGGGGTTAGACCTGGTCTGGGCAGACACTCTGAGGTCCCTTCCAACTCTGGATCTCTGACCTTCTGTGAGCCTGAGTTTGCTATTCTGCAAAATGAGGGAGCTGGACAAGAGCCTTCCAGCTCTCAGCTCTTTCCATGATCCTATCATTTTTACCTCTTAGAATCCTTCTAAACTCAACTGCCTCTTTCATGAAGCCTCTCTGCATTTCCCAAGTTGTTCCCACTCCTCAAATTATCTATCCCTTACTTATTTGATACTTTTACACTCTCTCAAAGCCTCAATTTTTGCCTTTCTAAAAAGATAAGAGTCAATCTGTCTGAGGCCAGCTCTAACATTGGCTAGGTTATATATTGCAAAGGGACTTAATTCCCAGACCAAGCCCCCAGAAGCAAACATAGATTCAAGGCTGGAAGGGACCTCAGCAACTGCCTTTTCTTTTCTCTCCTTTTCATGCAGAACTTAATAAGCATCAGATAAAATGAGCAGTACAATAGAAAAAGGGGGCTGTACAGGGTACCGCAAATGTCTCTTACAGAGAGCTCACTTTTCCTTTTAAGCCTATAGTAAATTCAACAAGTAGCTTTCAAAACTGTACGGTGGGTTTGTGGCTCCTTTCAGCCCTCCTTTAATTTTCTCCTATGCCTGGCACATATAAAGAACTTAATAAATGTATGTTGACTTGACTGAGTATTCTTTTAAAAAAGGTTCAATGATCTTGTGTGTGTGTGTGTGAATACTATTACCAGTCAACAAGTACTTATTAAATGTGTAATATATGCCAAATGTTGTGCTAAAAGGCGAGCTCTCTCCATTCCCTCCTATTCCCCTCTTTAAAAAAAAAAAGTCCTCTTCATGATTATCTGTCCCACACTTAATGAGTACTTGGCTATGCTGTCAGACTTCTCTACGGTCAAATTTAGCCTGAAATCTAGTACTAACACCCTAAACTCACATTTAGGTAACCTTCTGAGTCTTGCAAAATACTTCTCTTAACCCACATCTGGGGTAGGGAGCCAAGAACTACTAATCCCATTTTACAGAATAGGAAACTGAGACTCAGAGAGATTAATCAGTGACTCATCCCACCTTTGAATGTCTCAGTCCCAAGCAGGGGCCTCTGGGTATAGCCCTGGTGGTGCCAATGTCTGCAGCATTTACTCTAGAGTCAAGCCCATCTCCCACCTTATTGTACTTTAACAAAAAGCGCACTGGAGACAAGTTCCAAATTCTCATCCAAATGCAATCACGGGCCTGACTCCACACCTGCCTCTGCAGCCTTGGCACTTACCCCCCAGGGTGTGGTAGAAAGCCTAATCAAGCCGAGTTCACAAAGAGCTTTCCATTCCTCAGGCTCAAACATGCAAATGTCAATTGTTGTTGTTTTGGAGGAGACAAGAACACTTGAATCAGGCTGAAATCACAAGTCGAGGCATCCTAATTGTCTCCTAGAAGCAAGTCCCCACGAAAGCACCTGTCACACACCCTGGGGAACCATCTTGACAGCTCTGCAGTCCCAGGATGTTCTGGTGTGGTCTAGGGAAAGCTCAGTGCCACGACAGGACAGACAGACAGACAGACAGAAGCTGGGTGGGTGACCCAGCATAGTCTAGCTGCCACGCTTTGAATTGATAACTTTACCACACCCTATCTCCTGCCCAGTGAGGAAAAGTGGAAGTGAGGATTAGGTTTGATGGCAGGCATCTGCCTGGAGGCACCATGGTCTAGTGGAGAAAGCATGGGAGCTACCAGACTCAAGAGGCCAAGGTATGAATTCTTGCTTTGTTAATTACTACCTATCTATATGACCCAGAGGGGTTAACTAATGACATTCAGTCAATGAACATTTATCCATAGGATCATGGGATGACAGACTTAAGAACTGGAAGAAACATTTTTTTTTTAAGGACATCATGTCCAACTTTCTCATCTTTAAAGATGAGGGAGGTGATTCCCAGATGATCAGAGGAGGGAGAGGATCACTACCTTTGAGATGGAGAGGCCTTTAGAGGTCATCTCATCCCATCCCCTCATTTTAGAGCTGGAGGAACCGAGAACTAGAATGATAGACTTGTCCAGACCTAGGACTAGGAAGCTAAGAGCTCACCCACATGCCGCGTGAGAAACGTGGCCCCTCTATTTTAAGCATCTCAGTACGTTTACGAGACTGGCATGTTTCCTTTTCTCTACAGAAGCACTTTTCTGGGCAATATGTTCTTCTACCTGCAGACTGTGCCATCTATTTGGGCATTCTCCCATTTTCAAGGGCTTTCTTGAAGACCTGTCATATTCCATCCATGGCCCCCACCTCAAATAAACACTCAAGTTAGTGACATAGTGTGATCTGAAAGAATGGCCTATTTCATTTTCACATTGTGGAGGAATGCAATTCTCTGGTCAAAAATCCACTTACTACACTTCCCTTTAGAATGGCACTTTGGCTGGTCTTAGACTGAGCGGCAATGTTCCTAAAAACTCAAGATTTCCTAGTAAGACCTATTTATTCCAACAATGAAAGTGAAAGATTGAGAAAATTCAGGTTTGGAGGAAATATCTTATGGACTCAGGAGAAGATTTGGGGGCATTGATTTCTAAACCACAGTAAGTACCATAGAAAGGCAGAACCATTTGAGAGGCAGCATGGTACAATGGAAAGGAACATTGGCTTTGAAGGCAGTGGGCCTAAGTTCATATCCATATTCAAGCACTTATCAGTGGAGTGACCCTGAGGATTAGACTTCTATGGGCCTCAGTTTCCTCAGTTGTAAAATGAGGGAATAGGATTAGATGTCCTCTAAGTTCTAGCTCTAAATCAATGATCCTACCAAGTGCAATATTTGGAAGGAGGCTGTTATCAGTCTTCATCTTCTACTCTGCTAATTTTCTTATCTTATGAGCTCAAAGTATGAACAAATGTCACTTCTGCATAGTGAGGGAGCCATGTGACCCCAAAGAGCCCTGCTACCTCTGGTTTGAGAGGTACTTTACAGAGTCTGAGGAAGGAAAAGTGTGTGTGTATGTATGTGGGGGGGTTGGAATGGGGAGGGGGTGCCTGGGGTAGTGGTGGTAAGAGATACTGGTCAGTAACATCTCATAACGAATACTTCTAGAAAACTGTCAGTGCCAAATTTTCCACTCAATATCAGTGGCAAACTTTAGAGACAGGAAATTGATGGAAAATGGATGACTTTTTTAAAAATAAAAAGTGAGTTGTGCCCCCTCTACAGAACATCACTTTGATTGAAACCAAACCAAAGCATTTTGATCCTCCTGATCTATGCCTATGTTCATACCCTTGGGGAGACATTGCACAGTCAAAGGAAAGAAACAGGCAAAAACACTGACTTGGGAGACAGGGGACCTGGGTTCTAATCCAAATACCGCAAGAGTTTTTGGGTCCTTGGGCAACTTATAGGACCAGAGATTTCAAGTTGAAGGGACCTCAGAGGTCACTGAATGCAATTTCTTCATTTTACATATAAGGAAATGTTAAGGGACTCACCCCAGGTCACACAGGGAGTAAGTGGCAGGGACGGAGATTTGTACCACTCCAGATCTGACACTTAACCCACTGCCAACATGTTGCCTGGACATTACTTTGCCCTAATGGACTCCAGATTCCCCATTTGTAAAATGGAAGAGTTAATATACATGATGCCTCAAGTCCCTTTCAGAGTGAACACTTTCTAATTCTGATCATTCTAGGAGTATTTTAGGAATAGAATGACGGGGAAGAAGGATGCAAAATAAACACATTTTGGTTTATAATAATATATGGAAATTCAGATAAAGTTTTTTGGGAGAGGTTATTTCCTTTACAACAAGATGAAAAAATTTTTTTTTCTAATGGATTTACAGCAGGGTTTTATATATATATATATATATATATATATATATATATATATCAAGCTCCCATATATATATATATATATATATATATATATATATATATATATATATATATATCAAGCTCCCATAGGCATTTCAAATAGGATTTAAATGACCCCAATTTAATTTAGAACAACTTTTTGGGAGCAATTATGTAAAGTGGACCACACCTATCCAACTAGGCAAGAAAGAGAGGTGGTGATTGAAGGACCATCCACTTAAGAGCCAAACTTCTGGGACAGTTCAGTCTAACCCCATCATTTTACTTGGGGAGGAACTGAGACCCAGGTAGATCATCTTGCCCAAAGTCACCTAAGTGGCAAAGGTAGAATCCCAAATTAGGTGGTGAATGTAAAGCACTGTGCTAAAGTAATCTCTACAAGCATTTAATAAATGCCTACTGTGTGCCAGACACTCTGTTAAGCACCAGAGACAGAGTGAGAAAAAAAAATCCAACCAGAAACAGTCCTTGCATCAAGGAGCAGATAACCTACTGCTTAGCCAATAGTTAGAGAGCTAGATTTTGAGTCACAATGGCATGGAGTTGAAATTCTGCAAATCCTGCCTTAGACACTAGCTATGTGACCCTCAGCAAGTCACCTAACCACTCCCTGCCTCAGTTTCCCCACCTGTAAAATGATGATAATCATAGCAGTTACCTCCCAGGGTTGCTATGAGGATAAAATGCAATGCCTTATGGAAAGTTCTTTGCAAATTATGAAGAGCTACATAAATGCTCGAGCTAGAGGTCAGCTAAGCTAGCCCCCTCATTATAGAGAGGAGGAACAGAAGTGCAGACATATCCAAGGTTATAGTTATAAGCTAGGATTTTAAATCACATCTTGGAATTCAAAGCTGGAAAGAAACTTTAATACCACCTAACTCAGGGGCTCACAACTGTTTTGGTCTCAGGACCACTTTCTACTCTTAAAAAATAGAGAGGAGCCCTTTATACCCTTAAAAGTTATGTACGATCCCAAGGCACTTTGGTTTCCATGGGTTAAAATCTGTTGACATTGGCTATATTAAAAATGAAAATATCTTGATATAAATATGAAAATTGATTTGACCTTGAGGACACCTTGAAAGGGTCTCAGGGACAAGCTGGGGTTGGACAGGAACATTCTGAGAACCACTCTTTCATTAAATAGATGATGATGGGAAGGACAAGACAGGATAAAGAACTTGCTTGATGTCACAAAGGGAGCAAGTAACAAATCCAATGGATGAACCCAAACAATAATCATTAACATTTACAAAACTCTCCAAAGCTTGCTAAGTGTTGCACAAATATTATTTCATTTGCTCTTCACAACAACTGTGGGAGATACAGTGCTAATATTCCCATTTTACAGATGAGGAAATTGAGGTGGCCAGAGGTTAAGTGCTTTGCCTAGGGTCTCATGGCTATTAAATGTCTGAAGTAGGATTGAACTCAGGTCTTCCTGACTCCATATTTACTGTGTCATTTTGTTAGCTCTAAGTGATCCACTGATTTAAAATCTAGTACTCTTTCCACTGTCCATCCACCCCTTCCACATTGCAACCTTCCCCCATCATGGTTCTGATATATTGTGGGTCAGCATAAGAAATTAAATGGGAATTTTGGGTGAATTCTGGAGACAACACAGAAAAAATTTAGATACTCAAAAATGCATATAATATCTGTATAGTTTTGTACAATATCAACCCAGATTTTACAATAAGGTACTATACACATTCCCTAAAAGAAAAGGAATAAAAAAATCAAACTTCTCTGGTATGAAGGGAAGGCCAAAACATTTTACAAGGATTTTCCAGATCGTGGGGGAACTGTGCCTCTAACCTTGGAGATATAGAAAGGATAACTGCATGTTAATTTACATTGCAAAAATGCTGAAATACATAGCAAATTTAAGGCATTATAGCTGTGGCCCACCCCCTAAAAGATAATCACTGTGATTGCATTACTGCAGAATTCACTCCTGTCTTCTCCGACCTGATTCCATCAGGAACTGGAAGGAGAGAAATCACAGAATTTGAGAGTTGGAAGGGCCCTTAGCAACCATTTAGTCTAACCGATAAGATCTGTGAGATGCCAGACCTTTGTGTCTGCGACTGAGATCTCTCCTGTGCATAGCAGCCCTCCACCCCCATCCCAGCCCCTCTGTGTCCTAATTATCATGTAGTTGGAAATTCAAGATTTGCTCGGAAAAATTCCACTGAGAATTTAAGAGAATTCTCAAAATATTAGGCCACTACTTCAAATTCATTATCTGCTGGCTAAATGCGTTGACAAATCTGGCTGCAACATGGGTGATATCATGGAGTATGGAATATATTACGACACTGGAACATACACACACCCACACACACACACACACACACACACACACACACACTCACACGGTGATTGAGCTAGGAAACCAAGCAAACATGAACTCAAGAGTACCTGGAGACCCTTCACCCACCTGGGAGAGACTCCAGATATAGGCTGAAAATGAAAACATCCCAGAATTGATCCTTAACAACCTGTGGAGTGAAAAACATCTATACTCAATACACAGAATACCTGGCTAGCTATGGGAGAGTGTCATGGCAGCCCTAGATTTGTTTTGGTATTTCTTAAGAAAAAACAAAACAAAGGAAACCAGAAAAACCACTTTTGTTCCAAATGGTGATTGCCTCAATTTTCCATCTTGATGATTTGCAGCAATTAGCAGGAACTTCTAGCCGCTGGGCTTGGTGAGAGTTCCGGCGTCACAGGGCAAACTTACTGGGAAAGCTCAGGGGACCTGGTCTTCCATTCACAGGAGCCTCCCCCACCCCCATCCCCAGGAGGGCCACGTTTCTCAACTGAAAACCTCAAGAGAATGGGAAGGGCTGGGCAAGGCCTGGGGTTGGCTCAGCTGGGCTAGGCAGCTGTCCCCAGACCCTAGTGCTAGGAAAGAGCCAACGCCATGGGACTTGGTTACTCCGAGAATCAGAGGTTTAGAACACTAACAAACCATCCATCTGCCCAAATTAGACAAGAGTGAACAGAACAAATAGATTTCCTCATATGGCTTGACAGTTTTCACTACATTCACGGGTATGATCTCTTCTACCCCAACAGAATGGAAAACATCTTGAGAGCCGAGACTGCTGTACTTTTTTGCCTGTATTCTCTCTAATCCATCCTTACCAAAGATACCCAAGTGATTTTCCTAAGGCAGATATCACTGCTCTCCCTCAATAAACTCCCGTGGCCTCTATGATCAGTTCCATAAATTTTTCTGTTTATCTTTTAAAGACAACCTGGCCTCAATCAACTTTTCTAGACTCACTTTACATTAATGTGTCTCTAGCATTCTGAGATCCCAACAAACTGGCCTTTGCCTCTGTTTCTTCATACCACATTCTACCTCCCGTCTCCATATTTGTGCACTGGCTATCCCTCAGGCTAAGAATGCTTCTTCCTTACTTCCACCAGAGAAAATTTCTCATTTTTCAAAAGACGTGGCTCAAGCAACACCTTATTCTGAATGAAGCCTTTCCTGGTCCCCTGGAAAGTTGGCGCTCTCCCTCCAAAACCTCCCTTGTAATTAACTCCCTTCTGCTTACCCTGAGCACATGTGTATATTGTACTTCCTGACTCCCCACATGGAATGCAAATGCCTTGAGACAAAGAAATGGTTTGTTTTTGTCTCTGGACACCCCGAACCTAGCACAGTGCCAAGAACAAAGCAGGTATCTAATAAATGCTTACTGACTGACTGTGAGTCAGCCAAGGGCAGGATCCTCAGCCCCATTTTTTTTTCAGTTGAGGAAGCTGAGTTTAATGTGCTTTTACCAAAAGTCAGAAAAGACAGGGTCTCTTGGCCCAAAGCACCTGCAATCTCCAAAGACCCAAAAAGACACCATAGACTCACAGACAAAAGGGGCCACGGAGGCTGACAAGTCAACACTCTCATATTACAGATGTGGAATCTAAGGCACAAAGAACATCACTGAGAATCATCCACTTAATATGAGGTGGGGTCTTCCTGACATCAACTGCAATGCCCTATCTCCTACACAGCTGTGATTTACAGATAAGCAAATTGTATCCCAGATAATTTAAGACATCTGCCCAAGGTCACACAGGTAGGGGCAAGGTCAAGATTCCAATCTAGGCCCTCAGACTCCAAACTGAGTGATCTTTTCCATCTTCTTGCTGCTTAGTTGTTGTGTGGTCATGTCCGAATCTCCATGACCCCATCTGGGGTTTTCTTAGTTAAGACACTGGAGCGGTTTGCCATTTCCATCACCAGCTCATCTGACAGATGAGGAAACAGGGTTAAGTGACCTACTCAGAGTCACGCAGTTATTAAGTGTCTGGATTTGAACCCACATCTTCCTGACTCTAGGCCACTTTTGTTCCAAATGGTGATTGCCTCAACTTTCCATCTTGATGATTTGCAGCAATTAGCACCGCACTACCTGGCTGCCTTCTGTCCATCATACCCTCCTGCTGTGCCTTGAGGTAGGTGGAACTCCTTTATAATCAACATGCGTGCTGTAAATATGGAATATGCTGCATCTTGTAGCCCCCACTACCTTACCACTTCTCCAAATTCTGTCTCATTTCCAAAGCTCAGGTCCTCCAGGTAGCCGTTCTCATGACTCCAGTCCTTACTGAAAGAGAGAGCTCTTTCCTGACCACTTATAGCACTCATCACCCTGACCATCCACTACAGCAATGAACCATAATCAATTCAGCTCCTTTATATCGGACATTCCTGATCGTTCTCTAAATTTTGAGGGTCTAATTACCAGGCAGTCGGCATGTCATGCTCATCTTCAGTCATTCTCCTAAGTATGGGGCTATGGTCTGTGGTGGGCACTTGCTAAAAAACTTACCCAGTGTCAGAAATTCTGTCCTTGCTCTTTTCTGGAGGAGTTTGCAAAATTCAACCATGTCTGTCACTCCCTGACTTTAAAGACAAAACCAAATAGCAACAACGACAAACGAGGCTCTGGAGTAAGATCCAGAAACCTCAGCCCGGCATTTAAAGCCTGTTCTTAGCTGTCCTAGCTTGGCCCTTCTGACTCTTCTCCCTACATCCTCTGACCTACTGTCTGGGCCCCAAACAGAACTGAATTCTGCCTCCTGTCTCTTCTGACCAGATCTAGAATGCTTGGTTCATGCCTGGAACGCTCTCCTTTCTTGCTTTACCTTAGAACTCTTAAAGTCTTTCCGGATTATCTCTGCTCCCTCCCCCTAATTCTTAGTACTCTTCTCTTGCCTTCAAATGCCACAGTGGCTAGCCCTGCAGCCCAAACGACCTCAGGTCCTATCCAGCCTCAGGAATCTCTAGCAGCTAACCCAAACAGGATGGGGTCTGGAACCAACTTAAGTTACACGGAGTTCCATTGTGTATCATGGATTTAAGTCAATATGGCCAGCCAGCTGACCTGTCTATGCTGTCCAACTCAAAACTCTCTCAAAGTCATGGGCAGTGATCTTTACCCAGCTGATGGGTGGAAAGAATACGGGATTAAGAATCGAGAGGTCCACGCTCAAACTCTTCTCTGACACTATCAGGGGTAGACAGAGTAGAGGAGGAAGAAAAGGAAGAGGGGAGGGTAGGAATAAGCATTATATTATGTAGAATCTACTACGTGCCAGGGACTGTGCTAAGTATGCCATGTGATCCTCACAACCTTGGGAGGTGGATGCTCTCATTATACCCATTTTATAGCTGGGGAAACCAAGGCAAACAGAGGTTAAGTGACCTGCCCACAGTCACACAACTAGTACATGTCTGAGGCCAGATTTGAACTCAGATTTTCCTAACATCCCAATACAGCATCCATTATACAATCACAACGTCTTGATTCTACCTCCACCACATCTTCTGGATCAACCGCCTTCTCTCCACTCACACAGTCACTCCTTCAGCGCATCTCTGCTCATTCAGACTATTGCAATAACTATCTAAATGGTCTTTCTGTCTCAAGTCTTCCCTTCTCCATTCCAAATTCTACCCAGATGCCAAAGGGATGGATGTACAGCACACATCTGACCAGTCCAATGAACACCCCTGGTTCCTTATTGCCTCTAGGATGGAATCCCAATTTCTCCATTTGGTGTTTAGACCTCTTCACACCGTGCCTGTCTTTCTAGGATAATTATAAACATATTAGTCTCCTTCACACACTGGATCTTTCAAATTATCATGGCAGAAAGAAACAGTCACATGGCAAAAGCAGCCCACTGGAAATCCTGCCTCTAAAACTCTGCGATTCTACATCACACACGCTTCCCCCTTGATGTGGATGTGGGTTTCTTGAGAGCAAGAACTGTTTCTCTCTTCTATTTCTATCTCTAGTACTTAGCACATGGTAAGCACTTAATAAATTGCTTTTAAAATTATTCCTTCGAAGCAGTATTCATGGTTCCAAAGAATCCTCCATAATTCCCAAGTCCTCCATGGCTGCAAAGCCTTTCAGGCTGTGTCTGCCTCCTGTTTCTTGGGCAGATGTCCCGGTGGGCAAAGGAAGTCGTAGACAGCTCTATCCTCTACAGCTATCCTGTACAGCGATAGGCTGCAGTCCCTACTGAGCTCACAAACCATTCTCATGGACAACACGTTGGGAGGAATAGGGAAGGTGAGGAAGGAAATCACAAAGAAGAATCAGAGTCGGGGTCACTGCTCTGGGGCCACGGAGACCATTTAACCAGGCACAGGAGAAAGTATACTGGATTTGGAGACATAGGATCTGGAATTGAAACCTGGCCCCCTCTTTGGGATTCTCAACTACCTCTGTGACTTTTAGCAAAGCAATTTTGTACTCAGTTTCTCTGTAAAATGTGGAGCTGGTGAAGAGAAAAAAGTACTACACAGTACCTTCCAATGTGCCAAGGATGGTGCTAAGCGTGTCATTTGGTCCTCACAACAACCCTGGGAAGCTGGTAGAGTTATTATGTTCTTTTTACAGATGAGGAAACTGAGGCAAACAGAAGTTATGGGACTTGCCCAGAGTCACACAGTTAGTAAATGTCTAAGACTAGATTTAAATTCAAGCCCAACACGCTGTGTGCTATGCTACCTTGTTGTCCACACACCCCTTCAATCATTAATGAATTAATGGTCAGCTAATCCAACAATCAGCAAACCTTTCATAAGTGCTCAACATGTGCTGAGTGCTGGCCACACAGAGACAAAACTGAAACAATTCCTGCTTTCAAGGAGATCACATTTCCATGGGGGAGCCAACCAGTGGTATAGGAACAAGAATTTGCCCATCCAACTTAAATCCTCATGCCTTCTGCCTGAAGACCTCAGAGAAGAGGGAATTCAGGAAAAGAGCCTCAAAGGTTCTGGACATAAAATGCAGTATGTCACCTAGGAGTCACTTCCACACTCTGTTGTGGGAACTACTCAAGAAGAGAAGTCAAGAGCTGAGAAACTCCAGCCACTGGCAATCACCTGTGAGGTCTACTTTACCCACATTATCATAACGTATTTATGAGTTATATCTTCTATGGTTTCTTCCATCAGGAAAGTTCCCAAAGTGCTTCGCAAACTTTAAAATCTATATTGTATAAAATATTCACTCTGCTAACATAGCCTCTCTTGGAGAGAAGCACTCACCAAAAAAAATAAATAAATAAAATTATCGAATGAATGAATGAATGAACACTTAGGAAGCGCTTACTATGGGTCAAGCATTGCCCTGGATCATGATCTTATACCCATGAGGGAGAGAAATGATAGTGAAGAGTGCGGGGAATATTATCACTTAAAGTTCTAATTATTTGCTGGCATATTTAGCAGGCAATTATTATTTCTAGATCTGCTAGACATTCTTGTAAAAATAGAACCAAGGTATTCCAATGCAGGGTTAAAAAAGGTTTTTGCAAAAACCGACACCAGGAATACATAAGAATTATCCCCTGAACAGGGATTTCTCTCTTGTTTCACGGCTTTCCACATCAGGGAACCATTTCTTGAAAACATAATAGTAAAGGAAAACAATACACCGCCAAAGAGGAAAATAACATCTTTGTAATTACAGATTAGATCCCAAACAAAAGGCCCAGCTAGCTATTCTGCTTTGGGGCTAAGTATCTTGGGGGAGGCTTGGCCCATTCCTCTCCATTATCAACATTTACAGCTTAACAGCTAAATCACAAGATTTTTCTTAACAACAACCAAAAGAAAAAAAAAAACACCCAGATGGCAAATCTCTATCAAATGACCTGACTCCTATTCTTGGGAATGAAATGGAGGGAGAGGAGAGGTACCCTAGATACAGGACACTGCGTACACGAGGGTTGACAGATGTGACAGGAGCAATAGCTTTTGTCTCTTTGGACAAAACATTCCATCCCAGTTTACTACTTCCAACCCCCCACTCCAAGCTTGATAGATAGCAAGCTCACTTCTGAAATGATCTTGGAAATGATTCGTAGCACATTCACCCTTTTATCAAAGGTGAATTATCAACCAGAAGGAATGGAATGCGCACCCTAATCTGGCAGGTTCCTCTCTCTGAGAAACCCATCTAACTTGAAGGCACCCACATTTACTGCAATGCATCGTTTACTTAACCACCAAATGGGTTACTTAACCATTACACTGGTTATTTAATTCCTACCCCATGACTCCCCCAAGAAATAAAAAAGTGCACTATAATTATATAAACTCTTAATTAAGCTGAAGAATCCAATGTTGCTATTACCCATCTAATTCCACTCAATTAGGACAATAGACTTCCATTTATTACTGAACTCCTAATTGCTTACCCTTTTCCTGGCTAGTCATCCCCTAGCCTATCAGAGAATATGCTGAAAATAGAGATGGCCACGGAAGGGTGTTTTTCCCAGTAAAGGGCTAAGGGGAGGATCAGAGTCTGTTCTTAGACAAGAGTTCTCTCCATTTCTCCTTTTTAAAGGCTCCACTTAGAAACCTCTAAAAAATAACCTTACACTTTTCAAAGAAGTGACTTACCCCCCAAAGCAGCCATCATCCCGGCTGTCCGTGGAATCCTGGTGCTGAGTCCAAAGGAAGGTAAGCAATTCCTGGGCCTCCTGCTTTGCAGCAGACAGGCAAAGGTTAGAGTTTTCAGGAACCTCTTAGGTCTTCAAAAGCAAGTCCAAGGTGGAGGTTAAAGAAGACTGGGTAGGTGGGAGGTGGATGTGTGGGGGCTGGAGGAGGGACTTTAGAGGGTCAGGAGCCAGAAGTAAGAGAAAACTTGCTTTTTTCCTCCTTTCTCCTTTCTTTCTCTACCCTTCTCCTCCCTGAGCCCATGTACTCCTCCTCCTCAGCAGGTGCTGCTGCCGCCTACCTGCCCAAGGTTGGCTGCTGGCTTAGCAGTCAAACCAAAGCCAGAGAGAGGTGAGCTGACAGGAGAGTGGGGCTTTCGGCTGGATCAGGTGGCTGGCTGCCCATGATAACCCTCTGTCTGGCTGGAGGAACTCAGCAGGGCTGGGAGCTGTTCAGCTCAGCTCAGCCTGCCTTGGAGCTGTTCAGCTCAGTTCAGCTCAGCTCCACTCCGCTCCGCTCTGCTCCCCGGCTGCTTGCCCAGCACCAGCACCGACTGCAGTCCGGCTCCTCTCTCTGCTATATCCTTGCTGGAGTAGGAGCCAGGCAGGAGTCAGGGCTGAAAGGGCTGCCTCCCCGGTGGTGAGACCAGAGCAATCTAGTCGAGATGCATGGATTGCTTTCCTGGGGAAGGAGGGCAGCTCTGCCACCCCTCTACCAGCCACTAGAAATAGAAAGAAAGCCTTCTTCTTCAGTGCCTTTTAATGTGAGGCACACAGAGAAACTTCGCAATTTATCCTGGGGGCCTCGGGGAGGGAATCCAGGCATAGAAGTGATTGGATGCTCTGCTATGAGCTCACCAGGGATGCGATGGACCCAGTGGATTCCAGCAGCCTTGGGAGAGGAAGAGCATGCAGTGACTCCCGGACAGCCCTCTCCTCTGGGGAGGAGTCAGGTCTCCTGATGGGCTTTGGAAGGCTCAGAGCAGGGCCTGCTCAGCACGAGCTGATCAAAGGCAGTGAGAGAGACTTAGGAGGACTTCACTCACTCCACACACTCAGACAACAAGATCAACAAATATCAATTTATGATGAGCCAGGCACTGTTCGAGGTGTTGCAGATAGAAAGACAAAAAGAAAGACATTCTCTGCCTTTCAGAAGCTTATATACTGGAGGCAAGGAAGAGGAGACAATATGAATGCATGTAGATACATAGATAGTAAGTATACAGTGATGTAGAGGGGGTAGGCATTGTCAGTCGAGAGGGAGGGAGAGAGAGGGAGGGAGGGAGGGGAGGGAGAGAGAGGGAGAGGGAAAGGGAGAGGGAGAGGGAGAGGGAGAGAGAAAGAGAGAGAAAGAGAGAGAGAGAGAGAGAGAGAGAGAGAGAGAGAGAGAGAGAGAGAAAGAGAGAGAGAGAGACTGACCCAGAGAGACACAGAAAAAGACAGAGAGAGAGAGAGAGAGAGAGAGAGAGAGAGAGAGAGAGAGAGAGAGATATTAAGGGCAAGCACCAGACCTAAAGTTGGAAGGACCTTGGAGACCCTTCTTATTTTACAGATGAGGAAATGAAGTCTCAGATTTACAGGATCAAGATCTAGAACTGGGAAGGACCTCCTGGGTCATCTGCTCAAACCCCTTTACTTTATAATAGAAACTAAGGCCCTGAAAGTTGTGACTCACTCATATTCATGTGGGTAGGAAGCATGAGAAGCGGTATTTGAATACAGCTCCTCTCTCTAAAACCAGTGTTTTTTGTACTTTGGGAGGTCTTCAGGAAAATGAGTGGCTATGATGGAGATTCCAAGTACAGAGCATTATCAACTCCTCTACCATTTTGTTTTGGTTGAGAATGAACCTGAAGCCAGTATGGAATTAAAGAATTTCAGAGGAGTCATTAGATCTTAGTAAAGCGTAAGGAAACTAAAAAGGGAGGAAGGGGCCAGGCTAAGAACATTCTTAAATGTAATGGTGAGGATTTTACATTAGATCCTGGAGGAACAGGGAGAAACTGGAGTTGTAGTGGCAGATATGATCAGAGCTGTACCTTACCTACCAGTCTGGACAGAAGGGCCATAGTCCAGAGCTAAGAGAATCCAGGGCTCCAGCACTAAACAAACTATGGTAAATGAATGTAACAATTTCACTAGATAGTAACAAGTAACAAGAAGGGATATGGACAAACATAGAATGATTTATATGAACTGATACAGAGTGAAAAGAATAGATTAAAAAGTAGCATTCACAATGACTATAGTAATGCACTAAAATCTGGTCAATTTCTTTGTTCATTCTTGGTCCTGGAGAGCAGATGATAAAGAATACTGCCTCTCTTGGAAAAGAGGTGGTAGGGGACCACTAGTAGTACACAGCACATACACTGCTGGGCAAGTTTGAATTTTGCTTAACTTTTTCTTTGTTAAAAAGGAATATTCAGGGTTGGGGAGATAGTGGGAAATAATTGTAATGAAAATACACAAAGGACATTAGTAAATTTTTTTTAAAGAGTCATTCTTTTTTCCTGCTTCCTGTTTATCCTGTCCTGGGAAGTACTATAGGGCAAAGAAATATATGGCTGCTTAGGTTGATACAGTCCACCAGCTTCTGGTGCAACCACATTTTACAGTGTTACATTGATTCTGCCCAGCTCATAGAATGTTGCCTTATCCAAGGAAGCCAAATTTTTGCTTTTATTTCTGTACAATTGTTCCAGAGAGTTTTAAAATTAGTCTGTCATTATTACATTGGGGAGTCTGGGCAGGTGCAGAAGCAACGAAGTCCAGCGGACTGGGTAACAACCTCCGAGTGAGAAGACCCAAGCTCTCTATTCCTAATTCTGCCTTGGTCTCCGGGTGATGGAGGAGTAAGCACTTCCCTTATGAGGGTAAGTGCTCATATCTACAAACTGTACCAAAAGGAAGGCTAATCTCAGCCCTTGAGATGTTGTAGGAACTAATGAGGCAATCTATATTAACCTGCTTTGAGTTTTTAGGAGGCGAGACATAACAAGTTCAAGCTAAAATTGTTACGACGACTACGTGTCACTCATCTGAAGACTGACTTAGCTAATCAATCAATCAACGAAGTGTCAAGCATCGTACAAGCCAAAGGAGATACCAAGACAAAAAAAGCACAATAGTCCTCAACCTCAAGGGATTTATTTCCTATAGGGGGAGCTCACAACTCAACAATAAACATCTATAAAACACCTACTATGTGTGAATATTGTGCTACTTACTGGAAGTACAAAGACAAAAGCCAGATAGTTCTTGCCTGAAAGAACTTAGTCAATTTTGCTAGGGAATTAAACAAAGTATAAATAAATACAAACAAATTTCAAGACATAGAGAGGACCACAAACTGGGGAGACTGAGGCAAGGGAAAATATTCTGGCCAGAGCAGCTCTCTGCGGCTTCTTGGTCAATTATAATGGGCATCAGTGGAGGGAGTAATAACATGGAAAAAAATCATACCAGGATGGACTGTGTAAAGGGCAAACCTTGGGGTCAGGAAGTCCTGGGTTCAAGCCCCGCCTTTCATAGAAAACTGGCTGTATGATCTTGGGTAAGTTTCTATACCTCGTACATTCTCCAGGCAAGTTGAGAAGCAAGTAGAGGGCTTTCTCTCGGCCAATGAAATCACAGGACTGGTTTAAAATAAAAAACATGCAAGGACAGAGGGTAAGGCCTCTGATTTCATTGCTAGAGGGAACTCCCTTTCCCAAGGAAGGCTGGCACCTCCTCAGTTTATGGGATTGGAAAGCCTCCTGGGTACACAGAAATTAAATGATTTGCCCAGGATAACAGAGCCAATAGAGCACTTTCGAGTTACAACGTACTTTGAAAATGTCTAATTGTTTACATGCCTCGTTAGAAAATTGTTGCTGGCACTTTCTAATGACTCCTCAATATAACCTTCCCTAATAAGAAATAAGTGTAGTCTGGCAAAAGAAATCAGGCAGTTGGTTATGGCTGAACCTACATAGAATTCACCAGCTCATTGTCAGAGGAGGGGAAACACGTTTCTCCATCAAGCATCACAAGTCATGACTATGATGCCTTAGAGATAGCCTTCCTCAGTATTTAAGCACTTCCCTCCTAAAAATCTCGAATTTGAAGACAACATGTAATGTTCAGGTGAAAAATACTGGATTCAAGGTTCAGAACTCTTATTTAGGAGTCAAATTAGGATAGCAGCCTCGGTTCGGTGGCCTAAATTATGAAGATAACGTTGTGGGCTGAGTTCAGCCTTGACCCCTCTGGCAGCCATCCCCTACTCATCCCTCTCCCTCACTCCATATACTTCATCAGGATCCAAGTAACTCCATGACTAAATCTCTCATATCCATCCCCTCCTTAGCACTAACCCTGGTTCAGGCCTTTATCCCCTCTTGCATGGACATCCCCTATTCCAACAGCTTCCTTCACTGGTCTTCTTATCCCTTTCCACTCCAAACCATCCTTGACGTGGTTACCAAAATAATATCCCTCTAGCCTAATTCAGACTGAATACCCAGCGCTTAGCGCGCATCCTGGCACACAGTAAGCACTTGATAAAAGCTTGTTGGCTGAGTGACTGACTTGACCAGTTCCTGTGGAAGGAGCTGAGACTCAGCTCTGTGGCTCCTCTGCTAACACCCCAGAGGAACAAGCCCTTTGACTTTTCAGGCCCTCTGGGTACCTTTTCCTCACCTCGTTTCAAAGCCTGCTCCCTCCTTCCTCCTTTCTTGGGGGGAAGAGTGCAGAAAGGGCCCCTTGGCTCCACTGGTCCTTGCATTCCGACTGCGCCTGGGTTCTCAAAGATCACAGGTGGGCACATGGGGGTGGTTTCTAAGTGAATACATCACTTTGAATGAAGCAGCTTTTGCAAGTATCCAACTGATATAGAGGGAGAAGCTTGAATATGCTTAGATCTCAGAGCAAAATGGTTTCTAAAGAGAAGCTCTAAAAATGCTGGAATTTAGATGTAAAAAATTGGTATGAGAATCAATAACAAAGCCAGAGAAAGCACAGGGAGTGAATAACCTTTCATATCAAGCTGTTTTCCCCACTAGAGACAGGCCTCTAGTACAGTGCTATTTGATGCAAATGGCTGTCAGAAAAGAACTGGAGGATAATAGATAAAAAAAGATTATCTGTGACATTATGAAAAATGAAAGTTTAAAATCACTACAAATGCCATCCTTAGATAAAACCTTCCCCCGCAAGAAATCTGTCCCCCACCTCAAAAAAAAAATCCTACAACTTTCTAGCATCTTCAAGAAAAGCAATAGTAGAGCGGCAGTTTATTCAACCCCAGGGTCCCACCGCTGCCCACCATTGTTCTAATGACTCACACCAGCTCATCAGTTTTCTGAAGTCTTTCCTGCTGCTTTCTCTTTGTTGGAAACATAAGGTCCAAGAAACTATCAGACAGCCCTGATTCCCTTTCCCAACTTGACACTGATGCTTAGAAATGCAGCAGCTGTAGCGCTCAGGCCTGCTTCTTTTCCTTCCCCCACCATCCCCCTCTGTGCTCGACCACTGTGCAGTACACTTGATTTAACAGATGAATTACAGATTCAAGGCATGGATTTCCAGGACAGGAAAAAGTCTGATTTTCATCCAGGTCTTTCTTGATTGGCTCAGCATGGTGGGTCTTTCATTTAATGGGCCAGGGCCTGCTGAGAACCCCTTTGCTGGCAACACACAGATTTCATTCTCTGCTCGGGAGAGAGGAGCTGGTGAACTTGAAGGGTGATTCTCCATCTTTCGGGTCTCTGGTGTGCTTTGCTACAAATCATTCCCTTTAAATGGAGCATTACAAGGCTAACCTGAGAAGACGGGAAGTGTCTGACACATTCCACTTGCCCCCTTTGATCTCAAAATTGGCTGCTGGGTTTTAAGCAGAACTTGGTTCAGTAGGAGAGTCAGTGGAGTGCAAAGAATGGAAGGCTGGTTTCAAGGCTGGAAAGACCTGAGTTCAAGTCTTACTTCTAAGGTACACTGTGTGGCCATGGAGAAATAATTTCCTCCTGGTACTCCAGGCAAATCTCTTTAACATTATAAATCCAGGTCACTACTGCCCATTTGTGTTGGGCCAGCTGGTCCATCAACAAGCATTTATTTAACACTTACTCTGACCCAACTAAGCATTTATAAGTACTATGCTAAGTGATATAAAAAGGATAAAAACATAGTTCCTGACCTCCAACAGAGGAGACAAGATCCAGACAACTCTATCCACACAAGTTACATGCAGAGCAGATGGAAAGTGATCTCATGGGGAAGGTACAGGGTGAGGGGTGGGAAGAAAGGACCAGAAAGGGCCTCTTGCAGAAGGTGAGATTTGAGTTGAATCTTCAAAGAACCCAAGGGAGTTCAGGAGGTCGATGTGAAGAGGAAGAGTGGCACAGGTGTGGAGTGCCACCAATGAGAAGGCATGGATGATGGAGTGGCAGGGCAGAGGAACCACTTCACTAGGAAGTCATTGTGGCTGGATCATTGAGTAGGTAGAAGGGATTAGAAAGGTAGGAAAGGGCTGAGTCAGGTAGATCTTCAAATGCCAAACACAACATTTTATATTTGATTCTGGAGGTAACCGGGAGCCACTGGTGCTCATTAAGCAGGGGAGTAACATACTCAGACATGATTTAGAAAAATCACTTTGACCAACAAGAGGAGGATGGACTGAAGTGGGCTGAGACTTGAGGCCAGGAGACCAAGCAGGAAGCTATGGCAGAAGTCCAGGAAGGGGTCCCCTTGGGGGCCTGCATATTGCTGTGACAAGTGGAGAGAATGGGATGCATAAGGGAGATGCTGTGAGGATGAAAACATCTGGTAACAGATTGAATTGTGGGATGAGGTAAAGTGACAAATGGAATATAATACTTGATGTGGCAAAACTGAGTGACTAGAAGAATGGTGATTCTTCTGTAGCGGTCTAGACCATAATAAGGAAGTGAGCAAGAGGGGAGGGTTTGGGGGGAAAGACAGTGAGTTCAGCTTTGGACATACTTCGGAATTTGTAGAGTTCTAGATGTTCAAAAGTAGTTGGTAATACAGGCCTGGGAGAAATATTAGGCTGGATATCTGGATCTGGGAATCATCTACATAGAGATGGAAATGGATTCCAAGAGATCTAATGAAATGACCAAGTGTAGCAGGAGAAGAGAAAGGGGACCAGAATAGTCTTGGGGGACACCCAGAATTAGTGGGCATGACCTGGATGAGACCCAGCAAGGGAGACTGAGTTCCTCCATATCTGTATTCGTAGGCCTAGTCAAGGCATCCATGAGTCTCCAAGATACTGCTTGGGACTCAGTCACTCAACAATCCCTTACTGATAAATTTGTGGAGCATTAGGAACCTGACAGTGAATGGATTATCCATTTTGGGTTGGAAGAGACCTTAAGAGACCATTTCATTTTATAAATCAGGTAACAGAGGTCCAGAGGCTAAAGTAACTTGCCCAATCCCTCACACGTGGTAAGTTGCAAGGGTGGCATGGGAACCAATTAGTTTTGATTATGTTTCCACTATACTGTGCTGCCTAAACTGATGGAAACGTTCTTCTGACTTCTAAGATACAGCCTTTGTAGATAAAGGGTACTCATGGAACCTACCATTGGAATGAGTAAGGTTTTCATTAGAATTAAATTTCATGACTTCTTGACCCAATTTCTTATCTTTTCTCATTCAGTTCCCTGATTTGGTCAATCACTCAGTCACTCAATCAAGCACCTAACACTGTCCCTCATTGGTTTTTGTCATTTTTTCCCCATTCATTCTCTACCTGCCTCTCATGACATAGTAAAGGCTTTGAGGGTAGGGAATGGGTCTCTTTACTTCTGTACCCCAAGACCTAATATAGTATTATACACACACACACACACAATAACTACTGAAATGAATTCACTGAATCATACAGTTTTGCACATGAAGCAAACATTTCCCTATCGACAGAGTCCAGAAACATTCTTGGAAATCTGTACAAATTCTAAATGTCCCACAAAATATTGGTTAGTTACTATGTACAATCATGGTGCTAAAAACTGAACCCTTAAAATCCAAGAATGACATTTTTAATAGATGTTGCTGTAGTGGATGCTCATAGTTACCAAATTACATGGAATGAAAAGCTTCCCAATGATAGAGTCCAGGGAAAAGAAATCAAAACAATTTCAGAAAGAGATGAATTATATACGAGCCTCGTCGTCTTGCCTGCTACGGGGTTTTCTTAAGGGAAGGGAATAAGCAATTATTAAGCAGATACTCTGCGCCAGGCACTTCTATAAATGTTATTTCATTTTATATTATTACTAACAATATTAATGATAATAGTAACAATAAAACAACTGAGATTTATGCAATTCCTTCAAGAATGGCAAAGTACTTTACACACGTTACTTCACTGGTTCCTTTTTCTGGCAGATACATTTTGGTTGACTTTATCCAAGATGAGTTAATATCCCAATAATTTCATTCAATGACAAAAAAGCTGTCATTTCATCCAGTTCTGTTACAGTATGCAGAATATTAAATTTTAAAAAGGAAAAGAAAATAGGATATTTTATTATTAGAAAACCAAAGAGATTATTATGATAATTCTTTCAATAAGAATATTTAAAGAAAAATAGCAGGAGAGTGATATCCTTGAATTGTTTTCATCTGAACTTTATGGAAAAAGGTGAGAAGATGGTCATGGTAATTGACATTCATATGGCACTCTGAGGTTTGCAATGTATGTCATCTCATTTGCATTGCATAATAACCCTAGGACAGTAGTGATATTATTATATCTGTGGGGAAACTGTGGCAGATACAGGTGCAGTGTCTCCCCCAAGGCACACAGTCTGTAAGTGCTAGAGTAGGGATTTGAACTCAGGTCTTCCTGACTCCAAATGAAGTGTTCTAACCACTCTAACTATGCATCATCCTGGGACTTGACTTAGAGAATGGTCATGAGTAAAATACTTTCTAAACTGTAAGGCATCATGCAGGTGTGAGTTTCTATGATTAGGCCTCCCCTGGTTGCCTTCTTCTCTCCATAGCATTCTATATATAATAGGGAGGAAGAGCTAGCTGTTAATGGAACTGAGTGGGAAAGAAAAAACTCATGAAATGCTAACCTCATGGGTAACAATAACACAACCTCAACTTCAAAACTGTCTGCAAGTCAATAGTAAAGTCTTTGGAGGCCAGGGTATTATAAAGCTTCCTCTTTTAGAGGTCAGGGAATGGACTTCAAGTCATCTGTGCTACTGGAAAAATCTCATTTTGGATACTTGACCCTCATCGAATCACTGAGATGGAAGGACCCCTAGACATTTAATTCAAGAAACACTTATTAAATGTCTACTCTTTGCAAGAAGCCAAGTGATCTAATCCAATTCCCTCACTTTTATAAAAGAGGAAACAAACTCACAGATGGGAAATGATTAGTCCAAGGCCCTCAGCCAATTATTATCAGAATTGGGATCAGAAGCCAGGTCTCATGACTCCTGGTTCAATAGTCTACCATACAATAGTTGCCTCTGAGATTTATTTTTACAAGCTCCTTGAGATCAGGGGCTGTTTCATTTTTAAAAATTCTAGTGGACCATATAGTGCTTTTGTGGGTCAAGACTGGCCAGGATGGTCCACTTCTGACTAGGGCTAGTCAGGTACCTCAGATTTGAGATAGGATATACTTGTAATTCACTTAATAGTTTAAAAAAGGTGACTTATACACAGCAAGAGAATACCATTTGGAGAAGACATGAGATGTTCAATGAAAATATAGTCTTGATTTAGCCATATCATTTAGCCAGATCAGTGTTGGTCATGCTGTTGGTCCAAAGTCAGAAGGCTAAGAGAGGAGTAAGAGCTCTTACTACCCTAGCCTTGTTGTACTCAGACCACCAAGAAAATGTATGAATTGCCCAACACTTCGTCCCTAAAGTCAACTAGATTATGGGAACAATTTCAGTACTTTTTAAGGAAAAAGAAACCCCAAACCAGCCTAACTTAGGTGATGCAAGGGCTTAGGAAAAGCAAGCCCAAACTACGCAGGAGGGTGTGTGGAGATATTGCTTCTAGCACAAGTTAAAAGGGATCTCTGAGTCCATATAGTCTATTTCCTCCCCTTTAAAGGAGGACAAGGAAGCCTAGGGAGATTCAAAGCCTTGCTCAAAGTCACACAGGTGCATTCTCAGTCAGTGCCTTTTCCGGTGTACCACACTGAAAGTTTGACGGAGCCTAACTGTTCCTCCTTTTTTTTTCCCTTTTGGTGAAAGGGGAAGAGTCACAGTACAAACAGAGCTGCAATGAGGTTATTCCATACCATCATCATCAGTTCCTGGGATGCTTGGTACTCATCTGGATAATTTCATGTTTCTCTCTCTTTTTCTCCTTCTCTTTCAGTTTGTCTGTTTTTCTGTCTGGGTTTTACCTTTATTTTCTCTTTTGCTTTCTTTCTCTCTTCCTCTGTCTCAGCTTCTCACTCTCTGTTCTCTGTCTCTGTAGCCATTCTCTGTCTCATCTGCTCTCTCTCTCTCTCCGTCTCATCTGCTCTCTGTCTTTCTGTCTCTGTCTCATCTGCTCTCTCTCTCTCTGTTCCAATTTCTATCTTTTGGCTTTTCTCTCTGTTTTTTGTCTCTGCCTCTTCCTCTCTCTTTCCCTATTTTTCTGTCTACTTCATTCCCTCTCTCTGTCTCAGTTTCTCTCTTGAGATTTTCTATCTCTGTTCCTTGGTCTACCTCCTTCCATCCATCCTTCTATCTCAGTTTCTCTCTCTGTCCAATACAAACCTCCCAGTGATGCCCAAATATACTTCATCCCCGGAGTTTATACTTGAGAGATGATGGAAGTATGACTGAGGGACCTTGACCCAATCAAGGATTGGAGAGGCCAGAACCATTGATAGCTCAGCTAATCTAATCTCTGCAACCCTAGAGCATTCATTATCACTGAGCTAATCTGTCAAGGCAGAAACTCCTCTTCTTTAAAGCCCTAAAAAAACCCTACCACCCCTTTGCTCCTCCTCCCTCCATCTTCCTCCTAGCTTAAAAAAATCAAAATAAAAATGAGCCTCTGGCTACAAATTGGGCGATTACAGATAGTATTGTAGAGCAGCAGTAAAAAAGTGTTAATGAGCTGCAGGATATCAGAAACAAAAAAGAAAATATTTCCCCTGCAGGCCAAACAAAATTAATTTTAAAAATTAATGTGAAACACTAATGCAGCAAGTGCTGCCATTAAATTATGGGACTGTGACATGTACAATGCTATATTTTTGCCATTGAATTTGTTATCTAAAAGGTGTTCATTGTTTATTATGGTGTGAAAAGCTGTTTTCCTCCAGATAGGCTTGTTCATTAAGAAATTGGATCCTTGCCACAGCCCCATTTCTTCCTGGTGAAGTGCGGGCCTGGAGCATAAATGGAGACCATGGCTCTCCGTTTAATATCGGAAATGTAAATCAAAAGCATCCAGCTTGCTTCTAAACGGCTTTAGTCTTTCCTAAGATGAAATGCAGGGTGCAGGGAGGCTGGGGGGGGAGAGGGAAAGTGGTAGAGGGGGAAACAGAACCCTTTTCTGGCTGAGACCTCTAATACAATTGTTTTGGCAGGCCGACTCCAAAAACAGGCTGGTAATTATGAAATAAAGTCAGTATCTTGTTTCACTGTGAGGTTTCCAGCTCTCCATGTCATTAGGCTAGATTTATTTTTAGAGTTTCATTCACACTGTGACAGCTTGGGATTTGGAAGTTCTGTGTTTTAATTTCAGGCTGAAATGAAACTGGTCAAATGCAATTTGGAAGAGAGTAGGAAAAGCACACACATACTTGCCACTCAAACAACATCTACATACACAGGACAAAATGGCGGAGAAGTCAGACATTGAAGCTTGGGAAAAGGATGTTTGTCTTCTGGAGCAGTTGGAAATCTTCAACCCAAGCAGATGCTGAGCCTGAATCAAGCTGCATTCAGTGCAAAGCCATGAGCCAAGTCAGAAGAGAAGGCTACTACTCAGCTGACCAATCAAGCTTAGATTTGAAAATCATCGGAGAAGCAAGAGATGTCTCTGATGCTGGAGTACAGGGCTACTATGTGCATGAGATGAAACATTTTGCTAAGAAACCGAAGAGACTACAACAATTTGGCTAAGGATCACAATGTCAATTACAAAACAAACCAAAAAACCAGGCAGCGAAAGCCAAGTTGTTAAGTGACCTGTTACTTTAGTATCTTCATTTTTTTTCATTCAATTTTATGGGCACAGTTGGTCCATCCTGATAAAAGGTGAGCTCCTTGAGAGCAGGGATTGTTTTATGCACTGTCTGTGAGTCCCCAGTGCCTAGCAGTGCCTGGCATGTAATAGGTCTTTGATAAATATACTTGCTGATTGAATGATTGTATCTTAGGTGCCATGCTGGTCTGATGAAGGGAACACAGTAGCCCATCATCTTGACCAACGCATTCTTAAGGCTTTAAATAAGTGTGCTCTCTCTCTCTCTCTCTTCTCTCTCTCTTCCACTTCCCCTTCTACCTCCCTCTCTCTCGTGATGTCTGTCTCTCTTTCCTTCTATATTTCTTGCCCCTCTCTGTTTCTCTCTTTGTCTCTGTCTCTGTCTCTCTCATAAAGGGAAGCTCATGCTACTAAGTCTGATGATACTTTACTTGGTTTTTATTTACTTAGTAAACATTAAATTCGGCATTATTTCATATCTAAGGGATGCATCAGGAATCCTTTGGGAGATATGAGAAAACCTGATTAGCCACAAGCTCATTTCCATAGAAATGGGCTAATTAAGATGCCACCCTGGAGAAAACCATGGAGGCTGGTGTCCAGTCAGCACCCAGACTCCTGTAAGGGGAAACCCGTCTCTACTCTGATGGAGACATCTGGCCAGATAATGCAACAAAGAGTTTGGGTTTTTTTTTTAAGTGGGTTGTGGTAGCTCCTGAGGTAGTGGTGTTTTGGGCCACTAGTGTGTTACTGTGTTCTCAGCAGATTATGATGTAATGCATTGCACAGAATAGCAATTATGGGATGTGGAAGGGGCCCAAATCTGCCTCCCGTCCTTCTCATGTGGGTACCCTAGAAAACTGAAGCCCCAAGATGCTCATATTGATGCAAGAGTTCTATTTAGAAAACATAAAAGAAAAAAGAAAAAGAAAAAAAAAGGCACAGTTAGGTAGTACAGCAGATAGAGCACAAGCCCTGAAGTCAGGAGGACCTGACTTCAAATGTGGCTTCAGACATTTCCTAGCTATGTGACCCTGGGCAAGTCACTTAACCCTAATGGCCTCAAAAAAAAAAAAACCAAAAAAACATGGCCTTTCAAACTGAAGATCTGAATATGAACCATTTTTGGCAAAAGAAAACCCACTTTTTAGCACTCATCAACTCCTTTTTACTAAGGTAGGTAGTGTAGAGCCATCATTCCTCTGCCTGCCTTGGATACAGATAGATTCGCATAATTAATGAAAGTCAATCAAAAACTGGCAGTCTACCCTGGGGCTTCAGGTGAGAATGACCATACTGGTGGGGTTAAGTACAATGGAATCTTTTGCTCAAGTTCCCACTGGCCTAGTAAATTTGTTACTTCTGTTCAGTCATTTCAGGTGTGTCCAACTCTTCATGACCCCATTTGGAATTTTCTTGGCAAAGATATTTGGTGTGATTTGCCATTTTCTTCTCTAGTTCACAGATCTATAAGAAGATTACAGTTTTCAAAGTCCAGCTCAAATCCAACCTCTTTTAATACGTTGTCTCCAATGATGCTAACCCACGAGGAACTTTGTTTTTTTGAACTCTTTCAAAAATCCTAATGAGTCCCCAGAAGTCTTCCTTCTGTAAGACTTTGAGAATTACAAGTCTTACAGAAGGAAGACTTGTGGGGACTTGAGATTTGTAATGAGCCCCCTGAAATCTAAGACTCCAATCACGCCATGTGGGCTTCTTCTGACTCTTCAACAAGACTAAAAGCTCTTCAGTGTTCATATCTTGTACTAGAAGCTTCCTTGGGCACCCCTACTGCTCACACATAAGTGGAAACAAGTACATTCACGAAGTACTCATCACTTGACTAATCATCACATGACCTTAGTCAGTCCATCAATAAACCTTTATTAAGCACCTCCTATTTTCTAAGCATTGTGCTAAGGGATAGGGATACAAAGAGAAGCAAAAGACAGTCCCTACCCTCAAGGAGTTCCCTATCTAAACCTCTTAGTGCACAGCAAGGTACAGTGTAAAGAATCAGAGTTAGAGGATATTGGTTCAGAACCTGTCTCTGTCCCTTTCTACACTGGGAAAGTCACTTCTCTCCAGGACTCAGTTTCCCCCTCTGAAAATTAGGAGGTTAGACTAGATGCCCTCTGAAGTCCCACCCAGCTCTAGTTCTATCATTCTATGAACCAACGCTGGAGGGGACAGAGTCAAGGAAACAGGGGTATCCATACCAACATTTGCAAAATGAAATTTAAAAAAGAAAAAATTTTCTCCATCAAGGCCAATAGAACCACCATGCTTAGACTCCAATAAGTCTTGGACAGGTTTGTAGAAGAAGTAAGAATTCTACTACAAACCTTGGTCAGCTAGGGCCAGCATCTAGAGAAGGGATGCCAGAAGAGACAATACTGCGAGCATTTAGGAACTGATAGAGAAAGTGACTTAAAAAGGAGAAGATACTGAAGGCATGGAAAGATTCTGAAAAAAAATCAATAAAAGCAGACCTCTGTGCCTACTTTTCAATCTGTGCTAAATTTTTATGAGACTTATCTATACACTCACTGAAGATACACCAGGTGAATGCATTAGTAGGAAACAAACAGGTTTTCTTTCACAAGTGATATGAATAATGGTGTACATCTTTACCACTGTACAATTAACTAAAAGAGATTTTGAGAACATAATGTCTCCTTATTGAATTTTGATTGTGAAATTAAGAAGAAAATCTTGCCCCTTAGGCTCTTTTGCTTACAAGGGGTCCCCATCCATAGGTCAGAATGATCAAATTCAGCAATCTTAGGACAGGAAGAGAAGAGTACATTTGGTACTCTGGAACTCTTGCAATGTGGGACAAAGAGAAGAACACTTTTACTATATTGGGTAGACTTCTGATGGACATAGATAAGCATGAGCAAGCTTGGATAGTTTGTCAAATGCAGTGTCGATGGGAACTCCTAAGTCACTGAGATCACATGTTTCTTTGATTATCTGAGTGGGATCAGTATTTGCAAGAAAAATACCAAGAAAATAATGATAGCTTATGCGGCAACACCTGTTAATGAGGATTAGAGAAATGTTATGAAGAACTCAGTAAGATTCTCCAAATTACATCAATAATTTAATATTCATTGACTTTGATGCAAAAGGAAACTAAAAGAAGAGGGTGAAAAATAAGTTGGAAAAGTAGTTTATAGAATGCTGCCTTATTAGGGGAAAGATAAAAATCAATAACAAAGAAGACAAACATTAAAATGACAAGTATGAAATCTCAATTTTAATCTAACCTATTCAAGCAAGTTATTTAAAAAGGAAGTAGATAAAAGAAAAGACACTGACACAAACTATCACCATTTCCTTAGGAAGATTAACTTATAAAAATAAATTACCATAATGAGAACTAGAAATAGTTTAGAATTAGATATGGTTTCCCTAAACACTTTCATCTTCCTCTTAAATGAAGAGAGACTTCAGACAGGTGACAACAGTTTCTAATATAAACTTGCTTAAAAGGAGAAAGGTAGGAGTGGACAGTAAGCTGGTTCTAGAACTAAAGAGGAGGAGGACAGTAAGTTTCATTGCCTTTGGGAAAATACTTTGAATAACAAGAAGCTTCTTCAAAAATAAAGGCCCATCTTTTCCATGACTATTTTTTTTTCTTATGATGCTATAATCCCTGAAGAATTACATTTGAAGGTTATGTAAAGGACAATGGAAAAAGTTCATGGTCTGTGAAAGTAGTATGTCAAACATACCTGAGAAGAATTATACTTGAGAAATGGCATAAAAAAAGTCATCAGAGAAATGCCCTGATTTGTAGCACTGTTTGATGTCAGAGGTAAAAATGGTCACACTGAAAATTTAACAACCAGCCCTCATGGGCTAATTCTATCTGGCTCGAGCACATCCCCAGGAAAAGAAGAAGGACTAGTCCTACATTGAGAGTGAGGGATCACCAATGGAGAGACTATGGGCATCCATGAAATGTAAAGAGCTCTGGAGGAAGCCCTCCCCCCAGCAGGTTGGATGGATTCCATGTTGGAGGATTAATGAGAGAACAGACAAAAGTTACACAGGATGGCAAGGTCTGGATGGACTGGTATCCCTAGAGGGAACACCATAGTGATGAGTTTACAGAATCTAAGCCTGCTAGATGGGAAATGCAGAGCAGCTAGAGGCTGGAAGTAGGGCTAGGAGGGGTGATCTTGGCAGTTATTGATATTAGAGAGACCATGTGCAAGTCTGCTGAAAGAGAAAACAAAAAACTAAATTTATACATCATTGTCATATTTTAGGAATCTTAACTTTATAGCCTAGGCGATATGACCAGAGACAGCCTTTCATCGGATTATTTCCTCAGTTCAGGCCCTGAAAGATCCACCTGGACCCTTGCCCATTAGCCTTCCTCACTTTAAACCAATTCACTTGTATGTTAGGACATCATGTCCCTGATGTCGAAGCACCAACAGGACCACCACCATCAACAGCCCTAAAGCAGTAGGACTGGGGCCAAAAGAGGAAGAAAACAGCAAGACAGTTAATCATGCAACCTTTGTTGGGAAGGAAACAGCCATTTAAATGAAATTTGGACAGCACCAATGCATTTTATTTACTTTCACCCCGCCCTACATTCCTCCCCCTCAGACTGTTAAGAGCTGGTGGTATGACCTTGGTCAAGTCATTTATCCTCTAATGAGGACAGTTAGACTAGATAGCTTCTAAGTTTCTTTCCGGCTCTGGATCTGTGACCTTACATTTCTCCCTCTTAAAAACATTTCTGATGATCGTGTCTGTACCACAGGGGCCGACATAGGAATGAGGGCGGTAATGTTCTCCTGCCACAGGCACTTGGAAATGAGTCTCTTCTATTAGCTGAGAGACTAATTAAGAGGCTGCTGGGCATTTCTCCTTCTAGTTCAACCCAACCCAACCCAGCTATTAATGGCCACTGATTACTTTCATCACGGTCCTCCCTCTCTCTCCCTGCATAGGACACACCATCCTTTCTAGTACAAGCAGTTTAAAACTCTCTCCTGTTTTGCCTTCTTCCGAAGGGGTTAACCACACTAGAAAGAAAAGCATCCCTCCCTCTTTCCCTCCCTTCTTTTGCCTGAGGCACTGAGATCAGGAAATTCACTGCTAATCACTGCGGTTGTGATTTCTGATTTCAACTGGCAGCACAGAGAATTCGGCTGTGGTCCCCCGAGGACAGCGGGGCCCACAAGGTAGGCCTCCAGCTTGCTAAGTAGTGGCGCTGCCACGGGAAGATCAATTTTAAATTAATCTCCCCTGTCTCGTTAAAGTGGTTGCTAAAAATATAATCTCCAGGATATCTTCCTGTAAGACTTAACTAAAAGGGGGAAAAATTTGGATAATATTAATTAAGTGCCTCCTTCCATCTCAGATCCCAGAAAACTGGATTTGCATTCAGTAGAACACAGTTTCTGAGACCAGGCTAATCCATCTTCAATGAAGCAGGCTGGTAAGGCCCTTTCCCTCTCTCCCAGCTTCCCAGTGGGCTGGTTTATAGGCAACACACTCTGGAAAACCTGTAGGTTATTTCTCTCTAAACAATATTTAAACAACCAATATGCATTCTGACTAAAGGTTAAAGATTCAATGTTAAGCCACACTAAAACAAATCCTTTCCTATTTCTAAGCTGAGGTATTTCGGAAGAGAGAGGCAGAAGGGGAAAAATGTCTAGACATACTTTTGCTAAGCTCACCAGGGAGTCATCACAGAAACACTTTATTGGGACCTAATCTTGGTTATGTACATAATATATGTTTTTTTTCAAATGGCAGCAACACATTGACCGATACGAACAAAGCTGAAAGGGGGCCTTATTTGGAAGAATGGGGCTCTGTATGAAAACATCTATGAGTTCTATAGAGGGCTAGGAGTCAAAAGCAGACATATTTTTCAAGAGCTCCTAAAGATGATGGTGGGGAAAGAAACTAATAACCCTTCATTAGCAGAAACCACCACTCTGACCCACCCTCCTCAACATTCTGCTCAGTGAAAAGATATTTCTGTACCTTTAATTCTTGTGAAATGACAAGGCCTAGTATTATTCAGGGCCAGAATATATATACTCTCTTGTTGATCATGGTATTTCCATCCCCTACTTCCCCTGACCTTTCTCAGTGGGAAAAGAGGGGGAAGTTCAGGTATTTTATCAGCAATGTCAAGAGGCAAAGGGATGGAGGTGATCAATGATGGGAGTCAATCGCTGATAGTATTCAATTATGCTTTACTATGTGAATACCCATTTTCAGGGGATCCTCTTCCTCTATTTCATTTTTCCTGAATTCAATTCTCTTAAATAATTCTTTACCTCCTCTCTCATGGTGACTCCTTTCTCCTTTTCTACACTGTCCCTGCCTGTGTTTTATTCCCGTTAGTAGTCTTAGCAAACACCATTTAGAGCCCTCCGAAGTAAACATGCTTACCAAATTTAGTACCTAGAGCATTATTATAAAAATTGTTTAGTGTATTATCACAATAGTTAGTATTATAATAAATGCTTGCTGATTGAGTAAGATTGTAGAGATGAAGATAAGACAAGAAGAGGAAGGGTAGTAGCAAAGGAGGATGGGGAGGATCTATTACTCAAATACTAAGAAAACCCCAAATGGGGTCACAAAGAGTGAAACATGACAGAACAGACTCCACAACAACGACAACAGAATAGAATTTATGGAAGAACATGGATTGGAGTCCCACAGCATCAAAAAGTAGGGATGAGCTCCTAAAGGAGTCAACAAGTGTTTATTAAATGCCTGCTATGTGCCAGGCAAAAATGACTCTCTATTACCTAGTGATTAAAGACCAAATTCCTTTGTCAGAGGATTCAAGACCTGACTGTGATGTAGGGAGAATTCATGTTTAGGCACAGGCTGGACTAAAGGGCCTCTGGGGTCTCTTCCAACTGCAAGATTCTCTGACCTAACAGTTAGTCAATATGCAATTATTAAGCACTTACTCATTACACCTAGTATGAGGCCAAGTACTCCTGCCAATGGAGAGAATTTTTACCTTGATGAGAACACAGATGCAGATAATGAAACTCAGTATAACTAACAAAAGACCTACCCAAGAAAAGTCAGCACTAACACACTTCACTAACTGGGATTAAAAGACAACAGGTTTGTGGAGAAGGGTAATTTGAATTAGTGAAGAGTCTACTACAGGATGTGTGCAAATAAATGTGTTTGTATTCCTTCTCTGTACACAAAACTCACACTTGAAAAACAAAGCAATGGAAAGCAAGAGATCTTCAGTAACCTGTCAGCTGCTTTTATATAAGTGAGCACTCCCAAAGGGCTTGAGAGAGAGAGAGATGGAGAGAGAGAGAGAGAGAGAGAGAGAGAGAGAGAGAGAGAGAGAGAGAGAGAGAGAGACAGAGACAGAGACAGAGACAGAGACAGAGAAAGAGAGTTTTAAGGGCAGTGATTAATTTCTACTGAAAATCACAGTCAATGGATTTGGTGTCTCTTCTTGCTAATAGGAAATGACTCTAATATTAATGTTAGCTAACAGCTAGTCTGAAAAGTGCTTTACTTATATATTATCCTAAACAATAGCCACAACAATCCTGGGAATTGGGTGTTACTATTCTCGCACAGAGTGAGTGACTTGCTCAGATACACACAGTTACTAAATATCTCTGGAAGAATTTCAAATCAAGTCTTTTGACTCCAGGCCTACCACTCTATCGACTACAACACCTAGATACCCCTGAGTGCATGTTAATTCTCTGGAGACTGAAGACAGTAAGTTTTAATTTTTTCCTCCCATTTCTTACTGGTAAATATCTCCTATTTTCTAAGAAAGAGTTAATTTCCAAACTTAATCCCCCTCCACCGCACAGATCTGTAATAACCTATTCTCATTTGACCAGGGAATTTTGGGTGGCTGTGGAAGAAGTTAACTCAATAGGTATTTATTAAAACCTCACTATATGCCAGGCTAAGAGCCAGAACAAGGTTTCTTTCTTGGTTTGACCCCCAGAGTGAAAGATCAACCAACTGCATCCCCACAGTGTAACCCAAATGTCCTGAGCTTCTTTGGAGGGCAGACTAGGTGGGGGTGGCAGGGTTGGTGGCTTAATTCCAAACCTTCTGCCTAGGAAGCAATTCCACTCAGGACTTCCACTCTGGATACGCAGATGACACTTCTCCCATTATAACCTGCCCTCTTCCTGACCTGTTTCATCCACCTTTTTGACCCGCATGCCTTGTTGCAGACTGATGAAAAATGCTGCACTAGCTAGGAGGGAGGGAAGATGAACAGATGGGGAGCCTCCTGGAATTTCAATGATGTGGGGGGCACAGCAGGCTCACCCCATTCAAATTCAGCAAGCGAAGTAGCTAGCATGGCCTGGTGCATCTGCATAGGGTAAGGTCAGAAAAGGAGTCATGTGTGTTGGCTTCTAGCAGGGATGCTACATCATTTAAAGGGTTGCAATGGTGGAAGCATGGAGGACCTCTACTCTAATTGGCAAGGTCGAGATTCTCCAAGTCAGAAACTCCCTCGGATGCCTGCTACATTTTAGAGTAGCCTATATGGTCAATGAGGCAGATTGCAAAAGACCTGCCGTGCAGATAATCTAGTCCTTATAATCAACAAACCAAGTTCTTAAAAGCACCTAATATGCGCCAGGTAAAGACAACAATGAAAACACTTGCCCTCAGGAGCTTACAATGTGTTGGGGGAGAGAACATGTCCATGCCTGGAACACAGTAGGGTGCTTGTAGTTGACCTGACTTTTAAGCAAATGCAAAATAATTATAAGGTAACTGGCAGATGTGGGTGTGGGACTCAGCAAATGGGTAGATCAGGAAAAAACCCAGAGAGAATCCCTAATTTGCTACCATCTAACAGGCAGAGATAAGGAGCAAGTCGATGCCAGGTACAGTGAACAATGAGGACAAAGACAGAGATAAGACAAGAAGTATCCCACATGAAAAAGAGCAAATCAGTCGGCTGGATTGGACCAGAGAATGAGGAAAGGCAAGTTATGTATTATTCAGCTGGAAAGATAGGTCAGAGCCAGGTTGTAAAAGATCTCAAATCCCCAAAAGAAGAGTTTGTTACTTGAGTTTAGAGGTAATGGGGAGCCAGTGGAGTTTATGACCTGGGTGGAACAGGACTCCACAGGCAGACTTTGTCACTCTCATCACTTTCTCATTCCGGGCTGGCCTGATTGTGAACCATGCTGGAAAAGGAGCAGGCCAGAGGCCTGGAGCCACATCTGCCTTCTTTTATGAGATTATTGGTTTCTGCTACCACTAGTCTCCTGTCTAAACAGGGCCAAATAACGCCACTCTGAAGATGACAAATGGAGGGCTGAATCAGGAGCTGGAGGATCTCAGTCACTTTCCCTCAATGGAAATTTCTCTAGAACATGGGTTCCATGACACAAATAAACCCTGCAGATGCCAGGATGCTTCTTGCCCAGGGTCTATCCAAAAAGATCACAGATAGAGAAAAAAGGGGAAAGATGGCTTTGCTTATTTATCCAGCCTCCTCAAGGTCATCTCCAGGAAAGTTCTCTTCTTGTGAATCCTCTCCTCTCACCTACCAGCTCCCCATGCTTCAGGCCCTGGTACAGTGACTAACCTGAGTTCAACCGGAGTCAAGAGAGGCTGAGAAAACACCACCACCAACCTTTAGGAAAAGGAAAATCCCATCACTCGAATGATTCCACCCTTCCCACAACTAAGACGACTTTGAAAAAGCAAATCTTTTAAATTTCTTGAAGATTCTTTATAAGGAAGAAGACAGAGGGACATTTCTCACTTCTATATTCAAAGCTGGGTAGGATGAGAACCCAAGAAACGGGAAAACACAGTACAGTAGGAAGAATGATTCCCTCCAGGTCCTAGGTTGAAATCATGCCTCTGAGACCTGCCTTGGCCTCAATTTCCTTATATGTTATATAAAAGCTGAACTCTATGGACTCTGAGATTCCCTTCCAACTCCAGACTTTGATCCTACAATTTACAGGAGGTTGAAAAGAGCAAACTGAAAGCTCAGAAAAGCTTTAAAAAAAAAAAAGGCCCTTTGTTTTCATGATGTTCACAGTGTTTTAAGTGAAGGAAAGCATATGCTAAGAATGAATCAGTCTAGTTTTAAGACGGTGAAGAAGGCTACAGGACTGTGGGCTTGCCAGGGTCAGGGAGGAAAGAGAAAACAGAGTACTACAGTGGAAAAACCAAGTATTTGGAGAATATTACACAGGGTGACTTTGGCCAAGTCACTTTTCTTCTCAGAGGTCTGGTTTCCTCATTTGTGTAATAAGTTTGGACTAAGATCTGGTCTGGCTGTAAATCTGTGACCCTATGAACACCCCCACCAAAGAGACTGAACCCCAAGAAATATAACCTTCCCAAGAATTTGGCTGAAAATGAGCCAAGTCCAATTTG
Source organism: Bettongia penicillata ogilbyi (assembly GCA_023548195.1). Classification (NCBI taxonomy): domain Eukaryota; kingdom Metazoa; phylum Chordata; class Mammalia; order Diprotodontia; family Potoroidae; genus Bettongia; species Bettongia penicillata. The sequence continues at coordinate 1,167,711 of JAJHZJ010000284.1, forward strand.
ATTCAGCCTGGACCGTGGAGTGGTCTGGACTCCTTTAGAAATAGGACAGGGAAAGAGGAGGGGAGGAAAGCAGCCTGAGATTCCCAGACCTATTTCTGACTCTTAATAGCACATCGACAGACGAGGAGAGTCGCCTAGCCTTTTAGAGACCCTAGAGCACTAATTATTCCAGCACCAGGGAGAGGAAAGACAACCAGGTTAGAAGCCTGGAGACCTGGGTTCAAGCCCCAGTTCCATCACTAACTGGCTGTGTGACCTTGGGCAAACTGCCTGTCCATATTCACTATGAAATGAGTTTAGGTGAGATCATCTTCAAGGAACCTTGCAGTGCTAAATTCGATGAAATAGCTCTACTTTTCTGAGTGAAATGGAAAGTATTTTCTGCCATCTTTCTCCTTTTTTTAAACTTTCTTTTTCTTCTCTCTCCCTCCCCCCTCCCCTTCCTTCTCTCTCTTTCCATATATATATCTTCCTTTATTTCTTCCCTTCTTTCCTTCCCTCTTCTCTCTCCATATATATATATATATACACACATACAAATATATCTTCCTTCTTCTATATATATGCACATATATTTATATGTATATATCTTCTTTTCTTCCTTTCCTTCCTTCTCTCTCTCTCTCTCCATATATATATATATATATATATATATATATATATATATATATATATATATATATATCTCCCTTCCTTCTTTCCTCCCTTCCTTACTCCTTCCTTCCTTCCACATTCTGCAGTCTAGTTTCTAGGAGGAAATGACTAATAAATTCAAGGGGGACAGGAGAGTAAGTCTTTCTCATGATGTCTCTGATGATGGAAACAGAAAATGTTGACTGTGGTCACAATGTAGTCTCCCTTGATGAGAAAAGAAACACACCCTTGGGTGGGAAATAAATGAACTTTCCTGCATTCTCAGGTCTGCAACGGCCATTCACTGACTCCATTGTGCAGCCCAAGATGGTGGTAGTCCCTGAGATAATCCTACTTCTTTCTGACCGCCAGGACTGGGTTAAGTTTTGTGATTGGAGGCATACATGGACTCTAACCAGCTGCTATTATGGGGTCTCCTCCCTCCTTTTCCTCCTCCCCATTTCACACCCCATCACGGTGTGTTTACTTTGTGTATATATATATATGCCATCTCTGCTGTTAGAAAAATAACTCCAGAGGGCAAGGATGACTTCATTTCTGCCCATGTATCCCTAATACCTGGCACATAGCAGGTACTTGTTAAGCAGCTAGATGGACAGGGTACCACACTTGGGGCTGGAATAAACCTGAGTTCCAATTATACCTCAGCCCCTTGACCCTGGGCAAGTCAGGTAGCCTCAGCTCAGTTTCCTCACATGAAAAATGAAGATCATACTTCACAGGGTTACTGTAAAGATCAAGTCCTTTGAAAACTTTCAAATGCTTTTATAAGTGTTAGCTATTTTTACTATTGATAATTACAAAGCTTGCTGATTGATTGTATCTGAGGTGAGGAGTTAGTGGAGAAAGGGCAAAGAAAAACTAACATTATTCAAAAATAAAAATCTGAAATTAAGCACTAAAAGAAAAGAACACTGGATTTGGAATCAAGGGATTTGGGTTCAAACCCAACGAGCTTTTTGACCTTGAGCTAATTACCTTTCTCTGGACCTCAATTTCCTCATTATAAAATGAAGGCCTCAAAGGTCTCTTCCAGGTTTAAAATATGTGATTCTAAGTTTATTTTACATGTTAAGAATTCAACAGACTGAGATTAACACTGCTGATTGTTTGCCAATGATCAAACAACTTTCTTTTTTTCTGTTCCAGATCTGTCTGAGAGAAAAGTGGAGAGTTCAAAGAAATATGCACATACTTGGAACATGTGTGTGCATGTACGTACACACACACATCCCAACAAAAAAAAAAACATCCTACAAAAGATGGGAAAATGGAACCTGTGATGAACAGCATGGAGGGCCTACAAGCCAACTTTGTTAGGCACTGTGTTGCGAGGAAGGCTACCCAACCAGAGAACATGTTCCAACGGGTTCTTGATAAGGTTCTCCCGATGGACTCCTAATGGCTATAAGGATGTGCTGACTTCCAAAGTGGGACTGACAGGCCTGTAGTTAACTGTCATTCCCATCACAGACTTAATAGCTTTGCCAGGCATCCTCCCAGAGGAAAGAGAGGAGAGGAAAGATATTGCTGTATGACAGCATTCAGAAAGAACGCACGTGAATGGCATCTCGGTATTGAAAGTGTCAGGTGCCAGTGGAAGGCCCCTGATCAGACAGACAAGCATCGGGTTGGATGCTTTAAGGTTATTTGGAGCCTGTCATCTCCATTAGCAAGCTAACCACAAGTGGAATCCTTCATTAGTTTGTTTCCTTTAGTTCTGAGGGGGTGGAGGGAGGACGAAGGGGAGGAGAAGATGGAGAGGGGCCTAGGCCCTCTTGGCTCTTTCCCTATTAGCAACTCATGATGGCTGGCATGTGGAGGGGAAGCACACGGGCGTCAATGCCCCATGTGTCTGCTCATTAGTGGCTGGCAGTAAAGAGCAGGAACGAGTGGACATTGGCACAGGCTGGCTTTCTCATTCTCAGAGAAGGCCAAAAATAATCTCAGTAGATTTAATTAAAACCGTGGTGAACAGATGGGGAAGATGGAAAGAGCTCCAACTGGAGACCACTCATCTGTCTAGGTCTCCGCGTTTTAATGAAGCCTTCGCTGTCTGCTGGTCCCACCACTGACACTTCCCTTTCTGGTTATGCAACGGAGCAGAGCCATCAGTTACAGGCGGTGGGCCTTAAAGCGGCAGTAACTCCACCCTCCCTCCCCATTTCTTCCTCCCATTGAAAAAAAATGCAACCTGGCCCCAACATTGGCTGCCACCATTGGACAAATCCTCCTTTCCTGTCTTGATTTGACCTTGGGGCACTTCTCAGCAAAGTTCATTTCCTATCCAACAAACCTGAGATTTAAATTTCTCGGTGTATCCAAAGTAAATAAACACAGGACTGACATACTGAGGCCAGTGGTCTTCTGGAGTGTGGCAGCTCCTTTCATGGTTTTTACACAATGGGAAAACCCACTGGTTGTAGGTAGGAGTCAAGACTAATTCCCTAGGGAAGTTAAAACAGCTTCTTGGCCTTCCTCCCTACCCCCTCTTCCAGAGCACATGCTTACTCATTCTGTGAATGTATGTTATTTATTGATTCATTCATTGATCTATCCATCTGTTTACCTGTCTCTCTACCTTGACAGTAATCTACTTGTCTGTCTGAATGTCTATCTGTCTGTCCATCTGCCTTCAACCTACCTACTTTGACAGAAAAGTAATCTACTTTTACATGGGGAAAAAATACCCAACAAAAAACCTCTAGAAGCCATCAGCAGAATAGATATAAAGTTGTCTTCATCAAGCCGGCCCAAGGATGGGGAATGGGAGACCAAACTGGAAGGTGAACAAACTATAAACAAGGAAGAATGTCTTCTTCTAAACTAGTTTTTTTAAAAAAATATATATAATTCAACTCTAAAAACAATTCTTTAGAAAGACTCATGGTAGAAAGATGTTCATGGGATTTATTAGTAGGAGCTCATTGAAACATGGAATTGGAGATCTGTGCATATACAAAGAGAGGATTACATTAAATTTTCTTTTCTTTTTTACTTTTTGGCATTGAATAGAGAGACATAGAAGTTGGTTACCAAGTTAAAAAAAACCCATGAATAGTAAAGGCAACGTAAGAGCAAGATGTTCCCTTAAACAGCCCCTTAAGAATAACAGATGGCAAAGAGTTTCTTGATATCTCCAAACTGCTGTGTAAGGAATGGAGAAAATTGATTTTGGCAGCTTATTTCACCTAGTGAAATTCAGCATATTCTGAGTACCTTTTAAAGCAAGAAAGAAAAAATGTTCTAGTTACAAACTTTACTCCACCTGACCCTTCCAATGCAACCTGAAGCAAATCAATTCAAGTCAATCTTATCCAATGCAATTTGATCCAAACCAGTAAGTATTAAGTGCCTACTATGTGCTGGGAAAGAGGCAAAGAGGTGAGGTGTGATGGAAAGCTGTTTTTTGGAGTTGCAAAAACCTAGGTTGAAGAATCATCTATGATAGGGTGAGCCTGGGCAGGTCACAGCCTCTCAAGGCTGCAAACAACCTTCTAAGATGGTAAATTATCAATATAGTAGAAGGAGTTTTCTCATGGGGCATTTCCAACACCAGGTTCAGATCAAAATGTGTCAGGAATCATGTGAGACACTGGGGATAAAGAAAACCAAAAACCACTCCCTGCCTTCAAGGAGCTTACATCAACCACTAAAGAGAAACCTAGAGTCTTACCCTTTTAAATAAAGGAGGTTATGGCTCCATTGCCCATAAAATGAAAAGCTCTCCAAAGTCTGGGGAGGTTCATTTGTGCAGGAGATGCTTGTTTATCAGTACAAGAGCTTGGGAGTACCTAGAACCCTGCAATCCAACCCAGGCACTCCTGGGAGAAAAACAGGAGCATTTTTCAAACGAGTTTCCCTTGGAACTAGTTATGCAATGGTGTTTAAGGGAGGGGGGGCTTTTTTGCTCAGCTAAGTTGCCTACTATATTAATCTCATTATTCTCTGAACCGTTTAACTGGCAATGCCAAATGCAATTTGTATTCTGCAGCAGAGCAAATGCTCTAAAATGATTATCCCAATATGAACCATGGCAATCCTTGATATTGTTGGGTCTGAAAGGCCGTCTAACCGCTGAATAGTGTTCCCATATGCCTTCTGAGTTTCATGACACAATGTTGCGTCTGCTTTGCAAGGGATAAATTAAGCGTGTGAAAGTCTTCGCAAAGCCCTCATTTTCCAGTTAATCAAATCTCCCCTAATCAAATTAGCACACATAATTCCTCTAGATGCATGGCACAAAAAAAGTGCATTATCCCCTTCTTTGGAGTTGAAAGGGAGAAAACAGCATGGCGCCTTTCTCCTTTGCTTGAGTGGGCCTAAATAGAGGAGATCTTCAGAAAGACAGGTCGAGGTAAACTTTGGCAGCCTTTACGTTCCCAGCTCATTAAATCCACTGCCTCTGTGGCCACCTCCGGGGACCACTGAAGCATTCTGTAATGAGATACTTGTTTAATTTTCCTTCAAAGGCCGGACATCTGTGACAAACCTCCTCATTCCAGCCCCACACAGGCAAACCTATCAATAGGCCTTAGGCCTCTATCTACTTTGATGGAGTGTTTTCCATTGAATAAACCAGATAATAAATTTTGAGGAGAAGGGAACAATTGCCATTAACTCCGCTCTCTCCGAAGAGTCCAAGTCCATCATGAAAATTCAATAGCGGCCGAGCTAAATGGATAAATGCTCGCAGTCAACCTTTTTTAATTGATTTCCCTTCATGAAATGATCTAGTCTCTGAAGCTAGCCGTCCCAGAGCCCCTCTTTAACCTTTCCTTTCATTCCAAATACATTTAGAAGCGCTGAACAAAAAGGGATAGCTAAAATATTAATCTCCCTTGAGACCAAAGGCCTGCAACAGACCAGATTTTCAGATCAATTCCCAACAGTGCCCGTGGCCTACAAAAGAATGAAACACACTTTGAGTCCTTTTCAGCATGGTACGGATTCTGACCTTTATTGAAAACCAACCACCACATCCCGACACTAGCAGCCACTAGAAAGCCTTTCCTACACAATAGAAATTCAGCACAGATATGGTTATGTCTGTTTTGCTCAGTCACTTTTACTTAGGCCATAATGAGGCCTGGAACATGCATAATGAAAGCTGTCTCAACAATATTTTCACTTTAATGCTTTATTATATCTAAGAATATGTTTTAAGTAGTAATATTTCACTCCCCCTCCCAACCTCACCTCTCACCCCCCCCCCCTCCACACACACACTGACCCACCCCCTCATCACTCCTCTGCCTGTTGGACTCCATTTGCTGGAACCATTCAAAGGCATAAGAAAGAGACCTTGATGATTTCCATCTTGGCACTGTGTAGACAATTCATTAAAAACAAGTTCCGATAACTTCCCTATATTTTTTCTCCCTTATCACTGAAATATTGGTATCCCTGCCTCTGGCTCATTAGTAACAGCCCTGAACCACTTCACACTTCTCTCGTCCGCCATGATTGGTCATAGGTATCATATTCGGTTACTGGCATTTTCTCTATCTCTCCCACCCCAGGCCACCCTAAAGCCTTCTCTGTGAGCAGGGACTTTGGCCATCGACAACTCACAGGGTGATTCTTCTGACCCCATGACTGACCCAACCACCTCCTCAACGGAAGGAAGCACATGCAGAACATTTCTACAGCTGTCCATGGTGTGGACAGGATGGTATGGCCTAACGGACAGGGTATTGTGTAAGGAGAGGAGAGACTCTGGCTCTGAGTTCCAGCTCTACCTCTAAGTAGTTAGATGACCTTGAGCAAATGACTTTCTTTTTGGGGCTTAGTTTCTCCCTCTGTAAAATACTGGAGATGTACTAGATTAGGGGTTCTTATCCTTTTGGTGTCATAGCCCCTTGTGGTGGCCTGATGGATCTCTTCTTTGAGCAAGTTTCTACATGTCAGATAAAATGTGTAGGATTACAAAGGAAACCAATTCTATTGAAATAGAGGGTATTTCAAAAGTCTTAGTGTTGCTTTAAACTATAGAAATTTAAATAGTTTAAGCTACTTAACAGTTTAAACTATTAATGCTTAAAGGTACACTAAGACTTTTAGAATATATTGTACAGTTATCTATTATCTATATCCATCCATCTATATAATCTTTCTGTCTCTATCATTTATCCATCTATTCATTCATCTCTCCATCCATCTATCCATCCTGCCTTATACTTATCAGTCTCTATTATCTATCCATCTACCCATCATCCATCTATCCATCTATCCATGTATCTATGTATCCATCCATCCATCCCTCCATCCATCCATCCATCCATCCATCCATCCATCTATCTTTCAGGGACCTCAACTTACCAACTTCCATATTTAGGTTCGAGAACATAGTACAGGGGAAAGAACACTGCTTTCTGGTGTCAAGGAACTTGGGTTCAAATCCTTCCTCTAAGGTTTCCTACCTGCATGAACTCAAACAAATCACTTATAACCTGCCACAGCTTTAGTCTCCTCACCTGTAAAATGAGGAAGTTGAGACAGGTGGCTTTTGACCCAGCATTGGATATAGGATCCTATGACTACGTCCAGATATGTGTTCACAATGGTAATTTTGTGGTTAAATCTCCTCAACCAAGGTAGATCAGCAACGCTTTTCAGTAGGATTTTATTAAGTTTCGTGATGGCACTGAGAGGTTATGTAACTGAGCTGATATGTGTCAATGTGTCAGAGATGGGATATAAACTCATGTCTTCTTAACTTAAGTTGCTCTTATAAGCCTCTCTGTTCTTCCTCTCTTTTCTTCCTTTTCTTTTTCCTCCCTTCCCTTCTCTATTTCTTTTTCTTTCCTTCCTTCTTTCCCCTTTCTCTCTCCCCCTCTCTCTGGAACCATTCAAAGCCATAAGAAATATGTATATGTAATATTACATATAATATGAATTTCATATTATCATGTTACTTTTTTGTAAGCAAAAATAAAGAACAAGTGAATGTGGATAGCATACCACAAAGATGGCTGGCTTGTGAGTCCACGAGATTCCCATTCTCTTCCCTATGTCTTATTGGAATTTGACTCCAAAACAATTTTCAAAATCAGAACAAATGTAAAGGGGGAAGTGGGATGGAATACAACATCCTTAGCATAAAATTGAACTGGCTTCCATCTACCCTTCCCATCTTTCTTCATATTATCTGTTCCCCCACCGTAGCCCTTGAGTGCTTGGTCATATTTAAACTAACCCAGTAGCTGCTGGTTGAGCACACAACATTTCATCTCCTGTTTGCTTGTCTTTGCACTGGGGGTTCAACCTCCCTCAGCCCCTTTCCAAGTGTGGGATACATCCACTTAGAATCTCTCACTTCCTTCACAACACAGCTCAGGTTCATCCTTCTACATGAGGTCTTCCAGGATTCTCCAATTTGTCAATACTCATCCCTTAAGGAAATTAATTTTGCATTATTTGGTACATTCTTTGCATTTATTTCTCTGTACATATGGCATATGTCCCAACAGACTGTAAGATCCAGGAGGACAGGGGATGTTTTGGGTTGTTTTTGTCTTTGTTGTTGCAAGGCTAGTATAGTGCCTTACACAGAGATCATAGCTGGGGAGCTGGAGAGGACCTCAGGACTTGAGTTTACAGACAAGGAAACTGGCACTACAGGAAGCTAGGTGACGCTAGAGTAGAGCACTAGGCTGGGAGGGAGGAAGAGCTGAGTTCAAATCCTACCTCAGACATTCGGTTGGACTCAAAAGTCTCTATGGTCCCTTCTGGACTCTAAATCTATGACTTTCTGTGTTAAGTGATTTGCCCAAGGACACAAAGGCAGTAAGCATTAGAAATATGGCAGGCACATACTCATAATGAGAATAAACAAGTAACATTTATACAACATTTCTCCTTTGATCCTTACAATAGCCCTGGGAGGTAGTTGCTAATGTTATCTCCATTTTACAGTTAAAGAAATTGAGGCAAATAGAGGTTAAATAACTTTGCAAGGTTGAAGAGGTAGAAAGCATCAGAGACATGATAGGTACTTAATAAAGTTCACCGAATTTAGTTGAATATGTGGACTAGGGCTGTGCTTGTATGCCAACAAATCTAGTTAACAAGCATTTATTAAGCAGCTGCTGTATGCCTGGTACTGTGGTAAGTACTGGGGGATACAAAGGAAGGCAAAAACAGTCCCTGTTCTCAAGATGTTCACATTTAAATGAGGAAGGCTATAAGCAAACAATTATATACATGCCCTATGTATTGGGTATCTAGAAAGCAATCTCAGAGGCTGGCACTCATAGTGTAGTGAGCGGGGAAAGGCTTCTTGTGGAAGGTGGAGTTTGAGCCAAGTTTAAAGGAAACCAACAGGCAGGGCTGAGGTGGAGGGGCATTCCAGGGACAGGGAAGGGCTGCTGGAGAAAAGGCAGAGAATTGGAAAATGGAGTGTTATAGGTAAGGAACAGAAAAGAGGTCGGTGGGGCTGGATCACAGAGTATGGGAGAGTAGAAATATCTAAGAAAACCCCATCAAGGTGCCCAAAAGGTCTCCCTTGAGCATCTTTCTCTTCTCATCTTTGGGTCTCATCTTCCCCCAAAGCTCCCTCATTTGGGTTTCTTAGCTCTGTCTCAGAGATAGTAATTCAGGACTAAAAGGGCAACCCAGCTTCCATATGGATACCACACACACGGCTGGAAACATGGGTAGGAATGCCAGGGATGCCATTCAGATGCTCCCTTATTTATAAGAAGTCAGAAAAGAACTAATGGGGGGCATTGTCCTTGGTCTATTTCTCCCCTCTGTCTTTCTGTCCAATATTCCCTTGAGCACACAGCTGGTGCGCTAATATCCAGGCACTTAAGACTCTCCCTGACTTGGAGCCAATCCTAGGGATATGTTCAAATGTCTACTAGAGGGTGAAGTTTCCAAAGAGCACTAGATGGTGAAATGAAGTGATGGTCTTCTTCCAATCAAGTCCCAAGGAAGCCAATCAATCAGCCATTGATCAACTGGTCAATCAGTCAACAGGCATTTAATGTTTGCCACATTTGCTAAGCACTGAAAAGACAAAGCCAAAACTGAAAGATCCCAGAAGATATTTACACAAATAAAGAATAAATACAAAATGTTTAAATAGAAGGTAGTACAGGCAGCTAGGTGGCACAGTAAGCTGAGAACCAGGCCTGGAGTCAGGAATACTCATCTTCCTGAGTTCAAATCCAACCTCAGACACTTACCAGCTGTGTGACCCTGGGCAATTCACTTCACTCTCTTTACCTCAGTTTCCTCTTCTGTAAAATAAGCCGCAGAAGGAAATGACAAAACACTCCAGTACCTCTGCCAAGAAAATCTCAAAAGAGATCATGAAGGGTCATTTATAACTAAAAAATAACTGAACAAAAGTTTGGGAGAAAGGACACTAGCAGTTGAGAAGATCTGGAAAAAGGCTTCTAAGCAGTGACATTTTTACTGCCTCTTAAGCTTACAATCTGTGTGACCTAGGGCAAGCTGCTTTATCACCCTGGGCCTCACTTTCCTCATTTGTAAAAGGAGAGTGTTGACTAAATGGCCTTTGAGGTCCTTTGCAAATCTAAACTATGATTCTAGAGGTCATCTAATCTGCCAGGGTCTCAGTTTCTTCATCTGTAAAAGGAGGGGGTTGGAGCAGATGGCCTCCAAGCTCCATTCCAGCACTAAACTATGAGCCAGAGGATCAGCGTCCACAAACTAGACAGGACGACACAAGATATGTTTTATCCCACCCTCATCTTTGCTGAGGCGGTAAGAGGCAATTTGGACTCCAGTGCTTTCAGTAACTCCTCTCTCTCTAGGCCATAGGCCTACCCAATCAACTCTTCATGACCAAAGAGCACTTGTACAAAATCCACTGTCATTGGGTAAGTACTGGGTTGAGCTCCCCAAACTCATTTTGATTAGGACAAGCAATGAATTTTAACAATGCTACCTACCCCCAAGGTGCTTCCTTGAGGTGCCAAGAAGACCCATTCTCAGGCTTTTGCTTTTAGAAAGGTTAAAAAGAAGGGAGACGGGGGAAAGGGTTTCCATTAATTCCACTGAAGGGCTCCATTACATTCCACCATCATGATTTTATTTATTTAAAGAGACAATTAAGAGAGGAAGATGGGGGTGGGGAGCAAGACCTTCCAGAGTAACCAATCTTAACACATAGCTATCAGTTTAAAAATAGTTCAGCTAGGTTTAAGTCTGAGCCTTTATCTCAGTGGTTGACCTTGCTAATACAGTATGTAGATTTCTTGCCAACTAATCGGCGGACTGTAAAGCACGGCTTCAAGCTGTGGGCAATGATCTGTAACAGGAATGAATGAGTGGGTTTTAGCAGCCAGAATCTGCAGCCTACTATCTGTATCTGACAGCTGTCACCCTCTCTACAGAGGCCAAAGCCTAGACCTTCATTTAAAAGCAGCATGGCTGATCAGATTACTGGGACAGTGTGTCAAAGCTGACTGCGCTGAACTGGAGAAGCAGAAAGTAAATCTATAAATAGCAGTCTTGCTTGCCTCCATGAGCCACTGAAGGGGGACCAATACTGAGCAGTAAAGGCATTGTTTAGTCTTGGTGGCCTGTGGGATATAGCTCTTGCCAGATCAGAAGGCTTGGTTCATGATGTAATGTAATGGAAAGGGTGGCTTTACAGGAGAGAATTTACAAGACTTACATTCTTGGCACTGGTATTGGCCATTCCACCATGATTGGTTTGAACCAACTTTATGATGTAACAAGGTTCTCTAGCACTTAATAATGTCCTCAGGGCACAGGAAGTCTAGGAGAGTCACTTTTCCCATAACATGCCTGCAGCCTATTTTGGCCAGCCCATAGGGACTTGCAAACAATGAAACAGAGAGTGTGATAAAATAAGGACCTCTCCATTTGATAGTCATTATATATGTCAACTGAGTCCTCATGGAGGACAGCTGCAAAACAAACTTGGGGAGACAGAAGCATCCTGAGGACGAGTTATCTATAGACCACAGTGATAGCAAGGCTTATGGAGTGGACATCATGGAGTTATAAATGAGCCGGGTGACATTTTATGGTGATGACCAAACTCTTCCAAGAACCATTCATCACTCTTCAAAGCTTCCGCTGATAAAACCTGGACATCTGAAAATTTGTCAACAGCCTCAGAAAGTAATGCTGAGGTCAGGTCTAAGAGCAAGACGGAATGGGCTCCCTTAGTGGTCGGAAGCAGCAGAAATGGAACATGAGCCTGAGGAGGCCAGAGCTTCAAAGCTCTTGCTAATCCAGGTAGCTGACTTTCAAGCCAGCTTTTGGATTGGGCAATGGCAATGCGGACGTGCAAGCAGGATATTTCAGGCACAGTCACCAAGTGATCATGTAACATACCCACGTACTGTAAATAAGGGCCAAATAATCCCCAGTCAGTCCTCCCAAACAAGGCACTGTCAGGAAAAACAAGTCCTGAGCCTGCCTGGAATAAAGTTACTCACATGGGTAAAGCTGGGTGATTGGCCCTCTGTGCTACTGCCTTTCCTCTATTATAACTATTTATATTACATTTATTTTACATTATAATTATTCCCTCTAAACTTCCTATATATCTTGTTTTTACATAGTGGTTTTCACACTGTCTCCTTCACTTGTCTATGAGTTCCTTGGGGGCAGGGGCTGTCTTTCACCTTTCTTTGTATCCCCAGCATACAGTAGGCACTTAATAAATGCTTATTGAGTGACAGACTCTTTCCAAGATTGTTGTGACTGCTTGGTCAATTATTTTGTAAAGCCTGCTCTAAATAAGTTCATTGATATTCACTTTCATGAGCTAACTCCCCTCCCAATAAAAAGGGAGGAGGGGGACTTAGGTGAACGTGGGCAAGAATCTCACAGAATGAAAAGGCATGGATGGATTATGATCTATATCACAGGATCGCAGATCTATTCAGGTATAGTGATATTCACAAAGTATTAGCTGATTTGATAGCTCATCTCTGAGAAACAAAATGTACTGAAAACATCACGGGAAATGAAGTAAGTGCAGCATTTGAAATGTAAGCACATCACAGCATTTTAGAAATAGGGAGGGCATGAGGCCTAATCCTGTCATCTTGAGTTTTACAGATGAAGAAATGAAGGCTTAGGAAAGGAAAGCAAAGTACTCAAGATTCCACCATGAAATCTATCAGTCTGATATTTATGTATGTATGTATGCATGTATGCATGCATATACATATGTATTTGTATCTATGTATGTACATGTTGTACTGCATGTTATATGCATGTAATGTGTATTTTATTAGATCTGTGATCTCATTGGTATAGGGATCTGTAGGTGAGGAACTTTTCCAATCAATGAATATCAGCATCTTCTCTGCACCTTACATTCATAAAGAATAGTGTGGTTGCCCTGAAAGACTAAACAAGCAAGGGGTAGAGAATGTGGGCCCTCAAGGCCACCTGAGGCCTTCTTCATCCTTGGGTGCGGCCTTCTGACTGAGTCCAAGTTCTACAGAACAAATCCTTTTATTGAGGGGACTAGTTTTGTGAAGTTTGGATTCAGTCCAAGAGCCACACTTGAGAACCTAGAAGGCCAAATGTGGCCTTGAGGCTACAGGTTCCCCACCCCTTGAAAGCTGTGTGACCAGGGTCACACAGCTAATATGAGTCAGAGAGGTTTTAAATGCAGGTCTTCCTAACTCCAAGGCTGGTTTTTTTTTTTTTTTGGTTTTTTTTTTTTTTTATCAGTTCAGCTAGGCTGAATCTCTTGGATAGGGATTATTCATTTCAAGATAATGGCATACTAATATTGACTAAGAACCTTGAAGGCAGGGAACGTTTTATGTTCTTCAGTTTCTTTCCCTTTGTATCCCCAAAGCCCAGCTTAGTGCCTGGAATATAGGAAATTCTTAATAAAAACCTGTTGAATTTTCTCCATTTCAAAGGCCCTCTGACCTGGTCATAAATATTACTGACAAAGGGGATAAAAATAAGGAGAAAAAAAGATACCGAAACCTAAGGTTGACAGCCAGAAGGAGAGACTTGGGAACATCATAATCCTGAATAGAAGCTTAATTATAAACCAGATGCTCCCTTGGTTGGAATAAAGGGCCTTTGCCCCTAGCTTACTTCCACCTACTCATTATATCTGATCTTTCCCCTAAAAGTTGTGTTCAGCCAAACCAAATGTTCACTCTGGAAAAAAAATTAAAAAGATGCACACGGAAGCACTAGAGTTTGAAGGACGTTCGACATGCAAGCCGCGTTTCTGCTTCTGATTGCCATGGAGTTTTCTCAGGGGCAAAGGTTTCCTTAGGAAAGAGTTTCATTGGCCAGCTACAGCAAGTCACGCACACACCAACAATTTGCTGCTGGCAACACCTTAAACCCCAAGTTAGGCAGGTGTAAAAAAACAAAAAAGCCCCAAACAACACAGCAGTGGCCTTGAAAGCATAGCACAGTTTCTACGCGGAATATACATCTTGAAGGATTTGGAGAAATCTACAAGGGATCCAATGCTTTCCCACCTATTGACATTTACAAAGCAGTTTAAATCATGCATGAGAGGCCTCAGGCACACACAGTTCACGAAACATCACTCTGTGCTCCCAGGGAATTTCAGCTGACCAGTACTCTTTATTAGAACCGACAGTGAAAGACAGCTATTGCAAAATCTGCACCCCCATGCCATACCAAGATGACAGTCTTAATGCCAGTGGATATATTATGTAGATTACCTGCCTCAAATCTTTCTTGTTAAATAAGTTTCATGCTTTCTCCCTCCCTTTGCCCCCTTCTCAAGAATATCCCCCTGGCTTTGGGAAGGGAGCTATTGCCTAAATTCCTTGATCATTTGTCTGTTTTTCAATACTTTGGACATGCTGAGTAAGCTCTGGAGATAAGACAGTGATGCCTTAACAGTGGGAAAACAGTGAAGCCCTTAACATAGCTACAGAACTGAGGCTGAGATTTCATGCTTTTAAAACTATTTTATTCCAAAAGTTGCAGTTTTTTTTGGAGGCAAGTATATGTCCATTTTTTAAAAAAAATATTTTCCAGAAAGTTCACTGCAGGCTTAAAATTGCAATTCAACCTAAGACACATGCATACACACATACATATATGTGTGTGTGTACATATACACCCAATTACATATTATGTATATATACACACATATGTTATATATACACAATATGATACACATACATATATATGCATTTACATATACACATACACACACGTTAGAGGTTAGATGGGTGATTACATCAGTTATGAACCAGTGTAGACAAAACTGGATTTGGAATCAGACAACTGGGCTTCAAATCTTAGTTCTGTCCTTATTCTCTGGGTGACACTGGGAAAATTCCTTGCCTTCTTTTGGGCCTCTGTTTCCTTATCCGAAAAATGAGGGTATATGGGCTAGATGGTTTTTAAGTTTTCTTTCAATAACAGTTTAGGACCTGATGTCAGGTCTTCAACGAATGAAATGAAAATGAAAATCAACCAAGGTATTTAAGGGTTTTGAATATATTTTATATATCTGAATATGTATTATTTGAATATATTATATATATTTGAATATATTTTTCTCTCATCAATTTCCATGGGACAAAGGATTTGGGCAGATGGTGGTCAGTAGGAATGGACATGGCTAAAAGCACTATGAAAATGTCATTGGTACCATTTGACCAAAACGAATAGAGCATGCCAAATAATTTTTTTCAGACTTTGAATATAACAAATTTTTTTATTATTCAAGGGGCTTTGTTGATAAATGAAACACCTGTCCTTTGCTCTCCTGTCCTTTACTTTTATGAGTTTTGAAGAAACAGCTTCAAAAGGGCCTTATTATCCTGGCTGTAGGGCTCTTTGTTATTGCTTTTAACAAAGAGCAAGTCCAAAAAGAACTAAAGGGGATTACTTCTAGGTCACAATGCATACATAGTCAAAGGATATAAAGAAGCATTTAAAAAAAAAAGAAAACATAAAGTTAATTATTTGAAAAAAAAAAGCCTAACTTTACTGACATCCAAAGAGATATAAATGAAAAGAACTCTAAGATAGATCCTTCCATCCAATGAACTGTCAAAAATAATTTTTTTAATAACAGAGGAAACTCAGTGCTGGTGGGGCTGTGGAGAAACAGGCACACATTCTTTACTAGGAGAACTGCACTAGTAGAATACTTTGGGAGATGAATCTAGTAATATGCATTAAAAGTTATAAAAATAACCAGTGTTTAACCCAATAATTCCATTGTTAGTATTATTCATGCAATTGTCATTAAAGTACTAATAAACCAAAACAGAAGATGTTGAAAGATGTTCATAGCAGCATTATTTTTAATTGCAAAAAAACCTAGCAAGCAACTTAGCCATCCAACAACAGGGGAATAGTTGATTAAACTGTAGTGTATTAATGGAATATAATATTATACTGTAATTAATATCAACAATTATGAACAATATAAAAAAGTGGAAAGACCTATTTGAAATAATGCAAGTGAAAAAAGAACACAATGAGAAAATACTAGCTAACTGTGACTTTATACAAGGAAAAATGATAGAAAAATATCCTGATGGAAAACTGGAGGAAATCATTGGAAGGTTAAGATACTTTCTCTGTTGACATTAATTTAAATGTAAACAACTGGAAAGAAAATCTATTGGTCATACTGATGTTTGATATTAGGTTTATAGTAACTCATTTAATTCTGATAAAACAGTGAAGGAGAAAAGACCTTATTCTAGGTGTGGTTCTGACTTTATGGCAGCATTAGAGATTGGCTTATGGAGTTTCCTTCCTGTTGAGGGTAGCTATGTGAAATTTCATAGCATTAAATGATCTTAAGTTCCATGTGGTATCTTTGTCTTCTTGCCTTATTAGAGATGTCTTATGACTCTATGCTACAGAAGCTTTACACTGACAGCAAAGACAAGATTTAGTGATCTTCAAAGTTTCTTGGTCATTTTAAATACTTTTGTCTGTATACTGTATACGTCAAACTTGCCTAACTTCAACTAACTGCTCTCAATTTCTAGATGTTTCCATCTATCTAAGTCTGGTTTCCCCACTTGTATCATAAGTTGTTAAATGGCATTATGGCCAGATGGAGTGGAAAGTTGTTACGTGCATCCTCATGAAGGCTGAGAACAGAGAAGTATAGCAGAGAGGAGAAAGAGGTGGCCAGCGTGTCAGGAAGACTTACCTGTAGGCAACTTTTCTCAGACTAGAAAGTTGCAGAACAGGTACTGACTGGCATTGGGAGAAGGAGTTTAGCCTTTTGAATTTCCTACCCCAATGAAATACCAGTCAGGCTTGTCCCAAAAGAACCATAAGTTGGATGGATCTTCTTTGGGAAAACAGGAGCACAAATCGCTTAGGATGAGAAGGTGTGAACAGGCTATAAATGGCCTCAGGGGAGGGAGACTTCTACAGGTCCACCAAAGTACAAAGATGATACTGAATCCTCAGTGCATAGTTCAGAGTCTGGCACAGAGCAGGCAATAAATGCTTATGAATTGAATAACGTCACTCCTGTTTCAAAACCTTTGGAAGTTTCCTATTGATGATCAAGAAAATATCAAATTTCTTGGCTCAACACTGAGGGGTCTCACCACAGCTAGGTACCACCCAACTTTTTGAACCTTATCTGTAACTGCTCTTCTTTACCTAGTTTGTACTCGTTCAAAAACAAACTTGTGCATACACGTTAATAATTTTCTACCACATAACGTAAACTTCTTGACAACTTCCTCATTCTTTAGATTTGTGTCCCCCTCCCCTAGATGAAGACATAATAAATGCCTGTCGATTAGTTACTTCCCTTTATAGAACATGAACCTCTTGACAGCAGAGATAATTTCACTTTGGCATTTGTATGCTCAGAACCTAGCATAGCGAAGTGAATGGTCTTGGCTGGTTGACACAATCTATCAGGTATAAAGGTGAAAACTCTCAGTCTTATCAAGTCCAGGTGGCTATGAATCATGGGACATTGTGCAAGAATCAGGACTGTTGGAGACCTAGAAGGCAGGTGTTCCATGGTGGCAGTACATTAACAATGATGGCCTGTTCAAAAGATAACATTACATATGTCACATGCTAAAGGAATGTATGATGATAATATCAGAGATTTAGAGTTGGATGGGACACTAGGGGCCATCTAGATTAACCCCTTCATTTTACAGAAGAGGAAACTGAGGCACGGGGACATTAAGTCATTAGCCTAAGGTCACTCTGAGAGTAACTATCTTAGCTGGGATTGGAGTCCAGGTCCTCCAATTCCAAGGCTACTGGTTTTTCTCCTTTTTCTACTGTATCAGAGAGGAAAAGAATGTGGGCCTCTTATGTAATAATAATGAGGATTAACAGATAAGCCAGTAAGAATATTACAGTGAAATCCAGAAAATACATTGTGTGTGTAAATTTCTACTCTTTACAGATTGCCCCCCTCAATTATTTATTACATTTAACATAATAATTTCAACATTGTCCTTCCTGTCTGTTGGTTTTATAACATCTTCAAAGTCCACACACGTAGTAACCGGCAGAAAAAAGGACTTAAATCCAGAAATAGAGACTGGAAATTTAATAGTTGTTCTATTTCCCCAAAAGTTTTTCATCCCTGGAAGGGGTGTTTACGTTGGCAGGATCAAGAATACTTCAAAGACCTGAAGTATGGCCCTGATGGTGTCTAGCACAATGCATGCAGTAGGGATCTAATAAATGCTTGTTGAATTCAATTCCCATATCACACATTAAATTGTTAATATTTAATTCAATGGCCCCTTCTGAGAGGGTGACTTTTAAAAAAAAACCAAGTATTATTAAGTAAGAAATAAAATATGAGAGGTAGTGGTCTGAATTCAAATCTGACTCATACTATGTGGACTTGGATAAGTCACCTAACCTCCGAACCTCAGTTTCCTCATCTGTAAAGCAAGAGGCTTGGATATGATAGTCTCTAAATGTTAATCTCTTTCTAAGATTCTAAGCTACAGAGCAGGTGTCATTCTGCACTGATGGAAGGGATTCCTTTATTGGGAATTTTTAAACTGAAATCACAGTCTGGCCTCCAACCCCAAACAAACAAATACAAAAATGGAGATCTAGCCTCTATAAGATGTGTCATAGAGGAGAGAGGGTTGTTCTTGGAGTCAGAAAGACCTGGGCTCAAATTCAGCCTCAGACATTTACTAGCTATGTGACCCTAGAAAAGTCAATTAACCTCTGGGTGCCAAGGAACTTCGCAGGGCTTATTGACCAAGTTATAGATGGGATATAATCTAGTTTGTGGAGTGAGTTTCCTTATCACAAATTTGTTAGGCTCACCACAGCAAGCATATTCCTGTGTCTCCTGTACCATAGAAATGATAAATGTCATGCACATACCCCAGTCCTCTGAAGGGCAATACTGAAGACACTGTGGGATTTATTACTTCTTTTCTCCATATGCCTTGGTGGGAAAAATGTACTCGCCTAATCACCACTTGAGCCTACGAGATCATGCCTTATCCATCAGTGACCCTTATGACATTGGGGATAAAGAAGATTGAGATAGGCTGACACCCTGTAATCAACTAAATGAACTTCGAAAAAATGGTCTCAAGCATGTGCTGACAGTCATATCTTCTTTAAAAAAACAAAAACAAAAACATAGTATTGAATGAATTACGTGGTATTGATAGAGCTGACAGCTGATGAACTAATGCAAAGAAAATAATCCACTCATGACCTCAAGTGAAACCGCAAAAGCATTAGGGTAATGGAAACAATCATCCACTGTGCATCGGGCTTAAATCTTACTGGGTGTTTTATACTAAGAAACAAGCAGCCAAAATCCTTCCTGGGATATGACAGTTGGGGACAAGCACCGAAACACACAATAGAACTTGTAACTCAGAAATCTATCTGCATTTGAAATTCTTATTTTTCCCTTGAACAGTGAAGGAGCGGGCTCTCTTTATCCCAAAATGGCCAACACACAGTCCACTGACGATGAAGATTGCTTCTCTTAACTTACCTATCATTACAATTTTAAGGGCAGAACACATGTTTCTTTGAGGGACTATATCCATGCAGAACCCTTTCCCAATAAGCTAAGCATCCCATTTCTTCATTTGCCATCCCATCCCTGTTTCTGATGTTTCCTCCTTGTGTCACGTTGGGCAGGTTGGTTGGCATTTCTGGGCCCCATCTTCCCCAGTCATAAAATCTCTTCCATAAAATCTACAGTTGTTATTCTCTGATCTTAAGTCACTTCACACTACTGTTGACCAAGTTTTCTCACCTGTAAATTAATGGGGATGTATTCGATGGCTTCTGAAGCCTCAACCAGCCTATATTTTATGATATATGATCCCATAATCTCTTTTTTGGACTCAGCATCCTGAAGACTAGCCATGGGATCATTCTTCTGGATGTAGCAGAGTATGTCATGAAGAGGCCAGAAAACTAGCATTTACAATGATTCCTTATCTTCATGGACCAAGGCTCTAGGTCCCATCTAAACACTAATAAACTGTTAACCAAGATCATTTGCTAGGGTTGGAAGCAGATCTCATTAAGGGCAAAGTTGCCGATGTCATCCAATGCCTGGTAATTTCTTCTCTTTGTTTTTCTAATCATCCCCTCCCCTAGACAGGACCTGAGCTATACAAGGGGTCCCAGCACAATTAATCTGTGATAATAAATACAGGCATGATTAATCAAAGACTTCTTGTATTATAATAAAAATCCCCTGCTACCCTGAAAACACCTACTATACAAATGACTATCTACTCTACATCCCTCTCCTCTCCATCCCCTCCAATCATCCATCCTGATTTAATTTCTATTTTTTTTTCCTGATGGGTCAAGTTCTCATCAATCCATTACTTTCAGAGACTTAAATCTCAGAATTTAGTTACTGAATTTGAGATTACTTGAGAGTAATCCATTACTTTCAGGTGGGCAAGCAGAAGTAATCACTGCAAAGTCTTATGAAAACATGGTCCAATCCAAGGTGGAGGCAGCTAGGTAGCTCAGTGGACAGAGTGCCCAGCCTGGAGTCAGGAGTATCTGAATTCAAATCTAGTCTCAGTTGCTTACTAGCTGTAACCCTGGGCAAGCCATTTAACCTGTTTTCCTCTGTTTCCTCATCTGTAAAATGAGTTGGAGAAGAAAATGGCAAACCATTCCAGTATCTTTGCCAAGTAAACCCCAAAATGGCATCATGAAGGATTGGGCATGACTGAAACAACTCAACAACAGCAACAACTCCTAAGGTGACCCAGGTATGGAATGCGGGCACCTCTTATCAGTAATATGCTAGTCAAGTTTATCAACCAGCTCTCCAGAAAAAGATAAACATGAGATATTTTAAGTTTAATCTGCTTTAATAACATTGTCTCCATCATCTTCAAGTCTAGAAACCAACCAAATAATAAATCAAGCCCTTGTTGCTTCCAGAGGTACTATGTTTACTGTGAAAATTTGATGATCCATTCTTGCAAGGCTGTAAGAGCTGGTCCCAGCACAGGCCAACTTTTCACCCAAGTGTTGTGTTCTGCACAGAGAATTAAAGGGAAGCTGCCATGCCTTATGGGTCAGGAAAGATAGTTCCAGTAGTGAGGATGCCATTCACGCACGCACCCACCAGACAGCCTTGCAAGATGAGTGCTGAGTTATCTGTGTGTTAATAAAACTGAATGATGTTAACTGGCCCCTTTGGGCATGGAACTGGATTCTCATACCCTATTCACCTCCCAAATACCACTGGACTGAAATTCTGGGCCATCCCATAGGGCCGACTAATTCCAAGTCTCAATATATCAACATTCTGCCTCTGAAACTTACTACTTTGGAGAGAATCACTTAACTCTCTTGGCCTCAGGCAGGGGTGGGGGTGGGGGCTACGTGGTCTTTGAGGTTCCCTTCCAACTCTAGATTGATGATACTATGATTCTTTAACTTGGGTTCAAATCTTGTGTGACCTTGGGCAAGAGGCTTCACAATGTAGTTTAGGTAGGCTCTTGTCACCCTGAGGGGCTCAGATCAGGAAAGTGGTTCCTCCAGACCTTGGGTTACTCTTTGGGCCTCAGTTTCCTCCTCTGTAAAATGAGGGGTTTGGATTAAGTGACCTCTGAGGTCCCATCTAGCCAGAGTTCAATAAACCTGCTTCCTAGAGTTTATTTCATCTTCTGATGATTAGCAGTAACTAGCCTTGGGAGGCAATGTCCTCCTACGCTTCTATTATTTTGTTTAAACTTTCTGGGGTCCCATTCCTGGGGAGCACCCAGGGAGCTGACATTATTCTACCCTACTGCCCGCAGTCAGACTGGAGAAACCCAGAGTTTGTGGCATGTTCAAGGTTGTTTGACAAGTCAATGGTAGGGATGGGACATACAGTTTGGGCTTCCAATTCTCCGTCTGCTGGTGTTAGCAACAGATCCTGCTGGTTCCAATTACATAAGCAAGCTCACAGTGACTTTTAACTCAATTTCCCTGGTGTTAGATTATGAAACTCTGTCACAGTCCTTAAACACAATCAAAATTAAGACAATAAAAGCTGACACTGAGTGAAGAGGAGTAAGTCCCTAATGGGGATACACGAAGACCAGGAATCAAATATGGTTGAGTGGATAGTGCAGTGGACTTAACAACCAGGAGTCCTAGCCTTGCCACTTAGTTATGACGTGTCCTTGGACAATTCTCTGAATCTCTTGAAGTCTTTTAGATTAAATTTTCTCCTCTATAAAATAAGCAGTTGGTCTCTTCCTGCTCTAATACACTCTAGTCTAATCCAGGGGTGAGGAATCTGTGGCCTCGAGGCCATGTGTGGCCCTCTAGGTCCTCAAGTGCAGCCCTTTGACTGAATCCAAACTTTTGTTCTGTGAAGTTTGGGTTCAAAGGGCCGCACTTGAGGGAGGACCTAGAGGGCCACATGTGACCTCAAGGATGCAGTTTCCCTATCCCTGGTCTAACCAATCAATAAACACGTATTAAGTGCTTATTCTGTGCCAGGAACTGAATTAAGTTCTGGTGATACAAAGAAAAAGCCGGAACAGTCCCTTCCCTCAAGATTCTTATATTCTAATGGGAGAAACAACACACTGAGAATAACTCTTTTAACTATCATATTATCGTTGATGATTACAACAACTGTAACCATTTTTATATGGTAAGTTGGGTCTAGATGACCATTCATTTTCCAAGTAACTGCCACTTAACTCTTCAGGTTCCAAACTTCATTTATGTGCAAC
The DNA here is from genome assembly GCA_023548195.1 of Bettongia penicillata ogilbyi. Taxonomy (NCBI): domain Eukaryota; kingdom Metazoa; phylum Chordata; class Mammalia; order Diprotodontia; family Potoroidae; genus Bettongia; species Bettongia penicillata. The sequence goes on from JAJHZJ010000284.1 coordinate 1,190,558, forward strand.
CCTTTAAAAGAAACCTTTCTAAAATGTATTTTACAATTTTTTTTGCCTTCTTAGATAGAGTACATGGAACACAGCTTTGATTTTCATAGAATTATTGCGTAGGCTGTTAAAGTCATATCTTCAGAAGCTAGAAGGGCTGTTTGCCCCTACACTGACTGGCCCCAGATGCTATATTGAAGAACTAGAAAGCAGAGAGATGATGGAACCTGGTCAACACAGTTCTGCTCTCTTCTCCTACTTCTACAGCTACTGTCTACACTTGTCCAGGGACCCTGCTACTGTAACCTACAGCCTTATTTTATACAAAGTTATTTGGAGCCTCAAGATTGACTCTCCCTTTGACAAAGAGGAAATGACAAATGCTCTTTTTGACTGCTATTTGCTAGTTGGAAGTTCTTTCCCTCCTTCTCTTCCCTTCCTTTCTCCATTACTTCTAGGTTCAAGTTACTGATTGGTTCAAGTTGGAGGAAGCCTATCCCCTGGGTTAGGTGGCCTTATTACTATATTTATGGAATCCTAAGGTTAACAATCCATAATTCTAGCAAATCAAGAATGTCCTTGACATGAAGAGGAGGCTACCACTTCCTCACTGTTCCTGAAAGTCTATGACTTTCACCTAGCTACTTCCCTCTGGTGCCAGTGATATCAGTTAGGACAACAAAGAGTTCACAGAAGAATTAAAAAACAAATCTCCCCAGGACCCCCTCTTTCTTTGCTATTTCCATCTAAGTGACCTAACCTACTTCTAGCTTCTGGAAGGATGTCTAAGGGAAGTATGTTTGTGATGGGTAGAATGGAAACTTGTTGAGGGAAGAGACTGTGTATTATCCTCAGAACCTAACACACAGGTTTTGTTTTGTTTTGTTTTTTGGTCTGGAGCTATGATTTTACTGGGGTGGCTAGGTGGTGCACTAGATAGAGCACCAAGACTGAAGTCAGGAAAATTCATCCTCCTGAGTTCAAATCTGAAACTTACCAGTTGTGTGATCCTGGACAAGTTACTTAACCCTATCTGTCTCAGTTCCCTCAACAGTACTGGGGAAGGAAATGGCCAACCACTCCAGTATCTGCCAAGAAAATCCCAAACAGGGTCATGAAGAATTGGACATGGGCGAAAAATGACTGAGCAATAAAATTATTTCGCTGGCACTGGCAATTCCCTGGTATAGAGACTCCCTTTACCAATGGAGATTAGTCATTCATGTGCTATTTACTTACTTAGGGCACTGACAAATGAAGAGATTTGTTCATCAATCAAACGAGGATGCATTTACAAAAAGTCTCTTGCACATCATGCTCTGTATGCTAGGCACAAGGGATATCAATACCAAATGATGCAGTTCCTGTTCTTGAAAGACTTCAGTATGACCAGCACACTCAGGTTCACACAGCTATTACTTTAATTCTTAATGCAGAAGATTTGCGGTTGACATTACATAGTCCCCTCCTCCCTTTCCAGTCTTCTTATACCTTACTCCCCAACACATACTCTTTGAACTAGTGACACTGGAATAAATAAGACATTTCATCTCTTGACTCCAGGAATTCTCTCTGCCCTCCCTCATTTCTGAAATGCTTTCTCTCCTCTGCTCTGACTACTGACCTCCCTGGCTTCCCATGAGTCCCAACTAAAATCCCACCTTCTACAGGAAGCCTTCCCAACCTCTCTTAATTTTAGTAACTTCTCTCTTTTAATTATTTCCTATTTATCCTGTATAGAGCTTGTTTTGCATGCATTTGTTTACATGTTGTCTCCTCAATTAGACTCTAAGTTTCTTGAGGTCAAGGACTGTCTTTTGCCTCTTTTGGTCTCCCCAGCACTCAGCACCCTGCCTGGCAGACAGAATGCTTACTGAATTGGATTTTCATCCTAGAATATAAGCTTAAAGCTTTGAAAGCATGGATCAAATGAGATGATAACACAGTGCCTGGCACATAGTAGGTGCTCAGTTGATTGACTGATTGTTCCCAGTCCTTCACTGGTTCATCAGGTAAGGCCTGCTGGGTCAGTCAGTCAGCCTCAGTAGATTTTGGAGGTGGACTGTGGCCATTCAGTGTCCTGTTAACCCGATTATCCTATAATGTCCTGAGCAAATCTCAGCTCTCATTTGCAGCCTTCCCTCGGGTGGTAAAAGGACTTGGGGTTCGGGTCTTCCTTTCCTGCCCCCCCTACCCCTAGGGTCCCCTTCTGGGAGGCTGTCCTCCAGCTCTCTGGCTCCCAGAGTCACACTGATCCCTGCCTTTCCCCTGGCTGCTAGATAGGGCACCAACACAAAAGGTGATACCGACTGTCGGCATCAGATCTGACTGTTCCCGACAACTCTTGTGATACAGCAACCTCCGGGACTCGAGGACACATCTGTGAGTTGATGTAGTCGCTGCCATCTGCCCGAACTGCATTATTTAACTCGGCTGGCACTGATTAACATTTGCTGTAACCTATGGTAATGGGCTCTGGGGCTTTACTTGTCTGCTACACAGTGGCAGCTGATGTCTCCTGTTCCATCCTTAAAACAGGATGCTTTAATTTTTGATGGAGCACATGTTCGATTGGCTATACAAACAGGCTAATCTGCAAAGCATGTGCTCAATAACAAGCCTGGCGACGCTGCCCGAATAACAACATGGCTCAGCCGGGCTGTGGGTGGGGGAGGGGCTCCCAGCCTGCTCTCCCCCAGCCCTGGTTGGGCAGGGATGGTGGTGAGGGGTGGCTGGGCCTGGAGTCTGCTCCCAGGCATCTGGTGCTTCCTCAGGTGCCTGCTATGTCTGCTGGCATGTTGGGTGTGCATGTGTGTGTGTGAGTGTGTGGAGAGAGAGAGAGACAGAGGCAGAGAGAGACAGAAAGGGAGAAAAAGAAGGAGAGAGGGAGAGAGAGAAGGAGAGAAAGACAGAGAGAGAGACACAGAGAGGGAGAGAGACAGAGACAGAAAGAGAGAGAGACAGAGGCAGAGAGAGGGAGAAAAAAAGAGAGAGAGGGAGAGAGAGAGAGAGAGAGAGAGAGAGAGAGAGAGAGAGAGAGAGAGAGAGAGAGAGAGAGAGAGAGAGAGAGGGAGGGAGAGAGAGAGAGAGAGAGAAGTTTGGTCTAGTGAAAAAAAAAGCTGCTCTTGAAGTCAGGATACTGGTGTCTTGAATGCTACACCCAATACGCATTATTAATAATAACAATTGTAGCTAACATTTAGACAGCCCTTTATCACAGCATTTTATATATACAGGGTGTCCCAGAAGCTTTTGGGTAGTTTTAAGCTTTAATAGCTTAAGTTAATTACATTAAAGCTATTAAGCTCATTTTAATAGCTTAAAACTGCAGAAAGCCTTTTGGGATAGTCCCCCTGCATCATCTTACTTATCTTCACAACAAGCCAGTGATAACATTATTCCCATTTTACAGGTGAGGAAACTGGGACATCAAATGACTTCTTGTCACATAATTAAAAAGTATTTGAAGGATTTTGAACTCAGGTCTTCCTGATTGCAAGTCTACTTCCCATTGCCCTTCTCAGTCACTTAGCCTCCTTTTTCCTCTCTGTAAAATGGAGATAATAATACTTGGCACTATCTCCCGCACAGGGTTGCTGGGAGGTAAGTAATTTGTAAACCTTGTAAACCTTTAGGTTCCCTAGAAATGGGAGTGACAGGATATCACTATCACATCAGCATGAATTCAGGTAAGAAAATGGAATGTTCTAAGATGTGGGAAAAGCTCCCTGCACCTTCCCCTCCCACTGCAGAGTCCCAGGGTCAGCCAGGCCACACCACCACTAAAAGTGGAAGCAATTTTTTTATTAATATCAATTATGATATGATATTCTCTGGTTCACTACTTTTTGAGGACTGACCTCCTGGGACACCAAATTCTAGTGAGGTACCAAACAGTTCCAATCACCCACAGCCAACTGGTTGCTAAGTTCTATACATTTTGTCTCTGTACCATCAACAACCGCTATCTTTGCTTTCATGTTCTCACTGCCCCCACTGCTTCCTCCTGTCATGGCTGGATGGTTGCAATGGCCTTTTCCTTAAAAATATCTTCATTTCCAGTATCTTCTCCCCTTATGATATCCTGCACATCATCACTAGAAGAGTCTGTCAACAACACAACTTTAATTGTGTTTACTTGCCCCCATTATTTAAAGTCTGAATTCTTGTTTATTCAACCTTCACCTCTCTTGTATGCATCCACTGATTCTGAAGCTATGACTTCCATTGCGCCTACTCTCCCTTTTCGACACTCACCAAGCCTCTACTCTCGCCCTTACTTTCCATTCTTGCCTTGACTTTTACACATCTCCGTATCTCTCAAGCTGACATGCCTAAAGCACAAATCTGACCATGTAATTTCCCCACTCAAAATCTCCAATGGCTCCCTACTGCCTTTAGGATAAAATATAAAATCTTTAGCCTGACAGTCAAAGTCCTCCCTAGCACTAAATGTTCCTCAGAGATCATCTGGTTGCTAGAATAAATCCTTCATGTCATTTATGAGGCAACAATCTCAGGCTGGTTTAGACCTCCCTATATTCATCCCCCAAATAGGGACTAAACAAATGAATTGGGATTACTTTGTGGTGCCTTCAGTTCTCATGATACACCTCAGTGCATGGCTCGTTTTTTGCTAGAATGTTGTCCTTTGCATATAAAGAATGCATTAGTGACCGACTATTTGAATCAGGTCTCACAGCAAGATGTATTTCTTCTCAGTTAGAAGCATTTTGGTATAATGTAAAGAGAACGAGTCTTTCTAAGAGCAATCCAAGAGAGATTCAAATCTCACCTTCAAGATTGGCTAACATCATGACCATTGACAAGTCATATGACATGCTCAAGACTCAGTTTCCTCATATGTGAAGTGAGGATAAAAATACTGGTGGTACTTAACTCACAGGGCTTATATATACAGAATACATGAAGTCCTATATCGTGGTAAACTATTATTAGTCAAGATGGATTGGTGCTAAGCCCTCGGTAGTCTCTCATCTTGTTCTCTTGCAGCAAAGGGGCAGAATTTTTGAGACAGCTGGCCAAGGTCAGGAGCACACAATCTGTGGCCAAGGAACAGAGGGAAGCTCCCTAGCCCAGACTGGGATCAAACCCATGACCTTGACCTCATTAGCACAGTGCTCTAACCAACTGTGCCAACCAGCCAATGCTGGAATCAGTCATTAGTACAGCAGCAAGGGGGCCCTCCCCTTCTGTCCCGGATAAGGGTAGGGCTTGATTCCCCATTGAGGAGGCTTGCCTTTTTAACTACAGACACTCTGGGCTCCTGGTCAGCTTCTTGATCTTTAGCGACCCTTTGGCTCTCTGGGGTCTGACCATGGGCGGCGGGAGGCCCGGCAGCTGGGGCTCCTCATTTCCCATTAGAGCAGCCACATGGTCTGACTCCTGCACTTAAATAAAGGAACACAGGTAGCTGTGGCAACAGATGGAGGAACCGACATACTTGTGAGCTAACGAGGGCAGAGAGCACTGGGGGAGCAGCTCTTGGGTTGAGAAAGCTTTCTAAGGCTCAGCATGTTGGGGGCCTGTGGTTTCCCACAAGGCTCTGAATTCTGCACTTTCATCTCTCAGGTGCAAGTACAGTTGATGCTCATAAAGCATTTCCCTTCACTGTTCTTTTCTTTCAAATGTCGAGAAAACACGATGTATTTATTTTACAGGGATGGAGGAAAGAAGGAAATCAACCTTCTGTTACTGCCCCATGCTTGCTATCCCTGTTCCAGAGCATTCTTCACACTCCTGTCAGGACAATCCTTCTTAATAGAGATGGAACAGAAAACTCTCTGAACACGGGGCCATTCCAATTTTGTCTTGGTAGCTTTGGGATCTGGCACAGAGAAGGTCATTAATAAATGCTCATGTACAGATGTCACTCCTAGCTTAAAACCTTCCAGGACCTTTCCAATGAGGCACCAACCTTTCTACTTTCCTAATGTTTTCTCGTACTGCTTTTCTCCATTGAGTCCAATGCTTCCTTCAGATCATCGCCATTAGTTCTGAAATCAACGAATATCCATCAATGATTCTTCTCCACAGAACATGAGCCCAAGAGTAGGGATTGTCTCTTCTGTGTTTATGTCCACAGAGTCTGGAGCATGGTAGGCTCTTCATGCTTGCTTGACAACTTACTGAGCCAAACTAGATAACTCTGTCCTTCAAACATGTATTGAACTCTACTGCCGCCATACCCTTGCCCATTCAGACTATCCCCTATGACTGGGAAGCTGTTTCCTCCTTCCTAGATTCCTACCTACTTTTGAAAGCCCATCTCAAGGGCCACCTCCTCCAGTGCTTTCCATGGTGATATGATTGGGTTAATGACCTTCCCTTCCTATCTTGCATTATTTAGTTTTTATTAAGATTATTAAGCAATCAATTAATTGAAAAGGTACCTTTAGATTCTACTATGGACCAGGCACTGTTCTAGGAACTGGGGATGCAAAGATGTAAAAACAAATGGTCCCTATCCTGGAGGAGTTTCTACTCTGTTGGGAGAGACAAAGGGTATATAAATACATATACAGAAAATAAATACAAGATAGTGTAGGGAAGAAAGGACCAGGAAAGGCTTTATCTAAGCCTTCACACAGCACTCCATTTTGTAATCATCTAATGTTTTTCTCATAGAATATTGCTTATCATGGCTACTCCACTCAAATTAGACTGCCAGCTCCCAAACATCAGGGATCATATTTGATCTAACCTTCCCATCTATCTCAGAGAATGCTCTATACATATTAAGTTTTTAATATTTAGTATGTAAGCTGCTGTTTTTCCTTTGAATCCCTAGTGCTTACCAGAGTGCCTGGCATACAGTAACCATTTAATATATACTTGGTGACTGACTGATTTACAGCATGGAAAATGGAGCCAGGCTAATACGGCAAAATAATGGCACTTTCAGAGTACATATTGTCTCTCCTGATAAATGTAAATTCCTTGCAGACCAGGAGAGTTTCATTTTGAATTCTTGGTGCCTACAATAGTGCCTGACCCATATGAGGCTTTTAACAAATGGCGGTTGACTGATTCTGAGCAATGATGATAGAAGTGAATGTAAAGGGGACAGAGAGACATCAGCTTGGACATACATTAGAGCAAAGACTTGGGATAGGGGCTAATTTGCACTAATGGGAAAGAAAGAGGGGATGCTGGGATTGGTCTAGGGTTGTTGGAATCTAGTCAGAAACATTAATGAGGGTTTTAAGATATCAATAAACAGCCAAAAACCATTCCTTAAGTACTTATTATTGTACTAAGCAATATTGTACTAAGCAGAGGAAGAAAATACAAACAGAGAGATATTCCTGTTCTCAAGGAGCTTATAATCTAAAGGATGGTAATCTGTTTTCCAACCTAATTGGTTGTCTACCAATAAAAGGAAAGGAAAGTCAAAACAAGAGTAAGGAAGAAAAACCTGGGGTTAGCCCTTTTCCTGTCTAGATCCTATTTTGTTACAAAGGAAGAGAGAATTCTATTTGTCAATGTGAGGTGACTGTTGTTTGTTTTTCATAATGTATGAGGGGGCTGATTCGGTAGAAGAGAAATTCGATGAAATTCAGAAATTTGAGAAATTCAGATTTTTAGGACCACAGTACAAAATCTGCCTGGATGCTTACATATTTGTGTGACCTTGGGAAAGTCACTTAACCCCTCTGGGCCTCCTTTTCCTCAGTTGTAAAATATGAAGGATTGACCAGATTTCCTCCGAGGTCCCTTTGGGCTCTGCAGCTCTGATCTGATCAAGCAGAGGCTCAGCATGGCTGCTTTGCTGCTCTCCAGGTGATTGCTTGGTCCTACAGAAAGCCCCAAGACCTGCTACTTCATTACTACACATGGTGGAACCCCTGCTGTCAAACACTTTAATTAGCTTGTCTGGAAAAACTATACCCATCCAATGAAAAATTAATCCCATGGAAAGTATGGATCTCAACCAGTTGTGGGGTAAGTCAGCAAGAATGGATGGTCCTTACATGCAGGTTTCTTGTGTGTATGTGTGTGTGTATGTTTTGTGTGTGTGTGTGTGTGTGTAACACGCCCTCCCCCAATCCAAAGGCTGCCTCCTCCCCTCCTCCTGCTCCCTATTCTCTGCCAAGCAAATGATTTCATAAAAACAAAGCTTCCTCTCTCCAAGCATAACAGCCTTGTCGAACCAAAAGTTTTCCTGGCTAAAATACTGAAGCAAAAATTCAGTTCCTTAAATCTTTCTCAATTCTTGCCTCAGATTGGGTTCATTAATAAGCGTGCTGATTTTGTTATGGGGCTGACATATGGCATAATTCGCTAACAGGAAAGAAGTGTTTTGCATTTTATTGTAGAAAACAAACATGCAAACAGGTTTTCACAGATGGCTTTCTTCACTTCTGGGTGGAAGAAAAAAAGCTTAATAATGCTTGAAAGCAATGATTTTTTTTTTAAAACCAAAAATATCAAAAATTGAAAAAGCACCCCATACCTTCACATAGCTCTACTGGAACCACTTTTAAATTAGATCAAGGCTCATTCTAGGATTTTTTTTAAAACCATGATTTTGAACTAATTTTTTGCTGTGTTAATAACAGTTCCTGGACAGACATACTCCACCCATGGAGACATTTCTCTAGGGCTGTGAGGGCACCCTAAGGGCATCTAGTCCACTCTGCTCACCTAACATATCCAAAACCAAGGGTCAAGGAGAAGAAGGGACCTGCCCAAGGTCACTCAACTAGTAAGTGAAGAAAATAAATAAATACCAGAGCAGCATCCTCAAGAAAGGAAGCAGCGGTCCCATGTCAATGCATTTTCTAGGTAACTAAAGCTTGACTTCTGATGTCTCCAAATAAGAATTTTTTCTTAAAGAAATTTATTTTATTAAAAATATAATTTTAGAGGGAAATTCTTCTACATATATACATTAATAATATGTCATGGGATATATAATGCTATTATATTACTTCATATCTACATAAATGTATGTATGTATATAAACATATGTATGCATATGCACATATAAATATACCATATATTTAAATGTATTTAAAATATAAATATGCAATATATTTAACATATATTTAAATATATAGTATATCCTAAACAATAAAAATTTATATATACATATATACACATTATACACCTACATATACATGTGGGTATATGTGTATGATTGTGTATATGTACACACATAAATAGATAAAATATTTAAATATAACTAATAGGTATAAATATACAATAGATGTTATATATTCAAATAGGATAAGTATGTAAAGAAATATATAAAATATAATATATAAACAATACATATTTACATATGCATATATATGCATTTTATATACATGCATACATATATACACCTACACATGCATACACACACACACACACACACACACACACAAACAGTTTCCTGATTTCTGGAGGGGCAGAGTGATACAGCTAGAATGCTGGACTTGAGGTCGAAGTACTTGAGTTTGAATTCTGCCTCTCACACTTACTAGCTATGTCACTGAGCTCCGGGGCTTCCATTTCCTCAGCTATGAATTGGGGAGAGCCATGTGTACTACGTGTCTTTGTGCTGAGACTTAAGAGACATTGACTTTAGCTGTAACTGTTGCTACCAACCATGACTACCATTCTTAATTCTTGATGCTAACTGTTGTTACTATAGAGGTGTGTGGTCTAAGAAATAGAGGGCAATCCTCCAAGTCAGGAATCCCTAGGTTTAAATTTTACCTCAGATACATTCAGCCTGTGTGACCCTAGGTAGTTCATTTAACTTCTTAACCTCCAGGAAACTCTCTGGGAGTGTAAATTTTAGAAAGATTATTGACTTGAATTAATCCCTCAATGGGGACTCCCTATATTAATATAATCACATATCTAGTATCTCCTTTCTTCAAAATATTACCAACAGAGTTCAGAAAGGTGCTGGTAAATGTTTAACAATGGGCTCTCTGGAAAAAAAGTCTACATGACACACTTTTAAATTTAACATATCTTGGAAGAGTTTTCACCATCATTTTCTTAAGTCAAGACCAACAAAACAATAAACCAAGCCCTGATTTTTAGTGTTTGCGATATTTGTAAAATGCTTAACACAATGCTTGGCATATATCTCTTTTTCTGGCTCCTGATATATGGATATTGTCACAAGTTTTGTCTTTGTTCTCCTCTTTTCTTTCTTAGCTTTCTCCCTTGGTGACCTCATTCATTCTCTTGGCTTCATCACATCCATGTGAATGTCTCACTTGTGTAGACCTCCATAACCTATCTTTCTCTACTGCTCCAGTCCCATATTTTCAACTACCTGCTTATTATCTGATGTTTTTCCATCCATCCATCCATCCATCCATCCATCCATCCATCCATCCATCCACCCATCCATCCATCCATCCACCCATCCATCCATCCATCCATCCATCCATCCACCCATCCATCCATCCATCCATCCATCCATCCATCCATATGTCTCTTTCAGTGTTAAGTGCCTCAAATTCAACATGTTCAAAACTTTAAAATAACCTTCTTCTACAAATCTGTTTCTTTCCCCTAACTTTTTAATTGCTGTCCTTCACATCCTTCACCCTCATAATCCAAGAATAACCTTTCACTCTTCCTACTCTCTCATGCCCATAATGCTTTCAAGTCTGGTCAATCGCACTGCTGTATTTTTTTCTTTAGCTCAATGTTACCCATCTGGTTACCTTTCACTTTAACACGATTTATGTTCTCACCAAATTGTTGTATTCTCTGTTCCCTTTTCTTGTCCTGTCCTCTCAATCTCATTTGGTTGAAATTTCCTCCTCTGGAAAAAGAGTTGTTGGGCAAGATGGCTTCCCCTTTGGGGTCCAGATCATTGGCTGCTAGTGTTCAATCATCACCCAATATCCAAATTCTAGATATGCTCCAGCAACAGAATCAGGCTTCCATTCACAAACTTCTAAATTTTTAAGGGTTTAAAGGGGCACCTTGAGATCCCATATCCCAGTCCCTATCTAAAGCACAAATCTATAATACTTTTAAGGAACAAGAGATCCAAGGGAACACTGAAAAGACTGGAAGATCCTTGAGGGCAGGGAATCCTTGTTTTTGTAGCTCCAGTAATTAGCACAGTGTCTAGCATAGAGAAGGTGTATGATAAACGCTTATTGACTGACTGTAATTAAAAGCTCATGGACATTCCAATAGGCCTGGAGTCCTGGTGGCAAGGGACTGTGGCTTTCTGACCCCAAAATCCACTGAGACAATGAAAATGTTCACACGTGATGCCATCTACTTCCAGTGGGGGAGGGTAGTTATAAAATTGGCACAGAGAAGGCAAAAGAGCATCATTAACTTGAGAATTCGCACAAGAGCCAACCACTGTAATCATTATTGGGCCTGGTTGAACTCTAGCAGACAATTTCCTTAGAATAACCTGCTCATCCATGGAAGGTGAATGAGGTTAACTATCCTCTGGCACAAGGGTCCTATTTAGAGTTCTTGACGATGCTATTTACCAAATGGTATCCTAGTAGCCTAGAGAAGTTAATCACCTCGTACGGTTGAGCAGTTTATGCCTCATCCTGCATTTACTATAAAGTATCTACCAAGCCTCAAAAGCACACAAGGTGCTCATCTCCTTTCTGGAAAGCAGGGCACACGAGCAAAGAGAGACAGAGGGTCTGGCTACCCACAAACAAATGTGTGGGCTCCCAGAATGCTGAAGACCTGACACTTGTGGGCTCTTGCCCAAACCCCAAATTTCTGTCCTCACATCTTCAGGGATTATGCAAATGTGGTACAGAGGAAAGAGTGTTGGATTCAAGGTCAGAAGACCTGTATTCGAATCTTAGGTCAGTTGCTTAATCCCTGGCTGACCTTGGACATGTCACTTGATAGCCGTGTGCCTCAGTTTCCTTATGTGTAAAAGGAGAAGACTGAACTAGATGACCTGTAGGGTTCCTTTGGGCTCTGCACATATGGTTCTATGAAGTCACATAACCTTCTTTCAGTTTTCTTATCAATAAAATGGTGGGGTTGAACTCTATGGCATTCACTGGTGAATTTTATGTGTTGGTAGAGGAGGAGGGGGTAGAGAACAAGATGTCCTGAATCACTAGAAGAGTAGAAGGCTTCCCAATCCTTAGTCAGGAAGATTATTGCCAGCCATCCCGGAAAGGCTCCAGGCAAACCCTGAAGTCATTCAGTCTCTTGAGAGAACATGGCTATGATTCTCCTTTAAATGACATTATCAAAATGAAGCCTTAGTCTCAGGCATCCTAACAGGCTAATTGGGTGAAAGGAAACAACTTCCTGGTTTTAATTTCTTCAGCCTCTCAACCATATCCCTCCCTTTCCTATATGACCTTGCCTGAGTCACTTGACCTTTAATCAGAAAACCTCCCTTGGCCTCAGTTTTTTCACCTATAAAATGGGTTAGGTGGCATCTAAGGTATCTTTCAGCTCAAGATCTGTGAGTTTATGAACCTCCTTGGATTCTGAGATATTCAGTTCTATCACGAAGGAGCCAAGAACCTTAATTCAGGCTAGAAAGGTGCTAAGAGTTCCTAGGATATTTATTCTAGCTTTCAATTATTTATTATGAGGAAGGACACCCACCAGCAGCCCTGGGTACCATTTTCTAGTCTAGCTCTCCATACTAACTACTCCTTAGCAACAAATGGATTCGCAGGGATTTCATGTCTCATGATGTGGTAGCCAATTGTCTTCAGGTGATTATTAATTTTTAAAAAGAAAACTCAGGCACCAAATCCAGGAGCAAATAAAAAAAAAGAAGAAGAAGAGGCATGCGTAATTTGGGTTAATTAAAAATGCCTCCGAGTGAACAGGTGACAGATGTCAAGCCTCATGGCAACCGGAAGATAGGAGAAAGCAACAGGCACGCAGGATTCCTGTGTTAATCAGTTAATAGTAACTTGGGTAATTAGCAAATCACGCCAAATCTTGTCTAAGTCCCAAACCTCATTTGGAGTTTTTAGGAGATGCTTCTTCAGTCCAAAGGATGCACATGCACTCTCTCCCTCGACATAGGACTGCGCCACACTCCTCCCCTCCCCTGCTCTCCAACCACCATCAAATGCATGTCAATTTTGCAGCCTCCAGTTCAAAGTCATCAAAGACTTCAAAGGTGTGTGGGCATTGCTTTGCCTGGCTCTTGCTGCATTCGGGTGGTCCTAGCTGTCCAGCAGTGGGAAGGTTTTTTTTGAGCCATGATGTGTAGCCCCCTTCTTGGAGTCTTCAGGCAGAGGATGAATGAATGATGGTGTGGATTCTTTCTGAGCTATGAGTTGGACCAGATAACCTCTACAGATTCTGTCGTCCGGGGATCTTCAGACTCCATGGATTTCTGAGAGCAGCAGCTATTTCATTAGAAATAATCTAATAAATAATCTATCTAAATAATAAATTAATCTAGAGATGGGACAGTAGGGAAAAGGTCCAGCATGGACACTCCCCTACCAATGCTGGCAATATGCTACTCTGCTCTAACCATGATCTGTTTTTAATTACTATGTAAAGGATAAATAAGTGAACAAGGATGAAACAAATCACTCTTCAGGAGGAAAAGCCCTGAAGTTGGTCAGATATAATACAAATGATCAGGAAACCTCCTGGCACAGAGAAGAGCACCTAACAGTCACTCCACAGCATCCAGTGGCTCCCTATTAAAACTTATCACTCAGGATCACAGATCTGGGGTTGGATGGGACTTCAGAGGTCAACTAATCCAAACTCATCATTTTACAGATGAATAAACTGAGGCACAGAGAGGCTGAGCAACTTTGGATCACAACTTAAAAGACCTCAGAGGCATCAAATACAAACCCTACATTTTAGAGATGAGATGCCTGCATCCTAGGGAAGATGAATGATTTACTTAAGGTCATACAGATAGTAAGTGTCAAAGGCAAGATTTCAACTCGATTCCTGTAAATCTCAAACCAGCATAATTCGCAAAATAAAATGCTTGCTCCCTTTTTATCTGTGTATATGTTAAATTCCTCTTACTTCTCAAGCAGAATGTAAGGCTCTTTAGCAGAGGAGGGACTGGGGAGGCAGTAGGCAGGAATACTTTATTTTAGCCTTTGCAGCTTCAGCAACCACAAAATGCCTCAGCCATATTGGAAACAAATGAGGGTTTGGTGGACTGGAACCTTCATTTGTTGACTGACTAATAAAACACAAAGGCAATGGAAGATGAAACTCAAGCCTGTCAGTTCTGAAGCATTCCATCGAGAATCTTGTAGTTCAAACTTTTTTTCTTTTTAAATCTGTACATCATTCCTGCCCCATCTCAGTTTAAAAGCCTTCTTGATACATCTCTACATTAAGTTCCATATTCTGCTCAGGTTGGTAAATAATAAGTTCATTTCCACAAGACAGCTGGGGGAGAAAGGCTTGGCAGAATTTGCCTGAGGTCTTGCTGAGCGAGGGAGACAGGCAGGGAAAGGACCCAGGCAACCCAGCCGCCTAACCAGAACCAGGGTGTGCCCTGCTGTGTCTGGAGTTGGCCCACCAGCCGTTTTCCATGTTCGTTCTCTTGGGCATCCTCCCATCATCCTTCTGAGAAGAGGTGAGGCCTAGCGAGACTGGTCCCACCATGCTGGGTAGACAAATCTCACATGGAGACTTGCAGAAGAAAGCCCATGCCCTCTCCCAGACCACACAGGGAGCCAGAGACAGGCAGGACCTGGGGAAGGAGCCAGGCTCCCAGTGCCATTTGGCCTCCTTTCCTTTAGTTCAGGCTTAAGAAAACCCTTGCCCACTGCTCTGCAGGCCAAGCCAGGATGGGTGGGGGAAAGAATACTTTCCACTCTGTTCCCAGCCACAGAGGCCGAGAATGCTGGGGCAGCTGTGTGGTAAGGGTGGGGGGCGCTGGGCTCCAAGCCTGCCTTTGGTGGTTGATTTTTCAAAAATGTAATGCTTCATTGGCGCTCTTTAAAAACATGTGTGTATATAATAACACGTGTGTGTGCATATAACATGTGTGTGGATGTATGTATATATGATATATGTGTATATAACATATATGTGTATAGATGTGTGCTATATATAATATATGTGTGTATATAATATATAATGTGTACATACACATGTTGCCGTTGTTTGTGCCTTGTTCTCAAAGAGGACCCTGACATCAGGGAGGGGATGATACACACATATGCCTGAATCTAAGCATATACAGTGTATGTACATACACATACAGGTATGAACACATAAGTAGACACATACGTACAATACACACTATATATATAACATGCACGCACAGGCATGATCTATATAGCACACAAGCATACATGTGTACATGTTTGCACACATACACATGTGTGTATACACGTAAGGTAGCTAGGTGGTGCAGTGGATAGAGCACTGGACCTGGAATCAGGAAGACCTGAGTTCAAATGTGACCTCAGATGCTTACTAGCTGGGTGACCCTGGGTAAGTCACTTCACCCTGTTTGCCTCAGTTTTCTCATCTGTAAAATGACCTGGTGAAGAAAATGGCAAACCACTCCTGTATCTCTGTCAAGAAAACCCCAAATGGAGTCATAAAGAGACAGATGTGACTGAAACAACTGAACAACAAAATATATATACATGCATGTATATGTGTTTATATGTGTATACACATGCATATGCATAGATTACATGTGATACATAGACGATATACCTATGCTATGTATATATGTGTAGATATACTATACACACATATATACATGTATGTATATATTTATACGCATAAAAGAATAGCATATACACACACGTATGTATGATCATGCATTTAGAGATTGGAGGGTGTTCAGAGGCCAGCTCATCTATTTCCTTCATTTTCTAGATAAGGAAACTGAGGCCAGCAGAGGTTACATGACTTAGGCTCAGAAGTTCACTGATCAAGAGCTAAAAAGACCCCAGAGGCCAGAGAGTCCATCCCTCTCATTTGATTTTATTTCAAAAATATTCTTTCATTTTCCATTTGTCCTGTATTCTTTCCCTTCCTCCTTCCCCTCGCCCTCAGTTACCAACATTTATATCCCCTCCTTTTATGAGGAAGAAACTGAGACCTGGGGGGAATTAGCCAGCTCACACAGGGAATACATGAACAGGGACAGGTTTCTCACCTAGGGCCAAATCCTGTGTCCTCTCTGCTGTATGACACTGAATGACAAACCCTAGGAAACATCTCCATGGGCTGCATTCTCCTTCCCTGACTCTTTACTACCTCCTTCCCCAACCTTAAATAAAATTCTCCCTTGTACCCAGTAAGTACAGTCAAGCAAGGTAAAGACGACTTTGACCGTGCCTGCAACTATTGCTCTCATTCGGCGCCTCCTGTCCAGGGCTAGCTTTGCTCCCGACCAGCTGCTAGCTGAAGCCTTGGACAAATCACCTCAATTCTCTGGGCCTCAGATCCTTCCTCTGTCAAAAGGGATGGAAATATCTGTGGCACTTACCTCATGGTGACACTAAGGGGCAAAAATGAGAGAACTGCTATGACGGCTCCTTGGAAAGACTCAAGGAAAGACAAGAGCCTCATTCAGCTTGGGCTGGGGACCTGTGGCCGTGACTTGTGAAGACAGATGCGCAGGGCAACCCAAGCCAACAACAGAGGCTGCCTGAACAATAACAGAAGTCATGGTCTTTAGCTTACCCCCAAAAGACGTCAGGCTTTGACTGTCCCTGGCCCAGAGACATGGACAGATGCAAACAGTCATCTTCAAAGATAAAGGCAATGGTGGGAAGGGCAAGGAAAATATTTATCTGGCTGCTTGGGTTGGTGTTTCCTTGCTTGACTGTACTTACTGGGTACAAGGGAGAATTTTATTTAAGGTTGGGGAAGGAGGTAGTAAAGAGTCAGGGAAGGAGAATGCAGCCCATGGAGATGTTTCCTAGGGTTTGTCATTCAGTGTCATACAGCAGAGAGGACACAGGATTTGGCCCTAGGTGAGAAACCTGTCCCTGTTCATGTATTCCCTGTGTGAGCTGGCTAATTCCCCCCAGGTCTCAGCCTTGTTGGGACAGGGACTCTGTGTGTGTGTGTGTGTGCGCGCGCGCGCACAGGCCTATTTATTGGGGCTTGGCTAATCAAGTCGTGCTATGTCAATGTAATGGAATACTTCTGTGCCATAAGAAATGATGAAGAGGATGGATTCAGAGAAACTTGGGAAGATTTATGGGACAAGAATGAAACTAGCACAAGCAGGAGAATATTAACGATAGTAAAACTTTTAAAGACTCAAGAACTTGCTCAACTCAATGACCAAGCAAAGCGTCCAGAGCCCTGTGCTGAAGCGTGGAGAGGCGAGAGACTCAGGGTGCAGAATGGGGCACTCATTGCTGGATGTGGCCAATGAACGAATTCACTTTGCTTGACCGAAAATCTGACACAAGGATTTTGTTTATATTTTGTTTTCGTCTTTGTCTTTTTTCTTTTCCAAAAAGGAGAAAGAGAAAAGAGAAATTTTAAAACTCTACCCCCTTCCCCACCTCAGTAGCACAAACTTGTCCCCATATGCCAAGAAAACCAAGGGAGGACAGCGTGATGTTTCATTTAGAGACCAGTTTTCACATTCTTCAGCCTAAAAGGGACCCAAGAGGTCTTCTAATACAATCATTTTCTTTACAGGATGTAAACTTCTAGAAGGCAGGGGCTGTTCTACTTTTGTGTTTGTATCCCCAGCACCTAGTATAGTGTGTGTCTCACACACACAGACACACACACACACACACACACACCCCTAGCTCTTATAAATGACATTGTTTTTGACTTACACAAGAAGTAAGAGACAGAGCTGGTATTTGAAGTCAGAGTCCCATGACCCCACCAAATCTAATGCCCTTTCCAGGGTAGGTAAAAGATCAGAAGAAAGAAGGATCTGAGGGTTTCCCTTCCTCCAAGACTATTTTTTGCCAGGACCCAATAAAACCAAGAAAATATGAGATTAAGAACCAAATTTTTTTAAATCAAAACATCCTTTTTAAAAAAAAAACTAATATGAAAAACTAACAATTAAAGAATAGTGGGGAAGGAGGGAGGGAGACTTGGTGGGTGGTCAGGCTGCACTGGTGGTTGAGCGAATGCCCTACATCCCCATGCCAACCCCCTACATGACAGGCAGACAGTACTGATCTTGTCTGGGGTGTTCTATTCATGCACGGAGGGCCCTGGAGTGAAAGCTGACAAGTCTAGGCACAGCTGTAAGAACTTGTGCCCCCTCCCACTGCTGTATATTCTGTCTCTGGGGCCTGATGTTTGGCAGAATACAGACATAATCAAAAGAAATTGTGTATCAGCTCAGTTAGGGATGGGCAAAAGTGACCATTTGACTTTATGGTAAAAAAATAAAAATAAAAAGGGAAATAATTGGACCAAAATTTGTTGGAAATGGGAGTAGGAAATGGCTTGTTTGCAATCTATTTCAAATGAAAGAAAGAAAAAGAGAGAAGTCATTAAATACTCAGTGGGAACTGTTTAGTTTGGAAACAAGTTGAGTGTTCCATTGGCAGTGGACACTGCAACTTGTCTGAGGGCGTGCTCTGTGCAGGAATGGTATGCCCTAGGCTTGCTGGCATCCTGGTTCCAACTGGCTTTCTCAACAACAGCTGGGCTTTACAGAACAGCATGAGCGGGATCCATCAAGGAAAGGATGCCTTCCCAACTGGGTGAGAAGAGGTTCCAGATTGCCTTCTTGGGGGAAAGACTGTTCTCCCACCGACCCAAGGAAAATGGCAACCCCAAAACGAAGAGCTTGAAGTCCAAGGAGAAATCAAAGATGATAGGGAGGAAGTCACTCCTAAAAGGGATTCAAGTCTTCTGCTCCCTTGTGTTACTAAAGTCTAGATGTCACCATGGGATCATAGATCTAGAAATGGACAGAATGGTAGAGACATCTTGTCCAATCCCTCCATTTTACAGATAAGGAAAACTGAGGCTCAGAGAGGTTAAGTGAGTTTTCTTAGATAACACAGATATTAAGAAGGAGTGGTGGGACTTGAACCCAGGACCTCAGATTCCAAGTCCAGCATGCCTGCTACTTCTACTTTGCCTTATATTTCCAAAGTGCTATGTAGGTTTAACAAAGCATTTTCTTCACAATTACCTTGGGAGCTGAGAAGTGTGGAAATTATCCCTGCCCCTTTCTTCTTCCCATTCTGCGTACCACAGGGACAACGGTGGACATCTACTCTGGTCTTATCATTTTACATCAGAGGAAGGTGAGGCCCCAGGAGCATAAGTGAGTTGCACAAGGTTGCACAGATAGTAAGCATCTAAGTCAGTGTTTTGAGGGATGACAGAACCTAGATCTAGATGGCATCTCTCAGATACCATCTAGTCCAATCTTCTTATTTTAGGGATGAAGAAACTGACCACCAGGGAGGTTAATTCAACCCTACCAGGTCATGGGATCAGGCATGATGGCGCCATGGGCTTGACACCACGACTTTTCCTATCAAATCCAGTGGCTACTGGTCACTGCACTGTGAATGTAGAATGGAAGTCTCTTGAGAACAGGGCCTATCACTTTTTTAAAAATTGGTATCCTCAGAGGTACAGTGCCAGATACAGAATGCTGGTTTGATAAATGCTTATGGATGGAATGGGATGGAGTTTCTAAGACTCTATCGACACTGGAAGAGATCTGAAAAGAGCTTGGTGAGTCTCATAGCCAATGTTTCTGAAGACAGGATGTACAAAAACCTCTCTCCATGTCTCTTAGCCAAGGCATTGTCAAAAGAATGATGGGATGACAAGATAATGGAGCACTACTACATCACAAGAAATAATAAGTAGGAAGAAAGCAGAGAAGTAAAAGAACATAACCAGAAGCAGGGAAACAGGATACACCATGACTTTACAATAATGCAAATGGAAAGAAAAGTAGAGGAAAAAATTATCCACAGAGCACCTCACTCTACCCGTGAGAGTAAAGAAAATGGGGTTAGATGAGCCACGGCCCTTATTCTAATGTTCTATGACTTTAGCATAATGTACATTCTTAAACCTTCACTATTCAATCACTTCAGCTATGTCTGCCATCATCCATCCTTCTTTCTTTCCTTCCTTCCTTCCATCCTTCCTACTTTCTTTCCTTCCATCCTTCCTACCTTCCTTCCTTCCATCCTTCCTCCCTCCCTCCCTCCCTTCCATCCTTCCTTCCTTCCAACATTCATGCACCTTAGAATTAGTCAATCAGCATCTTCATCTCTTATACAGGCCAGCTGCTGCATACATAAAAATAAGCCTGCCCTTAGGGAGCTTACATTCAAATCAACTAAAAATGTGATGTTGAATGAAGTGCCTACTCTGTGAAATGTATGGTACCAACTGTGAACAAAAACTTAGTCAATGGGAGGGTTCCACTCCTCAAAGAATAGGTGATAAAACAGATGCACAAATCAACAGAACAGAGGCCTCAGGGTTACAGGGTGTGAGCATGGGCACACAAAACCAAGATTGAAATTTCCCCCAATCCAGTTCAGCTTCCATCACACCACAAAAGCTAGCACACATGTAACCCTTTAAGGTTTGCAAAGTACTTTATGTATGTGAACTTATTTTATCTTCACAACAACCCTGGGAGGTAAGAACTAACATCATCCCCATTTTACAGATGAAGAAATTGAGGTTGGGAGAGGTTAGACTTGGCCAGAATCACCTAGCTAGGGACTGTCTGAGACAGGAGTTGAGCCCAGGTCTTACTACCTCCCAGTCTTCACTGGGCCACCTAGCTGCCTCCACCACAGTTCCATGAATAAATGTGATAGGAAAATTCCTATGATCAGGGAACCAAAAAAAGAGAGGCAGTCAACATAGAAGGCCAGATGATTCATTTGAACCACACAGAGCAGGGCACAATGAAGAGGTAGGCAGCCACATAAAAGGTAAGACTGACCTGGGAGTTAGATGTTCTATGGATAGCTAACAAGCTTATCATCTCAAGCCTGGCTGGAACGATTTAAAATCCTCCCCCCTCTGCTATTAAATGCTTATAAGCCATTACTGTTCTAAGCATCAAAGGTTTTACTTGTTAGGGAGAACAAAAGCCATGTGTAATGTCTGTGTGGGTACACTCCCAAGCCTGCCAGCCCAGGCGGGCCAGAAGCCTTATCTTATCATGCAGATTAGGTTTATCAACATATTGAAATATTTACATTCTCCCTCACCTCTTTGCCCAGTCACAGCTCCCTTTCCCTTGATTCCCCCTGCATTAATTTCTCCTTATATTTAACCTTGAGGTTTCACTGAAGGAGAGATAATGGCTCTCAGTAGGGCATCATTTGATTTCTGCTTATAGGACAGGGTCCCATTATACCTTCCCCACCAAGAGTGGATGATTTATGGGCTATTTTTGAAGGGCTAAGTATGATATCTCCCAACCCAAACCTGCTGCATTAGTAACAATCCCAATTACTCCAGTTTGCATCTGTCACTGGGATCTTTAAGGAAAATGGAGAGGCGTGGGGTGGAAAGTCCTCATTTTCCCGAAAAGCATGGTTTAACTTTAATAGGGTTTGCATAGATACCATAAATCAACACAGAAAAATGAAGGTCTGATTCTCCCTGGTTGTTTTATGCATTTGGGCTAGGTGTGAAAGTATCTCTGCTTGGCATTCATTTTAACCAAAACAGAGAAGCCTTTCAGAAGATTCAGATTAAGCCAAAAGGCAGAGAGAGCAGTGCTGGTGGTTATGGCATCAGAAGTTTTCTTCCCTTGGTACCCTGATTCTAAACCCTTTGATCTTGGGCATGTGACTTTTCCCCTTTGTGTCTCAGTTTCTTATCCTGTAAAATGGGGAGGTTAGACAAAATGGCCTCTGAGGGCCTTTCTAGCTTCAGATCTGGGATCTTCTAGATCCTCTAAGATCCCTTCTATAGGATCTCACACTGTCATGTAACCTGGTGTAATCTGTGTCATTTTCCAGAGTTTCGGTGTATCCCAAAGCATTAAGTGGTCACTTAAGGCAAGAAATTCTTAACTTTTTGCAATGCCTCTGAGGGAGGACCAGTCTTTTAAAAAGCATCTCTGGTCCTCTCATGTGAAACAAAACCCAAGAGTATAATATAATTCCACTTGGTCACTTGGAGGACATTGCTGTATACAGAAACCATGGATTCCATTTCATGCTAAGAAAGGAAAACTCATTTACAGACTCCCTATAATACGCAAACCACATTTGAGATGTTAAAACAACACAGAACCATCTGTCTGGAGCTGAGAAAGACTTCAAAGGCTGTCTGGTCCAATCACCTTTGTTTACAGATGGGGAAACTGAGTCCTCATATGAGAAAATGACTTGTCCAAGGCTACAAAGGCAGTAAGTTGTAGAGCCATGTTCCAAAGCCAGGTTCACTGCCTCTAAAGATCAGGGCATTTCCTACGGCACCACCCATTATTAATCTGTCTTCTAACTACTATCCCTTGTTCTCAAGATGCCTGACAATGCCATTTTTGAGTGATCAGAGAGGGCATGAGATCATGGCTGGGTCAAATTTTTGGCTCACAGATGTCCCTGTAGACTCTTAGCCCTTCTAGGGAGGAAAAGAAAAGAGGAAATCTTTGGGCATGTGCATGCTTAAACAAGGAGACTTGAGTCCACACATTTATTCCACTGACTAAGAGGTATTTATCCAACTCTCATTATCCACCAACATTGGGAAGAATGTCTTCTTAGAAGCTAGAGAACTGCAGACACATTTCCCCAGTGGGCCAGTTCTTAGTTATCAGAGTCCGTAAACACAAATCGAATTGTACTCCATTCAACACCACAGTTCCCTTCCCATGGCAGTACCATGCTGTGTGGATGGAGCAGAATGGAGCAAAGTTCTTCCTCTTCTAACACTGAGACAGAAAATGTACTAGGATATGGGGCAGGGGGGAACAGTGCTACTTACTCTACTTGTTCCCTAGCATAAAAGAGCATTGTGTTCTGGAAGCTTTGGTGCTCAGCAATCTTCAGTTTCTACCTATTATCTCCAATGATATAAAAATTACTACGTTTGGTACTGAAAGGTCTTAGACATCTGGCTTCAACCTGTCTTCCCAGGCTCATTGCTAGGTTTCGATTAGTGCAAATCATGAATCCTGCGAAGTGGTTGCATGTATTCAAATTTCCATTATTCGAAGTGGTTATTTGTAAAATGTGATAATTGGTTCCAGACCAATGAAAATATATAATATGAATTCAAATAACAAAGCCACTTTAGGGATTTCTTGTTTGCACTAATCCTTCAAAAAGAATTTACTTTCCAGGCAAATGGACATATTTGGTGTTCCCATAATATATCATATAATCTACAATTTTTGAGCCTTTGCACAGACTGTGACTCATGCCTGGAATGCCCACTCTTCTCACTTCTACCTTTTGAGAACCCAGGCTTTCTTCAAGTTTGTACTCAAGTGATACTTTCTACAAAAGGACTATTCTAATCTGCTTTCTATCCTCTCTATTCCTTCTCTACCACAATAGCTTTGTTAATGTTTCCCTACTTGGTGGCACAGGGGATAGAAATGTTAGCCCTGGAGTCAAGAAAACCTGAGTTCAAATTTGGCTTCAGACATTTAGTAGCTGTGTGACTCTGAGCAAGTCATTTAACCCTCCTTGCCTCAGTTTCCTCATCTGTAAAGTGAACTGGAGAAGGAAATGGCAAATCATTCCAATATCTTTCCCAAGAAAATTCAAAATGGGGTCATGAAGAACTGGACACAAGTAATTAAACAGATTAGACCCCAAACATTGGATATTCATTTTATATTTGCTTATCAATATTTTCCTTCAGTGGAAATAATGCTTCTTGTGGGAAGGAATTGTTTAATTTCTCTCTTTATATTTTCAGAGTCTAGCACAGTGCCTGGCACTTACTGAAGAGTAACAGAAGGCACCTCAAACATCTGGAATCCATGGATCCACAAAGCATTTATTAAGCTCCTATTATTTGCTAGGAGCAGTGTTAAGCTCTAAGGATAGAAAGACCAAAAACTGATGGGGGAGACTAAATATAGATATGTTGGTACATACAGAACATAGTCATCTTGGGTGGGAGATGCCCTGGCAAAATCCAGAGGTTGATACTCTCTGGTCCCCAGCTGGCTTCCCTGTGGAGGTGGGCTCTAAGTCAGATAGTGGAGCCTCCAACCTTCCTTCGGGGCATGGATTCCAGACCTACCAAAGATGCGTCCTCTACCTTCCTGACTTTTTCATGGTATCCCCTCTCAGTTCCACCTGACAATCAAGGACAAAGAGTGGGCTACTTCCAACAAGGTCCCAAGGGAATGCCAGCTCCCAAAATCTCAACAGCACTGGCTACAGCAAAGCCTGGACTCTTTTCTGTAATACTTGTGCAGGGAGCAGATGCGAAGGGGAGAGAGGAAGGTGGCTGTAAGTGGGTCACTAGAAACTGAGAGGATATGAACTGATCAGAGAGGCTAAGTCCTGAAGTCACTCAGAGGCATGCCACTGCGTCTAATAATCAGAGATTGGCTGGAAAATGTTAAGAGGCATTCATCTTCTTTCTTTCCAAGTGTAGGCCAAGAGGCAAAGGAGCTGATTGGCAAAGGGTTCTTCAACCACTAGCAACAGGAGGAAAGGAGAAAGTAGGTGCTCTGTGCCCACAGGAACCTCTGCCTTTCAACCAAAACCATAGGACCATGGTTTGGCCTCCGACCTACAGAGGTCCCAACACTCATGACAGATGAAGAGATGTCCTAGACATTCAGGCTTCAATTGCCCCTGATGCATGATCAACTACTTACCCCATACAATACAAAGTTTGTGATTGATATAAAAGGGAACAACCAAGATTCCTGCAAGGCAAAGGGTTCTTTAAAAAAAATTCTGAACTGAAAATAATGAACAAATATGAACATTTTCATGCAGAGAAATGATGGAATATGATACGAAACCATGACTCTATTTGATACAATGACTATATGTTATACACCTAATACATGTACACACATGGACACATTATATATGTCAAAATCAATCAAAATCAAAATCATATATGTACAAATAAATATACGTATACACATATACATGTTAATTTTTACCTGGTAGAGTCAATGGTGTCCTGGAAAATTTCCATAAAGGGCTCTTTGACCAAGAACTCAGGAAGCAGCAAGTTTCTGTCTATTAACTTCTTTGAGTTTGGCTTCAGATGATGGACATTTTTAGTTCTTGGGTACTTTCTAAGGTACTTTTTCCCCTAATTCATCTGTCTCATACATGTATGTCCTGTTTCCCTGAGCTGTAGTATAAGCTTCTTGGGAGCAGGAAAGCCATTTTTTCCCTTCTCTTCTCTTAATCACCACTACCTAGATTAAGGCTGGTCACACAGTAAGTAGAGTATAGTAAGTATTCAATGAATGTTAAATGAATTCATGAACCAAATGAGTCCAGCAGAGTATAAGCTCCTTGAGGACAGGCAGGGATAGCTTCATTTTTGTATTTGGATCCCCAGTGACTGTGGATTGCTGGGAGACAGGTATACCATGATCTCCAAAGAACTTAAAAATGAATTACCACATGGAGGAGCATGAGGAAGAGCACAGCGGACACAAGTGGATGATACCACAGAAACCGATGAGAAACTGAAGAAAAACAGGAATGAAAGATAATGTCAAGGTAACCAACGACAGAGAGAGATGGGCTAAAGATGCAGTGAAAACAAAGGATACCAGGTGAACAGGAAGAGTCCTCCATTGGTACCTCCAACATGTAGGGAGACAGGGAAGAAAGTCTCCAGAGCCCATGTAGGTTAGGGGAGGGCACAGACCAGAGTCCTATGGGATGGGCAGGCACAGATGGGTGAAGACTGATTTCCCAACAACGGGAATTACTTAAGTATATGTGATTATTTAAGTACCCCCCAGTGTTCAACTGAGTCATGTCACCAGTGGGTCATGGAGATGACTTCCTCAGGTTTGCTATTTTAACCTTATACTTAGGTCAAATATCTTTTTTTATTTGTATGCTAAGGGCCTAGCACTGTGTCTGGCATATTGCGAGACTCAGTAAATACTTCTTGGCCGATTGGTGG
Organism: Bettongia penicillata ogilbyi; assembly: GCA_023548195.1. Classification (NCBI taxonomy): domain Eukaryota; kingdom Metazoa; phylum Chordata; class Mammalia; order Diprotodontia; family Potoroidae; genus Bettongia; species Bettongia penicillata. The sequence goes on from JAJHZJ010000284.1 coordinate 1,216,568, forward strand.
ACACTCAAAATTGACCTAAGGGTACTGAGTACTAAAAAGGAAAGGAAGAGAAGAAGTTACTCCACAGTCAACAAGAATTTAAGCACCTACTATGTGCCAGGCTTTGCTGAGCTCGGGGTCCACTGGTAAGGAGACCATGGAATTAATTAGAGAAAGGCATGTCAGCAATAGAAACCACTGATAGCACCTTATGGTCAAAACCAGAAGTGATTTTTCATGAAATGTATGACCATGTTACTTTTCTATTCAAACACCAGTGGCTCCCTAGTACCTCTAGGATTGAAAATAAAATCCTATACTAGGGAGTTAAATCTCTCCCAAACCTGGTCCCTGCTTTTTTTTTATTTTTAGAATTTTATTACTCATTATTCACTTCACTTACTCTGTGATCCATTCAAATAGCCTCTTCACTGTTCCATACATTTCCCATCTCCACACCTTCACAGTAGCTATCCCTCAGGCCTTGAACACCATCTCCTTGGCCCTGACTCTCAGGATCTTTGGTTTCCTTCAAGGCCAAGCACAAGTCCCACCATCTCTATGAAGGTATTCCTGCTCTCCCCAGGTGCTAGTGTCCTCCCTCCCAAAACAACCCTGCCTTCATTTTGTATATACATAGACATCTCTATTGCATGTTAGGTCTCTTTCTGCCCTACAGAGCAGACTGTTGCCCTGCTAGTCTTTTTATCTCCAAAGCTTAGTACAGGGCCTGGCATGTGATTGGTAATTCATAAAAATCTGCTATTATATTCCAGGCACTGTTTTAGGCATGGGGGTTATAAGACAGAAGGGAAAATAACTACTGTTTTCTAGGAGCTTATAAACTAGTTGTGGGAGAGATGCAGAAACATACTTGCATGTATACACATATGTGCATATACATAAACACACACACATACATACATACACCCACCCCACACACATATACACACACATCTACTTAGGTATGAATTCCTTGAGGACGGGGTCTTTCTGCTTTTTTTCAAAAAAATCCTCGGGGTGGAGCCAAGATGGTGGAGTAGAAAAACTCATGTACGCTAGCTCCGAACCCACAGCCCATATATTTCCTGCAAGAAGAACTCCCCACAAATTCTGAAGCACCACAAGGCGCGCAGAAACACAGTGGAAAAGATTTCTGTTCCAGAGAGCCCTGGAGAGCCGTCCCCAGGGTCCATCGCGCCCCGGAAAGCGGAGCCCTCCTCTGAGCTGCCCTGGCTGTGGGGCCCCAGAGGAGCAGATCTGAGCAGGCTTCAGGGACGGAATCTCTGGTGGCAGGGAAGGTCCCTCCGCCCACCTCTGCCCAACTCCGCCCACAGACGCTACAGGTCAGTGAAAGAGACTTCTGGGCTGGCCAAGAGGGGAGGGGAGTGTCTCCGTGGCTCGGGCCCCCTCGGGAGGAAGCGGCGGAGGGAGCGGCAGAGGCAGTGGCAGAGGCAGCGGCAGAGGCAGCAGTGGCAGTGGCCCAGGACTCCCCAAGCAGCAGGCAGAAATTCAGGGCCATTACTGAAGGTCTCTGCATAAAGTCCCTGAGGGAACTGAGCCTGGGAGGCGGCCCTGCCCCCACCCAAGCACCAGAACTTAAGCTCACATTGAATAGCAGCTGCTCCAGCTGCGGAAAGCACATTTGAATCTCAGACCCCAAGCACTAGCTGGACGGATCTAGGCGGGGGTGCAGAGGAATCTCAGAAGTCAAGTAACTGGCTGGGAAAATGCCCAGAAAAAGGAAGCAAAATAAGACCATAGAGAGCTACTTTGATGGGGTGTAGATGTTCCCGCCTTTTAATTCTGATGACAAGGAACTATTCTTACCATCAGTGAAAGAAGTGGAGGTTGGGGCCTCTGTATCCCACACATCCGAGGTGGATGTCCGGTGGGCTCAGGCCATGGAAGAACTCAAAAAGGATTTTGAAAATCAAGTTAGACAGGCGGAGGAAAAACTGGGAAGAGAAATGAGAGAGATGCAAGAAAAGCATGAAAAACAGGTCAATACATTGGTAAAAGAGACCCCAAAAAATGCTGAAGAAAATAACACCTTGAAAAATAGGCTCACTCAATTGGCAAAAGAGGTTCAAAAAGCCAATGAGGAGAAGAATGCTTTCAAAAGCAGAATCAGCCAAATGGAAAAAGAGGTTCAAAAGCTCACTGAAGAGAATAGTTCTCTCAAAATTAGAATGAAACAGATGGAGGCTAATGACTTTCTGAGAAACCAAGAAATCACCAAACAAAACCAAAAGAATGAAAAAATGGAAGAAAATGTGAAATATCTCATTGGAAAAACAACTGACCTGGAAAATAGATCCAGGAGAGACAATTTAAAAATTATGGGACTACCTGAACGTCATGATCAAAAAAAGAGCTTAGACATCATCTTCCATGAAATTATGCAGGAAAACTGCCCTGATATTCTACAACCAGAGGGCAAAATAAGTATTGAAAGAATCCATCGATCACCACCTGAAAGAGATTCAAAAGAGAAACTCCTAGGAACATTGTGGCCAAATTCCAGAATTCCCAGGTCAAGGAGAAAATATTGCAAGCAGCTACAAAGAAACAATTCCAGTATTGTGGAAATACAAACAGGATAACTCAAGATCTAGCAGCTTCTACATTAAGGGATCAAAGGGCATGGAATAAGATATTCCAGAAGTCAAAGGAACTAGGACTCAAACCAAGAATCACCTACCTAGCAAAACTGAGTGTAATACTTCAGGGGAAAATATGGTCTTTCAATGAAACAGAGGACTTTCAAGCATTCTTGATGAAAAGACCAGAGCTGAAAAGAAAATCTGACTTTCAAACACAAGAATGAGAAGAAGCATGAAAAAATAAACAGCAAAGAGAAGTCAGAAGGGACTTACCAAAAGTGAACTGTTTACATTCCTACATGGAAAGACAATATTTGTAACTCTTAAAACTTTTCAGTATCTGGGTAGTTGGTAGGACAACACACACACATACACACACACACATACATGTACACGCATGCATGCACACACACACATACACACATGCACGCACATACAGAGACAGAGAGCACAGAGTGAATTGAATAGGATTGGACCATATCTTAAAAGAAATTAAGGTAAATGGTGAGAGAAAAATGTAGTGGGAGGAAAGAGGGTGAAATGGAATGGGGTAAATTATATCTCATTCAAGAGGCAAGCAGGAGACTTTTTAGTGGAGGGAAAAAGAGGAGAGCTGAGAAAAAAACATGAAGTTTACCCTCATCACATTCGACTAAAGGAAGGAATAAAATGCACACTCATTTTGGTATGAAAACCTATCTTACAATACAGGAAAGTGGGGGAGAAGGAGATAAGCAAGGGGAGGGGGATGATGGAAGGAGGGAGCAATTAGAAGTCAACACTCGGGGAGGGACATGATCAAAAGACAGAATAGAAACAATGGGGGGCAGGATAGGATGGAGGGAAATACAGTTAGTTTTACACAACACGACTATTATCGAAGTCATTTGCAAAACTACACAGATAGGGCCTATTTTGAATTGCCTGCCTTCCCAAAGGGAATGGGTGGGGAGGGAGGGATGGGGAGAATTTGGAACTCAAAGTTTTAGGAACAACTGTTTAGTATTGTTCTTGCTACTAGGAAATAAGAAATACAGTCAATGGGGAATAGAAAGTCATCTGGCCCTACAGAACAAAGGAGAAGATGGGGATATGAGAAGGGAGGGATGATAGAAGAGAGGGCAGATTGGTGATAGGAAAAATTAGATTGCTTGGTGTATTGGGGTGGGGGGAGGGGAGAAAAGGGGAGAAAATTTGGAACCCAAAATTTTGTGAAAATGAATGTAAAAAGTTAAATAAATAAATTTTTATTAAAAAAAATCCTCAACATTTAACACAGTGTGTGGCATTTAATATACACTTAATAGACGCCTGTTTATTGACTCATTAAGTAAAATAAATAAAAGGTAATTGCATCATGCTTTCAAGGCTGGGATGGGAGATAAAGGACAGGGCTGAAAGCAAGGGGGGCAGAGGCAAAATACAACCATTAGAGATAAACACATGTGCACGCGCATACACACACACACACACACACATACACACACACATACACAAACACACAAACCCAAGCAAGCCCAATGTCTGCCTGACTGACTGGTCCCATCATAAGGAATTCTATACGAGTAGGAAAACTCCAGGCTGTAGCATACGGTTTCTATCTATGTGCGCAGGAGCTGATTAAAAATGCTAACTACCATGATTGTCCAACAGCCAGAAGCTCCCTAGGGACTCATCCACACAGATGGCGATTAGTTTGGGATGGTCAGAACAATCACGAGTCGCATGTTGCAGTAACACCCACAGACTATCTGTCACATTCCCAGGAGGCACTTAGAGGCTGTTTGCTTCATACAGTTAACTTGAACCATAAGCTTTACAAGGCTCTCTGATACATTTTTAATCACCCTCCTCATAAACCTGTAACAGTCCCCTGCATGGATACATGTTTCCCTTTGGAGCAGAAAAAAAACACCTCGTTGGATTTGTATAGAGGACAACGCCTCCTCCTTCCAATCCCCAACCGTCCAATTTCCCCACCTCAGACCTGCCAACTCTGGACCCCAGCCTGAAGGCATCCTCCTCATCCCAAGTTTTTTTCCTTGACTTTCTGTGATTCACTGACCTGAATTAGCGCTTCCCTGCTTGGCCATATATCATGACTCCCAGTGGAAATTGGGTGATAAAAGATCAATACCATGGCCATGTAACAAATGTTGCAAGAGTAAAACCATGAGTGACTGTTTATCTTTTCCAGGACATATTTCTCCCTCCCCAAGCAGATTCTAATTCTCCTGACTGACCCTAGCTCTTGTCCCCATTACTTATTTATTCTGACTTAAAAACCACCTGGTCCTGCTGACCCTTGCTGGATGCTTCCAAAGCCCCTTCTGCTAATGATTTCTCCCTTCTCAAGATGGAGAGCTGAGACTTCTTTCCAAGGAGAGAGAAGACCACTGGAGGATGTGAAAATTTCCCAAGTCTCCTCTTCGACTGGAACCTGGTAGCTGCCTCTCCTTGGCAGAGTGCCCCAGGTTTTTGAGTCTGTGCCCAAGTGCTCAGTGGTTAGGCCAGGGGAGGAAGGGCCAGAAACCCCTTCATAAAGTTCTTTGCTGATTCCAATCCTACTCAAGTAATTCATTTTAAAAGTGACAGCCTCGGCTTCCTGAGGGCTGATTCTACTAGGACTGGTTCTTGCACTAGCTCTCAGAGAGTTGGGTTCTCACACTTTCCAGCAAAGTATGGGTGAAGAGTCATATATTCTGTTCCATGGTCACCCACCAAAATGGCAAGTCCTACGCCTTCTCAGATGAGCTAGTAGTAACTAACACCACAGACTTATCAAGGATGATTTCTCTAGGCTCCATGAAGTCCTGTAATATATATTAACCCTTATTTATTCCTATCAGAAAGTAAAACTGGATGTGCTATCTCATTAGAAGATGCCCAAAGGTACTAAGTTGAAAACTTTTGGCAAAGAAAGATTTAACATGGAAGACTAAAAAAAAAATCTTTGCTTGTTAGGTACTGTGGGACGTGGAAGACTCTCTGTCAATTCTTTGATTTCCAAGGTGCCTTTATATGCTACACCCTCTATTTTACTGGTGACCCCTTTAGGCCACAGGATTTTTTTCTCCTAGGAATTTTGTTTCTATAACACAGAGACTAGAAGTTACTGAAGTTCCCTCTGCTTTTGCTACTGGTGTTTCCAAAGACTAACAGAACCAGGTTGCAATATGTGATTTTCCCTGTAGGTACCAAAACAATTTATTAAAGAGCCCCTTTCTCTTTGGGTTTAGGTATCTTTAATGTCTAACAGAGCTGGGTTGCAATATCATACTGTATTGGAACTGTCATTTAAACACTCAAGGATGAACATAACTTTATATCAAACTAAGATTATAAGATATTTTACAGACTATGCCTTCCCTCTTGACCTCTGTCTTTTGGAATCCTCCAGTTCTTTCAAGACTCAGCCCCTGTTATATGAGGCCTTTCCTGATGCCCCAGCTATCCCTCCCAAACTATCTTGTATTCATTTTGTCTATATTTACTTATATCTGTGGGGCAGCTAGATGGTGCAGTGAATAGAGCACCAGTGCAGGAGTCAGGAGGACCTGAGTTCAAATCTCACCTCAGACATTTGACACTCACTAGCTGTGTGACCTTGGGCAAGTCACAATCCCAATTGCCTCATCCTGGGTCATCTCCAGTCATCCTGATGAATATCTAGTCACTGGATTCAGATGGCTCTGGAGGAGAAGTGAGACTGGTGACCTGCACAGCTCCCCCTCACTCAAAAACAAAGTCAAGTGCAAGTCATGTCATTATTTCTCTGATGGCATGGTCTTCTTCACCAACGAAGGATGAACACACACACGTATCTGTGTACGTTGTCTCTCTCAATAGAATGTAAGCCTCTTGAGGGGAAAGACTAGTTCATGACGGCAAAGAGGCTGATGACTTTTTGTGACTCCACCTCACTTAAATTCAATTCACTTGAAGCCAAGATATAGTCTCATGATGTCACGGGTCCTCTTTGCAAACAAGAATAACCAACAGTGACAGCAACAACACCAGTGGCAGCAACACCACTGTCCCCACCACAACTACAACCACCACCAGCAGTTACCTGGCACAAAAGAGTCATTTAATAAAAGTTCACAGAATGACTGATGGACTCTAAATTCGTCGAAGATCAGAAGCATGATTTACGTGTATTTTTATTTCCTCAATGCACAGGGCATTCTACATGGTGGGTCCTTTAGGAAATGAGTGCTGAATTCAACTGAAGTTCAAAGCTTTTTCTTCTTTAAGTGAGTCTGAATTGGGAACAATGTAACTTTAAAATTCTACTTGAGAGAAAGAAGGCTTCCATCAGATTTTCCAGGGCTACTCTTTCTAATTCACAGATCTAAAAGGGACCTCAAAGACTAATCTGTCAGAGCAGTTAAATGATCTGCCCAAGGTCATACCTGGTCAAAGGCAAGTCTTCTGACTTGAGCCAATTCTTTTCCCACTGTATCAAGTTACATCCCTCCTTGCTTTGCAGGAGGGAGTTCATATTCAGTTTGAATCCCCAAAGCTATGGGTGCACTGGTCCCATCTCCCAACTTTTAATCAAGACATCAATTTTGACATAAAAGCTACTTCTCTCAAGGAAAAAAAATAATTGCAAATCAGTAGTGTATAGAGCCCTGGAAGTCATGAGTTCATCTTCTCATTATCATTGACACCTTCTCCATTGTACAGAACTTTAGGTTGCCATAACAACTTCTTGGGGAGTGTAAAACACAGAAGCCCATTTCTACTTGGTTTATTCTTAGTAGGAATTAAACAGGCTGGTGCAGTTAAAAAAAATTCCTTTTATACAAAGTTCAAATTCTGCTGGGAAAGAGGTGATAGGGGGAATAATTAAAAGAGAAACATTTCAATTCATGGGTGCCCTGAGCTTGTTAGGAGCAAGGAGGTCCATTCCCTCCATTTCAAAGAGTTTACTTTCTAGAAAATGAAAGGGCAGGGCTAATAACCTCTCTGATCACTTTCCCCCTCTCGGTTTATGGTCTTATCATTCTTGGAGTGGGGTGGGGGAGTAGAAAGAGTGGACTACAGGGAGGGATTTTAATGCTCCAGTTCCAAAAAAAAATACAGACAGAATGAAAGACAGAAGGCCAGAAGAGATCAGAGACCATGGAGTCTAACTCTCATTTTACAGAAGGGCAAACTGAGGCTCAGAGAGGTGATTTGCCCAAGGTCAAAAAGGCAGGATCTTCATCTAGAACTGGACAGGACCCCAGAGGCCATACATGGCCAACAGAGCTGGGCTGCAAGGTGTAATTTTCCCTATAGGCACCAAAACAATTTACCAAAGACCCTCTTTCTTGACTGGTCTAGGCATCTTTAATGTCAAATAGACACTAAATGATGGGTCTAGACACCAAATTTGTCTGGAGACCCAGAGAAGGAAACTGAGGCCAGGAGAGGTGGAGAGAACTTGTAAGGTACTATAGAAAGGAGTGGAGAATCACACAATTGAGTTACAAACATCTCCATTTCAAAGTTAAGAACACTGAGACCTATGCTGAAATGAGTCATCCAAGATGAGTTAGTATTAGAGGTAGGATTTGAATCCAGGTCCTTTGACTCAAAATCCTTTTTTTTTTTGTCATCAAGATCAGTAAATCATACTGCTACTCAATGCGAGCAAAACCCTTCTAGTGAATGGAACTCTAGGACAATGGAACACGTTCCCCCATATTCAACGTTTTAGCAGAGGCTGATCAGTTACCTACCACTGACCTGGAAGGTCCCTGCCAATGGTGACTGATTCTCTAAGTATTCCAGTCTATGTAGGAGAAGCACTCCATGATTTATGAAAATGCCATCTACAAACCAGTGATCTCATTAGATTCCCCCTCCCTCCTCTCTTTCACCCACTCATAGACATAAACTTTTACCGCTCTGCCTCCTTAAGATCTTATCCAGGAGGCCTGGAGAGAGCTATAAACTCGAGAAGGAAGCCTCTGGCAGCAAGGATTCCTGCATTAGGAGACACCATCCATTCAGCCATCCCTTCTGATGCTCATCAATCATTTATTTGAGAGAAACAGCAAAACATATTCAAGGGACTGCAGGGCAGGGGATTAATCATCCCATATTGATAACTCATTAAAAATTTAATGAACTGGACTGACTCCGATGGCGACGCACAGAAGACCACAAAGGCCAGATCCTGCGCAGGCTTTTAGGAGACGATCATAGGATTGAGGCCTGTGAAGGGATGACAGGACAGAAGCCTTGGGGGTGGAGGGGGTGGGTGGGGGGATGCAAATAAAACTTTCTTCCCACCTGGTTTTGTAGTAAAACAAAGGCTGCTCTATTGACAGGTGGTAACAACTGTGCTTTCCTTATGGAGAGCTGTCTGTGGGCTGAAACCGAGGGTGTGATGATATAAGACAAAGCAAACAAACACTTCACTCAGTTCCAGACTTGAAGGTTTATAGATCTAGGGTTGGAAGGGCTCCAATTCCTTCATTTTACAGATGGGGAAACTGGGGCACAGAGAGGTTAAGGGCCTTGCCAACCCAAGGTCACTCAGTTATTAATTGCTAGAACTAGGAACTGAATGCAATCTTCTTGGTTCCAAGTTGGGCGTCCTATTCACGAACTATGCTACTTCTCAAAAATGGCAGGAATCACAAATGTAGAGAAAGGAGCAAACTATATCTGAAAAGTTCTTTACACTCACTTATCCATCAGTCTTTAGAATAGGAGGTAGATGAGTGATAAATACAAGCCAGAAGCATCGTTCTGGAGCTCTGTCATCTCAGTTCCCAGTGGTAAGATAAAGCTATTGATATCCATCCGTCCAACCACCAGCATGCATTTATTAGGTGATTACTGTATGAAAAGTATAAGAAAGGCAGAGTGCCTGAGTGGAGAGTCAGCCTTGGAATCAGGAAGATCCGGCTCTTGCTGAGGATGGGTTGTTATCAACTATATGATATTGCCTTTGAGACAGAGCACAAACTGCAGAATTCTCTAATGAAATATTACAAAGATACATTTGAAGAGATGAAAGAGAATAGAGTAGAAATAGGAGATGGGATTCAAAGAGAAGCAGGGTCAGCACAGTGATCATCAGCCCAGCTTCCATCTAGGCTCCTGAAGCCATTGTCTGGGGGAATAAAGCCTATGAAGACGGGCCCTGCTATTCCCGACAGCCAGTGTCAATCAACTGCCAGCAGATTATCTTAAGACCCTTGTCCTCAAAGTCATCCTCCCACCATAAAAACAAGCTTGGGTTCATATCTCATCCTCATGATGATGGGTAAGTCGGAGCTCTAATTTCCACATTTGTAAAAAAACATGGGGATGATCCCTGTGGTACCTATGTCATGGGGCAGCTAGGCAACAGAGTGGATAAAGCACCGGACCTGCAGTCAGAAGGATCTAATTTCAATTCTGGCCTCAGACACTTACTAGCTGTGTGACCCTGGGCAATTCACTTCACTTTGTCTGCCTCAGTTTCCTCATCTGTCAAATAGCTGGAGAAGGCAATGGCCAACTACTCCAATATCTCTGGGGTTGCAAAGAGTTGAATGTGGCTTAAAAAACTGAGCAATAATAATTATGAGTTCTAAACAAGATAGCTTTGCAAACTTTAGTGATAAATGGGTAAGTTAGTCATGGGAAGAATGAGCCTGGTTGCTGCAGGATCTGATTGATTTAACTCTTAGTCATTCTCTGTTGTTTCTGCCCCCTTCCTAAGCTCCTGATTTCAGCAGGTAAACTCCCAAGGTGGAAGCACAGATTATTGCCATCCTGCTAATTTTATTTCCATAGGTTAACCAAAAGGGCCAATTAATGAGCTCTAATGGGTTTTTCAGTAAGAAGTCATTAATAGCTATCAGGGCAATCTTACCATTTCTGCAAAAATTGATAGACTCCAACCAAATATGTCCATATTTTTTACTTATTTTTGAATTAGATACTTTTTCCTTCTCTCTGAGTCTTGGGAATTTATACAGTTGACTATAACTATAAAGAGCTTATAAGAGGTATAATCTCCACTGGGGCTTAATTAGTCATGGATCTGATAAATATTACTGGGAACTTGTTTTACTTTGCCCAAAGGTTAGAAATGAACTGGTTGCTCCCATCTGTGAAACTCTCCAAGAATTCAAATGATTCCTATTTAAGAGAGTTGCTTAAGTCACAAATGTTATTATCTAAATGACATCCTGGTTGGATCAGACTATGGGAAAAAAGGGGAAAATATGTATTCTTATTTGTAAAACAGGTAAAGAAGGCGGCTATATTTCCAGTCACCTTGGTACATAAAATTTCAAAACTGATGGTCTGGAATATTCATTAAAGAAGGGCAGTGACCAGACTTTGGTCCTTGGGCCTGGTAAAATAAGACTGTCTTAAAGAAACGTAGAGATGAGGGATGGAGGGGTTGACTTGAGTCACACCAGACATTTAAGAGTGGTAAAATGCTTCCAGATAATGTACAAGTTTCCTGAAATGATGTGCTTAACTTGCAAATATCTTCTTATTGCAGGGGGAGTGCTAACCTTTCAATCGGCCCTTATTTTTGGTGCCTTGTAGAGGATGCTAGGCTTGGGATCAGACCACCTCCTTCCCGCTCTGACACTGACCAACAGTTACATAAACAATTCACTTCACTTTGAGATAGAATGGAAGGGCCTCGAGGGGAGGCATTGGTTTCATTTGCATCTTTTTATCCCTAGGATAGGTTTTATGCATAAATATTTGTTGAACACTCTCAGTGAAACTTGTTTTCCTGTTTATTTTTCTACGTGAAAGAGTTACCACTGAGCAAATCACAACATAAGCAAAGATGGTAAATTCAGTATGGCCTATGTGAAAGCAGAGGAAGTGGGGTCTACCAGCTGAAACCATAGGCAGAGTCAGGAGAACTGCGTTTCAATCCTACCTCTGACGCTAAGGAGCTATGTGACTGAGAAAGTCATGAAACCTCCAGGGGCTTTAGTATTTCTCACCGTAAAGAGAGAGGGCTGGACTGAATGGGTCCAAGGTTCCTTCTAGGTCTGGATACAAGATTCCGTTATTCTACATAGGCAGGTGAGTTCATGTAAAACAAATGAGTATCAAAGGTTTAGGGTCAACCACCGTGATGTGCAGCCTAGCTGGGCCCATCACCTACTTCTCTACCTCTTACTAGCTCCTATACACACAGTAATTTCATGGGGGTAAGAGAGGAAGGGGCACAAATTACAGGGGAGTCAGGATAAACTGGCTGGAGGACATGAATTGTTTTTAATATTTTGATAACAATTTCATTATCATTTATTTCCTTTGTAACCTTATACATTTTGCTTTTTACATATAAAAACTTTCTTGCGGGGGGAGTCCCTAGTTTTCACTAGACTAAAAAGGGTTCATGATACACATACACACACACACACACACACAGAACCTGTCATTAAACGGTCACTCATACACACTGGTAACTACTATATGCTAGCTACACTGTGCTTAGCACTGCACTTATTATTGTCTCAGCCTGGTATTCCTTGCGAATGTATTTTCCAATTAACTTAAATGCTGCATTTTTTGTGACTTTACTAGAATGTTCTGAGCATAATTTTTCTTAAAAAGTCCATTTCAACTCAATTCTGCTCAGGCTTGGCCAGGTTGGTTGATTCTTGGTGTTTCAGCGGCATCATTGTCTCAGTGGATGAAATAGGTATAGTAGGTGAGAAACTCAGTACGGGGAGACCTGGATTCAAGTCCCACCTCAGACACATAACGGTGGTGTGACCCTAGACACCTCTTGGCGCCCCAGGTGGCTCCAGGTTTTCCAAGACTACAAAACTTGATGATCCACATTGATAGAGGGTATTTCTTCACCTTGGGGCTTCCTATACTGATGAAGTCACAGGTCTTGTTTCTTACCTCTAGCCTAATGAAAATGATAATAATATTTGCTCATTCTCAACATCGATGAAAACAAGAAAGTAACCGACTTAGTGAAATGCTTGAATGGCTGTTTTATACATATGATCTCATTAGAGAGTAACAATCTTATGTCAGAGATGAAATTGGAACATAGGTTTTTGTGACAAATCCTTCACTCTGTACTTTGTACCTGAAGAAACAATGGGAGCTGGGGATCCACTCGACTCATTTTCCTGCCTCAAGAATCTGATAACTTTTAGAACTTGGAAAAGTAAAAAATTCCCATTATTCACTGTTTATCCAAGTTAATACCGCATTTCACCAGCCTCTAAGGATAGTAAATGCATTCTGGTGTCAACCTGAAATGCTCCTGGTGGATATGGCAATGGAAGACATATTAAGGTGGTGCTGGAGGGGTGAGGAAAGGGTGAGTGAGGCCCAGTAGAAGTAAGGAAGACCAGGGATCAAAGTCTCACCTCTGAAACACACTGTCTGCGTGAACCTGACCAAGTCATTCACCTATCAGTTCACTGGGCAACTCTCTTAGCCTATAAATTACAAAGTTGCTGACCTGCATCAATAAATCATGCCATCATTTATTAAATGGCTGCTAAGCTCCAGGCACAAGACAGGAGCTCCCCACTCTGATAAAACCACGTGTTCATCTACCCCTCCCCACAACTTCCTAAAACCACCTTCTTCCACAAACATACACACACACATGAGAATTCCATCAAATGTCTAATAAAATGCATGATGCACTTAGGATACAACATTTATTTTAATTCCTATAGCATAAAAGGAGACTATCCACTGACTTCCTTTCTTAGGCACCCATCAGGTAGCTGGCACTGTGCTAGGTTGCGACCACCCTTTACATAGATGGTGGATCTCAAAGGCCAATGAATTTGAGAAGTGGAAGAGCCGGGATCAGCCACTGACTGTCTCTGGGCCCAGGGTTCTCTGTCTGCAAAATGATGATGGGGGAGGGGGAGAGAGGTATAAGGAGCCTGAATATTGTTTTGAGTTCTAAAATTCTCTGATTCTGTCTTCTTGGTTTCCTTCCTTTTCCCCCAGAATCCCTGAGATGAACATGCTCCGTCTTGTCTAGGGGCTTAGAAAAATGAAGAATCTGTAAGATTTCCCAGGATGAATTTCTAGCCCTTTGCCCAAGTACAGTCCCCAACACTGCAGTAGTAGACTCATCTCCAAATCCATCTAGAGCCAAAGCCTGGAGGGAGGGGAAGGGGGCTCATTCTAGCTTAAGAGAGACTCTTATCTGAGGGGGGGAAGCACATCTTATAGAGGAAAGAAAAAAAAAAACACTGTTGCTTGGCTTGAAGCTAACCTCTACGACATACATTACTGTCTTTCTGTTCAATCAGTGCTCCGCTGTAAGAATCAGTTACATTCAATCATCTCAAAGAGCTATTAAAATGCTGATAAAAAATTCATAAAGTAACACACAGTAATGAATCAGGAGAATTCAGTAAAGTGAGACCTACCCTTAGAGCAGGGCAAAAATGAAGGTGAACGATCGTTTGGGCCCAGCGGCCATGAAATACCCTTTTGGAAGATGAATAATTCTGTTTAGGGCTGATAAGTTGAGCTAATTTATAATGCTGTTTTAGGTCCACTGCTGAAATATTTCAAATCCCTCAACTTTAAAATGCATTGCCTGTCAGAAACTGGTCTCTTAACAGTTTCCTCTTAACATTTTTCAAAATGTAACCTAGACCAATTTGCATGATTTAATGCTTATTGTATTATACTGTGCATGATTTAAAATGGGAAATAAAATTTTTTTTTCCCTTAAAGAGAGACAGAGAGTGCAAGGGAGCCAGAGAGAAGGAGAAAAAGAGGAAGGAGAGGAACAGGAGGATGCCAAGGGGGGAGCCAATATTTGTCAGAGCCTTGTCCAATTAAATACCCAGGGACATGGCTCTCCAAGTGCAGAATGGGCTCAGGGAGCCATAGCTGGTAGATGAAGATGGGAGAGTATCTCCTTTAGGCTCAAGAAAGCAGTAGGACATAGGTGTAGACTAACATGCTCTTGGGTCCCCCCCCACCTACTATGCCCCTCCCAAATAACTCTCCAAAGTCCAGAGCAAGCTCTTGAAGAAGATAATCCAGGGGTTCTTAACCCAGATCTGGGGAGAGATTTCAGGAGGGAGGAATACTGTGAACTTGGATGGGGAAAAACATGTCTTTATTTTCACTAAGCTTTAGTTTATTTTGTAACCTTATGTATTTTATTTCGTGCATTTGAAAAAATGACCCTGAGAATTCTGAGAAGGGGCCCCTAGGTTTCAGCAGACTATCTACAGGGCTCATGACACATAGAAGGTAAAGAACTCCTGATCCAATCCAAGGATCAGTCAATAAGCAATTACTGGTGGATGACGATATGCTAGACATTGTACTAGGTGACTGGACACAATACAAAGAAGGAAACTATCTTACCCTCAGGGAACTTACATTCTAATTGGATATAAGGTCATAACACCAGAATTTGATGACATGTTTTGGATTATTTCCATTACAAATGGAAATAAGTTAGGATCTCAAAAGTTATGTTTTCAATGATATCAGTTACTTGAATGTGTCCTGGCTTCCCACTTGGTCACAGGTTCCAAGATCTAGAGCCGGAAGGAACCTCAAAGGCCATCTTTTCCAACCTTCTCCTTTCATGGATCAAGAAATCAAGGAACAGGACCATCACAAAATTTGTCCAGGGCCCCACAGCTATTAAATGTCAGGGGAAGGATTTGAACCCAGGTTCTCTTTGCTCCAAGAGGGCAAGAAAATGTTGCATTTTTCATTCTAATTCTGATTGACTCTTATCAGTCAAGATTTTCTGAGGGTCACAAGACTCAAGAGCTAGAAGGGAAGAGAAGGAGGAAGGGGAAAAGCATGTATAAAGCACCTACTCTGTGCCAACCATTGTGCCCATTGCTTTACAAATATTACCTCATTTGGTAATGTGTAAGCAGCAACCTGGTGAGGCTGGTACTGTTATTTCCATTTTCTGGTTGAGGAAACAGAGGGACTCTGAAGCTTTTGTGTGTCATGGATCCTTTTGGCAGTCTGGGGAAGATGATGGACTCCTCAGAATAATGTACAAATGTATAAAATGAATGTTTTTAAGTATAAAATAAAATATATAGGATTATGCTGAAATACAGTTATCAAAATATAAATAGAAAAATATATACATGTGTATATTTTATAGAAAAGGAAACAGACACCCAAAAGAAGGAGGTGACTTCATCCAGGTCAGATAAGCATTAAACCACCAGAACAAGGATTTGAACTCAGGACTTCTAATTGCAGATTTGGGGCTCATTTCATTCTCTCCTGATGACTATATATAGTCCCCTGTGTTTGTCTCTATGCTATAGAAGACTGAGATGAGAAAGTCACAGTTCTTGTTCCTCAGAAACTTATAATCTAGTGGAAGGGCCAGACCTACGCTGGCATTGGCATTACTAGCTGTGTGTCACTGGGCAAGTCACTTGCCCTTAGAGGAGGGATCTGAACCCAGGTCTTCCTGATTCCATGGCCAGCACTCAATCCCCTCTGTCATGTGGACTCCCCTATGGTTCACATCAGTGGTCTAGGTATCAGAAACGGTCACAGAATCTTAGATTTAGACCTGGAAAGGATGTCAGAGACCATCTAGTCTGGGAGTGGTGTGGGGGGGGAGACCTGCAGCCTTGAGGTCACATGTGGCCCTCTAGATCCTCAAGTTTGACCCTTTGACTGAATCCAAACTTCACAGTACAAATCCCCTTAATAAAAGGATCTGTTCTGTAAAACTTAAGACTCAGTCAAAAGGGTGCACGTAAGGACCTAGAAGGTCACATGTGGGCTCGAGGACATAGGCTCCCCACCCGAGATCTAGTCCAATCCCTTGGCTTTACAGATGAAGAACTGGAGACTTGGGGATGATAAACAACCAGCCAAAAGTCAAGTGGGTATAGAGCATGACAGGGAGAATTTGAAGACTATGTTCTCTGCCTCCAGAGTCAGGAGACTGGGTTGGGCAAAATGTCTTCTCAAAGTCAGGAGATAACTGGATGACTTGGCTTTACCCTCCCTTTCTGGAGAGGGAATGAAATTTGACTGACTATGGATCTTATAGACTCGAGATTCCCCTGCCCTCCTTTCTCTCCTCTTCCCTCCCTCCCTCCAGCAATTTCTTTAAGATGCCAACACCCCAGTCTGACCCAGAAAATTTCATAAATCCTGATGAACCACCACGACTTGGGTTATAGAAGGCTTCCTCCCTGTTGTGTTATTTTGTGATGTTAACACAACTGGGGGTGGGAGTAGGGCTGGGGGAAGGGGGCTTGTCAAATGTAGGGAGAAAACCCACATAACATGTGCTAATAAGGCCGTTACTGTGAAGAGTTCCCTAATCCCGTGTTTATTCACCTGTTCCCCATTACACAGATCCGTTAAACGAGCACTTTGTCCATCAACACTTAAGGGTTTAGAGTTGAGTAGGCCTCCTTTTATAATTGCTGGCTCTGGAAAAAGCCAACTTAGGAACCTCACCGATTGGGGCTTAGATGGTGGAGGCCACCCGACAGATTCCTGCCATGTTCAGCTGTCTGAGGAACAGTTGTCCCACACCCTTCACCCACCAGTCATAAATAAAAGAGTCTGATTGAGGAGAGGCCTGTGTTTTTGAGAAGTAATAGGCAAAGTATTCTGTCTTTCCTTTACCCCTTCCCCTCCTCCTGCCCCCACACATTTCTTTGGGGTTATACCAGTGCTGAAGATTTACAGCTGCTCATACTACGAGCAAAGTAAACCACATGGCCAATTAAAAGAAAAAGCCAGCTAGTTTTCCTTCAGGAGGAAGCAGTGCCTCCCCCTCTCCCCCAAGAAAAAAAAGGACCACTTAGCCAGGATCTCAGTCTTCTCTACAGGGTGGTTTTGAAGTATAGGCCGAGTCATGTGGGCTGAGAATATGAAACCCCATGGCGCCATAGGAGACTGGGCTCCCAGCAAAGGCAGCCAATGTTTTCCTACTGGTGGGAGAGGAGGGTGTAGCAGACAACCCTGTGGAGCCAAGCTGGAGGTTTTTAAATCATCCTGGGTCAACCGAGGCAAGAGGAGTCACAGGGTGGATGCTGTCACCTGCTTCCCCAGTAGGGCGGGCCTGCCTTTTTTTTCTTTTAAATAGCTCCTAGGCTCTCTGAGATTACTTTCTTAGAGTGTCACAAGTGAGTTAAACATCTCCAAAGAATTTCACACCTCCCTTGGAGTTGTCTGGCCACACCTTTGAAAGAAGTCAACTAAGGCAGGGTCTGAAATGTTAGATGCACCAGGCTTAGCAACACTCCAAAAAAAAAATGCTTGGAAAGGTTTTCTTGTGTCGCCAATGTGAAATGGAAATTGATGGCGCCTGGACTGCTAAGAGATTATGAGTTTGTGAGTATGTGACCCGGTTTGTTCACCACTGTCCTGCTATTTAATAGCTAATGACTTGGATGCTCAGAGATAAAAGTGTCTCATTACAAGAGAGTTGGAATAGGAAAGGTCATAGGACATTCAGATACTGCCTTTCCTACCTCTCCGAGCCACATTCTTGCCAGGAATGCTGCCAGTCAATCTGGACTGATCTGAAGATTTTTTTCTTTTTTTTTTTTTTTTAGTTCTCAAGTTCTAATTAGTGCCAATCATTTCACTTGATTGTTTTCAATATGTTGTTGTCAAAGGTGTGGGTGGGGGGATGAGCGCAATATACGGTAATAGTCCCTCTTGCAATATAACGACCCACTTAATCCAAAATAGGACACCCGAGTCTTGTCCTAGTTTATGGTGTTGCTTATTTCAAAGAATCCAATTCAACAAACTTTTACTAAGTGCCTACTGTATCTGTCGCATAGAAAGAAAGACATAAGATTGCTGCTGACCTCAAGGATTCTACTGGGGGTATGTGACATTTGAGTAAATGCCACACACATTTATTTTTCATCTCCTATGAGCAAGTACTGTGAAAAGGGCTGTGCATATAAAGACAAAAACCAAAACTTTCTCATCCCTCAAACATCTTAAATTCTACTGGGGGACCATAGCATTTCATTTAATTCAACAAGCCTTTATTAAATACCTAGAATGTGCTAGGCACTATACTGGGTACTAGGGATAAAATGATATACTATACTGGGGGATACACTGAATTCAATTCAAGAAGGCTTTATTAAGCACCTATTATGTGCTGGGCAGACCCTGGCAAAATAAATGTAAAAAATGAAACAGTCCTTTTTCTCAAGGATCTTACGTTGTCTTGGAAGGATACGACATTTAGTCCACTTCAACAAGTCTTTGCTGTGTAAGCTGGCTGGAATGGAGAGCTCATAAAAAGGAAAATGAATGGAAAGTTATATTAGAGTCACCTTGCAGAGAGCCTTAAAAACAAGGCTCAGGAGTCTGTATTTCAAAGGGAGTCTTTGAAGGCTTCTGAGCAGGAGAGTAACCTATACCTTAGGAAGCTAATTTTGGAAGCTCAGTAAAGGATGATTGGGAGAGACTAAAGACTAGAAGGAGGAAGACCTTGCTTAAAAGGGTTTATGTGTCTATGATCTGTGGATCACCGAGTCTATTTGAGGAAATGCCACAAGCAATAAATCACATCCTATTCATTTGTGCTGATGGGTCAATGCTACACTTGGTGCTCAGGGCTGTTGTGGGTCATCAGAGCTATGACAGATGGGTTGATTTCTCTATGTTATAATACATACAACTTTAGGTCTAGCCTAAGATGGGGTGGAGGGGGTGGGAGGCTACTTGAAGGACATTGGAGAGAATCAAAAAGCCTTAAATGTACTGAAGAAGTCCCTAGAATTTTGCAGTGATTTCTTCATTCTTTTTCTTGAAAGTATAGCCAAAATATCACAGAAGAGCCAAGTGTACTGCACTTGGACTCAGAAGGCCTGGATGCAGATCTCAGCCACTTGTCCTCCAGCAGGTCACCACCTTTCTCTGCCAAAAGGAGATGGACAAATAACCAGCCATCTCTTCCAGCTGCAAACCTATGAGTCATGAAAAGATGCTCATGCCTACTGAAAACAAAGCCAGGACCAAGAGAGACCGAGAAGCTGGCCAGAAGTATCTTTCCCTCTGTTTTCTATTCCCATCTTTATTTGCTTTCCTAATGAGGCTCTGTGTTTGCTAAGGAATGGTGTTATGTCTGCTAATAGAAAAAAATAGTTAATTCTCCTCATCCTTGTGGTGGTGTATCAAAGATTTAAAAGGGGGAAGGGAACTTGGGAGCCATCATTTCATTCTCTGTTCTATCCCCAGCACCTAGCAGAAGGCCTGGCATGTGGGATATGCTTAATAAATATTGACTGATCGACCCTTGTCGAATTCCCTCATTTGACAGATAGAGAAACTGAGGACCAGAGAGGTTAATTGATTTGCCCCAGGCTGAACAGGGAATGAAAGCCAGAGCTGGGAATGATACCAGGGATGGAGATGCCAAACTCAGGGCTCTTTTTTGACTCTGCCAAGAATTCAGAGTAAAACGAGGCTGCCCTTTGCTGGGCTCATCAGTGAAGGCTTCCCAGCTTCAGGGGATCAGCCAGTAATCCTGTCCCCAAGTCAGTGCCTTCCCCTGTGTAAGACCCAGGAAGCCTGAAGGTGTGAACGTTAGCACTTTACCCTAACTCAATTAATACCTACCTAGTGTTTAGTCACAGCACTGATTAGCATGCTTGCTCCAAGTGATTAAAACATTTCTCCTCGATTACCACACAGTTAAATACTTGGAAGTGAACCACCTCAGTTAATGGGACATGAGCAGACGAGGTTGCAAATTGGGGGCTCGTACGCTAAGGGAGGGGATGAGGAGGAGGCAAGCCCTGCGGTGCCAGGGAGATCGAGAGAGCGGCAGTGGGCAAGTTAGCTCCTCTCCCACCCTCTCCTGACCTACTATTATTTTAATTATCATTACTACTACTACTTACAAACATTTTCAGTGCTGTTAATGAACAATTGACTTTTGGGAGAGAGGGACATGTGGGTGGGTGTGCAAGGGGAGGAGAAAAGGGGGTAGAAGGACTGGAGGTAATTGAATGATTTCAATGCCAGTAAGCAGCCAGCTGGTACTAACCCACATCATTACAGAGGCCCGCTAACAAACACGAAGCGTGGGCCACTATTAATGGAGCAGATGTATTAATTTCCCATTTCTGAGGAAGCTAGGCAGCTCGCCGGCTAGCTGTCTGCCCCCCAGCTTCCCCACTCCCTTCCCTCTTTCTCTCTCTGACAGTACTATTAATGATGGTTAATGCCCCACAGGCTCTAATGGGTCCCGCTGGGAGTCCAGAAATACTGCAATTTGTATTGGGGATTTAGACATAACAAGAAAAAAAAGAAAAGAAAAGAAAGAGAAAGAAGGAAAAAAAAACCAGTCCTCTGTTCTGGGGAGCAGGCGCTAGATCAGTTGGTTTCCCCCCGGAACAGAACAACAGAAAAATAAATGACAGCTCTGTGATAGAATCAAGCCTTCTGCTTAAAGTGCCAGAGTGAGTGTGATTGGCACTAACAGTCTCCCTTGTTAACACCACTGGGGTATGAACAAACAGGAGTTAACACTCAGAAAAATTAAAAGTCAATGGTGTACCTTTAGTGCGCCGGGTGCATCTGCGTGTGCGTCTCCAGAACGGAAACAAATCCCTCCAGATTTTGCTGTTGGGTTTTTTTGGGAGTGGACGGTTGGGGGTGGAGGAGGATGGGGGAGGGATGATTTTTGCTTTTAAATAATTCTCCTTCCCCCCTCAGCTTAAAAAAAAAATGAAGAGAAAAGCCATCTGCCATCATGTTAAAGCAGTTGATTGTTCTCAGACACATCTGAGCCCCACGTACTTGCCACAAAGGTGTGTGTGTCGGGATGGGGAGTTTGCCTTGGATGGCTGAGGGTGAGGATGACATAAGGCTAGTCTTCGTTAGGAGATGGAGAATGAAAGGCAGGAGGATGAGATATGGGCTAATGTGAATCAATGTTGGGTGTTGGGTGGCACTGGAGCTCTCTCTTTCCTGAGGGTACCTCTTTAATTGTGGGCAGGGGGTTGCACCCACTCCTAATGGAGAGCTGGGCACACAGTAGAAGAGTCAATCAGCTTTTAATGATTTTCTTTCTGTCCCCAATGGTTAGAGTCCTCCTCATCGCCATTTTGAATTTATTTTGCATCTTTCTCTAAGTACTGATTTATCTACATGGGCTCTCCCATTAGTTAATACCTACCATATATCAAGGACTAGATACAAAAAGGGACCCTTACAATAAGATAAATACAAAGCAAGCAATCTACAAGATAAACAGGGAGTAATGAACAGAGTTAAACTCCTCTTAGATTGTAAGCCTCTTGAGGGCAGGGACTGTTTCATTTTTGTGTCCAACATTAAAGAGATGTTGGACATAGGGAAGGGACTGTTTATGTCTTTGTAGTCATGGTACTTATCTGAGAGGCCTCTTGCATGCAGGAGGTGCATAATAAATACATGCTTGTTGAAAGGAATGAAATGTTACATGCTCCTAACAGAAGGTAAGACCCTTCAGGATTTCGCTGGTGCCTCTATGTCCCCAACAATGACTTTGTTCTTAATAAATGCTTGTTGACTGGTTGAATTCATTAATGGCTTAGTGAGGAGATATGGAATAAAATAATGGCACAGTGTAAAGATCATTGGATCTGGGTTCAAATCCCACCTCTTGATTCTTACTGTCTGAGCAACTGCAGGCAAGTCAGTTATCCCCCTAGATCTCAGTTTCCTCACTGGTTAGGTTAAATAGCTTTTGAGGTATCAATGACCCTATGACCAAAGACCTAGGTTCATTCTCTCATCTCTACACTTAGAATTACTAAGCTCCCTGAAAGCCTAGTTAAATGATTAAAGCTCTCCCCTTCTTGAAATTACTTTGAAATTATATTCTTTTGAATTTGTTTCTATTTACTTCTCTAAATGTTCTGGGTTCCAGCTCCTTGAGGGGAGCAAATATTAAATGTGCATATGTATTTGAACCCCCAGCGCCTGGGTACAGTGCAAGTCTGGATGATGGGATGTGGGATGGGACCGTATGGGTAAGATAGGAAATGCCCAGGAGAGGAAAACTCCCTCTGTCAATGCAGGTTTTCTGTAACTTACAGGCTTAAAGGGTTCCCTAGAATTCTAAGAGGATGAGTACTTTTCACAATGTCACAAAGTCAGTAAAGGTCAGAGGTGGTATTTAAACCAGGGTCTTCCTGGCTGTGCGGTTGGCTCTCCCTCTACTAAGCCTCCCTACAGAGGAGGTGCTAAGTAAATACTGTCTCAGTTGAACTGAATTTAAAGGTCTTTGAGGGGAGAAGACACAAAAAATTCAGGAGGAAATCCTGAGGCTCAGCGATCTTGCAGAGGGACGAGACCTTAATTCAGGTTGTGCTTCATCAATGTCCATGAATGAAGTCCTATCACTTGGATGCTGAATTACAAACCAGGGAAAGAAAATATTCTGCCTTACAGAGACTCCCATCTGAAACTGGAAAAAGCAGCAAGAAAGTGGCCTCTGATCCACTGAGAGGACAGTTCCATACACTTGTCCTCAGATGCCACATCAGGAAAGAAAACCATGACCCGCTTCTGGAAACTTACAAAGACCACGTGCCGTAGTGAGCCCAGCAAAGTCTACGTCAGAATCTAAGAAAATGAGGGCGTGTGTGTGTGTGTGTGTGTAAGTTCTCTGAAAGAGAAACAGGCTTTCTCACATGGTCCTTGTCCACTCTGTTTCTGAACCCTAAAGTGTTTCTTTCGATAAATTCTCAATTAACCAGCACCAAATTAAACCTTCATCTTACTACCAATATGGTGGATGAGATGTGACTTCTTCCTACATCTGTGAAATAAGACAGCTGAACTAGATGGTGGCATCTACTTTCCAAACACACACGCATGTACACACATGCACACACATGTATATGTACCTATACACGGGAACACGTGTATAATCACATGTGGTGCATGTGTATGTGTACATGTGTGAACAGATGTATGTATGTGTACATGCATACACATATATATGTATGTATATATGAGCGATATATACACACACCCATATTTATATTGTCATTTAGTCATTTCAGTCATGGCCAACTCTTTGTGACCCCATTTGGGGTTTTCTTGGCAGAGATACTGGAGTGGTTTGCCATTTCCTTCTTCAGATCATTTGACAGATGAAGGAAACTGAGGCAAACAGCATGAAGTGACTCACACACAAGGTCACATAGCAGTAAGTAAGTCTTATTTGAACTCAGGTCTTCCTGACTTCAGGCTTTGTGCTCTATCTAGCTGCCTACACACACACTCCCACCCCACACACATACACACATAATATAACTGTAGAAATAAGGACAAAGGCATATCGTATATCCATATGTATAAATATATAATACATGTATATACATATATACATATGTATACACGCATACATACATACACACACATATACACACACATGTCTACTTCTTCCTGCTCACAGTCACCACACCTTGGGGTAGGCACCTTCCACCCCAACTATTACAACAATGTTCTAACTGGTTTCCTCAGCTTGTCTCCCCCTGCTCTGGCCTACTCTCTACTCCCTGCCAAAGGAATTTTCCTAGAGCTCCAGTCTGACCATGTCCTTCCCCTACACAATAAACTACAGTGGGTCCCTATCACATCCTCCCCTACCCCCAACTCAGTGCTGTCTCTATAAGATTACATTCCATTTATGGAACTTACGCATGTAAGTTACTGTTGTTTGCATACTGTCTTCTCTACTAAATTGTGACCCCCTTCACAATTAGGAACTCTGTTTTTGCCTTTCTATGTATCCTATCTCTTAGCACAGTGCTAGGCACAAGGTAAACCTTTATTAAAATCCTTTCAACTGGTTGATTAGTTATCATATGATCTTAGAGCTCTGATCCAGCGACTGAGGTAAAGTCCCCATGCCCATCTCCCCACACACAAAGAAGCAGAATTTGATGCTGGTTCCAGGAATGCGTCCTCGGTTTGTCTGGATCAAACCCACGACAGAGACAAAACCTGCGATCGTGCCTCTTCCTCGTCTTCAGGAAGGCAGTGATAGGCAGATGGCGCCAAGCATCGTCATCAGCAGTATGTACTTTCAG
The DNA here is from genome assembly GCA_023548195.1 of Bettongia penicillata ogilbyi. Taxonomy (NCBI): domain Eukaryota; kingdom Metazoa; phylum Chordata; class Mammalia; order Diprotodontia; family Potoroidae; genus Bettongia; species Bettongia penicillata. The sequence continues at coordinate 1,241,211 of JAJHZJ010000284.1, forward strand.
ATACGGGGTTATTGATGATAAAAGCTAAACCATGAGGCATGTTCCATCTGTTTATTTTTCAATTTTCATTTGTTGCTGCCCTGTTAATGTTGCTGGGCTTTCCTTCTCCTGCCAGAAGGGCACATACCTAGAGACATCTGTTGTGTCCACACTCCCATTCACACCGTACACAGACATGGGCATGAAAATGGCTGCCTTGTCCTCCACTAGCTCCCCACCTTTCCATCCCTCTGCTCTCCAGGCAGCTGTTCTCCTGGGATGTTTCTGCCTTACTGCCCCAACCAGATGAAGAGAACTGGCCCCCATACTGTTACACATGAGAGCTCCTTCCAGGAGACGAAGAGTCCTCAAAGTTTATCTTGGCCAAACTCCTCAGCATGGCCCTAAAAGCCTATCAGAACCCAGCCCCAAACTACCTAACTTTCTTGGCTCACTATATCTCACTCTTCTGCAAGTACTCTACCATTGAACCCTGTCCCCCCCACACAGCATTCAATCTTCCATCTCTGTATCTTGGCAGTGGCATTCCACCATGCCTGGATGCCCTTCCTCCTCACCTGTGCCTCTCATAATTCTTAGTTTCCTTCAAAGTTCAGTTGAAGTACCACTTCCTATGGGATGCCTTGAATTTCCTTACTTTTTCAGCTGCTAATGCCTTGTCCACCCTAAATTATTTTGCATGCAATCTGCCTGTTTCCCTGGATAGAGTTTAAGTTTCTTGAGGGCAAGGCCTGTCTTCTGTGGGAGGATGATGGGAGAGAAAACATTTTTAAAAATAACTTTTTTAAATAAAGTTTTGTTAGTTGATTCATTAATTGTACCAGTCATATCATCCCTAAAATATTCAAAAGAAAGGTTTGGCTCTCCAACTCAGACATTCTAAAGATGCAAACAGCATATGCTCTCTCTCAAACTCAGCTAGAGAGTTTAGTAGAATTTATTAGATGCCTACTATGTGTGATGTACCATGCTTACAAATATAAAAAAAGGGGAGGGGAATTCCTATCCTCAAGAAGCTTATGTTCTTCTGGGAAGTAAAACATATAAACAATGCAAGTAAATCAATTCAAGCTAATATGAGGAAAGAGCATCCATAACTCAGGGGACTATGGAAGGCTAGTTAACCTGAACTGAACCTCAAAGACCTCTGGGGATTCTTAGAGACAAAGGAAAGTCTTCCTGGAGAGGACCTCAAGTTTTTTTTCTTGCAGTTAAAGTCCATGATTTTGTGTTTTTCCCTTCAGGAAAAATGAACAGCTGGTCACCTGTCCTCCACATCACAACTATCCTGGGTATTCACAAGCCATCCACACCTGCCAAGATGGCGGGCCTCCCCAAACCACTTGTTTACTTTCCTTTGTCAAGGAGGAGAGCTCTCCATCTTGTTGACACTTATGACCCTTCATTTAAAATACTCCAATTGCTTAATTCAGATGGGACACAGGGAAAGTGGAGCCCCTTTCCATTAGGACACCTTTTAATGGGGGTGATATATCAACTGCTAGGCTCTAATCTGAATAACAGCTGTTTAGAAACCTGGACGACGCCGATCATTTAGAGCAGCTTTGGAGAGATCAGAATTCCTAAAGTTCCCTTCTAATTCCATTTTCAGTTTGGGAGAATTGGCAAACAATCCCCACCTCCCCCCACAGCTGGCCTGCCTTCAGCCAGGTCATAGCCCCCAGCTTTCTTCTTCTCCCTTCTCCCCACGTAATTCCTCAGCCTGAAATTCATCTCATTCAGAAAGCTGTCCCCAGGCAACTGAACAAATGAATATCTATTCATTATAATATGGGCTAGGGGATGGAGAGCTGGCCTGGGGCAGGGGAGACCTGTGTTCAAATACTGCCTTTGACACCCACTGGATGACTGTCTCTCAAACACACACACATACACACACACACACACACACACACACACACACACACACACACACACACCCCTCTCTCAGTACTTTAGGCAAGTTTGATGTCTACTTGTATTAGAAGAGGGGTTTCCCCACCTTGGAGTTTCCTACGATGAAATCACTGCTTTAATCCCTATTTCCATCCTTATGAAGAAAGTACTAGGAGATAAAACAAAAAGAAAAACAGTCCTGCTCTCAGGGACCTTACAGTCGACTGAGATGGGAAACAGTGCAAACCAGTCCACCAACCAGCAATAGGTATTCCACACATATCATGTACAAATACTAACCTAAGTCATGCTGACTTATAAATCAAGGGCAGGGATAGGGTCCTAACCTGGAGAAAACAGATAGCCGAGTTATTGAAGATTAGTCAAGCAGGAATTCCCGGGGGTACTAATAACTCCAGCTGCATCCCCTTCCACCTAACATCCATCAGTGTGTGAGCATGCACATACGTACATGCCCATGCACACACAATCACTGAAAGGCCAATGAGACAAAACCACTGAATGTCCATCAGACTAAGACTCCAGGTCTCCAATCAAGACCACGTCCTAGAAGACTAGCGGGAGGAGCACCAGACAAGAGATCTGAGGGGGCCACCATCACGGATCACAGGATTATGTACTTAGGGAAGAAAGGGATTTTCAGGGTCACATGGTCCAGCTTCCACTTGAGGAAACGAAGGCCCAAGAAGGCTAAGGTACTCGGCCACAGTCACACAGGTCAGTTATATGGCATCAGGCTGTTGTTTTTTTCTCCTGTGTTTAGATTCCAAATGACCTGAGAGTAGATGCATTAGTTTTTCATTGATTTTTCCTATCATGAAGTACAGTGGCAACGCAGCAGCCAGTCTACTAATGTCTTTGATGACCTTGAGAGTCATTTAGGAGGAAATAATGATAAGCCACATGTACTCTCTCAGCTGTGCCGTTGTTGCTCAGTTGGGTCCCACTCTCTGAGATCCCATTTAGGGTTTTCTTGGCAGAGACATTGGAGCAGTTTGCCATTTCCTTCTCCAGCTCCTTATACAGATGAGGAAACTGAGGCAAACGGGGTAAAATGACATACTCAGGGTCACACAGCTACAAAAGTGTCTAAGACTGAATTTGAACACAGGTCTTCCTGACTCCAGGCCCAGGGCTCTATCCAGATGCCCCTACCTCTCAGGTTGTAAAACCTAAGGGAGACAAAGGATATAAGGAACTTTGTAAATGTCTATGTGAGGCTGCTACTATACACAAAACATGCTCTGTATTTCATTCCTTTACATTATTAATAATATTATTAAATGTATTAAATAAAATAACATTATTAAAATGCCTATGCTAGCTATTAGTGGACACACCAATTTTAGGTAAGATGTTCCCTAGCCTAATGGTGTTTACAGAAGAAGGGTTTTCAGGAAAGTTGGGGGTGGGTAGACTCTTATAATTACGATAATGGTACTACAAGGACTGGTTAAAGGAATTAAGTATACCAAGTCTGGAAAAAAAGGAGGTTTAGGTGGGGATTGACCTATAGCTAGCTCTAAGTATCTGAAGGCACCTCCATGTGTGTGGTAAAGAAACAGAGCTTCGGACCTGAATTGAAATCCTGCCACAAACACTTACTAGATATGTGACCATAGGTAAGTCACTCAATGGCCGTGTGACTCAGTTTCCTCATCTATAAAATGGGGATAATGATAGCTCATAGCATTGTTGTTTTGTAAACCTTAAAGAACTACACAAATATTAGCTGTTATCATCATCATCATTAGTAATAATATAATTATTATTTACAGGGAATTATATTAATTTTGCTTGTCCAGAGAAGTAGGAGCAGCAGAAACTTCAGAGAGGCAAATTTTGGAAGAAACCAGAGCTGTCTAAAAGTGGAATGGGGCGCTTCTTGGGAGGTTAGCCTTCAGAGGCGGTCTTCAAGCAACAAAGGCATGGCCACCTGTTGTAGATCATTGGGTAACAGACTTAGAAGCCATCCTGTCTACCCCCTTGATTTTACAGATGACGAAACTGACAGACTAAAGTTAAATGAGTTACTGTGGTCTATACAATTCATGGATTGATGAGGTGGGATTTGCACCTGGACCTTCCTGACAATTCCAGGGCACTAGCCACTACTCCATACTTCCTCTTTTGTCTTAGGGGGAAAAAACCTCCTTTCAGGTATGGGTTGGATTGATTTCTAGGGTCCCATAAAACTCTGGTCTGTGATTGTACAACTCCAGCTAGATCCTCTGATTTTGTCAAGGATGCAGCAACCTTGTAATTAAACAGAAGAACCATTTAGGGTCTTCCCCGCCTCTTCCCCCACTCGAATTATAAAACTGTGGCATTGTTCACAAGAAGATATCATCAGCTGAGTGATCGAAATTGTCCATTCTTTCCAGAAGACTGATAGAGTTTGTTTCCTCCTCCCTGCCTCCTTTTTTCTGTGTCAGTCACACATCTAGGCTGCTATTCACACTTCATTCACAATTCCTCTGTACCTATAATCTCTGTTATTTTTCTGTCGACTTCTCATGCCTCATTAGTCATGTTTGACACCTGCACCTAATACCTTTTCACTGGCAACGCAGGACAGCTTTTGACAAGAAGAGATATTTTCCCGAATTGCTTCAGCAGAGGTCTTCAAGTGTGCAGTGAAGGTATTATATGGGGTTAATGTGATTTTCCCCCCTATTCAATAAAATTTACATCTCATTTTACCTATTCATTAAAACTAACATCTCTCCCTGTCAAATATATAACTCAACTCGGTTTCCCTTTTCAGAATGAGCTTTTGGCTATTGTGTGCTAGGGGAGGGGGAGACATCACAGAAACTAACACATTCTGTAAAGCGTGAATCTCACTTGAGGTGTTAAACGAAGAGGCAGTTTGGGGAGAGCATGAGCACAGGCTCTCTAGGCAGAGAACCTGGATTCAAATTCCTCTTCTGACACCACATAGGAAACTTTGATCAACTCCTATCTTGTTCATAGCCCTTAGTTTCCCCAGTTGTAAAATGATGGAGCTGCTTAAGATGATCTTAGAGGTGCCTTCAGGTCCCTGTCTATGACCCTATGGAGAACTCAAAAGGATTATTTACAAGTAGGCAGATGACAAGTACCTAAGTGATGCTAAATACACGAACGAATGGATGGATAGATAGATAGATAGAGAGATGGATAGATAGATAAAGGAATGAATAAGTAAATACCTAAAACAAACAAAATCCTCCCTCAATTCAAGGACTTTAGAAATGATAGTATTGTGTTAAGGACCTAAGTTAATGCAAAATATAAACTTCTTAAAGGCCCCGCATATTACATTTTTGGCAATGGATACCCAGAGGCCTACACAGTATCTGGCACAATCAACCAAATGACCTTTATTAATCATCTCCGATGGACCAGATACTTTTAGCCGTTAGGGATACAAAGGCAAAAATAAATCCTCCTCTACCCTCAAAGAGCTCCCATTCTTCTATTATAGTAAGCATTTTATTGAATACTTAATAAATGCTTATTTTATTAAATTGAATTAACTCAATGAAAATATTATATGTACGTATGTGTATATATATATATGTATAATGCATACAGGTTTTTTGATAGAGGGTAGGTTTCTTGAGATCAGGAATAGTTCATTTTTTGTCTTTGCATATCTGGTACAGTTACATAGTAAGCCTTTAATAATGCATACTGATTATCTGACTGCAAAGTATTTTGCTAAATGATAAAAAGTATGTGGTGGGGGAAGCTATAGATTGTTAGTTCCCTGAAGGCAGGGGCTATTTCATTTTGTCTTTGTATAATCAGACTCTAGCACAGAGTCTGGCACATGATGCAAGCTGAATCCATGCTTGTGAAATGATTAATTTTCTGATGGAGGGAAAAAAAAAGATTGGCTGCATAAGCCCTTCCAAAATCTCACATCTTGGCCTACAACTGATGAGTATAGCCTACAATAATGTAAAATAATCCATAGTCATGTAGCATTGATAGGTAAGAGCTTTCCTTTCATCAAATATTCTTTATGAGCTGGGCCTCCATTGGGAATATCTATTTTTTTTTAAAGAAAGAAAGATTATGGAAATAAGGAACAGGGTTTCCTGAGCCACAAAATAATAAAACCATCTTCTCATGAGTAGGGAAGACATCACTTATGACCATGGACAGCTACAAGATTCTAAGCTTAGAGAAAGATTAAATGATGGAAGAGACCTTGGAGGACATCCATTCAAATCCTCCATTTTGTAGTTGAGGAAATTAAGGCTGATTGTAGGCTGCTAGATAGCACAGGAAATAGAGTATCAGGTCTGGAGTTAGGAAGACTTGTCTAAATCTGGCCTCAAGACACTTACTAGCTGGGAAAATCTCTTCCCCTTGTTTGCCTCAATTTCCTCATCTCTCAAATGAGCTGGAAAAGGAAATGGCCAACCACTACAGTATCTCTGCCAAGAAAACCCCAAATGGAGTCACAGAGAGTCACAAAAAGACACAACTGAAAAAGACTCAATGATAAGACTGATGATGGTAAAGTGACTTGCCCAACATCATCTGGGTAACTATGGGCAAGAAGTGCAAGCCTTTCAACTCCATATCCAGGGCTCCTTCCATTGAACCTTGCTGAATCATCAAGAAAAAATAACATAGCATGATAGAATAAAAATCGGTCATAAAAAGTCTAGAGCCTTGGGTTCAGGTCATGAGTGACCCTGGGCAAATCACCGCCCCCTCCCACTCTGAGCCTCAGTTTCTTCATTTGGAAAATGGCTGCAATAATATCTGTACAACCTTCAATGCAGGGCTTTTGTGGGCAAAGTGCTGGAGTGCTCTATAACATGAGTTATGGTTATGAGGTCCATGAACGAACTTGAGAAAACAGAGTTTCATAATGAGCAATAATTATTCCAATATATAAAAATGTCTTTAGATAGAGAACAACACATTACATTTATTACTTGCATCATTAAATAATATTTCACTTTAAATGTGATCCAGCCAGACACGGGCCATCTCTTCATGTTTTGCTAATATAGAAAAGATGCGGTGGAGGGCGGCCAGTGGCAGCCTCTGATGACAACGGCTTTGTTTCCTTTTCTCTCTTTACCTCTTCTTCCTTTCCCTGGTTTTCTTTTAAGACTCAGCTGAAAAGTTACCCTTTGCAGGAGGTCTTTCTTTCCTGGTCCTACGAGTGGCTAGATCCTTCCCTTCGAAGATTTCCTTCCTGTATATATCTTGTACCTAGTTATATTCACACTGCCTCTTCTCATTAGAAAGTAAAATCCTTGAGGGCAAGGATTATTTTCCCTTTTTTTTTTTTTGTAGCCCCAGGATTTCTTTGTAGACCCAGGTTTGGGTCATAGTAACTACTTACTAGAGGCATCTGGGTGGTACAGTGGATAGAGTCAGGAAGATTCACCTTCCTGAATTCAATCCAGCCTTAGACCCTTAAGCTGTGTGACCCTGGGCAAGTCACTTAACCCTGTTTGTCTCAGTTTTCTCATCTGTCAAATGAGCTGGGGAAGCAAATGACAAACCAGTCCAGTATCTCTGCCAAGAAAACTCTAAATGGGGTCATGGAGAGTCAGACACAACTCAGCAGCAACATTTAATGAATGCCCATAGATTAGAATAGAAGGTTCTTGAGATTAGAGATTGTTATAATCTGTATTCATATCCTTGGTGTTTCTATCCTCATGCTGACAGATGGCAAACACCTCATACATGTTTGCTGATTAACTGATTAATCACAGATTTAAAGGTGGGAAGGACCTGAAAGGCCATCTTGTCTCATGCCCTCATTCTGTATGTCAGAACTCAGTCTTCCTTCGCTATCATCTCAGAAAGGAATTTAAGAGATGGGAGGGATCTGAGTGCCCATCTAAGCCAACACATAGTCAAAAGGGATCATCACTACGAAATACCTGACAAGTGATGGTCCTTCCTAATTAATAACCCACTCTCCCTCTATTCCTACATTACTTTGTATTTATTTTGAATATATATTAAAAATGTACATGAATGTGAATCTCCAATAGGATACAAGGTCCTTGAGGGCAGGGAGTGGTTCATTTTTGTCTTTATCCCCAGCACCTAGCATAGTCCCTAGGACACAGTAGGTGCTTCATAAAAGCTTACTTACTGAGCAGAGAAAATCACTTGATCGTAGATCTAGGGTTGGAAAAAAAAAATCTCGGGGAGGTAGGTGAGCCCAGCTGCCTCATTTAATGGATAATGAAACAGAATTCAAAATTGGTTAAGTGCCAAAAGTCATACATGTAAGTAAGTGAGAGAGGATTTGAATGCAGGTCCTTGAACTCCAAATCCAGTACATTTTCTATCTTGCCCCTGTCTTCTGAGAAGTGAATTGACTTGTTCAAAGTCACGGAGACAAGTGTGAGGTCTGAATGAAGGTTTCCTACTCCAAAGTCAGCATCGCTTCCACCATGCCATGTTTGACATTTTCTTGGATCTGTTGTCTAGTTGGCATAAGGAGACTGGTACAATTCTTAGAGAGTTGCTTGAGGCACTGACAAGTGATTTTCTCAAGGTGACACACCCAGTGAGCATATCACCTTCTTGTTTTTATGGAAGTCATGTTCTTACAAGAGAGGCAACTCTCTTAAAGCCTTTAGCTTGGAAAGGCAACCATTAAACATGATTCTCAGATAGACACAGCTGAAGAGGAAAGACAGGGAGGTAGCCATTCCTGAAAGGATGAGAAGCAATGGTGACTGGAGGACTTAGATAATAAAAATATGCTGGATCCCTTTGTTTGTTATCTGGACCTATTTCTAAATGAGATGCTTCACTGAGGAGGGCCTGAGGTATGGTCAAGTTCTAATAGGAATAAACAGAATGCGGGAGACCCTTCTAGTCAATATAGTCTTAGTAGAGGATACAGCATGGCCAACCGTCCTCCATGGCCAACCACAGTGTACCATGGGGTGTGTTTTTGAGTGAGGTCAACCCCTTCTTACCTTGGCTATATAAATAGCATTTCAGGGTTCAAGGCAGACTAGCACTTTTATATAGAGATAAAGGAAAAAGAGAAAAGGTAGAACATGGAAAGAAATAAACAAAGAATGGAGTGAAGCCAATTACTCTTGGCCTGGAAAATGGAGGTATTCTAATTGACTGGATGTTTACATGTAACCAGGCACCATATTTTTCTGTCTTTTTAGAGTGTGGTCCAGTGACCCCCTCACCCCACAGGGTCTGTCCCTCACTTGTCTATCCTGGACAAGAACAGAAAAAACTGGAGGTTAAAGAACAGGGGCCAAGAAAAGGAATCTAAGATGAGAAAGAAATAATGAAAATTGTGGATGTAGCTGGAAGACGCAACCAATGGCATTCTGAACTGGGGCAGGTGGCCATGGAAGGCAGTGGAAGAAAACATTTGGGAATCGCTGTCCTGGAGAGATCTCCCAGTCTTGACCACAGGAATGGGGAATGAATGACTGAACTAACAAACGTGGTGCTATTTAAACTGTTACAATTTTCCCCACAAATAAAACGGAGCCCAGGACAGACAGGAGAAGCAGAGGAGGGTGATATCTTGTATATTTAATAGAATTTGTTGATTTTGAGGCTAGAAGGAACCAGAGACTTCATCTAGTTCATTTCTTTCCAGGATGAATGACACATTTACAAGACGCAAGGCTCCCCGCTTCCCCCTCTGTTCCCCCTCTTTCACCTCTCAGACAGAGGGCTGTCTATTCAATCCTCCATTTTGTACCTGGAGTTTATAAAAGTAAAAGCCAAGCATTTCCCTGGGTACTTGCATTTCTTGGCCAAAGCTAATATCCAAAGGGCAGGGTAGAGAAATTTGACAACTATCCCAGCTTCCCACAAAAATTCCCTTCATCCCTCCATGAAACAGGGATGATGACTTGTTATGACTGAGTAGGAGGCTGTACGTGCTCTTTCCGAGGTTTCTCTCCCATCTCGGAAAGCATCAGATGTGGCTCCAATTTGAAGTCTTCTCCTCAATCCACGTCCTTCGCTCACTGCTTGTCTTCTCCACCTAGTGGGGGTTAACCAGGCCACCCTCCCACTTTATCACTGCCTTCCTCTTCCCAAGGCCTTTTTTGTTTTTGATGTGGAAGGGAGATGCTGATTCAACTCAGTACAACTATGCTACAGAAAACATGAAATCAATGATAACAGCAGCTGACTGTAGGAGTGAGGAGGGTCTCATGGTGCCAAAGAATCTCACTCTCTACCTTCAAGTGCTACATCATCTAGCTCAGGGAATTTCACATTATTGAGAACCCCAAAGAGCTTTTGCTTATGTGGCTTATATCTACTGCTTTACAATTTAGAACTTATTATTATTATGAAACAGTTTTGACCACAGGAGCTCCCCAAAAGAGTCTCAGACCACACTTTTGAGAACTGCTGACTTTTGAGAACCCTCACTTTACAGATGAGGAAACTGAGGCCCCCAAAGTTGGAGGGACTTGTCCAAGGTGGCAAGAAGCAGAACCATATTTGGATTCAACTAGAGGAGAATGTTCTTCCCCATCTCTCTGTCAGTGAGAGGCCTTCCTCATCCTGACCCTCCCCACTGCGCGACACTGCCTGGCTGATCTGAGATGCCATGATACAAGGTACTTTGCAGAGGGATTGGCTCTGTAGGGCAAGAGTCACCAGTCTTCAGAGCAGCTGGAAGCTGGCTTGCCCCCAGCCTTGTTTCCTTCCAGCACACTTCTCCAAACCTGTTCTCATCACCTCAGTTAGCTCTGCAGATATAATTTCACTTCCTCCATTTTACTTTTAATCACTCCTTAAGGGGCAAAGGGCAATGAGAAAGAGTTGGCAGGCCTGAGGCCCGAGGTGTGGGCCAGTTCTTTATGTTCTGGGGGACTATGTTGTTTTCATAAGATTCCAAGGCTCTTCAACTGGGGCCCCCCAAAACCAGAGCTCAAGTAGGAACCATTTTACAGCTTGGCACTTTGGTTAAATGTTTGCTTCCTCCTTTCTCCTCCTCTTCCTCTTCCCCAGCTCTCCCCACCTTTAACACATGGCTCCCCAATGGTGCAGGGCAAATTCATTCTCCTTTTTTACATGGCTAGCTTCCATGGCAGCCGAAAATCTAACAAAGCCCCTGCGTTACCTTGGCAGTGATGATTTACAACTGCATTTAGCTGAATCTAATCAGAAATGTGACTACTCCCCTCCTATCTGGCACACATCACCGGGGCTCTAATTATTCACACATTTTGGCAAGCATTCTGGTGTTCCCCTACCAAGCCCCTAATCCCAGCAGATCAGTTAAAATAAATGAAAGAGAGAATCAAAAGCCACTTTAAAAATTCAACTGTTCTCCAAATGAGTTTGAACAGGCTCCAGGACACTCGCGGCTGCAGCTGACTGGCATTGAAAAATATAAGGGCCCTTTCTTCCCTCCCCTTGGTCCCACCGCCTCCCTGGGAGAGAAGAGCACACATTCTCCCTATTATGAGAACCGCTAGGTTTACAGGCTTCTGGCAGATTTGAAATGAACTACGTTGAGCAAGAAGAAGGCACCACTGGTATCCTCAGGAAAATCCACATCAAAGTCTTCTCTTGGCCACACAGGTAACCTATTACCAACGCTGGCCAGCCTCACCATTCCAATGTCCAGAAAGCACCATTCAAAGAGATCTCCCAAGTGCAGGAAGTCATTAGAATAAAAGGAAGTCCATGCACCACCATGACACCCAGACTCACACTGGGGATGTTTTTGTGATGGCTGTTACTTTTTAAAATGATATCTGGTATTCTTTGGTCTTACACTGGTCATTTTAGAACAGTAGTTCTTAAGCTAAAATCCATGAACTTCTTTTCAAAAAAGGATTCCTATAATAGCATTTCAATAGAACTGATTTCCTTTGTAATCCTATCCATTTTATTTTATGCATTTAAGTCATATTTTGAGAAGGGGTCCATAAGTTTCATTAGACTGTTACAGGAAGAAAAAAAAGAATGCTGTATTAAAGAATTATACAGTAATGGATATGGTGTTATAAGGCACCTCTAGAGTCTTCTAATTCAACCCCTTCCTTTTACAAATGAGGAAAATGAGGCCCCAAAGAAGGAGGGATTTGTCCAGGGTTACCCAGAAACATAGTAGCAACACATCTCCCAAGCACCCCACTCTGAATCTGTGTAAGCACTTTTCTCCATAATTCAGGTATACGTACAGGGACTTCATTCTGTCCTAATGACTTCTTGTATTCTGGGAGTTGGAATGATCAGGCTAGCATTGGTAATAGGTTACCTGTGTGAATTTTCCTGAGGATACTGATGATGCCTTCTTCCTTGTCAATGTGGACAACAGCAAATCTGTCAGAGGTCTACATCCCTAGACAGAGTAAAGATATGAACCCAGGTTCTCAGATATTCAATGCAACACCCTTTCCTCACACTATACTATGATTTCTTTGAACCTCTGTTTCCTTATCAGTCAAACAGGGATAATTGTATGCACTTCATTTTTCTCTCTGACTCTGTCTTTGCCTCTCCTCCTCTGCTCCTTCCCATGTTGTGAAGATCCAGATGAAAGGATATATGCAAAATAATGTTGAAAGGGTAAAAGCATTGCACAACAATAAGGTGATACGGAATAATTAGACAGTGTTCTTGCATTCCTTCATGGGATCAGAGGGTCATAGAAGAAAAAGAATTACTTCCTATCACCACGCAAGGCACCTTCTAGGCATTATAACAAGAGCATGTGGCCAGATGTTCAACCTGCGCAATTATCTGTTGGTGGAAGAGTGTAACAATTTGCTCCTTTCTCTTCCCTTCCCAACACTGCTTGTTACTCATTATAGCTAGGTAGGGAGGCCCAATGGGATTCCACACCTGCCATAGATCAGCATTTTTAGGAGGGGGAAAAAGGACGACAACCTTGGTGAATTTTCTACGCTAAACATCTGGGCATTTTTCCGTAGCTGGGCCACCCCCCCCCCCCCCCAGTCACCAGCTGGTCCCCATGCCATTATCAATCCTTGTACAAAACCAATCAAGGCTTGCCGAGTATGGATGTTAAGTATTCTGTTAGGGGAGGTGGCCTCTACCCTCCAGCAGTTTACTGTCTACATGGGGAGTTGGCCCTCAATAAAAGCGGAAGGCCAAGTGCCCATATGAGAGACACTAGGTGGGAAAAGGTTCAGAAGAGTGGGGTGGAGTGTGCAAGGAAGATGGGCCATGAGTCGGCCACCAAAGGATAGACAAGTCACGTTTACAATCACAGGCCAAACAGGCCAGACTAGGAAGAGAGGTCTGAGTCTTCAAATCGGGTTCCGTGAACACTGGGCTCTCTAAGTCAGATTTTAGCTGGCCCCATGCTTTATTATTTAAGACAGGAGGTGGGGGTCTTGGCAGAGTGAGAAGGGGGTGGGAAAAGGTGAGGGAAATCCTAATGCTTTTAAGATTTGACCAAGATGTTTTTCAAATGGTCATTCATGAGAGAAAAGAGCTGTTTGCTAAGTTCCTCCCAGGTGCCCTGGGTAACTGAGATACCTTTGTTACCTGAGTCGGCAGGGTACCAAGGAAAATATCACCAAGACTTGTCTGTTTATATAAAATACTCCAGCCATTTATTCGTTTTTACGTTTGGGGGGTTATGGCGATGTGGCCAGGAGATGTTGATGTTACATGCATGTGAAATAACATGGTAGAAATCTGCTTTTAAAAATTATTTTTCTGAGGTGTCACCATGGAAACTGGCCAACATAATCTCTCTACACCTAACTCTGGGGGAAAGAAATAACAGTGACCGAAGGGAAGAAAAATCAAAACACAGAAAATTCTCATAAATTCTGGTGTGTGCTGAAAACTTTAACGAGAGGCATTTTCCTGCTGCTTTGGCCTAGAAGACCAACTGTTGCCATGGCAGTTTTGAACTTTCTTTGATTTGTCCAAAGGGAAGGAGGAAAAAAAAGAAAAAGAAAAATCCAATTGGGAAGTTAAGCGAAGTTACTGCTAAGGTATAAATCACTTGGACATCTAAAACAGCCCCAGCTTGTTCTAGAAGTCAAATGGACTCCTGATAGGACCTAGAGGAAGAACACGGACATGGGGAAGGAGGAGGGAGGAAACGAGGTAGAAAAAAGAAAACATGGAGGAACAGAGACTATCCCAGCAGCCTTTCTGATTCATGTTGGGGCACTAGTGTCCAGTTTGTCCTCTATGTCCCCAAATGGGCTCTTGCAGGAAAGAGCTTTTCAGTCAGTCTTCAATCTAAGGCATGCTGTGCTTTTAGAAATCTTGTCCCACTTGCCACCACTGTTGGGAAATAAGGGATAAGGCCTTATTAGCAATATTATTGTTATTTTTAAAATTCAGACCTAGAGACCATGAAGGATTGCTTGTAGTTTAAAAGGGCAGCCCTTTTAGGGTTTTCTCTTTCCAGTCTCAACCCAAGTGTTCCTTATGAAGTGCCCATACTGGTCATGGGTTATCTCCATCTCCATGGGGGTTCCATTTGACTTAAGATATCGCTGGATAGAAGAATAAACTTGGAGGCAGGAAGAAGTGGTTTCAAATCTTATTCTCCAGACACTCACTAGTTATATTTCTGGGCAAGACACTTAATCTCTCTCTCTCTAAATTCCCTCATCTGTCAAATGGGGATAACAGCAGCACCCATCTCATATGACTCATCAGAAAATGACGAGACAATATACATACAGTGCCAAACGAATGTTAGTGATCTAGGAGATGAGTTCCTTGCAGGTAGGGCCCCCTTCTTGCGTTTTTTTTGATACCTCCAGCACTTAGTTTGACACATAGTAGGTCTTAAAAATGAAACAAAACAAAAAATCCATTTTTTGATGACTTGATCTCTGAGATCTCGTCTCTGACTTAAAGAAGTCCGTTACAGAATAAATCATGTTTTCCATTCTCTGTGGTAAGTGGTAACTTAGTATTTTCTATATACTAAACACTCTCAACTCCTTCCTTTGAGGATTTCTGGAAGTCATCTTTTTTTCTGGTACTTTCTTGTTTTAAATTTTTCTTCATCCCTCTTCCCTCCCTCCCTTTTTTTCTTCTTCTCTCTCTTTCTCTCCTCTCCTCTTTTCTCTCGGTTTTTCTTTTTCCTCTATCCACCCTGTTTCTGCCTTCCCGCTCTAGAGACTATTTGCTGGATTAAAAAGACAAGTCTGGTACTATGTCTGACTCAGAAGACATCAAAAACCTAAGTAGACCTCTCTCTCATTTTCTCTCTCTCTGTCACTCACACACACACACACACACACACACACACCACCACCACCACCACCACCACCACCACCACCACCAATGGGGGATGATGCATTTATTGTCCTACATTTAGGCAAAACATTTATTTAGAAATCAACATTATTAATAATAAAAAGTCAAGCTCAGATTTGGTAATTTTTCATACTTTGTTTTTCTTCAAGTATTTCCATGTGACCTAATTCATGTGAACCATAACGAGAAAATCCTGGGTAGCAAAAGAGTAGGTTCCCTGAAGAAAAGTCTTTTTTCTTTTTCCCTTCTCTGACGAACTGCCCGTAAAGGAAGTTCAATAACTTGGCTCAAAATCACACCCAAAAAATCACAAAGGAATATGTCACAGGCACTCAGGAAGTCGAGTGCCCAGCTGCTCCCAGCCACTGTTTCCATACTTCTGTGTTTCACATCCTGCACAACTGTCCATCACTTAGTAATATCATAGAACCTGAAAAGAAAGAGACCTCAGAGACTGCCTAGCTGTTTGACAATTGAGGAAACTGAGGCCCAGGGAGGTTAAATGCTTCACCCTGGGTAACAGATACATAAGCTCTCCATCAGAAAGGGATCTCAGAGGTCATCTATTCCTAAACTTTCATTTCTTAGGTCAGGGAACTGAGTCCCAGAGAGACTAAATGATTTGTCTAAGGTTATACACACACATGCTCAGAATAGTGTCTGTCACAGTGCTTAATAAATAGTGACTGAGTGACGACAGCAAGGAGTAGATCCAGGACTTGAACTAGGTCCTGCATCTCCAAAGCCATGACTCCATCTACATCCCCTCTATGCTTCCTTCCTTTAGGCTTTATTACCTAAGTCTCCAGAGTTTCCATTACAGATGTTGGGGCTCAGGGATGGAGATTCCCTTCTTTTCAGTGGGTAGCCATCCATGAGATAGCTATAAAGTATGAAAAGCAGAGGGGGGCAGTACCATTCCTGGGAAAGACAAGGAAAAGTGATTTTTTTCATGTTCAAATGCATGTTCCGAAGAAGAAAATACAAAAAGACATGTAGTATGTGGAAAAGAAAGGCGGGGGGATGGTGGAAGAAGGGCTTGCATAAACAATCTGAATAAAAATGCAAAAGTTATTATAATTTATTCATTAGATGCAGCAAGAGAGAGCAACACCCCCTTAAGCAACACCTAGCTGAAGGATAAACTTCCAGCATATTCCTGATCACTGGCAAGCAGTGTAATGGAATCCAAGCAGGTTCAAGTGCTTTCTGTTGGTCCAGAGCAGCAGCTCTCAAACTTTTGGGGCTGCAGACCCTTTACATGTTTCAAAATGATGGAGGGCCCCCTCACAAAGAAGTGATGTTTATCTGGGTAATCTCTATCAACACCATATTAGAAATTAAAACACGTTAGTATTATTACAAAAATGGTGACAACTGCCAGGGCCCCTGAAAGGGTCTCAGGGATGGCCAGGCATCTTTGGACCATGCTTTGAAAACCACTATTTTAGAAAAAGCTCAAGTCTTCTTTTGACCAAAAGAGAGGACAAGAATCCTATGGGCCTTAATTACTGTCTCCCCATACTTTTTCTTCCATGGCACAGTAGTGGAACATTAGGAGTCAGCAGACCTGGGTTCTAATCCCTGATCAGTCTAGATGTGTGGACATGGTCTTGTGTTTGTCCTTTACACTTTACTTTCTCATCTGTAAAATGGGAATAGTATTAACCAAATTACCTATTTCTCAATTTACTATAAGGAGAAAATGTGATTCATGTATGTATGTATGTATGTATATATGTATGTGCATGTATATGTATGTACACACATATATGTGTATAAATACATTATATATGCACATATGTATACATATGCATATATGAAAGCATTCCAAAAAGAAGTGTCAC
Source organism: Bettongia penicillata ogilbyi (assembly GCA_023548195.1). Classification (NCBI taxonomy): domain Eukaryota; kingdom Metazoa; phylum Chordata; class Mammalia; order Diprotodontia; family Potoroidae; genus Bettongia; species Bettongia penicillata. Next base: position 1,258,223 of record JAJHZJ010000284.1, read on the forward strand.
CAGTCAACAAACACTGAGTAGGTACTGGCCATGTGTCAAGAATTATGCAGGTTAATGGGGATCAAAAGAAAAAAAAATCCAACAGTCAATGCCTTCAAGGAATTTACATTTATCTTATTAATCAATCATCATTTATTCAATTCTTATCATGTGAATGTAATGGAATACTATTGTGGTATAAGCAATGATGAACAGGAGGACGTCAGAGAGGCCTGGAAGGACTTATATGAACTGATGTTGAGTGAAAGGAGCAGAACCAGGAGAACTTTGTACACAGTAACAACCACAGTGTTCAAGAAACTGTTTCTGATAGACTTAGCTCTTCTCAGCAATGCAAGGACTGAAAACATTCCCAAAGGACTCTTGAGGCAAACTGCCATCCACATCCAGGGAAAGAACTATGGAATCAGAACACAGAATGAAGCAGACACTTTTCTCTTTTGTTTTGTTTTTTTTCCTCACGTTTTCTCCCATTCATTTTAATTCTTCCATGTAATATGACTAATTTGAAAATGGGTATAATAAGAATGCATGCTGTCTTGGGGAGGGAGGGGAAGAAAATTTAAGACTTATGGAAGTGATTGTTGAAAACTGAAAACAAATAAATTAATTTTAAAAACAAGACAAAATTTGCTGTGGAAGAAAAAAAAATTCTTACCACGTGGCAAATACTGTGTTAGATGTGAAAACAGCAAGAAAAACAACATCAACTAGTCATTTCCTTCAGAGAACTGACATTCTATTAGTCAATCAATTGAAAAAGCATTTATTAAGTATCCTTCATGTGCCAGACACTGGGTATACAAAGAAAAATAAAACGAAGTCCCTTGCCTTAAGAAGCTCCCATTTCAATAATGAAGAAGACAATATGTCTTTTGTAAGGGACTTTAGGGTGGGAGAGAGCCAGCAGTGGAGGCGAATAGCAGTGTTTTCATGTAGAAAGTGGTCAGCATCATCTAGCCCACACTTCTGGATAGACCTTGTTTCTTCTACCCTTCCATCTGCTACCATGGACAGTTCTTTACCCTCAGAACACATCCAAACAAAATGTATACAACATGGGTAAGGTCAAGGACACCCATGGGCAAACAGAGATGGGCCAGGTTCTTGTAGATTGGCTTCATAGTCACAGTACTAGATGTAGAAGGGAATTCTAAGACCATCTTGTCCCACTACCCATAACCACACTTGAACACAAGCAGCTTTTTCCAAAATTATTTCTGGTTTCCTTACTCTTTTCAAGGGCCCACTCAAATGTCATGTTCTACAAGAAGTTTTTATTGATGGCTTGTTGAATTGCTCTAAGTAGGTTTAACTTTATTATGTATCTGTTTTGTATTTAGGTACCTACTGTATTTATGGATCTGTTTTGTACTTATGTACCTATTTTTTGTACCTAGTGTATTTATGTATCTTTTTGTATTTATGTACCTGTGTATTTAAACCTGTGGACCAGAACAATTCCTAACCACCCCAAAGGTAAACTACCGGAGACAGGGTTGTATCCTTTATATGTCTCTGAAACAGTGTCTGGCACGCAGAAGGAGCTTACTAGAGACTTGCTCACTGTTCTCTAAATGGAATGTAAGCTTTCTGAGGGCAAAGACTATTTCTCTTATGTCTTTTCTATTTTGGGAGCTCCCTAACCGAGTACCTGGTATAGCAGGCACTTAATAAAGGTTGGTTAAATCACTTGAACGCATTCTCTCTTAGGAGGGAGTTTGGGCCCAGGCTACAAAGCAGTTCTAAAAGATGCTCCGTTGGGTTCTGGAAAGCTTCTGAGCCATTTCAGTCTTAAATGGGCAAGGCACGGCCTGGCATTCCACAAATGAATTCTATTATGATTATTCTTCACTAAAAACAAAGAAACAGAAGATCACATATTTAGAGTTGGTTACACATCTCAGAAACTCAATATGACTTGTCACTGAGGCTTAGGGCAATTAAAGGAATTGTCCAACATCAGAGAACCATAGAATTCTAAACTGGCAAGAACCTCAGAATCCATCTAGCTCAACCCTTTCATTTTATAGATGAGGAAACCGAGACTTAGGGAGGGGTCAAATGCCTTGCCCAACACCATAGATCAATGATCTCTAGTTGGCATGGAATTTAGGGCACATGCAATACCCTCATTTTCCAGATAAAGAAACCAGGCTAGGGAGGCTGATTTGACCAGTCACACAGATAGAAATTGCTGGAGGTGGGATCTGAATTCAGATACCCTGACTCCAAAGCCAGGGTTCTTTCTGCTGTCCTACACCACCTCCATGTCAATGGCCCCACTGGGAGGTGCCTCTGTATCCCTTCATGTGAAGAGTTTCCTTCCTCACCTCCACATTCATCACCATCGATGATCCCTTCCCTCTCACACCCAAACCTTCCACGTTAACTTAGTCAGTGCTGTAGCTCACACTCATTTTCTATTTTAATGGCTAAAGATATGCAGGCAAAGAGCTTCCTAATTACTACTTTCCTGGCACACGTAGTCATTGCCTTGGCTTTATATCACCATTAGTTTTCCTCCTCCATTTATCCTCAGCTCCTTCTGTGCATCTTCCCGGCCTCCCCTGAGCCTTCCCATCCTTGCTTCTCAAGGCTCGTCAGCACGCTTCCAATCCCCAGGAGACACCGAAGGCCTTGTAAAGCCCACTGCGCCAACAAGCATTCCTATTCATTTATCACATTTAGCATGCGCACTACCACTCTCATCAAAACCCAGGCCGCGCGCGCTAACTCATTTCCCTCTCCCAATTACAAATTAGCCCATTAGGCTGTCTGCAGCAGGCCCTCTGCTGCATCTCGGTAATGGCTTCTGAGATTTCCATCATAATCGTAATGGCTCCCTATGCAGCCATGAGGGCAGATGGAGGCCGCTAGTGGGTAATGAGCTATCACGCTACCAAAGGGCACAGCTCTGGGCTCATTATTTAGTCTTGGCTGTTTTGTGAAAACAACAAGAAAGGTAAAATGCTGAAGGGAACACTTTAGCATATTAAATTAACACTTCTTCAAATTTCTCTCGGTAAACACGCCGTATTTTTCTTTTATGTAACATCTCGTGTGCCCGAGCGTGCCATGGTTGGGGGGTGGGAGGGAGGAGGGTCACAATGGGGAGTGAGGGAGGGATAGGAAGGAGAAGAGGGAGAGCAGAAGGGGGACCCAACATGTCGCATTGGAATATTCTGTTATGTGCCAGAGATAGCCTCATGTCACAGAGCTGGGGTGGAAAACCAGAGCTGCCATGTTCTAGAATTCATGTTACTCTCATTCCTGTAATCCGCAACTGACTTTCTTACAGTTTGCCCTCTATTGCTAAGCACCTACTATGTGCCAGGCACTGTGCTAAGCACAACTATTTACTAAGCACTTACTATGTGCCAGGCACTGTGCTAAGCACAACTATTTACTAAGCACCTAATATGTGCCAGGCACTGTGCTAAGCACAGCTATTTATTAAGCACCTACTATGTGCCAGGCACTCTGCTAAGCACTATTCTATCTGACAGCTCCCATTACCCCTCTGGGCCTCAGTTACCAATGATATAAAATAAGGGATGACCTCAAAAGTCCTGTCCATTTCTAAGCCATTATATTATATATGGTTCCTTGTGTTGCCTGTATCTCATGCCTGGAACATAGTTCCATAGGAAACATGCAAAGAGGAGATCTAGAAATTGGGGCCCTAGAGATCTCCTGGATCCTAAGATTATGTACCTGTGGAGAGGGCAGGGATTTTGGAGACCATTCAGCCCAACTCCCTTACTTTAAAGCTGAGGAAACGGAGGCCCAGGCAGGTGACGTCACTGGATCATGCATCTAGAAAGGACCTCAGGTGGCCCATATTCCATCCTTCTCATTTTATAGATGAGATCACTGAGCAGCAAGAAGGATAAGTGATCTCATAGGATCCCTGATCCAAAAGGGATTTTAGCAGGGCCAAATTAAAATAAAAATGGATCCAAATGGACCATTAATTTGTTAAGAAAACCACAACTTCACATGATTTGTCATGAGTTGTATTTTTACTTTGCTAAACATTTCCCAATGACATTTTCATCTGGTTCTGGCCATAACCAAGAGTTTTGGCAGCCTTATGCAATTTGGGGATCCAGCTTGCTACCCATGCTCTCGTTCAAACGCTCCATTTTAGAGTTGAGAAAAATGAGGCTTTGTCAGGGGAAGTCTTGTCCCTGGACACAGAAGTAGTATGTGAACCTGGATCTTCTAGCTCTGGAACCTCTAGAGTCATGTTGTCTGCCCTACAACATATTTTCTTTAATGAAATTCACATGTTTCTCCTGGTTTTCGACCATCAATACTCCTAAGATCCAGGGGACTAGCAAAAGTTTAAAAGGAGAACTGACTGCCTTCGGCAACTTTGGCATGAAGCTGAGGGGGCCAGGCCACTCAGCAACACTTTTTCCCCTTTAAAAAAAAAAAAACAAAAAGGGCAGGCATATTTCAGACAAGTCAGTTGAAATCAATATCAACGTGGCCGCTCAATCATGGGGGTTGCTCTCCTTGGAAGGGCCCCAGCCAGCCAGCCACACTCTCGATTCTTGCTCCTTCCCAGTCACCTCTTCCTGAACTAACCCGCTTCTGAATTCTGAGTGGTCCCCAGATCCCCTGCCATTAGTCTCTTGCACAAGGCAAGTTAAGAGCCTATGCCTGCTGAATGCTAAAGAAGGTAGAATTCATACGATCTCAGGGCCTCTGGGCTGAGGGGAGGGGAGGCTGAGAAAACGCTGTGGGGTGAGGGAGAGTTGAGCCACTTGTATCTAGGGTTGCTTGAGGCCATGGCTGTACAAGATTCTTCCACTAATCACTTTAACTGAACTGACTAAGCCCAGTGATGCTCCTCCAACACCCACTCCCCAGTCTGGCTGGCTGTTTCTGCATGAAACAGTCCTGCCTTGAATCTTTTGCTGGAGGAAATTTAGGTTACTCATAATTCCTTGTTAATAATAGTAATTATTATCATCACTGTTAATATCATTTTTCTTAGTATCTTGAATATAAAAAGAATGCAACTTTCTCCCTTTGTGAATCTGGGCAAAATCACTCAAGAGTTTTGGGTCTCAGTTTACTGATCTGTAAAATGAGGGTAAGGGAGTAGACTGCCTTTGAGATTCCTTCCAGCTCTACATGTATGATTTTACGAAGTCACTTACATTCCCTGGGTCTCAGTTTTCTCCCGTGTAAAATGAAAAGGTTGGATTATATGACCTCTGAGGTCCCCACTCTATTTGTATGACCCTGCAAACTCAATGAACCTCCTGGGCTCTTACTTTCCTCATCTACAAAATGGCTCTTGTTGTCTAACTCTTTGTGACCTCATTTGGGATTTTCTTGAAAAAGATACTGGAGTAGTCTGCTGTTTCCTTCACCAGCTCATTTTACAGATGGGGAAACTGAGGAAAGTAGGGTTAAGTGACTCACCCAGGGTCACACAAAGAGTAAGTATCTGAGGCTAGATTTGAACTCAGGAAGATAAGTCTTGATTCCAGGTCTGGCACCACATAGGTTACACTAAATGAGTCTCTCCCAGGTCTAGAGCTAGGACCTTATTATTTTAATAAAGGTATCTTTACATATAAACCTTGAAACATTGCTCTGGACAACAGAGGATAAGACGGAAAGAGCAGCAGTACCTGGTGGGCATCCCAGGTAAAAGTTCATACTTATCAGGAGATGTAACTGGGTGCGGAACCTGCGACCTTGAGGCCACATATGGTCCTCTATGTCCTCAAGTGCAGCCAAGGGCCTTAAGGCCGCAGGTTCTCCACCCCTAAGTTAGCCCTTAGGATGCCTGGGATACCTGGCATAGTGATTTCATCTTTCCTCCAAAAGGCAAACAAAGTGATCCTCTGCAGGACAGCCTTCACTAAAATGGTACCCTAGTTGAGTAGGAAGAGCATGAGCATGTAAGATACAAGGCCATGTGAAAACTAAAATCTTGAATTCAAGATAAGGCCCCCCCCTAAATCCCTTAAGTTTGTCCCCAAACTATCTATCATCATATTCTTTTTTAAATTGAATATTAAAAAATACCACAATCTAATTTTCCTTCAGATGGAGACCACTTCCTTGTCTATTCCATCTTATTCACTCTTTCAACATGGAACTAGCAGAAAGAAGGTTATTACCCCCAAGACACAAAGAAGGCAAGTTCACAGACTCATCCAAGGTCTCACCATTAGTAAGAGCTGGAGGTGACATGAGGAGAGAATTTTCTAATTCTCAGTCAGGGATTCTCTCCTACCACTACTCCACTGTCTCCTTCCTTCCCCTGCAACCCTGGAAGTTGTGGAATAGAAATCTGAGGTCCCCAAATCCCATTCCGACAATGAAACCTACATGAATCCTACTGGGGGGAAAAACTGCTGGATTTTTGAGATTCAAGATTGGGTGGCGGTCTTGGGAGGGGCGCAGAGAGAGGTGGAAAACTGGTTGTCTTGGCCATGCAGTAAAACCCAAATTTACGAGCTGTTTTTGTTAAAATCCGATATGGATTTTTTTTCGAAAATGGAAAGGATGGATGGGTGGATGGCAGCAAGACATTTAATCAAAGTCATGAATGTAACATTCATTGGGCTTCTAAAATGAAATTAATTATCTGTGTAGAAGTATCATTAGGAGATAAGTGACATTCCGGGCTTTGATTTGTAACTTGCAACAAATCTAGCTTCTGCAGAATTCCAGCCTTTTGAGAAAGATCTGTCTTTATTAAAATGTACCCAACCCTTGGGCCCTCTGGGTCACAAGGCTCATAGCCCAGTCTGACTTCGCCTTCAGGAGAGTATCACCAAATAAAAGAGGATATGTCATCATATACATGCTTTAAAGTAATGAAGGCAGAAACATCATATTTAAATTAAATCAGGGATTTTTCAACTTGCAGATGATGGGGGGGAGGGGAGGAGGATTGGAAAGGGCTTGTCTTTCTTTAATAAGTTTTTTCCCCCTTCATCTCAGATACCTGAATTTGCTCCATCTGCACTGATGAGACATCTTACTTTGATGCCCAGGGATAAAGAGGAAAGAAGATAATGCAGTCCAATGACATCCATCACAGAGTTGGGGAATATGGAGTTTGAGAGCTCCAAGGAGACCTCTGAGAGCAACTAAGCAAACCTTATTTTACAAATGAGGAAACTGAGATCCAGAGAAGCAAATGGCTCTCCCAAGGCCCCAATAGCTAGTTAATGGTAGAGCTTGGACTAAACCTTTTCCACCTTACCAAACCCCTTTCTTGGACGTGAAAAATGATGAGAAATCTCTAAAATGAAATTAATCACTGCAACAGGTCTGAATTTTATGGATCCATCAGAAGAATGGAAGAGGAGAAACTGACAGAGCCTGGAGAGATTCTCTATTTATTCCTTCTTTCCTATTCTCTATTTACTTCTTCCTTCTGTTTTTCTTTTTACTCCTCCTTTTTGCTTTTCCTTCCTTTCTCTTTCTTTTCCTTCTTCCCTCCCTTTCTTTCTTTTTCTTCCTTTTTTCCCTCCTTTCCTTCCTGTTTTCCTCCTCTCCTCTTCCATTTTTTTTTTTTACATGAAAGACACAGCCTTACAGTGTCTTTAAAAATTAAGCTTTTCCTTCAGGGGTAAGATAATCTATAAATTTATCTTAATTAAGTGATCATTTGCTATTTATGGCCAAGAAAGTGATAAAGGTAGGCATTGTAGGGCTTGCTGGAAACTTGCTCCTTCTGGACTAGCCAACACATCCAGTGAGGATGGTGCTCAGATATGGTCTTAGGGAACTACGTGATTTGTCTACTTTAAGGCCAACCATATAGCCCTACAGCTTGAGAGGATGCCTTCAATGCTCTGTTGTTTTCTCAAGTTGAACTATTCAAGGGATCTGCAGGGATTCCACCCTCTCCTGCTCCAAATTCTCAGACCCTCTCTGCCTTGCTATTAGCAAATTCATCTTGCACACACCTGCTCTGGTGATTTTCCTAAAAGCACCAGTATTTGCCATGTTACCCTCCTCTTCAAGAAACCACTGGTTCCCTACTGCTTTTAGGAGCAGGGGGTTCTTAGCCTTTTTTGAGTTTTACACAGACCTCTTTAGCAGCCTAGGGGAACTCTTCTTAGATATTTTAAATACATAAAATAGAATATACAAGATTACAAAGGAAATGAATTATAGTGAAATATTAAAATATATATTTTTAAAAAACAAGTTATAAAGTCCTGCTTTAGGATAGACTATAAGCTCCCTTGTTTGGCTTTTAGGGCCCTTTTGATCTGACCCCCACCTAGATTTCCATACATTATTTTCATTCTCACCCAGCTAGAATGGTCATTTTGCTATCTCCTTACACACTCCTTCATCTCCTGTCTCTACATCTTTGTATGGATTGTGCCCCATGGCTGGAATGCACTTCCATCCTCTATGCATGTAAGGGAATCTGTCAAACCAACAATCCTTGTTTCCTTCAAAACTCAGCTCAAGTACAACCTTTTAAGAAATACTTTATTTTGAATTTATGAAATAAGATAAGCAAGCCTTCCTGAATCATTCCCAGCAAAATTCATTCTGCATTTATTTTGTATAGAATTCTATATATCAGTGCCTGTCCCATTAGAATATAAAATCTCTGAGGGTAGAGACTATTTTATTTTATTTTTGCACTGGCACACAGTAGGTTCTTAATAAATACCTATTGACTATGCAAATGTTAACTTAAAAAGTTAAGGTGCTGGACAATAGAGACAGTTTCATTTTTCTTTTGGTATCCCTAATAAGTAGAACAGTACTCAGCACATTGTAGGTGCTTCATAAATGTTTATGGATTGATTAGAAAATGAAATCTAAATAAAAATGGAGACAAGTACAATCTGCCTGAATGTGACTGTCTTTAATTTATTGGCTCTGCTCAAAGGCGCCCAGATGAACTGGTTAAAGATATGATCCTGCACATAGATGATGCAACACGGCATAACACAGGACATTAAGTTTGGAGAAGTAAGCCAATCCCTAAGGGGGACACTGAGTTTTAGAAGTCCACAGACTCATTCACCAGGGCACTGGAAGTCACCAGGGGCAATGCTTTGCTAGAAGAAAAGATGACAAGGAGTTGGTACGAGCTAAAGTCTGGATGTGCTGGAGGCCTTTGTCCAGAATGGTACATTTTTAATCCCCTGTGGATACTAGGCTGGTCTCTACCAAAGAGAGGAGGTACCAGTCAAATAGCAAATGTCCATCAACCCCTGAGGGAACAGTTGAATATTCTATTTTTGAACTGCTGCCTTGATGATGAGACTTGAACACACACACACACACACACACACACTTTCTCTCTATCTTCTCTCTGTGTCTCAGTCACAACCCCCACCCCCTAAACATTCAGCTTTGATGAGGCCCTAGTTCTCCTTAATTAGTTTTTTTCCCCGAGGTTCTGATCAGGAGCATACCAGATGAGAAAACAACAATGAAAGGATGAATAAACAGCCTGCCAGTCTGAGGATGGGGCAACCGCATGGTGGGGGGAGGAAGGCGCCCACTGGCACAGGGCAGATGGCTGAAGCAAGCCCATGGAGCTCAGGTCTCAGAAGGTCTCTGGAAAGGAATGCTGCATGTCTGCATACGTACCCCGCCATGGCATTTCAGTATAACCATGGATGGTCAAAGAGGCACCGAGGCACCCCTTCCCTTGCTCTCCCCTCAACATCTCCCTCCCATGCAAAGGTTAGGTCTTTGCTCAAGCCTATGGACTTTCACCTCATAAATATTCCCAGCTATAAGATCTTATTAAGAAGGTATGTCTCCCAAGAGCATAAAACCATCAAGCTGTAAATTTTATTTAATTTCCCATGAGATCCCCTGGCCTCATACATATAATTAGAGTGAGGCAGGGAGCACTTTTTTGTGTTTTGTCAATAAATCACCAGGGGACAATCAACGTTTAAGATGACAAGCTTTAATGATTTTTCAGACCCCCTAAGCAATCTCGCCTGCTACAATGGCAAGCCAGTCTTTAACCTTCCCTAACTAGGACTGTGGACTGCAGCATTAGATCGGACCCCAAACACTTAATCCTATTAGATTCCCCAGTCCAGACAATCCCGGCACAGCACCCTGGGGACGTATTGATTTTGATTTGGCTGACAGTGAAGGCAAGACGACCTACTGAAGATCTTACTTTATTAAGTGTTTACAAATTAAATATCTGAAGGGTTGTAATAGGCCTCGCTCAGTGAAGGAGAAAGGCCAAGACAGAATGGAAGCGATTATAGGGTGGACGGGACCAAGAAGGACAAAGAAGGTGGTGCCAAGAGTTTTTGAGAGACCTTAAGAAGTTGAGTTTGAGGAAGGATGTTGGATGGGAAGGGATGAATTGCCTTTTATCATCATTGCACAAGAGGCTCTTTTTTGCTGAATGCTTAGACCAAAAAGCATTTGCTAGAAATTAAAATCCCAAGGAGGACTTGATTCAGTCAATTAGCACTTACTGAACAAATGGATCAATAGCTGGCTTGCCTGGTCTCTACCGAGTAAGACATAACGTCCTTCGTTTCAAGTCTTCTCCGCTTCTTAGAAAAATATCAAAGATTGCTGTGTTGCATACCAACATTAGTCTTCTCCGGTGTCCATTTTGAAGGTAAAACTCAGGTCAAATGTTTCCATTGTGCCTCACCTCTACTCAGGAGATTCCAATGGCTCTTTGGTCCCTGTGGCCCCAAGTTGGGGCTCTCAGACTGGCACATTCAAAGTCCATCATAATCTGACCACAATGTACTTTTCTAAATAAGATCTTTTCCTGTTCCAAGACATCAAACACAGCTTGTAGATTTCCTATCTTCATTGCTTTCTTTGTGCCCCACTCCACACCTTTCTCTTAACCTATTCAAATCCTATCCATTCCTCAAGGCCTAACTCTTGAGGTCCTCCTCATCTCTGGGATTCCATGGGTCCCTTACAATATCACCAATACACAAATACCCAGCCTTTCCTAGAGAAGGAAACTTAGTGAGAAAGAATAACCTAGAACAGCCCATTCTACTTTGGGAAAAGTTTTAATTGTTAGGAAATTTTTCCTGTCTCCAAACCAAAATCTATCTGAATGACATTTTCTCTGATTGGTACAAGCTCTGCTCTCTGGGACTGCACAGGACAAGTCTAACTCCTTCTCTATCATTACAGTCCTTGAAATAATGGAAGGTAGCTATTATATACCCACTTATTTTCTCTTCCCCAGGTTAAACATCTCTATACCATCCAAACAACCTGTATATGGTCTAAAGTTCCTTCAATGTCCCAGTCACCTTCCTCTGGATACTATACAGTTAATCTAAAAAGTTGTAGCCAGAACTTGCCAAAATATTCCAGATGAGAGCTGGGCATGGCAAAATACAGTGGGACTGTGACTTCTTCCATCAAGGATACGGTACCTCTATGAACACAGCCTAAGATTTGTTAGATTTCTTTTGACTGCCACATTTTGCTATTCAGAAAATTATGGCAATGACTCCTGATAATGGTAAGGATAATCAGAAAGGAATCCAATAAGCAGGATTGGGCTAGCCAACTCTGTGAACTGGGAACAATATAATTCGTCCCATTCACCTTTCAAGTGAAACTTTTCTCTCAATCCTCTATCTTTCCCACACTGTTCCCTCCTCCAGAATCCACTTTTTCAAGTGGATGAGGGTTGGAACTCAGAACACTATATTTAAAGTCAACTCTAGGAAATGTGAAGTAAACCAGTTAGGTTATCAACCTGATTATGGATCAACTAATAAAGAAGAAGGCTTTGATGTCCTTCAGTTCCCAATTGACCATGAGGGTCCATGTTGGTATAACACTCTCCCAAATACAAGACACCACATACAAACTTAGAATGAGGGGCAACTATTCCAACCTATGGATGTGAGGTATAGAACTCATACCACCAGTGATAATAGACCAAGACATCCATCAGACTCTACCAGGAAGAGTTCAGGTGCTAATCTATTCCCAATGATGAACTTTAAGCAGTAGATTCTAAAAGCAAGCCTCAGTACCGCTAAAATTGTTAAGTAGCAAAAGATGTGCCAAGGTTGGCTTTTCCAGGAAGTGGAACTGGATCACATCCCATGTAGGTTATGAGCTATAGAAGGCAGGGGCTCTTTTCTCTTTGTCCCTGACCCTCACAGAATGTGTTCATTTTAAAGTCCCTGGGACTCTGCCATGTCAGTACCATGGCCAGCAGCCTGCCCTTTCTGAACATCCTCACAATTTTGATCAATAGTTTGAGTCACATTGAAAATCCTAAGAAGGACCTCATGACATCATGTCAGCAAGACTAAGCAGAGCACAATCCTTGGAGAGATGGTCACACACTTGCTTCTGCTGATGTTCAATCATGCCCAATTCTCTAATCCCATGTGGTATTATCTTGGCAAAGATACTAGAGTGGTTTGCCATTTCCTTCTCCAGCTCATTTTACAGATGAGGAAACTGAGGCAAACAGGGTAAAGTGACTTGCCCAAGGTCACACAGCTAGTAAGTGTCTGAGGCTGGATCTGAACTCCGGTCTTCCAGACTCCAGACCTGGTGCTCTTATTCACTGTGACACTGAGTTTCCCGTGCACACACCTACAAATACACACATACCCTTGAAGGCACAACATGTCTTCCTCTAAGTAGGGACTGCTTGCCTAGCCCATGCTTAATAAAGACTTGTTGAGTGACTGATATAGGCCATTCATTGCACCACTAGAGTGAATGTACCAACTCTAGTCTTATATTTGACTGAGATCCCATTCTTTCCCATAAGCTGCCTCCTACTTTGATCATTACATTTCCCCCTTACTAGATATATTTTTATCTCTTTTATACTTTTGGTTTTAATTCTCTAGCCAAGGTCTCCCATTACTCTGTAGCTTTTTTGTTGAAGTGACAAAAAGACCAAAGAAGGGAAGTCATCCATTCACTCCCCCATCTACTTTTATTGTAAGAGAAGCCTAATGTCTCAGCCTCACTCCCTGAAGGGTCAAGGAAGGCACAAGATTTCATAATCAAGGTCTATAAAACAAATGACGGAGAATGGCCTTTCCCCAATCTTACAAAGCTGTAATTCACAAAACCCTTCGAGGGAATTTTTTTATGGCTTCATATTAATGTTAATTTAGCAAAGAAGTGAAAAGGGCATTGTCAAGATTTTTAAAAAGCCATTAAAAAGGGTCCCTCCCTGGTTAAGTCGGTGGTGATGTAGTAGTGCAAAGTAATACGTTTATAAACTCATATACATTGGTTGTAGAAGGTGCTTTTTTTAAATCACTTTATGTGGTTTTGTTTTTCTGGAACCCTTAGTCTGGTCAACAAGACTTAACTGGGTCAATTTCCTTTCTCCTTGGTATTTACCTTCTGTAAAGTCGGAAAAAAATGGCACTATGTGTTACTGTTCTTGATGATTCATTATAAAATTGCCATCAATAAATTGATAATAACTTTAAGTATTTTTAAAAAGTATTTTGTCTGGGAGAGTGCCTTTCACACAGTAGGAGACTAAGAAGTGTTCAATGAACTGAGCGGAATTAACATCCAGACAAAGCTTTCTTTCTACCTAATCAGTTAAGAACCATTTCGAACAGTCAACTTCCCTCCCTTCTCTGCAGACGTGGGGGGAGGGGGGCTATGGAGGTAGAATAAAACACAAAATATCAGACTTGATTGATATGTTGTTTGGTGTTGGTGAGCCATTTAATTTTTTTCTCTTCCATATTAAGGATGGATCTCTAAATTGGGAAGGAGAGAAGGATGTATTGGGAAAGAAAGATGATGTAAAAAAAAAGATAAATAACTTTTTTCAAAATTACTAAGTACTAGCTATATGTAGATCCCTCTTCTAGGTGTATTCTGGAAAATAAAATAAAACAAAATGAAACAAAGACTAAATGGAGGACCTACTATTTACCTTCAAGGAGTTTACAATTTACAACCTATTTAGTCAGTCAACATTTATTAAGTGCCTGTGCTAACTTAGTCACTGTATATAACTTAGATGTATTATTTTTTGTACATGGTCTACATCAAAATATTGCCGTTTGAGGCTACAGACTATGCGTTTCAATAATCAATCAAGTGTTTCAATAATCAATCAATCAATATTTTTGTTCCTTTTATCGACAGCACTTAACACACGACACCGGGCACATAGTAGGTGGTTATTAAATGGTCACTGAATAATTGACCGACGGTGCTGATGGTGACATGACGGTGATTTGTTAAACAATGGACATACTTGAGCATATATGCTTGAAAACTGCTCTGCCCAGGTACACTCCTTGGTGCCTTTTAATCCCACTTTTTGAATAGAAGACCGACTAATGTATAGCAAAGCAGGGTGATATACTGGAAGCATCAGCTATGGAACAGGACAGCCTAATTTTATGTCCTGCTTCTCCCTTTTACTGAACCAATGAATACTATCATTTAACATCTCCAAGTGTCAATGGCCTCATCTGTTAAATGGGAATGGTGATACAGACACCAATGGGCATCAGTAAAGTTGCAGATCTTGGGTAATGAATCAATCAGCAAGCACTTATTAAGTGCTTACTATATGTATCCTCTTCCTGCATGTCAAGTGGCAGAGAAGAAGCATCAACAATTGCTCTGGCAATTCACTGTGATGCCACAGGGATGGCATGGGAAAGGATGTTAAGCTCCACCCCAATTCCATTGGGAAAAATGTACCTGTGCACACCTAGGGAACATTAAACAACAAGGGTCTTTAATCGTATGATTTGTCTATCACAGTAGACTGGCAGAAGACAACAGTTTCCCAAGAATGTCAAATATGTTAATGAACCCAGATATCAATCTACATTCATTCATTCACAAACCTATAAAAGCAGAGCTATCTCAGGGCTACTGTCATTATAAATGAATTATGTAAATATTAACCATATCAGGGACAAGGCAACCTGGTACCAGGTTCAGAGTCCCTAAGTTTCAAGGGGGTTGGTTTCACCTTGAAGACTGCAAAGAAATTAACTGGTTTCTGAGAGAATTATAGGAGCCAGAAAAGAGAATACAGGATGGAGAAGGCACTCTTCATTGTGACCAGAGTCCCCTTCTTCTTTCTTTCCTCCCTGTAAATGGATGAGTAAATCTTTGTAAATGAGATGGACCCCCTATGATTTGGAATCTCTTCCATCTCAGGCTCAGACTCTAGAATCTGACTTAAGCAGTTATCATAGTTAGAAGAGGGGATGGGGAAAAGGAAAGGTTGGGGATAGTACTGTTAAATCTTCTGATAAGTGGAAGAGAGATGCTTTGGCTGATCATAGGAAAATTTGAATCAGGGAGGGCTACAAGACCCCGTAGTCAGTCAAGAGCTATCTAGCAACTGCTTGCCAGAGTAAGAAAGTAGGGATCTGACTCACCCCTTCACTCAAGCTATGGGAATGATGGGAAATATAGGAGAAAAAGAATTTAGCATCTCCACTCAAGAAGGCATTTACTGTGTGACCTTGAGCAGAACGCTTCATCATAGAGGTCCTCCGTTTCCTTCTCTGTAAAGTGACAGGGCTAAAACCAGATGATCTCTAAGGTCCCTTCTAGCGAAAATATTCTGTAACTTTGACTAAGTGACTTAACATCTTTGACCTCATTTTCCTCATCAATAAAATGAAGGGATTGAGCAAGATGAATTCAAAATTACATCTCTGGCTTCACTGGACATCACTCCCCCTCCCACACTCTGCAATCCAACCCAGCAGACCTCCCTCTGCTCCTGACTTCAGTCTCTGTCTTTTCACGGGCTATCCCACATGTCTGGAATGGACTGCTGTCTCATCTCTGTCTCATAGAGAGTCCCCCTCTTTAAGAGGCTGCTCTGCCAACTGCAAGCATCCCACCTCTCCAACTATCTTGTATTTCACTGCTTTGCATATATTTGTATGTATTTATTTATATTCATGCTGTACACATTTACATATGTACTTCTTGTCTCTCCTATTAGAATATAAGATCCTTGCTAAGAGAGATTGTCTCATTCTTTACTCTGGTGCTAAATGAATCCTTGTTGACTGACTCCCCCTCTAAATTTATTATTCTATGAAACTGTGACGAGGAAGCCAAGTGATGATAGTATTTGGGGATGATTAAAACGCCCACCTGGAAGGCCCTGCACCTTTCTGAGTGATGGCCCCTTTAAATCCTAGCCATGGGATCAGACTTCAAAGGGAGGTAATCTGGATGTAGTTGTGGTAAGCACTTTATCTAACTTAACAGCATTTCTTTATCTCCTGTGACCTCACTTGGGCAAACTTTAGTTGTAGACTCCAATTTCACCTGCCTTCTAAATGTTCACTTGCCCCTGCCTTTGACTTTGGATTTCTCCTCCAGTGCAGCTTTGGCATCTTGGTGATGGGGCTGAGTTTACCTCCCTCCCCTGGAATATTCCCCTTTAAGGAACTCAATTCCAAAGTGGAGTCATTCTCTGAGCTGCTTGAGGCTCCCCCTCTTTCTTTGTGACACTGAGTTTCCTCATGGCTATTCAGTTGAACTTTTATCTATATTTGGCTGCCAACTGGATTTCTACAACACTTTCAACTGTATTTCACATGGATGCCACATGCATAGCAACCAGATCTTTTGGGTACCCAAAGCAGTGAGCAGCCCAGGACTAACAGGGCCCTGTTACCTCCTGAGAGATGCCCTTTTAAACTTGTCAAACAGAGGTAAAGTCAGTTCAGTGGCACACTGGCTAGAGTGCTGGATTTGGAGTAAAAAAGACATGGGTCCAAACATGGCTTCTGAAACATATAGTAACCTAAAGACGCCTACGCTTTGCCATCTGTACCCTGAGGGCTTCCAGACTTTCCATCTGTCCTGGAGCTGAACTTTCTTGTATGTATTGTCTACTCCGATTAGAGCTTAAGCCTCTTGAGACCTGGGACTGTATCACTTTTTAAAGTGACTGGCACATAGTAAGCACTTACCAAATGTGTGTTTCCTTCATACTGGGCAAGTTAATGCTTCAGACATCTCTTTATAAATTATTTAATAAGGCATGGACTGGCTACCATCTTTATCAGGGGAGTGAGTGCCCACAGTTCCTCAAATTCCCTTCTGCTGAGGAAACCACGAATATTTCACCTTTTCCTATTTAAGGGTGACTAAGTAAAAATGATTAAACAAACGTTTAACCTCCCATAGTGAGTATTCAGACCCCACTGGGGAGAAAGTGTGCTGGTATATTGGAAACTGACCAGTTGTAGACTTGGCAGTTATGTGGATATCCATTTGGGGAAATCATTCACCAAACTAAGAACCCATACAGGATATGAGAAGTCTAGAGATGTTTTTAGGTGAAAGCAAAATCTCTTCAAGTCTGAAAACACAGTATCTCTTCATCAAGAATGCCTTGGTTCTAAGCACCAGAAATCTGGAACACACCAAAATATGCAGACGGATCTGTTGACTGAGAGACTTGGGAGGGAAGCAAGCAGCCTCCCCTTTCCTGGTGACCTGGTGAGGGATGGTCGCTCATAAACAGAGTTGGGATTTGCTAACTATGCAAGTTTGGGGCCAGGTCATTATGGCTTATTCAAAGCAGGCCAGCATCTACTCTGGTTACAGGCTGGAATTCATAAAACTTTTGAAAGTGTTATATTAGTCTTGTAAAAGTGGAATGTATGTGTGCAGTAGATTTTAAAGACCTTTAAATATTAAGCATTTCACACAAGCTATGGAAAATGCTTGGCTCTCCTCCCACACCCCTTCTTGCCTATTTCAGCATCAAATGTTATTCAGGGATAATGAAAAGCAGAGAAATCTCGGCCTGAATAACTAGGCTGTCTAACTGCATTACCGTAAAACGAGAGATCAGACTGTGATTGGGAAGAGCTATCTTAACAATTTCAAGGCCTCAGGAGGAACGTACATAGTGAGTCCAATGAAGATGAGAAACCAAGTCCCTATTGGTAGGATCATGCGATGTCGGTATTCTGGTGGTGAAATTTTAATTGCTTATTGCTGGACATGCCGAAAGGATGGCATTCAGCTAGAAGAAGGGGGAGGGGCTTTGAACCTCAGGCTGATGTTGAGAGTAGATGAACTCTCCATGATACATAATCCAATCAGAGATGACAGCATGGCAAAAGCAGGAGCTGGACAAACCAACGGAAACGAATGTTTTCCAAGAAAAATAGGCCTGTTTCTACTTATGGACAAATAGAAAGAGAAAATGCAGACCAGCATGCCAGAGCTTTGACTAAGGCCTACAAGATTTTTTAATACTTTTGAATTTGCCTCATTATATATAGTTTCAACCTATTTGGCTAGTTTATATGATCTTAAGTAGGAAATATTTGTATGTGTATGTGTACCACACATACACACAGAATGAACAAATAAGACCTATGAGGAAGCCCTGTATGCAGTCCTAACTGTGAGACCTAGTTCGTACACGTAACATCTCTGTGTCTTGGTTAATTATCTAGGATTTTTCTCCTGAGTCATGGGCAATCTAAGAGGGAATTCCCATGCCTGGGGGTCCTTGAGACGAAAAATCAGAAATCCTTCTCTTATGTGTATACATGGCATAGAGGACAGAAGGAGGAACCCAGGAAGACCTGGATTCAGATTCTGCTTCTAATACATACGAGCTGTATGATCCAGACCAAGTCACTTAACCTGTCAAGTCCCCAGGGACTTCCTAAGACTATAAATTTCAGGGCAGGTGCTAATATGCATCAGCAGAGGAGGTTCAGACCAAAACCAGATTTTTTCAAGTGTAGACACCCACATGTGTATATAGACGTACACATTTGTTCAATTATTTGTAAAAAGATAGTTATTTATGAGTCATAATGAATATTTTGGTTGTGATACATATTCTATTGGGGGAAAATATGCATAAATATTAACATGTAGTAAACTTAGATTTATATATAAACATCTATAAATATAAAAACAAATTTTCATGTTTATAATACATAAACAAATATTTATGTATATGTCTATACACATATTATGTCGTACAACTATATGTATATACCTATTCATATACATACACACACATTCTCTTACAAGGTGTTTACCTCTAAATAGACACTATTTCCTAGATCAACTCACAGAAGTCAACATTTTGACTCTCCATTTTGATTCTCCATCCATAGAGGGTGCAAGGCTGTAAGGTGGATGGGATGCACCTCTTGGCAAGAACTGGATGCCTCAGACTCCCTTCTGTGCCATGCAGTTGGCTCAGCTGTCTCCAAGGGAAGCCAGTTGGCATACGGCTGCACACAGGGGAGGAGGCTGGGATTTCTGCCGCCTGGGTTCTCTTACACACACATCATGATGATGACCTTGTCTCTTGTTCTGATTGATGGGATGTGACATGAGCAGATGGTAGAGCTATGGTGCTCATGAGTCATGGAGAAGGAATCAGAGTTTCAGGATCTCACGAGTTGGAAGGCTCTTCAGTGACTATCTAGGCCAACCCATTCCTGAGTATAAGAAACTACAATAAACTGAGGAAGGAGCCTTTGCCAGGACACCTCTAATAAGGGGGGGGTAACATGATCTCTGCAGATGACCCATAGCTAACACCATTAGGAAATATAGTATACTCTGCCGAGACTCGTGCTAACTCCAGAGCTCCTCCACGGTCCCAGTACCATAAGAACTGAGTGCTTTTATCTCCATTAAGAGAATGTAAGATCCTTGAAGACAGGGATTTTTCCATTTCTTTGTCCCCAGCACACACATAGCACAGGTCCTGGCACACCAGAGAGAGTGTTTATTAAGTTAACATGATTTCTTTCTGAAACTTGCTGAATGATTCGGGAAAGCATGCATTTCAAATGATCCTAGTGCGTATCCCCAGCCATCTTTGGATGCCCCCTTTCCATTCTCTCCTCTTTTTCAACCTGACTTACCAAATCCTCCGAGGAGGCTGCATGAAAGAATGCCTGTGTCTTGTTGATTATAGCTATAACCCCAGAACCAGCATCTCTACCAGGGGAATGCTTCAAATCCCATTTGAATGGAAACGTCCTTTCTTAAGAATCACTCTTTGTGCTGGAAAATAGACCTATCCAGTGGGCCGCTGGGTTAATTACAGATCTGTATAACTCTAACTGTCCCAGGGGGAGCGAGAGACTATCCTCACTTTTCCTATTTAAAGGTGTCACTTGCTTGGCTTCATTCTCGATCTCCTCATATCATTTCCAGCTTTCCCCAGAAGGATTCCCTGTTAAGATAACCAGATAATTCTCAGACTGAAAAATACTGCTGTGGGGAGGATCCCTTCCGCCTTTGTTACAGAGCAGACAGCTAGGAAGGATGGTTCATTGGGTTTATGGCTGGGGAGGGTGGGAAAGAATCATTCTAGACAGGGGTTCTTAACCTGGACCTTACAAGGCATCTGTGGAGGGATTTTAAGGGGGTGGTGAACCTAAATGGAAAATATACACACATACTTGTGTGTGCTTTTAAAGTGGCCTCTCTTCTCTCTCTCTCTGTTACTCTTTCTTTCTCCTTCTCTCTTTTCTTTTCCTTCTCCTCCTCTTTCTCCTCTTTCTCTCCCCCTTTCTCTCTCTCCTTTCCTTCCTCTCCTCACTCTCTCCACATACATACATATACACATACATATTTCTACATACCCATATGAAAATATACATCCACACATGCACATATACATACTTATACATGATACACACATATATATATGCTTTTAAAGCTGCCTCTTTTTACACACATATATACTTCCATTTGCCTATAAAGAAACACATGCACTTATATATACACAACTATGCAAATGTATACTTACACATATACATCATACACACACATACACATACCTATGTCTATATAACTGAGGAAGAAGAGGCTGAACCCAGAACTTGAACCCTGACTCCAAATACACATATATACGTATCATGTATATGTGTCTATGTATATTATACATAAATACATATACACATCTAAACATACATATATACATATACCCACAATTCACATATGTACTTCTATATTATATATAATATTAATATATCACAGATAGTTTTTATTTGAAATCTGATATATTTTATATATTTAAAAACAAGGGAGAGGTTGAGTCAGACTACCAAAGGAGTCCAGGACAGATATCATATTCTAGAAAGAAACAATCCCCCCATTCCCAAGGCCCTTATACAAAATGAAGAAAGATGATTCTGCAGTACAGTGGATAGAGTACCGGCCCTAGAGTCAAGAAGACCTGAGTTCAAATCCACCCTCAGACACTTACTAGCTGGTTGACCCTGGGCAAGTCACTTAATCCTGTTGGCCTCAGTTTCCTTATCTACAAAAATGAGTTAGAAATGGCAAACAACTCCAGTTTCTTTACCAAGAAACCAAACTGGGTCATAAAGAGCTGGCCATGACGGAAATGATTGACCATGAACAATAAAAACTGTATTTTTATTTATTTTGTTAAATATTTCCCAATTACATTTTAATCTTATTCAGGCAGCACTCAAGAATGTTCTCTGGCAATGTGTTCTGACACCTCTGATCTCCAGTCGACCCGTTTCATACATGAGAAGACTAAGGACCAGAGAGGTTAAAGTGATGTAATCAAAAGTCACACAGTGGTGGAAATTCAAATTCAGATTCAATTTTTCCAAATACTACACCTACCATGCTACTCTTCTCTACCCAAACCCACTTCTCATGACTGTCCCTGCTCTTAATCCCAAGGAAGGTTGTTAATAATGATGATGATGATAACTACCATTTATGCAGGATTTTATATAGTATATATGTATATACACACATATAAAATGCATAGAAATATATTCATGTCATATCATTATATATTAGCTTATATTATTAGTAATCAATACTGTATGTATTATATTATAAATATAACAATATATTTGTTGTATATAAATATTATATTTCTGTATATATGAATAAAATATCTTAATGAATCTCACCACAACCACGAGAAAGAGATGCTATCACTACTTTCATTTCACAGGAGAGAATACAGAGTCTAAGAGACACTCAGTCACTTGACCAGTGGCACTCAATGTGTGTTGAAGGCAGAATTTAAACTCAGGCCCAAGTCCATCACTCCATCCCCTGTGCCAAGCTGCTGAATGGCATGTACATGCCTACGGTTTATTCTATAAAGAGCTGCAGATCTGCTGAGCGTTGTGTTTTGATTAAAAATTAATAGCTGCTTTTGACCCAGGTGGATGAATTTCCACTTTCTTCAAGTATCAAGTTAACTGATATAAACTAAAAGTCAGGTGAGAGAATCAATTAACAGAGCAAACGACAGTGTGCCTTTTTGTTCCCCCTTCCTCCCCACGTTGTTTTGACTGAACATTTTAATAGACCATTTTCCCTATCAGTACAAACGAGATTAATTGCTTCACAAACAGAGAAGAACAAAAGGTGGGTCTGTGTGGGTGCCTGGCAGCTCATGAGACACAGCTGAGCAGTGGAGGGAGGTTTAGGGAAGAAGACGACAGAAATCTGACTTGGAGAGATTTGACTCTGGAGCCCATGGATCTGAGTTCAGATCTGCCTCAGTGTTACCATGCTCAAGTGGGCCTCAGTTGCTTCATCTGGCAGTTGGTTAGGATGGGGTCTAAGGCCTCTTTGAGGTCTAGTTTATGATCCTGTGAAAAGTATCATTCCTGTCAATTAGCAAACCTTTAACAAGCTAACTGCAAGGCTTGGGATACTTGGTGGCCACTTGGTTTCAGTCCTTGATAAGATCCAGAGAATGAGCTACCAAGGTCATTCGCAGAAAGAGGTGGACAGGATCCATGTATAAAAACAATGGTGTATGTCATGGTGATTGAGCATTATCATCAGGAGGGCAGATGAGTTCAGAAGAGAGGGTCATGGATAGAACAATGGCCTGAGAGTTAAGTCCTGGCTTCAAGTACTGCCTGGGTGACCCTGAAGTCTATGAACCTCTCAGGGCCCAGAGAAGACTCTAAGACACTAAACTAGAAAGGAAGTGCTGGTTTGCCCCAGCTACCTCACCAGGGGCTACCTCAATGATATAACCAAGAGTCAAAGACCTACAGACTTCTAGGTCTTGATCAGAAAATAAATATAAATAAGCGTGGGCCTCTCCAATCCCTGCCATCTTGCATGTTCTTTCTGGAATTCTGTGTCAATTTTTTTCAGTCATGTCCAACTCTTTGTGACTCCATTGGTGTATTCTTAGCAAAGATATTGGAGTGGTTTGACATTTCCTTCTCCAAGTCATCTGACAGATGAAGAAACGAAGGCAAACAAAGTTAAGTCACTTGCCCAGGATCACCCAGCTAGTAAGCATCTGAGGCTGGATTTGAATTCACAAAGATGAGTCTTCCTGGCTCCAGGCCTAGCACTCTATCCACTACACCACTGGCTGCCCTATGCTCACACAATCCTATTTATCTTACCTTTGTTTTGGTTCCCAAGCAGTCACTCAGAGCTAGACAGTGATATCTGTCATTTGCTGTCAGATGCCCAGCCCTTCTGCATTCTTCTGAACATCCCCCATCCATTCTCTCCCCTCCATCGATGTGGGGAGCACCTAGGGGAAGCTCACCTTCCCTCTCACCTGGTCTATCACAATAACGTCCTGACTGGCCTTGCCCCAATCCAAGCCATCCGCCACAAGGCTTCCAACATCATCATCCCAAAGCACAAACAAGACCATGCTACTTCTCTTTACAAAAACATCCCGTGACCTTCCTCACAGCTTAAATAAAATACAAACACTTCAGCTCAGGATTTAAAGACCACATTTTCAGACTTAATTGTTTCCATGTCTGGAATGTTCTTCCTTCCTTACTGCTTACTCCTTTACAACCGTTTCTAAGAAAATTTGACTTCCTTCAAGACTTAGCTAAGGCATCACCTTCTTTCCTATCTTTACAGCACCAGCACAATGCCTTACACGCAAACACAGTAGGGGGTTTCATGAATATTTATTGGGTTGGACTTTTGAAAGGGAGCAAGAATACATGAGTTCTATCAGGGAGTAAAGACAAGACCCCCTCAGAGCTTTCTTCATCCACTGGGCTTCCACTGGTCTGAGCTGATCATCCTCAACTAACCCCACAAATGGATGATCTCCAGAGGTTTTAATATGTGTGTTTTAAAATGGTGCTTAATTCACTGCTTGGCAAAGAGTAGGTGCTTAATAAATGCTTTGCTTGTTGATTGATTAAGCAGCAGAACCAGTGTGCTGACTCCTTTAAGATTAAGGAGTAGGTCAGAGCAGAAGGTACAGGGTTGATTTATATTTCCCCTTCCTACAGAGCTATTTCTTAAAAACAGCTATGTAGAAAGGGGTTGAATCATATGAATGACAGGCAAGGGGGACCCTGCTTCTTCTCCAATATGGTCCGGGCAGAATTTTTGGTAAACAAAGAAACACAGGAACTCCAAGCTGGAAGAGACTCATAGAGATCAGTCAGTCTAATTTTAATGCCCTTATTTGATAGAAAAGACTGAGGTCTACAGCAGCAAAGGTGTCAATCTCAAATAGAAATGGGGGCCATTAAACCATACATGGGCAGTCAGAAAGACTCACTTTTGTGAGTTCTATTCTGGCCTATGACACTTATTAGCTGTGTAACCTTGGGCAAGTGACTTAATCGTGTTTGCCTTTATCTATCAAATGATCTAGAGAAGGAAATGACAAACCATTCAAAAAAAAAAAACCGAAACGAGGTCACAAAGAGTCAGATATCATTAGCTAAAAGGAAGAAGAGGGAAAAAGGAATGAGGAGAAAAAGGAGGGAGAGGAGAGGGAGAGAGAGAAAGAGAAATATGAGGGGAGAGGAAGAGAGAAAACAGAAAAAATAAGGGAGGGAAATTCAATCACTATTGTGTGAATGAGAAAGTAGAAATCAAGTGGCTCT
This sequence comes from Bettongia penicillata ogilbyi, assembly GCA_023548195.1. NCBI lineage: Eukaryota > Metazoa > Chordata > Mammalia > Diprotodontia > Potoroidae > Bettongia > Bettongia penicillata. Next base: position 1,283,101 of record JAJHZJ010000284.1, read on the forward strand.
GGCTCCAGTTCTGCACTCCCTATGTATGTCGGGGCTTCTCTCTCTTTTCTCTCTGTCTCTGTCTCTTCTCTCTCTCTTTCTCTTTCTCTCTCTGTGTTGCCATCTGTAAGACATATATGATAATCCTTACCAGACTAGAAGTAGTTTAGTGATGAAATGAGAAGGTATGAATATATTTTGGAAGCAAAATTGTTGTATAGATCCAAGGTCTTTTTATTGTAACTATTATAGATATCTTTCCTAGGTTCATAGAATATATACACATATATACACACACAGACATACACACATATATGTATATATTCATATATACACACGTATCTGTAGATATGCATTTATATTTTTATATATACACACATATAAAAAAGAGAGATAGAGGGAGATGGAAAGGGAAAGAGTCTTTGTGTGTATGTGTGTGTGTGTGTTTGTGTGTGCATGTTAGAAGGGATGTCAGTGGTCATATAATCCAACCCATCACCAAGAAAAAAAAAATTCCCCCATTAACACACCTGAAAATAATGGACATCTTGCCTTTGCCTGGAAACCTCTGGGGAAGGTGCACTCATCGCTGTCCAGTGCAGCCCGCTCCAATTCTGGGCACCTCTAATTGTCAAGAGGTTTTCACTGACATCAAGACATCTCATTCTACTCTTGGGTGTCAAACAGACAAGTCTGAATCCTCTTGCAATGACAGCCCTTGAAATCCTTGAACACAGTCATCCCCCCCTCCCCCAAGCTTTCTCTTCTCCAGGCTAAACATCCACAGTTCTTTCAAGTAAATTGAAATGACAAAGCCTTCCCAATCTTGGTTCCTCTTCTCTGGATTTTTAGCCTAATCTCGCTTCAACATGACACTCTTTCAAATACTTGGAGACAACCATCATGTCCTGCCCTTACCTCCAAGTCTTTTCTACTTGATGCCACACAGCTTCAATTTTTTTCAACTTACCCTGATAGAAAAGGCACTCAAGGTCCTTCACCATTCTGCTCTGCCCTCCTCCGGACTTCTCTAGTTTCTCAATGTCCTTAAACCCAATCCAGTGCCCAGAGCAGAGCCCAATGGGTGGGATGGAGTCTGATAACCACATCATCAGCTCTTCCTTGTTTCTGCAAGCTGTGCCTCTCTGAATGAAGTCCAAGATCAAATAGGGTTTCTGGGCCCCTCTATCACACTGATGACTCACAATGAATGAACCTGTAGCACACTACCACCTAGACTTCTTGCAGACAAATGGCAGTGAAACCATGCCTTCCTCCGCTTGTACTTGTGAAGATGATTCTTTAAACCCAAATGGAAGATTTTACATTTATCCCTACTGACTTTTATCTTATTACATACATCCCATCATTCTCTGATTTGTTAAGATTCCTTTGAATCTTGGCTTTGTCATCTGATTTGTCCTGTCCCGCTTTGTGTTATCTATAAATATGACAAGTATGCCATATTATAGTCCACAGAGCATATAAAATCACCTTTATTGATGAAAAATGCTGGAGAAGAGAACACAGATCCTGGGGGTGACCCACTTGATATCTCTGACCAAAAGGATACTGTGTCATTAACAACTGAAGCCAAGTCCCAAGGACAGCCATCAAGGAATCCCCTCAAAAGGCTGAATATCTTAGAATTTATAGTATTTAAAGTTATAATAATGTAAAATATAGAAATTGGTTTCAGCTCAATGGAAATATACAGTGTGTTTCTGAATAATGTCACTGCTTCAGGGGGATTCATTACTGGTACCTAATTGGGACCTTGCTGTATTCTTTGGGTGCAGCTATTCAACCAGCTTCATTTAATTGTATTATCATCTAATCCACATCTCTCCTATCCTCTATCTACAAGAATAATTAGTGACACTTTAATCAAATACTTTTCTGAAATTTGGGTAAATTATATTTACAGCATTCCCTTGATATACTGTCAAAAATAGAAATACAGTTAATCTGACATGTTTTGTCCTTGATGAAGCCATGATCATTTTGTAAACACCACTTCCTTTCTACGATGCTCACGAGTGCTTTCTTTGGTTTACCCATTAGAGAATTTCCCTAGGAATCAATTTAAGCTCACTGGGCTTGTCTTTGCAGATGGGGCTCTCTTCCTTTTTAAAAAATCAGGATAAAGGCTGTTCTTCACCAATCCTCTCCAATGTTGGATTTTTGCTTTTTCTTCTAAACATTAGTACCACATCTGGTTCATATCTTCAGATTGTCTGGTACAACCCTTCTCCTTTGAGGCAACTTGTTCGCAGTGGGAATAAGTATCAGAGCTGGGATTAGGTCTCAGGTCTCTTGGCCTTGAGGTCAGTCTTCTTTCCACTTGGTAACTGCAGTAACATGGGAAATTCACCCCTGGAAAATACTCTCATTTGGCTATCTATAATAGCAAGTCCTTTCAGGGGACTTTTGCCCCAGAGGGAGGGGAGATGACCAAATGGAAAAACAATTCCATTCATGATCACAAAAGTCATGGTACCCATGGAGGTTTCTTCTTGAGCTGAAACTCCTGGTAGAGCAAGGCAAGAGGGAGTCGGTGTATTTCTCCAAGCTCATTCAGGAGCTCCAAGGAGTCACATTAATGAGGTGAACAGGGATTTCTAGCTGAGTATCAGGGGATGCCTCCAGATGAGACACATGACCTGAAATAGGTCAGCTGGACCAGGAGTATGTATTTTCTGAGTTGTCATTGGGTACATGACTTTGTCCTGTGTGATGTGAGATTTACAAGAGAGCATGAACACTCTTCCTTAGAAACGATATGAAAAACACTCTAAATAAGAGAGTAAGAAAAAAAGAATGTATTATCTGGGCTTACTCAGTAAGAAAAGGCTAAGGGGATTCTTCTAGGGGTGTAGGGAATGACTGACTCCAGACAATTTGGTTCTTCACCTCAGGCAGTATGGCTTCTGTTCTGATAATGTTGGTCTGTAGCCCTGTCGTATCAGGAAGTCATAAGAGGACTGGGCCCTGGGGAGTGCATACAGGTTAATATGGCTCTGTTGCCCTTTTGAGGCAGAGGACCCCAAGGGTTTTGCCTTTACGATGTGGATTTTCCAAATAATTAAGCCTTGGTGAATGCTCATTGAAGCAATCAGAGCAGTCACTTGGTTTATACAATGGCAGTTAAGTATTTTCCAAAGTAAACGTCCCTTCCCTAGGACCTATCTTAGGTCAGGCTATTTTTGGATTCTGTTTCACTTTCATCCCCTTTTACCTACCCCTGGGGTCATATATAAAAAAAATCCAGCAAAATAAAGGATCATGGGGACATGCCCTGTTTCAGCATTCTTCTTGGTCTAGGCTACCAATGTTTGCTTTCCTAAACCCCTAACTTCAGGGTTAGCACTGCCCTAGCTAATGAAGTTCCTGAGCTAATGCATTTTGCAGAAGGGCAAGCCTGGGGCCCATACTAGAAAACTGCATTCTTTTCCTCTGATATTTAACATTTCTCCTCTTCCTCAGACATGAGTATTTTATTCTCGGGAGCTTCGGGATTTTATTCTCCTAGGGGAAAGGAGAAGAGAATGCACTGGATCTCCAGCTCTATGAATAATTATCTAATTCCAATTTTCATACTCATTCATCCACTCATTGGAAGTCTTCAAGTTTGATGACTACCTGGTATTTTCTAGAGGGGAATTCTCATGGATATGGGGGTTGAACTAGCTTTCAGGGCCCTTGAAACTCTAAAATTCTGATACTCATTTATTGTTTTAACAATATTTATTAAGTTCCAGCCACTGTGCTAAGCCTCAAAGACAAAAACAAAAGAAATCTTGCTCTCAAGATGCTTATATTCTACCAAGAAAAAGTAACATGCACACAGACAGAAGATCATAGATTTAAAGCTCAAATGGACTTAGATGGCATCGAATCCAACCCTCTCATTTTATAAATGAGCAAACAGAGGCTCAGCATATATATTGGATGAAGAGTTTGAACTCAAGTCTTTTCGTTACAAGTTTAACACTACACCCATTGTGGTCCCTAGCTGCCTCAAAGCTCACAGAACTCAATCTTATCAAGCAGTTTCCAGTCCAAATCCCAACATGGACTAACCCTGCTTAACTTCCAGGATCAGACAAGATTCAGTGCTTTCTGTGTGATGTGGACAGAGACTGAAATGCAAATATAAAAGGAAATAGGAAGGGGAAGGGAGAGAAGATGTTGAGACAGAGCTTCAGATGGGCATAGCTTTTTTCATCCTTACTGAGGTCAACACCAGTTAAGTCCAGTTGTAGGGAGTCAATAGCGAATGAACAGTCCGTTCTCTGCTGGACCATGTGTAGAATTAATCCCCCTCATTTACAGCTATGGCCACCTTGCCCTTTGGGGAAAGAAGAGTCAGTGATAGAACCAATCACCTGTGCCATTTTGTATACTTCTGGGCAAGAAGAAGAAATATGGTCTCTACAAAGGTAGTCAGGGGACTTACAATTACTGACCTCACATCAGTCATTTCTATGAATCTGAGTGACCCTCTTGGGAGGCCCTGAGATGTTTGATAGCCCAATGTGAAGAGTTCTCTCAGAGTCTCACTGTGAATGGATGCTGGGTATAAGCCTTCAAAAACAGGCTGATAGAAAGGAGCTCATGGTGTCTAGACACTTGGCAATAAATGTCAGGAAAAATGCAAGCTCATGAAAAATGTCAAGAGGGTGTGGTGGACAAAACACCAAATGTGGAGATGTAGGGCCTGGGTTCAAATCTTATTCTGTCTTTAATGGAATGACTCTGAATAAAATACTTTTCCACTCTGTACCTCTTGGGAAATGAGGGTGTTAGACTGGATAATTTCTTAGGAGCCCGCTCCTAAGAGGACAAAATGTAGATGTGACATCAGAGAACCCTGGCTCTACCACTGTACCCCTCAACCATTCTTTCATCTCTCTAGTCCTCACATTTCCAAATCTGTACTGAACAAGCTACCCTTTAAGACACTTTCAAGCACTCACCTTAGATCCTATGAGCACTGGGATACAGGATGCCCCAAAAGTCCCAGTACTCAGTGTTATTAAAGTAAAGCTTTAATAGTTCGGGACTATGCTGTGACTTTTGGGACACCCTGTATAAGGCACATGAGGAGAGTCACACAGGAGGGCATTGCATCTTGAAGATACCCACTATACCTCTGGTCTTTAGCAAAATGGCCTTAGAGAATTCCTAGATAAGGGAACCAGGCCTCTTCCACTGCTTGGAACCAGAATCTAAGCCAGCGTCAAGGGATAAAGAACACTGACCTCCTTAGGCCCCCTAAAGATCTAAAGTAGGAAGGGTCTTTCAAGACCATCCACTCCAAGGCTCTAATTTTATAGATGAGGATATGGAAGCCCAGAAAGGGATTTGCCTAAGGTCACGCCATGAGGACCCTCTCCCCTGTCCACCACTGGAAAAGCAACTTCCTGTCAAGGCAAAAAAAAGAAACAAAGAAGACGCAATTTTCCTTCCTAACAAAGCCATATCTTTTGGCAGACACCTCAGAATGGGAAGAAAAACCTTGAATTCTGAAAGCATAATAGACAGGGGACTCAGCTTAAGAAAAGATTTCATCTATCATCTACCAAGAGGATGGGGTCACGGAGTGGGGTATTCTTTCTACTTGAGAAACCATACTAGAAATCTCAGAAACGTAGCAGGGAAAAACCCTTTGGTGCACTGTCTTAATATGTAATAGAGGTTGCGGTCTGAAGGAGGCTTATCATTTCTTCTGACATCCTGACAGAAATGTATAATAGAGAAGTTTAGCGCTGTGGGCAGGTGAAATTAGACCAGGCAGGAGAAATCATTTCAATGTGAATTGAAGCATTACTGTGGCCCACTCTAGCTCGGCCTCGACGGTCTTCACTTCCCCCTTACCCACGGCCTCTAGCCGAAGAGAGGTACTTCAGTGAAGAGCCTGGGGAGGATGGGAGCTCGAGAGCCCACTCTGTTCGAGGTAACAGCTCTCCAATGAAGGAAGTCTGGATGCTGCTCAGTCCTCTGCCTTCTGCCTTTCCTAGGCCCCTTTTCTGTCAATTAAATGGGGCCGGGGAGGATGTCATTACAGCAGCAAGAACCAAGGGCTCGGGATTGGGTTTATCTGGCTTTCTTTCAGGACTTGTTATGGATGGGTACATCGGACCATCTACAGTACAGGGGCAAGGACTGGCAGTAAAGGGATGTGTAATTTGGGGAAGAAACTTTTTAATGGATCGGGGTGCATGACTGCTATTTTTAAAAATATAAGAAGTTTTCACATGAGAGAAGGATTAAGCTGGATCCGTTCCTTGAAAGTAGAGATTGCTTCAATTCTTTTTATCCTTAGTGTATAACTCAGTATCAGCACAATGCCTGGCCCATGCATGTATGTGTATGTATGTATGCATACATACACACAAATACACACATATACACACCTGATTTGATTGACTACATACATATACACATATATATTTGATTGATTGATTAGAAGGAAGACAGGCAGATTTGATCTCCATGAAAGGGGAAAAACTCCCTTCCTAACAATTCCCATTATTTCTCAAGATCTCAGTTCCTTCCTCTGAAAAACGACTGGGTTGGGGTTGATGGCTTCTAAGGATTTTGAGAACCAGAAATCTTTGATCCTATAAATTAGAGATATCCAAAAAATGCAATGAACAGCTGCAGTGAGATTCTCGACACTTAAAGGAGACTAGATGACCCCGTAGTTGAAAGAGTTGTAAAAGGATCCTAGCTAGGGAAGGGTTTAGATTAAATAGCATTTAACGTCCTTTACAATGATAAGATTCCATGATGACAGTTGGCCCTGGAAATTTTTGAAATCCCTTCTGAGACACTGAAACAAAATGAAATGATGGTGTAATTTCTTTGTATGCCCAGTGTTTAGGACAGTGCTTGGCACATAGTAAGTGTTCCAGAAACAGCTGTTAATTGATTGATGGGTTGAATCAAAGCCAATGATGATACTGAGACAAAAATGGAAGTCCTTGCTCTCAATGCCTAGCACCGTTCATGGCACATATTAAGTACTTCACAAATATTGGACTGATGGATTCTACCAGCAGAATTTTAGCGATGGGTAGATTTTATGGTATACTCAGTTCTTTCAAATGAGCAATCCAAGAATGATAGCCTATATATGACATTCCTCCTTCTCTGGCAACAGTGAACCCTAGAGGTGCTTATCATTTCTATCCCGACTCATTTTGGTTGCTGTTCAGGTTCACTTGTGTCTGACTCTTTATGACCCCATTTGGGGTTTTCTTGGCAGAGATACTGGAGTAGTTTGCCATTTCCTTCTCCAGCTCATTTGACAGATGAGGAAACTGAGGTCAACAGGATGAGGTGACTTTCCTGAGTCACATAACCCCTAAGTGTTTGAGGCTGGATTTGAACCTGGGTCTTCCTGACTCCAAGGCCAGTTTTCTATCCACAAAACCATGAGGACTGAAACCCAAGCCTACCAACTTGATATCTAGCCCCATTTTCATACCAACATATCATACTCCTACGTACCTCCTTCTCCCCCAGTCATTGCCATGAGTCAGGACCTACCCCCGCTCTGTTCCTGGTGTTAAAAGGACCCTCACTAAACTTGCAACTTGGGACAATCATTCCCATTTGGAGCCCGCTAGGAGTGAGTCTTATCAGGGTCTCTTCTAAGCAGGGAAAGGGCCTTCTATTTGGAGTTTATAAGGGAGTTAAAAAAAGAGAGACAGTATCCATGGATTGAAGATTTCGAGGACTTTTTAAAAGAAGTCTTCTTTAGGAAAGGCACTCTGGTTCAGAAATGAGGCTGTTGGCGTTACTTCACGTTTTACAGTAAGTGGGCATTAATTAATGCTAAATTACAATAGAATTCCTCCCGAATTACATATGACACCCACATTAATAGCAAACGAGATCATTCTGATTAATGTTACCACGGTGAGAACAGCCAGAATGTATAATGATCTGTAGAGGCTCTGGGCCAAATGCTACTTAGTAAAGGGTTCCCTTTAAGGAAAAAAAAAATTAAAGAGGAGAAAAGCTTTGAAGAGTAATTGATTATTTAAGTAACTATTTGGCTATGAGCTGGGTAAGTCTGATGGTGGTCTTGGGAGGGACGGTGAAGAGGCAGAGAGTTAGGACAGCCTAAGAGCCAGAGTGTCAAGGCAGGGCAGGTTAGGTACTGCAGAAAGACTACTTGCTAGGAATTTAGGAGCCCTGGGTTCAAATTCTGCTTCTGATGTTCACTAACTGTAACTGTGGGCAAGTTCCTTAAACTCCAAGGGCCTCAATTTACCTTCCTATAAAATGAGAGGGGCTGGACTACACATGGTCTCTGAACTCCAAATCTAGGAACCTGTGTGATCTCTGAATGAATGGCTCAGTAAGTATTTAGAGACAAACAGAATTTCATATAACACACTAACAAAACAATGCAATGATTACATATTCATGGCTTTTGTCAAAGCCAATAAGGCAGTGTGTTAAAGACTCATTTTAAAGATTCCAAGGGGAATATCTTTTCATTCATTTATAAATATTTACTAAGTACCCCAGGGCAGCAAGATGGCCCAGTGGATGAAGCATCAGGCCTGGAGTCAAGGAGACCTGAGTTCAAATCTGACCTTAGACACTTGTTAGCTCTGTGACCCTGGGCAAGTCACTTCACCCTGTTTGACTCAGTTTCCTCATCTGTAAAATGAGCTGGAGGAGGAAATGGCAAACCACTCCAAGAAAATTCCAAGTGGGGTCATAAATAGTCAGAAACTATTGAAAAATGACTGAAGAAATGAACTAAGTACCCTGGTGTTCAAGATATTAATTGAAATTCCTTAAGTAGATGCTGAAGAGTCACAAGGTCTTAGAGTCATTATTTCATTCACTCACTTATCCGTCCATTCATTCAATCCATCCATCCGTCCATCTGTCCGTCCGTCTGTTCACCCGTCCATCCATCCATCCATCCATCCATCCATCCATCCATCCCCCCATCCATCCATCCCCCCATCCATCCATCCATCATCCATCCATCCATCCATCCATCCATCCATCCACCCATCCATCCATCCATCCATCCTCAGAAGCCTTGGATGGGTTAACAACCTAGCTTCTCTCCAGAGCTTTGGCAGAAGACATGAAATTAGAACTCCAATCCCAGCCTAGAGGTGACATCACCAGGCTTCCACCCTAAGGGATAGGATTTCAGGGAGGTATTATGGTGTATGGGAAGAACCAAGGGGCTAGGTATAAATTAGGCTCTTTGGGAAGAATGTAATTCCTTCAGGCCAGCAGGGTGCTATTTAGCATCCTGAAGGAGTAATTTACTAATTGGTGCCTGGGTGGCTTGGAAGAGTTCTAAGTCTCCTGATGTGACTATCTCATAGTACCCTGGGAGTAACTTATCCAGCCACTATGGTTAAACAGCTGAAAAAAAATTAACTGATTCTAGGTTTAAAATCCACTTTGAGGATATGTAGGGGAACACTATTTTAATCTAAATAATGAAATAAAAGCAGTAAGAGGCAGTAAATGGAATACTGGGTGACTTTAGCTTGGAGAAATAAAAATCTGGGTTCAAATCCTGCCTTTAATACTAGTTAGGTGGCTCTGAGTGAGTCATCTAACCTTTACATACATCATGGACCATGGTTTTAGTGCTAGAAAGGCCTTCAGAGGCATCTAGTTCATCCTTATCATTTTATACATGAGAAAAATGAGGCTGAGAAGGTATAAGACCTTGTCCAGCCTTAAGCGACTTCTGAGTGTTTATTAAATCAAAGATAGGTTGCTATCTGCTTGGGGGAAGGGTTTCTACTCAAAAGAATTCTCTTGATGAGAAAAATTAAATGTTCACTTCCATTCCATTCGAACATAACTCATTTAGACTTATGTTTCATGAGATACTCAAAACAATCTTGGTAGATGGTAACTGATGAATCATTCTCCCCATTTTACAGATAAGGACAGGTGAGGTTCAGAGCCAGGAAGTAGTTTGCTTAAGGCCATGTAGAGGGACCTGGATTTGAGTCCAAATTCTCATTTTTCAGGGCTCTCTCCACTACTGGTGGAGAGCTGTTAAAGCTGACTGAAACCCCACAATTCCTCTTAAGTGTTAGTATTTTGAGCAGTGAGTATGATAGAAACAACCAGTGAGAGTCATTTAAAAGCCCACTCACTGAAATTTAGAACCACTCAGTGAGACCACAGCAGACAACAACGGAGCAGTGAGAAGAACTCTGGTTGTGGAATCAAAAGATCTGGGTTCAAATTCACTTACTACTTACTACCTGTGTGCCCTTGGCCATGCCCCACTTAAACTCCCTGGGCCTCAGTTTCCTCATCTGTAAAATAAGGAGGGTAGAAGATAGGTACAGGTCTAGATCTATGCTCCAATAATCTTAAAAAAATCATTTATTCTTCGGAGATCAGTTTTCCCATCTGTAAAATGAGGAATAGGTAGCTTCTGAGGTTCTTTTCAGGTCCAAATCTATGATCCTTTGATTGTACATCAGACAATCGATACTTCTTTTTTCCAAGACACAAGACTTTTTTTCTGAGTGCAATTTTTTTTTCTGGTGCATCACTTAAAAAAATCTAATTTTATCTATTTTAGGGTTACATTTTAAGTTATGAACTACCTCCTTACCCATCCCATACTTGAGAAGGTCACCAATTCATACAAATACACACATATATGAGTGCGTGCGCGTGTGTGCGTAAAACCACACAGTGCATACTTCTGTTTATCAGTTCTTTCTCTGGAGGTAGACAGCATCCTCCTTCATAGATTTTTGTAGTTGATTTGAATATTTATAATACTCAAAATAGCTTAGTGGTTCCCAGTTATTCTTTGAACGATATTACCATTACTACATACAAGATTCTCTTGGGGCTGCTTATTTCATTTTTCATTATTTCATGCAAGTCTTTCCATGTTTTTCTAAAATCAACCCACTCTTTGTTTCTTCCGGTACTGTAGTGCTCACATACCATAACTTGTTTAACCATTCCCCAACTGAGGACAGTAACTCTTTTTAAACATGTACTACAAGTAAACACTGGGCAAACAAAGAAATGCAAACACAGTCCTTGCCTTCAAGAAACTTTCATTGTAATGGTGAAGCCACCATGCAGATAGCTACAGGATGAAGTATCAAGGGCATATTCTTTCAAATCATGTAACAAATGAAAATGAATTACTAGAGGTGAGAAGGAAAACATTGTTTTCTGGGGTTCTTCATCCTTTTTGTGTCCTAGACCCCTCTAGTGGTCTGGTGAATACTATGGGTCTTGTCGTAAAATAACATTTTCAAATAATTGAAAGAATTGCTAAATTTCAGGTAAATCAAGATACCATTTTTTTCCCTATGGACTCCATGAATCCAAGGTTAAGAACTCTTGTCCCAAGGCCAGGATGCCTGAAAGCTTTAACTGCTCCCCTGAGCTATTAGCACCCTCTACCACCCACCTTCCACCTCCTCCTAACATTACTTTAAATACTTTGATTTCCCTTATTGGTGTACATGTTGTTTCTTCCTGGGGAATGTAAGTGACTCAAGGGCAGGGCTGGTTTTGCTTATTTTTGTCTCTGTGTCTCCAATGCCTATACACATAGTAGGTACTTCATAAGTATTTGTTCCATTGAATTGGAGAGGAAAATCTACTTGGCTTCTCCAGGCAACTCAGTATTAAAGGATAAAGGCATGGTGAGGAACACGCCACATAAAGAAATCCTGGATGGAAAGAATTCCTTGGGAAAGTTTAGGTAAATCCTGCAGTTACTAGACAATTTTGTTTGTTTTTGTTATTACAAGGGGTGGAGGTGGAGGGAGGTTCATCTTGAGAGAGAAAGCAGATGAGAAAACTAAAATATCCAACACCTGGCCCCCAAAGCTCCCTGTGGAGAAGGCATTATTTAAAATTATTGCTGCATTCTAAACAGGCCAACTCAGGAGGATAATTACTTTTCAATGATTGGATCGATACTTCTGTTCTTTCCCTTTGCTCCCTGAATTACTGGATCTAAGGCCAAAGGAGAAAATTATAGCAGTCCCTCTGGACTTGGTGCAATCAAGGCATAAAGATCAAGGTATGTGTGTGCATGTGTGTGTATGTGTGTGTGTGCGCAGGTTCACGTGATGCAAGTTTTGCAGAGAAGAAGTCACAATTCTTAACTTCATTTTACACTTTACAAAGAAAAAAAATCCCTATTCAAATGTGATTATTTAGAAAAATATTGGCCTATACCATAGTTTTGGAGGAGTGGGAAGATTTTGCATCAACTATGCTGATAAAGGTTTGACTTCCAAGATATACAGGGAATTATACTTCTTTTTAGCCATTTAGGTAAATCCTGCAGTTACTAGATGGAACAATGATCAAAAGGTGTGAGAATCAAAGCATTCTCAAGAGAAATACTAGAGTCTAAGAGTAAACACACGAGCTAGGCAGCTGGGTGGCACAGTGGCTAGCCAACTCTGGATCTGAAATAAGGAAGACCTGAGTTCAAATTTAAACTCAGATACTTACTAGCTGGACAAGTCACTTAACCTCCATTTGCCTCAGTTTCTGCAACTGTAAAATGGCATAATAACAGCATCTAACCACAGGCTTTTTGTGAGGATCAAGTGAGATAGTATTTTTAAAGTGCTTAGCCCACAGTAGGCACTACAGAAATGCTTAGCTCCCCTTCGCATTTCCCACATGAAAGATTGCCCTAAATTCTAAGTGTTAAGAACAAGTCAAATCTGAACAACCCAGTATTTATCTCATACACAGTAAATTGCCAAAAGTGACAAATGAAGAGAATAGTTAACATTGGAAGGGCTGTAGAAAGGTAGGAATACATTTAGGAAATTCTGAATTGATCTAACCAATAGGGAAAGCAGTTTGGAATTATATTAAAAAATAACTCAAACGTCCATACCCTATAACCCATTGATATACCTGCTAGGCACATATTCTCAAAAGTTTAAAGGCAGAAATATTTCATGAACACCAAAATATTAATGGCAGTACTTCCTCTAGCAGCAAAGAACTACAACAAAGTATAGGTCCAACGAACAGTGAATGGCTAAAACCAAATATGTTACAGGCATATAAAGGAATATGACTGACCACAAGGAAGGTTGAAGATGAGTTCAGAGAAACATGGGAAGACGAAGAACAAGGACAACAATATACATGGTGACTATGACAGAAGGACAATAAAGGAAGGCAGCACACATGATGGAAAAACCACCACAAAAATGAAATTGAATGCTATGTAGTAACAATGAATCAGAAACCTGGCTCTGGAGAAGAGCTAAAAAAAGAGCAACTTCTTTGCAGAGTTGAGGAAGCTATAGGTATAGAATGTTGCATGCATGATCAAACCTACTGTGCTGGCTAATTTCGCTGAACTTTCTCTTTAAAAAATCATTGTTACAAACAAGGATAAGGGAGGTGGAGGGCTATAATCAGGAAATGAAACTGATGTGAAAAAAGATATTAATTAAAAATGCATTAGCCTTACCCACTATGTAAGGTATGACAGGGTAAAAAGTAAGAAAGACTGATTTTTGTACATGTGAGGTTTGTAGAAACACCATGTAGGAAACTAGTAGGTAGTATGGTTAATGTCCATATCGTTCCTGGGACTCACAATCTCATTTTCAGAAGAAGGGAAGATGATGTCTGTAAGAGCATAGGCATGACTACTGTAGGACTGAGAGCGTCGTCTAATCTAAGTTCCCTGTGATTGAGTATACGGTGAATCTTTATTAGTTCAGATCCTGCAAAATTGGAATTCAGGACAGTTTTTAGGACCCTCACTTGGATATTCTATGGATATTCCATTGGCTGCAAATTGAGAAATAATCAAGTATAAATCTGTCCAAAATTAAAAGTCAGTTTCATTGATATAATAAAGAAGTCAGACAATATGGTACAGGGGAAAAAGTAACGCATCTGGAATCAGGGGACCTGTGTTCAAAATCTGCTTCTTTCACGTCCTCTATCTTCGTGACACAGGTCACAAACTCTTTGGTCCTTAGGAAACTCTATATGAAAGGCTGGACTTGATGGTCATTGACATCCCTTCCAGTACCAAATCTTTATCCTTCACCCTTACAAATTGTTTCTATCACATTTACAACACAAGACCTATCTCTTCAGCTGTCTTAATCAAAAGATACTTGGATTGCCAATCATGATAACATAGCCAGGATCGTAGATTTAGATCTGCAAGGAGACTCAGATTCCATAAAGTCAAAGTCAAAACCTCTCATTTTACAGATAGGGAAACTGAAGCCTGTGAAAATTAAATGACAATAAGGTCATACCCAAGATGCCTAAGAGATGGAATATGAATACAGGTATTTTCTTAACAAATACTCTTTTCACTATAACAAATATGACAGTCTCTGTTTAGAAATGGATGGAATCTCCCATGACCTTGTGCAAGAAGCCATTTTTGATTCCCCTTTACCAACTACCTTATATTAATGACTTTCTCATTTTTCTCTTTGTATTTATTTTGCATATATTCATCTACAGGATGTCTCCCCCATTTGAACATGAGATCTTTAAGAGCAGAAAATTTTAAATTCTTCCTGTTTTTATCTCCAGCACTGTGGCTGCCACATAGTAAATAAGCACTTAATACATGCTTTCAGGTCCCATTGAAGCCACAGCTCCAGTCAGACCCAAGCTTCACAGTCGTGTAGGGTCAAAGAAAGAAGAAAACACCACCACCTAAAACAAACCCCACCACACCCGGTTCTCTGAGAAGCTTAAACACTTGGCCCTTCTCAGAGAAAAGAAGGGTCTAGCTCCTGCAGTCTGATTATCCAAACCTTCAGGGAAGAAAGCTGGAGTCTAGAGCGGAATTGTAATCAATCCTCAGCTAGTCTAAGAAAGGTGTAGAAAAAGCTGTCTACACCCACTGCCTCCTCTTCCTCCTCTAATCCCCCAAGATCTGGCTTCTAACTCATCACTCAACTGCAGCAGCAATCTCCAAGCCAAAGCTTGATGGCCAAAGCTGAGGGCCCTTTCTCCATCCTCCTCCCTCCCAACCTCTCAGAGAGTCTTGATAATCATTCTCTGATGGGACTTCCGTGCATATAAGACATGATACCCCCAGAGTCTCTGGTTCCCAAGATGCACCTGTGAGTCCTCCTCCACTTTCCTCTTGGACAATGTGTCCTGCAGGGCCAGAGGAGAAGGGGGAGATCTCTGGCCTTGTCTGTACTGTTCACACAGCCCACTCCCTCACTCTTCCCCCCTCCCCTTGGTGCAAGGCAAGGCAGTCAGGACCTTGGAGGTATTCATCAGTCCATCCGCCTGCAGCATAAACTGGAGCCAGGGAACTTGGCGGAGAAGCTAGTAAAATTTTAATGCACTCTGTAGTGCGGTCATGTCATACTCGGTTATGGCAAATAATCCCAGATGCCTGCAGAGGTAAAATGGAGTTGTAATATGCTTGCCTCCTAACCCGAGCTGACAGCGATGATATACGACTACCATTAGTGGAAAATATCACTTCAACTAACCCATGATCCAGCTCCGCTCAGGGTCATATTATCCATGAGGAACAAATTACAATCCCAAAGTAAATACAAATTTTCTACACGAAATGGGTACCAAAAAGGGAAGGGGGCGATGGTTGCAGCCCCAGCCAGCTCGGCTGAGTGACACAGATGATAAAGGACAGGACAAATCATTGGCTGATGGAGCGCAGGGCGTAATCAGCCCAGCCGGCACGGGCTTCCAGACGATAAACACGCTCTTCTCCCCTTGGTGGCAAAGACATGGACATGCTCAGCTCAGATGTTTACTGCCTCTGCTAAGGTGGGGGGCTCCTCAGGCCGGCTGTGGAGGGAAAGGGCTCACTGATCATGTGGGCGGGTGGGGTGGGACCCGATTTGGGCAATTCACTTAACCTGGGTTTCATGGAATCGTGGAATCACAGCTCTGCAGCCAGATGGGACTTCGGAGACCATTTAGTCTAAGTCCCTCATTTCATAGATGAGGAAATTGAGCCCCGAGGAAAAAAAGCGACTTGGCCAAGGTCAGACAGGTAATCAGTGAGAGGGGTGGGGTGTGAAGGCAGGTCTTCCGACTTCGGAGTCTTTCTACTGCTCAGCTGGACTGGATGGTCTCTAAGGTCTATTTCAGCTCTGGACCTTTTGTCTTATAAACAAAAAGGTCTCTTAAAGCCTGGATGATATCTGATAAAACCACAGAACGTGTACACATCCGAACACACACTTGGAAGCCTGGGGAATGGAGGGAGAGGGGGAGGAGATCCAGTGCCAGGATCATCTTTTTTTTATCAACAAGCATTCATGAAGTGCCAATTGCATGCTGAACACTGATAATACAAAGGCAAAAATAAATCAGTCCCTGGAGTCAAGGCGTTTATATTCTAAAAGAGAGCTATGAATGTCTAGAAAAATGTATATGAAACTCATGCAAAGTTGTCTGGGGAGGGTGCATACTGACCAATGGAAAGGACCAGCAAAGGCTTAGCTATGGGATAAAATATATACTACATATAGTATATAGCATACACTATATCTATATGTACAATATCTATATTATATATAGATATGACATATCTATATACAATTAGAATATAGTATACTACTATACTATATAATATTAATATAGTATATAATACATAGTAATACAGTATATAGTATATCTAGATAGATATAGGATGAAATATATAATATATGCTATATCTACACAGATATAATATATAGTACAGATAGTACATCCAGCTAGATATACTATAATACTAGATTTAGATCAATGTCTTTATAAGTCTGTAGACATACAAAATGTCATATTAATAGAGAGCTATAGCTATATGGATATTGGTATGTTTATAAATATATAGCTCTCAATATACAGAACTCTATATCTAGACAGACTGACAGACACAGACATTTGTAAAGTCATCTGAATACTCTCTTCTTTAGACCACGATCTCATGTTCTGGCCCGGACAATTTTTGCCTTTTTTTGTATTCTTAGCACAGTGCCTGGAACATAACAGGCTTGCTGCTTGATCTGGCTCTGCCAAAGGGATCACAAACTATTCTATACTGGCTCTCTAGTGGAGTTCCCTGGGGGCAGAAGCACTGGGTGCTTAAGTGCTTTGCTCAGGGTCATACAGCCTGACATGCATATGAGTCTTCCTGACTGCAAGGGTGACCCTTTCTTTTTTATGCCAAGCTGTTACTATTGTCCCTAATGTGACAGAAAACAAGAAAAGACAAGTCAGTCACTGGGCCTATGCCAATCCTTGACCTACTGTGGCATGTAACACCACTGCCATTTATTCCTGAACAAGATGAAGGGCCCCACAATACTATGGAAAGGCCTGGGCCTGTAGAGCCGGAGGACCTGGTTTCTAACCCTTAGTACCTGTGGGATCTTAGGTCTCTTCTCCATTTTGGGTCCCAATTTCTTTATTTGCAAAAGGAGAGGTCTGGGCTAGATTGCTTCTGAGATGCCTTTGAGATTAAGATGTAGGATCTTATGAATTTGAGTTCCAATCTAATTAAGCCTTGCTCTTTTGTGACTCTGGCTAAGTCATTTCTCCTTCTGAGTTTCAGATGAGACAGGTATTTTTTTAAAGAAGATTTGGATTAAGATGACCTCAGCTTTAAATCTATGTGACCTTCTATGACTCAAGGGCTGTTGCAGAGAATACCTTGCCATGGTAAGGTTTGCTAAGAGAGAACTTGTGATGTTGTAGAAGGAGCCATTGTAATATAATCTAACACTTTTTACTGAGTTCCTAATATATGCAAGTTATTTTGCAGGGGACACCAAAAAAAGGTCTAAAGTTAGCCTCCATTCTCAAGAAACTTATATCCAATCTTATCTATAAGTAGAAGAGTATATGCATGATTGCGAGAGGGCAGGAGACAGCACAAAGTGTTTTCAGGGCATCATGAAAGGGCTTCCTGTAGGAGGTGCACAGCAATGGAGTCTTGAAGGAAGCCAGGAATTGAGAGAGGAATTCTAGAGATGAAGCAGAAGACAGAATGAAGGATTCCACCAAGATAAGGTCATTTGGATCAGAATAGAATCGCATGAATTACAGGAGTGTCCCAAAGAGCTAAAGGTTCAGAATTACTGTATTACTACTAATTATACATTAGTAATAAGACATGACTGTACTTCTATTACAAAGAAAACTAACTCCTCAGAACAAAACAAAACAAAATATGGCACCTGTTGGTGCCCAGTATTAGCTAATAATGCTAACAGGTTCCCTTCCTTCCTCATCTTCAGGAGCAGTACTGCCCCAGGAGTGATATCAGGAGTGATAACTAGGCATATTCTTTAATTGGGTAGAAAGCTGTCAATGCTTCTACAGAAGAGGAGGAAACAGAAGTGCAGAAAAGGGCCTAGTTAAGTCTAAAGGGAGGGCCCAAATAACATATAAAGAAATGATGTAAATTCAGTCAGAAGTCATTAATTGTCTGCTATGTGAAAGGCACCATTCAGAATTAGAACTCAGATCTCCTAATACCACACAAAAGGCTTATTCAATAAAGAGGAACACTGAAGGATTACAGAATTTTGAGGTGGGTCCCTTGTCCCAAACCTACTCATTTTAACAAGGATGAAATTAATTTAGCACAGGTAGAGTAGGATGAACATTGCTTGTAGAATTAGTGGACCTGCCTTAATGACCTGTGTGACCAAAGGCATTGTGTGTAGAACAGATGATTTCTGATGTGTCTACCGGTTCTAGATTCATCATTCCATGAGTTGCAAAGAAGCCTGGCTGACTTGTCTAAGGTCACATAGCTTGAGTGTGAGAAATCTGGAATTAAAACCCAGATCGTCCGACAGTTTCTGCTAACCCATTCACAAATCACTGAGAAGTTCCCTGATTCCTATATTTTCTGCAGCCCATACATGAGTTCATCAAAAAATCAGAAATGTCTTGTTCTTAATGATTTTATGAACTCTCAGGATGGGGCTGTTCCATTCATTTACAGGACAGTAAAAACTGAAACCTTTATAGCCTTCACCTTGTCAATAACATTATTCAGACACACAGGAGCCAACAGGTGGAGGGCAGATACGTTGTGTGATACATTTAGAGGTCTTTGGGGGCACTCTGGAGTCTGGCTTATACATAATGAGTCCTAGGATTTGAATTAATTATGCATGAGGAATTTAATTCTAGGGAAGAATTAAAAGGGATTTTGTTTGGATAAGCAGTAATTAAGCCAACTGGAAATATGGTGCTCAAAGAATGACCAAAGTTGGAAAAACAACAAAATGTCGTCCTGACCCAGACCCAATCTTGGAGGAACAAGAGGTCTTCTGGATGACCACTATGGAAACCAGAAATCATCCAAGAGCCAGAAAGATCCCCAAGCTAAAACTAAATCAAGAATGAAGGAACATTTCCAGTGGGGCAAGACATAGACAGAAAGCCTTAAAAAGATGCCAAAACCAAGATGAATGCACAGTTTACACAGCTGGCCCCGATTCAACAGGGGACTCTTCCAATAAGGAGGTCCCAGAGATATCATCTGGGGCCCCTTCAATATTAGGACTGACTGCCTAGTAAGTGCACCCATGTCCAAGGTGTGAACAATCAGTTGGGTCCCTCCATGAGATAAAGGAAATGCAAGAAAAGAAACTCCAATCTGAGATCATTCTAGATAAATCTGTCCAGGGTCCATTTTGTTGTTCTATGAGGTATAAAAAGGACCAGCCAGTGTTTTCAGCATGAGGAGATAGTTCTGAGACAGGATCTTGGAAGTTGCTAAGTCCAGTTCTCCTTGCTTACAGATGAAGAGACTGAGGTCTAGAGAGCTTATGTGATTTAACTGAGTTGTACAAGTAGTTAAGTAGAACTCCTTCTCAAGGAAATATAAGGTACATTTTTTACACTAATGAACACAATGGAAAGAATATTGGCATTAGACTCAGACAACCTGGGTTCAAGTCATACCTCCAATGCCTAAGATCTATGTGAACTTGGATAACTTAACCTAAGTCTTCTTTCCTCATCTGTAAAATGGGGTGCTTGATCAAGATGGTCATTTAGGTCCCTTCTAGCCCTATATCTATGAGCTAACAAGTGGCAAAGCTGGGATTGGAACCTAGGGCTTCTGGTTCTGAACCAAGTGGTCTCTCCAATTGAAAGCACTTGCTAGGTTAGTAAGGGGGGAATCTTTGCTTTTCTCCTAAACCTTTCACCTTCATGTTAGAACATGATAAGAACTGAAGCTGAGTTAAAGTCATCACCCAGAACAATAACCCATTTCAAACCAAACTCAGGATCAAGAGTTAACAATCATGCCCTAGAGAACCCAGACTGTATTGTTCTTTACATGCCCCACAGTCAGTTTAAACACCGCCAAATTAAAAAAAAGACAATGAAAGTCTGACTCCAGTTTTATATTTTGGCAATTCTAGGGTCACCCATTAGCCATCTGTAGACTGGAGTCTGGGTTAGAAGGAAGGAATGTATCAATTACTTAACTTCCTTGTTTCACTGTCTACCTAAAAAAAAAATGGAAACGGGACAGGTCATTTAAGCTCTTTGAGTCTCTGTTTCCTCTTCTGTAAAATGAAGTGGCTGGACTCTGTGGCCTCTCAGGTCCCTCAGGACTCTATATGTTTCATCCTATTTATACACCTTCACATGCTCAGAGAAATAAACACAATTTTTAAGCCTGTTTCTCAAGCAGTCAAAATTCTAGCAGAACTAGACATTCAATGGAAAGTGAATATTTCTCTCCGACAAATTCTCCTATCTGTAAGGTGCAATAAGGGTGTAATTCAATTTATCACCACCTAATCCTTTTGGGACAGTATACTTGTTGGCTTTAGCCTCTACCCAGACCAAAGACTGATACCAGAGAGTTGATAGGCAGATGGGAGTTTTAAGAAAACACTCCATAAAGTGACTTTCAAAAGAGAAAAGAAATGCTCCTTCCAGTGGGTATAAAGAAAGATACAGCTTGGCAGGTCATTGCTGTATCTGTACTGCTGGAAAACACATCCCTCAAATGTTGGGTATGTTATCTGGAGAGTCCTGTATCTACCAAAGGCAGGGAATCATCTCCTGGTGAAGTTTTCACCCAATATGCTAGCACGCTCTATGCCAGTGGTTAGCAAACTTTTTTTTCCCTGCTCACAGAACAATATCCTTTGCTGGGAGGAATCCTAGCACACTGAATATTTAAGTTGGCAAACAAATGGAAGGTTAATGAGACCTGCACATGCTCAGTTCTCTGTCAGTAAAAGCAGTCATTTTTAGTTGAAATTTTTGCAAATTTAGGGTCTTGTGTGTTTTAAGGTTAATGAGCACATGGAAAATACGAGTTTTATCTATATTGTAATGGTTCTATGTATCACATTATGTAAGCTGGATAAGCAAAATTTATATCAAACAAAATTATGCAAGGACATATAACATCCAAAATTTAGTGACAGGCCTAGTGAAACTTACTGTACTTACTGTACACCCTTTGAGAGGCACTGATTTACACAATGAATTTAAGGTGACATAAACATGCCAAATGGGGCACGAATTCACCATCATTTTTAATCCACACGTAAGAATTCTGGCCTCAAATTGGGGCAGCACCTTAATTGAATAAGATGAGTAAGGTTACTCCAGTGGAAATGGTGGAGGTGCAAATCAGCAGATGTAAAAAAGATCTGTGTTGCAAAAAAGTGCCATGTTTATATGTTGATTGAGTTTTCCTTGAAGTTGGAAAGAGCTGGGCCATCCGACGATCTAGATCTTATGAGTTAATGTGATGGAGTGGGATTCCACCTTGGGGAAAGTGTGAATAGCTGCCTGCTTCCAGGCAGCTGGAGGTACTTGTAACACTCTCCCCATAATTTCTCACCCTGTTTTTTTAAATGCAGCAACAGATTTGTATTGGGAAAAAAAGAACGAGGTGGGTGTAGGGCCTAGATCTCTGAGTTTGGTTTCAGTTTTCAAAAGCCTGCTAAGATTAACAGGTATTTTTTAAAAAGCTAAAGGATGCTTACATTTCACACCCAAGAAGGAATAAGATGCTACATGTGGATACAACAGGAAAAAGATGGAGAGAACGGGTCTCTTTGCGGCTCTGATCAACTCCTAAACAATATTTCTTTTTCATAAGTTCAAAGACAGAACAGGAAGGGCCTGTATAGGCCATGGAGTCTAAATCCCTCATTTTACAGATAAGGAAACTAAGGTACAGAAATGCTTCAGATCTCAGGGTCATTCATATGATAAATGTGTGAACCATAATTTGAACTCAGATCGTCTAGATGACAAAGCTAGTTTTCTCTTACATCATACCTAGATACCTCAAAAATAAATTTCTTTACCTTCCCTCCAGATGATGATCTACCTCTAGAAGTAGCAGTGAATTCAGCTTTTTTTTTTCAGAACATAAGGAAGCATTTCCTTGTGATTTCAACAGTTTTTCAGAGAAGAAATGTGACTAAATTCTTAATTAGGAGCCTGGGCTGTCTGCCTTTTCTTGGGATAACTAGGTAACAGCTTCTCTTTTTGGATGCTGGTCTTCTCAATCACCCCCATATTCTCTATCACAGAGGTAGGGAACCTGGGGCCTCATGAGGCCCTTTAGGCCCTCAACTGTGGCCCTTTGACTGAATCTACACTTTACTGAACAAATTCACACTTCACAAAACACATTTTTTTATTAAGGGGATTTGTTCTGTAAAGTGTGGTTTCAATCAAAGGGTTGCACTTGAGGACCTAGAGGGCCACATGTGGCCTTGAGGCTGCAGGTCCCCCACCCCTGCATCTGTTGCTACTACCCATTTTCCTCCTTAGGAAGATCTCCTTGCTTCTCTAGCATTAAAGCTGAAATGTATGCAGACCACTAAGAGGGAAGGGTAAAACAGGCCTTTCACTTGGCATCCTATCAAAGTTGTGGGCCTGCCTTTTCCCCAAAGAAGGATGTTGCCCGCATTTAGATAACGCTTAGCTCTTTTGACTCTCGTTGCCAGTCTCTGCCTCCATTAATTAGTAAGGGTATCATTTTATAAATTACAGCTTGCTATCAGCTGAGAGTACGATTTATCTCAATTCAGTCAGCTGTGTGGAGTACAGGACCCTAATTTTAGAGCAGCAGCCCAAGGGAGCCCACACACTAAAAAATGACAGGTCTTTTAGGAAAGAATACCAACGGGTCTCCAAGGAAACCACCATTTTTGCCTCTGTGGTCATCCTTGGTGGGACACACCGGAGAGATTCTGAGACACTGAGAGGCATATTTTCAAGTATTAGCATTTCCAATTCCAATGAAAATTCTCCAAGTATCAGGTCCAAGAGGCCCCTATTAGTGCTCTGGGCTTGAGGATGAGGAAGGGTATTGCAGGAGCAAAGTACTCATGGCTGGCTAGTGGAGGAAACTGTTAATGTGGTCCTGAGTCTGGGAGAAAGATGGCAGAGCTGGGCTATGAACCCAAGGCCAAGGCAGTCTGGGAAGGGAATTCTGACAGTCGTCACAATAACAGGGCTAAGCAGACACAATTAAAGAGCTTTGCTGGCTGTGGATGAGAAACCTCAGGAGCAACACCTCACAAGAGGACAGGTAGAAATGAACCAAGGGCCAGCCTTGATGGCAACTTCCAATTAAGAAAGGAAAAGATTGGAGGGGTTGCTGGCATCCAGAGAGGAAAACAACCACATTGCAGAGGGCAAAGATAATTGGAAAGGGATGGGGAATAACGACGTGATATCTAAGAATCATGTCTCCCATCTTCCTAGAGACAATCTTTTTTTTTCCTTCTGCCAAAAGAAAATTCATTCTCTTTCTTTGACTGGCCTTTCTTTCCTGCCCATCCTCCTCCTTTTCCATTCCTCAAACTACTTTTACCCATTAAGTCATGGCATCTGAAAATCCCGAGTCACCCGTTCAGTCTCTCCTGGCTTGCACATCTCTCTCCAATGTGCAGTTGTTAAATCAAGCATTCTGGGAGGGAAGGAAATGCTGATATGCAGGGTCTACCTGTTTTCCTCAGAAAATGCCTTCTCTCTAAAATGTATAGGCAGATAAATTATTTCTGGAATCAGAATATAGACTTATGAAGGACAAAGTGGTGTTCACTCTTCCTCCCCTTCTCTACAAAGGCAGATTGTGAGCAGTGACATCAGAGTTTGGTTCCACATATATCAGCTATTGATAGAGATACACCAAGACCCCTGGGCTTTAAGGTGAAATCATGGAGATGACAATAAGTGTCTACACTGGATCCCCCTGGGTAAATTCTTCCAATATATTACAAATGGGTTGGGGGAGGGGGGAATGATGACTATAAAGGAAATTGTGTTACAAGGAGTCTGAGAAGGAGCAAAAGACTAGTCCATGTGGTCAAGGGGATGTTCCCAGGGCAGAAGGACACCCGTAGATCTCAAATGTCATTGCCACCCAATGAACACAGCTCTTAGAGTCTTTGGACACCCTGCCGAGAGGGATCTGAGGATCCCACTGTCTGAGGGAAGGAAGCACTGGCTTGTCAGTTAAACAAAGGAATACTACACGGCCTCCTTTAGAGTGTGTACTTTACCTGTCATCCAACAGCCCATTATCATGTCACGGCACAGTGCACCCTTCCATAGGTCACTTTGTTTAAAATGACATGGATAATGCATATGTCAGCAAACTGACAGTCCTAGCCGTCCTTCAGAGATAAAAACCTCAAGGCGAAAGCTGGTTCTTATCTGGGGGACATGCTTTGGTCTATCATCTTAGTCAGGCAGAACATGATTTCTCCAGAGAACACTTTTTTCATTTCCTGATTTTAAGGAAATCAAATAAGCACCATTTGTCTTCATCTGAATATGCTTGACCTGCTCAAATGATGATGTCTCGCATTTTATAACAGGCTACATATGCTGAATTCAAATTAACGGCAGCTAAGAACCAAAGCCCTTAGATCTCTCTTCCAGGCTGGCAGCAGAGAGGGAGGGGAGACTGCCTGGCTATAGAAGTGATGGCTCACACAGAGAAAAAATTCTCCTCCCCAAATGATAACGCCAAGAGTCTTCTACAGCAAAGGGGTGAACTTCATTAGCATGTATTGAATGAGGCCCATCTCCAGGGAAAGGGCTGTAGAAATTCAGCCAGAAATTGGGATTGGGGTGTGTCTTGCCACCAGATGGTCAATGGCTAGAGAAGCCATGGTTCTGAGGAATTTCTTTTCATTAGATGGAAGAAACAACAAATTACAGTCAACCCTTGCATTAAGTTTGAGAGGAAAAGAGTAAGACAGACCAATAACCAAACAAAGAATTCAAGGTTCCCTGATATTAAACACATCACACCTCTCACTTTACCAGGTTGGCGTCCATCCTTCTCCGGGAGGCTGGAAAAACAGACTCCCCTTTTTGGTCCACTCTGAGCTGGTTAAGTGGACGTCAGAAGGCCAAATCCAGTAAATACATGATGAAGAAGCTACCTACCTATGCTCTGATCCAAAGGCAAAGAAGGAAATTGCCCCAGAGTGTAGGAGGCCCCCTTTCCCTTCTGCCACCCAACAAGCAAATTCCCAAAAATCAATTAAAAAAAGATTTTAAATATTTTCTATCAATATAACCATTGTGCATGGAAAAGCAAACAGTTAAGTACTAGAGTGTGTAACAAGTACAGATCAAGTATGTTAACAGGAATACTCAAATGACATTTCTATTAATTACCATAACGTGTACTGACAATTTTGATGCCCCCAGTATGGTAGGGACATGAGGGAGGCAGTTAGAAGACTGCTATTTATTCAGCTTATTTCTCAACATTTTCCAGGAACGCAATTCTCCCATAAAGAAAGATCCCATGGGCCAGGTGCAGCCAATATTGATGGGGTCATTTTCAAAGTCATCATTCCTGACCTAATTTGTAGGGATGGAAGTTCCATGGCATGAGTCACATTCATTAGTTCAAGAAGAGAAAGGTTCTCTTGATAAAAACTTTGGTAAACTTCTAAGAGAAAGCATTCCCTTCAAAGGTATACTGTGATGTAGTGTGTGTGTGTGTGTACACAATGAATCCAAGTGCAGCGTGCAAGTGATAGAGCTCTTACCTTCTCTTCCTGGTCACTATCACTGTCACACTGAAAAAGAAAGAAAAAGAATATCAGTTAAAGGGAGATATTTTTTGGTTGTTTCTGAAGGAAGAAAGTAGCAACTGTAAAGGAAATGGGGAGGAGGAGAGTCAGGCTAACTGATGCATGGTGCTGCTTTAAAAGAAATTCTCCAACTGATGTGGCTGTCAAATGAACCTGTCAATGTCAAATGTCAATGCGTAAATTAGGAGTTTTACATGACATCAGTGTTACACAGCTCTTCCTATGGACAGTCCAACACATCTGGTGGCAGATGGGAATGACTGTAGGTGAGGAAAAAATGACATTTCACTGGTCAAAGCATAAATTTCTAGGGTACTGTCATTCAGTTACAGATGAAGGTGAGAGAAGAAAATTTATGGTGATCTAGGGATACAATCCTTTTTCAATGAGAATTGAGAAATCACATCTACATCCAATTCATCTATCCATCCATCCATCTACCTACCCATCCATCCATCCATCCATCCATCCATCCATCCATCCAATAGTTAAGCATTCCTTAGGTATCTAGTATGTGCCAGATGCTGGGATACAAGGATAAAAATATGAATGATGGCATTATATAATCCCAGAATTTAACAAGAAGCTTTAGAGTTGGAACAGACCACAGAGAATATGATCACAACACTAGACAGCACTTGGAGAGCACTTGAAGGTTTATAAAACATTATGTCTCTATATACATATATGTACATATACATATATGTATATGTGGACGTATAAAAAACCTTATTCCATCTGATTCTCATATAACCATGTGGGGTAGGTGTTCTTACTACCCCCCTTTAAAGATGAATGAACTAAGGCTGAAGCGGGTTCAGTGGTTTGACCAGAGTCACAGATATCTGAGGTAGGATTGTGAACTCAGAGGGTCTTCCTGACTCCCACTCCAGGGTCCAGTCTGCTAGGCCACCTCACTGATCTCTATAACATTTCTCTTTAAATTACCTCTTCTCCATATTAAACATCCCGAGTTCATTCCCCCAATCCTCTCACGGCACCATTTGTAGGTTTCTGACCATTATGGCTGCCTGCCTCCATCCACCCATGCTCCAGCCTGACAATCTCTTTCTTCAGTGATGGTGCCTAGAATGCCAACCCTTGACTATCATGCCCTCTTTCATTGACATTGAAGAAAATGGGAACTGGCAGCAAACATCACCGTTTGTCATGGCTAACTGAACCAGCCTGGCTGCCCAGAAAAGAAATCCGCATTTCCTAAAAAGAACACAGCGTGGGCAAGAGACCAATGGTGATGGACTCATGAGAAAGAACAAAGTGTTTTTGGAATATAGACTCAAACCATGTCCTGACTCCCTAACAGACTTTGCAATATTTTAAATATCATAATTAACCTGAGTACACCTCAGAAGACCAGAGTCTGAATTCCAGCTCTACCATTTACCACCCATGTGGCCTGGGCTCTAGTCTATCAAATTAGGGCATGTCAGACTAGAGGGCCTTGAAGGTCTCTTCCACATCCAAGTCAATGATCCCATGATCCTACAAGTGAGAAGACTGAATGGGAGCTAATCTAAGGCTCTTTCCAGCTCTCAGTCTCTGATCTATTCTTCCATCTGACAAGGCTATCAGGAGGTCATATTTCTGAAGGTGGTAATTTTGCTAAATAAAGTAGAGGTTACTAAACCATAAACCAGTAACTCCTTATACCCAATTTACATTCTCATAATTTCTCTCTCTCTCTCTGTAAATATGTATATGTATATGTGTGTGCATATATATATATATCAATGAGATAAAGTGGAGATAACCAACAGAGAGAAGGTGTGAGCATTAGGGGGAATTGTGAAAGGCTTCTTTCAGTTCTCTGCGGTAAGAAACTAGTCAAGAAAGAAGATGGGAAAATGGACTTAGGTTCACAGGATAATAAAATTGCAGATTGAGAACTGAAAGGGAGCTCTGAGGCAAACCAGCACTCTTTCATTTTAGAGATGAGGAGACCTCATCCTGCTGAGATTAAGGGACTTGCCTCCAGTTGGGCAGGTAGTGAGTGTTCTGTACATGAAGTCATTTCTGTTTTGAGACTTGCCATGCTTTCTTGGCTGAGAGACTTCCATTGCCTTTAATTAAACCCTCCTTAAGGCGGCTAAGCATTGGGAGCACTTTCAAGAGGAGGGGGGGAGGGAGGGAGAGAGAGAGAGAGAGACAGAGAGAGACACAGAGACAAAGACAGAGAGACAGAGACCTCCACCAGGGTGGTGGTGGGGGCTGGTAGAGAGAGGAGCACATTCTTTGCCAGGCAATTTTTCCCTAGACCTCATAGCTCTCGTTGTTGAGTAATCAATGACAGCTGAAGGCTGTAGCGCAGCACTTGCCGCCATCCCCAAGAATTTGTGGCGGGTGGGGGACCCAGGCCTAACAGCAGTATATCCGTGGGAACAGTCATTTTCATCAAAGTGTTAAGCTTCTTGCCTTCCGCCGGTCCAGTTCTAATTTCAAGGTCCACTTAATTCTGCAACGAGTAATTACTGCTATCCCCAGAAGTACCTTGTCTCCAGAGTTAAGCATATGGCGAAGGACCGAGACCTACTGGTATCCATTATGGACGCAGCACGGGTGCCAAGCCGATTAGGAATGGCTCAGGCTCCCCTCACAACATGCCGGGTGACTGACAGCTCCGGATTTGGCCAGTCCTGGAGTCTGCCAAAAAAGCTTCTGTTGCACTGGGGCCCACATGGCGCGCTGAGAAAACAGTTCCATTTCTGGTATTAAATTCCCATACTGACCCGAGGACTTTGCCGCGCTCAGCAGGAGCGCACCATCCAATTTACAGCTCCATCCTCGTGAGCCTCCGGTGCCAGCCCCTGGCAGAGACGGATGATGGTCAACCCCCTCCAGCTCATAAATTATGCAAAGGCAATAAATGCACTCGGCAAATAGCTCCCCACGTTTGCCTAGCTTGGCTCCTGGCTCCTCGAACACTTTGTAAAAAGCCAGGAGTCCTGCACACACAAGAGGTCTATTCCACTCATAAAAAGGGGTTTTGTTGAAAGCCAAAGACAGAAAGAGACCCACAGTTCCACAGGGCCGATCTGCCGGGTTGGCAGCATTTTATGAGCAAGCAATATGAAAAAGGGAGGTGGGTTTATAGATGTGGTGTTGGGAGAATTCACAGCCCTAAATTCATGTTTAATACACTGGAAGGCTTTAACACTCCAGGTTCCATGCACTGTGGCAGCCCGGTGATTTGGGGTCCCTAAAGGGTGAGAGAAGACTGAAGTTTTCCGCTTTGGGCCTCCCTGGGTACTCACTCCAATTTACACACATTTACACCAAGCCACCTCTAAATAGAGGTTATATTCTCTGCAAGGAGGCTAAGAAATAGGGGGAAAAAATTCATGGGACTGCAATGCAGAAGCTGGATCCCAGGTGACCAGCCATTTGGAGCCTTGTGACACTGGGGTCTTGTTTAGGTTTTAATAGCAGAGAAGGTTGCTAACCAGAGCCCAGAGGTGATGAGGCTAATCTTCCAGGAAAGAATTCCAAAACCCTTTGCAAGGAGTTAAAAATAACCCCCTCCATTTTCAAGGGGACCCTACCCAGAAGGATTTTTAAAGCCATGGGGTGAGTCAGAGATCCAGGTTTTTTGTCAGTACAACCTCCAGACAGAGAGAGTTTGGCCACAATTTAGCCAAAGGCAGAGGAGGGTCCACAAACCCCAGATTTTTAAGGCACTTCTAAAATGGAACCTGTTGGTTATTTCATCCTCCTGTATTAACAACTGTAGAGATTAGCCCCCAATTCCGTAAAGTATCAGACCAGGGAGAGGATTGATTTCTTGAGAAGCAGCTCATTCTGCCCTCTACCCTTTCACACACACACACACACACACACACACACTCACTCTCTCTCTCTCTCTGAAGGAACTGTATTTCTTAATATAACAGGATGCACACTCAAAAACTCAAGGTAGAATTGGAGGCCGCAACCAGAGGCCACAGAAAGGAATGTCCCATTTCCATTGTTCATCAGGGTCTCTAACCCTTAACCTATCATTATGTGAGCCTATCATTAAAAAGCTCAGGTGTGAGACTGGCCTGAATTCATTTCCTCCAATGGAGTGCATAACAGCGATTACCTCACCAGGCCCAACGTCTGCAATTCCACTACACCTGGATCTCCTTTGTGAGGGTCTGCACCATCTCCCTGGCTCCCTCCAAGTCCAAAGGACATGACGTAACACCACAGACCCAGCAACAGAGTGCACTTTTAAGCGGCAAGCAATGGTGGTTGAATATATCACACAAAATGACAGTGAGGAGAGCAACGCTCTCCATTCTGCTCAATGGACCTTGCCATACAACCTATTTCAAACCTTGGATCCATCCATCATCGCCATGAAAAAAGGCACAGCCAAAGTGTAATGGTGAGGCTAACAGCTTCTATTCTTGAGACTGTCCAGAAGAAACTGGAAGAAAATGAGGGTGGACCCTGAGATGTGAACCATGCATTTCAAACATTATGTACAATTTGACTTACTGGCACCCCGATAAATACAGCTTTCCATGTGGCTGACAGCCCATCTTTACTGTTCTGATGTTTCTTGTTGAAACTTTTTAGACAAAGTCAGAAACATGCAGCTAATTTACTTTCTTGTGACACACCCCGCCAAACAACAACAATGAATAACCCAATCATTGTCCCATCTGCCCCATTTCTCATTCCAGATAGGTACCTGGGTGGTACAGTGCCTGGAGTCAGGAAGGCCTGAGTTCAAATTTGGCCTTGGACACTTGGACACTTACTAGCTCGCTGACTCTGAGCAAGTCACTTGAACTGTTTGCCTCTGTTTCCCCAACAGTAAAATGGAAATCACAATAGGATCTACCTGAAAGAGGATTAAATGAGAAAAATATTTGTAAAGCACTTAGCACAGGGTCTGGCACCTACTAAGTGCTATATAAATGTTAGGTGTTATTATTCCACATTTATCAACTAGAAGAAACATCTGAAGCCCTGGAATAACCACTTTGATGTCTTTGTGCTTTTGTCAGTCTACAAAGGACTCCTCTCACATTGTTTACATTAATTTGTCATCATTTGGGGGTTTTAAAGTGAAATTTAAAGTTATTTCACCAATCCTCGCCTCAATCAATGGAATAAGCTTTTTGAACCTGGGCAGATTTGAGGTATCTCACTCCGTCGATGGAAAATGATACCATTAGCTAATACTGCTTCTTCAATAGATGCTGTGTGTGAATGACAAAATAAAATTGCTGGGCTAAGATGAGAGTCTAATTAAAAGGTTCGTGTTCCCAAAATCAATGGAAAAAATATGAATAAAGTCACAGAAGACAGCCCCTTTTTATTCAGCTGGAAGTCCTCTGAAATTGATATAAGTCTGACCTGCCTTTAGTCTGCTCCAACTATAAAAGCATGGAAGTGTAATATGATTCACAACATCACTGAAGGGGGGTACCCTTTGATGAAATAGATTTCAGGGCATCTGCTGTTTCCAGCAAGGTCACACTGCATTGTCCAGTGGCCTAGGGTGGACATTGCTGTTGATACCTTCTGGTCCTACCTTCATCTCCATCCCAACCAATAGGATTTGACAGGGTTCAAGGTCAACAGGATAGCTCCCTTTCTCATCTCTCTGTCTCTTTCTCTGTTTTGTTTAACTCTCTCTCTCTGTCTCTCTCCAATTTTGGACAAATCACCAGTTGGACCAAGTAAAATTTCAATTAACGAAGGGAACCACACATTGCCAATGTACAATACCAAAATAAATCATGTTTTCTTCCCTCCTTGGTTTTTAAATGTTTAAATTTGAGCTTCTCTCACCAAAAAGAATAATATTAATGATGATGAGTAGGTTACATATCTACTGATACTACTGCCACTGAGGTTTTTTTGTCACCATTATTATTTTTAGAGGCAAGGAGATGCACTATAAATCTATGGAAATTTTAGATGGAGGTTTTTCTCCTCATTAGAAGAAAGAAAATTACCTTTTGTCAAAAATAAATAAAGACCAAGTCATAGAAATTAAAGAAACCATAGAAATCAAGATACTAAAAAGTTGCTCTACATTCAGACCCACAACCTTGGCATCGTCCCAAAACTAAAGGGGAAATGAATTTTTTCACCTCTAGATAAAACTCAAAATCCAGATGATCTACAATTAATCCCTCTTTCTGTCCAGTAAGGACCTTTATTGTCCTTTGTTTCCACTTCTCTTCAGGCAACAGGCAACAAATGTCTATTTAGAGGGTTATTGCTGCTGTTAACTCATTTCAATCATGTCCAACTCTCCGTGACCCCATTTGGGGTTTTCTTGGCAGAGATCCTGGAGTAGTTTGCCATTTTCTTCTCCAGCTCATTTGACAGATGAGGTAACTGAGGCAAACAGAGTAAAGTGACTTGCTCAGGGTCATAGTTATTAAGTGTCTGAGGCCAGAATGGAACTCAGGAAGATGAGTTTTCTTGCAGTCATGTTCTCCCCTTTTAGAGCTCATTGTATGCCAAAAATTGTGCCAAGAGTCAGGGGTAGAATATAAATAAAAGAGGTCAGTCAATATTGATAAAGCCTGTGCTATGTGCCAGGGACTAAGCTCTGAGAATACAAAGAAAGGTAAAAGATGATCACTGCTCTCAAGGAAATGACATGCTGATAGATACAAAATCTCCAGATTTCTTATCATCCACAGCATTGATTCATGACTGATGACTCTGAAGAAGGGGAACCAGAATTACTTGGAAGTCAGTCACACTGCTGCAGCATCATCACCCCCAAGCCTCTTCTAGTTATCTTCTTGAACCCAGGTTCCGATGCTTACCCTTAGCACCGTAAACACAGAGCCATCTTTCATTGCTTGGACCAGAGCTGAAGACCCACCAGTTCCCTGGGTGGCTTGGTTTCTCCCTGGCCTCAGATGGACTGAGAGCACCCAGATTTGCTGCTGGGGTGGGGGTAAAGACAGTAAAGAATGTGATGGGTTAAAATAATACAAGAGACTTTTTTTTTCCACTGTGTTGTGATCCATAAAAACCACCCTGAGCTTTCTCTTTCCTCCTCTGCCTAGGAAGCCAATTGCTCTGATTGCAATGATATGAGCTTGCTAAGATGACTTGCCCTTGCTTGTGAGGCAAATGGAACATGCTAATAGAACTTATCGCATTACCCGATGCAAAAGTGCCATAGCTCATTACTTTAAGATAAAAGGAGATCATTGCAGACGGCAAGCAGAATTGACTTTCTGAGGCCTGACTTGATGATGATTTAATCTGTTACTCTCTTTCACTTTCCATCTTGGTGCCTGTCGGTTTCACAGGTGCCGTTAAATGAGACACTCAGAAAGTGAGCGGAGGGAAAGAAATTGCTGTCATTACTTCTCAAGAAAGGAGGTATGCAAATTTTCGACAGAAAGATTGCGTTCATAATGGGCCAGGTAAAATACAAGGATAAGGCTTGACAGGTGGGGGCAAGCCATTTGGATGTCCTCAGAGCGAAGCCACTATCCTCATCTGGAAATAGAGGTGATGAGGGAAAGGCACGGTGCAGGGCTGCTGGGAATGGCTTGTCTGTGTGGGATGATGATGCTCATCAAAGGGAGCTCGCATGAGAGCCGGGGATGTTTGTTGAGGAGGTCTAGGTGAGTTTAAGGAGTGAGGGGTGCTCTAGTTGGGAGCAAACCCATAGGCCATCCAGTTCACCTCCATCATTTCACAGATGAGGAAACTGAGTCCACAGACATGAAGAGCTTTGTCCAAAGCATGAGAAGCAGGACATGAAGCCAGGTCCTCTGATTTTTAGAACCAGTGATCTTTCTGAGGGTTATCTGAGAGTTGAGTAAAGAGATGGTCAATGAAACTCAATGAACAAAGAAAATACCAACCAGCATAGATGAGGCACCTGCTACATACCAGCCACTGTGCTAGATGGTGAGGATACAAAATTTTGTTTTTAAAAATCCCTTCATTAAAGTGATGCTATTCCACAAGCACCTAGTACAGTGCTTGGCATCCAATAAGCATTTAATAAATGCTTGATGGTGATAATGATGATGAAACTCAGAGGAAATAATGTATATACAAGTAAGTTAATAAATACAAAATATATACTAAGATCCTACTCTGAGGAAAGGGTGATTATAACTGGATGCAGGAGGGCAGGGAGGGAGTTAGGGGGAAGAAAAGACAGTCAATAAACATTTATCATGCACCAATTATGTGTCAGGTGTCATGTTAAGTGCTGGGGTTAGGAGGAAGTTTATTCCAATGATAGGAGGACATGGAACATTCCCCGTGATGTACAGGAAATAGAGAGCTGGACAAGATGGCTGGGACATTAAGTCCATGAGGGGCAAACATGTGAAAGGAGTCTGGAAAGATTATTCTGGGCCAGAAGGTGAAGGGGGCTAAATGCCCACTGGGAAATTCTGTAATTTTATCTAAGAGGCAATAGGGACTTAGTGAAGCTTCTTGAATAGGGGAATGGCAGTGAAATGTGTGCTTTAGGAATGTCCATTTGGCAGCTGTAGGATTACATGGCAGTGATGGCTAACATCGGACTTTCATTATCTCATTACTGACTTTAGAACTGGATCAGAATATTGTCCCTTGGGTCTATTTTTTTGAATCTAGTTTTGCCTACTTAGCAGACTACTTACCATCTAAATAGTCAGTCTTTAGGGAAAATATCATTACTGTTATCACTTCTTTTGACCCTTGGCCTTCCATCCAGACACAAAACCTTGGCACAGTAACAGGAACATGGTGGTTGATGTTTGGCGACTTGTTGAATAAGTAATTTGTTCATTCATTTGTTAAACCTATCTGATGTTTGGAGGCTTTAGGCTTGGCATTAATTTTCTCTCAGATCTGTTTTGAGTAGAGACCTTCAGAGGGTTACCATCTTGCATGGCCCAGTGAAAGAATGGAATGGGAAGCTTTACAAAAGGAAAAAAAAAAGTCTGACTGGAGTCAACTTTGAGAAGGCAGAATGAGTCTTACTGGATTACATTGTTGGACTGGTGAGGTAGGTTATTCTATTTCCATTTAAATTTTTTTAAAATAGGTAAGATGTTTCTTAAAAAGGAGATAACCTGTAACATTCTGGAATATTAGGGTAGGAAAAGGCCTTAGGGATCATTCCATTCCAATAACCTTACAGTATCGTTGAAGACACTGAGATACAATCAGTGGAAATGACAGAAGGAAGAAGGAAAGCCTAAGAAGGAAGGCAGTCTAGCAGCCTGACGGCTGGACTTAAGAGTCAGGAAGACCTGAATTCAGATCCTTTCTTGGGCATTCATGGGCTCTGTGATGCTGGGTAAGTTTTTTTTTTAACATCTTTCCATCTCAGTTATTTCTTCGAATGGATTCACTTTTGAAACTTAGCTTCTGTATTTGTTGAATAAAAGACAATGATCTGTAGGCCACACCTAATTTTAAATCTAGGATTCTAATGTCAGGAATTAATATTATTAAGTATTATGAAATGCCCACTCTCAAAAGAGAAAATGGAGATGGGCAACATTTTTTTTTAAAGAAATCAGTAAATGGCTAAGAATTTGATTGTCACCAGTAACAATTATGATATTTTTTTCAGGAGGCTCTATACTAAGTAGTGGCAATACAATGAAAAAATAATATAATTTTTTATCTGATGAGGCTCATGTTCTATTGCTAGGGCAATTCTGGGCATGATAGGCAGCATGATATGAAACAGAGGTTTTTAGTGGGGGGGGGAGGACAAAGCAAAACACGTGGAAGTATCATCATCTCATCTTTTTGAGTAGATGTATCACTATCCAACTGGGCTCTTAGGGATCAGGGGCCAATTTGTTGATGAAAATCAAATGAGGATCTCGGGTGAATAAGAATCAGGGCTTGTTCAAACCCAAAGGAGTGTTAGCCGGAATCTTTCATGTGCATTCCTCTTTTTCCCAAGGTCACTGAACACAAAGACTGAGTTGTGAATTACAATTCAAAGGAGAGCATTTTGGAATTCCGTCATCATCTTCCTCATTATCACCATTTTCTTCTCCTTTTCCTTCCTTTCCTCTTTTGGTTCCTCTTTCTCTTCTTCCTTCTCCTGATAAAACCAAAGTAGAGGCAGCAAGCAAATTACAGATTCAGGGGCAAGATAAGTCAGTCTACCAGGCAGTGGTGAGTTAGAGGAGGGGGAGCAAGTGGAAAAGGGATAAATTCAACCAATCCCAATGTTGCAACAAATTCTGTCCATGCAAATCACTTCTTAAGTGGGTCAGTGAGCCAGACAAGCTCCAGCATCTCATGATTCTGTTCTGTGTGGGGCAGCAGCTTCCTTCTCTTGCCAACTGGCCGGCCACAGGGCTTGGAATTCCATCTTCTACTGCCTTCTTTTCCAACAGCTTTGGAATGATTTGAATCCATTTCCTTGCCAAGTTACTCATCAGAAACCCTCAAATAGAGACTGAGAGAAAATATCTATAAGGAATCATATGGTTAAAATATTAGGGGGAAAATTTTCAAGAATATGAGTCTAAGCCACTCATATACCCAGATTCTAATAAGTAAAAATCAGGAAGGGGTGCAGATAGCACTAATTATAAGTACCAAAGCAATCAATGGAGGGAAAAATCAAATCAAATCCTCAGTCATTTAAAGATCTGTCCAAGGAAATGTTGACCCCCTCAACATTATTTCCCCATTCTTGTATCTCAGTGGGGAATCTTGACAGGACATGCTATACTTGGAGATTGTTCAGTCAGACGTTAACCTCATCTTGTGAATTACTTATTCTTCAAACAGAACCAGCTACACTACTGAATTATCATCTCTCATCCTTGTTTCATTAAAAACAAAAACAAAGAAATTATTTGTACAGGAAATGCAAATTAGTTTGGAAGCCTCCACATACTACATATACTATATCTTGCTTTTTCTCCTGGATCCTGGATATAGTATTTTTTTGATCTTTATGCAAATTTCATTCATTCGTATCACAACTACAGTCTCATTGATATAGAGAAAATACATGTAAACCCCCCCCCCAAATAAACAACAACCTTCAAAACACAAAAATGTCTTCCACCACTACAAATGGGTATCTGCTCAGGCAATTATAGCCTTAGAAAATTGTGTGGAGAGCTGAAATGTTAAATGATTGGCCTAGGGTCACGTAACCAGGATGATTCAGAAACAACCTGAATCAAGATGCTCCAGAAACTAAGGTCAACACTCTCTCCACTATACCTTTTATTTTTTTGGGTGGAGGCATCATGAACCCCTTTGGAAGTCTGATGAACTTCTAAGAATAATGTTTTTAAATGCGTGAAATGAAAGAAAGATAATTATAAAATAAAAATATTTTTCTTATTCAAGTTCATGGAGACCCTGAAATCTACTCATGGTTCCCTTAGGGGTTTGTGAATCCCACATTAAGAATCCATACACTACATGAGGCTGCTACTCTTCCAAAAATAATCATGGTGCAATGCAGCTTTGCAATCACTTTGTAGCCTGTTGAATAAACATGGAACTTGGATGACAAGTCAATGGCTATCCATTCAGCATCCAGGTATGTGGCATTCTGAGGTATTAGGAACATGTGTGACAAAATATGAATAATTTGTGGGCTTGTGAATACAGTAAAGAAATATTTGGGGAGCGTTTACTATGTGTAAGGCACTGAGAAAATCTGTACCATATATCTGAGGTCTAAGCCAGGGGTCAGTAAACTATGCCTGAAGGACCAAATCTGCCTGCCTCCTGCTTTTTTATAGCCCTAGCTAAGCATGTTTTTTTACATTTAAAAAACCACAAAATTGATTTTAAAATGTAAAAAATAATCTTAATTTGCAGTTATATAAAAGTAGGCAGAAGGCCAGATTTAGTCCATAGGCCACAGTTTGCCAACCCTTGGTGTGGGCCAGTGCAGCCATCATCCCACATGCCATCATTCAATGGTACTCTGAATCCACAGTTGATGAAACAAGTTTCAGAGAAAAGTTAGTTCAAAGCTACAATACAGCGACAATCTGCATCTTAAGAAATAGGTTGAATGATATTCTGGTGGGATTTCAGATCATTAAGGTAGGTTCTGGTTACGATAGATTCAAGTTATAACAAAGCAACATTGGTTAACACAATGGTAGATATATTTCTAAGCCAAGAAGGAGATATGTGTATCTTTGGTATTCAAAAGCATATGGGTCTGCGATTGTATTACGTACAGAATGGATCTGAAGTTAGCCAATGGAGATATTTTATGGCATAAAGGATAGAGAATAAACTTAGGAATCAGGAAAATATTGGTATAAATCTTACTGGTTGTGTGACCCTTGGCAAGTAACTTAATCTCCAGTTAACCTTTTAAGGCAAGAATTAGCAGCACTGGTAGATGTATTGACAGAATTAATTTCCTCAATGAGAATTCTATATACTGATGAAATGATGACTCCAGTTTAGATAGGGTTCTGTCTTCCCTCCCCACCTGCCTCCACCAAAAAGAAACCCATTTGTGTTGATAGCTAGGAAAGACAGACACCTTAAAAGTAAAAATTTCTCCAAGTTTGTCCAAGTGAACCTAAAGCAATTCCAAGTTTAGTACAATGAGAGCACTGTCTAAGAAAATGCTATGATAAATTGATTAAGAAATTATTTTTTGAAAAAGTGAAACCAATGAAAACGGAAAAAAGGAACTTCACAGTCTTCAAACTTTTTTTTTCCTCCTCTTACAAATTCAAACCAGCTAAAGCAATTGAGATTGAACAGTAGGAGAAAAGAACGGTGTTCCCTCAGGCCTGAGGCTTTAATAATGCACCATCAACTTCTCAACATGGGGGTTTTTCAGTAGCAAGGTACTAAATGAAAGACAATTTTACAGGCAACATAAACATGACCAGAGACAACCTAATGTATCGGTGTTATAAGGATCCAAATAATGCTTAAACACCTAACCTTGCCTTTACAATTGATTGTAGCCTGGTGTATTGATTCTGCTTAATGAACTGGGGATCTGCCTTCCTCCTTTTTTCTTTTTTTCAGAATTTGTCAGACTCATAATCAGGATGTTAAAATAAACTGCTGCTTATTAATGGCCTTTATATTTCCCAATGACTTCAGAATTCAATCATCTCTGCTCAACCTGAAGGAGGGAAAAACTACTATAAATTGGTTACAAGTAAATACAAATTACCCAGAAGCAGCACCCATTGGTTGGCCTCTCTTGGATTTCCTGTTTTGACATACTACACGCAGTAATTTTGTCTCCACCATCTCTTATTAGAAAATGGATGTATTATTTTTCCCCCCTGAATGCTGCAATTACAATAATTGAATTTAAAATGGGGATTGAGTTTCTCTGTTTGGAGGAAAGGAATCATTGTGTATTTCTGATTAAAATCAAGGGCCCTGAAAAGAGA
The DNA here is from genome assembly GCA_023548195.1 of Bettongia penicillata ogilbyi. Classification (NCBI taxonomy): domain Eukaryota; kingdom Metazoa; phylum Chordata; class Mammalia; order Diprotodontia; family Potoroidae; genus Bettongia; species Bettongia penicillata. The sequence goes on from JAJHZJ010000284.1 coordinate 1,322,564, forward strand.
TTGTACAAATTCTGGATTCAGTATCCCTGAGTGACTCCTAGTCAGGCCAGAAAGGCAGTTAGGAAGAGAAGAGAAAATTAAAATGCAGGGGAACCCACTGCCTTGGCAGCCAACTCTGTCTTTGGACTCATTTGCTTTGTCTCCTGGCCTTCAGTCACCAACACCCTGGTGACAGAGGCAATCAGAACACTGCCATATTGTCACATTTTAAATGGCAGCGGTGCAAAGGCTTCCCACTGTGTTAAAAATTAAGAGTTAAAATGTAGGAAAAAACAAACACCTCTCTGTGTTCAAAACGCCCATCCACTCAGAGACCTCTAATATTTCTGGTAGGTTTGTATTCCACCAAGAGAGACCTCTCTTCACTGTGGCACTGAAGGATCGATCGAGTTTCTAAACTAGCCTGCTTTTTCTGAGCTCTTCTGACATAGAGAGCAACAAGCCAAAAAATTCGAAGAGATACAGAGATTAAGATGAAACTCTCGCTTAATGGGAATCATACGACCACAGATTTAGAAGTAAAAGAAAACTGGGTCATGGAATTCTGTCCCTTTCATTTTATGGACTTGAGGATATGACATGCCCTCAGTGGACTAGTAAGTATCACCATGGGATTTCCTGACTCCTAAGGTCTAGCTGAGAAAGACAGCGTAAAGACAGAAACTTGAGATGAAAAAGAAAAGCAAATGAGCAGACACTGTGGGCAAAATGAACCTAACATAGGAAGGAAGGCTCATTTCTATCTGGGAGATCAAAGGAGGTGCCAAGGCAGATGTGGATCTTGAGGGATGTGTGATAAATGCTATTCAGGTCTAATATACAGATGGAGAAGGTAAGGCAAGGTCAGAAGTCCAGATACTTGGAGTGGAAAGGAATTAGCCCACTCTCTTCTATTTGCTGATGATGAAACTGAGGCATAAAGAGAATCAGTCACTTGCCTGAGGTCACCCAGGTCCTAAGTAGCAGGACTGGGATTCAGTCTTGGGTCAATCTACCACAAATCCAACTATTTTTTTTTTTTTAACAATATCCTGGTCAGCCAATGAATCTAACTAAGCCAACTATCTCTGACTTTCTTTTTCCCCTGGGTCTTCTTTGAGGTCCCTTCCAACTCAGCACCTATGATATTTCTGGCCTATGACATAGGAATAATTGAAAGATTTTTAGATTTTTAAAGCACAGTAGTACTCCATCACAATCATATATCATGACTTATTCAGCCATTTCACAGCTGATGGGCATTTGCAGGACTTGGAAGTGTTGAGATAAAGAATTCAGAAAAAAAAAAGAATTATTTAGAATAGGTTCCAGTCTTATTTCATTTCTCTGGTCACAGTTTCTGCTTGATGGAAAATAAGTGGGTTGGGTTGGATAATCTCTGAGGTCCCTTTCAATTGTAAATCTATGATCCCCAACAATAAAGAAAATTTTAAAAATGATAGGGAAGAGTCTTTGTATACCTCCTCCCCCCTTGGAAAGACTGAGTCATGTAAAATATTTCTTCTTCTTTTAAAATCCATACTACCTGGGATAAGGTTTCTAACTTAACTAAGCCCTAAGGATGTTCTTGCATTATTTGGTGTTCCCTACAATAACTTTTTTTTTTAAAAAAAAGCAATTTACTAAATAAATGGAAATTTTGCCCCATCCCCTACTTGGCTTACTTATTAAAAAGGGACTTTCCATCCCATCAGATAGGTTGGCAAGGTTAAGATTCAAAATCCCATGGGGATTTGAGACTGTAACTGTCACTTTTCTGGCAAGGAACAGTCCCTTTTACTTGGTTCTCCTTTCTCCTTAAGCTTTATTATGTGTTTGAGTAATCAATAAAAGGTTCTATGGCAAGAGGTTTATTTTACCCCATAAATCCGGGGAGGCGAGAAGGATATGAAGACATCAGTATTGATGGGCTGTGTGGCTCTGTAACTCTGCAAGGGGGAAATACAAGCAACAGATTTAAATCTAAGAGGCCAGCACAGTAGCAGCAGTTACCAGGCTTGGATGGCAGCAATCATAAACCCACTCCGCAAGATCTATGGCAAATTCTGCTGGAAATCCAAATGATAAACCAATGGCATTCTCGTAGCAAGAGCAGGAGAGAGAGAGAAAAAAGAAGAAAGCACTGAGAGAGGTGGCAGATTACCCCATAAGAATGACAGACACACTTAAAATCACTCTCAGAAATCTACAATTACAACACAAATAGATAGGAAAACGTGGTCAGCCAAAGGCAAATACTCATCAAAGTCCTGCAGGAAAAAAGGGTTTCGATCATGAAATTTTAGTGTTGGATGAGAGCCTGGCAACTCTCTAGTTCCATTCATACTAAAAAATGAACTCCTCATTGCAACATCCCCCAAAAGGGAATTCAGTCTGTGTTTGAAAACTTCCAGTTGTAGGTTCTAGGGGGAGCAGTGCTGGATTGGGGAGTCGGGAAGACCTGAATTCAAACTCCTTCTTCAGGTACTTCATAGCTATGTGATCTGGGTGAGTCAGTTAATCTCTGTTAATTTATGTTTCATGATATAGAACTCCATTCAAAGGATTGCTAGGGGATCAAGTGAGACAACAATCCTTGACTGAGTAACTCAAAATGAATCAATCAACATTTGTTAAGTGCCTACTGTGTACATGGTGCTAGGCATTAGAAAACAAACAGTCACAGCCTCCATATTTAGGAAAGAGAGATCAAAGGATCGTTGATTTTGAGCAGGAAGGGACCTCAAAGGCCATGCAATGAAGAAGACCCCTGGCAGGAGGATGACTGACCTAAAACCCCGGATTGCCTTGTAAAGGTCAGAGTGCTCAGCATGGCATCTGCCCCATGTAGATGCTCAAAAAATATCTTGTGAATGAACCAACAAATAAGAGAAACACTAAAAGTTACAAAGTAGATGCCAATCTGCCTTAGTGGAGGTGTTTTCTCACCAGACATTTCATACCTCAAAGAACTCACAGCTCTGGTACAAAAAGATGCTTGTACGTGTGCATATACCTATCTACGTATATATGTCTATACACAGATGTGTATATATTATTGTATATGTAGTGCATATAGATATCTATGATATGTTTATATGCATATGCTGTAATGTGTGCAGCATATTTATAAGTATATGCAACATACATACACATACATACATGCAGACACACATCTAAAACATGTACTTAACTTGCACATGTACTTATTTGTGTAAGTTACTTGAAGAAAAGGCCTCTTTTGTTTTCTTTTCATTTTTGTGCTTATATCCCTAGAACCTATCTACTATAATGCCTGGCAAATAGTGGATGGTTCATAAATGCATGCAGATTAACTGTGTGTACACAAAAAGAATGTAAGTGCCATAAACGCAGGGATGATTTTGTGGACTCCGTATCCCCAACTATTACCCAGTAGCTGGTATACATAGGAGGCAAATAAAAAAATGCTTGCTGAATCACTGAGTGATTGAATAGTTGAAAAAATTCTACCAAAGCTGCCTACATCCCAAGTGGGTACCTGCCACCCCAACTCCAGGCTGAAAAATCACCTTCTCCCTAGTAGAGGGTAAAGCTAATGGGAAAGGCAGCCTGCTTGGCTCCTTTTGGAGAAAACAGTTCTCTCCAGCATTTCTGAACCCCCCACTCCTCTGTGCCTTGGAAAGAGGACATGTAAGTAACAGTTTGCAAGCTGCCAGGAGCGTGGGTTTCACAGCACACATTGCAAACGCTCACGCCTGTCACCGCGAGGTGACAACAACGCTCTCCATGTCTCCCTCCCTCCTTCCAGCTCTCTTCCCTCCTAGATCTTAAAGGGTTACGCCTGCAAATTGCCTCGCTGTGCTTCTGGGACAGCATGAAGGATGACTGCCATTGCCGCGGTCAGCGATGACAGCGCCAATTTGATGTGCTGCCATCAAGGGCCTTCTAAGAGCTGAGCGCCCTGATGGTTTTGTGATGCGAATAGTCACATTGCAAAATGGTTTTCCTCTCCCGCTGCCTCTGCCTCCATCTGCTGCTGGGCTAAGGCACAGCCGGTTGCCTGCCTGTCACAGCATGTATTAAAATTAGCTGGGGAGGAGGCACTCAGTTGTGCTAATTACATTTTAATCATTGGAAATGTGTTGGCAAATCAAGCCTTGATTGCCATCTCTGAGTCTGTCTCCTCCAGCAGAGTGGAGGGGCTGTCTGCATTAGCCAAGGCCTGCTGGGTCTTCTCCTTTCACAGAAGACAGAATATGGGCCCCGCTGGCCCACCACTGAGACCACTTTGGCACATTATTAAAAAGCCACAAGGCTTGTTTCAAATCATCCCTGTGTGAGATCTGCTCATTCTCACTTCCCTGGGCATTCCAACCACTTGGTGCTTTTAACTAGAGCTGCAGTGTGCTGGGTTTACCTTGTGCGTTTCAAATGCTTGTGTGTCCAGGCACAGAGGGAGAAAATTAAAGGCAAGGTGAGGTTTGGCGGTGGTGTTTGGGGGCAGGACAGAGGGCAAAAGATGATGAGATAACAGTAGACTCTATTCAAATTGGAGAATGAAGAAGACAGGGCTACTGTCAAAAGGCAACCACCAGAACAAGGGAAGACTTATCTGAACTGATGCAGAGAAAAGTCAGAAGAACCAGGAAAAAAACAATACCTATGCTATTCCTTTGTTACAATGTAAAGAATAAGAAAACAAAGAGAATGAGGAAGCAATATCCACATGATAACTCTAATAATGGAAAACAAAGTAGAAGATGGTGTAATTAAAATGATTCTTCAGAGAAGACAGGAGGAAATTCACTAAGTTTGTCCTTGGAGAAGTGGCTGATAAGAGATGTGGTCTTTATGTTGGTTGGATTTGTTTATGTTTTTTCTTTGTTATAAGGTAGGGGGTATATTCAAAAGTAACTGAGAGGTAACAATGAAAGGCATATATGCTAATAAATGCCCTCACAAAAAGGAAACTTTTATTCCTTTTTCTAACAGCTCTCTAAATATAGAGTAGTCTCGTCACACAGCTGGTATTTGGGGAAAGCAGAAAGGACAATTCATCCTACTGTTTTGAGGTAGTAAGTATGATCAAGGTGTCTGGATGGAGTTCACTGCTTTTCTGATTGTGGAAGAGATCACAAATTAGGGTGTCTGTGTTCTGTATAGTTGAGAAGCCCACAAGGACCTTTCTCAACTCTTGAACAACTGTGGGCTTGCAGGCAGAAGATGGTGACTGACCTTTGCACAAGGCCCACACAGAGGAAATCATTTGACACTTATTTTGCCAAGTTGGACTGAGCTTCCCGAATAGCTGAAGTTGAAACCAGAGGATGGTATACTGAACACACACCAGACAAAGAGGCATGGCTAAGAATTTTTTTTAATTAATAAATAAGATTTTCAAAGGTTTGACTTGCACTTGTAATAATATGGAGTTCTGGGGAAGGTCAAAAGGGAACGTTTGTAATTAGTTTGGAAAATGACATCTGTTGGTTTGACTTTGCTATCTTACAAATACTGCTAGCTCATACATCCCTTCTTTCTTTCTTTCTTTTTTTAATTTGCCCCCATGTTATAGATCATAAAACAGTATCTAAAAATAGAGAGAAAAAGCAAAAAAATCAATATGGTGTCAGCAATAGAATACTGAGGAGAAACTTCAATAAAAAAGGCAGACTTGTAGCTGATGATAATACAAGTGAACAACTCCTTGAAAACAACCATTTTCTGTTTTTTTGACCTAGGCCCTTTCAACAGCCTCATCTTCTACCAAAAACAAAACAAAACAAAACAAAAACATAAGAGATTTCCACTCAGGCACAATGACATGAATCCCTTAGGGTTGGCTAGTTCTTTTACAAGCATGAACACAATCAGTAAGAATTTTTTAAATTCCTCTTCCTAAGGCACTGTACTGGGTACTCTGGATAAAAGATGAAACCAGTCCCTGCCCTCAAAGGGTATATATTTTTATCTGTGAGATTAGATCAGGAATAGCAAACCCAGATGTTAAGCCTTCAACTCAACAACTTCTCAGTGAATCCCACGAAAAACTGAATGGATTAGGAATCACAACATGAGCTCACACTTTTTGAGTTTGCCGCTTTCTACCTCAGTTACCAGGTAAGTCAACTTGCCATTCTGGACCTCAATTTCCTTCACTTTCAGATGAGGACATTAGGCTAGATGGCTCTCTTCGGGCCTGATTAATACAACGATCCTTTGACAATAGGCTCAGTCAAAAGAGGCCAACAAATTCTTCCTATTTTTTTTTTTTGGAAGGGGGAGGTGGGTCAATCTCAGTTAAGTGACTTGCCCAGGGTCACATAACCACTAAGTATCAAGCGTCTGAGGCTACATTTGAACTCAGGTCCTCCTGCCTCCAGGGCTGGTGTTTTATGGAGTCTAGCTCCTCATATTCTATTTTTTAAAATAAATTTTTATTGTTATCTTTTATTTTCCTGTCACATATTTCCCAGTGTATTCCTTTCCTTCTTACCTCACAGAGGAGTCTCTAATAACAAAGAATTTTAAAAGTGTTAAAAAGTTAATAACTTAGAAGTAACCAACACATCAAAAAAACTGACATAATCTATAGAGTGTCATACCTATAGATTCCTCCATAATCTGCAAAGGAAAACAAGAAACATCTTTCCTTCTGTCTTGTGTGGGACCAAGTTTGGTTATTATAATTTCACAGGACTCTTCGATGATGGTTTTGATGTTTTAATTTATATTGCGGTTGTCACTATGTTCACCACTTTCCCAATTCTTCCAGCATTACATTTCACACCAGTTTACCAAAGTCTTCCCATGCCTTCACCACACTCATTGTTTCTTGTGAGAAATATTCCAATATATTCCTTTCTTATAACTTGTTTAGCCATTCCCCACAGGAAGGGCATCTATTCTATTATTCATTTATTTTTCCTACTACAAAACAAGTGACGATAAATATTTTGGTTCACAGCAGAGCTTATGTTTTTGAGGTCTCTGGGGTCCATTAATAGCAGGGTGGACTTGGGGCCAAAGAGTAGGGAGAGTGCAACCTGACTGACTGACAATAAAGACACATCTACAAGTGTGCATACAGTGACTGACAAGAGTTGGAGTTAAGGATCTCAGCAGTAAGGATGGCCTTAAGTTGTGGTCTGGATGAATGTTTGCTGCCCTGGATGATCCTGAGGGAGCAACCAACACCAAGGCTGGTTGACCCATACACAGCGTCATTCTCTTTACTCAGGCCTTGCTAGAGAAAATTTAGAACACACACACACACACACACACACACACATACACAATGTGCTTTGCACTATGACTTTTGGGGATGCTGAAAATATACATGTATGTCTGTTTAGTTGTTTGTGTATGTGTATATATCTACACTTAAGACTGCACTATGACTTTTGGGGAAGCAGAACATGTACATTAACACGTATTTGCATGTATGTATGCACATTACATGCATGTAAAGACACACATAAGTGTGAATGCATTGCACATACATATATGTGCATGTGTACACACATGTGCATGTGTGTGTGCATACCTACACCTACACACTCTATTCAACAAACCGTGTTTCAGTAAATAGCTTTGGCCACCCCAGTTTGGCCTCTTTGCAGGGCAGTAGCTGCGCAGTAACGAGTTCGTCTGATATTGATGAAAAACATACCTCACCATACCTGGTCAAGGTTCACCAAACTCTTCTTCATGACTCATCTCATGGGAGCCCACCACTTAGACAGGACGGTGGGGGGGGGTGGTTTACAACTGAGGCTACTCAGGATCACACAGCTAGCAAAGGTCACTGGCTGGGACTCAATCCCAGGATACTGCAGCCTCATTCTGTCTAGAGCAGCTGCTTCCCCGGTCCTGAGAAAGGCAAGCCTCCTCATTCCTGGTACATGTTTTTTTGTAACAAAGCTCTGATATTACAGAAAAGATATTACAGAAAAGATGAGGATATGGAAGAGCTGGCCTGCACTGGTGTGTTCGGAAATTCCCTGAACGGGCCTCAGAGAGGAAAGATCTTTAGTCCTTGGGTTTACACACACCTTTTGAAGAGGAAAGAATTTTCTGAGGATGTCAGAACACCACCCATCCTGTCACAAAAATAGTTCTTTACTATAGGTGCTATAGCCAGGTTCGATTTACACCTCTGATACTAACTGGTTATGTGAACTACTTTAGAGGGTCACTAAGCTTCCTGTGATTCAGCTGGCTCACATTTGGACAGCATCTGAGGGCCTTTCCACTTTTCTATCTAGGATTCTAAAAAGTCATGTTACTTCTGTAAGCCTCCATTTCATCCTCACAAAACTGGAGTGACCTAAAGCTGCTCTGATCATAATGTGAGGTCATCCCATCCCTTTATTCTATATTAGCAAGGCCAGATCCTGTTAAACAGTCCCCTTTCCCCTACTCTGATATTAAGTAGAGAGAGCACAGACACTAGTGGCAAGCATTGGAAATAAACAAAGAATAAGCATGTCCTGCCTTCAAGGAACTTACTTTCTACTGATGGAGAAAATGTGTGTATAGACATATCTTTATACACACACACACACACACATTCTATCTTTCTATGTATATATACACATATATACAATACATACATACATGTGTATGTACACACTGTATGTACAAGTATATGTACACACACTTATGTATGTATATATAAACATTTTCTTTTACATATTTACACACTGTCATATATTCATATATATTTAGATAGCATATATATGTATCTATGTATATATATATATATATATATATATATATATATATATATATATATATGTATTTAGTTTCATATGCTATCTTACCCTATTAGACTATAAGTTCCTTGAAGGCAGGGCCTGGTTTTAGCCTTTTTTTGTGTCCCCAGTGGTTAGCTCAGAGTCTGGCTCTTAATAAATGCTCTCTGTCTGACTGATATGAATATACTCCTTTGAAAAGACCCTTTATTGTTTTTCCTAAGATCATCTCTGGTTCTTCCTAAAAACATCTTGTCTTTTCCTAAGAACATCTCTCCAGGTGAATGGATGGCACTTTCTCTCTGTGTTCAACAATACACTTGTCCCTTTTTTTTTCACTCTCTTGGGCAGTGAGGGAAAGGTAGATGACACATACTCATGACTCCTTCCCACTGCTCTGCCTCTACGTTCCCTCCCTTCTCTGTTGAAGACTGGTAAAATATATCTGGCCCCTAATCTGACTGCCTGATTCACAGAGAGACCAAATAGATGGGATGGCTATTATAAGCTCGATCTCTGCTGGAAAATTCTGTGTCGCCTCTCACTACAGGATCTTCTCACGGTACTTAGTCAGTTTAGAGATTGGGGATTAGGCTGTTTAGAATGAATCTGCCATTAGGTACTACCCACCCTATAACTGTTTCAACAGGTTGAAAAAAAATCACAGTGGTTTTAAGGAGTATTGTTCTCTAAGTATACATATTATCTTTCGATTACTGAGTTGAAACAAGTCATGGGACCTAACCAGTTTACCTTCAGTGCCTTCAGGGAGGATGGTAAAACAATGACAATCCTGATTTTTTTAATGGACTTTGTATACATGGCAACTTAGATGTTCCGCTGTCTCAGATGAGCCCTTCAGGCCTAGATTAAGTGCATTCCTTAATTTTCATCTCTCAAGGGGAAGCATAAGGAATGCAAAGCTGGTTCTCTCTAGTCTATAATTGCGTCTGACAGGGGCACCATAGGTATTTCTGATGGCTGTCTACTTTCATGACTAGAGAAGCAGCTACAGAATTCAAATTACCCATAATTTGAATGAGTCGTCACATGGTAAAGTGGAAAGAATTCTAAACTTGGAGTCAGAAGATTTGGGTTCAAATTCTTGTTTGGACACTTAGCTCTGTTAACATTGGGCAAACACTTGAATTCGCAATTAAAGCCTCAGTTTCATGAACTATAAAATCAGGGCATTCAACTAGACCTATGGGTTTTCTTCCTCTTTTTAGAACAGTAATCTTATGATAATTCATGAAAAATGACTCTAGTGAAAGCAAATTAATTTTTTGGGTGAAGTTATTTATTTATTTGGCATAAGACAACTATTGTAATATTGAGCATCTAAGGTTTATTCCCAAAATATTTTACTTGTGTTATTCAGTCTTTTTAGTCATATCTGACTCTACATGACCCCATTTGGGATTTTCATGGCAAAGATACTGGAGGTTTGCCATTTCCTTCTCTATCTCATTTTTACAAATGAGGAAACTGAGGCAAACAGGATTAAGTGACTTGCCCAGGGTGGCACAGTTAATAAGTGTCTGAGTCTAGATTTGAACTCAAATCTTCCAGAGTTTTACTTGTATTTGATATAAATTTCTTTCATTTCCTTTTTTGGGTACATCCCCTGGTCCTCTTATGCCAATACCAAGCTAACAAAGCTTTGTGTATCAAAAGCAATCTATGCCTTTCACAGTGTGATATTTAAAATTTTCTACAATCTATGTTGTCTCTTTTTCCAGACATTTCCTACTGCTTTTTTCTCACATGTTCTTTGCAGAGAATCATAGAATATCAGTATGGAAAGGACTTCGGAGGCCATGTAGCCCTAAATGGTTGACAGCCAACCTTTGCTCCCCTAAACAAAACCATTTACAACCATTAGGAAGTGCTTCCAAATAACAATGCTAAATTTGCTTCTTTTTGGTAATTTTGCTGTTGGAAGCAAAGCCTAATAAGCGCAATCACTCTTCCATGTGGTGACCCTTCAAACATGTCTAAACAGTTCTCAGATGCCTCTTAAACCTGCAGCCTTCCCACTCTGGAAAAATCTTCTGCCCCTGAAGCTCCCTCGTCCCACTGATGATTCCCCCAGAAGCCTCCATTTGAGGGAGGGGGCCCAGGCTGGCCAATCTCGATCCCCCCTATTGGATCTATTTCTGGCTTCCTAGACTTGGACAACATCTGCTGTGTTCACCATCAAGACTGTTCTCTTCTGCATAGTACCCAGTTATCAATGCCTTTCCAAAATGTGACAAACATAGTTTTCTAGCTAGTCTACACAAAGAACACTGAGGTTTGGTAAAAACCATAACTAGACTTGAAGACTCTACCCCTTGACTCACTACTCTTGTAAACCTTCCACAGAAGGAAAGGAGGTTAGTTTGGCATGTCCTGTTTTGAAGATGCCACTTCCCTTTCTAAATGTTGACTAGCCACCTCTTTAACAATTATGTTGTAGAGTTTTGCCAGGAATCTAAGTCAACCTCACTGGCCTATAGCTTTTGGACTCAATTTTTTTTTCCCATTTCTGAAAAATGGGACACGGTAAATGTTTCTCCAGTCTTGCAGTATCTCTCTGTGCTCCCCGGTCTTTCAAACATCACTGACAGTCTCTCATCAATCAGATCAGCTTGTTCATTAACCATAGATGTCATTCCTCTGGGCTAAGTAACGCGAACTTATCAAGGACAGCTCGATGCCCTCTTCCTGTCTCTTTAATTACTGTGAATGTAAGATCCTTCTACACATTTTTGTTCTGTCCTTTCTAGTCCAAAACTCATTCTCCTCAGCAGGGAAAATATAAAATGGTGTAATTTTTTAAAAAGTAAAAATTGAATAATTTTATCTTCTCTTTGTAATAGGTTCCCATGTTCTTTCCACCCCAAATAGAATTTTTTATTCCCCTCTTTGATCTTATTTCTTTCCTATTACTTCTCAAAAAAGTCCTTTTTCACATTTTTCAACTCATCTGAACTTTGCTACTGCTAACACTATCCATATAGGACCATCCAATCATTCTCTAGAAATTTTCTGATTTCATTTCCATATTCTGTGAGTGTCTTTTAAAATATTTAAGTGACTTCACTAGTTTTTTGTGCATTCAAATAGTTTTGTAGACAATTTATATTTTTTCTCATTGAAACAATTTCTCTTTTTGTTTTGAGATCTTCATTTTTTTAGACCTTCCATAACTTCTTGAATGACTTTTCTTGCAGTCTTTGGTAGCTTAAAAAAAATTCCTTCTCTTAACACAATCTGGAATGCATATAAAATGATACCTGGCTTTCTTCTTCTTTTTTTCTAATTAAGATGGATTGGTTATTCGCCCTCAAACGTTTCCACTGTCTCCTCTTTACTATCATTTCCCAAACTTCTTGGTGAGAACTGGAAGTTGTTAATATTAGTTCTGTCATTATTTGAAGGATGAAATTAACATTACAGGGAACTCTTGGAGTCACTTAAGACAAGTCAAGATATTATTAGCTGCCCTTTCTGCGCACATGCACACGCACACATATAGACGCACACATCTAAGAGAGGAATAATTGAAATTATCCATTTCCATTACATAGGTTCTTTCTGTGCCAGACTTCTGATGTGTTTCCCAAAATCTTCATCTACTTCGTCTTCAACGGAGTCTGCAATATATTCTGATTGTAATATCACCTCTCTTTTTTCCCTCTCTTCATGCTAGCATACATTCCCATAAGGGTTCTTAGATCTCTCTCTATCAGTATATTTCCCTAACAGACAATATTACTCTGCCCCATTTACAGTATCATTTAATTTTTATTATAATGTTGAATAAGCTTTATCCATCCAAAGCCATGTTTGAATTAAGGGCCTCATCTCTCTCTCTCTATTATTTAGTCAAATGTAGGAGCTCAGACCTTGAGTTAGGTTGTCTAGTTCATTTTGCTCATTGCACATACTTTGTGTCTTTGTGTAGAGACCCTCTGACTTCTTGGGCTTAACCGCAGGCCGCTTCCTTGGATTTCATCTCTTGTAGATTCCTGGGCCCCTATTTCTACTGTTATTCTCCCTATGCTATAGATCACACACACACAATTCTAATCAAGGCAAATACATTATGGCTTGCCCTTTCTGGAGCAATCCTTCTTTATCCAGGATCCCTATCATTCCTTTCTTTTGATCTGTGACCCAGAATTCCAATCTCCATTCTCAGAAACCATCTTCTTAACCGGCTGATCACTTGCTAAATTTATCTTTTCCTTCTGAATCCTTTGCCAAAACATAACAGCAAGGAAGAAAAAACTGGGTCTATAAGATCTTCACTTTATTATTACCTAAGGACCTCAAATCACAAGCACTGTTTTCTAGATTCTTTCGGTATCTTTTGTGCACCCATGTGAAGTCACTACAATTAGGTAGGAGTGATTCAATTTGACATGTCTTGTCAAGTGTCTCCTTGTTACAACCTGGATACATGTCTTGGGGAAATAGCAAACCTCTCTATTATTATTAGGTTGAAAAATAGCTTAGTACCTGTTCAGTAAGGAGGGACTCAGCCATAACCATGGGACTCTCCTTCCTCAGACCCTTAATCCAGGATGGGGGTTCTCATCTATATAGCCACCCAATTACTTGAGGGATAAGTAGCTAATTCTTTCTCCAAGTTTCCATCTCTTCCACCTTCAGGAAAACACTTGTTTTTTAGCCCTTTGTCTAGTAGTCTGTCTTTTCTTTCTCCTCCAAGCACCATCTTTCCTCCTTCTAAGCTCTGGATGCTGGTCAGTATTTATCCCCTTCTGCCTTTTCCTATCTCTTTTCCTTTTGTTTTCATAATAAGGCTCTCCTTCCATTTGCCTTTTATTTTCTTTCAGAGGGGAAAGATTAATTATCCTTGATAATCTGGAGAATAGAAGGGCATTACTTGATCCCCTATATCTTCTTTTCTAGGAGGGAAATCAGCCTTTACTTGGAGTACAGATAGCAACACTTGGCTACAGAAGAACTTCTCACCTTATACTCCACACGTGTTGGAAATCTACATTCTCAGTTCTCTGTTTTTAACTAATAGCTGCTCTAAATGACTAAACTAGAACAAGTCAATTAATCAGAAACAACTTGTCCTCATGAAGTGGCAACACAATGACTGGTCCAAGATCACACAATCAGTCTCAGAGGTAGCACTGGAACACACAAAATGGCAAAAGTAATAGTATCCCCTTTTCCCCTACCCCTCCAAAAAGCAAAGAAGTTGTCTACAAGACTTAATTGACCTCAAACTTAAGCAAGCATCTCTGAGCACAAAAAAGGCAAAGACAAGGAGTCAGAAGTGCCCTTGTATCTGACTCTCCATGACTCCATTTTGGGTTTTCTTGGCAAAGATACTGGAGTGGTTTGCCATTTTCTTTTCCAGCTCATTCTACAGATGGAGAAACTGAGGTAAACAGGGTGAAGTGACTTGTTCAACACAGTTAGCAAGTTTCTGAGGCTAGAAAATGAGTCTTCCTGACTGCAGGCCTGGCACTCTATTCACTGAGCTAGGTAGCAGCCCTAAACCAGTCACTACACTCTGATCAGGACAGTTCCTTAATGAAGGATGGGTGGAGGCAGAATGGAGAGTTTCTTTTGTCTTTTAAGGGAAAAAAAAAGGTACACAGTAGGGGTACCTGCTAGATATTATGCCGACCACACCTGTCTTTTTTGATTCTACTATATCATACAGCCTTTAAGATTCTAATATTTTACAATTCTGTGATTTCCAAGGACTGAAATTCTAGGATTAAACATATATACAAGCCAGTAATCGCTCCACCCTGAAGTTCTCTGAGCCTATGATTAAAACCAATACATACTAATAAACAAGGTCCTTTGAATTCACAGAGCTCTTCAAAGCACATTCATAAAGTCATAGAGGCTCACACACACCCATACACCCTTAGGCTAGACAAAGGGGGAGGGAGGACTTGCTCTGCATATGGCTGGGCTTGAGTTAACTAGAGTGCTTTGAGCTCCCTTTCACCAATTAAAGTATATTAAACTTTCCCAGCTGGGAGAGTTATCCAAGCTCATGAGTCAGAGAAGAGACCCCTGAGTCACTTGTATTGCAATTCAAAATCTATTCTTTCATGACTGTTGACAGTTAATGCAAGTTGCCTTGAATAGAAGCTTTATTAGGCAAACGTGACCCCTTTTCCCCTCAAGGGTAAAGCAAATCTGCCATCTTTTTCCAGTAATAAAATGCAACAAAGCCCCAAACAACCGAAAACTCAACAACTCGAAAAGAAAACCAAAACAACAAAACCCACCATAAATACTTCAGTGTTAGAAATGTTCACAGAATTAATGGGCTAAGAGTGTAGTCTCTATGCATTCCTTGTCCCCCCCTATTTTTTCCTGAATCACCCTTTACTCAACACATTAAATGTCAGTGGAAATTTGGCAAACAATTTAAAACCATTCTCTCTGCAAGTGATATAAGAAAGCAATATATCTCCGAAGAGCATAGAAAGTCCCCCTCTTTCATTCAGCACTTACAACACACATGTGGGTATACCAGCACACCACCTCCCCTTCCCACCCAGATACACACACCAAGGGAGAAATCTTCCATCAGTCTACAGACATTTTATGTGGAGTCTTCCATGAAATCCAAAGTAGTGCCATAAGGTGGTTGGAACATTAGCCAAGATGAAACCTTCGGGGCCATACACGCTACTGTTTTCAAATCTGTTCTTTCATCTGATGTGCCAGTCGAAATTACTTCTGCAACATGGTCAGGCCCAACCTGGATGGATTTATAATGCCTCCAATTGCTACAGGCATATTTTTATGAATTATCTAGAGATAGTAGATAATTCTCTTTCGGTTGTACGGACTGAGAATTCTTATGCCAAGCATGAACTCTGAAAAGTGGCAAGTTTAAACAAGAAGGCTGTAGAATATGGTCTGATGCCATCGACGGGCACGGTATACAAAGAAGAACCACAACCCTTTTGGCTAGTGTTTCTGTTCTGCAGTAGGGCAACCTTCCATGTCCTCCTACCACAAGGATCATGAAGTCATGGGAAAAAAATATACACACCCATGTACATACAAACATACATACATGTGTACACAATATAAATGCATTTAAAAACAAGCATGCATGCATATATACCCATGTGTGATACATGACAGACATAATACAATAAAACACATGCACACAATACACATGATCTATGTATATGCACAATGAACATATACGTTTTATATAGGGGTATATATATACACATACACTAATATATATGTATACATGCTTGTGCTTATACCTCTCACCATGTACCCTGGCATGAAAATCTACCTCTCACCATGTACCCTGGCATGATAATGATTGGCCAATTTAATGTATCAAATGCAAGCAGTAAGTTTCCTTCTGCATGGAAAGGAGAAGGAGGGAATTTAAAGGAGCATCTTCTGTTGGCCATACAGCTAGGATCATCATAGAAATGGTGATTATATATCATCTATCTATCTATCTATCTATCTATATCTATATAGATATAGATCTATATCTATATCTATCTATCTATCTCTCTATCTCTCTATATATAGCCCTGCAGAAAGGGTACACTTTCCATCAACTACTGGTCCTTCTCAAGAGCTGATGGACTACACTAAGGAGAAAAGGCCAAAGGGAAAAGGAAAGGGAAAGGGAAAGGGGGGAGAGGAGAGGAAAAAGAAAAGATCTTGTTCCTTCCACTTCCTACTTCCTCTGTTTATCTTATTTTGTTGATTTCTCCTTCCTCCCTTCTCCTCTCCTCTTTCTTCCCTCCCCAACAAACCATGGTATTAGGAATAAATTAGTAACTGTGTTCCTATACATCAACTACTTTACATTTTCAAGGTTAAGAGTAATTTACTTTTTTTCTTAATGGGAGGGGGAAAGGAGGCAGAGATGATGAAAAAAGGAGTGAAACTTCTCGTTTCCCCTGAGCCCACAAATCCCCTTTTAGAGAGAAAAACATACACCCCTTTTTCTTTGAAATAACATGGATGTGGGCAAAATGGTGATTTTCCAAATTCTTGGTTACATTTTCAAGTGTATGCCCTTCTTCTTTATATAAATTTATTAGACACATACAGAGGACTGACAAATTCATGTACTGCAAAGGAAACCACATACTTAAATTAAAATGGGGCACAAAGGAATTTCAATTCCCCTCTGATACTGATAGCCTTATTCCTCAAGGGCCCTTTCTCCCCACCTGTCCTTGGCTTGCCGGGATTGATATTATGCTATTTCTTTTAAGATACCATCAAGAACGATAATCAAGGTCTAAATTATTTTAATAGCATCCAGGCAAGCAAAGAGGGAGACGTGAAACCACTGCAAAAGATAGCTGTCGGATCTCTTTAAAGAGACCAACAAAGACTTCACTTCGTAATTAACAATGGTAAGTACTTTACAGTCCCAGAATTTCATTCTAGACCTTTCTCACTGATGGCATTGAACTAGCAAATCTGGAGTTAAGATTCTTGTCCGACAGACTTGGGCTGGAATTCACTTCTCAAAGGCTAAGTAACAAGCTGAAATTCAACTCCTCCATCCCCTCAGCAACTCTACCTAGGTTCGGCAGCTCCCAGATTTTTCATAACTTACTGATATCTGGCTTCGTTATTTTGGCAACTCTAGGAAATCTTTGATGTCCATAAGGACAGTGACAACTTAACAAATCAGTAGCTTTTGGGTACTTATGGAAAGAGTGAGAACAAGCCAGCTGCTGTATTTATTGGAAGTGATGGTGGGGTAATTTATTTTCACATACGGTACAAGGATGCAGGCTAGCTGTTAATTTTGTTGTGCTACCGCAAGTTACAATGGTATCAGCCATTGGTTGATTTATTTCGAATTCTCTTTGGCACAGGTCAGAATTTAAATTGTTTCCTGCCTTGTCGTGATAGAAGATGAACGGGAGTCACTGGATGCTAACTATGTCTTCATCCCTCTGGACTGGAACTGAGGCCTTGGTGCCTATGAGGCCACTGGGGGCGAGTACAGGGATCTCTGTGGGAGCACAGTGGCCTAGTAATAGTTACTGCCTAGGAAGGGGAAAGACCAAATATTTCTTCAAAACAGCTCATTCATATACTGCTCCTCTCAACAGATGTAAAGGCAGGGCCTAACGTTGATGCTGGCAGAAACAGATGGTGCCTCAGGGTAGCTTTCAGTTCCTAGTGCCCTCGGGGTTAGACTAGGCAAGATGGGAGGGTGTATTGCGTGGGAGGGGGAAGGGAGAAGGAGGGGGAAGAATCAATGTTGGGGGAGAAGCAGGGGGTTGTGTTTTCTAGCAGCAGGTAAAATCCATTTGTCACACCAGCTCCAACTGGGCTTTTAGCACAGGAGTTAATATCTGAAACCAATGAGGCATCCTGTCCTGTGATTTTAGGAAAAAAGTTAGGGGGAGGGGGACCTCGAAGTGGAATCTCAACACTGACATTTCTGAAAATGTGGGGATGACAGATGAGGGAAAGCAGAGAAACTGGGAGACAGAGAGGGGAGGAGGAAATACAAGCAAGCTGGTGCCTTGCTTCTGAATATATTTTTTCTACAAAACAAGGCAGTAGTGGTAGTAGTTTATAAGGGAGTAAGGAAAAAGAAAGAGTGTTTTTATCTTCTCATTCCTTCAGGGAAAGGATCCTAACAGCCATACCACAACAAACAAAAAACATACATCCTGAAGAAATTTCTTCTCTGTCTCTGTCTCTCTGTCTCTGTGTCTCTCTCTCTATTTCTCTCTCTCTCTCTCTCTCTCTCTCTCTCTCTCTCTCTCTCTCTCCCCTCAAGAGCACATCCATCAGTAACCTCATAAAAGCAGTCCCTGCATATTCACTGAGCTCTGAAATATGGACACACACACCCTGCCAATAAATTTTCATCACAACCAACTTTGAACACTGCCAAAGTATGTGCCACACAGAGAATCTTTATGAGGGGGTCTCCAGCTGCCAAGATCCCACCTTCATAAAGAAGAGATTTTCATCCATTCTTTCTATTTATTTTGTGTAGAGAAATCAAGAGCAATAAAGCATGAAGAAATTCACTCTCCCTGATTCCATTTCGCACTTTTTGCCATCCACGCTTTATCGAGTATCTGAATGAATTTTTAATACGGAGCCACAGAATGCCTGGGCCTTCTATCAAATGCTGGGACTCTATCAATCTGATAACACTTGGGAGTTCTCCGATACACTCAGCCCCGAAGAAGTAACTCTAAAGTTTAGTCATTCTGATGGAATGTAAAAGCTTATATCAGTGACAGGTTGACAGAAAACGCTGTTTTCTTTTCCATTTCATAGACTTCCACGTAGAAACGCCATGAAACATGTCAGGACTTTCTCTGAGTCTATGAAGACAGAGATGGCATCTGCTCCCAGTGGGAAGCCCTTCGAGCCAGGAATACTGTAAAATTTCATCATTCTGAATTCTGACTGACATTCAAAAGAAGGGCACAGAGGGGGGTGTTTACTATATTTTAGAGAACAACATCAATTGCTTGTCTTGGCATATAAATATAGTTTCATAGTATACAATGCTACCTCTGGCATCATTTCGCTCCCGCCTCTCTTAGTAAAAAAGAAAAAAAAATCACCAGCCATTCATGCTCCCCCAAAGAGGATTCTAATTTCTTTTTGTGGATGGGCAGGTGCTTGTATGGCAGATTCCTTCCCCCTCCTCCCCTTCCAAGCAGCATAATTTCCTTGACTTGAAGAGAAGGTGGCAGCCAAAAGGGGTCTGAAAACTTCATTCTCAACCATGCTGCAAAGACTGGGTTGCACAGAGTGGATGAGCGGACCAGGTGTCCTATGCTACTGGCTTGGCTTGGGCAATAGCTGGGGAAGAGGCTGATAGCTGCCATTTTTAACACTCAATCATAGGATCAGAAGAGCACACATGAGAAAGGAAAAGGAACTCTGGGTCCATCTTGTCTAGTATTCTCATTTTATAGAGGGCCAAAAAGGTTAACTGTCCACTGGTGAAGATCAAAGATGCTACAGGTCTAATGGAAACAAAAGTGATAACTGGTTATTCTCCTGGAAGGTTGTTCTCAAATCAGATGGCAGTTGGAGGACAGAACAAGATAAAAGAATTTAGGAAGAAATATTTATATCCAAGGGAATTTCAATACCAGTTAAGCTCCTTGAGGGCAAGAATAATTTCATTTTTGTCTTTGTATTGCCAGCACTTTGTAGAATATCTGACTCTGTATGTAGTAAATACTTAAGAAATGCTTGCTATTTTTTTCTTATGGTTGTTAAAAGCATCACTGAAAGACAGGATTTCAAAAGAATGTGTGTGTCTATGTAGAGAAAACATAAAAGATGGACATAATAAAATTTGTTAAGTACCTGTGATATACCAGTCACTAGGCTAGTCTCTGGTAAATGAATTAGTTCCTACTCTTGAGAGGATTTATAATCTAGCTAGAAAGGGAACATGTAACAGCTTTCCCTCCTCATCCTATGCATATCTATCTGTATGTGTATATGTATATGTGTGTATACATATATATATATATATAATACACATACATACATAAACACACATATATATGAGGATAGGATCTGGAACTGTGCCTTTCATGTTGTAGGGAACACCTTTTTCCAAGAAAGAATAAGCATTTATTATGCAATCACCATATACCAAGTACCATATGACTTTGAAACTGTTCACCTCACTTTGAGAGCTTACGTAAATTGTTCAGGGGCCCAAAGCCTCTATGTGTCAGAGGTGACATTTGAACCCAATTTTTCCTGACCCTGAAGCTGATCCTTTTTTATTACACTGGGTGATACAGCCCTGAAGAGGGAGCCAGAGTGGTAGAAGGTACATCTTGGGAGAGAATGGAAGCTCCTCAAGGGCAGGGACCCTTGCATTTCTATCTTTGCATACCCAGAGCAGAGCCATATACCAAGGAGGGTCTGGATAAATCTGTGTTGATTGACGGATTGACAACTCTGGTTCAATCACTAAATGAAGGTTGTCCTATAACACTATTAGGATGTGGGCTTTCCTCTTCTGGAAAATGAGAGGACTCGACCCCTGAAATCTCTAATCCTATGAAGATGTGGTCTTTTTTAGCTCTAACACCCTGTGGAATTTTATGAAAGGGAATAGAACATGTAATTACCAAAGAAACAAGAGTATTAAGGATGGAGCACAGTCCAGAGAGACTGGTCTAGTAGGAGGTAGTCTGGTCAGGCAGAGTAAAGACAGGGGCATTTGGGCTCCGTACTTAAATAGTGCGAGAAGTCTAAAGGAAGGTTTCCTTGCTTGGGGAAAAGAAGAAATGCCCTGTTCCTTACCCCTAAGAAGGCTGATGATATTAGAATGCAGAGTTTTCCAATAAGGAAAAGTAGGGTGTAGGGGAAATAATTTTTTTTTTCAGCTTAAAAGTTACAAGAGCAAAAGCCTCAGGTCAGTAAGCTCTCTTCATTTCTCTGGCAGGAGTGTGAGTTTCCAGCAAAAAATCCTCCCTCCATCCCTACCTCCCATACCCAATCAGTTCTTTGAGACATGAGGCTAACACTCCAACGCCTTTGATCTTGTTCCGAAAGCTCTCTCTAAATACAAAAGTAGGAGCAGAAAGAGTTCAGAACCTCCACACAGCTTAAGAGGACCCAAACTACCCAGCCCAGAAACAAGGCTGCAATGAATTTTGCATCAAAACACACCATGAGAAGCTCCTGTTTATTTATTCCTTTCAGGTATAATGCAGTTTCTCATGGAAACAAGGGTCTTTGGAGAACTACAAAAATGTCTCCCTGCTACCCTAAAGTCATTTTTTTTTTGGTGGTTGTTTTCCTAGAAAGGAGGTGGGGGGTAGGTAGAAGAACTATCGTCCTGGAAGGATGAAAGGGAAACACATGGCTGGGGAGGAGTAGGGGAGAGAGAGATGGCTGGTTTATCTTTCAGATGTTTTGCATTCATGGAAAGACAGCCAAATGCAGATTCTTGGCCAAGGCAGGCAGACATCAAGCAGACACAAGATGGGTCTGACGGGCGAAAGGCCCTGCTGTTTTTCAGTTTGTTCAAAGTGATGAGCCAGGACCCTTATCCCTACCCACCCGCCTTTATATTCTCCAAGGAAACAGAGGGAGAGGGAAAAAAAGGAGAGGGAGAGAGAGAGACAGAGAGACAGAGACAGACATAGGGATAGAAAGGGACCCCCCACCATACAAAACCAACATTTTGACTAGCTGGGATACTGGATGGCACTATATTTTGGGAGGGAGGGGAATAAATGAGATACTTCACAACAGCTATCCCCAACGTTTTTGGAGCTATAATCCTCGTCAGGGTATCTGGTCATGTATTCATAGGTTATATCTATATCCATCTATCTATCTGTCTATTCATGTTTATGCATATATATGTATAGACACACACACATACACACACACACATATATATATATCCTGTCTATATATCTTAAATAAAAATTTATAAAAATGTGTTGACACATTTTTTTTTGTATATTTATGTCTCTTATGTAATTATGTAATTAGACTATAACCTCCTTGAGGACAGGCATGGCATTTTATACTTTCTTTATCTTCCCTTCAAGTCCAGCCAGAAGAAGACCTGAGTTCAAATTCTGCCCCACTCAAGTAACTAGCTGAGTGACCTGGGCAAATCATTGAACCTGTGCTTGCCTCACTGATAAAATGAGGGTGATAATAGTATCTATGTCCCAGCGTTGAAGTCAAGATCAAATGAAAGAATATTTATAAAGCACTTACCACCAATGCCTGCGCAAATAGTAGGTGCTTAATGAATGCTTGTTTCCTTAATTTCTCAAACATGCTCTAGACTGATGATACTAAAAGCACATCATTACCACTAATTCTCAACTGTGACAATTCTTCCTTCCCCAACTGCTATCCCTCTCTCTATGGGATAGACACAACTTACAATTAGCTAAGGCCTAGTGTTTAGGCCTGAGTTACATTTTTTTGATAAAAACCATCATCATTCTTGAATGGACATGACAGATAACCTTCCTAGGCCAACCACAAAGAACCTCACTAGTAGTAATGGTGTCATTTTCAAAAGACTCACATGATGAGATGCTAGTCAGGGTATTGGGAATTCCTCTCCCCAGAGAATCTGCCTGGGGAAGGAAGGGAGTGGAAGGGAAACAAAGAAGAAGGGCCTGGAGAAGAAAGAACGAAAGATGATTTTGGGAATCTAGAAATGGTTGTTTCTGTAGGTGATTCAATTTATTAATCGCCAAACACATATGAAGCACCTCCCTTGTGCAGGGCCCTCTGTTAAGTGACTGGTACACAAAGATATAGGAGGAAACATTTCTCTACATAAAGATTCATTTTAAATCTTGATTATGTCTCTTTCTACCTGTGGGACCTTGAGTTAGTCACTGCTCCGCTCTGGATCCAACATATCAAATGAGAAGGGAGGACTAGATCCTGACAGTCCCTTCCAATTTAAAAAAAATTGGATCCTAAAGGAGATTTTAATCATTTTCCAGTCATGTCTGAGTCTTTGTGACCCCATTTGAAGTTTTCTTGGCAGAGATACTGGAGTAGTTTGCTATTTCCTTCTCCTACTCATTTTACAGATGAAGAAACAGGCAAACAGGATGAAGTGACTTGCACAGCTAGCAAAAGACTGAGGCTAGATTTGAACTCATGAAGATGAGTCTTCTTGACTACAGACCTAGCCCTCTATCCACTGGGCCACCTAGCTGCCTATGTGACACAGACATAAGGAGAAACATCTTTCTATAGCCGAATAAGAAAAAGTAAATTTCTAGATCTGTTATTCACAAGAATTGGGATGAGAAATTAGAGGTCAGCTAAATCCATAAAAGGGTGGCAAGGTCACAGGTGGAGATCCCATAATCTCTAACCATCCATTCAAAAAGAGCTATCTGGTCATGTATTCATAGGTTAAATACCATCTATCTATCCTAAATAGAAGTTTATTTAAATGTATTGCTGACTCATTTAAAAAAATTATGCCTGTCCTATTTAATTAGATTGTAAGTTCCTTGAGGGCAGGCATAAGGCATACTATTTTATACTTTATCCTCCAGTCAAGTCCAACTAGTCAGTTCTACTGAGATATGGAGGTAACCCTGGGCACTCTGAGACTTGACTGGTGGAAGGCACGATCCAGCAGGTCCCATCCAAGCTCAGAAGTCTTTCAATCCAACTCAACAATGGTCTGTGTATCTCTCATCTCATTCAAAGATGTCTGAGCATGGAGAAGTTCATTGCCAGGGTTGCTTTAGGCTGATGCATTTGTCATCCACAGAGACCGAGGAAGAAGGTTCTAATGAGTCACAGAGATACTGAGGTCTGCATCAGAGAAGGAATGACAGACACCATTCAAGAAACCACAGAATCTAGAAGTTTCTAGGTCCTGAACACAGCTTGCTCTTCATCAATATTCAAATATTTTTAGGATATTTTTCTTTACATTTACAGCTAGGTGGCACAGTGGAAAGAATACTAGATTGGGAATGAAGAATATTTAAGTTCAAAACCCACACTGGACATTAGCGGTGTAGCCTTGGGCAAGTCAATTACACTTTATTCAAACATAATGGGATCATTATCATATCTCAAAAGTTATTTGTGAGGCTCAAATGCAATAATTTGTCTGAAGCAGTAAGAGAAAAATAGCAATAAAATATATATTATTTTTACCTGGATTAACTTCCCCCCTCAAAGTACTAGGAATCATCGCCTTGATAAATACCCCCAAAAGAGTTCTAACAGCAGACATTTTTGCCTTGAGGGAGCAAGGCTGTACAGCGGATAGAGATTCAAGCCTGGTGGCTGAAAGAAGACCAAATTTGGTTTCAGATGCTTAATAGCTATGTGACCTTCAGAAAGTAACTTAGCTAATCTCTGGAGGTCTCAGTTTTCTCATCTGTAAAGTAAGGATCGTAATAGCACCCCTTGGAGGGTTATAGCGAGAATCAAATGAGATAATATTTGTAAAGTACTCTGTATTCCTCAAAGCGATATTTAAATATGAGCTAGGTTGTCATCTTGTTATTTTTTTGAGATTCTATTGTTTCCATCATGTTACTTCAAGGAAAAGAAGACCACAAGCATTTCTTATGCACTTATTATCTGCCAAGTTACATTTTGTACCAACATTTCAAAAACCATAATAATTATCCCAGCTCTGAAAGAAAGAGGTACCATTCTACCAGGGGAGACAACATGTACAGATGTAATAAAGATTCACAAAATCAAATATGAAGTAATTTGGGGCAGGAGAGGGCAAGGGAAAAAGAGCA
The DNA here is from genome assembly GCA_023548195.1 of Bettongia penicillata ogilbyi. Taxonomy (NCBI): domain Eukaryota; kingdom Metazoa; phylum Chordata; class Mammalia; order Diprotodontia; family Potoroidae; genus Bettongia; species Bettongia penicillata. The sequence continues at coordinate 1,347,567 of JAJHZJ010000284.1, forward strand.
TTCCTAGCTAAGGGTATTAAGTAAACAGTAAAGATGTCATATAGAAGGTAGTGACAGAACTGATTTCTGAAGGAAATTTGGATTCTAAAAGGTAAACGTAGACAATATAGGCATTAAGGAAAGGTGGGAGATGAGGTATGTGTATATGGAACTGTAAGAAGTTCAGTTTGGTGGTACTATAGTAAAAGGTTATGAAACACAGGGTATTATAAAAATACTGATATAGTTTTCTGCTTAAAACTGTACTACATTTTGAATCACTCTGTATAATAATGCAGAAAAGGCAGGTTGAGGAAAGGTTGTAAAAAAATTTTAAATACAAAAAAGAATGGTTTCTAAGTGATTCCACAGGTATTGGATAATCATGAATTTACTTAATATGGGAGTGATGGGGAGATGCTAATTTATCCAGGTAGATGCTTGTCAAAATGACATCAATGATAGGGGATGATCAGCCTGTATAGTAGCTGATTAATAAGTAGCTCATCTTCTTGGTGTCATGAATTCACCTTTGTGGGAAGTTGTCTGCTTCTAGGAAGGACACAGAGGTCTCCCCTCCCTTTGGTTCTATGATCATTTTGTTTTTCTATTGTTAAGAGGATAAAGTGCCGATGGCCAGGCACCCTGATGGTGCCTCTACAAATGGAATGTGTCATTTACTCCGCAGGAGATGACCAAATGATGCCAGGAACTTTGGGAAAAGCAGAAAGTCCCAAATAGTGTAATGATTTGTAATGCCTCACATTAAGCCTCATCAGATCAAGGCATACAAAAAAAGATTCCGAATGGCCCAAGAACCTGGGTAGAAAGTCTTTATGAAGAAAACTACCTACTTTTCACTTTGTAAGATGGTACCAGCTCTAACCAACTGAGTCCCAGAATTGGGGCCTGGTTGATCCATTAGTGTTAAATGGATTCCCCTAATTCAGTATCTTGCACTCTTGAACCCACCATCACTATTCCATGTCCATAAATCCCTGCTCAGCAAGATGTGATGCCAGGCACTGAAAACATTCTTCTGGTTTTCTCTGACTCATGTCCAAAGGTTGGCGGATTCTCTCTGAAATTACTCTCATATCTGGTCCCTCCTTACCATTCTTTTGGCTAACATTCAATACTATATCCTTGTTAACAATTATCCAGATTATATAAAAATTAAAGCTTCTCTGTAAACTTGAAGAGATAGTATAGAATAGAAGACAGAGTGTTAGACTTGTAGCCAAAAGGCCTGGGCTTAAAATCTGCTTCCTACTTTTCACTGTGACAATGACCAAATCACTTACCTCACTCTTGGCTTCACTTTTCTCCTTTGGAAAATGCCAAAAAAGGAGACAATGAATAAAAAGTGCTTTGCTAAACCTTAAGTGCTATATAAATACATATTTACAAACTGTTATTGCAATCATGATACACATTTAAGGTACTAAAATACAGTTTCTAGAGTGACTAATAAGCTTTAAATAGGCTGTTGATCCTCTGAATGTGAGATTCTCATTCCATGACCAAGGAGTAGACATTCTGCAGAAGGAAATGCATGCCATCCTTCTTGGCATCCTCATCGCAAATAAAATTAGGTGAAAGAAGTAAGCTGTATATAAATGCAGTGGTAGCTAACAAATTATCCCTAGCATGGCAAGTAAAGTAATTAGTTGAGTTGGTTTATTATGTATCCCAAAAGCAACAAGAAAAATATCATGTGATATTTGGTTATCTCAGATTGCGTTGCTCGTAATAAATAATTGCAAAAAAAACCCCACCATTGAAATAATTGCAATTCACACACCAAACTCGATGGCAGAAAATGATGAGCCTAAGAAATTCTATGAAGAACTCACTAAGGCTATCCAGATTAAATAACTATCTTCTTTGATTTTCAGTTACTTCATTAGAAAAGGGATGTGTAGGGAGGAGCCAAGATGGTGGAGTAGAAAGATTTACATATGATAGCTCCGAACCCACAGCCTATAAAATACCTATAAAGAAGAACTCCCAACAAATTCTGGAGCAGTGGAAACCACACAACAATGGAGTGAAGGAGATATCTGTTCCAGAGAGACTTGAAAAACTGACACCAAAGGTCCGTCGCGCACCAAACTTGGAGCAGAGCCCAGCCCTGCCTTGGCCGAGTGGCACCAAGAGGAGCAGTTCCGAGCAGGGAAGGAATCTCCAGTGGCAGCGAAGGTCCCTCCACTCACAGGCGCAAAGGTCAGTGAGAGAGCCTGTTTGGCTGGCTGAGAAGGCAGCGGGGTGCCTCCATAACTTAGGCCCCCTCAGGAGGCAACAGAGGACAGGGGCTCCCAAAGCAGAAAGGAGCTCAGATCCATTGCTGAAGGTCTCCGCATAAACCCCCTGAGGGAACTGAGCCCCTGGTGGTGGCCCTGTCCCCAGCTGAGCAGCTGAACTTAATCTCACACTGAATAGCAGCCCCACCCGCTGCTGAAAGCCCTGAGGCTGGGAAGCAGAATTTGAATCTCAGACCCCAAACACTAGCTGGGCAGACCTGGAGGCAAGGTGGGTGTGGAAAGGAATCTCAGAAGTCAAGTAACTGGTTGGGAAAATGCCCAGAAAAGGGAAAAAAAAATAAGACCATAGAAGGTTACTTTCTTGGTGAACAGGTATCTCCTCCCTTCCTATCTGATGAGGAAGAACAATGCTCACCATCAGGGAAAGACATAGAAGTCAAGACTTCTGTATCCCAAACATCCAAAATAAATGTTCAGTGGGCTCAGGCCATGGAAGGGCTCAAAAAGGATTTTGAAAATCAAATTAGAGAGGTGGAGGAAAAACTGGGAAGAGAAATGGGAGAGATGCAAGAAAAGCATGAAAAGCAGGTCAACACCATGCTAAAGGAGACCCAAAAAATGCTGAAGAAAATAACACCTTGAAAAATAGGCTAACTCAAGTGGCAAAAGAGGTTCAAAAAGCCAATGAGGAGAAGAATGCTTTCAAAAGCAGAACTAGCCAAATGGAAAAAGAGGTTCAAAAGCTCACTGAAGAAAATAGTTCTCTCAAAATTAGAATGGAACAGATGGAGGCTAATGACTTTATGAGAAACCAAGAAATCACCAAACAAAACCAAAAGAATGAAAAAATGGAAGAGAATGTGAAATATCTCATGGGAAAAACAACTGACCTAGAAAATAGATCCAGGAGAGACAACTTAGAAATTATGGGACTACCTGAAAGCCATGATCAAAAAAAGAGCCTAGACATCATCTTTCATGAAATTATCAAGGAAAACTGCCCTGATATTCTAGAACCAGAGGGCAAAATAAGTATTCAAGGAATCCACAAATTACCACCTGAAAGAGATCCAAAAAGAGAAACTCCTAGGAACATTGTGGCCAAATTCCAGAATTCCCAGGTCAAGGAGAAAATATTGCAAGCAGCTAGAAAGAAACAATTCAAGTATTGTGGAAATGCAATCAGGATAACACAAGATCTAGCAGCTTCTACATTAAGGGATCAAAGGGTGTGGAATAGGATATTCCAGAAGTCAAAGGAACTAGGACTCAAACCAAGAATCACCTACCTAGCAATACTGAGTATAATACTTCAAGGGAAAAATGGTCTTTCAACAAAATAGAGGATTTTCAAGCATTCTTGATGAAAAGACCAGAGCTGAAAAGAAAATCTGACTTTCAAACACAAGAATGAGAAGAAGCATGAAAAAGTAAACAGCAAAAAGAAATCATAAGGGACTTACTGAAGTTGAACTGTTTACATTCCTACATGGAAAGACAATATTTGTAACTCTTGAAACTTTTCAGTATCTGGGTACTTGGTGGAATTACACACACACACACACACACACACACACACACACACACACACAGAGCACAAAGGGAATTGAATAGGATGGGATCATATCTTTAAAAAAAATGAAGTTAAGCGGTGAGAAAGAAATGTATTGGGAGGAGAGAGGGAGAAATGGAGTGGGGCAAATTATCTCCCATAGAAGAGGCAGGCAGGAGACTTTTTAATGGAGGAAAAAAGAGGGGAGCTCAGAGAAAAACAAGAAGTGTACTTTCATCACATTAGACTAAAGGAAGGAATAAAATGCACAATCTTTTTGGTATGAAAACCTATCTTACAATAGAGGAAAGTGGGGGAGAAGGGGATAAGCAGGGTGGGGGGGAATGATGGAAGGGAGGGCAATGGGAGGAGGGAGCAATTTGAAATCAACACTCTTGGGGAGGGACAGGATCAAAAGAGAGAATAGAAGCAATGAGGGGGCAGGATAGGATGGAGGGAAATATAGTTAGTCTTACACTACATGAGTATTATGGAAGTCATTTGGAAACCTATACAGATATGCCTTCCCAAAGGGAATGGGTGGAGAGGGAGGGATGGGGAGAAGTTGGAACTCAAAGTTTTAGGAACAACTGCTGAGAGTTGTTCTTGCTACTAGGAAATAAGAAAATACAGGTAATGAGGAATAGAAAGTTATCTGGCCCTACAGGGCAAAAGAGAAGATGGGGACAAGGGAAGGAAGGGATGATAGAAGAGAGGGCAGATTGGTGATAGGGGAAATTAGAATGCTCAGTGTATTGGGGTGGGGGGAGGGGACAAATGGGGAGAAAATTTGGAACCCAAAATTTTGTGAAAATGAATGTAAAAAGTTAAATAAGTAAATTTATAAAAAAAGAAAAGAAAAGATGAACCCAAAATAAACAAAAAAAAGGGATGGGTGTAAATGACAAGAAATACACCATAAAACATGGATTAGGATAAAGGAATGACAGCGGTCAGTGAAGTACAAACTACACAGAAACTTCATTCCTATATATCACGAACATTTTCTTTGAGAAAACAATCAGTAGACTTTGGTGAACATCAAAAAATATTAAAATGAAATTAATTACACTTCAAGAGAAATGATTGAAAATGATTAGTTATTGATATGAGTGAATCAGTCTTCTATCTATGAACCACTGATTGAACACCACAGTAATAATAAATGGGTGGGGTGAGTGACATATAATCAACTTGTCATGACCTATTAAGTTGTAAAATTAGGTAAGGGACAGATGAAAAGATAAAGACACAGACTATAACAATTTACTATAGAAGTTTAACTCAAATAAAGCAACTGCCCTAACAAAGAAAGAAAAGAACCTAGAATGCACACATCAGGAAAAAACTCCAACCTACAGACAGAAAATAACTAAAGACAAAGACAAAGTAGCATATAAACTCATTTGCAAAATCTGTTTTCTAGAGGAGGTGAATGGAAGACTATTTACATAAAATAGAGAGAAGCAGATGAAGATAAAAGCAGTTTAAAGAAATCACTCAATAAAGGAAAGTCATCATGAGGGAATTTAAAAATGGAAGTAGGACAACAGATAGAAAAAAAAGGATAAGATCTGCAAAAATTTTTATAAGAACTCTCCCTTTCTCCCCCCACTCTCAGGACAGTAGAACCATTTTATTTGGACTCACAGTCCCAGATGTATTTACAGAGGAGGAAGAAATGGGGCTAAAAGAAACAAAGATTAGAAAAGTCACTGGATTAGACCAAGTAAATGTACAGGGGGCAGCTAGTAGTGTAATGGATAGAGTGCTGGGCCTGAAGTTAGGACAACTCACCTTTCCAAGTTCAAATTTAGCCTCATGGGCTGTGTAACTCTAAGTAAGACATTTAATTCTGTTTGTTACAACAGAGAGTCAGATGTGATGGAAAAGACTGAACAGAATGTACAAAGAACTCAACTTTAAGATGAGTCTCCATAGTGAGGGTGTATCCTCTGACATCATACCAACAGTTCATTGTTTTAGCCGTATCGTAGCATGATAATCACAACTTCAACCATGAAGACAAAGGCAACAATAGCAAAAATCTGTCTACCACAGAGGCTGTGAAAGGTAATGCATTTTAGGCTTCGTAGACAAAATATAATACTGAAAACAAGAGAAGGTATAGTTCTACTGTATCTTGTTTTAGTCAGCCCACAGCTGTGGTGCCACATGCACCTCTGGAAGCCATATTTTAGGAAGGATCTTGGAAAAATGGGTGTAATTCAAGAGAAGGGCAACCAGGATGTTGAGGGATCCAGAGAGAAAGCCATGCAAAGATTACATGAAGGAATTGGGAATATTTATCTTGGAGAAGGGTTAGGAGGAAATATGGTAGCTATAATCAAGTATCTGAAAAAAAAAATCTAAAAAAGGAAATCTGATTTGTTATGATTGGCTCTAGAATCAGGGCTATGAAAATGAAAAAACAGCAGTTTTACACTAAATGCAAAGAAAAGATTTCTAATCAATTTAAGTATCTAAAAAGGAAATGAGTTTTTTTCAAGAGGTAGAGAGGTTCCTGCTAAATGATGGTCTGTCATGGTAGATGACTTCCAAGGTCCCTTGTGAATTTGAGATTCAATGGGTCTATCCAGTGGAATCCTTGACTAATTCTACTAAACAGCTGATATTTGGGATAACTACAAAGGTCACCCAAAGGGGCAGTGCTATTTCAGTAAAGAATGCAGGAAAACCATTTGGAAAGTCAAACTGAAATATAGTATGCAAAAGAAAGAGGCATATGTGGGCTGTAGACTAGGAATAAGGAGGCTTCCATTCTAATGGAAAACCTTTTCATTTAATGACTATGCTGCTCTTGGGGAAGTCATCAAAATTCACAAGTCAATTTCAATAAATTCAAGAAGCATTTATTCAGCACCTATTGGGCATTGTTCTAGATGCTACAGATACAAAGTGAAAAACAAAACGTTCCATGCTCTCAAGGATCTTATATTGTATTACATTATGTATACAGATGAGTAAATTATAAAAACTATAATATATAAATACAAGATGGGACTGGGGGATAACAACTGGAGGAAACAGAAAAGACCACAGGAAATGACAGCTGAACTGGTGTTTGATAGAAGATTTCTAAGAGACAGAGACAAGGAAGGAAGTCATTCTAAGCACAAGGAATACAGTATCTCAAATTTCCTCATCTGCAAAAAAAAGGGAATTGGACTAGATCTTTGTGAAAGTCTCTGGCTAAAGAAAATGACATGACATAATACATCAAAGCACTTTGTTATCATTAAATGTCAGAGACATGAATGATCATGATGCTAACTCCATGAGGGGAACCTCCTACAAGATCCAACACTAAACTTCTAGTCTCTCATCCAAGCTGATGGATGAAATGGAAGACAAAACTATGAAGGCAAACTCTGCTTAAAGGTGGCTGGAAAGGACACTCTGGGAGCCAACATGGTATAGTACAGAGAAGACAACAGGCTGAGAAGTGAGGGCCTCCAGGAGAGTTTCTTAATCTTTTTTGTATCATGTGTACAAGTCTAATGAAGTCCAAGGAAGCCATCTCAGAAAAATGCTTTTAAATGAATAAAATGCCTAAGATGACAAAGGACACCAGATCAAGTTATTCATATATGGTATAGATACATATATACACATATACATATAAACGCATGCATATACATATAGATTAAGCTTTGTATATATAATATAACCAAATCAAATAGCTATCTATCTCATCTGTAAAATCTATACTGTTTGCTGTTCAGTTGTTTCAGCTGAGTCCAACTCTTTGTGACTCCATTTAGGGTTTTCTTGGTAGATACTAGAGGGGTTTGTCATTTCCTTCCCTAGCTCATTTGACAGATTGGGAAACTGAGGCAAACAGGGTGAAGAGACTTACTCAGGGAAGGCAGTTAATTAGTGTTTGACACACACTTGAACTCAGGTCTTCTTGACTCCAGGCCCAGTACTGTACCACCTACCTATCCATAGCATGCATATTATTGAGGTTCTCTCTACTTATTCTCTGTCTGTCTCTGTCTCTGTCTCTCTCTCTCGATAGATGGATCTATCCATCCATCCATCATTCCTTCCATCTATCTGCCAGACAAGTCCATGGACCCTAGATTAAGAACGGACTTAAAGGCAGAGAATAAGAAACAGATTTTCAGATATGAACAACATGTTGCTTGGCTGTCCTTGTTTACTGTGAGGGAAGGCTTCTATCTGGAGGAGGCAGGAGTTACTAGGAAGTGAGAGATGAAAGAAAAGAGCATTAGTAAAACAATTACACAGAATAAGACAAAGAAAAACAGTCTAAATGGGGATCAGTCTTGTAATAAATATATAAATTTAACATATATTTAAAAACCTCTATAAGTTCACTGTTTCATATATGATACTTTTGCTTTTGTGTAATGAAATGCCTGTGTCCAATGGTGATTAAGTTCATAACTTAAAGTAAAATAAAAATACTGTATCAAAAGTCTGGAGACTTGGGTTCTAGGATCCGAGGCCATCAGCTAGTTATGTGACCTTCGACAAGTCACTTCCTTTTCCTCGATGTCCATTTGGTCCTCCGTGAAATGAAAGGATGGGATTAGATAACCCCAACGATAACTCTGAAATCTCTGATTATGCACCTTTTATATGGCCAGTTATACAGAAGAACCTGATCCCTTTCACAGGGGTCTGATTTATCACTAGCTTTCAAGGTGGGCAAAACCAACTACTGAAATGCACAGGGCTCATTTTTACAATACATGCCTTGCCTGAATAAATCATTTTTCAAAGATATTGGAGGAGCATTCAGAGAATGAGGGGAACATTAGGAGCCTTAGCAGCTAACACAGTCAATAAATGACATAGATGAGAAAGGAGAGTGAGAGCTCATGTATTTTATTTTTGGGTGTAGTTATCCTTTTGCAGGAAATGAGGAATGCCAAGACGCATTTGTTTCTACATTCCCGTCTTACATTTGTGTCTCCATGTGGGGAACATGTTGAAAAGCATAAATTTGGAGATGATGCTCTGTCTTACATCTATACGAGACAGAAAGGTCTTTCAGAGGGAAAGCTAGTAGCCAAAAAAAAAAAAAGTGAGAGAGAGAGAGAGAGAGAAAGAAACAAAAGAAACAAAAAATAGAATTTTAGAACATGATCTCTTTCAGTAAACTCTCTAAGCATACTAGATTTAAGGAAGAGGAGATATCTCATGCCCACATCTAGTCCAAACTTCTCATTTAACAGACATATATAAAATGAAGGGGTTGAATTCAATGGTTTCTAAGGTCCTTCCCATCTTTAAATATATGACTAGATGGTCTGTGTTTCCTTTCAGTCCTAAGTCAAGAATCAAAATCTCCTTCACTTTCTACTTTGAAAACCAATCAAGGGCTATTTTAGATGGATAGATAGATAGATAGGAATATTTAGATATAGCTATAGACAGATAAATCTATCTTATATAGCTATGTATACATAAAATATATGTGTATATGTACGTATGTGTGTATATGTATATATATACACACATATACACATGTATGCACACATACATAAAATATATCTCAGATATATGTGTGTACTTATGTGTGTGTATGTATCTCTCCTTCTCTGCTGTACCCAGCACTGTACCTTCCGTATAACAGGTGCCTACTACATGTACTTCTTCCCCTATCCTAATTACTTCTAGTATTTTGGCATCTCCTATGCGCACTCATGTTTTCCCCATAGAATTCATGCTCCTACAGAAGCAAATGATTTTCAGAGTGAGAGGGGAGTGCATTTCAGGGATGGGGAATGGCCCACAACAGGGTGCAAAGCTGCCTATGAAGAATAATAAGTGCTAAGCCTGACAGTTGTGAAGGGGTGAGGTGTAGACCTTACGAATGTCACTTTTGTAAGTTTGAGAGGATGGAGACTAGCGGTAGAGAGGACAGAGGTAATAACAGCCCAGGTGAGAGGGATGAGGCCAGAAAAATGGGTGATTGCTACATGAGTGGAGAGAAGGGTTCAGACTCAAGAGACGGAGTAAAGTGGAAGGACTTAGCATCTTAGCTAAGTCTTTAGCATCTAAGTCCTTAGCATCCCTTAGAGAGGAAGTTAATTAGAGGGAAGACAAGAGGGTGTAAACCTGGGTCATGGAGATGCCCTGAACAGAATTTGAGAAGTTGAAAAGACACATGGTTTGGGGGTGGCAAGGGAATGAGTCTTGCTATGGTGATTTCTGTTTTTGAGTGGCTATATGACATGAGGCACCATTAGCTTGTCTACTCTCTGTTGTGGGTAAAAGGCAATCCATAGGCCAGGCCTACAAACCTGCAGCCCACCAGAGGATTTCCCTCACACTTTTCACGGGCCACCTGAAATCCTCTGGCCGGCCACAGGTTGTACAGGCCTGCTATAGGCACACGAGGGCAAAGGGAGGAATGTGCTGGATGAGAGAGACAAATGGGATTCTGAACAGACTGATGTGGAAAGAGATGAAAGAAAGAAAAAGAGAGGGAGAGGGAGGGAGGGGGAGAGAGAGAGAGAGAGAGAGAGAGAGAGAGAGAGAGAGAGAGAGAGGGAGGGAGGGAGGGAGGGAGGGAGGGAGAGAGAGAGAGAGAGAGAGAGGGAGAGAGAGAGAGAGAGAGGGAGAGGCTGGGGAAAATGGTTTGGTAGAGCACCAGCCGTTTCAAAGGATACACACATCAGTTGGACCCTTTTGGCACAGGTGAGTGGTTAATGAGAAAATCGAAGTCAAACAACACACACACACACACACACACACACACACACACACACACACACACGCAAAAGTAATTCTTTCATAATCACTCTGTTTGCTCGGTCCCTGCCAAGAGGACAGGGAATGAGATCAATCAGATGATGCTTGTGTGACATTCAACTCATTCTAGATAATGAGGCCTGCAGTGTCGGGACTGGGCACGTGGGCTTCTTGAGCATGGCCAAACTGTGGCTGATCAGCCCAGCTATTCTTTGGCTCCAACAATCCCCTGTGAAAAACCTTGTTTGTATTAGAATCCCTTGCTCCCCATGGCTGGCCATTTCAACCACTGTCTGATTAAATAATGAGCAGGTTTGAAGGGAAGCACTTTGGAAAGTCGGTTCAGGTAAACTCTTCCCCTCCTTGTCCTCATTATCTGAACTCTACCCTTTGCTAAGGCGCGCCTTCTGAGCCTCCATAAATGGGCTAGGAATCTCCCGAAAATAAGCTCCCTAAGGAGACATCTGGTGCTTATTTTGCAAAGGAAAGTGTACTAACAAGCAAAACCTGAGAAGGAACTAGGGACAGAACGGAATGCATTTCTAAACCCTAGGAGGGGGGCTTGATTTAGCTATGGGGGAGTGGAGAGAGCTGCCTTGCAAATAAATAAATGCCCCAGAGTGAATAGCACAGAACATTTGTGCTCCTGTTTCCTTCTATGTCAAATGAGGCTGTCGGATAAACTGAGGTCATCTCCTGCTTTAGACCCATGAGCCTGGCTCTTATCCACTCTCCTCTATCCCTAGTTAAAGCCCCTCCTGACCCCCTTACATGTTCCTGAAACTCTCACACATAGACTAATTAACTAAAATGTCATAAACACACACACAAAGCCCAGGATGATGGCATCTTGAAGGCAAAGACTGATTTTCCTTTTTGGATTCGTGTTTCCAAAGTTTAACAAAGAAAAATTGTTTAATAAATGCATTCTCCCTCCATTACTTATTTCATTATATTTTCTTATATGTATACTCACCGGTCCTCCATCCACCATATGGAATCCAACCTCCTTAAAGCCAAAGATTGCTTTTAGATTTCAGATTTTAGATTTAATAAGCATGCAGTACCTAGCCCTGTCTTCCCTAGATAGGGAAGTAATGCTACATACACTTTTCCCCCTCCTCCAATTACTTCCAACATGCCTTGCGTTCACTTCTATGTATGTTCCTTTTCTCCGCAAAGAATGTGTATTCCTTGAGTGTAGGAATGCTTTTACTAGATTATCCCAATCAGTCTCAGCTTAGTACATAGTAGGCACTTAATGACATGTGTTAAATGAACAAACACTGTTGGATTGCATCATTTGAAGGAAATCAATGGTATTTTCCATATGGCTGGCCAAGATCTCCATCACTTACTCCCAGGCGTTTGGGTGAGTGGCTATTTTCCAAGCCAATGGAAGAACTGGAATATTTTGTGTGATCACTAAGGACTGACCCATCTCCTTTGATTCACATTCTAAGGAAGAATGGAGACCCATGCTAGAATGTCGCCATATGCTTATTTCCTCTACAGCCCCCAAACACAAGGGAGCCCAAAATTGTTGTCTCTTTTGAATTCCAGCGAAGTCCAAAATGGAAAACTTGACACAGCTTGGGATATTTAAGAGGCTGAGCAGCCATGGCAGACTCATGGACGACTGGGACTCACCAAGGAGCAGGAGGCTGGAAGAAATGCCACGCTGAAGGCATATTGGATGTGGAGGGCCTGCTGTATCGAGCAGGCGGAAGGAGGCGGGCTGAATATACATCAGTTGCTTTTCAAAATATGTTATTTACAATACGCAGCAGATGTTCGTTGAATTCTAATGTGAAAATACAGGCTTTTTATTTTTTCCTGACAGACTAAAAAGTACACTTAATGTAATAATCTTGCAAAGTCCAAAGATTACCTCACAGTTTGGAAAATACCATGTTGAGTCATTAGACCCATTACTGGCTATTTTCATAACTCACCAGATAAATATGGTGCACTGAGACTTCCTGGTAACGACCCTCTATTTTTTGCAAGGCAGAACACAGCAAGGCTTCCCAGAAACCTCAATTAAATCTGGGAAATGTTTCTAAAATATTCTGGAGAACAATACACACACACACACACACACACACACACATACACGATGTGTTTTAGAGTGATACCAGCTTATGGTAGAGATTCTGGAGCTTCACCAAAAAATGCCACCACCACCACCACCACCACCACCAAAAAACCCTTCCATGGAGAGAGCCGGACATAACCTGGACCTTTGCTGACTGGATCTTCCAACATTTCTTACTGGACTCCAGTGGAGGGTAGGGGGAGTGAGAGAAGGTGCTGGGAACTGGAGCCAAGGGACAGTGCTGAGGAATATAAATGATGAGTGGTAAGACTATGAAAGCCAAAGAGGTAGACAGTCTAGGTAGATGCCAGCAAGGTCTAGGCAGCATAGGCCACCTTGAAACTTTGAGTCTTAATTAATTTTTACAACTCTGACCTAACTTGAGAGAACTTAATTCAAGGTAGAGTTTGAATCAACCCCAAGATCAAAATAACATTACAGTATAAACTCATCCATTGAATGGGACTTCAAACTTTTAAGCAGTGAATTGAATTTTTTGGGGCGGGTAGGTGGGTGCTGAAGGGAGCAGTGGGAATTGATGTATTGATTTTAAGTGCAATTAGAAGCACATTTTCTACAGATTTCAGAAAAAAATGATGATGATGATGATGGTGATGATGGTGGTGGTGGTGGTGATGATGGTGGTGATGGTGGTGGCGGTGGTGGTGGTGGTGATGGTGGTGATGGTGGTGGTGGTGATGGTGGTGTGGTGGTGGTGGTGGTGGTGGTGGTGGCGGTGGTTGTGGTGGTGGTGGTGATGTGGTGATGGTGGTGATGGTGATGGTGGTGGTGGTGGTGGTGGTGGTGGTGGTGATATTCATACATTCTGGACTCCAAGGAAGAAACACTAGGATAGTTGGCAGTCCAGGCCCTGCTACTTGCTAGGTGTGTGATGCAGCAGAGAATGCTGTCTCAGCCCTAGCTCTATGACTCTGGGCAGGTCACTGAACACCTCCATGTTGAATGAAGCAGTTAGGTTTGACAGCTTCTGGTCCCTACGATACATCAATTCATTCTTACAACCTCAGTTTCCTCATCTACAAAATGCAGATGAAGAAACTGATCAAGCCACCAAGCATTTATTAAAGCAATAACTACATTCCTGGAACTGGGGTTGAAAGACAAAATAGGAATAGATGAATTAAAAGAAAGCGTAACAGCTCCTTACCTCAAGAAGCTTGTAAAACTCTATCTAACCTACTTTCTTGGTCATGGGTATGTATACAGACTGCTTTCAAGCCTTGAAGCCATCAAGGTGGGTCAATGGTCCCCATCATTACTACTGATCAAACTGAGCAGTCTAGAAACAGATTCTCTCCCCTTGAGGCTTCAGAGAAAGGACTAGATGTGCGTATGGGTCAGACACAGCATAATCCCAGAGACAGACATTTGCGTCTCATCTCGACTGAATGGGTTTTAAGTAAGTTTCTCCTCATTTGCAGGCAAGTGAGGCCCTTAAAAAAAAACCTTCCAGTCTTCTGACATTGTGCCTGTTATTTCTGCACTGAAAAGCCATTTGGAAATATAAAATGAGGCCTTTCACTGGCTCCAGCCAAACCTACAAAGTAGCTCCTTTATGATGAATACATGAAAAATGTAACATTATGAGAGGAAGGGTGGGTATTTACAGTATTTGAGCTTAGCACAGAGGTATAAGGAGCCAATACTGACTCCAAAGTTACGATTTCTTTTTGGCTCCGGATGTAAAAGAGCACACAAAATTCTTCTAGGAAGGGAGAATTTTTTTTTTTTTAAATCTGATCCTCAAGTTAAATATCATGATTCTTTCCAATCAGCAGTTTCACAGTGGTTATTTTTCTCTCTATGTGAATCCCTACTTAAAGGAAAAGCTGGAGCTCAGGATGGCCATCCCCATTCTTCCTTCAGAAGATCAGCCTGATTCTAAGAGGCTGCTTGACTTCACTATGAGGTATGATTTTGTCAACAAGATTGAGCAGGTTCCTAAAGAGACCAAACTGGGTTGAGTGTATGTAGGGGGAGCATCTCTGAGTTTTTTCTTCCGACATCATTTTCCCTGGGTTGGCAGTTCATAGTCCGGTGAAAAAGATAGAGGATAAGAAGAATGTGTTTCCTTAGATGTCCATCTGTAGATGGTCGTCAGATAAACTATAGAGGCAATGCTAGTGGCAATGTTAGTCTGATGAAGTTATAATTCTTTGGATTAAAGGGGGGGTGGAATCTAGCAGTTGGACTATGGACCATCCATGACACTATGAAGGCCCCAGGCCCAATTACCAAACTTTGAAATGGATATGGTCTTCAGATCCAGGGCTGGGTGGAGTCAGGAATCTCTCTGAATAACAACAAAGACTGGCTTAATACGCACAAATTTAGCAATTGATTAGGAAGTTACTTGGGGGTCAAGGTAGCTATCTCCAGCCACCCTGAAGAATGTCAGGCCACTGGACCCAGATGGCTCAGGAGAAGAAAGTAAGGTTGGTGACCTTGCACAGCCCTCCCTCACTCAAATCAAAGTCAACTGCAAGTCCTGTCATCATCTTGATGTCATGGTCTTCTTTGAGAATGAAGGACAAACACAATACAACTAGAAATAACTAGGCTAATCCCAATTCTGTCACTAGTTAGACAAGTCACTTAAACATTTATGGGCTTCTGTTTCTTCATCTCCAAGATGGGAGTCATGATACATGCCCCAACAACTTCCTTGGAGTACTTGTCCATATTATACAAGGTTATATATATATATATATATGAGGTATATTGGAAATATACAAAGTGTTATTGCAATGAAACCTATTCGGGTAGTGATGAAGACTGATGAAACACCCTCACCTGCATTCTAACTTGTCCCTATATTTATTAAGAAGGATTAGGATGGGAAACCAATTCATGCTAACTAAAAACCTTTCATGATAATAACCCCTTGCTTTTAAATGTTCGTTGCTGGTTTACAAGATGCTCTCATATCCATTATCTCACTGAGCTTTTCAATAACTTTATGAGATCAACAAAAAGTTTTATCTTTCCCATTTTATCTTTTCCCATTTTCCAGGGAGGAAACTGAGACTCAGAGAGGTCACTGGAAGTGCCCAAGTTTACACAATCCCTCTCAGTCCGACACAAGTTTATAAAATGCCTACTCTATGTAAGGTATGTGGCTAGTGAGGGGCATCCAAAGCACCGCATCCAATCTTTCTACTACTGAATCTGGTGCTTCAGCTGCTGTGCCTAGTGCAGTGTTTCACACATAGTAGGTGGTTAACAAATACTTATTAAATTTTATTTTGATGGTGACAAAATAACACTACAATGACCTTAGTTAATGGGAATGTTCTCGAGCTAATCAAGGCAAAGGAAGTGGGTTGTTTAACATGTAAAGAATGCATGATAGATATTTCAAATGAGCCGTGATCTGATCAATATAGATGCCCTCTCCAAAGGGAAGGAAGGCATCTGTGATGTAGGCAGGGTCCATCTCTCCTCTTTGAGCCTCAGTGTTAGCCATCCTCCATCTTGAAATGCCCTCCCTCCTCACCTCCATCTCTTAGAATCCATTCCTCACCCCTTCCACCACCTCCTCCAAATGCAAGTGCCATTCCTTCCTAACTGCCTGGTAGGATTCTTTATTGTCTTTATATGTTATATAAAAATGCTTTATATTCTCTATATACATGTTGTCTTCTCTGATAAAATAAATTATAAATTCTCTGAGGACAAGGCCCAGGTTCTTTTTGCCTTTGTATCTCCAGACCCTAGAAGAGTGATAGGCCTATAGAAGGTATTTAATAAATGCTTGGTGATTAACTGAATTGATAACAATGTCCTCCATCTGAGAGAAAAAGAGGAAGAAGTAAAAAACAAAAAACATCCAACACTGTCTGCCCTATGGGAAGAATAAGACAGAATAGGGAAAAGAAATCAGACTGGAAGTTAGGAAGACTTCTTTGGCCATCAAATGTAATTCAATTAAATACTAAGTACCTACTGTGTGCTGGGCACCAAGGAGAGAAAGATGAAGAAACAGTCTTTGCCCTCAAGGGGATTATATGCTCTTGATGTAAATGATAAACTGGACCTCGCCTGACCCAGAGTTCTTTCTGCCGCAGCACCTACATCTAGAAGATAATACCTGACTTCAGATGGAGAATGTGGTAGTTGAACACATTGACCTCTGGAGTACTCTGGATACAATCTCACTAGAACTGTCCAGTGAGAAGAATTTTCTTCTATGAAGATACTTGAGAATACAGTAACTGCTCCTTTGTTTAGAATGGTTTTGGTTTGGATACAGTCCCAAAAAGAGATAGGCAGATTTACTAGATGACCTCGGGGTCTCTTTCATCCCTAAATTCACCTGTGATTACCATTTTATAACTTCTGTGCGAATTCTCAAAACAGTGGAAGAAAAAACGGAGGAGAGAGGGAAAGGAAGAAGGAAGAAAGTAAAGGAAATTACGGAGAGGAAGGAGGAGGATAGGGAAAGACGGTAAAGGAGCAGATGGGAGAGTGATAGAAAAAAGGGAGGCCCAAGAGGAGAAAAATATGTTGGAGAAAGAGGTGTAGAAAAAGAGAGAGTAGACGAGATTAGAAGAGGAAAGGGAGAAAAGAGAAGGGAGATAAGGAAGAGGGAAGTGGAAAATAGTAGGAGGGGAACAGAGAACACCAGGCCTTATATAGAAATGAGGACCTAGGGGCTAAGTGCTGTGGGTGGGCAGAAGTAGCAGGAGAACTGGAGGGAGCAGAAGATGTTCCCAGAAGGTTCTCCTCTCAGCCATGCTACCCAGAAAAAAAGATATGAAAGTAATTGGTTTTGTGAAGTAAAACTGTCTCTGTTACAAAGCGGCTGCCAGGCCACAGTAAAAGTCTGCAGACGCCTACATCACTAACAATTACCCATCTGCTCTAGCTTCTCGGGAAGGCAGTATTTCCAAACATTGACCTCTCTCGAACAGCTTTCCCGCTGGCCTTGAACACACGATGTTCCAGGAGTGCAAGAGTTGGGAGGAGGATAGAGGGGATTCAGGCCAACCCCTACAGTTTACAGATGGAAGATGTTGAGGCAGAGAGAAGGGAGGGAGGTAGTTCAAGGTGCCACAGCCGTTAAAGGAAGAGCCAGGTCTAGAATCCAGGTTTGCAAGCTCCTGGTACCATACTCTTTCTGCCACAGCACTTACATCTAAAAGACACGACTTGACTTCATTTATAAAATGAAGAAGTTAAAGCAGATGACCTCTAAGGTCCTCTTGAACTATAATCCCATGTAGAAAATGATTCGTTGACTTTCAGAATGTTAAAAGTATAAGACAGTCAGCCACATGAAACCTACCACACAACTCCAACCACCTGAACTCAACCCAACAATATGTCATCAAAGAAGCATTACAAATGGTGGAGTCATACATTATTGTTTTCTGAAACACAAGGGTTTATGATAGGCAGACAAGACCAGATTAATGCCACCAGGAAACACATAAAGGCCAGTCTTAAGACATCAAGATGTCAAGATTTACTGTGATACAAATACAAATGAAATGAAATGAAATGACAAAGCAACTGTATAATTAGTTTCATGGCAGGTTGCAATAATACTAAGACATGACTCATACTATACCAGGTCTACAGCAAGTGATTATTAAATGTTTTTTTTTATTCTGATAGCTAGTTGGTTCCCTGTGTGGCCATGGGCAGGTCATTTATACTGCTTCAGGTTCCTCACATGGCAAATGAAGAGATTGTACTGTATGACCTCCAAGGTTCATTTGACTCCATGCCCACAATTGTCTGGACATAAGATTGTCTCTCCCCAAGGGAAGATAAAATGGAAAACCATGTTGTTAACTGATGGCTCCACACCAAATACAAATGATCTCCAAGATGTGAGGAACAATACTCTTTCAAAATACGAAGACCTAAAACAAGAAATCAATTATAGTAGGGAAGAAGATGGGTAATCTCTGCCATAATCATGCCTGATACTGGAGTTTTCACCAGGATCCTTCCAGTGCACCTAAAGAACATGAGTTCATGGAACCCAAAACCAAGACCAAAAAGTCTTTTTACCACCAATAAGCTGGAACACTGATCATCAAAAGACCAGCGACAAGAGAGTGACTGTTCCAAGGACTATTTATAGCCAAGATGCATCAGTTCTAGGAATGACAATGGTAATGGCTGATATTTACATGGTACATTCTTATAGTACCTCCACTTATCTTAATAACCCTGTCAGAAAGAAGCTTTGATTATCCCTATTTAACAGGTGACCCAGAGAGGCTGAGTGAGAAGCCTCAAGTCTCATTGACAGTTAAGTGTCTCAGAGATGACTTGAACCCAGGTTCAAGCCCTCTATCTCTTACCTTCTCCTATGTCCCTGGTGTTTCCCATGAAAACGACCTGCCAAAGGGCACACATCAGGTACACTAGAGGAGGCCTCATTAAATGGTTTAACATCTGCAGAGGCAGCATGGAACAAAGACAAAAAAATCTTGGCTATCGGGAGCTTTGGGGAAGGACCTGATAGACCATCTGTAAAAACTTAGGCCAATCAGGTTAATCAGTTACTCTCTGAGGGCCTCAGTTTCCTGATTTGTAGAATGGGGGAGTGGTTTTATATTTATATATGTATATACTTATGTATACTTATTCATGTATAA
Organism: Bettongia penicillata ogilbyi; assembly: GCA_023548195.1. NCBI lineage: Eukaryota > Metazoa > Chordata > Mammalia > Diprotodontia > Potoroidae > Bettongia > Bettongia penicillata. The sequence continues at coordinate 1,366,845 of JAJHZJ010000284.1, forward strand.
TTTTCGTCTACGTATACTTAACACATATATATTTATATACAATAAATATTTTCCATATATAACTCCCTCATTTTACATATATATGTGCATGCATATTTGTATAAATGTGTGTATGTGTATACATACATACATATATACATATATACATAACTTCTAAGGTTCCTTAACTTATAAATTGCTGACCTTATACATACAACTGACTGGACATAGCACTTCCACCTGCCTCCCCCTTCAAAAAAACCTGAAAACAATATTTTCAATGTTTAATTCTGGGATAGAAGGCCCCTGAGGTCCTTCTAGCTTTCAATCTAGGACTCTTAGACCCTAAATCACTAAGGTTCTGTTGGTCTCTATATCATGATCTTTGAAAGGACTAAATTATCTAAGCTCTGCCACTTTCTATCTATGTTATCTTAGGCAAAAATATCTCCATGCCTCAGTTTCCTCATCCATAAAATGAAAGGTCAGACAAACATGGTCCTTTATGTTTCTTTCTATATCTATATTTATTATCCACTAATCCTGTTCTAATGGCACTTGTGGTTTACCTGCTAAAACTGTCTCATATTTCATTGTCTCCCCCAAAGAGAACTTAAGCTCCTTGAGAGCAGGGATTGCTTGAGTGGCACACAGTAGGTGTTTAATAAATATTTGTTGACTGGTTTCACATGGCTTATATAACAGAGGGAGAGAACAAGAAATTCTGGGTTACTTGCCAGGTGAAAGAAGTAACTCGGGGGAACCAAGACAGTCCATTTCTTTTGCCAAGCTTTCCAGCTCCTTCTGGGCCTTAGCGGGTACGCATTGAGCAGACACTGAAAAATAGAAGGCTTTACCCCCTTCAGTAGGCAGTCTCTTGGCAGCATCTATGTGGAGATGTATCTGCCAGTCGCCAGCCCAGCAATAATGTTTGAGAGGGATGACAAGGAAGAAATTTTGCTGTAGGCCGACCTTCTGTTACGATGGCACCAGGAGTGGCCCTGTTGCCCAGGAGAACTTCCCAGCTCCCAATTACACATTTTCAAAAATATCCTCCATGAAGACACCCGACACTTTGTTTGTGGGTTGCAGGCCTTTGATCAGGTTACCATGGATCTGGGCTGGCATAATGGGTCTGCGTGATGTATGTTCGCTGTCAGGGCTGAAACAACAGCAAGTGCGTACAAGCGGGCCCCACCTGCCGAGCAATATGCTCTCAATCCCTCAGGCAGAGCCATACGCAGCTCAGCTAAGAAAACTTCCTCCCACTGAGCAAATGGCAGAGCTGTGGAACACAGAAGCGGCTGCGTGCACGGCCACCAGCCCACAGTGGGAGGCAGGCAAGAAGGAGGGAGAAGAAAGGGAGGATGCTCTCGGCAGGCTCTCCTTCCCTGTGGCAAACACGCAGGCCCCTTTCCGTGGGGCCTTGGAGGGTGGCAGCGAAGACAGGGCTTTGTAAACCATAAGACACAAAGAGGAGCTAATATGAAAATTAGGATTGTTTTTAAGTTAGCAGACATTCTTTTTTTTTCTTTTCTTTTTTATAAGAACACACAGCTAATCACATACATCATTAACACAATTGGCCCAGAAATTGGCTTGTTGACTGTTGATGCATGGGTTTCTTTCTTAAGCCAAAAGCAAGAAACACAGAGAGAATATAGAAATTAAGAAAGGGGGAAGGAGGGGGAGGAATTAAAGAGGATGGTGGCTATTTGGTAAGTGGGTTTTCTTTTCTTAACAAAGGAACTGAATATTGGGGGAAGCACTTTACAGCAAGGAAGGGAGGCCATGGCTACCATGTTAGCTTATTGTAACCTGGTTATGCATTGCTAACTCCACCCTTTCTTGTCCTAGCAACTCATGGCCCTCACCCCTCCAAATTATTTTGTACTCAAATATCTATGTTATATGTACTCTCATAAGCTGTAGAGAAGATAATGACCAAAACTGGAACAGAAGGTCATCCCTGGGGTCAGAGGTTCCAAGATTTGGATGCAGAAGGAATCTCTCATATCATCAAGTACAATCTCCTACCCACTCTTCATAGATGAGGAAAAAAGGCCCTTGGAGGTGAAGTGATTTGCCCAATGTAATGCATGGAAGAGCTGTATCTGAACTGAGGTGCTCTGACTCCACAATCATACTGATGAAATTGCAATCTACTGTTTCACATTTACTAGCCTTCTCCTAGCAGAATGCTCCATGAGAGCAGATTCTGGTTTTTCTTGTCCACTGTTGCATACTCATTGCATAACAAGAAGCTTCAGTAGGACTTCAACATTTAACTATTCATTACTTGAATGAACAAAAGTTCTATGTGTCAAAGATTCTAGGCTCACTCTCCCTCTAATTATATATGTGTATGTGTGTATGTATACACACATATACATATATGTATATACATATAATAATGCATATATAATACATACATGTAATAGTGTATATAATGCACACACAATATAATAATTTGTATATATAATATACACACAGTATAATGTGTATATAATACATACACACATGTAATAGTGTGCATATATAATATACACAATAATGTGAATATGTAATACATATACACATATAATAATATAAATAGACATAGATGTGTTAATTGAATGAATAAATGATGAACAGAGGCAGAAAGAAAACAGTTAGCTTTCAAGGGTCTAACATTCTATCAGAGAAGATAACTAGCACACCTTTATAAAGGTAAAGGATACTCAAACTTATCACCCTGCCATCTACAAGCCCTGGGATCTTGTGTTTACCTCTAACCTTCCAGCTCTCTGCACCACCCACGAGGGATTGGAATCCAACATTACATAATTTCAGACAGTTACTGTTCCCACAATTAAACATGTTTCTTCTGATCTATAGCAGAGCTGTATTCAAGACAATGGTAAATGATCAGGTTAATTAGATGTAGTACTTTCTTTTCCCCCTGCTAGGTCTTCCAGATGATCACCATTATACAGCATTATATCACACAGAGATATAATGCTGTTATAATATATATTATATAATGTTATGTTATATATGTAACATATATAACAATGCATATATAACATTTTATATATGTATGTGTATATTACATAATGTTATGTTTTTATATATATATATATATATATAGAGAGAGAGAGAGAGAGAGAGAGAGAGAGAGAGAGTGTTATGTATCCTCAAGCTGGCCAGTTTCAGAGGGGTGATAGGGGAAAAACTGCATGTGCAAATACATGATGTGTGCTCCTCCCTCCATTCTTCCCCCTTCCCCCACATTTCCCCAGGGGATGGCAATTATGTGGTGTGTTTTATATCAACTGGAGGAGAGAGTAAGAAGGAATGGACAAAGCAGCCACATGAGACCATTTCTTTCCTTTTTTCACTTGGAGCTTGTCACCCATCAACATCCCAGAGTGATGCTGTTTAGACACATTTCATAATGGGATACAGAAGCCTAAGTTTACTTTGACTTTCTCCCTGTCTTTCTGACTCGGCCACCTCCAGGAAGGGGGTGGAGTAATCACGATAATTTATTCAGCTGGGCAGGCGATTTCTCCCTTGGAGGAGGAAAACACAAACTTGTCAGTTTTTCCCTTCCCACCATCTCCCTCACCAACCTGGTCACCCTTCCAGGCTACCCTGTGCTCTTGTGCAAATATTATGGTTAAGATGGAGCCGGCCACCATTCCACTGGCTTAGGGGTGTTGGCGACATGGCTATAAAATTGGGTTACGAGCTGAAACTTGGCAGGGAGAGATTGAAGACTGGGGCCGACTATTGGCTGGAACTTGAAAACAGCCAGCTTCAACCTTGATGATTTATATGAGTCCAAGGAAGAAAGCAAACTTCAACAAGGCATACCAGCCCTCTACATGACATAAAACACTCAGACGCTTTGAAAAGCAACCTGGCTCGGCGGTCAATGATCAGAGACTATGTGGCAAAGGACTCTGGGTCTGGAAACAAAAGACCTTGGTTTATATCCCACTTTACCACTTCCTAACACATGTGGGGCATGGGGCAAGCTACTTTCCTTCTCTCTGGATCTCAGATGCCACCTCTATAAATTGAAGTTTTGACAGGATGATGTCTAAGGTCCCTACCCCCTCTAAAATACAATGATTCCATTCTGAATTGGTGTTCTTCAAGGGTCTCCTAAATGCTTCACTCAACTGTAAAATAAGGCAACATCAGTTTTCCATTTTATTTTGTATTCCCAGTATGCAACACACGACATGCCAGGTGCAACAGGGAATGCTTAATAAATGTTTGTTGAAAATGGAAGTGCCCAGGGCAGTATTCAGTGCGGGCGTTATGGAATATTTTTATCAATGAGGTAGACAGTGGCATACACAGTTTGCTCAATGACACAAACCTGGGATCCATAACAAATACGCTTGATGTTAGACTCAGGATCCAAATGGATCTTTTGCTTGTTGAGTTGAACCTAATAAAGACAAAGTTCAGAAGGCAGAAGTGTAATGTTCTACCCTGGGGTTCAAAAAATCAACATTACTCATACAGATTCAGAGAAGAATAATTAAATAGCAGTTTGATTAAAGGGAAAAAAAAGGATTTGGAGGTTTGGGTGAAGTGCAAGGAAGTAATCGCTCATCAGTGTGATATAACAGCTTAAAAAGGGTAATCATGACCTGCATTAAGGGATAGGCTCCAGGACTAAGATGTTTCTCTATGCTTGACACTGGCCAGACCACATCATGTGAAATTCTGGGTATGACAGTTTTAAAGATACTGATAATCTAAAGCTGGGCTTCTTAACATGGGGTCCATTAAATTTTCAAAAAATATTTTGTTACAGCATTTCAATATAATTTATTTCCTTTGTGATCTTGGCATTGCATTTTCTGCACTTGAAAAATGTTAGCTGGTCATTCAATTAGCATTTATAACACATCAGACCCTGTTCTAAATAATGAGAATACAAAGAAAGACAAGTATAAGTAAACAAGCAGAAACAACCCCTACCCTCAGGGAGCTCACTGACTAGTTTTGAGGAATAAACTGGCTTCAGAAAGCTGCTAAAAAGGATCCAGGAGACAAGACAGTGAAGCAGGCCTGGTGTCATCTGACTCTAGAGAATGTGTGGGGCAGGGCCACCAGGATGATGAAATAGCCTTGAGTTGATGCCAAGTGACTGAAGGTGACTGGGGATATGTAGGCAGGAGAAGAGAAATCTCGGGAGGGATATGATTTGGGTCTTCAACTCTTCAAAAGGCAGTCACAGTCTTGACTCACAAGGATAGAGCCAGGAGGAAAAGCTGCAAAAACAATGGGAGTAAATGTGAATAGACCCCAAATCAACAGAAGGTAATTTCGGGGATGAAAGGAAATGCCAGCAGCTAAAGGGATGTGGAAACTCTTTAGGATCACTGATGGCAGACTTTCTCCTTAATAAAAGTAAGCCCAGAGAAGGAAGATCCTTAAATAACCAGCAGGACAAAGTCAAAATGGAACCACTGCATCTTTGAGCATCCTCTTGGAGGGGCAGCTATTGCATCTCATGGAGAGGTTGCTGTTTTATGACTTGTATTCCTTTCCAAAGGTGTGTACTTGGGGAAAACTGTTTTCTGGTCTGATCCAGAGACTTCGGTTTAAGAATGGAATTCTTGGTCTCATTCAAGGGTGGTCCACAAAACAAACCCATGAGAGAAAGGTCCTTTTAGTATGCTTTAAAAGCTAGGAGAAAGGGCTGGTAGCAGCAATGCAAATATGTCACAGGAGACTGAAGGGAAACCCTTTTCTGCTGGGACAGGCCACGGTTGTAGAGAAAGTAGAGCAGAATTGAAAGAATATCATGCTGGGAATCTTAAAACCAAATTCTGGTCCCAACTTGTCTTTTGATTAGCTGTGTAACCTTGGACAAGCTTTAGTGTCCTCATCTACAAAATGAGAGGATTAAGCTAGATCAAAAGATCAATCCACCAAGAAGCATTTATTAAATACCTACTATGTGTCAGACCCTTTGCTAGCCAATGGGGACTCAAATTTAAAAATCAATGATCTTATTGCCAGGTAACATAAAAAGAACATGCACACACAGACGTCGTTTACACATAAGCGATCTTTAACATCTTTTTCGTTCCCAACATTCTTTGAGATTTCTGTAAGAACAACCACCTCGGAAGAAAGCCATGTCTACTACAGAAGCAAGAAAACATACTGAGAGTTAAGAAAGTAGGACAATTATGAAATGAAATGTTAGAATGGGCTCATAGAAAATGGCACAACAATTTGGGTGAGTCATAATACAAGAACCAAGGTCTACAATGCTTCTTATGCTGGTGATCATGTCTGCCTGAGATCTTACATCTGAGTAATACTACTCAGCATGATTCAAAAGATGGAAAACATTAAGAAGACCATTTAACCCTACTAACGCTCTGCTCATCAGAGTTCACCTATGGCAAGCTCGAAGACACTGGGTTCGAGTTGACCAGGGTGCTAGAGGTGGCAACCAATGCTAAGAACTGCCCAGGGTGGGGTTTCTACCTCATTGAAGACCTCTGAACATAAGCTGGGCAATCTCTAGACAGAGAATTCTTGGTCAGGGAGGAGTCTAACCAGATGACCTCTGAAGGTCATCCTGCTCTTAAGAATACATGACTTTGGAAATATGGGACTCTAGATCATTTTGGGGAGTCTAATCCCCCTTGTCTACATTCTCCAGGAACAACAGCTTTGGAAAAAGGCAGTATCCTCATATTAAGAAAATCCCAGATCTAGGCTGTCCAGGAGGTGATATAAATCCCTTGAAGGGAAAGAACCTTTCCTTCTCAAACATATAAGACCTTAGGTTTCTCCTGCCATCTTAAAAGAAGAGAGAAAGAAAACAAAACTTGAAACACACCTACCACTCAAGGAGTATTGGCTATTTTCACTGCCTTTCCCAAAAGAGCCCAGCCTGTCCTTTGGCTTCTCATGTCAAACTAAATACAGCTTATAAACAACTCACCACAAGTTTGTTTAATGATGACCTACCCTGTTAATTAAAGATTTCTTTTCCTTATTGGAGTTGACAGGCAATGCATTTGTAGACTCTGCACTGATTGCATAAATTGCAGGTAGTTACATCCTAATTGGTTAAAAAGAAAAAAAAATACTATTCTCTTAATGCAATTGGTTAAAAAGAAAAAAAAATACTATTCTCTTAATACAACTATGTTTTGTGGTTAAGAAATGCTATGAAGATGGGAGAGGCCCACTTCAATGTAATCATTTAAATGAATCATGGGTTGAATCTCATGTATAAAGCTATTAAGAATGAAGGAAACAATTGTTGCTCTCATTGGGGAAAATTTAAAAAAAAAAAGAATCTGGCTTACGCCCTGGCAGTGGTCCATGCCACGCATACAAGAATACTGGAATAGGCTGTAAAGATGGAGGAGACCTCCCCCAGGTCTTCATTATATGACCCACACTGGATTTATCAGAACAGCCAAGTCGAGGAAGTGGTCATTCTCTTAGCTGGGGTGACCGCCTGCCATCATCAGCTTCATCTTCTCCCAGGCAATTGTGCAAGAAGGAAAGAAGCAGATTGCTCTGGGAGTGGGAGAAAAAACCTGGCTCTACATTTAAAAACAGGCAAATCCTCAGTAGGAGAGGAGGAATCATTAAAACAAACCAGGAAAAAAAAAACCCTACACTTGTTATCCAATACTCACATCGAAGAGGTTTTATATCCACACATTTTAAGAAACCAAAAGGGAGTCATAAACCCAATTCAATTTAATTGGGTGCTCTCCTGACAGAATTGTTATTAATAAGATTGCATTGTACAAACCGCCCCGAAATCCCAAATGCAGCCGACTGCACTAGCAAAAACATTTAACACCCAGCAAGCAACACGCTACCGAGTTGTTACCGCTCAGATATCCTCCCCCACATCCTATCCTCAAACCCCCATCCTTCCTCCTCTTCTTTCTTTAAAAAAAATCCAATTCTAAAAAAAAAGAAGCTTGTCTTGAGCAAGTCCCATAAATTATTCACATCATATTACAGTGTATGTCAGCAATCTTGCAGTGTTTAAAAAACTTAACTACAAGCCAATTAAAATGTAAACTGAGAAAGACGGATAGGGCTGGGTCGCTCTGGTGTGAACTTGAGCAGCTCATAACAATATGCACTACAACTTCCAGACCTGCTAATTTGACAGCTACTTTCATCAGCAGAGTCTTTCTACCTCCTCCCTCCTCCCCTTTAAAAAAAAAAAAAAGGAAAAAAAAAAAAGACGAGGAAGAAGTGTTTCTCTCAGGACAAATGGTTCCATATCCTTCCCCATCCAGCAGATTAATCCCTTGGGTCTTGTAATCCTTCACAGGCACTCATTGTGTTAGTTAGGAACAGATCAGTTATTTTTCTTTTCCCTTCCCTTTTTAAGGACGCACAGTGCACTCTCCACTCTGTCCCCAGGCTGCAATTTATTGCCATTCTAAATCAAAATTGTTTCACTTGAAATACAGCTCCGGGGAAGGGGCAATTGAAGGGGTTTTCTGTTGGCAAGACAGGGGAAAAAAGAAGTTTGTCAAAGGAAGGAGTCAATTGATTGTGATGATTTTCCCATTTAAAAAAAAAAAACACCTTTAATTTTCTGTACTACCCAGATCACTCTCAAATAATTTACATGAATGAATGAATGAATGAATGGAAGAAAGATTTATTAAGTACTCGCTTTAAACACTTCATCTTCTGGGTAATTCAGGTACATGACAAATGTTTACTCATGTTTTACTTAATGTTCAATAAACATTTATTGCATCATTTTGCTAAAAGGCTGTTGGTGGTACAGAATAAGACTAGCGGTCCTAGTTCAAATTCCACCAATGGTACTTAATACCTGTGAAACCCTGGACATGCTAAAATATCTCAGGACCTCTTTTCCTTCTTCTAGAAAATGAAAGATGGCCTAAAGATCTAAATTTATGATCCTACCTGGGTGGCCTTGTAAAAACCACTGAATCTCCCTGGGCTTCACTTCCTCAAGGGTTCAAGGAGGACCTGAGCCAATGGGCTCTCAGTTTCCTTCTGGTTCTAGATTAACAATGGAGCCATCTTCAGTTGCCCTGACTGATATCTGGCCACTGGACCCAAATGGCTCTGGAAGAGAAAGTGAGGCTGGTGACTTTGTACAGCCTTGCCTCCAAACCAATTCACACAAGTCATGACATCACCTTCCCAATGTCATGGTTGTCTTCCAGATCGAAGGACAAACTGATGATCCTAAGAACCCATGCAATAGAGTTCACTCAAGATTATTTATTAATTGTATATGGTTTGATAGTGGGAGAAGTTCTGCTGAACATCATGAGCTCAAAGTTTGGAAACAAACCTAAAGAAGACTCTCTACTCATCCTTCTCTTAGATTTCTGAGGCTGCCTCTTCTCAAACTCCTTATTAAGACCAGTCCAGTGTCATGTATTTTCTGCATTTCTATTCCTTTTCTAACCAACTTGGTGCTAGAACATTGCTCCTTATGTCCACAACTTTGCTTTGACCTGTCCCCAAATGGCGAACTCACTGCACCCCTTTCTGAGGCTGGCGCTGGTGAGAATTTGAGATCTCATTCATGAAGGGCACATGGTTAGAATTTAAGGCATGAATGAGATGACTAAGTAGGCTTTGGACAAGAATAATAACAGACGTTCTTGCCTCCTTTTAGGACCTTGGAGTTTGGGAGTATAGCATGGGCTGAATGATCTTTTTGACCTGGGACAAAATCAGGAAACTTGTTCCCTTACGCTCCCTTTAATATTAAAGAATCAGAGATTCTTGTGATATAGTGGGTAGAATGCTGGACATAGAAATGGAAGGATCTCAGTTCAAATCCTGCCTTGGACACTTATTAGGTATGTGACCGTAGGCAAGTCAATTAACTTTTACGTGCCTGTTTCCTTGGCTTTAAAATGATACAGCTAGACTTGATGGCCCCTAAGGCCCCTTATAGTCTTAAATCTATCAATATACTATGACCCTCTAACCTTGGGGGTCATTGGAAGAAGAATCTCCTCTAAAATAGAGATGGCCAATGGTCATCCAGTCTCTACATGAAGAATTTCAAGGAAGCTCACTTATAATAGCTCTCATGGACTCTTCCAATCTCAACCAATGTACCTAATTCTGGCCTCTGAGACAACAAAGAACTCAATGGAATCACTCGTTCAGGAAAGACATCCTCAAATACTTGAATGAATCAATGAGTATGCCTCTTCATGGGAATTCTCTTCTTAAGCCGATACAACCTTAGTTTCTTTGACTAAGTCAGTAAAGGCAGGATGTCCTCCATTCATCAGGACTGCTTGTTACCATTATAGTAATACTCTGATGCATTATACTCTAGATGTGGTTTCACTTAGGCAGAGAATAGCAGGACTCTTCCCTCTCAGATCCTGGACACCATGCCTCTAAATGTAGCTGAGGACTGAATTCATTTTATTGGCTGCCATTTTGTTGTTCTTGTGTCCAACTCTCCAAGACCTCATTTGGAATTTTCTTGGTAGACATACATACTGGTTTGCATTTTTGAGCTCATTTTACAGATGAGGAAACTGAGGCAAACAGGGTTAAGTGAGTTTTCCATGATCACACAGCTCGTAAATGTCTGAGGCTAGATTTGAACTCATGAAGATGAATCTTCCTGACTCCAGGTGCAGCACTATATTCACTGTGCCACTTAGTTGTCCCACTGGCTACCATATTACACTGCTATTACAAGAACTCAGACTGAATGGAAGACCACAAAAATAAGCCTCAGTTTGAGCACAGAGGCAAAGATCTCTAAGGCTCATGAGCAGTGTGGCCAGCCCTAGGTGACCCAGTGGAGAGAGTACGGGATTTGGAAGCAGCAAGACTTGAATTAATGCTTATGAGCTGTCTGACCCTGGGCAAATTTCACTTAAACTCAGCCTTAGCTTCCACATATGTAAAAATGGGTATAATGGGCATATGGGTATAATGAGGCACTGACCTTACCAGGCTGTGATGAGAATCAAATGAGACAATGTAGAACCTTAAAGCTCTAGACAGAACTCTCTGTGAAGTTACAGATGCGGATTACTCTTATCATTCTTATCATTTACTATCCATAGCTCATATGGTTCTGAGTTAATCATAGGTCACATTTGTTCCCTAGGCATATGGATACAGTGATTCATTAGAACTGTCAAATCTCTTAGGGAAATGGTACCTACTCCAACCAGCAAAGACCAAAAAGAATTCCTCTGCTTTCTGGACAGCCAATGGTAATGGCTTCCAGGACTCAACACATACCATTGAGGTCTTAAAATGGGTTAAACAAAGCAATTCATTCATTCAACAAGCATTTATTAAGCACCTACTAGACTCAAAGCAATGGAGATAGAAAAAAATGTCTCAGCCCTCAAGGAGGGTACAGGAGGGTACTGAAGTTAGTATAGAAATATACAAAACAGCAGTGACAAACAAAAAGATTTTAAGGGGAGATAATTAATAATTTGTAGGATCAAGTAAGTGTTAGGTAGGAGGTTGCCCATGAGCTGTTTCTTGAAGTAATTTAGCAATCTGAAAACATGGAGGTGAGGAGGAAGTATGTCAGATATGGGAGACAGAAAACGTGGAGAATTTAAAAGGAATGCAAACTTAATTAGCAAATGCCTAACAGGCTTAAAGACATTTAGGTGTTGGCGTGGGCTCTTTCTTTTTTAAAGTCTCATTCATGGCCAAGATGGGTTTTAAAACAAACTGAAGAAACAGAAACATTTGCTAAAAGTACTCATTAGGAAGGAAGCAGGAAAAACACAGCCTGATGGCCTTATGGGTGTCACATAGAGAAAACTCAGCTTAGGTACAAGCCAGAGGTCTCCATTTTGGTTCAAAACAGTAAATGGTGCCAAATATGTACAGCCCAACAACATTTTCTATTTTTAGATCAGCTTGAAATATAGCACCTGAAAACTTAAAATAAGTAAGAGTGGAGTTGGGAAAAGACAAATGATTTAAAAAAAAAAAACTAAATTAGATAACTTCTTTGTATTTTATGTCTCTGTTGGAAATTTTGCAGAATAAACCAGCTTTAGATTATGTATAACCATGGGACATGTGAAGAGCTTGGATAACTGAAGATCCACAGACAATACAAGACTTCCAGGCAAAAGAGTAGTTTCTAATACTGTTAATTTATTTCCCTTCCCAACTTTACCCATACCTTCTTCCCCCTGAAGTGGACATTATCTCCCTGGGACCTAGGTTGAGAGATATCTATTAGGTTACTGGGCAGGGTTGGACAACCTGCCTAGTAACAGGTTTTTTGTTGGGTCCCTGTCAAAATTTTATTCCCCTTTGGTTTGTGAAATATCTGATGAATTGTTAACAGTCATTTCTTGTTTAGTCCATTTGCATGGTAACAACCTATGCCCCCCTAATGTTAGACCCCCATTGCCAGGTAACCACCTTCTGCTGAGCACCACCCCCTTCCTGATAACTATGACAACCAGTCTTTGATTGGTTACCTCTCCTGGCACCTGTTTTCTGCTGGGGTCCTTTGCCTAGCAGTACCCTGACAGCCCCCTCTATTTTGGGGGTTCTTGCCTAGCAACAAGCCTCCCCTCCTGCTCTGTCAGAACTCTCTGTGTTGTGGAAACCACAAGGCTGTACCGACTAGCACCGAAATGCTTAAAATGCATACACCCACCTCAGTTTGGGGCTGTCTCCTCTGGGTCTCTACATGAGGCAGCCACCAGCCTGGCTAATAAATGACATTCTCAAAATTCCTAATTGACTTTGCCTATGATTTATTCTCGGTCTGTCCATTTTACCCCCTACACTACCCCTGACCAAACCTAAACCAAGGGCCTGACCAGAGCTATCATTAAAGATTCATTTTAAGTTTCATCTCCCAGTATCCTTCAGTTCTGAGATATGGAGCTCACTAAACTGGTTCAATGAATGTTTGCTGAATGAATAAATAATCTCTCCATACTATGAATGCTTACCAAAGTCAAGGTTGGTACCACAACACTAAGAAGTAGATTCTAAGTTTTGACTTACTATCTTTTCCCTCCTATCTTTCCAACATGGCCCATATGCAGAAAACTACCTATCCATAATCTAAGTTCTTGGAGGACAGAATCTCATTTCATAAATTCTATCTCTGTCTGTCTTGTATATACGTGCATATAAACACACATACACATGTGTACACATGCATGTATATATGTATTTATATATGTGTGTGTTGTGCTTGAACTTATTAAGAACTGAATTTAGAATGGAAACTCCTTGAATGTAAGGGCTGACTCATTTTAAAAGTATCTGAACCTCTAAGAATAAGTAGAGTGCTTAGCACATAGTAAATACTTAATAAATCCCCAGGGCTAAGGACAGGAATTGTGATTTCACTAGAATAGGAAAACCCCATGTGAGGATTCCTTCTACCAATGCATGTCAGTACCTTCTCTGCCATTTAGGTTCTTAGAAAGAGAAAAGTTGCCTGGGGTCATTTACTTGCCTGGGTCAGGTCTTTCTGATTTCACAGTCAGTTTTTTATCCACTGTGTGGTACTACAGTTATCTGATGTATGATGATGTAAACAAAATTTAGACTGTATTCTCCCTGAGGGCAGGGACTGTTTTTATCTTATTTTATTTTTACCCACAGAATTCAGCCTATTAGACCAAGCTGTTAATAAATTCTTTTTGGTGACAGCTAGATTTAATTGGAGCTAAATAATTAGAGCTCACATTTATTTATTATTGTAATCAAAGGTCATCAAAGAGCTCTGCATCTCATCTGATACTCAAAGGAACTCTGTGAAGTTTATCTCCATTTAGTGAACTATAGCTGAGAGGAAAAGTGACTTGCCCAGGGTCACACAACTAGTAAGTATCAAAGGCAAACTTCGAAGTCAGATCTCCACTCTGACTGAGTCCTACACTTTATCCATCATATCAACCTAGATTTAGTTGGATTTCAAATAGTGAAAACTTTTCAAGACAGTGTGTGAGGGGCACAGAAGATAAAATGGGCCAGCATTCACGGATAGATCAATAAAAATGAACATTTTTTTGTTGATTTGCTTACATCCAGGGACAGATAGAGGCTCTTTTTATTTTCCTCTATTAAAAGAGCTGCTGCTTCGCCTATTCCAAGGACGGCTCTCTGCTCATTTCCCTTCCATAGGCCATGCCCAAGTAACAGTGCAAATCCTTCCCCTGGGATACTTTCTGATGGGCAGATTCTAATTTTCACTTTCAACTGAACTAAGGAACAGACTCAGCACAGCATTAGCATTTCATCCTAGGTAAAGCTCCTGATGATAAATATTTCAGGGGGAGCCCTTCTTAGGTTAGGCTGCCATGCACCGAGCTGGATTATTTAAACAAGGAGGCCTTCAATCTCCTCCTTCCCCCTTAATTTGAGCTCTGTTAAACCACAAGACAAAAGCTTGCCACAGTCCAAGAATGAGCCAGGAGACTCTCTCCTGGTTGCCCGGTGCGACCAGTGTGTCTTAAAAATATATCTAGTCATTAAGACAGTCCTGGCTGTCATCATCTCAGCCCTGCTGAACAGCAACAAGGGTGCAAAGTTTCCTAAGAGCACTGGCTCATTAAGAGGGGGAGGCATTATCTTAGCATTGATCTTATCTCTATGTTAAACACACTTAGCTCCTTGTCAAGACACTTAACTTTCCAATATGGTCAATTACCAGATAATAGCACCCACTTTCTCATGTCTCACTGTTTAAATGGCCCGATCAATAAATCAGAGCACACCCCATTATTAAGGGCCTTCTGATGTCAGGCAGCTAGCTTGTCAGTAGGGAAAGGAAACCATTTCTTGGGGTCTAGCCCTTGAAAATACAAGTCAATCCAATCTAAAAGTCATTTTTTTTTTAAAGTGCCTACCATGTGCAAGACACTACACCAAACAATGGGGATGCCAAGGGGGAAAACCAAACCAAATCAAACAGAACCTGCCTCAAGGAGCTTATATTCTAAAAGGGGAAATAAACATAATTGACATGTATAGAATAGATCAAAGTTTGCAACGTAACTCTCTTAAATTGTTACTGAAGAAGAATGGCTTGTTACTTGCAATTGGGAACACGTGGGTTGAAAATGCTACATAAGACAGAGACTAGCTGTATGACGATGGGTCAGTCACTTAAACCACACTGAATCTCAGTTTACTCATCTGTACAACAGTGATACAACTAGTATACAATTCCGTCCCCAGGTTATTGTAAGTCCCAAATAAGAAAATGTAGGTCAAATATTTCACAAACATAAATTGCTAAATGTTAGTAACTATTTTTTATTGCTATTAGAAAGTTATCCTCATTTTTTCTCCTGAGTTTATTTTCAGAGTAATTCAGCTATGGTGATGATAATTCTGTCATATTTTTCAGGGTAGTTTAAATATGATGGTGATTATTCTCAAACGAACCTGACAAGTCCAGTGAGGTGAGTATTGCATGAATGACTCTACTCATTTTACTGTTAAGAAAATTAAGGCGCAGAAAGTTTGAGTGTTTTGACTGCACTAATTAGTGTCAAAGGTAGGATATGAACCCAGAGAATAAGTATTAGCAAGTGTTTACTGTCTGCCAGGCATAATATTAAGTGGTGGTGTTACAGAGAAAAGAAAAACCAAAGATCTTTATTTTATGCTCTCATACAGCTCAGTTGTCCTTTTGTGTCTGAGCTTTTGACCCTTGGCACATGCTATGCTACATGGCTCTGAGATTGGGAGATACTTCCATACTCGGGCTTGAAAAGGGCAATCTGTCCAAGAATCAATCACTCACTGTAAGTATAGATCAATGCAAATGGGTTTTTTGCTTTCTCCTTTGTTCAAGAGGTCAGCCAGAAGAACTTCCAAAAAGGAACCATGAGCCATGAGGAAAGGAGAAAGGGAGAAGAAAGGATGAGGGCATAGAAGAGGGAAATAGCTAGGACAATGACATGGCAGTATGGGACAGACATGACAGAAGAAAACTATTTCCTCCTCTTACCACCAATCTTGCTTTTCCAATTGTTGAGTCACCTTGGAAAGTACTATCATCATTCACACTTAACAATTTTTATTTCTAAAAGAAACCTATTCACTTTAAGTTTCTTTAGACTACTTCTAGGTCCAGACATAAGCTAAAGACTCTGGCCAAAAGCAATAAAATCCCTACCTGACCTAAAAGAGATAAATATGTTCAGCTGAGTAGGCAAGAACTCGAAAGCTCCCATTTCTCTGGGCCAGGAAAGCTTACAAAGCACTCTTTCTAACACACGGAAGGCAGAGGGAATATTGTTATGTCTATTTGACAGATGAAAAAACTGAGGCTCAGAGAGGTGACCTGATTTCCCCAAAGTCATATATCTGATAGGTATTCAAAGCTAGGGCTCAAATCCAGCTCTTAATACCAAACTTAGGGCATTTTCCGTAACACCATTTTAATATCCTATTCAAGTCGAGCAAAATCTAATTTCCAAAATTAAATAAAAATTGGTATCTTTTGTTTCTAAATCACAGTTTTGTTTTGTTTTGGTTTTTTTGGAAATATTTGCTAATCTTCCAAATTGTAACTTACTTTGTACAGGGGGGAAAATCAAGCAGAAACATGAGATAATTTGATCACACATACACGCACACACACACATGCATGCACGCACACACACACACACACGCTCACACACACACACAGAGTAGTCCCTCATTTCTTCTGCACTAAAAGGAAGAAGGTATACTTTTGCATCTATTTTCCTCAATCATGAAAAGGCTTTCAATTACTCAGTCTATTTCAATTACTTTTCTCCCTTCCCTTCCTTTCATTTTCCTTCCCCTTTCCTTTCCCATCCCTTTCCTTCACTTCCCTTCTTACCTTCCCCCAGAATATTTTAAGCCAATCAAAAGAGGTTTTGCCTTGAGGATGGAAAAACTGTTTCAATTGTGGCTGATTTAATCATGTCTATTGCTTTCCAAAGAGCTAACTTTGACAATGGCTGAACTTGAAGAGAGATTCCCACCTTAGAACAACTACAGGTGGGCAAGGTGGAAAAACATGCTTCATTAGCTTTTATATTGCACCTGTGGTGAGCAAAGCCCCATCCTCAGTACTTCAGAAGGTGCAACTGTCACTAGGACAGAGTTCTTGCCCTCATGGAGCTTATAGTCCACTCAGGAAGGACTGACATGCACACATAAAAAGACAGCTTGTATACCCTTTGTACCCACCAAGTAGAGGAACAGAATATAAGTGACTGGGGAGATGAGAGCGTGGAAGGGACTAACCTGACCATGAGGGGACGGTTTGGCATAGTAGAAACCATTCTGAATCAGTGTCAGAAGACCTGAGAATTAGAGAAGCCTGTCCAACATCAGGCAGTGAGGAAGTGTTGGAGGTGTGATTTGAACCTAGATTTTTTGAGGCCAAGTTCTGCACTTTCATGATGACAAACTTGGAATTGGCATTCCAGCTGGTCCTCAGTTAAAACCCCTCTTTTAACTCATGAGGTAACTGGGACACAGGGTATGAAGTGATTTTCCCAAGATGACTCAGGGAGAGCAAGTGGATGAGGTAGGAGCTGAACCCAGATTCCTTAGATTCAAATGCAGCTCTCCTTCCACTATAATATATTGCTACTTTGTCCACTATGCTCTGCAGCATGCCAGCAGAGAAAGCATGGCTTCATGGCACCATGAAGAAAGCACAGGCTTTACAGCTGCAGGAACTGAGCTCAAATACTGATTGACTGGACAAGTCACTTAGGATAGTTTTAGGATCATATTTAAAACTTCAGGGTTCTTTAGAAACCATCTAATTCAACCCTATCATTTTATAGGAGAGGAAACAGAAGCCAGGGAACAGTCTTATTTTATTTGTTCAGGTCACAGGTAATAAGCATCAGAGGCAAAATTTGAATCGAGGTCTTCTGAATTGAGTCACTTTTTTTCTACTTTGTCATCTCTTCGGGACTCAGTTCTCTTGTCTGCAAAACAAGGGGTTGACTAGATGGCTCTAAGATCTCTTCAAGTTCTAAATCTATGAATCTCCAAACACTTTCACAGGTAAAGATCAAATCATTAAGTTGCAAAATATCTATCTCTTGGCTATGGGTCTCAAGAGAACATGTCTAGAGATTTCCTGAAAAGGTTTCATTTTGGCCCAGCCACACATATGTGAAGAGCTGTGTTTCCTGTGGTATTTCAGGATCACAATTTCCTATCTAGGACAGAACATACACAGTGATATAGAGAGGAGAAAGAAGAAGGGTGTATGTTTATGGGGGGGGGTGTAAGGAGAGGGAGAGAAAGAGGGAGAGAGAGAGGAGTAGAGAGAAAAAGAAAGGGAAGCAGAGAGAAAGAGGGAGGGAGAGAAAAAGGGACAGAAAGGAAGAAGGAAAGAAAAGAGGAGGGAGAAAGAGACAGAAAGGGAGAGGAGAGACGGGAGGGAGGAAGAGGGAGAGAGAGGAAAGAGAAAGAGAAGGAGGAGAGAAGGGGGAGACAGAGGAGTCAGAGAGAAGGGGAAAGACAGGGAGAAGGAGAGAAAGAGAAAGGGAGAGGGGAAGGAACAGGGAGAAAGAGAGGAGGAGAGAAAGAAAGAGACAGAGAGAAAGGGGGAGACAGAGAGAGGAGAGAGACAGAAAAAGAGGGAGAGAGAGAGAGGGAAAGGAAGAGGGAGAGAAAAAGAAAGGGAGAGGAGGGAGAGAGAGAGAGAGACAGAGAGAGAGAGAGACAGAGAGAGACAGACAGAGAGAGACAGAGAGACAGAGACAGAGACACAGAGAGAGAGAAAGACAGAGAGACAGAGAGAGAGAGAGAGAGAGAAGAGAGAGAGAGAGAGAGAGAGAGAGAGAGAGAGAGAGAGAGAGAGAGAGAGAGAGAGAGAGAGAGAGAGAGAGAGAGAGAGAGAGAGAGATGGGGATGGACAGGGAAAGAGACAGAATGAATAATCAATTGTGGAACTAGGTTCCCTCTCCATGCTGGTCTGGTTTTCCTTTTATTGAAACCAGTTCCTCATTCCTAACTGTCACCAGTGTAAACATCCAATCTACTGTTAAAAGGAGTCTGTTCTGCCAACTGGAGGAATAAATGACAATGCCCTAGGAATGGAATCCCAACATCCACATAAGTCAGCATTTGTCATCTTTTCAAATGCTAAGAAATTTTTGTGGTCCTGGCATTTCCAGGAAAGGCTCAGTAGGGTTTCCATAATAATCGCTTCACAGAGCCTAACTTCTCCCTTTGTATTGCCAAAAGGTTGTTAAAACGTCTACTCTAAATCAGAATTCTTTAAGAAGTTTTTTTTATTAAAAAAAAAAAAACATGTTCCCTCAAAGTAAAGCTCGTTCTTTTGAAGTTGTCTGCTTTCAGAGTTTTGTTCCATTTAATAGCTTCCAGAGTCAAGAAGGTCTCAGGTAGAACCGAGTCACCTAACCACATGAGCAATTAGTTTCTCCAGACAGTGTGTCTGTTGTAATGTAGTTCACTTAACTTCACATGGTGAATCATCTCCCTTTGATGCTTTTTCCCCCCTTCTATTAATTCTCTCCCTGCTTCCCTTGGCGGATGCCTGTTTGGTTGCCTGACCTTCACTCACTGCTCGGGGAGACTACCCATCTTTCTGAGGAAGGTGTGCACTACTCTGTCCAGCAGACTTTATCATTGAGGTCAAAGCTTCAAAATCAATTAATCCAACAGTGTTTACTAAGTGCCTATATAGGTCAATCACCAAAGATACAATGACAGTCTCTGCCCTCAAGGAGCTTATCATCTAAAAAAACGTACCTAAATGATACATTTAAAAAAGATATTCACCTCTGACACAAACTAGCTTTCTGACCTTGGGATAGTTATTTAATCTTTCATTTCCTTGGTAACTAAGTTGCTGAGATAGTGCTCACCTACACTGGAAGAATTTCCTCAACAAATGCTCCTTAAACCAGTGAAATCAGAAATCTAGTTTAAAAGAAATCCATCAAACATACAATGAGTGAAGGAACACAGGAAACTAACCACTGGGAAAACAAATACATTTGTGAAACAGTGATGCTTGAGCTGAGCATGGAATCAGGTTGGGGTGGGAGCAGGGGGGTCAGGGCTGTCCTAAGAGGCAGAGAAGAGAAAGGGTGAATATTCCATGCACATGGAGCAGCCTAAAGATCCAAGGATGGAACTTGAATATTCTGTATGGGGAACTGCAAGGAGGTCAGGTTAATTGGAGAGTAGAGTGTGTGAAGGGGAATACTGTCTAATCATCCTAGAAAGTAATGCTGGAGTCAGACTGGGAAAACCTTTAAATGCCAAACAGAGAATTTGATTTTATCCTGCAGACAATGGGGAGTCACTGGTCCCCAACTCAAGCAAAAGGCAGAATTAAAATCAGACAGTAGCCTTCACACACCAACACATCTACCCACATGCCTTTGTGGAAACTGGGTTAAATTTGCTTTTTAAAATTCAACAAGAATTTATTAACACAAACAAACAAAAAATAACAGCCCAAGGTTGGGGGAAGGAGGAAAAATAGAACATGAGAAGGAAGAAAAGAATGGAGAAGGAGGAGGAGAAAAAGGAAGAGGATTAGGAGAAGTTAAATAGTCCTTGCTGTCTAGATACTTACATTATTATTAAGGAATTTATATGGTGGGAGTTGGGGCATCTCCAGAGCAGTAAAAATTAATTGGCTCAAAGTCAAAGACTATATTCTTTTAGGCCAATGAGAATGTGGAGAAAGAAAAAGAAAGAGCCATGGCATGGTCAATAAACGTAAAGCCAAGGTACCATCATTCTGAGAGATGATAAAGACTTCAGTGTCTAGAAGGACTTTTGAAGCAAATCTACAAAATAACTTTTTGTTATCACTGAGGCCTAAAAAGGAATGGACTTTCAAGGGAAAACCAACTCTGTCCCCATAGGATCAATGATGGATATTTGGATATCTCACTGGGGGGCAGGGGTGGGAGAGAAGGAACCCAGAGAGCTCAAGAACGTTTGTCCTGGACTTCAAATAGCCATCAGGTTAGAGCACAAGATGATGCAGAAGAAAGAGCACTACGTTTAGAATCAGAGGACCTGGTCTCAAGTTACGGTTCGGCTGACACCTAGGCTATCTTGGAAATGTCACAACCTCCATTTTCTGTAGTTTCCACATCTGTAAGATGGGGGGAAGGCAGCTAGGTGGTGCAGTGGCTAGATCACCAGGCCTGTAATCAGGAAGACTCATCCAGCCTTTGACGCTTACTAGCTGTGTGACCCTAGGCAAGTCGCTTAACTCTGCCTTACTTTCCTCATCTGTAAAATGACCTGGAGAAGGAAATGGCAAACAACTCCAGGAACTTTTGCCAAAAAAACAAAACAAAACACTCACAAAGAGTCATACAGGACTGAAACAGCTGAGCGACAATAAGAAGGATCTTTAAGGTCAATGCCAGCTCAAAAACTGTGATCCTATATACGTACAAGACTCCTGACCCACAGGCTAATAGTCTTCTTCCTTTCTTTCTCAGGGTTTTACTGTAAGAAAAGACCCCCAAAATATAGCAGGTACCCCAACAACATAGCAGAGTGTCATTGATGAAAAGTTAGAAGAGAAAATAGATATACATGCACAATTCATACATGCACAATTCCTACCATACCTGGTTGTCATAGGTCAATTCAATTCAATAAACATTTATAAAGTACCTACTATGGGTCAGGCACTGCTAAGAACTGGGGGTACAAAAAGGCAAAAGACAAGTCTCTGCCTTCAAAAAGTTTACAATATAATGCATGATGGGATTACTCCCATTGTCCTACTGAAAAGCTGACAGCCCTCCAGCGATGATACAGCCATTTCTTATCTACTTAAACCGGAGAAAAGAGAACATATCCACTGTCTTGCTCAATTCTGCCCTTTTCTCCTTCCCAGGACAACTGTTGGATACTTCCCTAATGAGCCTCGTTTTACAAAGCAAAGAGTACAGCGGTTATTTAAACAGGAAACAATATGAACAATGCCCTATCAGATGAAAGATGACCAAGGCTAATTGAACTGTTTGCTTAAGATCTGTATCAGGGTTATTAAAGTCACTGAAGAAAAAGCAGATGTCTTTGAGTGTACAAGGGCTCTATTACTTGAGCTGGAAAGTCTGATTTTCCATTGTTACTTATCCAGGCAAATGAAGCTCAACGAAGAATCACATGATCTCCTGAGCAAAGGATATTGACTTGCTCCTATGTTTGAAATCTATTAATCTAATTTTGGGAGGCTGAATGGGGTGTTCGGTTACAGAGGGAGGGTGGGCCCATATAAGCCTTCTGGGCATCAGGATTTTTTTGTCCCATATCAAGGCACAATCTTGCTTGCTTTTACTTCTCTTAGAAAGGGGAGCCTAGATTTGCTGATAAAATGTTCTTTGGCTTTCCACAGCTTTATTTCTTTCCAGTATATCTTCGATAAAATGCCCCCTCCCCCTCAACATTCTTAATCCAGGACCTTTGGCTGGAAGTCTCCTTAAGGCTTGGCCCAATCTGAAGAGCTGGATGTTTCTTCTGCCTGGAGAATCGAGTGTTACTCTTTAACGACTAATGTGAGAAACAGATTGCATTTATGGACACATCCATGACACATCTCTCTCACGCGACCCTGGCTGACGGCTTAGTATTACTTAACTTTAAAACTAAGCCTTCCCATCATGGTCCGTAGATACGATGTTGGGTAATAACAATGGTCTATTCATTATACACATTTCCCCCCCAAAATGATCATTTTTCCTTTCTCTCCATAAGTACCATGAGCTTATTAGCTTCACAAAGAGAGAAGTCTCTGTTGACCTTACAAAGGACATGAGCATTTATAGCTAAAATGCCAACTGGGACAGTTGTTTTCCAACTGGCTTCTTGGCTTTGAAGACGCTAACTGGAATAAGGATTTCTACTAAAGGCTTCCCCACTTCTCAGTTTTGCCAGCTGGTCCTTGATATGGCCTCATCTCATTTAAGCAAAGATGAAGGAAACAGACGTTTCCGAGATTGAATCTGAGTATGAGAAACCTATCTGTGCAGCTGGCACATTTCCATCTCTCTCCAGAAGAGTTTGGTGAAGAGCTATCAGCATCATCCTCCTATAACACGTCAAAACTTTGCGCATCTCAACAGATTCACATGAGACCCAGAAGTCATTTTGGAATATGACTGCAAACCATTTGGGCTCATCGCCTACATCCCCCCATAAGGTTCCAAACGGGTTTATGGCCACACATAAAACTCTTCCCAGTTAAAATCCACACCCTTTAAATTGGCTTACACTTTAACCATAGCCTTTGCTACAGGAACTTTAATGATCATGTATAATACACACCCTTTATATAACATACCAAGCCTCACAATTGGCTTCTTCCCCTGTACTAACACATGTATTATAGGTGTTAAATTACAGTAATTCCACAGCAGCTAGTTGGTTTAAGCCAGGAGAAACAGATGCCTCAAGGCATGGAGTTCACTTCACACAAACCCTTACAGAGTAAATGTCTAAACTCAAACTTCTTTGTATGTGGCATTAAACCAGTTACCACGGCCAAATCCTTTTCAAAACCCAGAAATTTTTGTTTTGTCTCTACTCAAATTTTGGATCACCTAAGAGACCCTGATAAGAAAAGGATGTAGAAGTGGGGGAGAGGAAGAAGAAAAAGGCCTTTAATAGACAAAGGAGTAAATACAAGGGAAGGCAGATTGGTCTCGTGGAAAGATCCTACATTGGGAGGTGGATGACCTGAGTTCCACCTTAGATAAGTCACTGACTTGCTTTGGGATCTTGGGTAAATCTACAACTATTTTACATCTTACTTTCTTCATGTGAAAAAAACATGGCAAAAGAGTTGGGCTATCTGAAAGATTCTTAAAGTCTCCTTAGCTCCCAAAGTTCTAGAATTCTACTAAACTGTTACAGGTTCAGTCAACTGGGTAAAGAACAAGGGAAGAAGATGGAAATGTCTGTGAGACAAATCCTACCATTTTTAAGGGAGCTTTGCCCCATGCCTGCCCACCCTCATACATACTGCTAAATCCTTCCCTCTGATATTAACTTTCACATACATTGTGAATGTGTGCATATAGGTACATGTCTGCATATACATGGATATCCATGCATACATCCATACCCATATATGTATATACACACGCATGTTGCTGTTCAGTCATTTTTAGTTGTGTTCAGTTCTTTGAGAGCTCATTTTGGGGTTTTCTTGGCAAAGCTACTGTAATGGTTTGCCATTTTCATCTCCAGTTTATTTTATAGATGAGGAAACTGAGACAAGCAGGGCTAAGTGACTTGTCCAAGTACTCAAATGACTGATCAACAAGGATTTATTGTGTCTACTTTGTGCCAGGCATTGTGCTAGGTGATGGAATACAAAGCTGTAAGTATAGCATTTCTGGTTCCCTGAGGAAGCTGGGAAGGAAACATGGGCATAAGTATATACAAAGTAGATAAAGAGAGATTCATTATCCAAAGGCCTAAAGAGATGGGCATGATGATTGGCTTCCCCAAAGCCTTGCTATGGATATGCTCAGATGAAGAACATTCTACTCTAGTCTCAAATAAAGAAATAAACCAATCCCAGCACTGAGGTGGTAATGAGAGAGATGAACCTGTTTCAAGGCAAGCTTTGTTCTACATCCCAGGGATCCCTGAATGATTGCTTTAGAGTTGTGATTAATCCTGGAGGGTTACCTCTTCCTCCCCTCTTTGATGAAATGATGAAATTGAGGGCCAAATTAAAGGTTAATCAACTTTTCCAAAGTCCAGCAGGTAGTGAGCAGCAAGGTAAAGCAAAGTAAAGCAAGGTCCAGACTCTCTGAGCTCAAATTCAATGTTCTTTCCACTGATACACACTATCTTAAAAAAGTAGGGCTAGGGACATTAATATTTGAACCTTTAACAGCAACTCCTACGAGGTCAGTTCTCCCAATTGCCATATTTATAAGATGTTCCACACTAAACAGTGAACCAAATTCATCACTATTCCAAAGCTCAGTCAGCACTACCAACTTGGAATTCAAGTGCTCTAGCTGCCCACATTTCCACCCAGTAAACTAATTCCTTCAGTCAAACTATCCCGCACATGGTGCTCCTTCTGGAACAAAAAAGAAAAAAAAAAATAAAAAAACCAAAATGGCGCCTTGGGAAGCACTCGGGATGATGGGGGATTGGGGGGGAAGAGGATTTATACAACATTCCACCAGAGGTCAACTTGAAGCTACATTTAAAGTGTTCATGAAATCTTACTAAAAGAACTGGGATGGTTCCAATATTCCTAAAATTTTTTATTTAACTGGATGGAAATCCAAAAATTTTGGCCACTTTCATCTGTTGTAAAAACATCGTTTGTTTAAACAAAGTCTCCACTGCCATATTTTCTGGCACATAAGGTAATTTTCAGGGTGGTACAAAACTCACTAGGGTCCTATTTTTAAAAAAAAATAGGGGGAAAAGGAAGAGGGTGATGAAGAAAATCTACCTCTCCAGCAGAAGCTTTCAGGCTCCATAACTGAGTACAGACTGCCTGTGTAATAATGCCACATTTAACAGTCTGGGCTGGGATATAGCAACTCACTCACAAGCCTGATTGGCCTACAAATACTGCAAAGAAACCTGGCCAGAAACTCTAACTCTTTTTTTTTTCTGTCTCTCTCTTTCTCTCTCCCTCTTTTTCTCTCTCTAAACCAGACTTACAATAAAAGCCATCTGTAGAAGTGCCAATTATCCTTCTCCTCAAATGATTATGTTCCACCGAGTTTTGCTGACAAGCAAGTTATGCCACATTTTAATAGGCAATAAAATGTATTATTAAATAATTAGGAGCTAAGAAACAGAAATTAGAGGGCACTTCCCTTCCCAGGCATCCCCCCCAGTACTTCAAACTATTGATTTAAGGCAACCCGATCCTCTAAAGAGGACAGAATGGAACCTGATCCAGCCATTTACGGTGAGACAATTACAAGGCTAACGAGCGATGGAGGAGAACGGGCTTGGGAAGAAATTCTAGAAAATTCCACATCACCCTAGTCTGTCTGATCTGCCCAGCAGAATCCCTGAGGAGGAGGAGCAGAAATTTCCTCCAACCTACTCCTTGTTCTGGGCACATTAATTAAAGTGATAAAGGTAAAGAAATATTGATGTCTTTCCCATTTCCCCACTTCTCCCCCGCAGGTAATGTCTGTTCAGCCCTAAAGGTACCTTTGCACTAACTGTAAAAGGCCCCACTAAGACCAATTAAGGCCTTTACTAAAAGGCTGAAAAGAAGACAAATGGAGGCCGAAAGCCCGATTACAAGGAACCTTTGTACAGATGTAAAGCAATTAGAGTGGTCTCAAGGGTGAGACAGCATGGTACCTACAAGTAAAAGATTTTACAGCCTGTCTAAACTTGGAACAATCTATCTTTTTTTAGGTTGAGTACAAAAGTGAACCCTATATTAGTGTCATATATCAGCTGATATCGCTTGCTATTGGTTTCCCTGGCCGGGTAGGGCTGTAAAGCTTCCCAGAGATCCCCTGAGGAAGTGCATGTTATTATGTAGTCTGTTCTCGCTTACTGGGAAAGGGGATATTCCTGATGTCAAAAAGGCTTAAGAGGGAAAGGTGGAAGTGTGGGGGGAGAGAGTTCTTTTATCTTGGGTCTCCTGATTTGCATGAAGAAGAGTTTGTATCATTTCTCAGGACTGGAATTCAGATGATCACAGACTCTGGGAAGGACCTCAAACACCATTTTCCCATGTGACCTTGGTCAATCACCTCTCTTGGTATCAGTTTTCCTCATTTGTAAAATGAGGGGACTGGATGAGATGACTTCTGAGGTCCCTTTTAGTTCTAGATATATGAGCCTATAAACTTACTGCTTCCACTATCTTGGAAAAACAACTTAACTTTTCTGGGCCTCAGTTGACCATATATGAAAAAAGAAGGCTAAATGGCTTTGAAAGTATCTTCCAGATCTTCTAGGATCTAAGATCTTAAGTCGGAACCTCTTTGCAGTCCCTATTTCATCATCTATAAATTGAGGGGGTTAAGACGAGATGATTTCTAAAAGTCCTTTCCAGGTCTATATTTAAAACTCTATGATTCCATTCTGATCCATAATTTTTAAAAAAGTCCTCTTTACAACATGCCCAGAAAGTGGTCATCCAGAGTATACCACAAGATTTGAACCGTGACCTTCCAAGGACGCCCATTTAGATTATGAGACAGAGGTAGGTGGTTTTGCCTTCTATTGGACTGACACTGAAATCGACTTCTCTAAAGTTTCTAGGAATTACACCTTTAGGACAGCTCTCTGGGGGAAAGTGAAATAGATCCAGCCCATTTTTAATATGACAATCCTTCAAGTCCTGGAAGAAAGCTATGATGATCTTCCTGAGATGTCTCCTACAGGCCCAACATTGATCCTTCTTTCAACTTATCCTTAATATCATGTTATCACCCATCATGGTTATCTTCATCTGGACGGTCTAATGTTTGCCCATAGCTTTCCTTAAATTAGAGGCAACCCAGGGAAGACTACTGAGTGAGGAGCCAGAAAGTCCTGATTTAAAATAAATGTCTATTTTGACGCTCACTTAATACTTTAGTATTCAGTTTCTCAGCTATCAATTGTTCAATCGTTTCTCAGTCATGTCTGACTCTTGGTGACCCTATTTGGGGTTTCCTTGGCAAAGATACTGGAGTGGTTTGCCATTTCCTTCTCCAGCTCATTTGAGAGATGAGGAAACTGAGGCAAATAGGGTTAAGTGACTGGCTCAGGGTAACACAGTCAGTAACTATCTGAAACTAGATTTGAATTCAGGTCTTCCTGATTACAGGCCTGGTACTCTAGCTGCTGCATCACCTAGCTGTCCCTACTATCAAAAAGGGACAGTAATAATTTGCAATGTCGAACTCAAAGAGTTACCAAAGGCTTTGGTGAGATGAACATAAAGCATCACGCCAATATTAAAACACTTTCTTAAATGTCAGATATTATCATTTATATCATATCCTATCATAATATAATAATTTATTCTAACTTTCATCAATTTATGTTGAAAGGAGTTAAGACAGAAATAGTATTGAGATAAGGCATTACCCTGCAATTCTTCTTTCATGTTTAATGTTTAGTTCCCTATTCTACAGGGGGATAACAAGAATATTTTGTAATTAAGTGCATGGAGATGCAAGCTCATTGAAAGCATCTTTTGGAACAACTCCAGGAGCAGACAGGATACTGGGGATGATACATAATTCATTCTCTTTCCACAGAATTCTGATTTCTTCTGCCAGGACTCTACATTTTGAATGCTTTTTAGGCCAAGTATCTTGTAGATTAAGAGAGTTTAGTAAGAAAATGTTCCTTAACAATACTCTTAATTTTTATGGATTAATATTACATAAAATAATTTGGGGCAATAGTTTTGTCTATGATCATTGTCCAGTTTGATTGAGATTATCTGCTGAATACTCAAGGATATTTATTTGGGGGTGCATCTGTATTGAAAAATGAGGATTGTCAGTTTTTAAAGGATAAAGAGATATGTAATTCTGGCCATCCAGACTGGATTGAGATGGCTCTGCAGAAGTGAGGCTGGTGACTTGCACAGTTCTCCCTCATTCAAAACAAAGTCAAAGGCAAGTCATGTCATCATTTCTCCGATGGCGTGGTCTTCTTCGGCAACGAAGGATGAACATACACACCTCAAGTTACTCAGTTGTTGCCTGATTTTTATTACCTTCCATGATATGGTACACAGTTTTTACTGTCTTCCTGAAGAAATCTGAACTGATTAGTAATTCTGTGCTTCTTAAGAACTATCTTTCTGTAATTTCTGGTCCTGAATCTCTCATAAACCCTTCATTTCTGTAATAATTCCACATAACCTTAACACTCATTAAATTTGTCTCTAAGGTTCTATGGCTGTTCAAAGTCTGTTGTCCATGGAGTACCTACTTATTATCCTGGTGCCTGCCTATTTTCCAGACTCCATTTGAAGGTAAACCATTTTATTATCAACATCTACCACCACCATCATCATCCTCATCACCACCATCACCATCATATAGAATCCAAAACTGAACCCACGACTCTTGATGACAAGGAGAGCAAAGAGAAAGGTAAGGTAGGGTCACAGAGAACAGTGGAAGAGGGCACGGGGATAAGAGCTTGGTAGCTAGCACACATTTCTATCATTAAGTCCTGGAAGAGTTTCTCTCCAAATGATTTGATCCAGTAAATGCATAACATGTCAGTGTGGTTTCTGTTGTGTTTTCTTTTGATACCTGATAAAAGCCAGCATGAAGAGCTAGTCTTAGAAGAGACTCAGAAATGAGAGCCTTTATGCTCCATTTTTCCCCCAGAGGATCGCTTTGTTCTGTCTTTGTTATTTCCAACCATTCCCAGGGCCTGCTAAGGTACTGACTCCTGGGAGGGGGTGGAAAGAATAGTCCTAAGTGGGACAAGACACAGAACGCTGCCGGTCCCTTTGCTTAATGATTTAGGGACAGAATCTTCCTGGCTATTGGGGCTCCAAGTGAAATCCCAAGCTCATACATGACTTATGTCTTTGTTTTTACTTCATCTGCCTAAAAGTCATAGACAATAACAGCAATCAGAGAGTTTTCTGGGCAGGGACCAATTCAGTACTATCTCCTACTTACTGACTCTTAAGCTACCCACAGAGGAAATTTTCCATTTGACATCCTTGACCTTGTTCTGTCTTACGGTCATGGATTTAGAGATGGAAGGAACTCGACCACTGAGTCAAACATACTCATTTTCAAGATGAGGGAAGGAGAGAATTGAGAAATTGAGAAAACAAGAGTTGAACATAAGTCTTCTGACTTGAAATCCACAGTTCTTTCCACTGCACACCATGATGGCTTTCTTAGTAGATATAGAAAAAGAAAATAGACCTGCCTTCAAGGAAAGTTTTAAGGGGAAAAAAAATGTATATCGAAAACCTTGGTCTTTACATAGAGATTCCTTCCCTTCCCTTCCATATCTCCCACCCCACCACCCCTACTCCATGCCTTCCACCTTTTAGAATTCCTATCTTACTTCAATGCTCCATGAAAGAGTTTTCTCCTTAGGGGATACTATGACTTGATACTATATATCTTGATGAAGATTTGGACTTGAGGAAAAGAGTTCAAACTCTACTTCTGATACTTATGCATATGTAACCTTGGACAAGTAATTTAGCCTCTTAGGGCATCAGATTCCGCAACAGTAATGTATAAGTTGCAGAGAAGACACTGACTTGTATAGCTGGGGACAGTTTCCTCTTTCTGGGAGTTCCCTGTATGAAATCAAAGAACCTGTCCCTAGATCCATACATTATATTAACTGATAGGTTCACATACTGCTTCTGCTGGTAGAGTATCACCTCAAAATAAGTTTTGGTTTTGTAGCCAAAGGAAGCTAGCACAGTGTGGACATACAATAAGTTGTCAAGAAATGCTGATTGGACAAACTTGTGAATTGCAAGAGCTCCAATCAGGAAGTGCATCTGAACAAGAAACAAAGGTACAGGAAACAAAATGAAAAAAAAAACTGTCAATGTAAGGAATAAACTTCCACTACAGAGAACCATGAGGTTAGGTGTCGACCAAAGCCATCACCCTTTATAGGAATGGTTTGCAAGAATGCTGGTTTCTGGTAAAAAGGTGATAATTGCCTGGATCATCCTGATTTCTGATAACTAATAATTCGCACTGTGT
Source organism: Bettongia penicillata ogilbyi (assembly GCA_023548195.1). NCBI lineage: Eukaryota > Metazoa > Chordata > Mammalia > Diprotodontia > Potoroidae > Bettongia > Bettongia penicillata. Next base: position 1,397,534 of record JAJHZJ010000284.1, read on the forward strand.
AGCCATGTTAAAACTCGGTGGCATTTAACATTCAACAGGGAAATAATTAACTTTTAAAGTTAGCCAGTAAAAGAAAATGCCAAGGCAGGATTGGTACAGAAAGGCTGACAACAAGAGGGGATACAATGGAGCATTAATTAGGTACAAGCAAACATCTTCACTAATAGCTCATGTTCTCATTCTCAAAATGTCAACAATAGATATTAACGCCAGATGCTGGTGTTATATCTCCCATGACAGGGAGCTGGGGAGTCACATGTGTGCTGGGAGAAAAGACTCATGGTATCAAGGGAAAAATCAGATGGGACAAAGGCTGTTTCCTCCTTCTAAATAATTTACAGACACAGCCTTCATGAAAGGCAGGGAATTGAGCTTTCAAGGAAGCACAACCAATCTGCGGGCAAGAAAAAAGACTATGGATGAGGGGTCCCTGTAAGTGTTAGCATGGGACCCTTAAATTCTGCCACTAATACTCCAATTCCCTTGACAGACTGACTTGGCATATCACTCATATGGGGGTGATGTGCTTGTCTTCTTAGATTCCAAAGCCCTTAACTCGCAGAGCATAAAACGATGGGCAGACAAGGGTGATAATAAATGTAGCGATCTTTAAAACTGCATCAAATGATCAATCGAGAAGTATTTAATAAAGACCTCCTATGTGTCATGTAGGCATTTGGAGATAATGGAACAAAAATGAATCACTCCCTGGCCTCAAGAAATTTACATTATATGGGAAAATATGTTCAGATATATTTATAAATAACAAATACGTGGCATTTTTAATAGGGGGATACAACACCAAAACAGAAAAAAAGCTCTATGTAGGAGGGGATGTTAAAGCAGAGTTTTGAAGAAAAAACAGATCAAGACAACTTTCCGTTATGGGAAGAAGGAGATGCAGAGCGAACAAAGAGTTGAAGTGGAAAAAAGCACCTGACAAAAGTAAGATTCATGTTTCTAATTACTGAGGGAAAGAGAGTAAATGGAGAGCTCACATTTTGTATTGGTACTCAGGAAATGGAGTAAGTATGAGGAAGGCCTTGAAAATGTTGGGTGGATGTTCTATTACAGATTTATATGAAAGTATCCAGGAAAATTCCCCAGGAAAAAAGAATATGGGTGGGTTACAAAGATGCCATTACAAGGAGTACCCACAGAGATGGCAGTAATCATAACAGAAATGAATGGCATGAAGCAAGGGTATAATACTTTGACAGGAATAATATGTGTACACTCTATCCCTTTAAGATATGAGGTGGGACAGTACTTTATTTCATCAAATTCCTACTTTCTTATAAGCATCATTGAACTATAGATTTCAGATAGGATTTCTAACCTTTTTTGTGTGTCTATGACCCCTCCGAAAATCTAGTGAAGTCTATGGGCCCCTTCTTAGCAAAATATTTTTTAATACCTAAAACAAAATGCATAGGATTATGAAGGAAACAAGCTACTTTGAAAGTGCTTCTCTCTCCCTGTATTTCCAAATAATTGTTTACTATATTACCATATTGGCTACAATATTGGCAATATATTATAACATATACAATTGGCCAGTATAGGTTATATAAACATATGTGTATACGTACATACTATTATACATACACACATACATATGTACATAGATAAGTGTGTATAAATATATGTGTGTATACAGACAGATAGATAGAGAGAAAGAGATAGACAGAAAGAAAGGGTTTCATGGAACCCAAATTAAGAACCTCTCACGTAGATCCAGAATAGTTTGTGGTCATCTATTTAACAATCTTGCTAAGATTAAGAGCCTAAACAGAGAGGAGGAATGACCTGCCTGAGTTCCCAAAGGGATCAAATATAAGAATTGAGTTTTAAAATGCCCCAGAGATGCAAGAGCTTACCACCAGAACTAGAAGGAACAAAATTATTTGGCAGGCTGGGTTGTGCTCAATTCTCCCAGAGCTAGGACTCTAATGAAAACAAATAGTAGAGTTACAGTCAATGATGGATGGCTAGAGTTGGGTCAAGAGTACCGGGTTTCCTACATTATACTGATATGTGATATCTGGAGACAGGTGAAGCTATCCCTGTTGTTGATGATCGTCAGATTAACTGTGGAATTTATATATTCAAGACTTCGGGTCTCCAATGGTTCCATGCCAAGACAAATATAACATTCTAATACATCTATGATACATCACTGAGCGCCACCTATGACAGCAATTCCTCTGGTTCTCAGCTAGTTCAGTACTGTGGCAAGCACAAGCCCAAGGGTCAGGAGATGATCAATCATATCTTTTCTCCTTACAGGCCTGGGCATAAAAGAGATTTCTCATAGATGTTTAATGACTTGAATGGAAAAATATGATTGCTGATAATAAGAATACACTTCCCAGGACAGGGTTAAGAAAAGTATTGTTCCTGGTTTGCAGGGGCTAGGTTCAAATCTTGCCTCGGACACTGTTAAGTTTGTGATCTTGGATCTCATTAGAATGAGGGGGATAGTGAGGGAGTAGTCTAGATGGTATTTTAGGTTCTTTCAAATCCATGGCATCTATGATCACTCCCTCTTAGATCTTTAGTGTGTCAAATAAAAAGAGCATTAGAGGCAGGCTTTCAAGTGGGGATCTCAGGATGGTAGTTGTATTTTTTGAGCAGACTTCTGTTTGAGCAGTACCCCTTCTGTCAACCTGCCCCAAGAAGTCACTCAAGACTACAGAAATTATAAAACAGTCATAATTTATAGCTAATATCCATTCAGTCATTCAATAAGCATCTGCCACCAGTCACATACTGTGTTATGTGATGGAGAAACAAGGACCATGGGCCAAAATGCACAGCAGATGATGCCTTGCAAACATCCACTTACTCACTTAACTATTCAGGACAAATAAAGGTACATACTTGGATCTAAGCCATTCATACCATCTGAGGAACGATAAAAGATGAACCCGATTTGAAAGAATTCAAACAACTGCCATGTTCTTATCTTATCTAGTCAAGTAGAAACACAGAAGTGGTTTGAAATCTCCATTCCCTAATGCTATGGTATACCTGCAGGTCATGACTGTGAATGCTACCCTTCCAAAAGGAAAAGAAAATTGCTCCCTGATTCTACTGTCTGCCAAGAACAAAGTTAATACATTTGTTAAATATTATTGATGGAGATAATTAAATATTCCACTTTTTGTTTACTTTAATTAGCTGTAATTAAAATGTCACAAGGAGTCTATTGGAGCCATTTGCACACACTTAATCTGTCTGTTTGGAGAGGTGTCTAATACCTTCCTACCTGATCCAAGTCTTTAGAATTCAGAAGACTGTACCAATGAAACAAAATTGACAACACTCATCCCACTCTGAGCCTGCAAGAACCAAATCAGCTGGTCTGGCCTCCTAAGTCAACAAAATAATTTTCCAACTTTCCAACACAAAATTGTTTTGTTGGACTGCTGAACGGACAGTTGGTGCCATGACTTAAGAAGATAACCAGCTAAAAAAATCCCTTGCTAAACTCAGTTGCCTTAATGAGTACTGTCAGCTCAGCTCATAGTGAATTTAGAACATGGTCTTGTTGGGAGGTGAAGGAACATGATTAGCAGAATGAAGCCGCAGGCAACAGATCCAAAGTATGGTTTTAGAAGAGGCCAATTCCATCGACTGTCAGTCATGACTATCATATGGAATGGGAACACATTTATTAAGCATTTAGTATATTCCAAGCAAATGGAAAGATAAGGCAATTCTGAAAATATAGAGACCTATTTTTTTTACTGACACCTAAAAGACCTTTTGACCCAAAAGGCAATACAGAAGCAGAGAATGGATATAAGTATGCTGAATCTCAAACAAGGAATACTGAAATAGAAGTAGGGATAAGGTTGTCACCAAAGAAACTCAAAATGAAAAATAAAGACATCTGACAAGCTCCAGAGTTATCCTCAAGAAAGATACCCTACACCTTGTGTAGACCTCAAAAGAGAACTGATGAGAGGATATGGACAAAAAATCCAAATGGATAAGGTAAAATTTGCATAGATGGAGCAGATATTCAAATGAATGACAACAGAGATGTACAGAAGCATTAGAGTGTGTGTGTATATATATATATATACACATATATATGTATATATACCAAAAGGCAGTATAGTAATACTTTTCCCCTTAAAGTCAGATAGAAACATTTACCTGCATCAGCTGGCACCATAATTATGGTATGAATTCAGTCACTGGGAGATATAGACTAATATGTATATATACCCTAAGCAGTGTACATATATCTTTGGCTTAGATTTTTTACAAGGAAATGCATATACACACAGGTATACGTACACATATATACACACATGTATAAATATAAATACATACACATGCATGTATACACAAAATGTATATACATATGTACATATGGGTACATATACACACATACATGTACGCACATATATTATACAAGTTCTTTTGGTAGAGGCAAAGAATGGGAAACTAAAGAGTTCTCATTCATTTTGGAACATCTCAATATGCATGTAATAGAATATCATTATGCTGAAAGAAATGATGACCAGGATTGTTTCAGAGAAACTTGGAAAGATTTGCATGAAATAATGCAGAATGAAATGACTTGAACCAGGAAAAGAATTTGTACAACAACACTACCAAAAAGAGACGCCATCTTGAAAGACTTGGGAACTCTGTTCAATGTCATGATCAAACTCACTTCTTAAGAACTGATGATGATGCTTGTTACCTACTTCCAGGCAGAGAGATGATGGACTTACGGTGTAGACTGAGACATGCCCTTTTGGACATGGCCAGTGTTTTGCCTCAATATGTCTGTTTGTTCCAATGGCTTTTTTCCCTCTATTTCTCTTCCTTCTCTACCCTGATCTGAGTAGAAGGATACTTGTTATTTTAGGTGGGGGAGGGGGTGGGGTGAAAAGCTAAAGACTTGTTTCTTAGCTTGTTACCTGAAAGGGCAAGTTGGTGTCTAAAAGAAGCATGGACTCTGACACCACCAAAACAAAGTGAATTTACAGACCATAAGCTGGCTTGTGTAGGCTAAGAAATGCCAACAAAGCAATAGGGAAACTATTTAAGCAATACAGGGCAAGGTCCCCCCTGCATCCTTTTATTAACATGGAGCATTGATATTCTCTCAAGACAAGCAGCCAGGTTGAATGGCTAAAGAACTCAGGTTTCCAAATAACACTTCTAAATGAAACAAACCAAGGGAAAAGACGAATCCTGAGAGAGACAAACTTTTGGAGCTGCACAGAAACCCATAAACTAATGAACATTTTCTGAGCATTTTCTTCAGTATGGCTGACACTACAAGCCAACAGGTTGTTGATTTTTCCCTGCCTCACTAGATCTGTGCTCAGGTTTTAAAGGCGATGGCATGGTCTCTTTAACTCCCTTCAGGAGACCTAGAAGAAGGGATATCTTTTTAAAAAAAATCCTTGGAACCAATCTCAAAGAGAGACCAAGGGCATTCTTCTCCAAGCATTAGATTGGTTTCACATGAGGTGATTAGGCTCTTTCATGCTAATTACGCTAGAAAGAACTAATTAGAAAAATCTACCATACAGCTAATGAGGGTTGGGCCTTAACTATCTCCGTGCTTCATTTCTCAGGTTGTAAAATGTCCTTTTTTTTTTGATTCCCCCTCTATTCCCCTGTGAGAAAGTTGTCCCTATATTAGGCTCTCACTATAGAGCTGGTCATTAAATAATAAGGAGACACTTACAAAATACCTGCATACACTTCAGGTTTAGAAACAGATGTCCTTCCCCTGACTTTGCACCATGTTACAGAGGGGTAAATATGACACACCAAAGCTGAGAGGTTAGCAATATCCTAAGCTTGTAATGAATAATGGTTCATTTTTTTTCCAGGGCTACCTTTTTCTCTAGGTATCTTTGTGTCTCTGTCACTCTGGCATCTGCAAATAACTTGGGATGAGGCATCTCCTAGGGAATGGTTTCATGCAGTAACTATGATGTCAGCTGATCCAAGCTAATGTCTCTGCCAAAGCTTACAAAATTTATCAGGGAGCTGATGGCACAGACGTTATGAAAGTATAATAAATCAGGGCCCTTTGTGATACAATAAACTCATTAACTTGTGACTAGAAAGTGGTCAAGCCACCATATTGTGAGATGGGGGGGGTGTTCTGTGTGCGTTGGGGAAGAGGAGGGGGCGAATTGCTGTTAAAAGCTTTCTGTGAAAAATATGTTGAAAGACAGACTTTGAATGGTGCTGGATCTACATATTGAGGGTCCATTTGGACATTTAATGAGAACAATTATGAAATATCTATGCAACTCAGCACCCTTCCTACACCCAAAATGTGCTTTTCAAAAAAGAAAAAAGGCTTCGAGTCCTCTTGGCAGGGGACCAAACCCTGTATGGAGCAAGATGATGTGTGAAATTGGCAGACATTGGAATAACACAACTTCTGTCTTTGATAAACCATATGAAACTAAATTGTACTGATATTCTCTAAATTTGGAGGACATTTTACCTCCTCAGAATAATTCTTTCTATTTATCTTTGTAGGTCCTGAAAGAAAAATCTTGTGTCTGTTAATAAGGATGATTTGTACAAGAGAAGTGATCTGCTTTGGTGGATGTGAATAATGTTAGAGGTCCTAAAGAGTACTAAAGAAGGAAACAGAGAAATCCATCTTGAAACTCTTTATTTTCCAAAGATGGGCACAGACAGTGTTGATGTGATCAGTACTGTGCAGTACAGATTTACAGCCAGAAGGACCTTAAAGGTCATCCAGTACAACCCATGCATTTTTATGGAAGGAAAAAGAAGGAAGTTGACCTGCCCAAGGTCCCAGAAGAAAAAAGTTGGGATGCAAACCCAAGTTCTTTGATAGCGAATCAATGTTCTTTGCATATTTGCATTCAATCTTAACTGGTCAATAACCATTAATTAAGCCCTTGCTGTATGCTGGGCACTATTAATGACTGCTAGGTGCAGTCTGCTCTGAATTACTCAGAACTCAATTCAACTGAATATCCTTTAATTGAAGGAAATGATATTTATTAAATATTTTGCACAGCACGAAAGAAATGCTTATTCTTCCCCCACACCTTCCCCTTCTCTTTAATGAAGTGTCATCTACATCTGAGGCACTAAGCTAGGCTCTGGTTACAAAGACAAAAAATGAAATTTTCTTTTTATTCAAGGAGCTCACATCTTTCTGGGGATGTTTAAGGGAATATGACAAGCCTACAGAGAAATAAATACCAGGGCATTTAACAAGAGAGAATATGCTGATCCTTGGAGGGAATCAGGGAAGGGTCTGATTAGAAACTGAGCCTTAAAACAAAGTAGGGTTCCTAAGAGTCAAGTAGAGAGGGAATGCATTCCAGGCATGAGAGTGTGAGAAGATATAGAGAGAGGAAATGGCATTTCTGACTAACACCAATAGTGTATTGCTAGCTCACTGAGTATGCAAAGGGGAGGAAAATAAAATGAAAGTGCAAGGGTCCTATTAGATGTCTAATGGAGAGTTTAAATGTCAGGCCAAAGAGTTTGTGTTTTATCATAGCAGCTGATACACTGCTCAAAACAAACTGTGCCATGTTTATGCATTTATTATATTCATGCTTAAATTGCATTTGACTAATTCAGGAATAGAGCTGCTTGGTGGATAAAGGGTTCTGGGACTGGGTCAGGAAGAGCTGAATTCCAATCCACACTCAGGCACTTACTGCATGACCCTGGGGAAGTCACTTTACCCTGTTTGCCTCGGTTTCCACATCCGTCAAAAGAGAAGGGAATGGTAAACTGCTCCAGTATCTTGGCCAAGAAAATCCCAAATGGGGTCATGAAGAGTCAGACATGACTGATGAACTACAAAAATTAGGAACACTGGAGGGTCATCTAAGGGTAAGAGTTTATAAAAAACAATACGTTCCATACGACTTTCCATTACTTCCCTAGATTTTTTAAAAGACAAAAAACAACAGGTGAAAAGGGCCTTGATCTGAAGTTAAAAATCCTGGGTTTGAATTAAAGCTGTTACTGCCTGAAAGTCTGGGCCAGTCACTCCTCGGAGGGGGAATTCTTCTTCATGTTTATAATAAAGCCTGGCCTAGATGAACTCTTAAGATCCCTTCCAGTACTAAATACTACAATCTTATCTCCTCTATGTATCAGACCATCTCCTATGAGCATTAAAATGTCAGAATTTTGCCCTTAGCTTTATCGGAAGGTTTTCTCCAAGCTAAAGCATATTTGTATGAAGTCACCTATCACAAATTAATCAACACCTTTGTAAACATAGGGAAGATATCTCAAAACTGTGTTATTTTGAAGAAAATATTCTACCTTATACAACATGAGAATGGCCTTCAGTATAAGCTGAGTGTTGCAGAGCCTGGCTCACCAAAAGAGGAATCACAACATTACAAGTCTAGAAGCAAAAAGGAACTCAGGGCCCATCTTCTCCAAACTGCCCATTTTACAGACGGAAAAACCGTGGCCAAGAACAGTTAAGCGATTTTGCCAAACATCACAAAGGCGATAGGATTGAAACCCATGTAGTGTGATACCAGAGTTAATGTCTATTTTAATCGAATGGAGGAATAAAACTCTACATCCAGAAAGGGATCTCAAAGGGTGTCAAGTCCAAGCATCTTAATTGACAGGTGAGGACACCCTAGCCAAGAAAATTCAGTGCCTTTATCACACAAGTAGCAGTACTTTGAATCTGGGTCCTCTGGCAATGGAGGAAGTGATCTTTCCCCTAGTCCAACCCATTTTACAGCTGAGGAAACAAAGGCCCAGGGAAGTACAATGATTTGCCCCAGATAGCCATAATTTGGACACCAAAACCTCTGACTGTAAATACAGTGTTCTTCCCATCACATGTTAGAATGCTTTCCTTTTACCGTTTCTTAAAAAAAAAATATTTATTTATTTTTAGTTTTCAACATTCACTTCCAAAAGTTTAAAATTTTCTCCCCCTCCCTCCCCAAGATGACATGCAATCTGATATGGGCTCTACACATACATCCCTATGAAACATATTTACTGGTATTTTTCTTAATGAAATAACATTAGCTGGGATCTTTCCATTTTTCTTTTCTTTTTATAGAAGAAAGGAGGTGGAATGCTTTCCCCCTCCTCCACACTGCCTACTCCCTGGCTTTGAGTAAGTCCCATTCAAAATGGCATCTTTTACAGGAAGCCTTCCCGAACCCCTCTTAATTCGGTACCTCTCCTCTGTTTACTACTTCTTCTTTGTATTTTATAGAGTTTGCTTTGTATATATTTGTGTTTTATCTCCGCCATTAGACTCTAAGCTCCCTGAGGAGAAAGATGAATTTTTGCCTCTTTGTGTACCCCAAATGTTCACTGCAGTGCCTGGTACACAGCAGTGTGTGTTAATAATAAATAAAGTGTGTTAATAACGTAATAGATTTTTATTGATTCATATCTAGAGAACTAAAACAATCTATCTGGTGTCATGTCACCAATTCTTGACCAAGTCCAGGAGAAAACTAACTTCCAACATGCTTTTTGGATCATGGGCTGGGGCAGCTTTCTCTGTGTGGTCAGGCTGCCGAGGCTGAAAATTGGGATTCAGTCTGAGCCCTGGAACTTCGTCTAGATTTCATTAATGCATAATCCATATTAATATCATAAATGGCTCTTTGGTGGAGACAGATATCATAAATTCCATGAAATTTTATCAGCTTCACATGTCTCCCGAGGAGTTATTGGTAGAAAGGCTATTATACCAATTAGTGTCATAAAAATAGGAGAAAATTTTATGCAGGAAAAAAATTCCACTTTTAGTTTTAAAAGCACAGATTTAGATGCAAATGATCAACCCTAATGATGTCTGCAAGGATGGAGAGGAAGGACAGTTTATAGAAGCAATAATAACAACTATTATTTTGTTCCATAAAGCAATTTTCTGTGGGGCTTAAGGGCTTTCAACCTTCGAATCTAATGAATCATACCAACATTAGGATTCCCATTTCACAGGTGAGTAAAGTGGAGGGGAAAAAAGTACTCAGCTCAGTGGCTACCTCCTTCAATAGCGTTTTCATGATTTTCAAATTTGGCAATTGCCTCCCCTTGAAATTCCATCGTATTTACTCTCTTTGAATTATGCAGCACCTCTACTTGTAGACAAATAAAATCCCCAGATTGAATAAAAACTCCATGGAGACAGGAGTTGTTCTTATCCTTGTATATCTAGTGCCTAGCACCTAGCTGGTAAACATCAAGTTGGCTGAATTGATAATAGTAGCTAACATTTATATAGTGTTTTAGGATGTATCAAGTAACTTACATATATTGTCAATGGAGCTCCATGCTGGTGAGGTCATGAGACCTCTCAAGAATCCAATTCAAACAGTATAGGTAAAGACTGCTCTTTATTAGGTAAAGAGGCTCAAGACAAAGAATCATCACAACCGTCCAATAGGATCAGACACTGTGACGGCAGGGACTATTTAGTTTTTGTCTTTATATCTCTGGTGTCTAGAAAAGTACCCAGAGCACAGTAGGTGATAAATAATATAAGGTTATGAGCTAGTTCTCACAAGTATCATTTACCAGCTCTCTTACTCAGTCTTCTCTGGCTATAAAATGGGAATGTAAAGGCTCTGAGGTCCCAAAGGGGGAAGTCACAAAAATGAGTGGCATTCTCCATTCCAAATAGCAATAAAATTGAGGTAACCCTTGTCTTAGTAAAATAAAAATGAATTAATAGAAAGAGCAAGGAGAAAAGGGAAAGCTTGAAGCTGTTGTCAAGTCTTTCCAACAGACAGCCTTTCTGATTGGTTCTATAGGCTGTGTCTAAACCTCAAGTGGAACCTTCCATGCATCCCCTTTAATAGTTAACCCTCCAACATGTAATTAGGCATTCACATGACAATCAAACCATGACTATATTTCATGTTTGCCTTCCCTTTCAAACCCGCTACTAGAGGGGTACTTACTCTGTCAAATCTGCTAGAGTAATCAAAACATTGAAATTACTTCTTTCCACACTAAATATACTGGAACTGGTTGTTTGATTAAATGTAGAGCAGAGAGTGCAATTTGCTAAATTACAAGTATTCTGAACATGTAAATATAGTTTAATTACTGCAATTAAAGAAGATTACTGGAGATTGGCAGATGGGAATGTAATGCTGTTTTAATTAGAGTTTTTAATGCACTGTAACATAAGCATAATATTAACCCTTTATCCTAGAAGAGGTGGCTGGTCTTTGAAAAAATTAGTATTTTTAAAAGGTAGCAGAGCTAGTGTTTCATAACAAGGCGCGGACGAGCAGCACAGGACAGGGGCAGCATGCTCCAGAGGCGTGTGGGGATGAGAGGGAATGACTAATCACAGCCAAACAAGGTGAAGGCCCAACAGTGATGCCAGACAGTATATCTGTTGGCATACCAACATCGGATAGATCTATGAAGGATGTGTCTCACAAAAGGCTGGTCTGTTGTAAAGGGGGCAATCATCATTTGCTCGTCAGTCATTTTAAGACATGTTTTTGCCAAGGGGAGCTCAGCAATGGGATGTATCAATGAAAAAAAAACCAACAAAAAATAACATTCATTTATGGGTGCTGGAAATATAAAGACAAAAATGAACTAGTTTCTGTTAACTCCCTATAAGACACTTCAAGGAACCTCTTCTGGAGGATGGGAAATTCAGGGCACGAGAATACAATATATTTCCAGATCATTAGTAGAGGAAATGTATAAAATCAATAGGCACGCATTTTAAGGAGGGCATTAACAAGTGGGGAAACAGGAAAGTCATCTTGAAACAATTCATTGTTTAACAAGTATTTATTAAGCAATTACTATGTGCCTGGCACTGGGCTAAGATAGGCTAAGAGACACAATGAAAAAAAAAAGAAATTTGCTCTCAAGGAAGTATGTAATAGGGGTTACACTAACATGTAGAACATGTACACTCGATTAGAAGATCATAGCTTTAGAGCCGAAAGAAACTTTAGAAATGATCAAATAAAATCTTTTACAGAGGAGGAAAATGAAACCCACAGAGCAGAAGTGACTTGACCAAGATCACAAAACTAGTAAGCAGGAAAATTAGAATTTTAATTCTAACTCTCTCGCTTGAAATTCATTTCTCTACCACTTCTCCTATTTACTATACTGGACAAGTCACTGGGAATCCCAGGATCTGAGATCTTGAGCAGAAAGGGGTCTTCAAGGCCCTCCAGTTCAGACCCCCTCCTCTTTTTGTAGTCAAAGAAACTGAAAGAAGCAAGTGATCATAACACTGGTCCCCCTAACTTGAGTTCTTTTTCACCTTAGACCAAAATATTTAGAGATGAGGCATTAGATGCTGGGAAAGGGGGATGAAGACCTACCTGAAATTTCCTAAACACAAAATGAAAAACACAAAGATACCTCCAAACAGAGAGACAGAAACACAAAGTCAAAACTAATTCAGAGGTAGGGCGCCAAACACAGAGGGAAGCCATGTTATTCTGATGACAATGATAATTCTTTCTTCAGAACAGAATTTATTTCATAAAGTAATATTCCAGAATGTAAAAAGCAATTTCTGTCATCTTGAAAGTGATTCTGAGCAACATTTTATCCATGCAAGTCAATAGTCTATTAGAAATTCTAATTGAAAGTTCAATAGCCGCCTTGGAATCTTACAATAGAGGTTGCCTTTTGGAAAGCCATTTAAAGTCTTAATCTCTTTATCATTTGGTATTTTGAAGCCTAACTTTGTTCTTGTTAGGCAGATCAATGGCATTAATTTACAAAATGGGGGAAAATGTCACCCTTCATCCCTTAAATCTCAGCGCCAGTGAAGAGCAACCTAAGTGAATCCGATCGTTGCTTTCCCATATTAGCAGAAAACGGTGCCATGGGAGGTTTGACCTACAAATTTTAATTACTGCATGAAAAATTCAGTGCCTGGAGATGGAGAGAGATGGGAGGAAAAGCTGAGGTCCAGCCTGTGTGTGTGTGTGCGTGTGTGTGCGCGTGTGTACATATTTCTATTGAGTTTCAATTCTTCAAGGACAGCATTTACAAATCAAAAGCTAACATCACAGGTAGGCAGGGCAAGAGTGGACGTTGAGTTGGAAAACAGCAAGGGAGACAAATAGAGATGGGAAGGAAAGGAAGAAATATGGAGAGAGAAGCAGTAACCTTGTCAAGGAAGAATGAGTAGAGAATCCTTTTCACATAAAGAATATAGTCTTAAGAGAATAAGAGGTGGGGCACAGGATCAAAGATTCAGAGCTCAGAAGGTAGTATTGGCTCTGGAGGAGAGCAATGATGTATCCCTGCTGGGAAGGCACTCCCTCAGGGAAACTGCTTTGTGTTTACAATGTATATATATTTTTTATATACATAGACTGGAATATGTTGTTTCACTTGACAGAAGTTCTTTCAGGGCAGAGACTGATCCTTCTTTTTTCTTTCTCTGTCACAGTCCCTAGCACATAGAAAATATTAGGTGTTTGCTAACAGACTGTCTTGGGAGAGAGTATGGCACCACTGGACAAAGAGCACAGGACTTAAAGTTTGATAAGAAGCCATCTATACCAGCCCCATCATTTTAAAAGATGAGGAAAAGGGGGAACCAGGAGAAAGGAAGTGATTTATGTAAAACCTCACAGACAGCAAATAGAACATTTAAAATATAAAATGGGGTCCTCTGAAAACAATGCAATATTCTTTTGGTCACATGATAACTTCTTTGTTATTCAAAATTGTGACACATGTTTCTTCTCTATCCAGAATTTGAGAGTGCAATGAGTTGTCTCTGGAAAAGGTGAAATTTTTGAACTCCACGCAAAAATTTCATATCCTAAATTTGTCTTGTATCTGCCACCTGTTGGCTGATACACCAAAGGTCTTCCCACAGAACTGGGCAGAAGGTTTTTTTTGAAATTATCACATTTTAGAGAAGATAGCCAAGTGATAAGAATAGAAAAGGCAAATGGACACGATGATGTCTAAGGATTCTTTTGCTGTTCAATCATTCAATCATGTTTGACTCTTGGTGACCCCATTCTTGGAAAGATATTGGAGTTTGCCATTTCCTTCTCCAGCTCATTTGATGGATGAAGAAACTGAGGCAAACAGGGTGAAATGACTTACCCAGGATCAGACAGTTTAGTGTCTGAGGCTGGATTTGAATTCAGGTTTTCCTGATGTCAAACCCACTGTTCTCTAAGAATTCTTTGTGGGTAGTAAAAACTGGAAATATGGGCATGTGATTAAAAAAAAATCACTTCTTATAAGAAAAATATTTTAACTTCAACTCAGTTTTTTTAAAAAAAAAAAACCATTTATCAAGTACCTACTACGCAGCAAGCACTGTGCTCAATGATGGGTGAATACACAACGATAAAGAGTGACAAAGTCCCAGTCCTTGCAAAGCTAATCAGGGACCTAAACTTGGATTCAAATGGCTAAAATACAACACAGTAAGTGAAAGGAGTCAATCAGAGAGTCACACAAAGGGACTTCTGAAAATCTGAGGCGGGAGTGTCCACTTTCAGCTGGGATTAATGTCTAACAACCTAGATGTAGAAGGGACCTTCCATGGGAACAGCAAAGGTAAGGAAACAAGATAGTGGTTTGTATGGAATGAGATGACAGCAGAGGTTGCCTGGAAAAAATGGGGTTATGTTAGTTTACCCCCTTGTCCTCACTCATTCATCACTAAGGGACAAAAAGATCCTAGGGTGGGAGCTCCAGAGAAGATTGAGTCCCCCAGGGCATGGTTCTTGGAGGCAAACTGGATCAGCAGAACACTGTAGCAAGACCACTGGCAAGAGAAGGATGAGAGTGTGACAAGCTTAGGAATGCTTGTTGACTGAGTGGCCACAGGAAAGTCACCTCACATATCCAATTCTAGGTTAACTCTGATAACACCCCTCAGAAAAGAATCAAATCTGCCTTGGTGGAGGCAATGTCCTCCCCAAGAACTCCCTACAGAGAAGAAGTCACAGAACCAAAGTGACCCCCCTCTGCCAAAAATGCAGAGGGCAAAGGAGAGGGAGAAAAAAGAACTGATGCCCAGTCCAAGAGAGGCATGGGGGGCAGCTCTTCAGAAGAGTGATATTTTCCATGTTCATACAAAAACATACAGGTAAAATTCAGAGGCTGCAGGATGAGAAGGCTCTTGCAATTCCCTCTGTCTGCCTTAACAAAATAGATGGCTGAATCAAGTGTGCAGATATCTGGAGGAGGGCCTACAGAGACCCCTGGGATTTCCTCCTAGTCCCTGAGAACACAGAGCTCTTCTTTAAAGTTGAAAGTCTCTCTTTAAATTAAGAGCCTGTTGTCATTTCTCATATCACCAGAACTACACAGTTGGATCCCATTTTTTTGTCCCTATTTCAACAGTGGAGGGGATTCACCTCCCCCAAACAAGCACTCATGCACACACTCACTTCTCTCCTTTCTCCCTAACTCACCAAGAGAAAGGGCTTACCTTACAGAGGTAAAATGAGGTCAAGGAGAAAGGGAGCACAGTATTAGATGGAAAAACATGGAGCATCATCCTATGTTCTAACCCTGCTTCTAAATCCGCAATGATGCCTACACAAAACAAAACAAACTTTCTTAGTCTTAGTCTGGTTATCTGGGCCTTCCGTTGTGTGGTCTTAAGCTCCCTCATATGTCCACAATCCTGCTATAATTATTCTTTCAACCAGAAACAAGCAATACATATTTAATAAATACCTCCTATGTGCCAGGAATTACTGCTCTAAGACTGAAATATAGACAGAGTAGTGTTGTAGACAGAGCACTGGGCTTCAGACTTTGGGATCAATCAGTGAACAACCTTTTATATACCTACCACATGTCAGTTAATATGCCAGGGAATGGGAATATAAGTAAATAAAGCAATCTCTCCTTCAAAAGACTTTATATTTTAATAAAATAAAAGAAGGAAAAAATGAGTTCTGATTTCACCTCAGACTGTACTGTGTGACCCTGGGCAAATCACTTAACCCTATTTGCCTCAGTTTCCTCATCTGTCAAATGACCTAGAGAAGGAAATAACAAACCACTCCAGTGTTTTTTCCAAGAAAACTCCAAATGGAGTCACAAAGAGTCACACATAACTGAAAAACGAGTGAACAAAAACACTTATGATAAGTATTGTTCATTTATGACCTACATACTATTATTTCTAGGGACTTTTCTCCTCTAGCTGTTTTTTTCTTTTTCTTTTCTTTTTTTTTGACTATGTTGTAAGCCTGCTGAAGGTACTTGGATACAAGTAGATGTGTAGTGAATACTTTCTGATTGACAGGCTCTCCAGGAATAGACTGTGTGACTTTAAAGAAAACATATCAAATTTAACCAAAAGAAAGGCAAGGTTGCCCTGATATCCTAGAATTAGAACATAAAATAAAAATGGAAAGAATTCAGTAATCACATCCTGAAAGAGATCCCCTAATGAAAAGTCCCTGGAATATTATAGTACACTTCCAGAGCAGCCAAGTCAGAGAGAAAATACTTTAAACCACTAGAAAGAAACAATCCAAATATTGTGGAACCACAGTCAAGATTACTGCTGCCATATTAGAGGATGAAGGGCTTATAATACGATATTCCAGAAAGCAAAGGAGTTAGGATTACAACCAGGAATAACTAACACAGCAAAATTGAATGTAATACTTCCAGGGGAAAATAGATATTTAATGAAACGTAGGAATTCCAGTCATTTCTGATGAAAAGACCAGCTGAATAGGAAATCTAACACTCAAACACAAGACTCAAGAGAATCATAAAAATGGAAAAAGAAAGAGGACTCAAGGGTCTCAATAAAGTCAAACTCTTTATATTCCTTTATGGGAAGATGGCGTGTGTAATTCCTAAGAATTTTTTAAATTATTATTAGGGTAGTTAAAAGAAGTTTAAATGGACAGAGCTCATGGGTATGAGACAATTATGTTGGGATGATCCCAAAAAATAAGGGGCTGAGAAAGAGAGATGTACTGGGATAAAGGGGAAGGGAGAGGTACAATGGGGAAATTTTCCTCCTCTAAAAGAGGAGTGGAAGAAAGCTTTTATGGTGGAGGGGAAAATGGGGGTGTAGTTGTATGGGACCATTCTTGAACCTTAATCTCATTAGAATTGGTTCGAAGAGGAAAGAATACATATATATGCATACATATATGTGTGTATGCATATATATATATATAGTTGTAAATGTAACTTATTCAACAGGGAAATAGGAGAGGAAGGGGATTGGAGAAAGAGAAGGGGGATGCTAAAAAGGGAGATTAAGGGAAGAAGTTAGAAGCAAATAGATTTTTGCTGAAGGGACAGGAGAGAGACAGAGACAGAAAGAGAGAGACACAGAGAGAGAGAGACAGAGATGAAAATGGGATGGAGGGAAATACAGAATTGGTAATCATAACTGTGAATGTGAATGGGATGAGTTCACCCATAAAATGGAAGCAGATACCAGAATGAACCAGAAAACAGAATCCAACAATATGTTGTTTACAAGAGATACACTTGAAATAGACACACACAGATTTAAAATAAAGGGCTAAAACAGAAACTAATACGCTTTTGTTGAAGGGAGAAAAAAAGGCAAGGGTAGCAACCCTGAACTCAGACAAAACAAAAACAAAAGCAGACCTAAATGAAAGAGGTAATTGTGGAAACTATGTTTTGCTAAAAGATACCATAGACGATCAAGGAATATCAAAAATTCTTACAGCAAGTTTCTCTGATAAACATTTCTCACATATACTGAGCATAGAACTGAGTCAAATTTATTTTAAAAAAGACCCATTCCCCAACTGATAGTCAAAGGATATAAATAGGCAGTTCTTAAAAGAAGAAATTAAAGCTTCTACAGTCATATGAAAAACTGCCCTGAATTGACAGGTAAGAGAAGTTCAAATTAAAACAACTTTGAGCTACTATCTCACACCTATCAGAAGTGACAAATGCTGGAGGGGATGAGGGAAAAATAGGAATATCAAAGAACTGTTGGTAGAGTAGGTGAACTGGTCCAATTGTTCTGGAGAACAATTTGGAACTAGGTCCAAAGGGCTGCAAAAGTGAATATTCAGCAATCCTACCACTAGATCATTAGCCCAAAGATGTCAGAGAAAAAGGATCTATATGTACAAAAATATTTATTGCAGCTCTTTTTGTGGTGGCAAAGAGTTGAAAATTGAGAGGATGGCCATCAACTGGGGAGTGGCTAAACAAGTTGTGGCATTTGATTGGGATGGAATACTATTGGGCTACAAGAAATGATAAAGGGGGTAGTTTGAGAAAAACATGGTAAGACCTATATGAAATGATGCAAACAGAAGTGAGAAGAAACAAGAGATCATGGTGCACAGTAACAGCAGTGTTGTAATGATGATCAACTGTGAAAGACTTGGCTACTCTGAGGAATAAATTGATGCCAGACAATTCCACAGTGAAAAAATGCTATCTATCTCCAGAGAGAGAACTGATGAACTCTGACTGCAAACTGAACTATAAACTGAAATAACTTTTCTCATTTTATTTTCTTTACTTAAAAAATATGGCTAATATGAAAATATGTTTTAATTGATCTCATATTGTACAACTGATATATTGTTTGCCTTCTCAGTAGGTGTAGAAATAAGTGGGAGGGAGGGAGAAAATTTGGAACTCAAAGTATAAAGAGAAAAGAATCTTAACACTTGTTGGTGTTCAGACATTTTAATCATAGCCAGTTCTCTGTGACCTCATTTGGCATTTTCTTGGCAGAGATACTGGAGTGGTTTGTCATTTTCCTTCTCCAGCTCATCTGACAGATGAATAAACTGAAGCAAACAGCATTAAGTGACTTGCCCAGGATCCACACAGTTAATAAATGTCCGAGGTCAGATTTGAACTCAAGAAGATGAGTCTTCCCGAGTCCAGGCCCAGCACTCTATCCAATGTGCCACCTAATTTCCCTATGCTAGAAATAAATATTTTTAAAAATGAACAAAAAATGTTGTAATTAGCATGTGATTTCTCTTGAGGAACTTCATCTCGTTCAGCTGATCTCTTGGCTACTGGCTTTTTTCCTCTATTGCTATTTCTGCTTACTCAGCACAAAATAATTAAAAAGTGGTAATTCTGCTATCATTGATTTTAAAAATAACCCTAATTTCTTATAAAGATCTTGGTCTATTTCTGTTTTCTTCTGTTCTTTCTTTAGTTTCGTTTTCAAATAAAGACTAGTGCTCTGAATGACCCACCCAAATTAGGTCTATTGATAAGTTTCCTATAAATTTGTGTTTAATCCCGTTATTTCTTATATAAAGTGTTGATGCTTATAACTTTACGTTATCTTCAGTAAGTTTTAACAAGGGAGTTTTTATTCTAACTTGATAATCATCAGTTCTCTCTATATGGCAAGGAGATCAAGTGTTTGCTTTCTGATGTGAGTCCCAGTTACTTTTGATTTCCTTCCTGTGGCATCTAACTTACGTTGGCTAAATTTCCTTAGAAAATGCAAATCATTAATGTCAAAGTCTGTTCTTTTATCCATTTCCCATTTTTAATCTTTAATTCCTAGTTTAATTAGGTCAGGTTCAGGCCCTTCTAATTGCCTTCCACAACATCTTTGATTTTTCTTCATTCTTTAAAAGTTTGAATTGATTTTTATACTAGTTACTTGTATAGAAAAAGACTGATAGCTGGTTAGGGAATAGCCCCCACATTGGTAACTAATCATTGCTTGCCTATTCTATATAGCATGAAGTTCATTTTTGTCTTGGTTTGATATTATTTGTTGCCCACAATATCCCAAGCCTCCCAATTCTTTTTCTGAAGATAGGCACGAGGCAAATACTTCCTGATGCTGCCTATTTGTGCCAATCCTGTGGCCTGCAGTTGCATGTGCACACTCCACAATGCTCCTGAGGACAGCCCAAACCAAATTAAAATGTAATTGGGAAACATTTAAGAAATTAACAGAACAAACATATAATAAAACAGACAATATTACACTTTAAAAAAAGTCAGCCTGCAGGAATCTTCACGTATGATTTGGTGGCTCTAATTTCTATTTGATGACACATGGTTTGTAAGATTAGGGCTCCAATCTGAGAGATAAACTTTGTTATGTATCTGTAAAATGAGGAATTTAGATGATTCAGAAGTTAATGCCATTTCTAGTTCTGAAGATCTAGTGTTTTGGGAGATGTAACTCAACTCTCAACATATCCAAATATATGTACTAACTACTGCTTGTGTTACATGAGGGCCCAGGTGGGCCTCCTAAGAGACTGTATGTAGAGATGTACAAAAGAAAGGTATTAAACAGAATTTTAGGTACTGTGTGTCTATTGGGAATAGAGATCATAAACTGCTTGCGGTCTACCTGCTCCCAATAATAACAGACTGTCTTCCACATTCTGTTATAGTGATTATTTATGACAATTTCCCTTGGGGAAAAAGAGTTCTTAGATCTGAGGATGCCATATCCCAGAAAAATTCTTCTTTCCTCATTTCCTCTAGCCCCAACCCCCACATCACTTAGTCTATGTCGAAAAGGGTTAAACAATTCACGAAGACCCACTCCTGGAGCTATCATATAAGCCAGCAGCTTTTAGACAAATTGAGCAAAATGGTCCTTTCAGTTCAGAGGCACATGACTAGCTGCACAAAGGACTCCTTTTGGAAATCCCATGAATATCCCTATTATCCTAAGAATCGAGCACAGAAGCACATATTTCACGCCCAGTGCCACCTGTGATTAGGTTTTTTACAGTTATTACGGAGTACTTTGATGGTGATGATTGTTTAAAGGCCTCAACAAGCGTGCTAATGTGACTTAAGGACTTGACTCCTTTTCACTAACTCCACTGCAGCCATCATACTAATTTACTTTAGGCAAAGAGAGACTGAAAAATCAGAGAGGGAGAAAAGAAAAAAAAGGGGGATGGGGGAAGGGGGACCCAACCTTGCTCAAAGAAACCACTTAGCATAAAATTCATTCACTCTCTTAGAAGTGAATGTCGGGGGGGGGATCCCATGTTCAAGAAAATTAGATATAGGATCAAACAAAGCTTGTAGTCATTGGACCCCTCCCTTGAGTGGTGGTCAGCTCAGACTCACAGCCATCCAAAGGAGGATATCCAACCTTGGCCAGAGTCTACTTTGGTCACCCCCAACTTATCTGCTTCTTTTGTTGGCAGGATAACCCCTTTCCCCCGAGATGAACTATGAGATATTCCAGTGGGTTTCAGCAATGATAATCAAAAAAGTGGAAATAGGGTATCTTGAGGGTAAAGAGGACTGGAGGATGAAGAGGGAAAGAATAGGAATGGGATAAAGATGGTAGAGGAAAGGACCCTAGAACTGGTGGAGAGGTAATTAGATGGCACAGGGTTGCAGAAATAATCAAAGAACCAAGAATAGAGTGGAAAGGACCAATCATGCCTTCAGGGGAGAAATGAGAAGCAGCTGGAATGCACAGAAAGCCCCTCCCCTCCCCCAGGGAAGCAGTGGAGAGGCAATCAGATCACCCCAGGAAGCTGGAGGAGAGGCAATCATGGCAGCTCAGAAGGGTAGCCCAGCGGGCCGTTGGGGGAAGCCTCGCTGAGAGGCCAAGTTCACGGACAAACGGGCTCATTCTGTTCAAGTAGAGCCTGGCAGGACTATGCAGGAGACTGGGCACAGGAAATGGTGAAAGAGGTGGGAGGCTGAGGAGGAAGGGGGACATAGAAGTTAACCACATACTTTGGGGCCGAATGAGTGAAATATAGTATACCAAATGAAAAATGATTATTTCTGAATCAAAAGTGGCAGCACTTTGAATGGGAAGAGGTCAGTGCCACAGTATGGACAGATGAGAATTAGCTGAGAAGAGTTCCTGAGATGCTGCATTATTCTGAAAATGGCCTTATATTTCCAAACACAGAGAATAACTCAAAATCACAGATTCAGAGCTGGAAGGGACTTTTTAAATAAAGAGTTCAACATCCCTCCTAACTGAAGCCTAAAGGGGACTGGAGAAGTAACTTGACCAAGGTAAACAAGTGATGGTGCCAATAGAGTTATGGACCTGGACTCAGGAAGACCTGAGTTCAAATGTGGCTTTGGATATTTACTAGCTGGGTGATCCTGAACAAGTCATTGAAGCTCTGTTTGCTCAGTTTCCTCATCTGTAAAAAGGAGATAATGATAGCGCCTACCTTGCAGGGCTGTCATAAAGATCATATGAAATAATACTTGTAAAGTGCTTTAAAACAGTGCCTGGCACATAATAAGCTTTATACAAATGTAGTTATTGTTCATTATCATTAAATGATATAATATTGGTAAAAAGCACTTAGCACAGTGCCCAGCATATAATCGGAGCTTAATAAATGTTTCTTATTCCCTTCCCCTTACTCCAAGTTTACAGAGGTCAAAAATGACAGAACCTGAATTTGAATGAATGTCTTCCTGCTCCAAATTCTGAACCCAGGATCTTTACTTTTCCTCTCCCTCATTCCTCAAAAGTGTCCTCTGGGTTCCTTGATTTGTTCTTGTAGAATATGCTACTTGAGGGCAGGGTGGGTGTTCTTTTAGATCTTTGTATTCCCAGGGCTTTGAACACAGTAAGCAAACTTGACTAAGTCTGTTAATTAAGGTAAACATAACTGAGGTAACTTACCACAAGTCACATGAATGACCGGCACTAGGACCCCAGTCTCTCAGCTTTGATGGTACCACACAGCCTCACAGGATTAGAACAGGCCCATGAGGGCTTAATTCTGGAGACCAAGATGTCTTCCAGGGAACTAGAAAGAACTCTGCACTACAAGTCAGGAGACCTAAATGCTTATCTTGGGTCAGTTATTTACTATGTGATCTTGACTCAATGGCAGTTGGGTGGCATAGTGTAGAGTGCGCTTGCTTACCCTGGAATCAGGAGGACCTGAGTTCAAATGTGATCTCAGACATTTACTAGCTGCTTGACCCTGGGTAAACCAGTTAATCCTGTTTGCCTCAGTTTCTTAATATGTCAAATAAGCTACAGAAAGAAATGGCAAACCACTCCAAGCAAACTCCAAACTGGGTCACAAAGAGTTGGACATTGACAACTAGAATCAAGCCCTCGGTGTCTTTAGGTCTCAGCTGTTTTTTTCTAGAATGCAAGGATTTCTAATTGCAAGGATTT
The DNA here is from genome assembly GCA_023548195.1 of Bettongia penicillata ogilbyi. Taxonomy (NCBI): domain Eukaryota; kingdom Metazoa; phylum Chordata; class Mammalia; order Diprotodontia; family Potoroidae; genus Bettongia; species Bettongia penicillata. The sequence continues at coordinate 1,420,662 of JAJHZJ010000284.1, forward strand.
TCTAAAATGCAAGGATTAGCCAGTTGGTAAGTAAGCCAAAGCACAATTATTAAGCACCTCTTACGCAGGCACTGTTCTCATCAGCTGGTCTCTATGATCTGAAACATCCCTCAGAGCTCAAATTTTCTATAATCCTACAGTTCAACATGAAGCAAAAGATGTCCCCAAAGCACTATGCAGCTATACAATGGTCCTGTCCTTCCAGTTTGTGGGGAAACACCCACATGATTGCAGCAGGTGGTTCCCCAAACCATGATTGTTTTGAATAAGAGAACTTGGGTTGAAATCTTGGCTCTCAATGACCCTGGCAGACCTTGGGCAAGTCACTTAACTACCATGGATCTCGTTTTCATCTTCACTTAAATGAGAGAGCTGGACCTCATTCTTCTACCTCTAATTAACAATCCTGGGGTTGAAAATCTAGGATTTACCTACCATCCCTCACATCTCACCAAGCCTCAGAAACATGAAAATTCATCAGGCCAACTCTTGGAGACTTTTCAAGGTGAGTCATGCTGGAGGGGGCACCATATTTTCATAATAATGCAAAAATATTTTCTATGCACACATCCTCAAATGCACATTTAAAAAATGTAACTTGGAACTTGACAGCATATGTTTGTCTAAAATAATCCCATGTTTTGTATTTATTTAAAACCTGGATGAAACCAAGTTGCTTCTTGGGCTCATTACTAGCTCAACTGTTTCCAATATAGAACTGAGTATGATGGGCACACATTTGTAGCTCGATAAAATATCTGATATATATTATATACATGTATATATTCATGGATACATATATACATATAAATGGGATATTTACATATGTGTGTATCTATGTAATTATATTTCTCTCTAGATAGACATGTATACATATTATCTGTATATGTATATATATCTATATAATCTACATACAGATCTATTTATTTCTCTCTCTCTCTGTGTGTGTGTGTGTGTGTGTGTGTGTGTGTGTGTATGCAAAATAACTAACTCAGTTTTGAATTCCTGTCCTTACTGATTTCAAAATATAAAGACCTCAAAACACTGACAGCCAGTATGGCATAATGGACAGGGACAGAATCTGGAGTCAGTTAGACTGGGTTCAAATCCCACCTTAAAATCTTACAAGTATTGTGGCAATGGTTAAGTCACCTTGCCCTTCACAGGCAATAAGGTGGACCCAATGACGTCTAAGGTCATTTCTAACTGTAGAGCTGACCTTATACACTTTAAGCAGAGCCTGAATCGCCATTTATCGTGAATGGGATAAAGGGCATTCATACTAAAAGTAGTAGGGAGACTAGAGGGCCTTTGAGGTCTCTTTAAATTCTGAGATTCTAAGTGGCTCTTATTTCCCTGGCTTTCCCTGTCTAAACCAGAGAGGGAAAGGTCTCACAGACCAACCAGAAGCTCCACTCATGCTTTGGCTTTCTTGAAAGTCAGACAATTTAGAAGGCTCTAATTCCCTCTTTTAGGGTGGGTAGGTCTTTTTTTTTCTTGCCTAAAGTTGGAGAAAGTTTAACACAGTCTGTATTCCTTTCATTGAGTCATCCACATTGAAGGAGAATCTATCAAGTATCTCTGAAATGCTGAATCACGGGAGCCTATGAAAAAGGCCAAGTATATTAGAGATGACAGTAATGAGGAATCGATAACAATTCATTTATGACAACATGCTATAGTTTGTCACATGTATCTGGGGATATCAGGTTTATGATTAATATTAACTTAATTAATATTATTAACTAATGTTACTAATACTGTATAAAACAATCATGAGGAAATTACACATGCCTTCTGGATTTTTAAAACATTCACATGTATGATGGCAATGCATTTAAATTCTCTTTTGTCGGTGGAGACTTGGTAATGAAGGAAACCCAATGGGTCAACACCACTCCCCAATTTAAATACACACCTGCTACTTCCTGGATCTAAGTTTGAGAGTATTCATCCCATGAAAGAATTTCTAGCTGGTTTTGACTATGAGAAGACGCTGTTGATTGAGGCTCCCAGTAGCAAACATTCCAAAGGCTCTTATTAGGGACCTGTTATGTGCCACGTCCTAGAACAGGTAATAGGGATGCACATAAGAAGAATTCCCTTACGTAATGTAACTGGAGCTGAACTGTATGCAACAGATGGCTTACATTGGATCATAAGAGACTTAGGTTTAGAGGCCCTCATTTTATACAGGAGGTAACTGTGGTCCAAAGAGTGGATCTCAGTAATTGATAAAAAGTCACAAAGGTAATAAAAGATAAAGGGAGAATATCAGTCCAAAACCAGAGATCTATCCACTGTGTGGCAATGCCTTCCTTTACCTTGGATTAGGGTTAAAAAAAACAAAACAAAACAGTATCAAATGAATAACATCACACACAGTGTCCTGAAAGGAATAAGGAGATTTTAATTGACCGAGATTAAATGAAATGATAATTATAAAGCCCTCAGTACACAGTCACTTTCCTTCTTACTGCTAAGGTCCCATTTCCTCAAATGTGACTGACTCTAAAGGTAAATCAGAGGAGAGCCTGACTCCCATCTCTTCTTTGAAAACTAAACTCAAAGGTGATGAAAGAAAGCATCTATTAGATTTTAAAAATTAATCTGGCCTTAATAATCTATGTTGTCATTAGCAAACCATGAAAGCACTTCAAATTTATTCTAATTTTACCATGCATGAATGTCGTTGCCACTTAATTAAAAGAACCAATAAGGGAGGAGGTCTCCTAAAGAGGAAGAGCTATGATTTCACTGGTCAAGCTAGGGAGGCTCCTTGTGCTACTTCTATCAAAGCACATCAGTGCTGCAACAGAAGAGGCCTGAGGCACTGGGGACTTACATGGACAGAGCCAGAGTATGGGTCAGAGAAGGAACAGGAGCACAGGGCTTTATGACTTTGAGGTCAGTTGTTTACACATTCTGGGTCATTATTTGGTAACTCAGTCTATTTTCCATGGAATGTTCCCAGGTCCAAGGTTCCTCAATTAAATCAAAAAAGCATAAGATGGTTTTCCCACAGCCTTAATTTCTTACCTTGATGTTTTCCAGTTAAGTCCAACTCCCCATGACCACACTTGGAGTTTTCTTGGCAAAGATACTGGAGTGGTTTGTCATTTCCTTCTCCAACATATTTTGCAGGTGAGGAAACTGAGGCAAACAGGGTTCAGTGACTTGTCCAGGGTAACTGGACAAGCTAGTAAATGTTGATGACCAGATTTGAACTCAGGTCTTCCTGACTCAAGGCCTGGCACTCTATCTACTGTACCATCTAGCTTCCCTAACTTCTTTCATTAGCCACTGTGACCAAGGCTTGTATTTTACTGGATGCATTTCAGGAAACAAATATTTTCCTTTAGCCAAGTCTTCGCTGGGCATATATTTATTTGGTTGCATGCATTTTCCCTCAGAATGTTTCCCAGTTTGAAAAGCCTGACTTGGTCACTGTGGTGGGCCTAATGTCTGTTTGGTTATGCATTAGGGGAGGCTTCCAGGCAAATGTTCTCACACTATTGGTTCATTGTGAAAGAGATCAAGAGAGGAAACCATCAACTTCATATATGGTGCAAGCAAGCCAGTGGAATGTTATTTCTAAAATATTTGACTGAAGAAAATTCTATTTCAGAAAGTAAGGAGGAGACATGGGGCAGGATAGATACCAGCAAGTCTCTGGAATGCTGGGGGGAGGGAGGGTCAATAAAATCTTGTTCACCTTTGAATAGGTCTGTTGCAATTTAACAACTGAGTCCATTATCTCCTGAGTACCGCACTCCATGCTTCAGTCAGTTTGCCTTAAGGAACTCACCCATCCTGTGGTTGCACCATTCCCTAATAACTCCTTAAGGGTAAAGATGATCTCACTCTTGTATCTGTTTTCCAAGGCTTAGGATAACAACTGGCACACAGTAGCTATTTAATGATTCTCATTTATTCATTCACTCTCATTCATTCATTCATTCTTTTGACTGACTGATTCATTCATTTATTCACAGACTAAGTGATTCTAAATGGTTCAACCAGCAACAATTTTTAAGAACTAAGCCTAAGTTCTGGGTGATACCAAGAAAAGGTGACATGATGGGATGATGGTGAGACCTCAGAGGTCATGTAAGCATGAGGTTCTACAATCTTATTATTTTAGTTGAGTGAGATCTCCAAGACTGTGGATTTCTTCCCTTTCATCTTACAGATGAGAAAAGGGAAGCCCAGAGAACCAAAGAGCTTTACACAATATCATGCAACGTAATAACCGTGAAATACTCGACGTTCTTTCACGTGTAATCTCCCAAGCAATGCCATTTCCAACATCCCCATTTGTTGATGCTTCTGCTGCCCTAAAATTACTTTTATTGGCTCTGCATGTATTTTGTACTTACTTCTCCCTCTATTACATGTCATAATCTTAGCTAGAGACATTGTCCATCCATTGGGTTTTTTTTTGGTGGAGAGTTGAGCCAAACCCTTTTGAGTAGCTATGAATCTCTATAGAAGGCACCATATAATGCAACCAGAAACACAACACCCACAAAAAAGATGGTCAGGAGACCATCACCACCCACTGGGAAACCCTCTTCAACTTGGACTCTGGGCTTGATCTCTACCATCAAGTGGTCAGTGCCTTGGGTGATCCTACCCTTCCTCTCAAATGACAAGCTTCCTTCTACTTAATCACTTTTTACTTATCTGTTAATGTGATTTTTATGCTGCCTCCCAAAGCTGTTCTGCCAATCAAACGAGATGACAAGTTCAAAGTATTTTGCAAACCTTACAGAGCTATACATCTTAGTGATTGTCATAATTAAAATAATTATTGTCAGTCGTGCTGGTGGTAGAGAGTGGGTGTATATCTGTATGTATCTATCTACTATGTAACAAAAAGTACCAATGATCCATGACTTGAACTCAGAACTAAAAAGGAGAAGGAGAACTGGTGAAACGAGTCACCTAAGAGAAATTACATGGCTCCTTTGAGAATTCTCAACTTCCCCCACAAACAAAGGGCTATTTTTTTCAATCCCATCTTTTTCTGGTGCTGTTACAGTCTCTAGAATGCTGAAAATAAGTGTGACCCAGAGGGCAATGGAAAGATGCATGGTGAGTGTGAACATATAACTGTACCATATTAAGGCAGCAGAAGTGTCAACAAATGGGGATGTTGGAAATGGCATTGCTTGGGAGATTACACTTGAAAGAACATCGAGTATTTCATGGTTATTACGTTGATGATATTGCGTAAAGCTCTTTGGTTCTCTGGGCTTCCCTTTTCTCATCTGTAAGATGAAAGGGAAGAAATCCACAGTCTTGGAGATCTCACTCAACTAAAATAATAAGATTGTAGAACCTCATGTTTACATGACCTCTGAGGTCTCACCATCATCCCATCATGTCACCTTTTCTTGGTATCACCCAGAACTTAGGCTTAGTTCTTAAAAATTGTTGCTGGTTGAACCATTTAGAATCACTTAGTCTGTGAATAAACGAATGAATCAGTCAGTCAAAAGAATGAATGAATGAATGAGAGTGAATGTATAAATGAGAATCATTAAATAGCTACTGTGTGCCAGTTGTTATCCTAAGCCTTGGAAAACAGATACAAGAGTGAGATCATCTTTACCCTTAAGGAGTTATTAGGGAATGGTACAACCACAGAATGGGTGAGTTCCTTAAGTTATATGGCTGTACCATATAACAAAAAAGGAACTTCAAACAGGAATGGGGATAAAAAAAAGGAAGTCAGCACAGATATGTGTGATTCAAAAATGTTGGACTCATTTTGTGGGCTGGATGAGGAACAACACATGGATAGCCGATGGATGGGTATGTTCATGATGGCAGGAGAAAGCTGGGGAGGTTCTCAGGTCCTTGGATAGCTCCCTTAGGGAGTGAATTAATGGGAGGTCAGGGGAGAGTCCTGTAGAATCATCAGGCCTGGATGGCTATCTGTATAAGTGGAAAGAACATTCAAATTGATGCAAATGCAGATTATGTGTCTACATCTTTTCTCCCCCCGTCACACTCCCCCCAAAAAGTGTAAACTTAATTTGTGGGAATTATTTTTTCTTTATTTTTGTACTCTCTGAGCCTAGCAAAGGGCTTGATCAATGAGAGGAGTTTAATAAATGCATGTATTGAATGAAAGTGTGTGAGAATGAAATTGCATGAATTGCATGACTCGCCTAACACTAATCAAAGGACAGAATAGGAGGCCGTTTGCATTTATGTGGCTCCCATTTATGTCTCCTTTTGTTTCAAACAAATAAAGGGCAGATCAGAAATGGGATCATTATCTTTAGTGGATGCATTCTCAACATTGCAGAAAACACCTTGGGCTTATTTGAATAACATACAGCCTCCAGATTAAAACTGTCTTTTGCTCAGGAGACAGACAAGTACAGTCATTGGTACAGCAATCACTTAGACCTCCATATTCCTTTCAGTGATAACTCAATGCATCATATTTTTTGGTACATTATCACATTCCGCAAGCTTTTATTTATTTAAATCTTGGCATCTTTCGCTGACATAGCAAAGCTATGAGAGGTTTTGTAAAACTTAAGTGAACCTGTAAGCGGGCCACTTGTTCTATAAATCTCTAAATATTTTATGCTACTCCTTAGAAACTGTCTTTGCCAGACGTGCCTATTCTGCTTAAAAATGGAGAGAATTTTTTAAAAAATCACTCTTCCTCCCCATGCCCCCCAAATCTCCTCTGAAATGTTACCAAATGAGCCATGGGCAAATTCTTAGGAAGCTGAGTGTGCCCAGACACAAGGGGGCAAAAGCAATTACTAAAAACTAGTTATGTGAGGATAGGCAACTCAGAAGACCTCTGTCTCTTTATTTTAAAATGATGGAATCAGACTCCATGGACTCTCAGATTCCTCCAGTTTTAAATCTTTGATGGTATCTTCTGGTGAGTAGGAGATAGTATGATCCAGTAGAAAGAGGCCTAGCTCTAGATCAGAAACGCTGAGTTCAAATCTCCCCTTTGACGCTATCTGTGTGACTCTGGGCAAATTGCTTAACCACTTTGGATTTTCATTTCCTTAAATGTAAAATGAAGGTTTGATTCAGGGGATTTCAAACTTTTTGGTATCAAGACCCCTTTACATAATTCAAAAAATATCAAGGATACCAAAGAATTTTTGTTTTAGTGGGTTTATCCCTATCAATATGTGTTATGAATTAAAATATGTTCTTGAGACTCTTGACTTCATGGATCCCCCTGAAAGGGTATCAAGGAATCCTAGGGATTCCTAGATCACACTTTGAGGATCAGTGGCCTAGCCCAGATGACTTCTTTAGGTCAACAATAAATGCTGGGTGTAAGTTACAGTAACAAATTCTGGAGATGGGGAATAGAGGGCAGAGAAGAAGATGCAAGAGAGAAAAAAGGATCCCTTTAACTCAAAGAATCCACTGGCCAAAGGTGATGCTGCCTTTTGGAAACTCGCTTCCAATAAATTCAATGAACATTTATAAAGTTGTTCCTGTGTGTCACAGACAGTGCCTGATGACACATAGGTAGAGTCAAAGAGAGGGCAGGATTTGAATTCAGGACATGTGACTCCAAAGCCAGTAGTTTCTATCTGCTGTAATAATCCTTTGATAGCAACCTGCTATTTGGAACATATATGCTGATTTTTCTTAAGTGTCTATGAGTCACAGAGCACCTACTCATTGCTCCACATTGTGAAAAGTTATGGACCGACTGATCTGTAGAAAAATGGCATGGACCATGGTCCCTGGGAGCTGACAGCCTAGGTTACACCTTTAACTCTTTCCAACTTTAAGTATCCCAAACTCAGAGTAGTCCTTGACTCCTATGTCTCTGCATCCACTCAGCAGTCTAAACCCAAGGATTGTTCTTTGGAAAAGTCTCTTGCAGATGGCCCATCTTTTCCATTCTCATGACTTCCACCCAAAGCCAGAAAGTCTTCATCCTATCTCCCCTGGAATACTGCAGCACATTCAGAATCAAGTCTCTCCCCTCTTCACTTCTTATAGGCAACCCCCCAAATTAACCTTTCTCCCTACTGCAGAGCATACTTTTTAGTCCCTCTTCACATCCTGGTCAATGTCCTTCTTCAGCTATGGTGCACAGAACTGAACCTTGTATTCCTGATGACGTCTCGGACTGGTAGCTATGCCCCACCATATAAACAGAACAGGTATATGGTTTGTCCAAAGTCACACAGCTAGTAAAAATATGAGAAATTTACTAGGATGGAGGCCATCATACTCTTTCAATGATCTTCCCAAATGACCAGCTGATAGTTCTTTATGTAAAGAAAGAAATTCAGGAGGGGCGGAGCCAAGATGGCAGAGAAGGACAGACTGGCTGTAGCTCTTCCCCTCATAGCAAATTAAATACCTGTAAAAACAAATTCTAGAACAGCATAAGTCACAAAATAAAGGAGTAAAACAGATTTCCAGGCCAAGACAGCCTGGAAGGCTGACAGGAAAGTTCTATTGCACTGGACTCAGAGCAGAGTGCAGCCCACAGAGCACAGCTTAGCCTTGGTCACACAGCATTGCAGAGACAGGTATGGAGCAGGCTTTAGGGCTCAGAATCATGGGCAGCAGCTGTGGTTCCCAGATTTCTCAACCCACAAAGGCCAAAGACAGTTTCAAAGGTCAGTGCAAAAGCTCTTTCACCTGGGTGAGAAAGGAGCCTGGCCCTGGCCCCAGGGTAGTGGAAATCACTGCAGCACACTATCCATTTTTGGAGCCCTCAGCCTAAAGACCCTGAGAGAACTGAGCAGCTGATCTGAGTCTCAGCCCTGAGTGGTAGTCCTGGAGTGAGAAGCAGTGTTGGTGTGATGGAGCTGGTGGATGCTCTGGAGAAGAAATTCTACTCACAGATCCTGTGCAGAAATGCTTCCAGACAAGAGCACAGGCCAAGAGAGGAGTAAACTCCTCTCCCCTGATTGAGCCACCTTAGAGAAACTGAGAACTTACAGGTCCCTAAAGTATACCCTCCACTTGACAAAGGACTCAAAAGTCAAGAAATTGACTGGGAAAATTCCCCCCAAGGGAAAAAAGCCTACAGAAGATTATTTTCTTGGCAAACAGGTATTTCCTTCCATCCTTTTGGATGAGGAAGAACAAGGCATACCATCAGAGGAAGACATAGAAGTTAAGGCTTCTGAATCCAAAATCTCCAAAAAATATATGCAATGGTCTCAAGGCCATGGAAGAGGTCCAAAAGGATTTTGAAAAGCAAGTAAGAGAGGTGGAAGAAAAACTGGGAAGAGAAATAAGAGTGATGCAAGAAAATAATGCAAAAGGAGACCCAAAAAAATGTTGAAGAAAATAACACCTTTAAAAATAGACTAATCCAAATGGCAAAAGAGGTTCAAAAAGCCAATGAGGAAAAGAATGCTTTAAAAAGCAGAATAAGCCAAATGGAAAAGGAGGTTCAAAAACTCACTGAAGAAAATAATTTAAAAAAAATTAGAATAGAGCAGTTGGAAAGCTAATGACTTTATGAGAAACCAAGAAATTACAAAACAAAACCAAAAGAATGAAAAATATAAGACAGTATGAAATATCTCATTGGAAAAACAACTGACCTGGAAAATGGACCCAGGAGACACAATTTAAAAATTATGGGACTACCTGAAAGCCCTGATCAAAAAAGAGCATAGACATCATCTTTCATGAAATTATCAAAAAAAAAACTACTCTGATATTCTAGAACCAGAGGTAAATTAATATTGAAAGAATCCACTGATCACCTCCTGAAAGAGATCTGAAAAGAAAAACTCCTAGGAATACTGTAGTCAAATTCCAGGGATCCCAGGTCAAGGAGAAAATATTGCAAGCAGCCAGAAAGAAACAATTTGAGTATTGTGGAAATACAATGAGAATAACACAAGCTCTAGCAGCTTCTACATTAAGGGATTGAAGGGCTTGAAATATGATATTCCAGAAGTCAAAGGAACCAGAATTAAAACAAGAATCACCTACCCAGCAAAATTGAGTATAATACTTCAGGGGAAAAAATAGTCATTCAATGAAATAGAGGACTTTCAAGTATTCTTCATGAAAAGACCAGAGCTGAAGAGAAAATTTGATTTTCAAACAGAAGAATCAAGAGAAGCATGAAAAGGTAAACAGGAAAGAGAAATAAAAAAAATAAAATTAAGGGGTGAGAGAGGAATATATTAGGAGGAAAAGGAGAGAAATGGAATGGGGCAAATTACCTCTCATAAAAGAGGCAAGAAAACGTTTTTCAATGGAGGGGAAAAGGGGACAGGAGAGAGGGGAAAAGTGAAGTTATTCTCATCACATTTGGCTTAAGGAGGTAATAACATGCACACTCAATTTGGTATGAAAATCTATCTGATGCTATAGGAAAGTAGGAGAGAAGGGGATAAGTGAAGTGCGGAGGATGAGAGAAGGGAGGGAAAATGGGAGGAGGGAATAATTACAAGTAAACACTTTTTGGGAGGGACAAGGTCAAAAGAGAGAATAGAATAAATGTAGGGAAATATAGTTAGTCTTTCACAACATGACTATTGTGGAAGTCTTTTGCATAATGACGCATGTATAGCCTATGTTGAATTGCTGGCCTTCTCAATGGGGATGAGTAGGGAGGGAGAAAGGGAGAGAAGTTGGAACTCAGAGTTTTAGGAACAAATGTCGAGACTGGTTTTTGCATGCAACTGGGAAATAAGAAATACAGGTAACGGGATACAGAAATCTATCTTGTCCTACAAGAAAAGAGAAAAGATGGGGATAAGGGAAGGGAAGGATGTGATAGAAGGGATGGCAGATTGGGGGAAGGGGCAATCAGAATGCAAAACGTTTTGGGGTGGGGGGAGGAAGGAGATGAGGAGAAAATTTGGAATTCAAAATCTTGTAGAAATGAATGTTAATTTAAAAAAAGAAATTCATTTCTGTTTCAACAATAATCATAGCAGATTATGAAAAGTACAACTTAACAGCAATTGGCTTCAAAAGGTGTAAACCCAGCTGAATAGGCAGAAGAAGACACAAGAGCCACACACATACACAGATATGGAAAAAAGTTTCACTTCCTGGGCAGGGAATAGGGGACACTCAGGGGCAGGGAGAGAAAAAAGGTAAACAACTATAAAAGCAATGCCCAGTGGCAACGATTTTCTGTGTGACCTAGTGAGCCTTCAACTTCAAACCAGGAAGATCAAGAGCTTCCCAGTAACAGTACCAAGGGATCTGTCATTCACACATCAAGTGCCCTTCGGCAGGCCATTTCTCGCATGGCATACACAGCCAGATACAGGCACATCCCTGGTATTGTCGAAGAGAGAGAAGGCAAATAAACAGAAAGGGGAGAGGACAGGGGATCCTCAAGGAAGGAGAACAGGATGATTATTGATACCCACAAGAGGAATGTGAATGTCCTCAATGGGAACAAGCCCCCTATTACTGCAGATGGAGGAATTTCAATCCACCAATTGGTTGAGAGCAATGAAATTTTAAGTGAACAACCTGATCAATTCCATACTTTTGATTGGACCAACAACCTACCTATGATGCTACAAAGGGAGCAATATGAATACACAAACTGGTTACCACATGGTTGTCCCAATTAACATGGGGATCACTGGGAAAAAAATGAGGATTGAAACACAGAATTTTGCTTTATAACTATATAAGTGAGAAACCATGTATTAAGAGAGAATTATAATTCCACAGAATTTGAAACTATTAGGAGTGTAGCAGACTAGGAGGTGATTAGGTTGTAATTAGACTGGCCAACATAGGGTACAGCTAGCTTCCCCCAGGTGGGTAATCACGCAGGGGCAGGCCTGCATGGGTAAACAGGATGGGGGGATGGTCTTAGATTACATACAAGGACCTTTACTGAGCTTCTCACACTGCATGGAAGTTCTCAAGCTTACGTGACCTACAACGAGCTAGAACTAACTGAGTACATCTTAGGAAGGAGACCCCAAGACTGCAGGAAGCTGTGCTTTACAATGATATTTTTTATGTCTCAGCAAATTAAAGTGTCACAGAGTTAGAATTCCAACTCAAGTCCAAGGACTCCAAATTCAGGATTGTTTTGTTGTCCTAAACTGTTGCTAAATTTAAGCCAGGGTTCTAGTCTAATCTGGTGCGAAGATGCATTCAGTGCCTACGTACGAAGTCAACAATTCATTTGCCTGTTTAGGCCTCAGTTTCCTCAACTGTAAAATGAAGGATTTAGACAACATGACCTTAAAAGTCGCTTGTATCTCTAGAGCTATGATGTTATGATTGATAAATAGAAAACCACACAGTGTCATGAATGGAATTGTAGACTTAGATTTGGTAAGATCTGGACTCAGGTCATGCTTGGATATTTACCAGATATAGGGTGGTAGATTAATTCAGTAAGTATTTATTAAGTCCCTACTATGTGCTACACCAGTAAGCATCTCAGGGAGGAAACTTCCTGAATCCAAGGGTAGCAACTCTATCCACTATGCCAATGTGGCTTAGAGGGAGGACAAATAAACAGAAAGGGAAGAGGACAGGGAACCCTCAAGGTCAGAGAACAGGATGATTACTGATACCCACAAGAGCAACGTGAATGCCCTCAACGGGAATAAACCTGCCATGACTTCAGATGGAGGAAAAAGTCAAATGTCTTCTGGATTCCAAGACCAGTGCTCTATCTGCTTCCCCACCTAGCTGCCCTACCCTCCAAAAGGTGGGGTTGCGTGAGAAATGTGTCTGCCTCATCTTCTAGTACCTTTCCTATTTTTTTCATGCTTTCTCAAGGATCACCAGCAGTGGTTTTCAAATCATATTTGCAAATTATTTAAGTTCACTGAGATATAATTCATCAGTGCCTGGAGAATTAAACTCATTTAAAGTGGTTGGGTACTTTCTCCCCTTAAAAAACAGCATTCCAACTCCCTCAACAGTATTTGTTCTCCTTTTTCCATTTTTAATACCATTCGACCTTGATGAACACAGAGAGATGCTTCCTCTCTGTCTTCAGTGAACACCATTAGAAAGTAATTCCTTTGGGTTAAAGTTTTGCATCTCCAGGAGCATCTTATTAAGATGCACATACCTCTGGAGGGATAACACATTAAACTATTACTCATCATTAACACCTGAGTAGGGATTAGTTTGTTCCAATGATAAGTAATAAGAAATAACCTGCAATATTTGTAAATTGTGATAAGGAGAGAGAATAGAATGAAAAATCCTACAGGATTATATCATAAAAATTTGTATGTTTATACTTTTGAAAGGTCACCCACCAGGTGAGGGAATTCAGTCAAAAAGAGGTCAAGTGATTGACAAGGGATCATTACTACAGGTAGTAATGGAAAAAAGGAGATTTGAACCCAAGTCTCACTGACTGCAAACCCAGTATTCTGTCTAAGAATTCTAATAGTGGACTGTGGTAGCAGATTCTTGGACTGAGAGAGAAGGAAGGTAGTAGCACAGTGGATAAAGTTGGCTTTGAAGTCAGGATTCAGCTTCAGAAACCTACAAGTTATGTGACCAGGGACAAGTCCCTTAAACCTCTGCTTGCCTCAATTTCTCTATCTGTAAAATGAGGATAATAACAAAACTTACCACACAAGGTTGTCGAAAGGATCAAATAAGGTAAATAGGTAGAGTGCTATGCAAACTTAAAACAATGTTCATGTTATTATTCAATATTGCTGTTGTCACTGCTATTACTAGCCAAGTACCATAGTGGGGACTGTCTGGATTTGAAATCTGAAGACCAGGATTTGAATCTTGATATTTCCATTTATTACCCACATGACCAAGAAAAAGACATTTCCTTTTTCTTGGCTTCATTTTCCTTCTTGTAGAATGGGAGGAGGTATTAGACTAATTAACCTTTAAGATTTCTTCTAGCTCCCAATCTATAACCCTATGAACCAAATTACTTGGGTTGCCCCCCATCAATACCCCCACGAGGAGTTGTAATATGCATGTTAAGAAAACTCATGAAGTATGTTTTCCAAAAATGGTTATCATCACTGGTTTTCATGACATGTACTATTAAACACCTTGACAAATGGCTCGTCTGAAAATTAGAAAGATCAATAATGAGAAGAAGAGCTAATTCTGTGGGTCTTGAAGGTTGGCAAAGGCGTCTGCCACCTCATCTCCTGGATTCTCCCAATAATCTTTTGAGGGAGTCTTTAATTATTCTTTCACATATGAGTAAACAGAGGCTCAGAGAGGTCACAGCCAACAAAATGTCAGAGGTAGATGCTAAGTGTGCTATTTGCTAGGACCACATGTGAACCAGCATCGGAAACTGAACTGAAATTTTTGCAGGCAGAGGAAGGACAGTCTGGAGGCTGTCACTGTCTGATCCTTCACAGTAAATGCCTCGGACTGTTCTCGAAGCCAGAATTGTGGGTAGATATGGATAAAGGATGAAGGCAGGAAACATGAAACCCTCTAAGAGATTCTGTTTTTAAATAGTCTAGAGATCTATGACTTAACTGAAAAATAATACAGCTAATTCCCTTCAGACCCTCCCTGTTCACCCACTGCCCTGTTTGGGCTGGCTGTCCACATGTTCTCCAATAATGTAGTCTTCTTATCTCAGTAGTAATCCTCCAGGAAAATGGAAACAGGGGTTATATTGGCTCCTAATCCTCTCTTTAACCATTCTTTTAGGCGGGAACCAATCATCCAGAACTGTAAGAATCAGATGCTACTTGGCAGTTTCTCTGTCCAGGGGAATTTGTCTCCAACTTGGTTCTATGACAGCTATCCCAGACACTTAAGCTGCTTTTGTCTGCATTCCTGGCCTGTCTCCGGCTGTTCCATCCATCCTGACTTACTGGACCCCATCACAGGAGCCCCTCCTTTTACACTCTACCTTCATAGCCAGTTTCCCCCAAATACAGTCTATTTAACAGAATCTCTGTTTTTCCCTCCTCATCGGGGTGGTGGTGGGCAAGAAGTGGAAAAATCAGCACCCCATGTTTTCTGTCAGCTTAGAAATACTTAATTGCTTTGTGGGCTGTATGACAAGCTTTAATATTCTCATCTCTTCAAATCTAAACTCAGCCTGAGGTCAAATCATCACCTATATTAAATGGGGGGGGGGAAATGTCTAAATGTTAACACTGCACTAAAAGTTTCTTCTAACTTAAACTGACAAGAGAGAAAAGATAGAGGCTCTCTCTCTTTTTGCTCTTTGTCACCTGCCCGGACATTTGTGGGTATGGAGTTACTAACAATGCTAGAAGGGGGCAAGTGGCTCACATCCACAGAAGCAGATATAGATGGCTGGAAGAGAGGATGGCAGTTATCTAGTACTTTTGTATTATGTTAAAGAGGTTCCAAGGATGTACCCACCTCTTGTGACCCTTGCTAGGGAGGTTTGTGCTTAGCTTGTTTATACCTGTATCCCCAGAGTCTGGCACAGCACCTGACACAGAGCAGACACTTCAGACATACTTTCTGATTGGTACATCAATCACACACATTCTTGTTAGGCACACCTATTGCAGATAACACAGTAAGAGCTGGAAGGGACATTTGAGACCACTGAGTCCAATCCTTTTCACTTTAAAGATAAGGAAATGGGTCACCCAGCAAGAGTCTAAGGGAGAACTTGATCTCAGTCCTTCCTGACATCTACTACTCCATCCCACATCACCTGGTTAAATTGTAATTTACTTCTTATTTCATTATTTACATTTGCTTTTTATTGCTACCTCCAAACCCTTATTTACAAATTAAATTTTATCTGCTTATGCACTTAATTCACATTGACTTATCGATACCGCAAAATCCTTAACTTTTGACTTTAGCTTCATGCAACTTTAAGACATTTAAACAGATTTGAAAATAAAGTTGCAAACTCAAACAATATTAGAAATGTGAGAACAATATCAGCAAGAACAAAATGGCGCCACAGTTCCTTCATCAATATTTGTTATTGGCAGATAACGGGATCCAAATTTAGAGGCGCTAAAGTCCAACTCCTCTCATTTTGTAAATGAGTAAACTGAGGCACAGAGACATTAAATGAACTGCTCAGGGTCACACAGGTGGTGATGAGTTTCTTCGAGGGAATCTGAACTTAGGTCTTTCTAATTCCATGTCTACTGTTTTAAGGCATACACCACACTATCTATGAAAGAGAGATTCCAGAATATTAAAAGTGAAAAGAAATCTGACCCTGGCAATATCACTTAACCCTGTCTGCCTCCGTTTCAAAGAGAGTAAAATGGAGGTTTGGTTATGGCCCCAGTTCCTTGGGATTCATACTAGGGTCAAACTTACCAAAACTCATCCAGGTCCAAGATTAGTTTCAGTGTAGCAGTAATGTTGTATTTGTTTACAATTAGAGTTAGAAGTTAAACCTAAAATATATGGGTTTTGAGGCTGACTATATAATAGGCTGATTCCTCTCAACAGTTTACACATCTAGCACTGTGACTGTCTGTCACACAGTAGGCAATTAATACATGGTTATTGATTGAGTAATTGATTCCATGACCCTTTAAGGTTGACAAAGCCACTTTCATACCATCCCATCCAATATGGCAGCCTATCCAACACTTGTTAGCAGTTACCTATTATATTCTCTCTAAGCTTTTTCCTTTCCAAGCCAATATCCCAGTTCCGTCAGCCCTGACAAACAACTTACTCTCTTTATAAATTCAAGCTTAAGAATGACCAAAAGAGGATGTATCCTTAAGTATTGAAACAAAATAAAGTTTCCATTTTATAAAATCAGAATGATTCCTTTAAACTCCCATGATCTTTACTACCTTTTGTTAGATCATGCACTCTTTCCTTATCCATAGATGTGAAAGATAATTGGTTCCTTGCTTCGCTAATTTACCTCATTTTTTGTATTTAAGGCAGGTGGCCTTGGAAGATTACTGTGGCACCTGGTGTAAGATGTTGGCATATATGTCATTTCTGCCAAAGTGCTTTCCAGTTTTTGTAAAATGATGAATCATTACTCAAGTAATGATGAGTTTGGTGTTGATCAAGCATTACGATACTGTGTTAGTTTGCTTCTGGGTATTATGTACGTACCAAATCTATTACACCGACTTCTCTGTTTTTAACCAGTACCAAATCATTTTAATGATGAGTTCTTTAAATTACAGTATGAATAGAGCCCCTTCCCTCTCCCCTTCTTTCTTGCCCCCTCCATATGAATTTCAACACTAATTTTTCTAGTTCTGTAAAATAAACTTTTGGTGTTTTGATTGCTATAGCATTAATACATAATTTGGATAGAACTGAGTGACGGCATTATTAGCTAGTGAAATCTTCTTGTATTTGAAAGAACTGAATGTCAATCTACCTTAGTCATATTCTTCAGAACTAATGGAGGTCTGAAGGGTACATATGCAGCTGTGAGGTGCCACTTCCTCAAGAGCTTTTAAATACATATGCACACATGTACATGTATGGGTAGATGCACACATATGTGCATATATACATATATATGCATGTGTATTTGTATATACATGCATATTTGTATATGTGTGTTTGCCTGCTGAGTGTGTATCTATGAGTATGCATATTTTTTTTTCCTTAAAGGGAGTAACACTTGGGAAGTGATTGAAGGGGAAACAGTTACCACCCCTCTTGGCATTTTAAACTCTAAGGAAATATTCATGATGTGGAATGAATGGTTACACCACTACGGGAGAAAAGCAGGGAGAGGTTAAGGATGACTTTATAGGTGTCTCCTATCAAAATGACCATAGCCCACCAGGTTATCCAGGTAGGGACTTTTTCTCTTTCCTCTGAGAGCAAACATGGAGAGTTTGGGCAGACAGAAAGCCACTGTCAGAGAACCGATGAGATGCTTGACGACTTTAGATGCAGCACGGTGGAGTGAGCGTGTATTCCTATGTGTGTGTTTGTGGATGTGTATGTGCATGCACACCCGTGCCTGTGATTCCATCTCCCCACCCCTAACCCCAGCCAGGACAGCTGCACTGATGGGGGAGGGAATGCCCAATCAGCCTGCAAGGAAGTGCTTCTGTCCTTCAACAGGCAATTAACGTGAGTCCATTACAGATCCCTGGGGACTCCCGGGGGCTGCAAAAGGCATCGACTGAAAGGTCAGAAACCTCATGAGGACAGGAGAGATGTTAGGCCTGGTGTAATGGAGTGGAAAACTCGAGCTATTTGTCACCCGCTAGTCATTGAAAGGGGCTGAGGAGTCACACGCTGTGTGGGGGCTGTGTGAGGATAGGGTTTTCATCTGCGGATACAGACTGAGGCTCAGGGCAGTGGGGAGGGCAAGGTCAGTGCTGGGGGGCTACCTCTCAAAACTCCAGGAAGGCCCTGGGAAATTCTGGCCGGCAGGTGTCTGCTCCAAAATGAGAGTGGCCTTCTGGGTAATGTTCAGCCCCAGTCCAAGAGGAGGCTGAGGAAAGTCATTCACTTCAGACACTAGCAGAATGCTTCTGCAAAAGGGTGGTGGGGGACCCTGAAACACTGAGATACACAGATGGGTGGCACTTGGGTAGAGATAGAAAGAGAAGCAGACAGAGACAGAGACAGAAACAAAGAGAGAGAGAAAAACAGGGATACACAGAGACAGAAAGACAGTGACAGAGAGACAAGCATGTATAGGTGCAGGGTAGAGGGTCAGAGAGAAGATAGAGAGAGAAAAAGAAAGAGATGAGAGGAGAGAGAGAGAAAACAGATAGATGGTGAGAAAGACTGAAACAGACAGAAAGACAGAGGAAAGTACATATGGGTACATTAGGGGAAGAGAGAAAGAAAAGAAGAGGAGAGGGGAGAGAGAGAGAGGGAGAGAGAGGGGGAGAGAAGGGAAGAGAGAGAGAGAGAGAGAGAGAGTGTCACTTTACACCACTAGATACCTGACACACGGTAGGGAAGAGAAGGGGGCATGGTAAAAACTGGGGTGCTAGGGAAAGTGCAGTGCAGTTAGGACACGTTTCGTAAGATAAAAGAGTATGCTGACAGAACTTGTCAGTCCACATGGCCTAATTGTCAAGACTCTGGAATTCTTAACCCCGGTCCTGAGTTTAGCCATCTCTAAGTAACCAAACCACTAACCCAACCTGGCAGTTTTATTGCAGAGACCTAGAAAGGTAATGACAAATTGGTGGGGGGAAGAGATTAAAGAAAAGGCCCAGACAATTTCGCACGTGCATGCATGTGTGTGTGTGCGTGCGTGTGCGCGTGTGTGTGAATGCCCAAAGTGGGGTGGGGTGGGGAGGGGAGAGGCCATCGGCAAAGCTTTTGCTAGATTGGTTGCTGATATTAACTCCAGGAGACTTGGAGGCAGCAGTAAGTGATGTCAGCACTAAGCTAATGCTATCTGTAAAACAGCAAAAACACTGGCGTTTCTTCCAGCCTTCATTCCATGGCTGCTATTGGGAGTTGCAGGGCTTGTTTTCCATTGTAAATTTACTTTTGAGATCTAGCCCAATGGTTACAGACCTAATCAATATAACCGGGTTTCAGGTGATTACCAGGAAATGAGAGAGAAATCCCAACAAACAGGATAAGATGCTGGGGTTTTGTTTGGTTTTCTTGGTAGGTCTGGCTGTTTTCCTTGGTTCTAGCTGGTATCAGCTATAATGGGATAGAAAGTCTAAACCTTGTAAATTACCTGTCACTGACGGATTGAAAAGCTTGGCAGAGCATCCCTCGGGCTTGAGGTTCCATCTACCAGTCCATCAGGGAGTTCAGCAGCTCTTCCCTGGGATTTCCCCCAAGGCGAAAGCTTCAGGACTGACTCCAAATTTCAACAATCCAATTTAGTGATGATCAAAAATGACACCTTCCTCTCTGCTCCTATATTCAGAGCCTCTTGAATCACTTAATTTTTTAAAACCTCACTTTTTGATTTATAAAGTCAGGGGATTAAACATAGTAACATCTAAATTTAGGACCTCAGAGATTTAAAGGCAGAAGGGACCTCAATCCAACTCCCTCATTTTATAGATAATGAAACCAAAGGCCAGATATTTAAGTGACCTGTTCAAAGTCACTCTCCAAAGACCTGAGTCAAGGTCTACACCAAAGCTCTCTGGAGCTGAATTAGTAGTCTTTTCCCAGGAACACGCCTGGCTTATATTTTATCCGCCAGTCAATATATTTTATATATTCAATGTAGGTGTGTTTATGTATTGTATATATGTGTGTACATATATATGTATGTGTATAGACTTGTGTACATACACATACATACACACATACCTCTGATGCAGACAGTGCCAAATAGCATTTCCATTTCTACAAAAGGTGAAACACAAGAACAATATATGACTTGCCTACAGTCAGTAACTAATAAAGGTTGGGCACAGGTCTTCCCTTCATCTGAGGTGTCTTGATTCCAGCTCAATGCCCTTGCAATCAAAAAACTCGTACAGTTGTCACACTTTTCTGGACAAGTCCCTTAAAGTAAATGCTTCTTACTTTTCTGTTCCATGAAATGGGTATAATAATCTTTGCCCTGTTCATTTTACATGGTGGCTGTGAGGATGGCGCTTTGTGAACCTTAAAGGTCTAAATCATTGAGCTATAATTATTCTGAATCAAGAAATAATTTCTAAATAACAAATGACTAAAAAGAACATGGAGATAAGCTGAGTACATTCAAGAAAATTTATGAATGTGACAGATGGGGATTAAATAGCCAATTCCCTTAAAAGAGAACAATTAATAAACTGATGGCTTGCATTTCTAGTTACAACTCTATATTCAAAGCTAATTACTGGCTGAAACAAAGCTTTATACTTCCCTCACTGCTGTGAGAGCAAATGGAATTTGTGACTGAGTTTATTTATGTTAAAGATAGTGGGAGTTATTAATCCAAACATCTACATACAGTGTAAGGTACACATGTATATCTATCACATATATATGTATAGGTATATATCTATACATGGGCACATATGTATGTACATACAAATATGAGTACTTATACACACAAACTTGGGCATATTCCAGAGTTTCCTCTCGGGTCCTCTCATCTCTCTAACCTTCATTTCTTTGTTGAGTTCATGAGACCCCATTGGTTCAAATACTGTTTCTCTGGGTATGACACT
Organism: Bettongia penicillata ogilbyi; assembly: GCA_023548195.1. Taxonomy (NCBI): domain Eukaryota; kingdom Metazoa; phylum Chordata; class Mammalia; order Diprotodontia; family Potoroidae; genus Bettongia; species Bettongia penicillata. The sequence goes on from JAJHZJ010000284.1 coordinate 1,441,697, forward strand.
TCCAAATCTCAAATGTCCCATGAGCATTTCTAATAAATCCACCTGGAGGCCCCAAAGGTAACTCAAATATCACATGTTCAAAACAGAATTTTTTTTTTAACTCTCCCTCTAGTCCTCCCCACACATTCCTCTTCTGAATAACTACTTTATTTATGTAGAGGGCATCACCAACCTTCCAAGCACCCAGGTTCAAAACCCCTGGAGTCACCACCCTCTAGCTTTCCCTCATTTTTACCCTCTACATCCAATCAGTTGCCAAGAGTGGTCAATTATACCTCCAGGATATCTCCTGAATCCAGTCACTTCTTAACCATTCCCAAAGGCTCCATGCTAGGTAAGACCCTCCTCAATCATGGAATAGTTATTTAATGGTATGTAGTCTATCACTTGATCAATCCATTCCCCATCCCCAACATACAGAACAGCCAAAGTGAAATCCCTAAAACACATTCTTAATTATGTTACCCCTGTGTTCAAGAAGCTACAGTGGGTCCTTCTTGTCCATAGGATAAATTGGGAATTCCTATTTGGCATTTATGGCCAACTTACCTTTCTGTGGCTCCTGAATGTCACTTTCTTTCATGCATTCTATCATAAGACATTGGTGTTATTTATTTGTATGGGAAACTTTTCTCCTTAACCGTACAAGAGCACTGACTTGACCCTGGCTTAGGTAGAATCATTAGGAATTCACAATTAGTGAAATCCAGTAGAAAGGGCTTTTATGATGTTGAGGTGTGTGTTTAGTAAAGAGCCCTCTCTGAAAGCATTTGTTTTCATAAAGTAAAAGAGACACAAAGGTGGACAATACATAATGGGTGAATGTATGCCCTGGAGCTCCAAGAAGAATAATTTCTTTAGGAAAGCATTCCATATTACGTGTAGCATGGGCAGTGATATCAGGCCAATATGTTTAACAGGGGCCAGCTGATCAGTATTCAGGAAAACGGTTAACAAGATGTTTTCCTCTAACGACCTGTATTGACAAAGGAATTAATGACATCCAAAGAGGCTTTTGTGTTGAAAGAGCCCTGGTGACATTCCCAGGAAGCAAACAAGTTTTCCCCATTAATGTTTACATTAATGCTGTCAAAAAATCAGCAGAAATGCACACCAAGACCATATGGCCTGCTGGGTGATAGAGAGTCTGCCATGGGAAATACTTTATTAACATTAAGTAGATGGGGAAGGGCTGAGTGCAATGCCTTGAGCCACTGTGCTGCTCCTTGGCTGCCTAGGAAGAAACAGAAATGATAGTATCAAGGCTTAGTTTGGAATCAGCCCCAGCCTCGAATGAGTCTCATCAATGCCTTGATGAGACTTTGCATTGTGGGCAATGCCGACAACAACAGAGGATCAGAGGATGGCAAAAATCAGAGAAATAGGAGACTGTCATGCAGATGAATAAAAACAATTCCATACAAATGCCTCGCTCTTTTCCACATTCCTAGGCTCTGTTTCCTCTTCTGTGAAATGGAAGGTCCTACTAGGCCTTCTCTAGGATGGGAACCACCTTGGACAAAGTGAGATCTGGGAAAGACCTTAGCGTAAAAAGGCCAAGGTCCCCTGCTGCATTTGGGGCCATCACCAGTCTTCCCGATCTACGTCTTGACACTGGATTTTCATGACTGGAGGAGACAGTAAGACTGATGACTTTGCACAGTAGAAAAGCAGAGAAAGATACAATCATAGGAATGATTTTTTGATACCTAGCATGTACTGCATGCTTAAGTACTGAACAAAAATCTGTGAAGGGATAGTATTCAAACAGTGCTTGAATATTCTGAAAGTGCTTTACAAATTTTGTCGGGTTTGTCTCACAACAGCCCTGGGAAGCAGGCACTATTATTATCCCCACTTGACAGATGAGGGAACCAGGGCAAACGAGGTTTAAATTACTTGTCCAGGGTCACACAGCTAAAAATGTCTGAGTCTCAGTTTGAACTCACGTCTTCCTAACTCCACACCCAGTGTTTTAACCACTGCACGACCTCTGTATTGTGAAGAAAAATACTGGCCAAAGGGGACTGCCTGTTGAATTATGAAGTCCAACTCCCTGTCTTCATAGAGGAAAAAGCTGAGATCCAGTAAGGGGAAGATTTTAATCATGATAAAAGTTAACGAGCAGCAGTACAATGTCTAACTTCTCAGGAAGTCAATGTACGTACACTGACAAGAGTAGTTAGAGGAGTTGGATTCAAATCCTGTCTGTGATATTTACTACCTGGGTGATTTTGAGCTACTGACCTGAGACCTCTTTGGGGTCTCTGAGGCCCTATCTAACGCTAGGAGCCTATCATATTACCCCCTCCCACTGGACCACACTGCCTCTGTGGTCTTGTTGTAGACACTCAAAATGGATGATTACAAATGAAACAAAAATGGAGGAGGGTTCTATTTGAGGCTGAGCCTTATAACCCCATCCTTGTAAGAGAAGAGAAATGCCCAAGAGGAGGAAGAAAAGGATAGTAAGGAAATGTAGCCTCAAGAAGGGAATGTGTGCCCCAGCACCTCTGAGATCAGATCTTGGTGCGCGGGGACAACATTGAGTTGAGGAAAGCTCTAAATGTACGAGTCATCCAATGTCAAAGAAAATAACTGAGGTTTACCCAGGGATGCGTGGACGGGGCAGCGAGGCTACTTGAGGATGCTGAAGAAGGCTGAAAGAGGGTGGAGAAGAACAATCCCCAAGGGATGAACAGAAATAAGGAGGAGAGGACGAGGAGAAAGAAGACCAGGGGCGTCTGGCCAAGACAAGAATGCTGTTGACGCTATTTGGAACAAAGTTAACGTCATTATGGAACATGAAATGAGTTTTCATCAACTTATTTCTCTAAAAGACAGGATGCAGATTTTCATTTTCATGGAACTGATCCAGTGTTATCGAAGAACTGTTTAATTGTCTTAATGGCTTAATTTCACTTGCCACCAATATGATTAGCATAACCTGAATGAGTGAGTGTACCTGAGTGTGTCCCAGTATACACATGCACCTTTAAGCATCCCGTTTGGTGGGGAACAGAGTCCATCCCAAAAGCACAGTCATTTGGAGGTTGATAATAATAATGGTTTGTTATACAGACATTGTGACCTGATTTAGGGTTTTCTTGGCAAAGAAAAGGAATAGTTGGTTATTTCCTTCCCCAGTTCATTTTATATATGAAGAAACTGAGGCAAACAAGATGAAGTGATTTTTCCAGGTTCACACAGCTAGTGTCTGAGGAAGGATTTGAACTCTGAAAAATGAGTCTTCCTGGCTCAGGGTCCCGGCATCCTATCTACCACTCTACCCAGCTAGCCAGAAATGTGTGTGTGTCTTCATATATACACATATACATAGATATAGGCATAAGGGCATATACGCAGATACATATACATACGTATCTGCACATGTATGTATATGCAAGTAATGAACAACATATGTTTGCATACACGCATGCACATGTGTCTGCATATACATATATTTATATTTTAGATAATACATGTATACATACATCTATATTTATGTATACATGCATATTATTTATACCTATATATGTACACATTTAGATATATGCGCATATACATATACACATACATACACATATCAGATATGATCCTTGACCTCAAGTAATTGTGGAGCCGCAAGCTTGCTGGGCCTAAATTCAAGTTTGTGATAAAAAATGAGCTACATCAACCTGCTTGCCCCTCCCGGCTACCTGAGGGAGCGATGACCCTGTAAGGATATCATCCAGTCATGCATCTTAATACTTCCCCCGGCTAAGTTTGAGGCTTTAGACGCTGCCGGAGTTCATTTGGAAAAGCGAGCACAGCAGTGATTGAATCAGGAATTTGTGCTTATTTGAATAAATACTCCATGTCTCTGCCAGAGCCTGTTAATATGGATTGGCACGATGTCTTCTAGATCTCGGTAAAGACATTAACCTCATGGAACCCTGTAACAAGACATAGCACGACAGATACACAGCTTTGGAGTAAAATTAGAATGCCATTAGAATTGGCACTTCACCAACGTAACTCAAATGATCTTCCAACGCCCTGGGACATCAGTGCCGCTGCGGCTGCCACCATTTTACAGATGAGAAAATGGGCCCAGAGAGTTTATATGACTTGTTCAGTGGTCAAAGAGTCAGCAAGTGTCTGAGGCAGGATTTGAATTCAGGTCTTCCTGCCTGATGCCATGCATGATGGTCTATACATTGTGCCCATACTCTGGGTGGCCCTAGGCCTAATATTCAATACAAGCTCACAGGTTCTGTTGCAAATAGGAATCAGGTTTAGGATGAGAGCTCCAGTGTGGAAGAGACCTTGCAGGTAATACAATTCTAAGGCTCTCCTTTCACCAATAACAAAACTCAGGGCTAGAGATATTCTGGAGACAGCTAGATGGCTCAGCGGATAAAGCAGAGGGCCTCAAGTCAGGAGTACCTGAATTCAAATCTGGTCTCAGACACTTCCTAGCAATGTCATCCTGAGCAAGTCATTTCATCCTGTTTGCCTCAGTTTCCCCACCTGTCAAATAAGTAAAGAAGAAAATGACAAACCAATCTAGTATCTGCGCCAAGAAAACCCCAAATGGTGTCACAAAGAGCCAGACAGGATAGAAAACTGAAAAACAATGTTCAGTAACTTAGCTAACATCATATAGAAACTATGTTCTAAGCAGCAGAGCTAGAATTTGGACCAGGTGTTTTGATTTCAATAAGCAATAAACTTAGGGTTAAGATGTCTTTGTCTCCATGTCTCTCTGTCTGTTGTCTTCAGCCATTACCTTCTATTCTCTCTTACTCACAATGAAATCACTGTCAAGTGAGTGATTTAGTAAATCCAAGAAGACTTCATTCTCCCTGCTCATGTGTTCAGGACAGTTAATGAAGCATGAATCTGGCAAGTCTGAGAATGGCCAGGTAATTTGTCCAATTCATTGCTGAGAGAGGAACAAAGACATATACAACCAATACATTTCTTAAATAATGGAGAATCTAATGCAACAAGCGTTTTCAAGAGACCTAGTGTGTCCATCCTTGGATCCAAATTCGAATGGGAAAAGAACCCTATCTTCAAGGCATTAAAAATCCCTGGCTTCCCTGTAGGCATAGTGTAAGTGGTATCCCCTCTGTGAGACCTTTGCACACTGCTCAACACTTAGCATTTCCTCCAGCTTAACCTCATTCTTCCATTGTGTACTTTGTATCACTTCATTACGTCTCGGTTGTTTCTCCCGCTGGAATATAAGCTCTCTGAGGATAAGGACTATGTCCTTTTAACTCTGAATCCCCAGCACCCAGCGCAGTAGTTTATCTACCTCACGAGACTGACTAATGCTTGTTGAAATGTATATATATCACTGGAGGAAATCTTTAATACTCGTCATGGCCAAAGGACTACTGGAGAACATGGCACCTAGAATGGGCAGGAGGTGCATTGAAGTTCACGCATTTCCTCCTCCAGTCCAAAGCAACCTCTAACTGAATGATTTGAGCAAAAGGGAAAAAAGGGAAACACATATACTTATACACGCACAAACACCTCCCCCCCAACCCATCATGGCAGGAGCATCAGGGCATTTTGGATGCAAAGCAGAAGCTTATCTGTTTTACTGTTCCAGCACCAGAGAAAATCAATTTTGACACAGAACTGCCACTTTACAAGCAAATAACTATACTTTCCAATAACCTAATCTGTGCAAAGCCTACTGAAAATTCCCTAAAGAACCAGTAGTTAAAACCTCCATTAAATCAAAGGGTTTAATATGGGAAGGAAAGAGAGGATGTAGTTTGACTTGGGAATGTAATGGACTCAGTGGGGAAATAAATACGGTGTTTTATGCGTAAGTTACAGAAGATGAGAATACAGCATTTTTTTCAGAGGGAGTTCTCTTGCTGTGCAACTTACTCTTAAACAGATGTGATTTTTGCTTATTCAAAAACATTTAGGTAACAATTACAGCATAATAAATTATAATTGCCAGCATCTTTTACCAATGCACCGCCTTCTATGCAAACACAAAGAAAAAAAGGCCATTATACTCAACTGGAAATCCCCTTTTCAGGTAGCTTTGAAAGCCTTCCCCCAAATAATCATCCTTTTTTCAACAGCATAAACAATGTCTTTTACCTTATGATTATACAATCCACAAGCAAGGAGGGTCCCTCCTACCAAGCAGACAACTGAAATATGGTGCACAGTCCCAGGGGACCACCATAAGTTGGATGATCTTCAGATTTTCAATAGAATAGGCCTGGGTCCAAATCCTACTTTGACTATGATGTCTCCTAACCAATCTGAGCCTTAGTTTTCTCATCTAATAAAATAGAGATAATACTTATACTATCTGATTCAAGGGTATGTTATGAGAAAAGCACATGAAAACCTATAAAATACCACAGAAATGCACACCTGTTATTTTATCATTACAAGTAAGAGTTTGCTGCCTCGGTGGCTGGCTGAAAGATGAAAAAGAAAGGTATCTCTCTCCTTTCCCTTCCGTTGGCCTGTGACTGAAATTTTGACCAAAAGAGCTCCTTCTGAAATCAAGTATGATTCATAATGAGTACACCCTTAAGAGAGATTAATTAAAATTGTTATCAGATCCTTCTACCTTAGTGTCAGTTCATTTCTCAAATCCCTTTCCAGAAGAAGGCTAAGGGAGAGTGGTTTTAGATAAAGTGGGGGCAAAAGAAACAGGCGGTAACTTAGGGAAAGACATGTGCTAGAAGGGTCCAAAAGGATGCTTAATGGGAAGACAGAAAGGCGGTAGAGACCAAGCCTTATTGACTTCACTCAGTTCAGTAAATATTCTGAGATTGGGGACAGTCTTTTTCTTTTCTTTATTTTCTTAAGGGGGAGTGATGTATGGCCAACCTATAGCACAATTCGTGGCATATAATATGTCCTTAACAAATGTTTGCTTTATGGTTGATTGACACGGTGGGAAATTTGTTTTAAGAATATGAATTAGGCAACTACATGGGGAAAGGATTAGAAAGGAGAGATAGTAAATTAGGAGACTCAAAGACACTTAAGTTTGTTTTCTCATTTATCTAAGAACATCTTATGATCCCCCTGAAAAAAACACCAACAACCCACCCCCCACAACCCAACTTTTTCTATTTCTGGCAAAATGAAAGACCTGTTCCATGGCTATGACATGCTAAGAGTGGTTGAACATCTCCTTCACCCATTATCACTGAATGCCCTGTGGAACAGCAGCACCTAGTTACAACAGTCCAACCAGCAGGTTAGCCTATCTGCTGTTGCATTTTAGTCTAGACTCTTTCAACGTACTCATCAGCTTAAGGGAGCACATGAAATACTGACCTACGATGTAGCAGCATCTTTACACAGGAAGACAAAATTCATGTCCTCTTTGAGTACTTCTGCTTTTTACTCCTAAACATACTTCTCTCAATCTTCTTCCTCCTATTAATCATAATTTGCATCTATTTTGTACTTAATTAATCTGCGTAAGTGTTGTTGAACCTAAGAAGAATGTAAGTTTCTTGAAGGTAACTGCTGTTCTCACCTAATATCACTAACCAGGAATTTGCAGGCACTTAAAAAAATAGCTAGGCTTCAACGTTCACATTATATGCTATCTCATTTAACCTTGATAAAGATCAATGAGATGAATTCTGTTATTATTGCCAATTTAAAAATGAGTTAACCGAGGCTAAAAGACTTCACCAGGGTCATGCAACTATTAAGTACCTGAGAAAGCATAGGAACTAGGGTCTTACTACCCATCATACCAGCAAGCTGCCTCTAGTAAATTACTTGATAATAATTTAGTTAATAAATGCTTGTTGAATTACATTGACTATAAATTTTGTAATGTATTCTATATGCAGAGTTCACCAAGACCCTAGGAAAGAATTACCATTAACATGGCTCACATTTAGATCATCTATAATTATTACAATTTCTTCCCTTAAAACTGATCTTGTCTTATATCAAATGAGATATCTGTAAAGCAATTAGCACAGAGTCTGGCATATATTAGGTGCTTACTAAATGCTTATTTCCTTCCCCAACCCCTTATGTGAACTGATGAGAAGGCATATTAAGCAGACTGGAAAAATGATATGTATAATAATGAAAATAACAAGAAAACACAGAAATAGTAACTGAGACAGAATTCAGTAGCTGGATTTGCCCTGAAGGAGAAGGTTGGGAACATACCTCCCTTCCACCTTCACAGAGGTTAGAGACTATTGGTAAGCAACATAGTATGTAGCGTTGGACTTGGCTGATATATCAATTTGTTTTGCTGAATACACACACATGCACAATTTTTTTTTCTTATTTTGAATACTCTTTATCATAGAGGATGGTTCACTGTGATGCACGTATTGGGAAACGAATATAATGTTAAAAACAAAAAATTATCAATGAATTTTTAATTTGTCTTGGTTGACAAAGAAGGCAGGGTAACTGACTACTATTAAAATGATTTTCAGCTTGAAGAGACACATCTAAATCCTGCTATTCCAGTGGGGTGGGGGACATGATGAGACAGACACATACATGTCTTTTATACCGGAAAGAGAGCTGGATTTTTTGACAGAAAATCTGGTTTTAAATTTGAGCTCTGCCATTGATGTTTCCGTGTGACCTTGAGTAAATCACTTCTCCCTGCTGGGCCTCAGTTTCCTCCCCTGTAAAGTGAGAGGGTTGGGTAAGACTCCACCTGAGATGTCTTCCAGATATCATGGGAAACAGTGAAGATCATCATATCAGATGAATAAGAAAAATGGTGACTGAGTTAAAGTGCCTCAATGAGCACATGGCTATAAGGGGTGTAGGGCTTTTAAGGGCTATGGTCATTGCAAATGTGTTCTGATGGTCTGTTCAGTTTGACTGTCCACAGGGGTTTCAATACCAATACGTTTACAATGGACACCTAGTGAAAACTTCTCTCAATGGTAAGAATACATCATAGGGGATGGGAATCTAATTTCTTGGATTGAAGGTTAAGGTCTTGCTTTAGGATTAAATGGGAGGTCACGGTATTGTTAACGGCTTTGAAACTTGAGCGGCATGAGAGGAGAAAAAGGACAAAGGTAAGTCATGTTTGAATGCTGTGAAGAAGAGAGGGAGGGAGGGAAGAAAGGAGGAAGGGAGGAAGGGAGGAAGGAAAGAGGGAAGGAGGAAAGGTGGAAGGGAGCAAAGAGGGAAAGGAAGGAAGGTGGATGGAGAGGGAGAGAGGGAGAGAAGGGAATGAAGTGGAAAATGCTGCATTATATCCTTTTCCCAACTCATGTTTTTTTTTTCAGGCTATTCACTTATTTTACGTCTTGCTTATTAACTTCAGTTCCTTCTTCTGCCTCTCATTCCTGGAATTCCTGAAGTTGTCAAGGTATCGGTTTCCTCCCTTAAAGCCCCTGGTTTCTCTCTCTTGATGAAATCTTAACATACTTACTATAGGTAGGGGTGGGGGATGGGGTGTAAGACTTGAAGTAACTGCTCACTATAAAGGACATCACTATGTGAAAGTGAGGGATGATTTTTCCTGCTGTTGTTGCCTGCTAACAGATAGCCTCTTTTTACACATCTCCTGCTCCTGTATTTGGACTCTTTTCCACGAATACTCACAATAGGGCCCATATTCTATTAGTCACCCAGAAGGAAATTTAGAGAAAACTTGACCTACATCTCTCTTAAGTGTCAAGGGAGCTGTGGTCCTGGGAAAGAGGCCACATGTTACAATGAAAAGAAGAATGGTTCTGGAGTCAAAAACCCTGGGTTCAAATTCCATCTCTGGCATTTAACTACCCCTTTGAGACCTCTGTCAAGTAATTCTCTGGGTCTGAGGAGGTTGTCCTGGGAAGAACTTTGAGTTCCTCTTGACCTCTAGAGCTATGATCTCATGACCCTACCGTAGAACAAACACTGACACCAGCATCTATGATGTGCATTCAAATTCTGCCTCTGTGTGATTCTTAACAAGTCAACTTAGCCACCCGTGGCCACTAATTTCTAACCAATAAAATCAGATGACTTAACTAGATAATTTCCAAGTCCTTTCCATCTCTAGATCTATGATCTTACTATTTTAAGTAAACAGAATCAGGTGAACAATACCAATAAAAGTCACATATAAATGGAAATAACATTAAATGGCAACTGGTCATGGAGAAGAAATGATGAGCAAACAGATTTTCTTCTCGGTAGAGAGATGGAAGGCTATAGTAGAGGAATGTTGCGTGTCTTTTCAGACATTATCATTTTGCTCAATGGTTATTTTTATTTTAATTTAATAATTATGTTTGTCATTGTTCTTAATTAATTATTTTAATTCAGTAGCTACTAAGTAATTATTTTGGGATAGCTGGGTGGCAAAGTGGATAGAGCACTGGACCTGGAGTTCCTCTAATCTTTCTGAGTTCAAATCTGGCCTCAGACAGACAGTAGCCATGTAACCCCAAGCAAGTAATTTCACCCTGTTGGCCTCAGTTTCCTCCTCTGTCAAATAAGCTGGAGAAGGAAATGGCAAACCACTCCAGTATCTCTGCCAGGAAACCAAAAATGGGGTCCTAAAGAAACAACTGAAACAACTCAAGAACAATTATTTATTATAATCTAGGGAAGGTTAATTTGGGAAAATTATTCAGAAATAAGTAGAGTAGAAAAAACCAAAAGGTTTAATAAAAATTAAACACAACAGTTTAGAATCTGTATAGTCACCCTTTCCTCTTCACTCAGTCACTTTAACTATATCAAAAATTCAGGGAAATTGATGCTTCAACTCACTTCCTGGACTTTCGTGTTTTTGCTTTATTAAAGGTCAGTGTTAGTCTGGGCACTCCGGACCTTATTAGGCAAATTCAGATAGTATTACCTCCACTGGGCTTGCACTGATCCTTAATGAAACAGTTTATGTTACTTTCATTTTAATTCAGTGATAGCATCCATATCTTTCCAAAACAAGGTTATTAATGCGCTTCTCAGTGATGTGTGTTGTGTTTGTTTCTTTTCCGTGAGACTTAGAAGCATCCTATTGCAAATATACACACACGCACATCCACATGCACACACACACACATACACACAACACCTCTGCAAGGGAATGGATGATGCATGTATCATTGCGAACCTGTCCCGTTGATTCTTTAAAACCAAGGAGACATACATTCTTTTGATCATCTGCCCATTTTACAAAGCATCAGGCCTCCCCGCTGGCTGGCTGGTATATGGGCTGTATTATGTCCAGATCATCCATGATGTATTATGCTTACTTAAATGACGGAGTCCCATTTGCACACCTGCCCTGTTAATTTACTCAACATTGATTTACACCTTTTTTTCTGGAAACCATCCACCAGCCCCCAATTTTACATGTACTCTCACCACTTCTCCTTCAGTTTTCTTCTCCCCATTCAGCGTATCTCACCTTCTTTCCACTTGTTTTCACCCTTCCTTCTGACCTGTCCCTGCCCCATCTGCCTTCCTTTTTGCTTCTTGTCTATGTGTCTTCCCTTTCAGCCTTCCTCCTCCTTTACCTGAGAGCAACTACTAAATCTCTAAATGAAAACTAACAATTGGAAAGACTTCGTTCCAAGGCAAGGACAACCCCTGAACCAAACTACTTGTGAAAACTCCAGAAGAACAAGCCACCATGATTCAAAGTAAACTTGGCACACAACATCGTACGATGGACACAGGGTAGACTGGGATATTACACTAGGCATGGCTAGGTAAACCAAGTAAAACAAAATAAAACAAGACAGACAGAAAAAATTAAACAATCATGCCCGCTGCCTTAAGGAAAAGTTATCTATTTTCCCAACTGCATTCCCTTTACCTTGTAAATAATAAGTGGTGGACCTGGAGGGAGTCAGGAAGACCTGAGTTCAAATCTGGCCTCAGACACTTACTAGTTGTGTGACTCTGGGCAAGTCACTTAACCTTTGTCTCCCTCAATTTCTTTGTTAGTAAAATGAGGATAAGAAATAGCACCTACCTCTCAGGATTGCTGTAAGGATCAAGTGAGATTCTATTTATAAAGTGTTCCACAGAGTCCCTGGGATACAGTAAGTGCTATCTAAACGCTTGGTTCCATCCTTTCTTGGAACATGGCAATTTTAATTAACACTGGGATATCAGATCAACAAGATCACCTATAGTATCACCTGTAATTTATTAGTGTCTTTCTTGGGGGATCTCAGAGAGCTGAAGAGGCATCAGCAAAAACACAGTCCTTCTGCAGGTGGCAGAGGATAGGAAATGAGTATTTCTTAGTTATGTAGACAGCCTATAAATATACCTTCATTAAGTTATGCCTGTGGTTGGACTCACAATTGCCAAAGGCATTACAACCATCTTTCTGCATCCTTGAAGTATCAGGTGCTAAGTTCTTTCTAATTATCTAGGTGAGATAGTTTCTGGCATACAGTAAGTGCTTCATAAAGGCTTGTAGATTGGCAACCTAAGGGGACAAAATCAAGCTTCTGTATGTGGCCAACAACGCTTTCCAGTAAGTACAGAGCCCAGTGAAAATGAGCAAAAAAGGATAAGGACATTTTAAAAAGCCCAATATCTAACTTCATTTTAGCAGATACCAATGTTGCTCTTGACCTCCTACAGCACATGATTTGTACCTTTTGGGTACATTTATTATAAATCATTGTGTATGATAATCATATGTGCATGTTCCACTGGACTCAGTTTCATGAGGACAGAAATTATCTTATCTAGACTTTGCATTTCTCTCAGACAAGTTTTGCACACAGTAAATTCTTAATATTTTTTAATTGTTGAATATACTATACACTCCCCCAAAGCGCTCCCTATTTTCTAGAAGGAATATGAGACAAACAGACTCTAAGGGGAAAATCTTACCCAAGTGGGTATTATGCCAAGAGAAAATAATTGTCGTTTAACTATTTTAGTAGAGGAAAACATAGGCCTTTGTTTAGTTTAAAAGTGTCTTTGACTCCACTTTTCTCCTCAAAAAATATAACATTGTCTTGAGCAACAAGGAATTGAAAGGCAATGGTCTACAGAGAGAGAGAGAGAAAAACCCTCTCAGCTCTAAACCTGTGATCCTGTAAACTTTTCAGTCAGCCACATGGGTTGTCATTAAGAAAGATTGTTCAGGTATAAAAACACTCAGTTTAAGTTTCCAAAAACAGTTACTCAAACGTTAATGTCGACATTTACTTTCTTTTCTCTTAAGAGTGTTACATATTATCACTGAAGACTGAGGTTCAAATTCCAGTACTACCACTCAGTACCTGAGTGACCTAGAATAAACTGAGATGCCTCTCAAGTATCTTCAAGATTTTTCATTCATTCACAAAATGCAGGGGATTAGGCTAGAGGAAATTACACTGGAGAGACTTGAAGATGCCACCAAACACCAAATCTTAGCTTCTATAATTAGGAAATGTTCACTGAGGAAACTATTCTTAAGGTGTTAAGAAAACAGAATATAAGATGCCCGTCATCCTTAGTTTCAAGAAATTCACCAGATGAAGCATGGTCAAGGGGGCTGCAGTGGGGGGGAACACAGTGAAGACAAGGATGTGAGTTCTACTGCCTTTACTATGACATAACCTTCCATTTATACTCTCTCTATGTGTCTATTTATCCATGATTGTATATTTGTCTATCCATTCCTCTATCATCTATATTTATCATCTATCTGTATTACCTATAATCTATATCTATCCATCTATCTCTACTTTATATCATCTATCTATCCATCCATCTATAATCTAGCTACCTATCCGTCCATCTATCTATCATCGATACAGAATGTCCCATAAGTCTTGGTGCAGTTCACTTTAATGGGCTGAAAAACAGGGGGACAAACGGGACACCGTATATATGTAATATACAACATATTATCTATGCCTGTATATGTTTATATAAGCATATGTATGTGTATTTGTGTATACATACATACATCTATATGTATGTATGTATACATACATCTCCCATTAGAATATGAGTTCCTTGAAGGCAAATGTGTTTTTCCCTTTCTTTGTATTCCCAGAGATTAGCACACTTCCTGGGACATGCTAAGAACTTAATGAAAGTTTACTGACTCTACTGGCAGGCCCACAAAACACCAGACTATGGAACTGACTTTGGGTAAATCACTTTATCTTCCAGAACCTTACATTCCTCCACTTCTGAATGAGCACAAGACACGAGAAAGAGTTCACAGAGTTGAAAGGGTCTTTCACAGTGATTACAGATGAATAAACTAAAGCTTACACAGTCAGTCAATAAACATTTATGAAGTGAGTTCTATGTACTAAGTACTGAGGATACAAAAAGTCAAAGATAGCCAGCCAGTGTGATCAAGGAGTTGGTGATCAGATGGGGCAATGGAAGTGAGCTGTCCAAGGTCACCCTGCTAGTCTGGGACAAAGAGTCCTTGAACCCAGGAAGTGTTAGCACTTTAACTCTCTTACCTTAAATATCTGCATTGTCCACTGTTGGGAGAATCAATGCAGATATGTGTGAGAGCATTCCAAATATGATAACATCAATTTCATGGTTAGAAACTCAAAGTTGGAACATGAACAGCTCATGAGGAGGGGTAGACAGTCTACTGGGTCCATGATGGTGGGACTTTGGATGAGGGAAGAAAGGGGACAGGATCTGCACTGGCCTCTTCTAGCCTAGGAAAGTATCAAGAGGGGATGCAGGGAAATTTTCCAAATCTAGCGCAAATCTAGTGACTGGCTTCGTAATTACTGCATGGGAAATGTCCAATGTAACTACACAGTAATTACAGGTTTGGGAGATTGTAGAGTCTAGTGATAACAGTGTATGGAGTTACTAATTTATGCCAAATATAATTTCCATGTAGATTGCCGCATGCGAGTTTCTGACAGCCACATGTTTGGGGCAGAAATCAACATTATTCACGCACTCTTGAATGACACAGCTCGTAAGTACAGTTAGTAAACAGCTACCACTAAACAGAGGAAGAAACATGGGAGTAGCATTCAGACTTTGAGGAAAGAGAAACAAGCTGACAATAACTTGACTGAATCCAAAGGAAACTTTATTCATGTAAGGCAACCAGGTCAAGGGAAAGAGAATACTTTTCAGCATCCTCTTTCAAATGCTTAAGGATGGGGTCTTGGATGCTCAGTGGCTGGGAGAACTTGGGGAAGGCATTTGATCTCTGAAACTCAACATTCTCATCTATAAAACAGGGATACCACCATATTGAGCATCTTTCTCAATGAGTTTTTGTGAGGATACAAAAAAATTCCGTAAACTTTTAAATTAATTATATGTAACAATGTTACAAACTTTCATAATTTTACAAGCACAATAATTTTGGAAGTTTTTGAATAACTGTAAATAATTTAAAAACTTTTAGTAAGTATAAATTTTTGAAATTATCAGCAGAAACCAACAAGGCAAGGGGCAAAAACATACTGCAAACTCCTAGCCTCAAAAAAGGAAAATGAAAATTAATCAGCAAATTACAAATAAGGAAAGTCACAGTGGAGAGCATGTTGGCACTGGAGTCAGAGAGTGTGATTCAAATCCTGCTATTTCAACTTGGGCAAGGCACAATCTCCCAGGTCTCCATTTTGATCTCCACAAAAAAAAAGAGAAAGAGTTTGATGAAAATGGATTCTATGGTCCACTCCAGCTCCCTAAGCCACTTAGCCTTTCTGGGCCTCAGTTTTCACCTCTATGAAATGAGAGAATTGGATGGTCTCAGAGGTCCCTTTGGGTTCTCAATCTCTGATTCTGTGGTTCCATGTTCTCTCTTCCCTTCCAGGTCTTTCTGAAGTTCTGCCCACTGAGGCTCTGGCCAAGATTTTCTTGATAATTCCAACCTAAATACTTTGGACTAAGCTACCTCTATTTATTTTGAATTTTGAATTTTTTATGTTTGTTGTTCAAACAAAAAGGAGAGGCAACACTGAGAACTGGCTATGGGGTTTGGAACACCTCATTGTTCAAGTGTTGTCTCTGAAACAAGGACTGTTTGACCCTGGGCACCATTCTAGGAAGCACCCAAAGGCCGTAAGATGCAGAGAAGGTGCCAACCTGAATCAGTGTAGGGAGTTTTTTCATTGGGAAAGTTCCAACTTGACCAAGATCACACAGCATATATGCAAGAAATCTTCTGCACTCTCCACCACATCCAGCTGTCCCTTAGTACACCATCTGCTTGGGAAAAGTTCTCCTCTTTTCCATGTTTCTTTCCCTAGGCAGGCTCCTTCTTTTGTCTTAAAATGAGAAGAACCAAAATGGCTAAAAACTCATGGGGTCAAACTAGCATAAGAGAATTCGAGACTGAGTTAAAACAGTGGATAGACAGGATGGGAAAGCATTACAACAAGTGTTAAAGACAGTTAAAGTTCTGTTTTATAAAACAGAAACACCATCTTTCCACCCTTCATTGATCTTGTGCATAAATGCCAGAATATAGAAAGGATTGAGGGAGGACAGGGGAAGGTAGGGAAGTGAAAGATAAATGGGAAATGAAGTGGGAAGAAAGGTAAGGAGGATAAAAAGACAAAGGAAAAGGAGATAGGAAAGAAAGCACAAAAAAAGGAAAGGAAATGAGAAAGAAGAGAGAGGAAAGGCCCAAGGGAGACAAGAAAAAGGAAGAAATCATAATAATTTTATTTATACAAAACTTTAGATGAAATATCTCCACAAAGGGAGAGGAAAGCAAGAGGAAGGAAAGGAGAAAAGGGAGGGAAGAAGGGGAAAAAAGATGGAAAAGGAAGAAAGAAGGAAAGAAGATGGGGAAGAGAGAAAGAGAGATGGGGAAAGAAGGAAATAAAAGGAGGGAAAGAAAGAAAAAAGAAAGGATTCAGTAGCTCACATTTCTTTATATTTAGATTAAATGTATCAACCAATAATCTGAATGGTGGCAATAACAGCTTCCTCAGGATTCAAATCCCATCTCCCACTCTTACTACAGTACATAAACGACATAAACTTCTCATCAATAACATAAAAAATTCATATTCTGTCTACACAGCAGCTGCTATCACAGACTTATGTCAACAACTGGCCCGATTTTTAATAGCATAAATGTTTAAAGAGGTAGCAATTCCTGTAAAATATCTGTGGGGTTATTGAAAGCTGACATATGTCAGAACACAGTGTCTTGCCACGGACGAAAAGACTCCATATACTTTTTTCTGTTCTTCCTAGAAGAGGTTCCCATTGCTTCTCTCAGCAAAACATATTGAGGTTTTCAAACTCAATTGCTGACCCCTTCTCATACCTACCAGTAAATAAACAGCCACTCTCCATGGTTAGCATGAAAGCCCATCAATATTCCACCCTACTAAGTCCAGGAGTCATCTTTGGATCTCTTAGATGATTTGGGAAAGTGGACCAAGCCTTGGACTGTATTCAGGGGAATTGGGTTCTAGTCTTGGCCCCAAGACAATCTCTTTAACCTTGGGAAAAAAATCACTTAACTGCTCTGGGTACTTGCTTCTTTATCTGTAAAAGAGATTGAATTACCTGGTTCTTCTAAGGTCTAAAATTCTCTGGTTCTAAGATCTGCCCCACTGTTGTTCTAGACTGGCTACACGGGCAAAGCCAAGGACCCACAACAAAGACTCTTGCTAAATGAGTGTCTTACTAGAATGAAAAAAAAGGGAAATATGTGGTGGTACAGCAGAAACATAGCCCTGGGATACAAATCCCAGCTCTGAAACTTATTACCTGTGAGGCAAATCACTTAACCCCTCTGGCCTTAGTTTCTAGATCCGCACAATGTTGGCCCTTGAGATCAATTTCAATCAATGTGTATGTGTACATTCAGGCCTACATACGTGTGAACACAAACACACACACTTCATTTATTATATTTAGATCTCCAGCAACTGGTACAATGCCTGGAATACTGTAGGAGTTTAATTAAAGCTTCTTAACTGATTGAGTTCTGGCCTATAGAATTCATTATTATATGTATGCTGGGCCCCACCCTCCTTTCTGATGATCTCTGAATGTCTAATTTTAGTCCTGCTGAAGAATCTGGGGAACAAAGGGAGGAGGGAGGACAGGAGGAAGGCAATGTTGTAGAGAGCCATGGCTCTCACAACCAGATTGAAGACAGAATGAGTCCTTTTTGATCCTTAAGTGCTATGTTCTAACAGCCACAGAATGAAGGAGCACAGTACTTCATTTTGATTAAGTTTATTAACTGATTACGAATGTTATACTAATAATACTTTCTTCTAATATAGTAGTGTCATCTTCCAAGCTCTTCACAAAGATTAATTACTGACGTGTACTGTATTTGGTAAGGATTTGCATACTAGTGTACATCCAGGTTTACAGGCAGAAGACCCCCATTTTCCCCATCCATGTATATGCACCAGTTAATTTAAACTCTTTTTATTCCATACTCTTACCTCATTAATGGACTGTCTCCTTTTTGTTGCTAATTGTTTCACATGTTTCTTACTAAAGAACCTTATATGATATTAAATATGAAGATATTTCATGTCCAAATAAAATTATCCACCAAAGAATTTATGGATCTTTGGACCATCAATGCTTACCAGAGTGCCAGGAATGTAGGAGGTATTCAATAGCTTGTTAGAAATTGACTGTCTTCCCCAATATAACTATCCCAAAAGTCTTCGCTAACTTATGGACTGAGTCTTATGGAAAACCCTGTAGAATAAGGTCAGTGAGGGGAGGGATTGGTTCATTGTCTTTGCACCCCCAGGGTCTAGCATGGTCCCAGGAAGAAGATATGGAAATAAAGAATGTTTGTGGATAGATAGAAAGCACTCACCCAATCTTGGTACCCAACAGCATTCATCAAAATGGTCATACTGATACACAAAATAAATTGTTAGGCACTCAAAAGTCCTAACTTGTCTAAAGGACAAAAGGATTAGGAGGGAATAGTCAGGGGCATGGGTGGGGACATCTCACTTTGGGTGACACTGTTGGTGACAGATGCCAATGGCACCAACCCCTCATTCAGGATGTGGCAGTGATAGGCAATAGCCTCTTGCAACCTTTTCTCTCTTCACCAAGATTAGGTGAAGAAAGGACATTCCAAAGCAGAAGGCTCCCCATCATGGCAGATCACCAGGAGGCCTGATCAAATAGAATTACTAAAAGCATGGGCACTTAAACAAGCTCTATTTCCTGTCACCCAGAGGGCTGATTCCTAGAGGCACTATACTCCTTTTGGCCTGATTAAACTGCTATGATGAACTTCAGTGTTTAGTCTGCCCTTGAGCCCCACATCTATCCTATCTTTAATTCTATGACCCACTCATTTCTTGCAGAGCACACGACTCTACCGGTCCCACCAGGGCAGCCTTGTTCAGGCTTCGAATCAATATGCTCAGGGCTGAATTCATTTCTGTAGGGAGCTCAGTAAATCTGAACTTTCCCAAATCATTTGGTCCCCATTACAGTAAGCACTGCTCTTAACTAGGTTGTAACTCTAGCTAACAGGCTTCATAACCCTGGAAGAATCAGAGAAAAAAAGGGCCCAGGACTGCCTTCCATCAGTAATTTTTATTCTTCAACTAAGTGGCAAAAAAGATGGAAGCCTCAGGTTTCTGAACCTCATGGCGTCACTAGATTGTGCGTGTGCTTATGCATGTTACATGTGGATTCAGGCATATGTATCTCCCATCCCCCAAAGATGTTGACCAAATTGGGAGAAAGCTAGTCTAGACCTAGCTTTGTGCAAAGAGTCCCCCTTGACCAATGGGGTTTGCTACTTGGTCTTTATCTTGCAGTCTTTAACAACAGCCAGGGCATCAATAGATAAAGTGACTCCTTGTGAGAAGAGGCTATTTTTTGTCTTTTTTTTTAATTAACTAGCAAAATACCTAACACTAGGTGCTTAAGAAATGTTGACTTGATTTATAAATGACTATCTTAGGGTTTCACAACTGTATATGTCAGAAGTAAGTCTCGAACTCAGGTCTTCTAGACTTGAAAAACCCAGCTATTCAGCAGCTCTAACAACCTGCCTCTCAGAGTTCTGTTAGTGCGAAAGTGTGCATAAACAACGACAATATAAAATAATCAGTGTAGAGGGGAATCTCAAAGGTGTGGTGGATGGAGGGCTGGACATGAGAGTTAGCAAGAACTGAGTTCAAATTCTGCCTCAGGAACTTCACTCTGGTGTGTATCTCAGTTTCAGTCTCATCTGGAAAATGGAGGCCATAATACAACTCCATGGGAAAATCTCCTAATGTACTGAGATATATTTTCCTCAGTTTCTCCATCTGTATAATGGGGACAATGATAGCACAAACCCAAACATGGTGGTTGTGAGGGCCAAAGTTGATAATGTATCTAAAGGACTTTGTAAACCTCAAAGTGTTCTATAAATATTAACTATTATCATCATTACTTGCCAAGTTTCATTTAAACAGCTGGCTACAATAACACTTAGGGAAAGGCATTACTCACAAGATTAACATGTGACTGAATGGTTCTGGTCACTTACTGGGAGGGTAGCTGGGGTGATATTTTGCAGCCTGATGTGTTCCTCCCCATCCTGTTTATAAATAATCAGAGTACTTCGTATATAGCCTTAATTCACGATGGGCTGGTTTTCAAGACACTCTAGAGAATGCCTGATTTCTCATTTGTGTTACCAGTTTTCTTTAGCTGTGTTAAATCAGGAAAGTGACTGATCTTACCCTGACCTCAGTTTCCTCACATGTAAAAGAAGGAGCACAGAACAAGCTAAGTGGACTCTAAGGTCACAGTAATATAAATTAAAAGCAGAAAGGAACCTTTGAGATCATCTACATTCATCATTATAACGATGAGGAAAATGGGTCCCAGAGAAGTTAAATGACCTGCCCAAGGGTATCTGAGTAATAAGCAGCATAGTTGAGATTTGAATGCAGAGCCTCTTACTTGAAATCCAGCAATTTTTCCAGTATACCAGGCAGCGGTCCCTTTGCCCTCAGATCTATGATTCTACAGTTCAATTTTTAAAACAGATGAGGAATAATGCTTCCATTTCAGGATTCTTTTGTATTCATTATAGTCTAATAATTCTACCATATAGGCCTGTGTAGACTCAAGTATATACTATTATGCATACATGCCCTTGTATCCTCCAGGCCACACAATGAAATCTCAAGGTCAGAACAGTATTGGATTCCAGTTTGAAAAGACAAAGTGACCAATAAGGAAGACCTAATGAACATCTACAATTTGGACAGGCCCCCCCGCTAGTCTTTAAAACCCAACAGAAAAGTTGTTAAAGACAACAACTTTGTAGAGCTTAATCAAATTTCCATGAAGACTGGGTAAAATGGTTATATAAAAATAAGAAGGGGAAGAAAAAAGACTAGCTGCTCGGGAAACCTTATCACGGAGCTAGGCAGTGTTTACTTAACCTTATTCTGGGCTTTGCTGACTTCAATAGATATTGAAATTTCTAATAAATCTGTTTCAATTGCTACTTCCATCTCACTTTTTTTCTCCGTTAACACACAGTATAGATTCTGATCTGGATCAAAAGACAGCATGCCTTGCAAGTATCTAGGAATGTTATTTCCACTGCCTACCCTTCCTCTCCTACAGAAATGAAACTAAGGGATACCTTCTTTGGTTTTCTCTTTCTTGGATCCATTTTGTTCTTTTTCCTTACTCATGTGATTTGATACATTAAGAAATGTTTGTGATCATGCTGGCAACATGGACACTCACTTTTCTAATGGCACTTTATAGATGGTAAGGTTTTTCTAGTCTCTATGATTTGCCCAAGCACTTGTGCTAAAGGTCCTATAAATGGAATTATAAGATTGGTCTAGGATATTTTCATTAGTGTTTCTAATGATTCCCTGATAGGTAGCAACAACCATTGCTTTATTTAACTATGAGAAGACTACAGGAAGCATTAAGATGCAATAATTCATCGCATACAATTAGGTAAATCACTTAAGCAAAAGAGTCATGGCACATCTGTCTATGACTCCACAATGTCTTTCATACAGGCAGAGGGATTAGATCTCAGGTTTACTGGAAATGAGAAACCAAGGATGCAGAAGCTTCTGTGGATTGGAGATCAGTACCTCTTCTTCTGCTTGTGGTCTTAAAGTTGCCTAGGACATTATGAAAGTATAAGGGCCACACAATATGGGTCAGAGTCTGGACTTGGACCTTGGTCCTCCTGACTCCAAGGGTCAACTCTCTCCACCTCTTTGTGAGTCATCTAGATCTTGTACACAATGGATGCAAGAAGAAGAGGAGGTAGAATCTACATTGGTAGAAGTTTCCTCCTCATTCCTGAGTTCCTAAGTCCAGTGAGGTTCAATTCTTTTCCCAGGGTAAAAGATACTGTGCTAGGTTCTGCTTAAGGCTTATTAAATTAGATGGATGCCATATCCAAGACCAGACATGAACCTTACTTTAAACATTTTGCAGATATTAAAAATCGTTTGCAAAAGAACACCATGTTTTTAATAACTCGGTGTAAAGGACCAGTCAAAAGTTGACCTTGGATCAAGATAGCAAAGACTCGAGACGATTTTAAGGAGAGCAAAGCTTGAAGGTTACAAACTGCCCCACAACCTTATCAGCAGCTGTCTCAAATGTAACTCAACAAGCCTAGAATGTAAAATTTTTTAAAAACATTAAATTTATAAATTCAAGGAAAAAATCTATTGTATAGGATGGAGACTTCAATTCCAATCTTGAGAGGCTTTGATAGATTTCTGATCAAATGGGATACAGAACCCAACCACTGGTTCATGTCCCAATGACGCCTTATCTTGTGGTATTTTTGGTGGTGTTTTTCTGCAAATCCTTCATAGAGAACTGCCTCAACATGTAAGAGGGCTTTCTCTGATTCTTTTACTGTTTCAAGTTATGAAATATCTATCTATCCATCCATCCACCCATCCATCCATCCATCCATCAATCTATCAATCCACCCAACACTCTCTACTTGTGAATCCATCATTCTCTTTCTATTTAATCCATCTATCTCTATCTTTCTCTCTCTTTATCCATCTATCTATCCATCAATCCATGTCTGTCGGTCTCTCTATCTATCTATGTCTCTTACTCACTTAAAATTATAGTTCTAGAATTAGAAGGAAACTCAACCAGGGCAATGTTCACTTGTCTATTCATTATCTTGCCCTCTTGCTAATGATGGGACAATATTATTTTCCCATCATCACTGTCCTGTTATGACATTTTCCTCTGAGTGAAAGTCATCTATAACATAACACCATTATGTATCATTTATTCACCATGTGGATATGCCATAATTTGCCCCTCCCCCAAGATGTTAGTTAAAAATTCCATGCTATAAGACACTACCATGAAACTACATATGCTTACTGCCTGAATGACCTTGAGTATGTCACTTTTTTCCTTTTCCTTCAATTTTCTTATCAATATAATGTATGAGTTGAATAGATGGTCTTTGAGATTCCATCTAGTTATATAACTATGGTCCTAGGATTCTTTGATGTTTAAAAACAAAAAATAAACAAGTGGAAAACGAACATGTGCAGCGGGGAATAACTTGGAATTTCTAAAAGATCTGTAATATGATTGCTTGTTTGAAATCCAGTCCACTCTCTTTTTCATCTTCCTAATTTTGGACCTAAAATCTGTACCCCCATCCAAGATAGGATTTAATGAGATATCTAACCAAGTGCACACAATAATCTGAGCAACAGGAATTCACTGTAGACACAGTCCACCAAATGCCATTGGGAAACTCTTTCATAAAAGGAAATAACTATGTCCCAGCTAAGTACTGTAACAAGAAGCAATCTTAGATCAGAGGTATCAACCAAAATGTAACTGGGAAATATTTAACAAAAATAAATAAAAATACAATACAACATAGATACTGTTAATTTGTGGTTTTCTAAGTTAATATAAAACCTTCAGGGAAGCTTATGTATAGTTTCACAACCCCAGGATTCTATTCAAATGTGACATCACTGCATTAGATGTTCAAACCACATACATAAATTACATACAAAGGTTCAGATAAAGAAACCCTTCCAGGGAGAAGTTGGGGGTCAAAAATTTTCACCTAGCCAGATAGTGGATGGAGTTCTGGGCCTAGAGTCCAAAAGGACTTGAATTCAAACCCAGCCTCAGATATTTAACTTCATAACATGGTCCTGGGCAAGTCACTGAACCGCTGTCTGCCTCAGTTTCCTCATCTGTAAAATGGGAATGACAGCACCTACTTTTCAGGGTTGCTGAAAGGATTAAAGGAGATGATCATTGTAAAGGGCTTAGCCTAGTGTCAGGCACACAGAAAGTACATCGTAATATTAACTACACTATATGTATTATATTATTATAGGTATAAACATGGTACACACAACACCTTGCATGCAACAGATGCTTAATATGTTTGCTACATACATATTTTGTATGTGCAAGATGTCTCTTCCAATGGAATGTGAACTCCCTGAGGGAAAAGAAAGATTCGTCTTTCTCATCGTATTCAGAATACCCATATAACCAGGACATAATAAATGCTTAATCATGAACTGAGTGAATTGACTGAGTTGCTGCATATACATACTTGCTTCTGGAATTTACATGTAAATCATACCTCTTTGGAAACACAGTTTACACTTAATTTATAGCAAGTCACAAATGATGTATTTAGATGCAATCATACTTCATGTTATAAATTATTACCAACTCAACAAACCTTCCGAATCCTGGGCCAAAATGGCAGAAATGACAGGTCAAGATAGAATTCACTGAATAAAATGGAAATAGGGAGAGTCTGCCCAAAACTTTACTGATCTCCCAAAAAGGACCACAGAATTCAGGCTGGCTTATTTTGTGTGTTGGGCCCATGTACGTGGCACTCCCTTTTCCAGTAGAGGTGGTCGGTCCTGGGGTCCAGCAGGTAGCTAGGATGAACATATTTTAGCATCCGTTCCCAGATGCCATAGCTACTATCTCTCAGAAGCTGAAACTCATCAGTTCAGACCCTCCCTTTCCCAGGGCCCTAAAAATAGACCCCGTTTACGACAAATATGAAGAAACAAAAGAAGTCACATAAATGCCCTTGCGTAATTTGATTCAATCATTTTTTAAGCTGAGATCCAATTTGTGGGTTAGCAGTGCATGGAAGAAAGATGCATTTTCAAACCGAAGAAAAGGAGTGATGAGGCATCAGAAGTACAGCATGGTGTATCCCATTAGGAATTACAAGTTCCTTCTGATATTTTCATCCAAATGTTTATTGGACAAGCTCCTGCTTTCATCCACATTATTTTGATTAATGTATAAATGCACCCAAGAATTATAGAAAAGAAGGCTAAGGTGATTGTGCATTATAATAGATGAAAGGATGACTCCTATTTACATTCACAATATTTCATGGCTAAAATGCTTACTGCATTTTTTTTTAACTGCAACATACTTTCTTTAGCTGGTTTCGGTTTTGAAGTAATGATATAAAATTCATTTCATCTCTTTTTTCAAGCCAGCCTCTTTCATACATAACATCAGACTTGTCATATCTGAGGAATTATTAAAATAAGACGGAGCCTGCTGTATCTGAGCAGAAAAGCTGCTCTGGGCTGGCATCCTCAGGAGAGAAGCAAGCTCAATCTCATTAGTTGGTGCTGAGAAGGCGTCCTAGTCCCCAGGTTCAAGGTGATGAAAGATTAGGGCGTTTGGCCTTGCCTCATTTTGCATGCAGCCCACGTCCCTCCTTGCCCGTGAACACGAAATTACATTGAACCTGGGGAGTCTAACTCCATTAATTTTAAATGGAAGATTAATTTAACAATATGCGGCAGATATTTGTTACAAACCTATCATGTAAAAGTGACGGTTAGCAATAAATTGTGGCGACTCAGACTGGCCACTGGCCCTGGCGGAAATAAATCAGGAGGCATTTACACATAATTGCTGTTTTTAAAGACAGGGATATGGGAGATGTGTTTCTTTGATGAAAGACTGGGCAAGTCCACTCGGGGAAGCGGTTGCAGATATTAAAGGCACAGCACCCGCTTTTGGAGGGAGGCATTTTTGATTAGGACTCCTGGAATAATCATTCTGGAATAACAAATCTCGTGCCGATGCAGGGGCAATCTAGTCTATTTATTACTATTTTTTTTAAGCCTAGGTAACAATTCCGAGACAAGAAATTGTCATGGATTTTTTTTTTTTATCAATTTTCTTAAAATAATTACAATAAGAATACCTACAGAAATCACTGTTTGCAAAAGATGGGGAGAGGATGAAAACGGAAGGAGAGAGACAGAAAGGGACCACAGCTGACAAGGACATGCAATGTTTATTGATTTTCTTCAAGTAATTACAATAATACACATAAATGACAATTTGCAAGGCACAGCGAGGGGTAGAAGGAGGAGGAAGGTTTTGAGGGGGAGACAATTTGAGGAGGAAACGCTCTGAGATTCGCTCCTTTCTGATATCTCTAAGCTATTTGGTGGAGATTTCCCAGGAAGCATCTTTCCCTCAAAGCAAATATTCATCTTTCCAAAGAAAGAAAGATGCAGAACACAGTTTCACTGGGAAGGCATAAGCAATGCAAAAGAGAAAGGCAAGGACATTTGATGCTCCGAGCTCTCACCAAAAGAGGCATGAGCCTGCAGAATGGAGCCATCCAGCTGAAGTGCCTGACCGCACTCTCCTCTGAAAGCTCCCTTCTTGGCAGTACTTGGGGGAAGGATGCTCAAGGACTTCTGTCTTCAGGCAGGCCTGGAGTGATAGGTGGCTTTGTTTCCATCTCTTTCTAAAAGATTAAGGGAGGAGGAGGGAAGAGTGTGGGGATGGGGTATTCTCCTCTCTCCATACCCACTCAACGTCCTCAGGGGACTGACAAGAAGTAGGTTCAAAGAGCTGCCACTCAGAAATAAGACTTCATTCTGCTTTCCCATACTTGGCAAACAGAGAGAGTGAGGGTTGGAAATCCATCACTTGACACATTACCTATAGCACTGGCAATATCATTATCAAGGCTGGAATCCTTGTGCTTAAGCAAGTACAGCTTGGGGCTTTTTTAATGGGGATGGATTTTTTCTTTCTTTCTTTTTTTTCACCTGAGGACTTGTGTTCTTTCCAATTAGCAGCAGCTTATAGTGGTTGTTGACATCAATATCCATTTTGAAGTGTCTTGATTAGACAACCTGAAGGTGTGATCCAGAATTATAGTCAATGCTCAATTATCTGAGCTGGTCAAGGGCACTAACAGGTGATCCAAAATAGAAAATAATTTATAAGTGTGTGTGTGTATGCAAATTCTAAAGACTATGTATGTTTGCAGTCAGGGTAGAAGGGTGAGGGATAGAAGGGGAGGTTAATTTTAATTGGGGTGGGGAGCTTAGTTTCATATCAACTAGTTCAAAATTCATCCATCTTTGTTTCAATTCATCTACTTCCATGGGTGTGTGCTATGCACATGTAATGTACTCTGCTAGGTATAGGGGCATACAAGGATAAATGAAGCAATGTCCTCTCCTCAAGGAGTTTATATTCTGATTAGGATGATGGTAAGATGTACACAAACACACATATAATAGATAATAAGATGTGGCAAATACAAAATGTAATAAGAACACTCCCAGATAGGAAAGGTAAGAAAAGAATTTGAAATTGTCATTTAAACAGGGTCTATCTATTTCCTTGGGGCAGCTAATTGGCTCAGTGGATAGAGCACTGGGCCTGGAGTCAGGAAGACCCAAGTTCCAATCTAGCCTCAGAGACTTACTACCTGTGTGACCTTGGGCAAATCACTTAACCCTGCCTGCCTCAGTTTCTTCATCTGTAAAAATAAACTGGAAAAGGAAATGGCAAATGACTCCAGTATCTTTGCCAAGAAAGCCCCCCCACAAAAGAGTTACTGAAATACCTTAACAATAACATAGCCTATACCATCCCCCCTTAAAAAATTTCTTCAAAGAGCAGTCCGGAAGATGTATAAGAAAATATAACACCAGCAAAACTGAATACATTCTGGATTCCCCATCCACTGGGGGAAAAGGAAGGTGCTACAAGATTAAGGAAGGAATAGAGGTCTAGAGAATTCTTCTTGGAAAAAAAAAATCTAGATTAAGAGTCGGTTGGTTAGAATTTCAATTCTATTGTAGAGGGAATATTTGATTATGTATGAGTTGAACCAGATGGCCTCTAAAAGCCCTTCCAATTCTGAGATCCTACAGTGAAGCTACAAATGAATTCTTTGCAGTGCCTAGCACAGTAAGGACTTAATAAAAGCTTGGTGGCTGTTGACTGCAGTGCACAGAGAGGTGTAAACTTTGATCCCATGTCTTTAAGTGTAGGTCCCCCACCCCCACCCCATATTCACTTAACAGAAACAGGTTTATATGAGTTTAAAATTTCTCTCTAGGAATTCTCACTTAGGAATGATTCTCACTAAAGAACACATTCAAGGTTGTCTCTTCTGACATCCATTCATCTGTACCCCTACTGTGTGTACAGGGCTTAGGAAGTGATCTCTTGGTATCTGCAATTTCATCATACTCTAACCGGAGAACTCCTCAGTTAAGGATAAATTATACTTTATTAGCACTGACTCCCCATCTCCAAGTAACTAAATGCAAATAAAGCCTAACTTCTGGAAGGAGAAATAGTAGTAGTAGCAATAATAAACCCACAATCAGTCTTTTCTGTGGCATCTATTATGGCTTCCTTCTGAGGTTCTCCAGTAACAATTAAGTTCAAGATCCCTCAGAAAGGGGATGGGGAAAAGGGGGTGAGAATTATTTCCAAATGATGAATTAATTGAAGCAAAGTAGGCTGAAGTGACCTAAGGTGGCCCATCTGAGGTCTGGTGCTGAAGATGCACATTCCTGTTGGATTAATGAAAGGAGAGCACCCTTAGGTTCAATGACATCATTATCATCATAGCACCTGACAGTGGAGTCTTGCAAAGCAATTTGGATCTATTATCTCAAATGACCTTGACAACAACCCTTTGAGACGAAGGCTATCATTATTACTGTTTTAAAGAAGAAGAAACTGAGGCTGAGAAATGTGGCGACTTGCTCAGGGTTACACAGCCAATATATCCAGGTTGGACTTGAATTCAGGTCATCCTGCCCTGGATGCCAGCTCCCTATACATGATACCATGGTGCAACTCATGATCCAAGGAAAGGTGAAGAGATGTACCCTGGAGAGGGTAGTTCTAAAACCACACTCCAGATCTGAAGAGGTAGAACCACACCAACCAGTCTGGGAGAGGACAGATATACTGGAGGATCTGAGACTCCCAGGATCGATAAGAGAAAAGAGTGGCTTTCAAATCTGCCTCAAAACCCAGGTTGCCAGCCCAGGATCCCTGTACCTCATGTTTGCACTTTACTGTTAAATTTCTTATGGGAGCACATCACCTAATTAGAGGAATTGATAACGGCACTGTTCCATAATGAGGCCAATACATTTCAAAGTCATTAAAGATAACCAAGGCAATAAGTCTGAGTTTAAGCTGGCGGCGGTTTCCTTAGATTTCACAGTCTGCATGTCGCAAGTACTGGGTGGGGGGAGAAAAAGCAATCCCTGTCTAGTCAACTGTAAATGCTGGGTTATTGGAATCTTTAAAACAGGCAGTAAGGAGAAAATTACATGGCCAAATCTCCTTTTTCCAGTTAATGAAGAATTAAGACTCCCATTTACCATATTAGAAGGTTCATCAGAGGTCTCTGCTCTCCATAGCTGGTGTTTGACAGCAGTGTCAATTTATCTGAGTCTGAAAGCACAAGGGCATGACAGTACATCATTCATAACTGTCACATCTACTTATCTCTCTCATTGTCACACCACTAACGAAATTCAGGCCATGGTGTTTTCCTTCCCAGCCCCCACCTCCCTTCCAATATGCCCAGCATCCTCTCCAGGCTGCATCTATAGATGGGGGTGGGGGTGGAAAAGCCTATCAGATCCTTCCATTGTATCAGCACAATGCGAATCAACACCAAAAGTCAGCAGAGCTTCAGTAATCTCACCATCCAAGGGAGAAGACACGATTTCCCCAAGACTAACCTCCAGCCATACTGCGTTCATGTCAGCATTTGGAAACGCCAGCTCAGAAAGAAGATAATGCCACAGAGAAAGACTTCTGAATATATTATACTGGGGCATCAGGGAAACACACACACATATACCTGGCCAAACCTTCCAAGTTTATCTTTGCTGGTAATGAGAAAATGACATTTTCATCCACTAAATAGCACTAAGTGAGGAAAGATTTCATGTGAGCTTGTACAGCTATTTCAGCAAAGTGAAAATACACAAATACCCAAACCAATACAAGATCCAGATGATGAGGAAGCACAAAGAGACTACATTTGATCTACAAATAAAATCATCAAAGCAGTTCAGATGAATAGAGAACAACTGTTATCTTTGTCATAAGGAAAAAAGAGGAAAAGAAATCTTCCAGTTGGTAGAGTGACCAGCCATTTTGGGAATGGCCTACTGGGCCTTGCCTAAATGCAAAGAACTCTTCTAAACCCAAGTATAACATATTTCAAGAGATGGCTATCTGCAATACAGACAGTGACCTCTGACTTGAGCTAACCAGACTAAATGAAACAATAAAAGCCAACAGAGGCTCTTTTTGAGACACTGAGATCTCAAGAATTTTGCTCTGCTGATTTTCATTATCACAGAAATATAGCTGAACTCCTTCCTTGAGCCAAGACTTCTCATTCTGCTCAGCTCAAGCTTGAGTTAATGCACCTAAAAATTCTGAATAGCCTTACATGGCCAGTTTCTACAAAGAGATGAACAAAGGTTAAGAGAAATTAAATCTTATTTATCAGCCAATGATCTACAGAATTAAATCAGAAACTAATTAGGATCCACATAGTAGGTTCATTGAGAGGCAACACATTGGAAACAAAGCTTATCTAGAAGTCAACAAGACTTGGGTTCAAGTTATCTCTGTAAGCCTAGGCCAATCACTTAAATTCCCGGTAATCCAGAGAAACTCTCTAATATGCTAGATTGTAGAGAAAATGGGGACATGCTTTGGAAGAGTGATCTTCCTAACCTGGGAGTGACCTATACAGAAGAAATTGCAGGTCCAGTCTTTATGCTAACAGATGCTTAATAAATGTTTTTTGATTAAATGATTGATCCACCCCACCAAAGAGGCCTCTTCTCCATCACTGACATTCCCAGTAGAATCCTCCTTTCTTAGAGGCAGGGACTGATTGGCCTTTGTAGCATTTCTATGCCCAGAATCTTTCACGATGTCTTAAACACAGTAAATATAAGAGTTTGTATGAATTTTTATAAGAGTTAAGGGAACTGAATTGGTGATATAGAACAGCTTTGTGTTAAAGAGAGGCAGCCTCCTTTCCCACCAGGTTTCATACAGCCATCAGAATGAGTTCTTTTATGTACTTATAAGAAATAATTTTATATTAGATGTATATGAAATATTCTAATGATTTATTTATGTGTTTGTCTCCAAACTACCCCACTAGATTATGAGTTCCATTAAGGCAGAGACTGGAGATTATTAAACCTTTGTATTTCCCCAGTGTCTAGCACTATTCATTTATTTAACAAATATTGATTAAATACACCAGGGACTCTGCTAAGGTTAGAGAATTTGAACATAAAATGAAAACAGAGCTTATTGTAAAGGAGTTGCCATTCTACTAGTGCTAAGACTCAGCAAAGCTAAAGCTTGAGACAGAGGGCTAGTCTTAAAGTTGAGAAGACTTGAGTTCAAATCCAGCCTCAGGCACTTTTACACAGCTGGGCAGAAATTGAACATCTCATCAATCTTCTATGTGTCTCAGTTTTCTCATCTGTAACAACAAGATAATAATGCCACCTACTTCCCAGGATTGTTTTAAGGATCAATTAAGATAATATAAAGGGCTGAGCATACCTTGCAAGAGCCTGCTCAAAAACAAAAATACCGATGGGGTGCCCAATAAAAACACTATTCTACAATATGGCTCCTACTGACACATGGAGTGTCACTCCTCTTACTTCCCTTGATGCACTCTCTAGTACATGGATACAGGTCTGGTAACTGTTTTCTGTATCTGACCACCTGTAATCCACTTCTCCACCTCTGCTCAGGCTGTTGGCCACATCAAGGAATGTTTTCAGTCCTCATCTCCACCTTGTGCAATCTCTTGCCTCCTTCAAGGTTCTGCAAAGACGCCACATTTCCTTATTCTCTCATCTAATTGTTACTGTCTTCTCCTTCTTGAACAAATAGAGAGAACTGCATTTTATAAAGCCCTTTACAGTTTCCGAAGTGTTTATATCATACTTCAGAAGCAACATGGTAAAATGGATCCAAGAAGATCTGCCCTTAAATCTAACTTCTGACTCATGGAGACTGTGTGACACTATCCCAGTCACTTAACCTTTCAACGCTCCCAAACAATACTCTAAGGCACTTGCAGAAAAGGTGGTATTTATATGGAGTTACGAATGACATGAAATAAAAACTCCAGTGAAATATGTATATTTATTTCTTCTTATTTATTTAGAAAATTATCATGGCCTAGGAGATAGAGACATGGTCTCAGACTAAGGAAGATCAGGTTTTAGTCCCATCTCTGAGAAATATTTTCTATTTGAACATGGGCAAATCTGTTGACCTCAAAATGTACCAGGCAACTCTCTAAATAAATAGTAGGGCAAGGGATGATCTGCTTTTATAAAGGGAGTTGTTCATCAAGAACTTTTTACAGGGATGAAAATGGAGATCCCATCCATTTACGAATCCATCGATCCATCTTTCTATCTATCTGTCTATCCATCTTTCTATCAGTCCATTTATCTGTCTACAAGTTCATCTAGGTATTCATTCATTTATATATAAGTTCATCTATCTATCTATCTATCTATCTATCTATCTATCTATCTATCTGTCTGTCTGTCTGTCTGTCTGTCTGTCTGTCTGTCTGTCTATCTATCCACCCATCCATCCATCCATCCATGCATATAGATTCATCTGTCTATCCATTTATATAAGCTTATCTCTCTACTTATCTATCTACTCATCCATCCATCTAATCTATCCTTTCTATCCATCCAAATATCTACCTATTATTTATCTATTCATTCATCCATCCATCTCTTCATCTGTCCTATCTATTCACCCATCCATCTATCCTTATCTCATTTCATCTTTAAAATAACCATCCCAGGTAAGAGTTGTAGATATTTATTATCCTATGATCCCCATGTTAGAGGTCAGGATACTATGACTCATTTGTTTTTCTTGGGATACAGACCCGCTAAGTATCTGAAGGAGTATATATGGTCACTGCAAAGTCTTTCTGATTCCCAATCCAGCATTCTACCCAATACTCCACGCACTCCACTCTAGCCTGTCTTACCTGGAACAAGGGAAGATGGACAACTTGCTTCACTTCGGGGGCAAGCCACCATAGGAAATGACAGACACTGCCATCACTCATCCCATCTAGGTTCACAGAAGGAACAGTAGAATCATTCAAAAAAAAAAATCAAGGTTCTAACCACAGTCAAACCATCTCTAGGAAGAATATGTCTTCCCCCATCACAATATTTTATGAAAGTTTCTACTTTGTGCATCATAGAGAAGGAAATGCTGCCAACTGGATCTGATGATTTGTGGAACAATGAAAAGGAATGGAATATATCTTTAGTTCCACAGTTTGTGAAACTTCAAAAACTAAAATAAATTACCTGACCCCCTGGTAACTTCCACTAGAACTTATGGATACAAATTGTTTGCCTCAAGCTGGGTGAAATATACATTCAAATTCAGGCTCTTGAAGGAAATTATTAAGTAGAGGCATATTAGCTTTCCCGGGAACAGACTCGTTTGCGATATTGCCACCGTATAGACCAATTACGCTACCTTGCCATGCTGAGAAATGATTGTTCAGCTAACACAGCTCTGGGAGGAATCAAAAGTACTACATTTGTAACCTTGCGGGGATTTCTGTGATTGTTGCTCCCTTTCCAGATCCTTCAAATAGAAAACATCTTCCATTAATCTAAATGCAAAAAAAAATTTGTTTCAGCTTTCGAAAGTTGCTTGAAAAATGTTAAGCGCAAAGCAATAAAGTTTTTATGCTCTTAAGACCACTAATGCTCTGAAGTTTCATATTCATTTTGAAGAAATGAACATTTTATGGTTCACGGAGGAATAGTGCATGAATAATATCTGAGATTATAATGCATAGAGCAGAAAAAGATTAAGTTTATGTAAACTATTTAATCAGACGTGAAATTCTCTCCAGAGGATAAAAATTCTGACCTTATTTAAGTTTATTTTTAAAATACCAATATCATGTTTCCACTGAGGGAACCCACCAATTTCCCCATTTATGTAATGTAAACATTCATTAGAGATGAGGTCTAACAGGAAATGTAGCCCTGGCCCAGGGATGGGCTTAAAGGAGGATCTGGCTTTAGGGCAGGAGGTTGAAGCGAATGACCTTCAAGGTCACTGTGAATCTGTTCAACTCCCAACCAGGCAGCCACTATTTTGTCTGTTATTGGTTATATAGCACACACAATGGAAAGAGAGATAAAATTTGACCTTTGAGAAGCTGAGTTCAAATCTTCAGCCACAGGACCACAATTTTGGAGCTCAAAGGCCATCTGGTCTAACACCTATTTGAGAGAGGAAGTCAGGGAAGTTGATGAATGCTCAGTGATTTGCTGACTATCTAACAGGTAGTAGAGATCAGAAATGGAATTCAAACCCAGGTCTTCTGACTTGGGGGGTGGTATTCTTTCCATTATGTTGATTGTAATAATTCATAGGACAATACAATACTGATCTATACAATTTTAATGGTATTGTGAATACATGAATTATGAATGAATACGTAATGCATGCCCTCTTCATGGAAGCAAACACTCTACACCACTACTCATTACCTGCGTGATCTTGAGTAAGTCTCTGAACATTTTAAGAGCTCAGTTTCCTCAAATGAAAAATGAAGAAAAATTGAAAGAGATGGTCTTCCAGCTCTAAATCTATGATCTCCAGGGTAGTTTACTTGTGGTATATATATATATATATATATATATATATATATATATATATATATATATATATATATATACCAATCAGAATCTCTACAATGAGGAAAAGAGTTGGTTCTGAATCTTGGCTATGACATTTGCTAGATGCAAGCTCTTAGAAAAGTCACTTCCATTCTTCAGATCTCAGTTTCCAATCTATACTTACATCAAGGTTTTTTGATTTTGGTAGCTATGGTTACCCTCTCCCCTTGTAGAGAATGTCTTTGAGAAGGGCGATGTCTCCCATAAAAAATTAAGTTAAAAGATTGCCTATTGCTATCACAGTCAAGAGCATTTATAAATTAAGTGGACACTTTTCGCTCACAGTCTTCCCAGGGAGGTGGATTCTGCCAGACCTTGTACAACTATGGGACCCAGTCTATGAGAACAGAGGGATCACCTCCATGGAAGACTTTTTTCATCTCTAAAATGAGGATAAAATGGTCTGTGTTACATTCATCTGTTTCACAAAGTTATTATAGAGACCAGAGGTTCTTAATTTGGGGAACAAGGAATTGTTGCAAAGAGTTGGAGAACCCCAAAGTTATATCATTGTATCAAATGGTTCAATTAATCTATAAACATTTATTAAGCTCCTACTATGTATTAGACCCTAAAGATATAAAAACCAAAAATGAAACAGTCCCTGACCTCAAGGAACTACTGCTACTACAAATAATCCTGATAATCACCACCAATATTATTAATAATTAATATTATTAGAATGACGATAATCACCAGTGACAATAATGATTATGTTACTACAACTATCATTTATATGGTACTTTATTGTTTGTAAAAATCTCCATGTAATTTCATTTTATTCTCAAAACACCCTATAAGGTAAGTGCTGTCATCAGTCCTCATGTATCGATAAGAATCTGAGTTTGAGAGAGATTAAATGACGTGGCCAGGATCACACAGTGAGTATGTGTCTGAGGCAGGATTTGAACTCAGGTCTTCCTGACTCTTAGGACAGCTAGGTGGTGCCTCCAGTGGGGTCACAAATAGTCAGATGTGACTGAACAGCAAGCTTCCTCACTCTAACTCAGTACTGTACCACCTAGCTCTCATTCCATGTAGAGACATAGGTTCTTAATAAATGTTTTTTGATTTGCTAAGTGCCAGGCACTGTAAGGGCAGATACAAAGAATGCCATAGTCCCTGCCCTCAAGAAGCTTACATTCTGTCAAGGGAGACATTATGCACATTACAAAGGTAGGGTCCCAGAAGTATTGAGGAAGTTTTAACATCTTAAAAACCATAGCAAGGCTTTTTGGAAAACCTGAATAGGTAAAGGAATGTCTGGGGGAATGCATGAAGAATGGAGGCAAGGAGAAAAGGCTCCAGGTAGGAGGTGTGACCTGAGCAGAACTCTGAAGGGAAGGGGAGATTCTAAGAACTGAAGAAGAGGAGGGGTGGGGTGGGGGAGATGCTGCACGGAGATGGTTGATGGATTAACAAACAAGAAGATCTTCGGAAGACCAAGTAAGTACTAAGTTCGCATATATGTTTATGAACTCTTCATCTGTTTACAGATGTTCTGAGATAATTAAAATTATTTTGTTGTTGTCTTTGATTTTTAGTGCCTAACCTAATATAATGTCAGGCACACAGCAGGTTCTTGATTAATGCTGATTGGTGGATTGAATTTTAACATATTTACCACTACAATGGGGGGAGAGGGCAATAGAGAGAAAGAGAGAGAGAGAGAGAGAGAGAGAGAGAGAGAGAGAGAGAGAGAGAGAGAGAGAGAGAGAGAGAGAGAGACAGAGAGAGACAGAGAGAGACAGAGAGACAGAGAGACAGAGAGACAGAGACAGAGAGAGACAGAGAGAGACAGAGAGAGAGACAGAGACAGACAGACAGAGGGAAGGAGGAAGGAAAGGAGGGAGGAAGGAAGGAAGGAAGGAAGGAAGGAAGGAAGGAAGGAAGGAAGGAAGGAAGGAAGAAAAAGAAAGAAAGAAAGAAAGCAAGAAAGGAAGGAAGGAACGAAGGAAGGAAGGAAGGAAGGAAGGAAGGAAGGAAGGAAGGAAGGAAGGAAGGAAGGAAGGACAGATAATAGATAAGGGATGGGTAGATAGACGTATGGAAAGACGTACAGACAGATGGATGGACAGACAGATAGATGGATGGATGGATGGATGGTGTAGATGACAAGGAACAGATGGACAGATAGAGACAGACAGACAGATAGATAGATAGATAGATAGATAGATAGATAGATAGATAGATAAATAGAGTATGGATGGATGCATGGATGAATGGATGGATAGATGGAGAGACGGATGAATGGATGGACAGGTGATAATCAGGTGGACAAGCAGACTGATGGATTGCTAGATCAACAGAAAGATGGATAGATGGATAGGTATGGATTTTTTTTTACATTATTTTAAAAGTTGGGAACTTTTGTAAATCAACTGGAATAGTGTACAAAATGATAGAAAACAATATGAATTGCTATTCTGGTTGTAGCTATTATACTAATCTTCTCTCTTCAGTCTAATCATCAGATACAACATTCAAGCAAACACACTGGGCACCAACCCCGTGCATACACCCCACCGGGCTTGAACCCCTGCTCCAATTCTTGGATGCTTCCAAAGGTGACTAGTATCTGAAGTGAAGGGAGGTTGACTCCTGGGCTTGCAATCCAAAGTTCCCAAGAGGCCCTGCCTTTGTCCAGCCCGTTCTTACCAAGAGGCACCCTCATCACAGGGACCAGCCTTCCTTTCCTGGGCCTCCACGGCCCAGTGCCCAGGGGTCCATGATGCACAGAGAGCTGCATTTACAGATGCACTGCCACAGGAAAACATTCATTTTTAGTTAGACAGATTGATCATCAAATTCTCTTTCATTCAATTGACATTTTACCAAGAGGTTTTGTAGAACATACTGTTTTTAATGTATTCCTACCACTCTTGAAGCATACACATCACAGAACACTCAGTGTACACCGACAGAATATGTTAAAAATTACTTTGAAGTAATTTTGAACAAGATCTTCAAAAAGCCCATTCTGGCCATATATTCAGTGCGTTTACTCCAAATCCCACATTTAAAAAAAAGCTAATTTTGCAGTGGAGAGAGAAGAGACATGGTTGGTTTTGAAATGTCTGCTAAGCCTTTATATCTTCCAAAAGAAATCTAAACCAGCATAGCAGAAATAATAGGTTCATGGGACAGTTAACTTCTGTATGTTAAACCTACTTTTCAATGACTATGGTCAATGAAACAAAATGGAAATGCATGAAGAGCAAAGAATCTGGGCCACTGAAGATCTTACACAAGGATGACACCTGGACTGTCCCTCAATATACAAAAACTGTTAAATGAGCCAGCAGAGGAAGGTCTCCAGGGTACTGAGTCACTACTTGCATTACCTTGGCCGAATCATCTTCCAAGGATTCCTCTGAGGTCCCTCCTAGCTGCACTAAATCTGTGATCCAATTTAGTACCTGTGTGAGTGTGGGGAAAGTAGTACAAAAGATAGGGCTTTGGGCCTGGAGTCAGGCAGACCTGAATTCAGATCTGACCTCAGACACTTACTGGTTGTGTGACTCTAAGCAAGTCACTTAGCCCTGTCTGCCTCAGTTTCTTCATCAATCAAATGAGCTGGAGAAGGAAATGGCCAGCTATTTCTTTGCCAAAAAAACTGCAAATGGAGTTGCAAAGAATTGGGCACTACTGAAATGAATGAACCACACAAAAAAATCTCACATTTGTAAGCCTCAATTTCCCCATCTGTGAAATAGGGGTAGTGATAGCTACACTACAGGGATGTCAAGGAGATACAATGAGATAAGGAATGTGAAGCTTTTGAGGCCCCATAAAAAAGACTTTTATGAATCTATTGATAGGGAGCTGCCCTGAAGGACCCAGTTTTCCAAAACACCTCTAACTAAAACTGTATTTCTCAAAAACACCATTCGTATTCCTTATGAATGAATAATTCTACCTCAGACATTTACTAGTTAGGTGATCCTGAAAAACTCATCACTCAGTTTGCTAATCTACAAGATCAGGGGCCAGACTCAACGCTCCTTTCTAGCTCCCAATCTCTGCTCCAAGGTCACCTAGGGTAGATGTATTAAATGTGTGTCTGCAAGCCTGAGGTCTACAGGGATCCATTTCTATTTGAATATGACACCACTGATTTAGGTAAGACATGGGGAAAAAATATGGCCTAAAAGGCAGGCTTTCCGATTCATGGGAAAATGGGTTTTTCCATGGCACCAAGTTGTTTTTATTACGGTACCGATGCTCATTCAACAATTTTCTTCATTGCAGGAAGGCAGGAAGGAGAAGGCACAAGATCTTTATTGGCTTATACAACTCCCAGTAAGCAAACTCCCTCCACCAAAGCCTCTTTTAGGCAACTTAGAACATTAGAAAATTGCCTGGAAATGCTAACGTGTCTTGTCTAGGAAAGGACAGGCAACATGTAGCACAGCTGGGATCAGAGAGAAGGTCTTTGTGATTCTGAAAACCAGCTCTCCAGGCACTGGACCACACTGCATCTGCCTTATGCGGATATCTGTTCTTAGACTCACACACAGACACTAGTGACACAAGAGTAACATAGGGCAGAAAACATGGGTTTTGTAAGCCAAGTAATGGTGCCACTACTTGCTAAACTGAGGGTACTCAGGCAAATCAATGAACTTCTCTGGGCTTTGAGTTGCTCATCAATAAACAAAGGAATGACACCAATCCCTGGTTTGTCTCTCTCCCAAGGACGTTGTGATGGAAGTACTTTGTAAATCTGTCAGTACTATATAAATAAAAGATAGAGCAATAAAAACGATTACCCCCACTTACATGATACTTTCCAGTTTTATAAAGTACTTAAAGATGAAAAAATAAAGAATGAAAAGGAAAAGGAAGGGAAAAGGAGGAGATGAAGAAAAGGAAAAAAGAGAACAAGAAAGAAATGAAACAGAAATAGAAGGGATGATATGAACAAGACTGAAAAGAGGAAGAAAAGAAAGACATGAAGAGAAGAGAAAGAACAAAAGGAAGATAAGAGAAGAAGAGAAGGAGGAGGAGAGAAGACAAAAGAGAAGGATGCAAAGGGAAAAGAAGGAAGGTAAGAGGCATAAGGACAGAAGAAAAGATGAGAAGGAAATAAAGGAGTTGTAAGAGAAAAAGGAAGAAGGGAAAAGGTGGGATGAATAAAAGGAGAAGAGAAAAAAAGGTCGACTTGGTCAACAACCTTGTGTGAGCTAAGAGGACAGGGGAGGACGGACTCTGCAATTTGATAATGACTCATTTGAGAAGGGAGGAATTCCAAGGAAGAGTCCATTCCTTGTGTTTTGCTAAAGAGGCCTCCATCACCAAGAGCTCTATGGATCTTGTTTTGATGCAATTCTCCCTAGGATACCATGGTCACAGGAAGGAGGCATCTGCCACTCAATGATTGGCACAAGGTAGAGCTCATTACTCTGTCAAAGGCTCTGGTGTGACAGTGATGGGCCTGGCATAAGAACTGATGAGATAAGGATCTGGCAAGACGACCAACAGGGAATGAATTAAACTGCAGGCGGACAGAACGCACATGGTCTCTCCTCTGTGGACATGCCAGGTCCTTGACACCATCAGGAGCTCTGCCTGATGCCAATCACTGATTGTCACTTCAATCACACATTTCCTTTCTGATGTTCCTGAATGGCAAGAGCACCTACAGTTCATAAAGTTTGTTGAATCAATGTTGGCTGAAGGATGGACCTTTTTCTTCTATTTTTCTATTCTTTTATTTTTTTTGTTGACTGCTACCATTGTTACAAAAGGAGTGATGTGGGCTTGCTGAGTGTAGCGCAGGGCATGAGTAGGAAAGTGGTGATTGCCAGGATGAAGACTTTGAGGGAACTTTAAAGTTCACACATCAAACATATTTCAATCCTCCCATTTATTTCTGATTTCATTAGGGCTACTCCTCAACAAATAGAGATTTCAACCTCTCACTAAATCTTAGTGAAACATTTTTTTTTTTTGCAAACTACAGCAGCCAAAACAAAGCAAACATAAAACTAGGAAGGGAAGGGACATGGAAGGAGATGATTCTCTACATTTGCCTCCGTCAGTCCTCAGATGACAGTCAGAGGGTCACACATGTATACTACTTTTACAGACACAAGCACATCAAATTTTACTCTGTCTGTACAAATTATACTTCTTGTCTGCTTGCCTTTAAAATGTATAGTGATCATAACCCTGGGAGCCAAGCGCAGAAAAAGAAAAATGACCTTTTCATGAGAGAGTTTCCATGGAGTAAAGTGTTGGATTTTGAGTGAAAAAAAGACTTGAGTTCACATCCAAGCTGTATGTGACTTTAGGTAAGTCATTTCACATCTGTGGGTCTTGGGTACTGTATCTGTGAAATGAGAATGGTGAACAAGATGATATCCAATTTTCTTCCAGGTAAAAAACCTGTGATCCTTTGTTCCTTTGAATCACTCTCAGTTTTCCCAAGCTGGAGGTGCTATAAGCTCTTACCTTTCCTTCTGCTCCTTAAATGATTATGGAACAAAAAGGAAAGAATAGGATTATAATGGTACCACCCAGACAATGTATGGTAATGCAGATGGACCGTACTTCCTCTATTACCTGGATACAATGACATTCCTTTACAAGATCCACCCATAAATGTAGTAAAAGTACTCTATACCCCATGGAATCTAACTGAGGTGATGGTATTTGTCAAGTAAGAGAACAAGACTCAGGGATTTCAATGAAAATTACCAGAAAAGAAAACTGACATACTAAGGCAATGTTAAGATAGTCATTGTTTGCAAAACTCTAGATGTTCTGGCTTAATATCACTTCTCATTCATTCTTTTATTGAGCAGATTTGAGTATGATTCTAAAACTTTCTTGTGACTATCCTTCTAGATTGTATAAAATCTTTCACAAGTTTCTAAGGTCTTGGGGAATTGAGAAACACAAGCTTTGAAGTGATATCACAGCATTATTCCCCATTAACATGAGGAGGGTTGAAATATTCATTAAACTATTGGTTTACTGCTTAAGACCCACTAACTCAAAGTAAAAATTATTAAGTTGTAAGGGACTTCAGAGACTATCTAAATCCATATTTTTAATTTAAAGAAGAAAAAAAAATTGAGGCAAAAGAAAGTTTATGACTTGCTCAAGGTCACACAAGCAGTAATGGTCTAAGGTGGAATTAGAACCCTGCTTTTTACTTTCCAGAAAATATTCTTTCCCTTGTATGATATAAGCAAAGAAAATTTCAGACTATATCCTCACCAATCCTCATCAATCATCAATCAATCAACACAGGCTTATTAAGCATAGTCAATACCGTGCTAGTGATACAAAGGCAAAAATAGGATAATCCCCCCCTGTCCTTAAGGAATCTATCAGGGGAGATAGTATGTACACATATAGACATACCCATAGCAGCCATGTCTACTTCCATGTCTCCAAGAGTGGCAAATAGGTGACCTATTTGAAGCCTGAGGGCTAAAGTCTACTATTCTAAAAGAGAAATATCCTATTACTTTAAAAACAATCTTCTATGCCAACATGGCAATCTTGGCCAGGTAGAAGGACCTCCACCCAGTCCCCTCCCTTCACATCCCATTCCATATGTAGGGGGATCTAGCATCAAAGTGTTAGATGACACAGTAGGTAGTTCAGGACGGACTGAGGTAAGACTCAGACACTAGCTGGGTGACTTTTGACAAGCCACATAACATCTGCTGGGTTCAGAAATACAGGTATAATAACAGCATCTAGAATTATTACAATGATTATTTTGGTAAAAGTAATTCCCCCAAAGCAGAGCATTTTTTCCTCCTTTTTTCTGCTTTGCTATGCTTGGGTATGACAGGCATCCTTGGGAAAGGATGACAATACTGTCAGTTTGTCTAGTGATGGTTCAATTCACACAAAACAAAAATGTATGACTCCCAGAACCTTCTTGCTCTCTCTAACTACCGTCACACGTGCCAAGCAGTTTAGGTGTCTTCACAGAATCCCAGAATTTTAGAGTTGGAACAGACTTCTCTAACCATTTAGCGCAATGCATACTCCAACAGAAATCCCCACAATATGATCTTGGACAAGATATCTATTGAAGGCCTCCAACGAGCAGAAGCTCACCACCTCCCAAGGGAGTCCATATGACTTTTACACAGCTCTGTTAAGAACCTTCATTTTCCTTTCCTAGCATGAACTGTAAATTTCCCTCTTTGCAATTTCCACCCACTGCTCTCAATTCTGGGGCAAGAGGAACAAGGCTGATCCCTTTGCCCCATGAGGTTATTTAGGTTAGTTATCACCAGCTCTCATGACCCTCTTGAGACTTCTGTTCTCCAGGCTGAATGGTGTCGGTTTCCATTAGCTGTGATCACCACATAAAATGGACAAGATGGCGGTGGAGGTTCCCAACCACTCGTGGCTTCAGGTTTCACCTCTATAAAAGGAAGGTGGGCATTGAACTCTATGATTCTATGACCTCTTTTGCCTTCACCTTTCTAAAAGGAAAGAGTTGGGCTGGGACCAGGATCCTATGCCTATGATGGGACTCAGTTTCTTCTTCCATAAAATAGGCAACCTCGGAGGACCTTTCCATCTCTAAATCTATGGTCCTACAAACCCAAGGTTTATTGCCATCCCACTGCCCTCCCCACTGAATTTCAGCACCTTTGGACAATGGCATACAAAAGAAGGTGTGATTGCCAGAAGCTCTGAGATCCAGATGGGTTCCTGAAACATGCTTGCTCCTGTATTCTCTTGGCAGCTGAATCCACATGCCTTATCTCAAACATGCTGAATTATGAAAATGGCGTGAAAATGAAGGTCTTCAATGACATTTGTGGTTGTCCTACTTAGCATTCCTACTCCATCTCTGCCCTCGGCACACAGTTCCTCCCGGATGCCCTTCCTTGACCTCTACAGTTGTTACTGCTCGCTGGAACTACAGTATCAACGTTGTCAAACCGTTTCCACAATGACACTGTGTCTCAGGCAATGTTAGGCCACCGCCAACAAGTAACGAGTAACCCAGGCTGACAACACATTACAGCCCTGCCATAACCAATCAACGTCTCGCCCAAGCAAGATGGCAGCAGAATTACAGCGGGACATGTAACAACACGCATATTAAATTGGCATAGCAGCTTGATAAACAAAAAAGGGGCAGCGGGGACCTGAGAGGTGGAGGGACAGCCGTGTAGCATTTTCTCTGCCTGTCCCAGCCAACATTTCTGGCGAAGTACTCCTTGGAGGGGTTCCACAGAGAGGTAGCAGGGAGAAGAACCCCCAACCTGGTGACATGTTTGTGGCCAACCACTAAACAGCATCTTTCTCTTCTGAAAGGCTGAACAAACAACCACAAAGTGACAGCTAAGAGGAGCCATAGGACAGGGTCTTCATAAAGACAAGGAAGGAGTTTGCTTAGTGTTGATAGATGCAACAGCCTGACCTTTGACCTTAATGCATTATTCACAAGCTGTCACTCAAGGTCCCTCTGAGATGAGTTTTCTGTATATCTCACATACTCTGGTTGGGAGGTCCCTGGAGACAGCACAACATTATTTACTGATCACTGAATGTGGGACTAGATCTACTCTTGGGAGCTAAGCGCATGGAGTTCACTCTCTGAGTATGGAGGATGTGCTTGTCCATCATTCTCACTGGCCTGGCTCTTTCATTCCCGCCCCCTCCCACCAAGACCCAAGTCCATCATGGCTAGACTGGATCCACCCTCCGAGAGAAAGCTGAAGGAAAGGCAACCCTGCTTTATTAACCCGACATGCTGCAAATCTAATTAAAAGTCAAATACACAATACCCTCATCAAAATCCAAATGTTCTTTTACAGAAACATCAAGGAAGAAGGGGGCATACAGGGAGTGATGCCACAAAGGTAATCAGAATTCATCTTGAGGGACTCA
The DNA here is from genome assembly GCA_023548195.1 of Bettongia penicillata ogilbyi. Classification (NCBI taxonomy): domain Eukaryota; kingdom Metazoa; phylum Chordata; class Mammalia; order Diprotodontia; family Potoroidae; genus Bettongia; species Bettongia penicillata. The sequence goes on from JAJHZJ010000284.1 coordinate 1,486,618, forward strand.
TACCCTATTACTCCAAGCTCATTATCAGTTCTCTGTGTAGCTGAGGAACACCTAGAGACCACATCATTAGCTTCCTACACATTCATTATGCTACAAATAGAAGGACGATAACAAAAGCTGCCCCAGCACACAGGGAAAGATCAGATTTCAGTCCCTGGTTCCTGGGCACTCGAGTCTGCCAAAGTTTTCAGCAATATGCTGTTAAACATGGAGGAAGTAGCATTGTGGGACTTTAAAAAATAATAAATTTTAAAAAACCCATCAACCTGTAAGCCATTAATTAATACAACTGGGGCCTAAGGTTTTTCCTTTAGTATTAAGATTTTTTCAATAGAGATTTTAAAGCGCACACACACATTCATATAAAATTTGCTTTCTCCTATTTTGAGTTCTGACAAGTACAGTGGATGAGTGTAATTCTGAAGGATAGTACCCACCAGGTAACTAATGCAATGGTAATCCAAACCATTACAGCCCAACTTTAAATAGCAGGAAAGGAAGATGGTGGCCTCTCTCCTCAAACTCTCTTAAGTAGGGAAAGAAATTCTAGACCTGAAGAAAAGTAATACACACACACACACACACACACACACACACACACACATGCACACACACGCACACACACACAGCTCTCCAAGGGGTCCCGAATGTGCTTGCAGGGGATATTACCATATCCAAAAGGGTACTGTGGGAGGAGAAAAGCACCTGCATCATTAGCCAAAAGTAAGGCCTCCATTACAGAAGGAAGGCTGATGACATTTTCAGCTCATTTTCTGGCCTTTAAAGGGTTTTGAATGGAAATTTCAAAGAGGAATAGGATGAGGGAAAGGGGATACATTGGCAGAAAAAAGGGACGGTTATCTGGTTTGAGTTTTAATTTGTATTTATTCATTTATTTCATGGTTAATTTCCCAACTTTTTTTTAAAGGACAGGAAAGGAGTTTAGGAGTCCAGAGGATCCCATTAATAAGCTGGCATGATCAAGGATTGGTACTTTTTAAAAATATTTTTCGTCTTTGAATTTCCAGTGTCTTTTGTAATTGTTGATACACACCAGGTATTTAATAGATCCTCACTGAATACCTGATGTTTTATTTTCCCACTAGAATATCAGCTCACTGAGAACAGGGATTGTTTCCTTTTTGTCTCTGTATTCTCAGGAGTCTAGCACATAATACACACTGATAAGTGCTTCTTGGTTAGCTAACTGACTGATACATTATCACTTGCACCTAGAATACTGCCTGGCAAATAATGACAGTCACATAACTGTGCGTACTGATTGATCGTTAGGCTATCATTCTCCCTTCCAGAGCAGGGGTTCTCAACATTTTAAATGTCATGGATTCCCTTTGGCAATCTAGAAAATCCCAAGGATAGCACAGAATAACCCCTACCTCCTTTCCCACCCCAAGAAAATACAACAGTCGAAGTATCTTCATGTCTCTCCCGGGTCTGTCAGATACACAAAGGGACTATAAGGCCTTGCTTGTCCAGAGAAAATATAAATAAGAAAGTCAAACCTAATGTATCTTTGCTTATCTAGAGACATTTCATTGATGCAATGATTTATGACAACTTATTGACCCTTGCAAAAGCTGGGGTCACCAAAGTGACTGCTGCCTTCTGCTCCAAAGAAGCATCCTCCAAAACAAGTGTGCAGACAGTGGTCAAAGAAACTGAAAATGTTCTTGAGATATGATGAACAAAGCAAAGGAAGCTGATGTCATCTGAAGGCATGGTGCACTGCTATTCAACAGAGATCTCAAAAAGTGAGATTTCCAACTCTGGGATCAAGGATAGAAAGGGAACAATTAAAGATGGCCTAGTTGGCAAGTAGGGAACCATTCCTTTTGTCTGCCATGAAGAGTAGACACAGGCAACGTGACATAATCAATGGGACTTGAGCCAGGAAGACATGAGCTAAATGACCCTGGGCAAGTCTCCTGAACTCCATGATCCTCATTTCCTCCACATGTAAAATGAGTAAGTTGGACTTGAAGGCCTATAAGGTCCCTTCCACCTTTAAATAAGATCTCATGATTCCATAAATCAACTCAATGCCACTCAACTCAAGAAGTCTTTATTGGGCCCTAGTAGAGAGCTGGGCTTGGAATCTGTAAGACATTTTCCTGAGTTCAGATCTGGTCTCAAGACACTTACTAGCTCTGTGACCCTGGGCAAGTCACTTCAACCTGTTTGCCTCAGTTTCCTCATCTATCAAATGAGCTAGTGATGGAAATGACAAACCACTCCAGTATCTTTGCCAAGTATATCCCAAAAGCTCTAGTAATCTTTCCTGAGCTATGGTTCTGCACAAGCATTTATAGGTATAAGGAGGCAGATGACAGCATCTATCTCTTTCAGAAAGTCTGTTGTCAATTAGGAACCTTTCACACCCTGTTCTCTCCACATACACCAAAAAAAGAAAGAAAAGGAGCAGAAGGGGTAGGGGGGAAGATAAATTGAACAAACATGCTTCGCTCCATGCTGTTGGGTCATGGAAGACATCAGCTCAATGGTTTTGGAGTTTCCAAAAAAGAAAAGAAAGATGGGGAAAAAAAGTTGTACTTTTGTACTCAGGGACCTCTTGTTTTAATTTATGCAAAGATTAAAACATTTTGTTAGGCCTGAGCGAGACCATCTGTGCAAAAAAATAAAGGATGCCTAAGGGTAAAATAGCGAGAACAGTAATGCTGAATGTGTGGAAGGCAGTCGGTTGCCTACAGGTTTGAGCATCTACCGCTGTGACCTTTACTGCCTCATTGCAGAGTCAGGGGTAATTTCCATATACCATCTCTTCCAGAAAAAGTCAAGCAGCCCTCCCCTCTCACTCTCCTCCAATACCCACCTCCAGATTGACCCAACCATGGGGACCAAGGGCAATGGCTTCCCTCCATCTCAGTTTTATAGACTAAAAGAGACTATGTCAAGAAGTTCCCTATGATAAAATCCAAGCTTTCCATCTTTTTGTCAATCAATCAATCAACCTAGATGTATGCATTAAGAGCCTCCTATGTCATGGGCAATAGAGAGATAAGACAAAACTGAAATAATTCTGACTCAGTTTTTCCTTCTGGCCTCTGACAGCTTTTCCAGTATTGATCTATGACCCTACCAAGGTGTGCTGACCATCACATGCTGTCCTTGGGCACATGCTGGAGTTGTTTCCCAAACACCAACGCCCCCCTCCCCCTTTTCAGGGTTGGTAATTCAGCCTTTAAAATGATGGATCACTTCCTACAACTCTTAAATTAACATTACAAAGGCCTGACCCTGTGTGCATTAAGCATTCCCTGAAGATGCTCCGGAATATTTTATGGGCTGTTTCATATTGCTGTCTTCCTTCTGATCACCTCTGGGGTTTATTAAAAACCCAGCCTTCTCGCCTCCACAACCCTTCCCCCCCCAACCTTGGAGCAGGCCAGCTGGGGGATGGGGATGAAGGGATGGGGAAAGAAACGGTGATGGGGGTATGCAATTTTAGATCAAAGCCGAAAGGGCTTATTTACCAAAAGAAAATTATAGACCTTCAAAAAAAAAAGCAGCAAGTACTTTTATCTAGGGGGAAGTTTTTTTTTTTTTTCCTACAGTATGTTTATAGAAAGGTACCACACATGAGAGGGAAAAAGAAAAGATCATTCGTATTGGCAACTCTTAGTGCTGTGGAGGGATTAGCTACAAAATCACAGATGAGCAAAATGGTTTTCATGCACTTCAGACACAGAAGAAATCAAAATGATTGAGTTTATTTTTCCCAAGCTTCTCCCTGTGGTAATATGATCTAAAGGCTTTCCTATCCTCAGGTGACCCATGTACATAGGTATGCTGGAAAGGAGAGGCAGAGAGCCTGGTACAGTGGGAAGAAGGTTGGACACAGAGACAGATAACCTGGGTTCAAATCCCAGCTCTAACACCTAATATCTGTGTGATTTTAAGCACATTTCTTCATATTGCTGTTCTTTCATAGGTAAAATCAGAGCCAAGGTCTAGACCAGGGATATCAAACTCTAAGAGAAACTGGACCACTAAAGCATATACACGCTCTCTCAGGCTACATATTGACTTAGATATCAACATTATCTTTATTCCAATGGATTTTTTTTATTTTCTTAAATAACTCCCAGTAATATATTAATCTGGATGGGGATGCATTGGGATTGTTGTCACCAGCAACGCATCCAAGGACACCATTGGTCTAAGTTAAAGTTTACTTCCAACTTAAAGCAATGACCCTATGGAAAAGCAATGGATTTGGAGTCCTGGATTTGAATCCTGGCACTATATCTTACTTCTCATGAGCTTAAGCAAGTCACCTACTCAAGTCTTACTCTCTTCAGCCAAAAACATGAGAGGGCTGTATTAAATGATTTCAGAGGTCCCTTTTGGTTCTAAATCTATGCTTCTATAAACCCCTACTGAGTATAAACGCTCCCGTTACCATGAAGGGGGAATCACAAAGGAATGAACACATAGGTAAATTAGTGTTTATTAAGTAACAAGTCCTGGGGATACAATACAAAGCGAGATAATACCTGCTTGCAAGTTAAAGACAGTTTTAGAAGTTGGGTAGGGTGCTAATCTTAGGAGTCAAGAGTATCTGTGTCCAAATTCTACTTGACACTAGTTGTGTGACTACAAATAAGTTATTCTATATGTGTATATGTGTGTCTATTTCTTCTCTCTCTGTTTCTGTTTTTCTCTGATTTCCATAAAATGTTATGATAATAATGGTATTTCCCTCACAAGAATGGTGTGAGGTTCACACATAGAAAGCATTCTTGAAATCTGAGCCATCATTGCACAAAAGGTACCAGGGACTAGGGAAGGGAATCATGGTCTACAACAGGTCTTCTGTGTATGTGCGTGTGAAGGGCCTCAGGTTCCCCATCTGCAAAATGGAGAGGGTGGTGCCTAGATGGCTTTTAAGGTCTTTCCAGCTCTTGCTCTAAGTGTTTGACTTCCTTTTTGCAGATGAAGAAACAGAAATTAAAGTGACTTACTCAAGGTCACAAAGTATGGAATTGCCAAGACTCAGGATCAGGGTCTAAACACTGCCCATGGCTCTAACAAAAAAACAATGTCCATTTAGTATCAACAGGTCACAGACCCAGAGTTCAAAGGTACCTCAGGGGTCACCTAATTGAATAACTTCATTTAACAGTGAGGAAACCGAGTCACAGAGTACAAAATGGACTCATGCAAGTTGGCAAAACAGTCCCCTGACTTTCAAATTCAATGTTCTATCCACATAACCTGCTCGAGGAGTCATCAAGACAAATGATAGTGCCCCTAAAACACAAATGGGGCGCAACCTGAGAAAAGGAACCTTTTGCTGAAGCATGGGACCTGAATTAAGACTCCCACTGAAACAATTTCATGGAACAATTCTTCAGATGCTCTGTGTAGACAGCATTACTCCATTAATTATATTTTACTTCACTTAAGAAGCAATTTTTATGAAAAAAGTTATTTCTTACAGGAGCATAAATTATACACTTTGAGGGTTCCCTAAATACTTACGGCAAAGGTCACAGGTCAAGAAGAAAATACTCCTCCACTCTTAAGGAAATTAATGGACTGAAGATGGCATGACCTCAGGGATCCTTCCAATATACTCTGCATTTGTTAGGTACTCGTTAGAGGATCATGTCCAACTCCATTCCCCACAGTTTTAATGACACAGGTGCAGAATTGTCATGAGGGAAAAGCAGCAATCATCATTTCTGAACAAGGATGGGTTCGTTTTTAATCTTTATATCACCAACTCAAAGAAATGTGCCTGGAACATTGTGAGCACTGAATGCTTGCTTGTTAAACTGAATTTCCTCAGAAGAGAGGGATGACGGGGAAGGCTAGATGGGAGTAAACTGGCTTAATTAACAGAACCTAAATTTTAGATGGACACAGGAATGGATTTTTTTAAACTTACAGGGTGATTAAAAATCGTACCTATTATAGTCTTAATTTCTGGAGGTCATAGATCATACACGGAGTTGTTCGCATTGGGTTTTAAAGTTTGTAAAGCTCTTTACTTTGGTTTTTGGATTATTTCTTCTTAACAATTCCTAGAAGCAGATGCCATTATTAATTCATTTTGACAGATGCTGAGTGTGAGAGAGGCAAAATGACTTGCCTACAGTCAACAGGATTGACAGTCATAGCTTTCTGACTCCAAGAGCAATGTTCCATCCATTGTCCCTTGATCTCAGTGATCTCACGAGCCTCTATGACTTGATGGTTCCTAGGTTCTATCACTCTGGGATTCAAAGGATCGTAGATGGAGAGTTGGCAAGGAATTGAGAGGTCATCCGGTGCAATCCCTTTATTTTACAACAGACACTGTGGGATTTAAAGCCAGGCTCACTTGACTCAGTTAGTTAGTGTACTTGGCTCCGACAGAGAGTTTCTGAGGGTGGGAGGACAGGGATAATGCAGTCATCCATTCTGAGCTGGGAAAATGAAGAAGTGAGGCCCAGAAAGTCCAATTGACTTACTGGGATCACCCAGGTAACAAGACCACTCTTGACTCTAACTCCAATACTCCTTCCATCTTGTTGCCTGTTTGTGGCAATGGCTGCCTTAGGAAGCTAAGATCCGGAAAGGACCAAGGTCAGGTGATCTTCTGGAATCCTTCTCAGCACACATATAAAGGATTCTAACACACATACATGTTTCAAACCAGGAAGTGCATTTGGGTATTATCCACATGGCTTCGTTGGGGATCTGCGGCATTCAGCTTCTATTTCTCAGAGTGGCTTGTCGGTAAGTTCTAATGGACCCTCCAAACAATGAGTCAATGAATGAATGTATGGAAACCCTTCATACCATACAAAGAACTAGGAATAAAAATCCAAAAGAAGGTCATTCTTATTCACAGGAGCTTAGACAGCAATGATGGGGAAGGAGTCTGGAGACATACCTGGAGGGAGTAAGTGGGACCACAGGGGAAGAGTGTCAAGACTCATCCAGGAATGATGAAAGGGCTGATTTGGTTGACTCACAAACCTTCCTCTTAGTATATCTTGCTTCTTTCAAAACTGCTTCTTGCTTCCAGAACTGCCACCGTTCTTCTACCCTACCTCCCCATCCAAATGACCACATCTATCTGTATTTATATATGTGTGCATAGGGGTGTATAATATCTAGAATATCTTTACATATAGTTATATATACTATATTTATAGTTATAGCTATTATATATCCTATTATAGTTATATATCATATAAAATATATCCATATTATATATGTGATATATGAGAGAAAGAAAAAAAAAGAAAGAGATGGGGAAGGGGGAGAGGAAGAAGGAAAGGGGAGAGAATGAATGAATATTATGAATAGTATACAATTATTTTTATATGTTGTCTCCCTCAATAGAATGTGACCTGCTTGAGGAGAGGGACTCTTTTAATGTTATCTTCAAATCTCTGGCAATTAACATTGGTTGGCACATAAATCCTTTTCAGCTGGTTCCAAAGCCTTCCAAGACCATTCTAATTTATACCCCGCTTCATCTGAACTCCCACAATGGAGTGCTTGCACAAATTGTTTGGCAATTAAATCACATGCTGCTTTGTGGTATCTCTTAGGAAAAGGCTGTCTCAGATTATCTGAGCTATCCCTCTTACAGCTAAGGAAACTGAGGCACTGAGAAAAAAATATGATTTTCTGAAGGCTGCCCTGGGTCAGAAAGCAGTGGTGACCAAGCCTGGAGCCAAATTTGGGCTTCTAGAAGACAAACCCTGGGCTCTTCCAGGTCGTGTTACCAAATGTCCCATGATTTTGATTTGCATTATTTTACAGAGTTCATAACAGGTTCATATGTTTTGAGCAAGAAGGGACCATAGAGATCATTGAGTGCAACTTCCAGATGAGGAAACTGAGGCCAAGAGAGGTCCCATGACTTGCCTATGGTTGTGGGAAGCCAGTTGGCTAAGTAGCTAGCATTTATGAAGTGCCTACTATGTGTTAAGCACTGGGTTATAAGAGGGAGAACTCAACTTCATTTCCACCCAACTCTAACTTAAGCACTTCCATCCGTCGCACTGTGTTGCTGTGTCCTGCTCCTCAGAAGAAGGACAGTACCTCATACCTCCCAGAAGGCCCCAGAGTGCATGGTACACAGTAGGTATTTACTGCCTGACATATCCTGCCACCTTGGAAAAAAGGGGTTTGAATAAATGAAGGTATTCCTTGCACCTCCATCAAACTGAGCCCTCTGGCCACTTTGACCTCAATTGATGTGATGGGTGAGGGAAAGGGGACAAGAATTTATTAAGCTCCTACTATACAACAGGTACTTTGCTTTACTATTATTATCTCACTGGATTCTCACAACAACCCTGGGAGGTAGGTTTGATTGTCCTCCCCATTTTACAGTTAAGGAAACTGAGGCAGACAGAAGTTAAGTTGACTCATCTAGGATCACATAGGCAGGTAAGTGACTTAGACGACATTTGATTTCAGGTGATAAATCCAGGGTACCTTTCACAAAGAAATCTGAAAATCAGTGAGAAGATGGCACCAGAGATTTATGGATAGCAGATCCATTCTATCTTGGATCCTATTTCTATTGAGAGCATACTAAGAGGAAAGAGCCTTAGCTCCAGAGTCACAGGCCCTCAGTTCAAATTCTGCCTGAGACTTACTACCTGCGTAATACTTGGCTAGCAATCAACCTGTTGAGCGCTTGTGACTTTAAAGTGTTTTGTAGATGACAGTAATTATTAGAATTACGCCATCACCTCCATCATTGTTTTTATCCATCAGGTGCCTAAGAAGTGCCAGGTCCTGTGCTAAGCAACAGGAATCCCGAGACAACGAAACACACGCTCCTTCACCTTCTTGGTCTTCCCAACTGTAAAAAAAAAAAAAGGATAAGGGTGGGGCTGGTGGGATGGCTCTAACTCTCTGAGCCTATGAGAAAGCTGAGGCCCAGTCAGATGTCACCCGATGATGAAAATATCAGGTTTTAAACTTACACCATCAGATCCCAGATCCAGGCCTCTTTCCAAAAATATGGAAATACCCAAGGGGATCACTGAAATTCAAGTAAAAATCCTAAAGGATCACTGGCCCAGGAAACCTGGGAAGTGATGATCATGCAAACTCCAGAAGGCAGACTGGGAACTCTTATCTCATCCAGCTTAGGGCTTTGCTATTAGAGGCAAGCTTCTAATTAGGGGGCTTATAATAATTTATATACTGACAGCTGTGGCATGTTATCATCTAACCAGACGTGACCTCCTCCACCTCTCACCACAAAATAAGAGCCATGTGGGTTCCCATGCCAAGATCTCCCTATCATACCACAGACTGGATAGTCAATCAATGAGCAAACACTTCACAAGTACCTACTATGTGGTGGACACTTTGTGATCCCTGATTATAGGGAAGGGGTCCAGAGAGGAAGGAAGGAGACCTGAGGGGAAGGTGGGACAACTAAGTACACGAATCTGGGGAGACATCTTTTGCGACGACCTGTGATCTCAGCTTAAAAAAAAAGCCAGTAAGGGGAGGAGATATATTCAAATTCCTCCACCACTGCCCAGAAGGAGAAAAAAAGATACCAGAAGATCTGGCCAGTGCTCAGAAGCCTGGGAAAATAGCTTTGCATCTGGATAAGAATGGTGAGTTAACAACGAGAGAGAGAGAGAGAGAGAGAGAGAGAGAGAGAGAGAGAGAGAGAGAGAGAGAGAGAGAGAGAGAGAGAGAGAGAGGTTATGTGGCTGGAGGAGGAAGGAAAGGAGCAATGGGTGTCCTGGGGGTGAGCAGGGAGTGCACATTACAGATTCACTGGGCATCACAGGAAATGACAACATTAGCATCTGCCCCTTCAAAGAGCCATCCCAAGAAGGCCACGTTGGCCGGAGACTCAAATCCAGCCCAGCTCTCTAAGCCTGCTGGAGACACCTAATGAAATACAATCCTGTCAAGGGCGGCCCTGGGGTAGCATTTCCAGTCTACATTCTATTTCCAGTTTAGGTCGAGGTTTTTTAAGAAGACAGCGTGCCGCACTTGGTCCCAGGTGACGAGATCTGTTCAGATTTAGTCTTTGAATGTTGCAAATTACATTCCCTCATCAGGCCCCTAATCACTCTTACCAGATGGGGCTTGTGCTCAATTTTGGATCCACAGGAAATTTAATGGTTATTGTTTCTGTTTAAATAGGAGATTATTGCATTTTAATAAGTTCTCTTTGGGACTTGCAGCAACAATAGAGCTCTATGAATTACTGTAGATGGCTGTAACAGCATGCTGGGGAAAAATCAAGTTACTAAGTGTGACAAGTTGCTTTTTCTTCCCTTCCAGCAATCGCTCGGAGTGTATTTACCACCAAATTAAGTATGTGCCGAGGGGATAATATTTTTATCCTGCCGAGGGGGGGAAGGAGCTTGTCTGTGGATTTTCATTAAAATGACACATCTGTTCAGCAATTTCACAAAGTAATTCTGCTGAAAGTTTTATCAGCTAATTTTAATTATTCACTCCAGTGGGTTGAATACAGGATCCATCATGCTGAATTAATACATTTGACGGGAATTTCACAAAGGGGGGGGAGAAAAAGCAATCAACAAATTGAATTGTCATGCAATATGGATTAAATTGAGATTCTTTAATTAGGATAAGCCTGAGATTTGGTATTTTGAAGGTATTAGAAAGCTTAGCAATACAGGGGTAAAGATTAAGGAAATGCAATTAAATATTACACTTTGGACACAGCCAATACATCATGGGAGCAGGAGACAAGAGCCCTGCTTTGGGCAGAATAGCTAATGGTGTCAATTTCAAGAATATGGCTCCTTGGGATTTTCAGAGGGGCTAAGAGGGATGGGGCCATTTGTGTTCCAAAGGTGAAGTCAGGGAGGTGGACTGGGTCCTTA